>CM068305.1:64523339-65968339 GCA_034768735.1 Schistosoma mekongi
CGTATTATATGCTTATAATTTGATAGGATAAGTATTTCGTAACTCCTCAAAGGTTTCCGTGGGGAAGGCATACTAGAATGAATCTAAGTTTAGAAATCTCTAACGTATCATTAAAATTAAGAGGAAATAGTCGGTTTAGAATTAGAGGGCAGTGATTGGTTTGTTTAGACTAGGACTTCCTAGGTCATTTTGTAGTCACTCAGGTTCGACCGTATAAGTCATGTCTACCACAAACTCGATTTGCATTCGTGTGACCTGGAGATTTTCTGATAGTTCTCCACCAATCTAGTCTTTTACACAAACCTAGGTTAATGAAAATGAACCAAATCCAGTCAATTAGTTCGTATGTACGTACATTCTTTCTTTGGCACCTACAACCATACAAATGTACTATCCTAAACACCTCGGTTTATTCACTTTCTCTATTATAAACGTTTTTAACCAAGTCCTATTGCTGTAGTCCAACTAATCTTTAACCAAATAATCGATGTATCTATTTTCCCACTAATATTATGTTTCTTCCAAGACCGTTTTTTTCTCCTTTGACTTAGAATTCTGAGTATCATGACCATTTCTCCAGGTCTCAAATGTATAAATTACTATGGTCAACTAACTTGTATACGGTAATTGAGGATTAAAATACTACTTATAAGACGAGTAAGTCTCGTCTACTATAGCTAAATTTATAGGAACATCTGTGCATCTGTACATATTGATACTTATTCAGTGCGGCGTAGATATGTCAGGTACTAAGTTTATTTAACACGTGTTGTTTACACGTGTTGTATCAGATTCAGATTCAACGTTACCGGCTACAGATGACTTCGGCTCAAGGTTCCTAGAGTTCGATGAGTACTCTTTTGAACATACTGATAATATCGAGGTAATTTATTTTCATTTTATTTTCATGCAAATAAGCACTTATTAATTGAAATAAGGCTGTTGTAACCAGTTGGATTTGCTGGAACGATGAGCCAGCTGAATTTTCATACAGCACTCTGCCAAGCTTCAGATATAAGCTTCCGAAGATTACTGCTTGGCTTGTCACCAACCTACCATATTTTTTCATTGATACAAGGCTTTTTTATGCTAGCGGCTCGGAACACCTTTAAATAATCTACAAAACCACCGTTATTTTGAACTTGAAAGCATATTCTGATGACAAAATTTCACGATTCTGTCCTGTCGATTCTTGCGTTTGAGAAACCAATGCTGCGTACACACTCCACCAGGATGGGAAGACAAAAGTTAAGTGTTTCAAGAGTAGAAATACTCATCGTTTGTAAACGGTACGCTTAGCACAGCGACAAAACTAACTTTTGGAGTCCTATGAATCCGACAAGTGCCCATTCATTCCTAGTGAAATGAGCACCAGATCGCAAAATAGATTCTAGACGTACTAGGGCATGGTCAGAACTCATGCATGAGCTTCAAGGGCAGCCACAGTCCTATCTGATGCCACTAATAGATGGTTGCCATATTGGTGTATCTGGGTCTAGATTTAAAATGTATAAGACGGTGCTAGGTAACATTATTACCAGAAATCATGCCGGGTGTTGCTATTCAGAATTAGGCTGTGATTTGCACAAACTCTTATGTGAGTTGTATATCTTCAATAAGAACCACAATCTGTTGAAAACGCATTCACTCTGTAGTAAACATAAACGGGTGGATACGGCTGGAATGATATCGTTTCTCACGCGTTACTAAACTGACTAGCCTGGCAAAATGTAAATGTTTTGCAATTGGAACTTGCAAGATTAATTCTTCCTTGGCTTTGTAGTGTATTTTCGTGGTGAACAGTGAATTTGGATTACTTTACTAGAATTACGGATACAGTTGCCTGAGTCACAATCAGCATCGGTAGTCATGGTTTATATAATCTGGGTTACAATTTTAGTGTTCCATACGGTTGCAGAGTAGCTGCGTCAGGCATCAGGCTTGATAACTGGCTTCGGAAAGCAACTGACTTAGGACAGGAATTTGACAAAGACGGGCTGGCTTGTTTTAAAAATCGGGAAAGTAGAATGGTGGATATATTTGAAAATAATGATCGCTACTCTGTTAATTTTTATTTTATGTGAGCAAACCACATACTGCGTTTCATTTGTCACAGTGAGTAAAAGCGTTGATACCAAGCTCGAATCTATAGAACCTCTTTAGGCAAACAAGCCTCGAGTGAACTATATCAAGGTATAATATAGGATATATTAAAACAGTCGAGAATAAAGTATTGTGGTAGCCGGTAACTGACAGACTCGCATCACATTCGTTTTATCAGAATCATTTGATCGATCCCCTCCCAAATAGTTGAGTTTCCCAGTCCTCTTAAACCCTACGTTCGGTAAGCATGTTAGTGCTACGAGTGTCGACAACAGCCTGTCCATCGCATAAGATACGGACGACTTAGTTGGGAAGGTTATTTCAGAGAAAATGGAAGAACCCCTTAGTCAACTATGCAGTATCCCCTGGAATTCCTTACGTTGTTTGGTACTTGGAGAATGAACAATAAACTCAAGATTCTACTGAAGTCTTATTTTTGTTGCTTAGAAGTTCATTAGTGTATAAAAGTCACCACAAGTAGTACATTCTGTGACCTAAAGAGGATATTGATTTGCTTAACTTCCCCCTATGATATGCTATGTGTGTTAGGGATTCGATATTCCTAAAAATACAATTGTTCATTTTATCAAGTTGTATTGATTTTTGTAAACTTGATTTATAAACTTTCATCACATTTTAATGTGAGTCAATGTAAGTTATATTCACAGAGTATATTTGACAATATTTCATTGTATTAATAAAATGTTTATGATTTCAATTTTTGATGAATAGTCACTATAAATATACGAATATTTTGTACACGACTCACTTCCCTTTTTACTGGAATAAAGTTTCCTGTTTTCTCGTCTTCTGTCTTCTGATTTTGCGACTAAGAGGGTTCAAGGCGTTCAAGTGCTAAGATTGCGTTGCGGCTAGTCAAAGTCATCAAGTACGAGATATAACAACTGGCGACGGGGTGAACTCATCAAAATGTCATTTACCTTCGAACAACTTGAAGCCTTGCTTGAAAGCCAAGAAAAACGCTATGAACAGTTCCAGATACGTATGCTAGAAACTTTAACCCAGCAAATGAATCTTACCCAGAAGGGGCTATCAGAAAACGCATGCACATCTCACGCCGATTCAATCATGAACTCCATAAATGATTTCCACTTCGATGGGTTAGCTGGTATTACATTTGATTCGTGGTTCAAGAAGTACGAAGACTTATTCACAGTCGACCTGGAAAAAATTGATGATGCCGCAAGAGTCAGAATGCTACTTCGAAAACTTGGCACGGCTGAACATGAACGCTACACTAACTACATCCTACCAAAGAACCCAAGAGATTTTAGTTTCAAAGCAACAATAAAGATTCTGTCGCAAATCTTTGGTGAACAATCATCCTTATTCAACATTTGCTACCAGTGCCTTAAACTATCAAAAGCAGGCGATGACGACTGGGTGAAACATGCAGGCTTAGTGAATCGTGAGTGTGGACGATTCAAACTATCATCAATGACAGAAGACCAGTTTAAATGTTTGGTATTTGTATGCAGCCTGCAATCACCTGAAGATGCTGACATCAGAACCAAAATTCTGAGTAAAATTGAACAGTGTCCAAGCATCATTCTCCAAGAAGTTACCAGTGAATGTCAGAGGTTGGTGAACTTGAAGCATGATACTTCTATGGTAGAGATTGGTAGTCGTCCTCCGTACGTTCACGCAATAACTGAGCGAAAAGATTCTAGTGTGCAAAAGCAAGGTGGCTTACAACCTCCTTCCCCATGCTGGTTATGTGGAGAATGGCACTATAAGAAGTTTTGTCCATACAAAGACCATCGTTGCATTAAGTGTCATCGTAAAGGACACAAAGAGACTTACTGTACAGGGAAGTTACATCGTCGTCGTCCACCAAGACTTTATTCCAGAAAATACAAAGCTCGTGCAGTAACCAACAAAATAATGGTGGCTCACACTAGCACACAGCTTTCCAGCCGAAGAAAACATGTTACCTTAGAGGTCAATGGCCATCGTACTCGTCAACAGCTTGGCACTGCCTCCGACATAACGCTTATTATCCGAGCCACTTGGAAGCAAATTGGCAAACCCCCAGTGTGCCCAACAATTCAGCTAGCCCACAGTGCATCAGGAGGTAAATTAAATATTGTTGGAGAGGTATGCTGTGAAGTTGCGAAGGGGAATGCAAAGTCAAATGCAACTGTATACCTCACAGAGAGTCCAGGATTAGATTTGTTGGGACTCGACCTCATAGAAACTCTGAAACTGGCCGACCACTCGATTAATCATGTCTGCAGCCGTGTCAGGACGTCTGAGGTGTCGGTAAAAAGGATGAACACTGTTTTAGAAAGACACCACAGAGTGTTTGCAGAAGAACTGGGAGAATGTAATAAAGCAAAAGCACGGCTAGTCCTCAAGCATGGTGCCACACCAGTATTCCGACCCAAACGTCCAGTGCCGTATGCGGCTTTACCTATTGTTGAGCATGAGTTAGCTCGCCTTCAAGAAAGTGGAGTCATCGAGCCGGTAAACTTTTCCGAATGGGCAGCGCCAATTGTAATCGTTAAGGAGCCCAATGGAAACATCCGACTATGTGCAGATTATTCTACAGGCCTTAATGAAGCATTAGAAGCCCATCAGTACCCGTTGCCGTTACCAGAAGACTTATTTGAAAGTTGAATAGAGGAAGATACTTCGCAAAATTGGATTTATCAGATGCTTATCTACAAATTCCAGTAGCTGAAGAATGCAAACAATATCTAACTATAAATACGCACAAGGGATCGTTTCGGTATAACAGACTTCCATTTGGCGTAAAGACAGCTCCATCAATCTTCCAACAAATCATGGACACTATGCTACAAGACATTCCTGGTACTGCTGCTTATTTGGATGATATACTCATAATGGGTGTAGATCAAGCCGATTTAGAAAAGAAACTGGATTTAGTGCTCACACGAATTGGAGATTTTGGGTTCCGACTGCGTGCCGAAAAATGTGATTTTCATCTGCAGCAAGTACGTTACTTGGGATTTATAGTGGATAAGGATGGAAGAAGACCTGACCCGGATAACATTGAAGCTACTAAGACGATGCCACCGCCGACAGACGTTCCAACCCTACGATCCTTCTTAGGGATGGTCAGTCATTATGGTGTATTTCTTCCAGACCTGCACCGCCTGCGAGCTCCGCTGAACTGTCTACTGTCGAAAAATGCCAAATGGATCTGGTCAGAAAAATGCCAGGAAGCGTTTACGGAAATCAAACAACTTCTATCATCGAACTTACTTCTAACGCACTATAACCCAACCCTACCCATTATGGTTGCAGCAGATGCTTCGAACTACGGAATTGGTGCGGTGATTTCACATGTTTATCCAGATGGATCAGAGAAGGCGATTTTCCATGCTACACGATCATTAACAGCAACGGAGAGGAACTATAGGAAGGTGCGGACTATTTTTAACAGTATGCTGCCTCAGCAAAGAACGAATAAATCCAACGGTGAAAGTCAACAGACGACTATCCGTAGTTTTCAGGTGGGTGAAAAAGTGCTTATCAGATCATTTCGAGGTGATAGAAACTGGGAGCCGTGTGTCGTCGAACGCAGGATCGGAAAAGTATTATACTTAGTTCGGGGAAAATTCGGTACGTGCACAAGACATGTCAATCAAATGCGAAAGAACGGGGCAACAGTGAAAACGCATGGACGACTTCCATTTCAAATGCTGGTGGACACATTTCCAAAGAGCCCCAGTAAGAAGGAACGCAGAAGATTCAACGCCAAAACAATCAAACCACCCCGAGTAATGGACCGCAAGCGGAACACGGTAACAAGGTTGCAAATTGACCCAAGTAGAAAATCATACATACAAAAACCGTGAAAAGGGAAGGTGTTGAAATGGCTCCCAGAAACCTCAACGAAGCCTCCAGAACGCTTGGAGGTGCCTAGTGTTTTTACCGGACTACCACAAAGCTGAAGTGGTCTCGAGAAACCTATCAGCCGTTTTCTTTTTTTAAAAAAAAAGAGGAGGTGTTAGGGATTCGATATTCCTAAAAATACAATTGTTCATTTTATCAAGTTGTATTGATTTTTGTAAACTTGATTTATAAACTTTCATCACATTTTAATGTGAGTCAATGTAAGTTATATTCACAGAGTATATTTGACAATATTTCATTGTATTAATAAAATGTTTATGATTTCAATTTTTGATGAATAGCCACTATAAATATACGAATATTTTGCACACGACTCACTTCCCTTTTTACTGGAATAAAGTTTCCTGTTTTCTCGTCTTCTGTCTTCTGATTTTGCGACTAAGAGGGTTCAAGGCGTTCAAGTGCTAAGATTGCGTTGCGGCTAGTCAAAGTCATCAAGTACGAGATGTAACAATGTGGTACCGAAATAATGGTTGCCCGATTACTTAATAAAAATCTGTTATAAATGGTGCGACAGTTTCTAAGATTTTGACTTCAAGGATTTACAATGTGCAAAGTTAATGGTCAATAAACCTTGTACTTAAATGCGTGAGTTTTTAAATACTACGAAAACTCAACTAGTCAACGAATCCGCTAAATCCACTTGATAGCCTATTCACAAAACTAATCCAAGTCCAGAGCCTATAGATTTCAGAAACCAACCGATGAAGTTTGTGAATACATATTAGATAATTTACGTTTGTTGTTGATATGCAAGATATACAGCCAGCATAGTAAAACTATGTTGTTCATTAGGTAACGAGTTGCTAGCTAGGGGTGAAAAGGAAGGTCATAAAGGGCCAATATTCGTTTTAAAACAACTTGTATAATCCATTTCTCAGATTTTTTAACTGTTTCTCTTACAGAGTGATTCTTTTTCTGCATTTTTACCTCAAATTGGATCCACTGCCGAACAAAAAGTTTCACTTCTTGATGAACAGTCACTCGCAACAACCAGTAGATACAAAAAATACACAAACCTGGTCTCTGAGGATGACCAAGACGATGTGGATGTTGAGTCTAGTTCTTGTTATGATTCTGACTTATTAATAATTGTTCAAAATACAATATTACCTGCTTTAAATGGCTCACAACCTGATAACAATTTTATTTTATTTTGTGAAAACGCGCGAGGTCCAACACTTTGTCCTTGACCTTGAAATGTTTATTAATATTGTTGTTATTGTCTTGAAAGTCATCTGATTTAGGATTTACTTATTTAGACGACTGCCTGATAGTGTGTATATTTCATTTGGTGAAACTAAATTTTTGCTAGTGAACTTGAAAGAGCCATTGATATTCTAGTGACCTAGCAGTGATATACGGGGTAATTTGTACCTACCCATTCAGTTAGCAGGTCATTTTATAGTCGTTCAAGTTCGGCCGTATAAGTCATGTCTACTGATGACTCTATGTTGTGTGTCTATGAATGGTGCCAAAGCCATACTGAGTCTCCAATCACAAGTCAACTTTGTATGAGGTGATTCAACAGTTTGTAGAATAGTAGTAATATCGTCCTCGTAAAAAATTCAAATCACCCAATCCAATACAAGCATTTCGAACCAGGCTAATCGCACGACTTTGAAATAGTTACCTTAATTTTCGTTGGTCCTCTGAGGTTCACTGGCAATGTTTAGTTTACCTTAAATCAAGGTAGATAATTTAGATTATTTCATTTTTGGTTCGATTTAGCACTTGTTGTTATCTCACCACTACTTTCCAATTTTAGTCTAGCATCCTGAACTAATTGCACGCTCTACTGTCATCTGAATACGTGGTATTTTTATGTAGCACGAGATGCTTTAGAATAAAAGTCGATATTGAAACTCGTTGATTTTGAACAAGCTAAAAGTGACCTATTTTAAAATAGCATGTCTTATATCACCAAAAGCTCAATACTGTCAGGAAGATTAAGTCCTTAATTAAGCTATTATAGTAGGAATGGCACTAATTTCTTAGCAGAAGAGTGGGGTGAAAATCCCATTTATCCTTACTGCCTCTCTAAATTAGCCGTTTGTAGTTACATTTACTCCCAGTATACCTTAGTTTTTTTTTTCAATATTTGTGTGTTTTTACACGAAACATTTGTTGGAATGTTGACAGTAAATGCTTAAAATAACTTTGGGAAATGAAAGTATTGCGGGTCAACTTTCATCCATAAATGGGCAGTATTAGTAATATACCACCACCACCACCACCACCACTACACAAGAGTGAACCTAATGAAGAAGCTAGCAAATCGTTCGTGAGACTTCGGGAACATGCGTGTCTAATCCAAGTTTACTCACTGATTCCAAGCTTTTTTTAAACACCACAGCGTAGAGATAAGCAATTAAAACGATAATTGTCATTAAGAACTATCTTATTAATTGGCCGATTATCTGCTGCTAAAGTGATATAGGTTTCGTATAACTATTATTTTTATAAAATTAGTGAGATATAATACTAGTTAGCAATACTGTGCTTCTTAATGGAAAACTTAACGCATCATGGTGACTGCGTCAAAATTAAGGTGTACTTACTTTGAGCCCTTGTGTAAGGGATTATAACAGTAAAGTCCTTAGAAGGCCACAAAGAAAAGAACCCTTACCGTTTTACCTCTTTGCTTTTGACCAATCTAAAACCATGTCCGCATTTATCTTCAAAGTCTAAACGAATGCACAACAATTTGTACTTTTTTCTATGTGGCTCTTTGTAAGTGATCTAAAATGCATTTAGCCAATTTCTGTTATGCAAAACTTGTATCCTGGCTATGTAATGTTTGATTGTATTCCTGTTATATTACTGATATATGCTTATTTAGTTTTTTCTCTTTATTTGCCCAGAGTACTTAAATATCTCTCTTTACAGTGATTACCGTAACAAATATTCATACTTTACAAGAAAGGCATTTTTATTAATTCATCTAATTAACTATCAGTCTTTTGATTACTCATATGGGTCTTGTTAATAGTGTTAATAAGTCGGATGATCTCCAACGTCTGTTCGATAAATCCGAAACAGGAATAAAAGCGTCCCATCAACCCTGTAGTTCACTTAAACCTTTGGTTAAATTTCTACAATCAATCGGTGAACCTGTATTCTACAAAAAGAAATGGATATCGTGCTTCAGTGCAAGCCTTTTAAACTGTCATTTTGAAGAGATTCGCCAAGGCCTAATAGTAGTAAGAACTTACGATATTAAATTTCAATATGTGCATAATAACCGAATTGTTGTTCTACTTTGGCCACTACATGGATTACGGTGGTATGGAAAAAATAGATCTCTATTTTTATTTGAATCCGGTAGTCGGTGCAAGCTAGGTAAGTTTTATTCAACTGCGTCATTTCTTTCCATGATAACATATCGCTTTGTAACATCTTACATGGACGTTAGCGAAGAATTGGCAGTGTCCATTTTGTTGAAAATACTAAAAAGTTGACACTGGACAGTTATTTTAACCTTATAAGCCTCTATATGTTATACAATGACAAGCTTGCTAAAAATTATAGTACAAATTATCGGGGAGGGTATTTTTGTAGTAAACTCTTACGGAATAAGAAAGTACATATACCCTATTGGAATCTGTTTGAGGTTTTGGCTGTTGGTCTTTAATTAGAATATTTATGTTTCCCAAATTTCAGATATAGAACTCAGAATTTTAGTCATTGGTGTTATTTCTTAGTTTGTTACACATAATAGGTTTTTCTATTCTTCATTGTTTAGTAAATGGAAATGCAATTTGATCTAAATGCAAAACGATGAAGACTAATACTCAGCATAAGTGAGCCGACAGAAATTGAAAACTTTCATAAAAAATCGTGGTCGTAGTACTTATTTTCTAACTATTTTAAAGCGTATGTATGTATCTGCCTATATCAGCTAGTCGAAAATAACCGAAAAGTGTACATATCTACGGATGGTGATGATGATGATGATGAATGTGCTGATGCGTATGTGCTGCTACCTTGACGTGGTGGTCGAGCTTGCTTATCGTGATGACTCAGTCGGGCTATACTGGCTGGAACAATCGTTCCTCAAGGTCCTACCGTGCCAGGCAGGCCGGTTGAAGAGCGATGAGACCAAAAGCAGCAAATATAAGGTCCGAGGACGAAGTCGTACTGCCGGCTGTACAGAGGTGTGACGGCAGTAAGGTGTTTTCTTCGGACAACCAGCATAGCAGCGATGCTGCCTTCCCACAAATGAAGGGCGGGGATAGAAAAGGTCGACCCTAAAAATTCACACCTCACCTTACTCCACGGATTTCCGTCCCTTGCAGTAAGGCCTCAACAAGTACGGCGCTACAACAACGAAAACCTCTCTCAAAAAGGCCGTGTGTGACCGGCTTTAAGCAGTTGTTCTTTAGGCACTGTGGTCACGCTCCCAGGTCTTTCAGACCAACCCTAACCCACTTTGTTTTTCAGGTACATCAAGAAGAACCCTTCCACAGCGTGGGCAACTGGAAAGAGATAACCGCCCTCATATCTCTAACAACACGCAAGATCACCGCCATTTTAATCAAACTCCTTCTGTTTCTAATGCCCCCACCTTCAAGCCTAAATCCTTATCTTCAACTTCCTCCTGTGTCATTAGTGCTAACGATTCCGGCCCACAAAATAACGTCCCGAGCATACTAAGTCCACGCCCCAAACTTCACATTGGTGCATTGAATGTACGAACCCTGTGTCAAATAGGGCAACAAGCCCTCCTAGCTAGGACATTAGAATCCCGCGCCATTGATGTATGTTGCGTCTCCGAAACACGCATACAGGATCCTAGCGTGGTCATTCACTTGACCCCACCTAGTCAGAGTGAACAACCTTCGCGATACACTCTTCGTTTATCTGGCGATTCAACAGCAACTTCTCGTGGGCTCGCCGGTGTAGGTATTGCATTAAGTATGAAAGCAGAACAGGCGCTTCTTGAATGGATTCCTGTCGACAGTCGCCTATGTGCCGTCCGACTAAATGGTTCAGTAAGAACTCGGAAAGATAGGGACACTCGCCGTTGTCTTTTCGTTGTTTCTGCCTACGCTCCTACCGACTGCAGCCTGGATGAAGTGAAAGATGGATTTTACAGAAAACTTTCTGAACTACTTCATAGGGCCAAACATTCAGATTTGGTAATCTTGGCTGGTGATTTTAACGCCCAAATAAGTAGCTTGAACCAATCTGGAAGACATTTAGGTGGGTGTTTCAGTGTTCCAGCTCAGAGAACGGATAACGGCGACCGTCTGCTGCAGCTCTGCTCAGATAATCGGTTATTTCTAGTCAACACGAACTTTAAGCATAAGGAGCGACATCGTTTAACATGGAGACCTCCTGGCCCTACTCAACGGTGGACTCAAATAGACCATATGGCGATTAGTCACCGTTGGAGAGGTTCGATAGAAGATTGCCGATCTTTCTGGAGTACATGTTTGGATTCTGATCACGCTCTAGTACGAGAACGCATTCGCTTGCATCTTACTGGGCGAAGAAAAACCTGTTAGAATTCAGTTCAACAATGAAACAGCTAAGATTAAATTCCAGGAACAACTGAAGAATCACTTTGGCAATTATAAAGATACGGAGTATAGTAGTTGAGCACGTCGACCACTTCACTTATCTTGGAAGTCTGATTAGCTCTAATGGTCTGGTCTTTGACGAAATCTCAGTACGAATTGAAAGAGCTCGTTTGGCTTTTGCCAACTTACGTCACATATGGCGTAGACGAAATATTCGTCTCTCAACAAAAGTAAGAGTGTAGTGTGCAACAGTTCACTCTGTCTTACTGTTTGGGTGTGAGATGTGTCCATTAAGGGTAGACGACACTCGAAGGTTATTAGTTTTTGACCATCGATGTCTTCGAAACTTCACTCAAGTTACCCGGGATCACTGAGTAAGTAATAACGAGGTTAGACGATGGGTGTTAGGCAAATGTGGTAAATCCTTCGATGAGGTTGTGAATCTTCATAGACTGAGGTGGTTGGGACATGTGTTGCGTATGCCCAACCACCGTCTACCTCGATGCTATGTTGGCTGGTATAGGAATAGGATGGAGGAGAGTTAGGGGTGGCCAAACTAAAACATGGCATCAGTCCATGAAGTCACTGACTGCCGGTTTGAGTCGTGTCGGTAGCTGCAGACTACCTGGATGGGGTCCTCGCGATTACCGTAACCAGTGGCTAGAAAAACTGAGTGACATGGCCTAGAATCGGTCACAGTGGCGCAGATGTATTCACTCATTGTCCTCCCTTAAATCATGAGCTTTAAATTATTCCATAACTTTCTTTCTACGCTTCCTGAACCATATTCTATGTGTTCACACTCCTTGTTACTATTATTATTTTATTTTATCGAAGTAACTTCTACTAATGGTGGTGGTGTTAATCTAGCGGTGTTATAGAGGTATGTCAACTTGAACCGATGCACACATGTGCTAGGTTCTATGTTGATTATACATACGTAGTTGAATTTTACAAATAACCACAAAACGCAGAGTTTAAATTCATACACATTTCATGAACTCTTCACACTACTGTATTAAGTACATTTCAGGTTATAGGGGATATAATATATCTCTAGGATTGCTTTTATTGCTGATGCGCAAACTAGAGATGATACTTTCTTTATAAAGACTTATATGTGATAAGCTTCCAGTTAGCTTAATTCATCTGTAAAACTAGCAAGCTTGTTTAGTACATTAAACGATATTTTTGTCACAACAGTCAATCAATTCTACAATCTTGGCTAGTTCAGTATTTAATTGATCGAAAATATGATAAATAGTTGCATGTATTATTCATGTTTCTGTGTGTATACTAGGCCCTTAGCAAAAGTGACACTTTCCTTTCGAGACCAAAGATGATGCCATACGCTTCTGTATCCTAATCCGTTGCAATTGGTGTTTACATTACTCTATTTTCTCCATCGACTACTTTCTCTTGAGATTGGACCTGATATCTCATTTTTTATATTAATGGTGATCCTAACTTCATTAGTAATCAATTGGAATCAAATCTCATATTTTTACACTCATAGGTTCCATATCTTATAGCTCCAAATCTTTCTCCATAAACTGCCGTCTTTTAAATTCCAGATAAATTCCCTCTTTGTGAAAAGGATCTGATTAGTAGAGTGAATGACTTTAAACCTGAACGTCAGAATAATCAATAAAAGACCAGTTGTTTAGAATGTGTGATTTTATTCATATTTCTATATATTTCAGTAGTAGTGTACATTTATCTTTTATGAATCCATTGAGCACCGATTACATAAATTATTTGGTGTATATTTAGAAGCATTCGCTTGAATCTTACTGGGCGAAGGAAAAAACCTGTTAGAATTCAGTTCAACAATGAAAAAACAGCTAAGAGTAAATCCAGGAACAACTGAGAATACACTTGGCAATTATAAAGATACGGAGTATAGTAGTTGAGCCGTCGACCACATTCAGTATCTTGGAGTCTGATTAGCTCTAATGGTCTGGTCTTTGACGAAATCTCAGTACGAATTGAAAGAGCTCGTTTGGCTTTTTGCCAACTTACGTCACATATGGCGTAGACGAAATACTTCGTCTCTCAACAAAAGTAAGAGTGTAGTGTGCAACAGTTCACTCTGTCTTACTGTTTGGGTGTGAGATGTGTCCATTAAGGGTTAGACGACACTCGAAGGTATAGTTTTGCCATCGATGTCTCGAAACTTCACTCAAGTTACCCCGGGATCACTGAGTAAGTAATAACGAGGTTAGACGATGGGTGTAGGCAAATGTGGTAAACTCCTTCGATGAGGTTGTGAATCTTCATAGACTGAGGTGGTTGGGACATGTGTTGCGTATGCCCAACCACCGTCTACCTCGATGCTATGTTGGCTGGTATAGGAATAGGATGGAGGAGAGTTAGGGGTGGCCAAACTAAAACATGGCATCAGTCCATGAAGTCATCTGACTGCCGGTTTGAGTCGTGTCGTAGCTGCAGACTACCTGGATGGGGTCCTCGCGATTACCGTAACCAGTGGCTAGAAAAACTGAGTGACATGGAAAAAAAAAAAAAAAAAAAAAAAAAAAAAAAAAAAAAAAAAAAAAAAAAAAAAAAAAAAAAAAAAAAAAAAAAAAAAAAAAAAAAAAAAAAAAAAAAAAAAAAAAAAAAAAAAAAAAAAAAAAAAAAAAAAAAAAAAAAAAAAAAAAAAAAAAAAAAAAAAAAAAAAAAAAAAAAAAAAAAAAAAAAAAAAAAAAAAAAAAAAAAAAAAAAAAAAAAAAAAAAAAAAAAAAAAAAAAAAAAAAAAAAAAAAAAAAAAAAAAAAAAAAAAAAAAAAAAAAAAAAAAAAAAAAAAAAAAAAAAAAAAAAAAAAAAAAAAAAAAAAAAAAAAAAAAAAAAAAAAAAAAAAAAAAAAAAAAAAAAAAAAAAAAAAAAAAAAAAAAAAAAAAAAAAAAAAAAAAAAAAAAAAAAAAAAAAAAAAAAAAAAAAAAAAAAAAAAAAAAAAAAAAAAAAAAAAAAAAAAAAAAAAAAAAAAAAAAAAAAAAAAAAAAAAAAAAAAAAAAAAAAAAAAAAAAAAAAAAAAAAAAAAAAAAAAAAAAAAAAAAAAAAAAAAAAAAAAAAAAAAAAAAAAAAAAAAAAAAAAAAAAAAAAAAAAAAAAAAAAAAAAAAAAAAAAAAAAAAAAAAAAAAAAAAAAAAAAAAAAAAAAAAAAAAAAAAAAAAAAAAAAAAAAAAAAAAAAAAAAAAAAAAAAAAAAAAAAAAAAAAAAAAAAAAAAAAAAAAAAAAAAAAAAAAAAAAAAAAAAAAAAAAAAAAAAAAAAAAAAAAAAAAAAAAAAAAAAAAAAAAAAAAAAAAAAAAAAAAAAAAAAAAAAAAAAAAAAAAAAAAAAAAAAAAAAAAAAAAAAAAAAAAAAAAAAAAAAAAAAAAAAAAAAAAAAAAAAAAAAAAAAAAAAAAAAAAAAAAAAAAAAAAAAAAAAAAAAAAAAAAAAAAAAAAAAAAAAAAAAAAAAAAAAAAACTGAGTGACATGGCCTAGAATCGGTCACAGTGGCGCAGATGTATTCACTCATTGTCCTCCCTTAAATCATGAGCTTTAAATTATTCCATAACTTTCTTTCTACGCTTCCTGAACCATATTCTATGTGTTCACACTCCTGTTACTATTATTATTTTATTTTATCGAAGTAACTTCTACTAATGGTGGTGGTGTTAATCTAGCGGTGTTATAGAGGTATGTCAACTTGAACCGATGCACACATGTGCCAGGTTCTATGTTGATTATACATACGTAGTTGAATTTTACAAATAACCACAAAACGCAGAGTTTAAATTCATACACATTTCATGAACTCTTCACACTACTGTATTAAGTACATTTCAGGTTATAGGGGATATAATATATCTCTAGGATTGCTTTTATTGCTGATGCGCAAACTAGAGATGATACTTTCTTTATAAAGACTTATATGTGATAAGCTTCCAGTTAGCTTAATTCATCTGTAAAACTAGCAAGCTTGTTTAGTACATTAAACGATATTTTTGTCACAACAGTCAATCAATTCTACAATCTTGGCTAGTTCAGTATTTAATTGATCGAAAATATGATAAATAGTTGCATGTATTATTCATGTTTCTGTGTGTATACTAGGCCCTTAGCAAAAGTGACACTTTCCTTTCGAGACCAAAGATGATGCCATACGCTTCTGTATCCTAATCCGTTGCAATTGGTGTTTACATTACTCTATTTTCTCCATCGACTACTTTCTCTTGAGATTGGACCTGATATCTCATTTTTTATATTAATGGTGATCCTAACTTCATTAGTAATCAATTGGAATCAAATCTCATATTTTTACACTCATAGGTTCCATATCTTATAGCTCCAAATCTTTCTCCATAAACTGCCGTCTTTTAAATTCCAGATAAATTCCCTCTTTGTGAAAAGGATCTGATTAGTAGAGTGAATGACTTTAAACCTGAACGTCAGAATAATCAATAAAAGACCAGTTGTTTAGAATGTGTGATTTTATTCATATTTCTATATATTTCAGTAGTAGTGTACATTTATCTTTTATGAATCCATTGAGCACCGATTACATAAATTATTTGGTGTATATTTAAAAACATTCAGTAATGTTCATAAGTGATTTAATTTTATTTAAAAATGACCCAAAAAACACTGACGAAATCTGTAACATTTATGCATCTATGTAAAAAGTACAATTCGCAACATTGGGAAAACGTTCAGTAGAAACTAAAGATATTAAGATAATCAAGAAGGAGAATCGTAAACAGTAGAAAATGATAGAATGTTTGTGATAAAGTGAAGGACAAAAGTTGGTTTTCATTCTGGTAAAATACACCTTTAGACCTTCACTAAACAACAGCACGACGTTCGCTTTACTTCAAAGCGATGGGATAAATTTTGACAAATTACATTCGGAGATATGTATATAAAACATACCTTTAAAATCGGCAGATAGAGAACGAACTTCAAATATAGGCTTTTATTTTGTGATTGTTTAGAACCCGCATCCGATTGCAAACAACAGAGTAAAACAGTACGTCTTTACAGAATACCTCGGTCAATTAACGTCTTAACCAAATGTAAATGAGTTTGTTATTTACTTTATTATTGATATTTTTAACTGTATTTCATAAAAGGAAATAATTTTTTAGGTCCAGGACTTTTTGTATTTAAATGCAAACATCCTCAGAAACTAGTAGCTTGCCTTGAAAAACGAATTAATTCACTTTCATGTCTTTATCGAAATACGACTTTTATCACGAAATCTTTGCATCAGTTACACGGTTCACATTTAAATCAAGTGAGTTTTATCCATTAATAGTATCTCTTTAAGTGGAGTTTCAATAATACTCATTACCCAAGCTCAATTGCCCTTTTCTGTTTTGCGCTTTTCAGTAAAAGTAATAAAATGACTTCCCACTGATTCTCAACTATTGTATATACTACCTACAGAGTGAGGTTATGAACAGGGAAGCTGTTATTTGATTACCAGAACTACCGTGTTTCTATATTTCCATATTTTTTAACTGGGACACTTGATCCGAAACGTTAAGGCTTTTCTGGCTCAAAAATTTTGGCAATATTTTGAATTATATGGTTTACTCACTTTATCTTCCCACTTTGTAATGATGATTCGAAATTCTTGTCATCGGTTTTTAGCTTTTCCTTCCAAGTTCATAACACTCCTAAGAGTGGAGCTATGATTTTCCAAACCAAAACGTAGCATCAGTTCATGAAACTATTGACTATCAGTTTGTGCCATGTTGGAAAGTACATACTCTACCTACCTTCGGTCCGGCCTACATGAAATCTATTGGTGGATTGTAGGCTGGCCATCTCCCTTCTACAAAGAAATTAACCTTTTACTTAATAATTACACTGCAGGGACTTTACGATACATTATTTGTAGTTTCCGGTTTCCACATTTATCTGTGATTTTAAATCTGGTGAAGTTAAATTGGAGTAAATTTGGTGATACCCCTTTGTTAAGTTATATTGCGTTCTCTTTGTGGTAGTTACCGATGATTATTGTGGAATTTGACCATCACAGAAAGCGTTCTGTAAATACCCACACTATCTACTGGATCTTATGTTTTCTGAACAGGCCGCCATTGTCTCAAAATGGTTCTTTGGCGGTTGTCGATTCGTAACCAAGACAGTTAACCTCAATTCCCTAAACCGCCTAATGTATATATATATACATATGGTTTTTCTGAGTTGTGTTCATGCTGTTTAATATTCTCTTTTAGGGAATGGCCTATTCATCATCAAGGTCGCCCTATGCAATAGAACCGATTAGTCCCTTAAGGCTATTAAGCGCGGGAAACGAAGGTATGTCCTACTACCTTGATCCTGTCTACTTTCGTTTGTAACTTATTTAGCTAATGTATATTTTCTTCTTCTTGAATGTACTATGGGATTGACCCTAATATGTAGGCATCTTTTGTGTTTAACAGCATTCTAATTAAGCGTAGATGACCGGTAAGATATCCAATAAATATCACTTCTCAAACTATATTACATGTTAACTAGTTCTTTATAGTAGTTATCTTTTTCATCAGTTATTAATATGTATGTTACATAAGTTTAGTTGTTATTATCAAGTGGTTCAAGGAGGTATGTTTTGTTCCTGTTGTGACTTATCAGTTGGGTACACTTGCATGCCAGTGTTTGTGCTCTGATTTTTAAGTGTCCAGAAAAGGATTCAGAAGTTCTGAAGAGGGGGAAGCGAACAGTCTTCGACAGATTTCTTCTGGCTTTGTGGATGACTTTGGGGCGCTTAATCTGTTATGACCCATATTATTATTATTATTATTATTATTATTATTATTATTATTATTATTATTATTATTATTATTATTATTATTATTATTATTATTATTATTATTATTATTATTATTATTATTATTATTATTATTATTATTATTATTATTATTATTATTATTATTATTATTATTATTATTATTATTATTATTATTATTATTATTATTATTATTATTATTATTATTATTATTATTATTATTATTATTATTATTATTATTATTATTATTATTATTATTATTATTATTATTATTATTATTATTATTATTATTATTATTATTATTATTATTATTATTATTATTATTATTATTATTATTATTATTATTATTATTATTATTATTATTATTATTATTATTATTATTATTATTATTATTATTATTATTATTATTATTATTATTATTATTATTATTATTATTATTATTATTATTATTATTATTATTATTATTATTATTATTATTATTATTATTATTATTATTATTATTATTATTATTATTATTATTATTATTATTATTATTATTATTATTATTATTATTATTATTATTATTATTATTATTATTATTATTATTATTATTATTATTATTATTATTATTATTATTATTATTATTATTATTATTATTATTATTATTATTATTATTATTATTATTATTATTATTATTATTATTATTATTATTATTATTATTATTATTATTATTATTATTATTATTATTATTATTATTATTATTATTATTATTATTATTATTATTATTATTATTATTATTATTATTATTATTATTATTATTATTATTATTATTATTATTATTATTATTATTATTATTATTATTATTATTATTATTATTATTATTATTATTATTATTATTATTATTATTATTATTATTATTATTATTATTATTATTATTATTATTATTATTATTATTATTATTATTATTATTATTATTATTATTATTATTATTATTATTATTAGTAGTAGTAGTAGTAGTAGTAGTAGTAGTAGTAGTAGTAGCAGTAGCAATAGTAGTATTAAATGAAGAAAATTATCGCAATCTTTACTTTTAATACTTTTGAGACTACTTGTTGAACGTTTAGCATAAAATAGTTTCGATCATTTAAATAATTATCATACAAGGGTGATTGAAAACACGTAGAGTTATATGATGTATTGGAACATGAATAGTACCGTATTTTAGCATATGTGAACAATTTGTTGGTTTGATGAATGTAGGCTTTTTCAAACAAAGCATGTAATTGCTTTTCCTGCTGTTATAATCTATTATACATACAATTATAAATAAGGTATTTGTCAAGAATATACAGTAGTTTGCTTTTAATTATTCTTATCTGGACTTCGCTAAATGAATCGTTAGGATTGATAATCAAAATTGATTCTAACGATGGTTGAAGTTTGATTGATTGTAGTAGATTAATAACAGTGGACTTTATTAGTTCTAAAACTTCCACTGAAAGCTTTGGATAAAATATTTTATTTTTCTGTATTCTTTCAGAATCTCATTCACCGAAACCACTCCAGCCTTCATCATCCGTGATTTTCTGTTGCGGTCCAGATAATTATCTTATCCCACGTAATATATCCGAAGACGTTTCTCTTGTTTCAGATTCCTCTGCTCAAATGCATGATTCGCGATTAGAATCATCGACATTCAGCCCAATGTATTTAAATCTCCCCAATGACAACTATCTTGAACCTGCGCTTGCTTCTGAACTACTAATATGTGCTACTCAAAAGAACAATGATAATAACACAGAACTTGGAAGTTATGTAGTTGCCTTACCATCCAATGCTAATAGCATCAACAACAGGATTTCATTGAGTGTAATGTTAAATTCTTTTCGAACTACAAACTGTTCAAACAATATTTATGTTCCGCAATTTGTGTAATAATATTTTTTTATAAACTACAATCATGTATTGCTTTATTTCTTGAATGTTTCTTGAGAATAATATATGTTATGGTGTATATACTGATGATATAATGTCAGGAGTGAATAACTATTACTTAGTGATCTTCAGCATTCAACTTTCAAATATCCCTAGCCTACACAGAATAAGTGCGCTTAATGTAATTAGCAAGTGAATCTGTACTATGTCAATGAGTTGCTAGTTTTGTAACACTATCAAGAGTAAAGTTGTAACTTTTAACTGTAATTTCCGTACTAGTACATACGGTATTTTATTGCCCTAGTCGTGAATTTTTGGTTGTTATGGGGTTTTGTAATAAACGTTTTCCCCCACCTTGATTTGGAATCAAGGTGAGTAAATTATTTTGTCAGAGAAGGCTACCTAGTGAAAGACTTAAAAACTGTGATATATATCTAGACGATACTGACTCGAAAAAGGAAGATAAATTCTTTAAATACCCAAACTAAATACATTTGACTGATTCGTGTAGTATTCAGCCTATTTCCAATTACGTGCACAAAACCTAACGGTTTATATATCTGTTAAACAACTTGAATAAATTGCTTAAACATGTAAGTGATATTATTGGGAAGGGGTCTTAATGCTATTTAACTGAGATTAACATATCCATATGGCCTTGAACAAGTTTAGTGCAACCTGAAATATTAAATAAAAATACACATTATAAAAGTTAAGGCTTTAAATGAAATCAGTAATAAAAAATTATATCGTAGTATGCAAACCCATCAACTAAATGAACACAGAAATAACCGCAAGTGTTGAATGCAATACACTTTGTGAACATTGTCGACAATATCATCCACAATCAGTCAATGCCTGTTACCCCTAGTAGAGCATAGGCCGCCGACCACGATTCTCCAACCAACTCTGTCCTGAAATCTCCTTTCCACTTCTTCCCAAGCGTTATTCATCGTTTTCATATATGCCTTCTACTCTCAGCGCAATGCGTTCTTTGGTTTTCCTCTTTTCCTTACACTTTGAGGATTCCAAGTTAGGACTTGTCTTGTAGTAGAGTTTGATTATTTCCTCAATGTGTCCTATCCACCTCCGACATTCTTTCCTAATTTATTCAGCTAGATTATGGTTACTTTGTTCGCTGTCATAGTAAGTTATGGCTGATAATGTCTCCCTAACGAATCCGGAGTATCTTGTGCAGACGACTGATAATAAATACCTGTATCTTTTGAATGGCACTTTTCATAATTCTCTAATTTTCAGCTCTATACAATTGGACTGTCTTGACATTTGTGTTGAAAGTTTTGATTTTTATGTTGGCTGACAGCTGTTTTGAGTTCCATATGTTTTTCAATTGTAGAAATGCTGCTTTCGCCCTGCCAATCCGTGCCTTCACATCTGCATCAGATCCCCCTTGATTATCAAGGATCATCTAGGTATGCAAAAGTTTATACGTCTTCCATGACTTCTCCGTAAAGTGTAATTTGGTTGGCACTCGTTATTTTGTATCTAGGGGTCTTGCTTCCATGTATATGTTTAGGCCTGCTGCAGAGGCTGCTGCCACTCTGTCCGTCTAGATTTGTTTCCGTATATAGGGTAAAAGAGCTAAGTCATTTGCGAAGTCCGAATCGTCTCGCTGCACCCAAGTTGTCTATTGTATTTCGTACTTCCCCCGAGTTGTTGAGTTTTTCATAATGCACTCAACTACCAGCAGATACAGAAAGGGCGAGAGTAATCAACTTTGTCTGATGCCGGTCTTCACATGGAATGAATCTGTGAGCTGCCATCCATGCACGATTTTGTAGTGTAATTCAGTGTAAGAATTCCGTATGATATTGACTATCTTCTCGCGCATACCATGTTGTCGTAGAGGACTCCATAATGTTTGCCTGTCCACACCATCAAATGCTTTCTCATAGTCAAGGAAATTGATGTAAAGTGGTAAGTTGCATTCACTTGATCATTCTCCATTGATAAGAACATTAAACCCTAAATTTCAAAAATATCAGAAACCTCCTCACCAAAGAATTTACCTTACACAAATATTGATTTCAACGGTGACAAAGCTTCAGGCATCTTAAAGAGAAGGATTTCTGGTCCAAGTAAAAGAGTGTGCTGATTGACTTAATGACATTATATTTTGTAAAAATTTATCAGTTTTACGTGTGTAATAAATTATTATTCTAATATGCTATTAATACATACTTTGCTAACGTTGTTTAAAAGTATCATTAATATAATTGTACTTTACACTCTACATACTTTGCCTGTGGCTTTTACTGCTACCTGCTGCTGTTGGGAGCGTAAATACATTGTTGACGCATTATTCTTCGTTCTGACTGAATCTTCTCCACCGAATGCTTGGATTAATAATTGAATCCTTTTATAGCATCGGAATTAAATACTCAACGTCACATTGGCTCTTACCAGTTTTCCTGACCAGAACGAAGCTACACAGGACACCAGAAAAGGTACATACGTGTGATGGTCGCTTGGGACACTCGTCATTCATTCCGAATTTTGCTGTTAATCCGAATAAACCACATCCTACTAGACATTGTACTTGTTATATATACTTATATTAACTGTGAATATTGTATTTGTACGAATTTGTGTCTAGTTGTAAGACGATATTGACTTTACAGTGTTCTGTGGCCACTACAAGAGCGTTGTTTGCAGCAACGTTAAGATTACTGAAATCTAACTATCCTTTGCTCAATGACAACGTAAAAGATGAAGCCTGCATCTGACCACTATCATGCGCGTCTGTCAATTCACTTGTTCCTGTGGAGCTTGATATGTAAGTCAATAAACGAAGATTCTACCTGAAATGGTTTAAGAATACCGACCAGTATGGTTGAGAAGTAGCAGTAGGTCAATAAAAAGCTCAATTACTGAACATCTTGTAAACACAGGCTAGTCAATCAAAATATATTCTCCGTTTAAAGTTATTTGGAAAATCAACAAAAGCCTACCAAGGAAAGTAGTTTTTCATGTTCTTCCAATCGCTGAAGCCCTGGCTATATGCCTACTAAAGTTAAGATTATTTACACAAAAGAAACTTGTTCAACCTCTACTTTTACTATGATCTAAAAGCAATTCTCCGAATACCATTATTACTTCCCTCTCCGTCTTGGTTGACATTTTACCTAGAACCATCTCATTTTTTTTACTTTAGAACACATATTTATTTGTTGAACCTTATTGCATTTTTGTAACCAATACTTTAATGTTAAGTAAAATGTTTTAGTTAGAATATTTGCAGTTCAATGTATACAAATATACAATTACAATTTAGAAATAATGAAATTCTATTCACAATATATTATGACAGACAGACAGACAGTTACAACGTAGAACTTGGTACATGCGTACGTCAGTTCAAGTTGCCATGCCTCAATTAGCAGATAGAGATTAAATTATCGGATCAAATCCCAGAGTAGGGGAGGTAGTAACAAAGTTAGTATTAATGGAAGGGAATAGAGATCGGTGATAAGATTTAAGAAAATATGATTCAGTAAAGAGAAAATTATGGTAAGTTCAGAAACTTAGGATTTGGAGGAAGACAAGGAGTGGATGCACCTGCGCCATTGCTAACGATTTTGAGCCATATCACACAAGGTATCTAACCATTTATTACGAGCGTCACGCGGACCCCAACCAGGTAGTCTGCACCTATTAACATGGCTCAGCCCAACTGTCAATGACTTCATGGACTGGTGCCATGTTTTGGTTTGGCCGCCCCTAGCTTTCTTCCACCCTGCTCCTACACCAGACAGCATTTCTCGTCGAGGTAGGCGGTGGTCAGGCATACGTAACACATGTCCTAGCCACCTTAGCTGATGGAGATTTACTACTTCATCAATAGACTTACCGTATCTACCTAGTACTCTCTTCCTAACCCATGTATTGCTTACTCGTTGGTCCCAGCAAACACGAGCAATGCTTCGAAGACATCTATGATCGAATACCAGGAGCCTACGAATATCCTCTATCCTTAATGGCCATGTTTCACATCCATAAAGTAAGAGGGATCAAACTACTGCTCAGTAAACGCGTCCTTTGGTCAGTAGTCGGATGTCTCGCCTACGCCACAGATGACGCAAATTCCCAAAAGCTAATCGAGCCTTATGTATACGCGCAGAGACTTCAGCAGACACCAGACCGTCAGGACTGATGAGGCTGCCAAGATAAGTGAAGCGGTCAACACATTCAACTGCCTCACTCCCTATCACTAACTTCGGTGTCGAATCAATCCAATCCTGAAGTAACATTTTGCATTTGGATGGAGAGAATCGCATCCCAAACATCCTTACATTCATGTTTAAGGTAGTCAAAAGATTCTGCATTTTATCAGCATCTTCGCCTAAGAGAACTATATCATCTGCATATTCTAAGTCAGCAAGTTTATCTCCTGGAAGGAGGTTAACCCCGCCGAAGTCAGACGATGAAAATGTCAACTCTAAAAGTATGTCAATGATAAGATTAAGTAAAAATGGGGAAGGCGGACAACCTTGACGAACATCACTTGAGGTAATCAGTTCTGATGACAATCCGCCATAAGCTCTGACTCGACATGTGGTGTTCGAGTAGAGAGGTTGTATAAGGTTAATGTACTTCTCTGGTACGCCTTTCATTGACAGACATTGCCACATAACCTTACGATCGATAGAGTCAAATGCCGCCTTAAGGTCAAGGAATACAACTGTTGTTGGGAGTCTAAAAGTGTGTCTATGTTCCAGAACCTGCCGAAGTGTGAATATTTGGTCTATACAGACACGTCCAGGTCTAAAACCACCTTGGTTCTCTCTAGTTTGCTCGTCACGAGCTTTAGTTAGGCGTCGAAGTATGATTGAAGCCAATATTTTGGACACTATATTCGTTAAGCTGATTCCTCGGTAATTGTCACAGGAGGACTTCTGTCCTTTCTTATAGATTGGAACGATTAGTGTTCGAGACCAGTCAGATGGGATTACACCCAATTCCCAGATTCTAGACAGGATCCCGGTTAATCTCGCTGCTAAAACTGGACCACCATCCCTAATTATCTCAGGGGTCAACCCATCGGGTCCTGCTGCTCTACCTCGCTTTAGGTTCCCTATAGCATTCTCAACTTCACTAAGACTTGGTGGACCAATATTAATTTGCCATTCAGATTGCTTGGGAACGGTGGGCAACTGGGATGACGCCGAGGGCCAATTGAACTGTTCCCTAAAGTGTTCTGCCCATCGATCCAACCTTCTGAATTGACACTGAATAATGGTCCCATCTTTTTCTGAGATAGTTTCACTTACAGTTGGATTTCTGATACCCGTTTCCTTGATAAGTCTGAACAGTTGCCTACTGTTGCCTATTGCCGCTGCCTTTTCAATCTCTTTAGCTTTCGCCACCCACCACTACTCACGATCATTTCGTAAGCTTTTAACCAGTTTGTGTTTAAGTTGTCTTCGCTCCTCATCGTGTTCAGAACCAGATGGGATGTGTTGCCGAGCGTCTATCAGTTCAGTAGACGCAGCCGAAATCCACTGAGTTTTCCTAACTTTTTGGTTTAGTTTACTAGTAGATAATACTGCTGTTTCGACAGCTTTTTGGATATCATTCCAAGCTGACTCGGGATGGGTATCGTTTATACAGTTGACTAATTGATTTTTAAGTTGTTCCTGAAATATATTCTTGACACTTTCATCATTAAGTTGAACTCGTATGGGGATTTTTGCCGTGGATCTTTTACGTCCAGTGAGACGCAGACTGATACACGCTCGTACTAAAGCATGGTCTGAGTCTAAACATGTGCTCCAAAATGAGCGGCAGTCTTCTATCGAGCCTCTCCAACGGTGGCTGATGGCAATGTGGTCTATTTGAGTCCAACGTTGAGTTGACTGTGGGGGCCGCCATGTCAACTGATGTCTTTCCTTATGTTTAAAGTTAGTGCTTGCGAGAAATAGACGATTATCTGAGCACAGTTGTAATAAACGGTCGCCATTATCTGTTCGTTGGGCCTCGACACCATAGGATCCACCTAGGTGCCTTTCGGTTTCGTCTAATCTACCTACTTGGGCATTAAAGTCACCAGCTATAATCACTATATCAGTACGTTTAGCTTTACGAAGGAGGTCTGAAAGCTTTCTGTAAAATTCATCTTTTACTTCATCTGAGCTGCAATCGGTGGGAGCGTAGGCAGAGACAACAAGGAGGCAACGGCGTGTGTCCCTATCTTTCCGAGTTCTTACTGTCCCGTTTAGACGGACAGCGCATAAGCGACTATCTATGGGAATCCAGTCAAGGAGAGCCTGTTTAGCTTTTGAACTTAGTGCTATACTTACACCAGCAAGGCGTCGAGTGGTAGCGGTGGGGTCTCCGGAAACACGAAGGGTGAACCGGGCCGGTGAGGTCAAGTGGATGATTGTACTTGGATCCTGTATACGCGTTTCGGAGACGCAGCAGACATCGATGGAACGAGAATCTAGGGTCATAGCTAGAGAGGCTTGTTATCCTATTTGGCCTAGGGTTCGAACGTTAAAAGCTCCGATATGTAGTTTAGTGCGAGGTTTCAGGATATTAGGAATAAAGTTTCCTAAACTCAAACCATTAGCATTAGAGGCGTGAGGTGATAAAGTTAGGCTAGACGGTTTAATCGTTGAAATAAGGGAGTTATTGAGAGTTGAGGGTGGGATTTGACCTCGATCGAAACGATCTCTTGTGCTGTTAGAGGTATGAGGGCGGTTTTTACTTCCTGGCTGCCCACATTATGGAAGGATATTACTTCCTGAGGCACCTGAAAAGGAAACTGGATTAGTATTGGTTATAGTGACCTGAAAGCGCGATCGCAGAGCCCAAGGGGCAACTGCTTGAGGCCGATCACGTACGACCTTGTTATGGGATGTTTTTGAAATGAAGTTTTGAATAACTAAATAAAATTAAAAGAAGACTGAGAAAAGAAATGATCAGTAGTATCTATTTATTGTCAAATGAATTCATAAATGTGATTTAGTTTTCAAATTAAATTGAAGTTTTCAAGAAGTAATTTATATTTTACATTCTAATGAATGTATTGGTTTAATATGCATTTTTCTAACTTCATTAATCTGTTGATTAATACAATGATTTTGGCTTAATAAATTATCGACTAATATTTCTTGTTTTGCTTGTAATTTCAACTCCCAATAATTACGCTGACGTAGAATTCTCGCCCATAACGCAGAAATCTATCAATGTAATAATAAAAGAAAGAAAAATTCCAACTAGTTGATAGTTTTAATATGAAAATTTGTATTTGTATTCTCTGTGATAAGTTGGGAAGATTATTCATTCATCAACAACATAGAACCGGGTACATACGTCCATAAGTTCAAGTTACCATACTACATTAGCACTAAGAGATTAAATTTACAGAGGTAACTTAGCAACAGAATACAAGAGGGGAGAGTAAAGAGGTGCAGAAAATAATAATGAAGTTCAAGATTTAGATGAGGTTAAAGAGTGAATACACTTGCGCCACTGTGACCGATTCTGAACCATGCCACCCAGTGTCTCCAATTATTCAATACGATTATCACACGGACCCCAACCAAGTAATCTGCATCTACCAACATGGCTTAGACCAACAGTCAAATACTTCATGGACTGATGCCATATTTTGGTCTGTCTGCCCCTACTCTTCTTGCACCCTACTTCAACCAGGCTGTGGTCGGGCATGCGCAACACTTGTCCCAGCCATCTCAGTCGATGAAGGCTAATGACCTCTTCGACTGATTTATCGTATTTCCTAAGAACCTTCTGTCCAACCTCAATACTATTTATTCAACTGTTCCATGATTTACGAGAGATGCTACGAAGATTTCTACGGTCGAATGCCTGAAGTCGATGCATATCTTGGATTTTCATGGTCCATGCTTCGCAGCCATGTTAAAACGGTGCGGACTGCTGCGCAGTACACTCGGCCTCCGTTTAAAAACGGATTTGTTTTCAGCGCCACAAGAGGCGTAAATTGGCAAGTACCAATCGGGCTTTCTGAATCCGTACTGAGATTTTGTCAGACACCGACCCATCAGGGGTGATGAGACTTCTGAGAAAAGTGAAGTGGTCAACGCATTCAACTACTTCACCCCCTATAACTAATCTAGGTGAAGAAGCAAACCAATCCTGGAGTGACATTTTGCATTTAGAAGGGGAGAAGTGCATCCCAAATATGCTTGCATTGTTACTCAAGGTTCTCAGAAGATTCTGCATATTGTCAGCATCTTCACCAAATAGAATTACATCGTCTGCGTATTCTAAGTCAACGAGAGGACCTCCTGAAAGGAGACTAATTCCTGAAAAGTTAAAGGAGGTGGGTGAGACTTCTTGGAGAACATCTATGACGAAACTGAGTAAAAAGGGGACGAGGGGCAGCCATGACGAACCCCACTTGAGGATGATATTTCTCGTGACAATTCACCATATGCTCTGACTCGACCGGTGGTGATCAAGTCGAGAACCTTTATAAGGTTAATGTACTTTTGAGGTACGCCTTCTAACGACAAACTCTGCCACAAGACCACAGTCTATTTAATTCATAGAACTTCTAAATTACACTAAGTCTGAACGTGACAATTTAATGGAATTCTTATGGCTAAAAGAAAAAGAGAAGAGCAAGTGACACATTGCACCGGCGATTCGAGGCAAACATTAAAATAATGAATATCACTTGTGAAGAACTGGGAAGGCGAGCCTAAGACAGATTTGGTTGAAGAATGTTGGTCGGAGGCCTATGCTCCACGAGAAGTAACAGGCATTGATTAATTGAATTTAATGAATTTATTCGTGAGTCAGATTGGCCTCCCATAAACAACTCAGCAAACAAGCTTACAAGAACCAATGATGGTCTCAGTTGTAGCACCTCCGAAGCTCACAACACAACGGACAAATATTTAGCCTAAAGGTGAGGGAGGAGGCAAATGTAACAATTTGGTCACCTTGGATTATCAAATAAGAGATGGGAGTCAGTACTATGGTTGCAACCTGCAGGTGCAACATAATTTTGATGAATATACTAAACAAGTTAAAACCGCCACATTTTTACAAATGTTACTCCAAGTAAATCTAACATAATTTCATAGGGAGGAGTTGGTGATAGGATGGACAAGAATTAAATCTAATAGTCGGGTTTTATTTTAACAGAGAATGACTGGCCTACGTAGTTGATTCCCTGCAATCTGGTTTATTTTTGTTAATAAGCATGTTATTTATTCGACTAAACACCTATTCTTCTGGCAAGTTATTTCGTCTTTGTTTTCAGTTTCATTCAGTAATCTGGCCAAATATCAGTCAACCACTTAGCATCCTTGAGTTCATCCATTGATTAACATTCTGCTCATTTATTTTAACAAATTTAAATGAGTTCATCAAGTTTTTTTCCATAACACTCCTAAATACTCAATTTACTCATCTCATGTAATAACTTTGTATTTGTTAACTTGCATTATAAATGATATTGTTACGGTCCATCATTGCTAATTATTATTTACAGTCTACATATGGTATATATGCTTTTACATCTATTGTTTGTAATGTCGATATGCTGAATCGATTCTCGATTCAACATGACATATCAATATGCTTATACTACTGAATAATTTTAGTTATATTTTAGGTTGCCTGTAACTATCGGAGAGAAGCTTCAAACTTAAGATGAGTTCATTTTATTCCTTGGATCTTGTTTTTCTGATATCCTGTTGTAATTCTAAACTTATTTTCAGAGATTGCTGATTTCCAACTAGCTGACCAACAAGTATATGAATAGCGCCTTTGTATGAGCTCTAATTGTTTTTATGTTGGATCAGTGAGGTACCTCTCGATTAGAGAAGTAAATCAAACAGAATCAACAGCGTAGAGTTCAGATAACGAAAAAAGCATAACACCAAATCTTCAAACAGACAACCTTCAGGCCTCATAGCAAGCGCCTAAACTTCAAACTATCGAGTTGGCATTTAATAGTTTTCAATTTCAGCCAACTCGCTATATTGCGTGACCATCATCCTCTACCATTAATGATGTTTGTCTCATTCTCTACATGATTATACTGCTGTTTACAACTTCTCATTAGAATAGTAGAAATGTTTCAGAGACTGGTGAATATTTATTTTTATATCAGTGATTTGAAGGTCAAGTGCTTGTCTATAGGTCTGAAATTCCTAGGCTCTATCTCTCGAGTGGAAGCATTTTATTGGGGTTCGGGACATATTCACTAATGATAGCTAGTACAAACTCAGTTATCCATTAAACAAATGAATTACTATATTTGTTCATATTCAATTGTAAACATTGGTGATATATATTTCCGAATCAATAATATATCACGGCTGATCACCCAAATATAGATAATATACACGACTTACAAGTCAAATGACGAATACTTCATGCACATTGTATTTAAAATAGTTTTCAGACGTTAATTAAACAATTGATCTAATATGATAGAGTGTGTGTGTGTGTATTCTATGAATTGCAATATGTACTGACTTATATATCATTTGCTGATCTGTTCTGATTTAATGATTTACCAGGCGTTCCTAGTCAAGACTACAATTACTACTTTTACAAGTAATGCCTCCTATGCAACACAGCAGTTTAATCCGTGGAACAGATTAATTTAATTGATGATGACACTGAATAATGGTATTTTACAATGTGATAGGTACAATTATTATTTACGTAGACGAACATGATACTTCTAATTTCATATAAATAAACCAAATTATTGCTTGTATATGTATATAATTGGAAGAAAGCAAAGATTTTAGTTATAATAGTTAATTGATTCTTTTGCATGGATTAGGGATTATATCACTGATACTGTCTAATAAGGGGCACAACAATAAAAATGACTCGAATTAGAATGATTTAACAATGCAGTGAAGTAATATCACAAATATATATTAATCGAGTAAACATGAGACAATCAAGAGAACGCGTCAAATAAGGTGATTTAATGATAGAATGCAGATGTAAACGTTGTTTACAATAGTAATTTTTTTTATAATACACTTTAGTGCGCTTAAATGAGCAAATTTAAATTGTGTGCAAATCTATTTACATGGTCTAGAACCGATCTGTATTGACAATATTTTGCTGCCAGTTTAACTCATTCTGATGTGTTCTATGTCATTTTTATTGGTATGCTGATCTCTCCAATGAACCGTTCCTTTACCAATTCGCCTACAGTATGTTCCTTTTCAGAGCATCAATGAATTCCTCCATGTTCATTGTAAACGTACTAGTGAGTTGGCATTACTAGTTGTTTTCACTTCTCGCTCTTTTGATCCTCTATCTTGCGTGCGTTGCCTTTATTGATCTGTTGTATTTTGAACCCCATTGTTTTTCTACTCGCCATTTCGCACGTTGGCTTATTGCAGCAAACCCGTACTCCTGTATATATCATGCATATTTGAAACTGTATATGATTCTCTTATAGTGTCTTTTATTACATGGTGTCCATCTTCACGTCGTTCTCACTGAACACAATGCTCTCTAGTTTAATGACTAATTGACTCTGATCTATTAAACGCTACTGAGTTTCCAGAACACAGCCGTGTACCTTTACTAGATATATAGTGATTCACCCCATCGGGGATAAACTCCATTGCATCGGGGACTTTCATTTCACTTCTAACTGGATTTGACTTGAGTGAGAGCAGTGTAGCTTACGCCTGTCCCTGATGCTTTGGGCCAATGGATCCAATTTATTTTGCTGTAAATACTTTAAGTCTTCTTGTTCCAAAGATCATGCTGGTGTTCGTTTCATGAGTCGTAATGGCTGAGTTATATCATGACCCTTCGATACTTGCAGTGTTTAGCCTGTGACGAGCTACGTATGTTTATGTACAGAATCATGACTTAGGTAACTGGCTCTACTTAGCCTCTATATTTGGTGGGAACTACCTTCGTAGAGCTCTCTGGTTTGATCTGGAATTAGGGTTGGTGATGCCCTTCTGAGACTCCAAACTCAGCTTGCCCATGAAGACAGGACTCAGATGTTTGTACTTGAAGGAAGATTCCCAGCCACTTGGCAGCTAGCTTGTCACAAATTTAATATGGCTTGTCAGGAGTGGCGCTCCTGTCTGTCTATCTGTTCGATTTGGTGGAGGGGAGAGACTAACATGGTTACGGTCCTGGGCGACTGACTGTGGCTTGATGAGCGAGAGGTTGGGACCGACCATTCGGAGATAGCGTCTCATCATTATTTTGGCGAGTTGAAAATCGGCCATACGTCTTGGAGTGGTCCGTTTACGTGGTTTGTTCCATGTAGCCATTTCACCAATATCACGATCCTGTTGCTCATGCAACGACTATTCCATCGGTTACTGGTTAACAAGCTGCATTTAACATAAAAACCCTGCTAAACACTAGTAGTTTGTCTGAAAACTCCGAATGAAACTATAAAGTACATCATACATAAATCAAAACCGTATATGACTGAATACGCTTAATTCCTAATCATATAAGAATTACGTATTGTATAAGGGCCTACAGTACTAGAACTATTTCTTAAAGCTGACAGGTGGAGCTAGTTTAAGAATATTCAAATAATGTTGTTCAATGAACTAAATTATTATGAAATAGTGAAATTTGTTAATGAAATTATGGATAATGGGTTATTTTTGAAAAATTTAACCCAAATCAACCATAGAAGTATCCTTTAAGTAATCGCTGACTAAGTTTATTTGCCAAGTCTTTTAATATTCACTAAATGAGTTGTATTCAGCATTTTCGGTCACTTTTTTATCCATTAAGTAAGTGCTGTGTATTTTAGCATTATTTTTGATTGGATACATCATTTTATGTGTTCCAAGTTATCAGTATCTCTACTATGAGCATGTCAGTGTAGTGCACCTCAATATTCTAGATGTGGAACACGAATATAGCGAATATTAGAGCTGGAAATTTACACTTTCCTATACAATAAATAAACATGAAAATGTCCAAAATTGATAGATAAAACATACTCATTAAACGTTGAAATATTACAGATGACATCAGACATAACTATTATTTTAGATTTTCAAAACTCTAGTGTATGGTCTTAAAGTGCACCCGATATATGACCAAGTTACGCTTGCGGTATTACTAGGGCAACTTCTAACGACTGAACCCACTCTTACGAATGAGAATAAATTCGAAGGCACGAAGGGTGGAAAAGAACTTATATTTGGTTGTGAATAGAGCGGCAATGGAAAAGCAACGTCTAGGCTAGCAAACTAGAGAGAGAGTTGCTTTCCACGGTACGGTGTTACGTGATCTGGTGATGATGTGTGACCGAACGCCTTCAACTAGTAGTGTCCGCTAAAACAAACATAGTCAGCATCAATGTCGAGGACCTATGTAACTATTTATTTTGGGGATTATTTACCGCTACAGTCTATTCAACAGTCAGGCATCGCTCCAAATAACCGATTCTCAACGTATAAATACCCATATTTAATCGTTAGCTACAATCGCGATTCTTTTTTGTCTTTTCAACATATGTGTCCAAAGTTGTTTAAGGCATTATGTAAGTTCTGTCAATGAGTATTTGCATACATTCCCTAGAGGCATTAAGTGTTGTGTTTACAATCGGGTTAATGTTTTGTATAATATATCTAGTGCTAGTTCATAATATCAAGTGATAAAATGACAATAAAATCTACTCATTATATTTAAAAGGATTATCGCAACAACTACGACATCACTTACTTGTTCTGCATTAAATAATTGATTTTGATCTAACATGGAATTCGTTACAGCTAAATAGAATAATGACAGTAATTTGCTTTGTTCTCCTTGCATTTTAATATACTGATCAGATATTGACAAGTTAAGAGATAGTTTCTCTTTCAACTCCTCCTAATGATAAATTTGTATGATAATGAATGAAATGAGAAAAATATTCCTATTAAATGTAAATTATCACTTCAGGTTAACGATTGCATAAACAACACCCAATTACAATCAATCATAGCTCATAAGTGACTAATTTCTTGAGATAATTCCTGCAGTTCTAGGGAGAAGACATGACCAGTGGAGTTCAACTATATCCAGTGTGAGGCATTTACTCACCGGTGGGAATTGGTAAGGTCGCGTATATCTGTCGACAAGCGACTGAGTGAGAAATATCAACCGTTGGATGGTGGTCGGTTCAAAAATCTAATAGTAAAGCGTTCACAGCGGAGCCAGAAGAGCTGGGGGTTCGTGGAAGCCCACTTCTGGAGAGTCCCATTCTAAGGCAGCTGTCCAGCACTCCCTGGTGATAAATAATGCTCTAATTTAGACCGAATCGTGATATCAACTCAACCATCGCCACAACAACAAATTAGGGTTATTTTAGTTTCTACTGAGGATGAAAGATTTTTTCGAAATATTTGAAACTTTTGATGAGGGTTGGAGTAGAAAACGTTATCCGAAAATTCACTGAATATTTTGCATGACTTATTATTACATTAGACAACACGGCTAATGAGTCTATGTATACTCTAGGCAATGGGAATTATTGTCAGTGTCTTTAAATCATTGTTTTATCTATTGGGAAATAATGAAGTACATAATACTGCGGTCAAATATAAAAAGTAAAACAAAATTGAAAATCGGTTGATCAAGTTGTGAATTTTATTTGAGTGGGATGACTGTGATACGTGTTACGTATGCCTAACCACCGCCTAGCTGTATTAACTTTGGTGTCTAGAGTAGGAACACGTTGGATGAAAGTTAGGTGTTGTCAAACCTAGAGATTGCATTGGTCAACAAAGCAGTGACTACTAAACTGTTATATTTTGGTATATATAGACTTCCTGACTGAGGTCTAATTTTATAGCAGGGCAAGAAATCAAAATCACAATATGTAGAGTCTATTCTTCTTGATATCGGGACTTATACTGCTACATTTCATTTGTTGAGCTTTTAATAACTATCCTATGTGTACTGTTTAAGCGTTTCATAGACTCATTAACTGTTGTCATATCCGTTATCCTTCCCTAGTTATTGTAATCTTATTATAACCTCATTTTCCTGATTTCTGTAAACAACGCGTCTAGTCCAGTCTTTAATGTATTTTGTGTTACCGTTTGGTGCAGTATATGTTATATATTAACCATTCTCTTCATTTAATTAACGACATGGTCATTCCTCCGTTCTTGTTCTCTTTATCCATACCTCTGGGGTAAGTTTTATTCTACCAGACATAGTGGTAACCAAACACTGTTTTCCAAGTCTATCAGACTATAGGCTTAACTTAAATTCTATTGGCTAGTTTACTTGCAGGCAATTACTAGTAGGTTATTTTATTTACAACTAAACCAGCACTAAAAGCATAAATCAAGCCTACAAATTATCTTTGTCATTATAGCTTGAAAACAAGTCAAACTTGATAAATGGCTGTCATGGTTTCAAAATATGTTGAATGACGATGTAACAAAAGATTTTCAACCAATTGTCGGAAATTGGTTTTCAAATCTCTCTAACTTCTCTTGTTCACCAAATGAAAACTTGGTACAGAATAAAGTGGCATAACTCAGTATCTGACTACAAAAATCGAAGTATGACTTGAACTTACAAATGACTGATTATATACTGGAAGTGTAAACTGCTTATCCAGGTAGGTTGGGACTAATGTAACCTGAATAATAATTTCCATAACTGTGACTGTTATTTTATTCGTATTTTATTCATTTATTTCATGTTATTATTGTAGGTATAACAAATACGACTAACCAAACAATCAAGAACATACTAAATGAATGACTCAGATTTGTGTGACAATTACAGTCTAACTGACTTGGAAGGTTATAGAGAGATATAGATAGATACAATGTCTTGTACCAGATTAATCACCTTGTGTACACATATATATTGTTAGTCCAACTATTTGACCACGGATATTAAGTATGTAAGTGCCTTAATGAGTAAAATGTTTTCAATGTTTTACTCTTGAAAGACAATAACTCTTACTGCTGTTTATATTATTTTAATTAAAACACATGAATTTTGATACATGACACCAGAAAAAATAAACTATACTGTTGGAAGAATAATATTGTGCTGCTAGTGGTGTCTTTAATTGAAACAATTTACGACTGTTGCTAAATTCCAGGTTAACCTCGTTAGCACATTCCAACCACTAAGTATATCGATCCTACGTGATGGATATACGTGTACCATCAAATTATCAGTTCATTAAAGTGAATTGGCATACTTCAAGTTTTAACCAGCCCCTAGGAACTTAAAGTATCAATAAAACGAGATATCGTTCACAGTGTCTCCAGATAAGCTCACATGGTCAGAAAATTTCTTGTAAGTTGACCCTGGTTAGGCAGATGTTGAGATAAGTTATTCACAGATAAACACAAATCCTACTATCTATCTATTCTATTACGCCCGTTACTCCTCACTGAGGAGCATAGGCCGCTCACCAGGGTTCTCCATTTAACTCTGTCCTGAGCAATCCTTTCCAATTGTTTCCAGTTGCTGTTCATCCTTTTAATGTCTGCTTCCAATTCTCGACGCAGTGTGTTCTCTGGCCTTCCTCTTTTCCGTTTCCCAACAGGATTCCATGTTAATACTTGTTCCTTAATGCAGTCTGATGGTTTCCGCAATATGTGTCCTATCCATTAACAACGTCTTTTCCTAATTTCCTCTGCGTCTGGAAGTTGATTTGTCCTCTCCCATAGTAAGCTGTTGCTGATAGTTTCCGATCAACAGACATTCAGTATCTTTCGTAGGCAGTTGTTTATAAATACTTGCATCCGTCTGATGATGTTTGCAGTAATTCTCCAAGTTTCAGCTCCATACAGCAGGACTGTCTTCACGTTCGAATTGAAGAGTCTGACTTTGAGGTTAGTTGGTATTTGTTTTGAGTCCCATATGTTTTTCAACTGTAGGAATGCTGCTCTGGCTTTGCCAATCCTTGTCTTTACATCTGCATCGGACCCTCTTTGTTCATCGATGATGCTCCCCAGATATGTGAAAGTATCCACTTCTTCCAGAGTTTCTCCATCAAGTTCAATCTGGTTGGTGCTCCCTGTGTTGTATTTAAGAATCTTGCTCTTTCCCTTATGTATGTTCAAGCCTACTGATGCTGAAGTTGCTGCTACACTGGTTGTCTTCGCTTGCATTTGTTGGTGTGTATGTGCTAAAAGAGCTAGATCATCTGTGAAGTCCAAATCATCGAGTTGCATCCTACTTGTCCATTGAATCCCGTACATTCCCTCAGATGTGGAGGTCTTCATGATCCAGTCAACCACTTGGAGGGAATTTTAACAAGGTGGAGTTAAATTATTAATTGATTATAAGTGCAGCGTTTAACATTACAGTGAATTGTAAATTCCCTTGTGTTCTGACGAATGATTGTTTAATCTGGTTTGCGTTTTCTTAGCAAGCTTAGGTTTTACAGGATGGGGGTGCTATCCCCATGTCCAACCCTCCTCCTTTACCCGGGCTTGGGACCGGCAGTAGCCCTAGGAAAGCTACAGGCTACACTTAGTATTATATGATATATTAATGTATGCATAATTCACAATATATTCGATAAGTATTACCTTCAGTTTTTTTAAGATTACATCACGTGATTTCATCAAGTTAATTTGTTGTAACTGACGCGTTATTTGAAGTTGATCTATTTGTTCATTTTGTTTTTTCAAAATGTTTATTTCCTCAATTAGTGATTTATTAGTTTTGGTGAGATCAACAATTGTACACCTAAATATATATAAAGCGAAAGAAATGTTTAATAAAGAATAGATTGAGATATCTGTCATATTTTTTTTAAGTTAATCCAATATTTTCAAGAAAGAGTCTAAATTTTACTTCAAAGAAATTCATAGATATTTTTAAATAGCTTGATACTATACCAGTTAATCATAGCCACATCATCAGATGGGTACAAGTACTCATAAACAACTGCCTACGAAAGATACTGAATGTCTGTTGATCGGAAACTATCAGCAACAGCTTACTATGGGAGAGGACAAATCAACTTCCAGACGCAGAGGAAATTAGGAAAAGACGTTGTTAATGGATAGGACACACATTGCGGAAACCATCAGACTGCATTAAGGAACAGGTATTAACATGGAATCCTGTTGGGAAACGAAAAAGAGGAAGGCCAGAGAACACACAGCGTCGAGAATTGGAAGCAGACATTAAAAGGATGAACAGCAACTGGAAACAATTGGAAAGGATTGCTCAGGACAGAGTTAAATGGAGAACCCTGGTGAGCGGCCTATGCTCCTCAGTGAGGAGTAACGGGCGTAAGTAAGTAAGTAAGCATAGCCACATCATTTGACTGACTCAGTATATAATTGATTTAACAACCAAATAATGAAGTACGTAGATGAATGAACATTAAGGATATAAAGTATAATAAGTAACTTCTGCGTAATTCATATATATATATATATATATATATATATATATATATATATATCGGTCTATTCTCCGTTGAAGTTATTTTCATCAAGTTAACACATGAAATGATATCTGTAACGTCATTCACTTTTCAATATCCAGCACTCATTTACTAAATGGATGGGGAAACTATCGAAATATGCAGAATGTGATTAATTTATTGGACAGTGAAGATGCTGTGGATAGTCTGAACCTGGTGTTCATATGACATGATTTGAAAAAAATAAGAACTTTTGCTGCTGCTTCCTGACTAACATTTAAAAGAGAAAGTAAGAGGCTTCAAATTTCTGTACTACTATTACTAACGCAATTGAAACAGTGACGATGACAACGACCATTAGTGAATATTTCTATTAAACGGAGTTTATTTATTATGCTACTAATGTTACTGTCTCCTTCTGAGCTTAAATGTTTGGTAGTGTGACTACAAAGTTCGTAGGGATTAAAGAAATTTGTGGTCGTAGTTTGTTGATTATTAATAGCAAGTTAAAAAATCTGCAAGATAACTTATTTCTGAAGAAGTAAATTTCAATGACAATTCAACTACCCAGTGATCAGTTAATGGAACAGATGAATCTAATCTTGTCACATGCTGTAAAAATTAAACATATTATGTATTTGACTCAATTTAGACACTAAAACTTCTTATCATTTCGGAATGTTTTCATTTGCCATTGTGGGTAAACGAATGATTTAAAAATAGTCGTGTTATCGTACTAAATTGGACTACGTGGACGATAACACCAGCCAGTGTAAAAATCTTAGTTCTGTAGGATGGGGTCCGAATACCTCAGTGATAATGTCTCTGACTGTAATATTGGGCGATACAAGCTCACGGATAACATCAGTTCCCTAAAGACCTCCACTACACCTTCCTTATGAGTTCCGAATAGCACAAAACTTAAATTCCAAACTCTAGAATCAGAAAACAGGAAAAGTATAGTAATTACATTAAGTGAACAATTACTTATTATTGTGAGAAAAATAAGATAGTTGTTATGGTAAATTTACCTCAGCTGACTTAATCTTATCGCTCCACGTAGTCTAACTTTCATCAATGCCAACAACGATAAATGAAGTTTGTTATGTTTCTCTCGTAGAAAATTTTCCTCAGTAGTCATTTCTTTCAATTTGGTGTTTAACTCATTAAACTGCATTTTAGATTTCATTACCGAATCGTCTAATGTTTGTATTTTGTCGCACATTGAAGTATATTCTTGATTCCAATCACTTTGAAACTATTTTATGAAATATTGAATAACAATATTAGTAAGTGCGAAAATAATAACACTAATCAAAGTTGAATTGTGGCAGTCAAGTGAAATCTAGGAAAAACTTTCCGCCATCAGCTGGGTGAGCCTGAAATCTAGTGTTGATGTTCATACTGAAAACACTCTTGCGTTTACTAATGAACTACTAATTCCATACAATTATAGTTGTACAACGGGGGGATGTGTACATAATTTGTAAATGCTTGCATCCTTCCTTTTCTATCGTAAGTACATTTTTAGCTGTGCTTCCCAAATAAATCGAAATGCAGAGATTCCGGTTTTAGATACTCAGCATGTTGTCAAGTGGTAACTGTCTCACTTTCGATAAGTCTGAACTCCACTCTACCAACATCAATTCATAACGAATGCAAACTACTAGGCTTAATACTTATCTCCACAAAACCACCTCAATCCAATTACGAATAATTAAAAGTTTGTAATTTTACATTATTGATAATCAACATTATAATGCGTCAATTTCTGCTGGAATATTTTTATCCTAAGTAAATCACCTTGAAATCACCTTTTAGTTACAAGTTTTATTGTTCATCACTTGATAAATTACTTACTTGATTGTATTCATTTTGTATACTATTCAATTGTTCGGAATAGTAACTATGATTTAATCGAATAGCGTTCAATTCTAATTTGATATTTTCAACGTTACTTTCTGATTGTTTTGCTATTGCCTCCAATTGTAAACGTTTTTGATAGCCATTTTGCTGTAGTTTTTCAAACTCTTTAAAACTATTTTCTAAATCTGTCATCAGTTTAGATTTGATTTCATATTCCTATTGTTGTTGTCATTGTATTTTTGAACAAATGAAATTAAGCATATTTTTGAACAACTCAAAAACATCACTTGAGATAAGTAAACAGTAAAGCATAATAAATACTTAAGAACTATGACTTTTAACTTATAACTGAATGAGGATTTTCATTCTGACTGAAGTTTGAAAAGCATTGAATGCCACTTCATTGGTTTTGAAGGTTAAACTTCGACAATAAGAGCAGATAGTCTTGAGTTCGATCTTCTGTAGGGCTGTATATGAACCCTACTGTTATAACGTGAGAAAAGTTGGCCTGTTAATCGGTTGGTTGTGCGCGGACGCTTATTGAAGTGTGCCTAGTTGATAATTCGCGCGTTTACCCTATGCCTCCTAGGTCCCAAGTCAAGCCGATAGACCAACTAAGCAGGATCGAAATCAGATTCGGAGTCGGATTATATTTTACACATTCGCTTATATATACAAAATAATCATGATGATTATTCATCAAATAAAATTATCAACACTTTTAATAATACAATTAAATGTTGTCAAATGTGCTCACATAAAGTGATGAAGGTTTACAAATCATGTTAACAAAAAATCAATACAACTTGATACAATGACAATTGTATTTCTAGAGATTTCGAATCCCTAACAAGTCTCTCATTAGAATGCCACTGTGGCAGGATGTGTTAGCATTTGGGACTTGTCAGCTGAATGTACCTGCACCCCAGTGTTGATATTCATGTAGGGACTCGAACTTACTTTACTTCATGCCAAACGCTACAGCGTTCACCAATAGGCTACTGAGTCCCAATTTTTTAAAGTAACACATGTAAGAGAACAATATTGTTTTGTCTACTATATCTTCATTTGCCTTTACTTTAATATACAACAATATTTATATATATTTAAGACAGACTTGTCAGGAGTGGGACAGTTATCATTGATGGCGATGAACGATCGTCCCGGTATTTCACAAACTGATGGAAGCGAGAATTTACCACTGGATATCGGCCTAGTGGTGCAGAGTTAGGCGTTCGTAAACCTGAAGTCCGTGGGGCGTAATATAAGATGCTCACCACTGAGGAGTCCCACACTAAGACGAAACAACTGTCTACTGCTTCCTGACTTTCAATGGTACTCTGTGTACGTCTATCTGTGATGAATTCAATCATCTAGTACTTGATACTAATCTCCATAGACTACCTCAATATAAATACATATCTCTGAAATACTTTATTTAATGTCTATTTCTGTGATAACTAACTATATCATCAACACAGCTGAATTATGTTTAGGCACTAATAGTTTGAAAAACATCAGTTTAAGATTTCAAAGAATTTTAGTGTCAGCTAAATTGTTTAGTAAATTTTACATTCTAAATTATATAAACTGCTCTATGAAATCTGATCTAGTCAACTTAAAAATGCGTTTTGATTTATATTAACTGACCACAAATTAGTGATCAATTTTAATTTTTTTTAGACCTTAGTGCTGATGGAATCTTATCAATCAAACTACGGTGTTTCCACTAGTCTAAGTGGCTAGATACCAATGATCAGCATTGTAAATACCTCGGATCCACATGCGGTCGATAGCTATCCAGATTACTTGGTGGCACGGTCTCTAACTTTGGCGTTAGCGCACACGTGTTCGGGTCCCACAGGAGGTACCATATCATTGAAAGTTGTATATACTCCTTACCAACGAGAGCCAAGTAGTCGACAATTTAGTTTAGAGGTTTCCTGTGAATTGTCATAGCATAAATCTTAAGTTTGTTGATATATATGTATGAATAACACAGGACTTGGCACATGCGTGCATCTAAGTTTCCACACCTCAACAGCACATTAAGATTAACACTAAGTCAGTAGGAGTAGTAGTTACTTTATTGATAATAATAATAATAATAATGAAAGTAAAATAGAGTGGATATGCAAAATATAGTTTACGGCGAAGAAATTAGTTCGTGGGAAACAGCTATGAAAATAATTAAACCTCAAAATTTAGGGGTGGACAACGAGTGAATACGCCTCCATCATTGTGACTGATCCTGAGCTGTTACCTAGATTCTACAACCATTTGGTTACGACGGACCCCAATCACGTGGTCACCATCTACCAAAACATCTCAGACTATCAGTTTGCCTCCATGAACTGATGCCACTCTTGTAACATATTAGTTTTATTATACTGGAATGTTGTAATGGTTACAATCAAATTAAATAAATAAATCTCTAAGGAGATTGTACGACGTAGAACCAGCCACATATGTACATCGATCCAAGTTTCCTCACATTAGAATAGGAAGGTGAATGCCAAAGTAATAGAAGTAGCGATGATATTAATGGTAGTAAAAAAGGATCGGACATAAATAATATGATTCCGAAATAAATAATTAATTTTTGGAAAGGTGTAAAGAATGGAAACATTTGCCCCACTAAGACAGATTCTTGGTTGTCACCCAAGGTCTCAAATCATCGGTTACGTCAGTGGTACAGACCCCAACTAAACCGTTTATTCGTAACATGTCTCAGACCCACAGTCAACGGAATCATGGCGTGATATTACGTTTTGGTTCGACCGCCATTCGCTTTCTCTCGTCATGTTCTTGCACGTTCAACACTGTGGATCGTGTTAATCAGTATCAGGATATAGGTAATATATTTCCCAACTACCTCAGTCAGTTAAGATCAAGAATCTTACCAGCTGGTTACTATAAATTATTAATAAATGTTTAAGATTCATCTCCCTGAGTACATTCGCAATGGTGTCTATCAACTGATAATTTGGTGACTGGTCGAAGAAATTTGGTGGAAATCAGTTTTGACTCATTGTTTGCATTTGTCACAGATTGATATCTGTTGGGTACTGTTGAAAACGAGGAAGCACATAAAAAGAGTTTCGTTCTAGTATGTGACACCTCAACAGTAGCTAACCCTAACCTATCAATACCAGATATAGCAATCAAAAAGACAAGTCAAATGCAAGTTGATAGTTAGTTTCAATTAGTATTACAATCAGTGTGTATATTTGGAAATAAGTGACTGATAAGGTAAATCTTAAAAATTGGCAGATAACTTATCATTAACCTTAAAGCAAAACACTGACAGGTCATCTCTATCTATTAATCACTTTGTTCTATAGTTATTTCTAATGTAAATTCAATGCAGTTTTAAATATTGGGGAAATAGAATAAATAAACGTAATATTTTTGACCGTGTGATTTGCAGTACGCTAATATAGAATTTTAGAAATAGGAATGAACACAACCTTCAGTTATCCTCTTTTATGGCCTTAATTTTCTATTTATGATCGACAGAAATGTTTAATGTAATAAGGTCGTACAAACTTTCATCACAACACATGAAACACGTATAGGTGTAATAGTTCTGATTCTAAACTGCTGAAAATATTCAAGCAGAAATTCCGAGAAAAACACTATAAGTGTAAATACATGAATAGTACCATGTTATTCATACATTTTCACAGCAAAACCTACCGTTTAACACTCTTTATATTTGCTCGTTGATTGATAAGAGCCATCTGTAATTTGATATCATACTACATAAACCCAAGTTTTACAGTAAAACAGAAAAAATCAACGAGGAAAAAATCTAGTAGAAATTCTGGTCCGTGAATGAAAATTACTTAGTGTTTTAGGTATGGTTAAGAGTGGAATCCAAGACTCAGGATTTTCCCTTTTCCGTATCCGTCGGTAGAATATGCCTAGTTCTCAGCACTAGTGTTTGCATTGAAACTCACATTCATTACCTGCTACTCCAGTGAGCTACAGAGTTCAACTAGCTAATAAATTCTTTAACAAGTGTGAAAGTATTAGTAAAGCTTTGTAACTTCCTGGTGGTGATAATCAATATTACTGCTATATGCTGCCAAAACTCAGTCTTATATGCTATTTAATAACTAGTACTAAAAGGAATTTGCATAAACAATAGATTGCACTAACCTCTTCTATTTTATGCTGTAAATATTTTAACATATTTTGTTTCTCTTCTTGTTCAGCTTTTGTTCTAGACTTCGTCAATTCTAAATCATCTGTAAGTGACGAATGTTTCGTTTCCGCTTGATTGTAATCAACATTGCCTACTTGTAATAGATCTTGTGCTGTAGTCAAACGTGATTCAAGTAATTCAATAGATTTTCGATATTTGGCTATTTCATTCTGACTGATAATTATATTGTAAATAAAAAAAACTAAATATCAATATCAAAGTGATATACAGGAATACACTGGTTCTACATGTTGTTCATACCACCAATAATCAAGACTTTATATGTAAATTGACCGAAATATAAGTGAGTCACACTGTAAGGCACGGTTTAATCAAACAATCAGTCATAACCTAGTACAAAGCTGCAAGTAATTTATGCAATTTTTGTATGAACTAATAGAGTGAGGGATGACAACAAAACTATCTAATGGATGCCGATGCTTCTAATCCGATGATTAGTAATCCCAGGGAGGAGTAAAAACATAAGATAACTGACTGTAACAACAAGTGTCAATTTATATACAAATACACAACCTTGGACGTTTAATTGGTTATGAACATTCATCTAGCCTGCGTGTCAATTTTAAGGTTGTTTACGGAATCTATTCAAGTCGACCTAGATTTCTTCGTATTCAATCCTTCAAATTTCAAAAGCTCTGGATATTCATGATACTAAGCCTGAACTTTGTATACAAAAGAAGAATGTCTTATCTTTGTCTTTAGTTTAGCATTTAGCTCATTTATGCTATTAGTAATATTGTTATTAGTAGTATTGATAATTAAATGTTTCCCTCCAAATTCTTTATTTTTTTATTTAATAATTTTTCACAACTCCTACCTGGAATTCCACTTACAAGAATAGCCGACAGAATTTCATTTAGTTTCCGAATGCCTCCAATTGTTTTTTCAAACGTAAAAACTTTAATTAATTTAATTATATTCGCCTATATAATTGAATTTTGCAGTTTGTATCAATAATTTGGATGTGATTAAATCTTCCGTTGATTTGATATGAACTGAAATTGGTCAGTCTTTACTGTCATATGTGCATTGTGAGCGAATCGCCGCGATGCAGAGATATTTCAAAAGTTTGATTTAGGTTGGACTTTGGCTGACAAGCAGAATCCAGGACGAATGTTTCGTCTTGATTGAAACGATTTCAGAATAGGACTAAATGCGAGTTCTGGATTTCGCCTGCCATCTATAATTCTAATAAATCGTTTTTAGTGAATGTTTATTCATTGTTCATATGTTCCCTATGGGATTTCGCAGAAATTATATATATATATATATATATATATGTCAATGCCTGTTACCCCATGTAGGCCACATGCCGCCGACCAGCATTCTCCAGGCAAATCTGTCCTGGTCTTTCCTTTATAGCTCTTTCCAAGTGCTCTTCATTCTTTTCATGTCTGTCTTCAGTTTCCCTTTATGTATGTTGAGGCCTACTGTTCCCGAGGTTCCTGTCACACTATCCATCTTCACCTGCTTTTGTTGCTGTGTGTTGGTTTGTAGAACTAGGTCATCTACAAGTCCAAGTCATCTAGTTGCGTCGATGTTGTCCATTGTATTCCGAGAGTGTCTTCAGATGTTGCAGTTTTCATGATCCAGTGGACCACTAGTAGAAAGAGGAAGGGTGAAAGTAAGCAAGCTTGTCTGACACCAGTCTTCACTTCTAATGAATCTGTGAGCTGATCTCCATTCACGATTTTACAATGTAGCCCGTCGTCAGAATTTCGTATGATGTTGACTATATTTTCGGATACGCAGTTATGTTGTAGAAGGCTCCATAATATTCTCCTATCCACGCTGTCGAATGCCTTTCCATAGTCGAGGAAGTTGATGTAAAGTAGTGAATTCCATTCAACTGATTGTTCAACAATGAACCGTAGAGTAGCGATTTGGTCAGTACATGATCAGTCCTTACGAAATCCTGTTGATTACGAAGTTGGGTGTCGACTGGATCTTTCATTTGGTTTAATAACACTCTGTTGAAAACTTTTCCTGGTACTGGAAGAAGAGTGATGCCTCTGTAGTTCTCGCAGTTGCTAAGATCTCCTTTCTATGGTATATTGATGAGGTACTCCTCTTTCCAGTCTGCTGGCACTTGTTCTTCCTCCCAAATCTTCCTGAAGAAAATGTAGAGTATCATTGCAGTTGCTTCTACATCTGACTTCAGTGCCCCCGCTGGTATGTTGTCTGGACCTGCTGACTTTCCACTCTTGATTTATCAGATGGTCATCTTGATCCCTTCGATTGTTAGTGAGTTGGTGTTTATAGGGAAATCCGTGGCTGCTGCTTCGATGACTTGGATGACGCTAACCACTAAAAACTTATATATATATATATATATATATATATATATATAATATATTATATATATATATATATATATAATATATATATATAAACTGATATTGAATTCATTGAGAATACGTTCTATAGTTGGAATTTTTGTTTACATTTATGTATCAAACATTCCCTTAGATACATGCACAGTTTGACCACACGGTTAAACAAGTTTGAAAATAACATTAATACAAAACAAGAATAATAATGTTAAGGAAGTGAAGGAATTAATGCACGGTTAATTCGTTGTAGTTCATGAATAGAAAATGATATGGTAATAGTTTATGGGCTTAATCAGAGAGTAGGACGGTGCAAACAAAATATTAATAATAATGGAATTAAAAGGTTTAATGTATATACAACCAAAATAAACAAAATAGTCGACTGAAAAATAGTTCTGTAAAGTAGTCATCCATGAATCGCCTGATCTAACATATTGTAATGCAGCCAAATTAGTGCTTAACTGTTAGACATAGTCAATGAGAAATCCCAGTACAGTAACTTAAAGTCTGTAAGGAAAAAGAGATTTCCCCAAGTTTTCAGTTACACTTTGAAGACAAATTCAATGTAACACAAAACAATTTTACAACTTTACGATTATTCGAAAACCGCTCTACGAAATTTAGCATTCGAGAAGAAAGAAGTTATTTTTATGAAACTAGAGTATCATTAAAGTTTAGAATCTAGTAAATTTCATTATATTTGTTAAAAAAAAATATGTTTAACTTCTTTAGTAATAAGAACATATCAGAATCACTGTTGATTCTAAGTTGATCAATCATGTAACAAAGTAAAACTTGACACATACACATCGGTCTGAGTTGTCACATCTGATTTACACAACAAAATGAATCTCAGTGTAGTAAAAGAAGTAATAGTAGTAATATCACTCATAGTATAAATGAGAGTGAATATGATATATGAAGAACGAATTGATCTGTGTACAGAAAGGCATAAACCTTTTAGTAACGAAAAAATCCCCACTTAAGCATTAGGAAATGACGAAATGTGCGAAGAAGTTATTTGTCAACTAGTTTTTCATAAAGGCTCTACACCAATTTATATATATATATATATATAATTTGTAAGGGTTTTAAAATCATTACCATTAAATCCCTGCTTAGTGGAGCAGAGAGTTAGGTGTTCACCAACCTGAAGCCCATGGGGTGGAATCTGGGGTGCACATAGCTTAGGAGTTGCACATTAGAGCGAAACAGCCATCTAGTGCACCCTGGTTTTCAACGGTACACAGCGATCAATCTGTGACGTATTCAATCAATTAGACATTACCAAATAATTGGTGCTGTATTAATAAAATAATTACGACTAATTAACAAAGCAATCGAGATATGAAGATGGATAAGGCAATTATAATTTTTGAAGTTATACAAATGATAAGTGATTGGATTGGCATATTGTTGATTGCATATTATCTTTTGGGAGAAAAAAGTAACTACAATAAATTTGACGGTATGAATTAAACGTCAATTAAGAGGTGACAAATTTTGAAGTTATGAAAAAAATCCTATATCGTGATAATAATAATAACAATAATGAGAAAATTGAGTGAAGTAAGTCATTTGTTAATCATTAATGTATTGGTTATTATGGTGGCCAAGACAATGAAAGAGGTTGTGAAACTTCTTATGAACACACAAGTCCGGCTGAAAAAGGTGGATACCGATGACTTCCGATATATATGGAAGACGTATGCTCAAACCATACGGTAGATTAGGTTGGACTACATAAATGATTTTAAAAGCTTTCTTTATGTCTACCTGAACTTCCGTATCAACCAAATTTACAAGTATAGAGCTGTTTACTTGCCATAGGTGACCTTTACTCAGCCAACCTGAGTGATGTTTGGAAATTCCGTAACAGTCCTGTCGAATCGTACACCCGATGTAACGGGCTCAGCAGGAGGAGCTGAATTAACAAGTACACATAAGTGAGACGAATTCAACGAGTTTTTGTCTTTAGTTCCTGTTTTAATGATACGGTGGTTGCAGAATATGGAATTCTTCTTACACAATATCCTTAGAACATATGCATCTAGAGCGATGTGCTAGACTTTTCGCTAAATTCTTTTTGTGTCTTAGTAGTACAGAATTGTAGAAATGAGAATACTGACACATCGACGTTAATTTCTTATATAATGTTATATCTTGTACGTTATAGCTTGACTAGCCGCAGACAGCTTTAGCACTCGGACGCTCTTAACCCGCCTTGTCGCGGATTCAGAAGACGAGTAGATAGGAACTTTATTCTATTAAAATGGAGAGAGTCAGTTCGGTACAAAATAATCGTATATTTATAGTTATTTGAAACAACAAAATCAGTATTATAATCCATCCAATCCAAACTAAGAAGTTTTAACTATTACCCAACCAGAACGCGCCATGTTGAGATTCTGGAAGGTTCTGTCTATCAGTGATTGGATGGAATGTCTCCGGCTCTTTCAAGGGTTCTGGAGGGTTCGTTGGGGTTTCAGGGAGCCGTCCCAACAATATGCTTCTTTTTAATGTGCCATCTATTCTTCGTGTTAATAAGATATCTAAGAACAAGATGCTACCATTGCGCTCTTTTTGTAAGGTAAAAGTATACCGTTCTTGTCTATTTTATTTGTGAGGACTATGAATGTATCTGCGATAAGTGGGCCCAATCGTGATCTCATTTCTACACCACCCGATTGTCTGTAAAACGTATTACTAAAACAGGAGTTTACGTACATTGTGCATCTGAGGATTAACTCTTCTAGTATAGAGATTAGAACTTCAGTTTCCGTAAGTTTACTAAATATAAAATCTACTGTTTCTAGTATGAGAACGTTAGTCAATGAGGTTGATACATCTAGTAATAATATTGATTTGTTTTCAACTACCAGATCTTTTATTCTATCGACAGTTTGTCAGTATACTCATTTTGGCAGTTCTGTACCACTAAGTTCCTAAAGGAATTTAGTGAAAGTCTAACATATCAAACTAGATGCATATGTTCTGAGGATACTGTAGGAGAATAAGTAACCACCATTCACACTATGCGTGTCATGAACTCTTTCCGGTTGAAATTCATAAATAAATATATGATACCTACAAAAACGAAATCTAAAATCTCAGTTGTTTTTAAAAAATTGATTTTTCCCAAATTACAATGACAATATTAGTGAAGCCACTAAGCAACGAATAAGAAGGGTGTTGTGGAAGACGTTTACTGCAGCCAAACTACATTACATATTCTACAACCACCATATCATAAGAACAGGAATTAAAGACAGACTCGCTGAATTCTTCTCATCCATGTGTATAAACTTTTATTTCCTTGCATTAAATTTACCGAATATCAAGAAACTTCTTGAATACTCGAGTGTTAAATTCATGATCACTTTGAAGATCTATCAGTAGCAAAGTTAAGTAGCTGTACAGTATTATATTAGATTAGTACTATACATAAATTAAGTATCATTAACAAGGTTAGATTTGATAATTTCAAATAAACTAAACATCGCCTATTATTTTTATATAAACAAATTAGTTACATTGAACAGAATCCATGATTGCACAAATGAATTCCTTTCTGATAGTATGACATAACTTTATAAGACATATGTAAAGTGATATTAAAAATAAACAAGTACTACAATGTTGATAAAAATAACATTTATAATTAAGTGTTTATCTCATTATGTTCTGATAAGCAGAAATCACTTATTGAATCTCCGCTGTATAAACAAATGTTATGAAAACTCATAGAAGGCATTATATAAGTTGGATTGTGACTGGCAAGTGGAATCCAGAACGCGCGTTTCGTCTTATTTGGGACTCATCGGCTGGATGTACCTGCATCCCAATGTTGATGTTCACATTGGGATTCGAACTCAGTCCGTTTCGTGTCGAACGCCACCACGTTCACCACTAGACTACTGAGTCCAGACAGTCACACTTGTGCAACGGGCACATTGGTATTAGGATAAACTTGTATATTCCCGTTGATTTGTTATAGACTGAAGCTGGTCAGTCACTGTTACTATATGTGCATCCTGAGTGGATTGTCTCGATATAGCGAATTTTTCACAAGTATTATATAAGTTGGATTGTGACTGGCAAGTGGAATCCAGTACTTGCGTTTCGTCCTATTTGGGACTCATCGGCTGGATGTACCTGCATCCCAATGTTGATGTTCACACTGGGAAGGCATGTCTCACTCGCCTCAGTCTGTAAAAATCCACAAACTTATCAATGAATTTACCAGTTCTCCTTGGCTTAATGCATTTATTTCACTACTGTTCACTTACTTGTCTGAACAAACATGATGGATGATAATGAAAATATATCGATTCAAATAATGGGGTAACAAGACTGAGTTTATCAATTTATATTTACGCAATACATTCCGAACAATTCGATCATCCATAAACTTAAGATATGAAAATTAGAGGTCAAACTAGGTAAATTAGAAGATAAAAATAATAAGAAAACACTGTATATCACATCAGTATTACCAAGGTAGGTTTAGTGTAAGTACGAATTGTTTCCGAACACACAAATAAGGGGGGAGGGGTGGCGGTTGAACTCTGTAAAGGTATTGCTTCAATAAACCTTAGTATACGATTTAAGCTACTCGTATTCAATACTACAAAGATTGATTTGATATCAGTTTCGTATGCTGCCACAATTAAATGTTTAGCTAAGGAGGATGATAGTTGTTTACCATATGCTTCTATTTTTGTCATTAGAGTTCATTTGTTTCTGATGTTATTTAATTATATGGTCAGCTACATTTACACGTAGATTACGATTACTCCTCCTTATGTTTGTTTGCTCACACAAACACGTAAACTGAATAAACACAGTGGGATATGATGCATTCGTTTACATACTGCATAGAATTTCAGTGAATTAGGAACCTGAATGATATATCCTGTTAGTAACTGATTTAAATCTTCGTTTTAACACAAGACTATTTAAATTACCCATGAGCATTACGAATATATATAGAAGCCTTTTAGACACTAGAAATATAGTAGGTTTCATAATACTATTATTATTGCATTTCAATGATTTATAAACCTTTTGGGTATCTATTCAACACAATTATTTCTGTTAACAGATTTTCGTTAACTTCAGAAGTATCTTTTGAATAAATATCCGTAATCCTATTGAAGAAACCTTTTTGATGGTATACCAAACAATAACTGAACAACACTCGTATCTAAATGAATTGTTCAAAATCCATAAAATTAACAATCCTTAATATTATTATCCATGTATTGATAGCCTAAGCACAATCTCGCAAGATGGCTAACAAAATTACTGTAATTATGTAAGTATTTCATGAAGGATTCATTTTATCCGGTTGATCATTTGTGTGATATTAATATTAACGAAAACACAGTGTGTTAGTTTAATACAAATTCTCTGTTTACTAATGTTCCTTTGAAAAAGATTTGATATTATACATGACTATGTTTGCCCAAGTATTCTCTCATTCCCTACTCGTTTAACAATTCTTAAAGATTTATTATTCCTATGCACTGATAATTATCTAATTCATATTTGTGGATGAATATTTCCTCCAGATTGATGAAGTTACTATGACTAGATCTTTAGGACCATTACTAACTTACTTGTACATGGAATATGTGGAAAATCTGACCTGAAATTCAATAGACAAAACGTGTTTTCACAGGAGGTATGTTGATGATACTTTAGTCATATATAACAAATTCGATGACGATGACCTTTCTAAAGAGTTATAAACTTTTTTAGGTATTCGTTCAATATCAACGTTTATGTCAATAGATTTTGATAATATTGAATATACTCTTTATCATATCTTTATTATGTTGAACCAGACAATAGTTGTCAAAGCTCAAAAACTGTATTGTCGAAGATGGTTTTAATATAAGTAAATCGCTTGATTGAATTATCCTTCCGACTGATTAGTATATCTATGAAAGAAAGTTGGTTGTTCTTCTCCTCTTCACATGATAAATCAATACGGCTGTAAAGAGCCTTCAGTTCACTTAGTAAACCATTATATCACTGATTTTCTCACGAATGACTAAGATGTTAAATGAATGAATTATGTACTTTTCAGTAATTTCTTACTTCAGGTTCTATAATTATGAATTCAGAATTAATGATTGCAAAATAGAAATAGTTAATATCGAGGCGAATATGTCGTTCCAATATGAAGTTTATTGCTTATGAATTTCTCCGTGATTGTGAACACCGAGAAAGAACGTTTTCAAAAATACCAACAGTTCGATATTATCCCATCAAGTTAAAACAGTCATATAGTACGAGTCAGTCATTTATTGTCATCTTCCGTGATAATATTTATTTGTCAAGACCAGTAAAACTCAAGATTCTTCGAACGGGTTGAGGCCAAAGCTTTTTATTAAAAAGAAGTACGTTCAACCTCGTCTCGTGATTTGACCAACTCAAAATTTAATAAGTTAATTTCCACTTTAATAATGCATGGACTTAATTGGAGCAAAATAGATATAGCCTTCATATTTTGCGTAATTCCACAACTTAGGTTTATTTTATCAAAATATTGTTTTCTTTGTTCTCATTACTTACAAATTTCCACACTAGTACTATTAATATTAATAATCGTGGATACACTTAGTGAATTTGCATACCGCCTAAATCCACCTTCCTATTTCTTACTGAATTCGTATCATTTCAAATATGAAGTAATCCTTAAACTGAGCATTTGGCGAAGTATATCAATCAATTAATGCATGTTACTCCCACTTCTTTACAAATCCAATTCATTCTAAACATGTCTCCCTCTGATTCCAAAAACAATGTATTAAACGGTCTTCCTCTCTTCTTTACATCTTAATGATTGAGAGTTTGTTCTTGTCCCGTGACGCCGTTTAGTCATTTTCCCAATATGTGTCCCAACCACCTCCAACGCTGATAATGTTTATTCAGCTGGTCCAGTGTATACAACTTGCGTAATCATGTGTTTATAAATACCTTTATCTTTTGAGTGATGGTATTCGTAGTTCTACAAGTATCAACTCAGTACAGTAGAAATGAATTTTATCCATTGCTCATCTTATTTTATAATTCTTTATTTAATTTAACTTTTTAAATACTATTGAGTTTTTGATAAAACACTAGATTTGATTGTAATCACTGTCACCTTTTATTACTTTTATGTGTTTATATATTCAATTAAATATCATGTTTATTATAGTTGTCATATAAAATTAACTAATATTGTATTAATAACAGTCACATTTTATAACACAATCTGAATTGTATTTGCAGCAGTCCTTCATACTGAAATGATGCATTAAATAAGGTTAAATTAAGTTATTTCTATTTAGTAATCATTAATTTTGAACTAATACTTGTAGAACCTGAAAAGAATTCATTGCAAAGAATAATCTTCATTCAAGCATCTTTGTTTTGATAAACATTGGAATTTTTAATTGTTAGGGATTCGAAATCTCTAAAAATACAATTGTTCATTCAAGAAGTTGTAACAATCCTGACGTAAAGACCATACATGCTCAATATGATGAATTGTTAACCTGGTTACCATACAATTTTCCGTGGAGGAGGAGGAGATTAGTGGTGGATAGTGGCTGTTTACGTAATTGGTAATTACGTAATTACTCTCTGAGTATTTTTTCTTAGTTGTACACTCCCACACTCAGATTTACGTAAACCCATAGGACTAGGTCATTATCCTATTTTTCAGAAAGGGGAGGTGTTAGGAATTCGGAATCCCTAAAAATAAAATTGTTTATTTTATCAAGTTGTATTGATTTTCTTTGTAAGCATAATTTGTAAACTTTGATCACTTTTATGTAAGTACATTCGACAACATTTAACTGTATTATTAAATAATGTTGACAGTTTCACTATGATTATTTTACATCTATAAAGGAATGTGTGAAATATAATACGAATCTGATTCCAATTCCGATTTCGATTCTGCTTGGTTGGTCTATTGTCTTATTCTTCTATCTCCGGCTTTGGACCTAGTGGGGCATAGTTCAGTCGCGCATTATCAACTAGGCACACTTCAATAGGCGACCGCGTACAACGACCAAAATTTTCACACGTTATAACAGTGGCGTCGGGGTGAATCTATCAAAATGTCATTTATCTTTGAACAAGTTGAAGCTTTACTGGAACGCACGGAAAAACGCTATGAACATTTTCAGATGCGCGTACTAGAAATCTTAACCCGGCAAATGAATCTTACTTAGAAGGGGCTATCAGAAAACATATGCACATCCCATGCCGATTCCTTCATCAATTCTATCAGTCATTTTCATTTCGAGTATTTGGCTGGTAGTACATCTGATTTCTGGTCTAAGAAATACAAAGACTTGTTCAACGTTGATCCTGAAAAAATCTGATGACACACTTCCTATCATGGTCCCTCAGGTAGCAGTAACATTGCCTGAGCTTAATGCCATTAAACCTCCTTAATCGAGAGAAGTATATCTGTCCCATGTGCCTAGTATCTCTTATCCAGAGAATGGATTATTAGTGTCTGATTTTGTCGAAGAAGTGGATCAAGAAACCTACGCAGTCCCTATCATAGTTCCCGAAGAAGCAGAGCGAGAAAATGACACAGTCACTACCATTGTTTCCCAGGTAGCAGTGGCGTTGCCAAACATTTGTTCAGGTTTGTATTCAGATTAGACTTATTTATTCGACTAATTACTTTTCAACTGATGAACTTAATGAAATTAATACTACATACAATGGTCATTAAGTCATTAACAATCTAATGTTGATGACCATCCTGAATTATGTTCTTCATGTAAGTTATCTCTGCAATGCACGATGCCACTTATTGAGATTCACAATTGCAGTGGCAAATAATCCCTTAAATAAATAGTTGCATAAGTTCACGTGATTGATGCAGACAATATTTGTTTTAATGAACACAACTGGCTGAAGGCGTTTGGTCAAGCATCACTATTAGATGACGATATGACATGGCGTGGAAAGCAACTAGTCCTCTAGTTTGTTAGCCTAGATTTGTTAATCCGTTAACGCTCTACTCACGAAAATATATACCTTCTTCCTCATCCATCGCTGCCTTCTGATTTGTCCTTATTGGTACGTGTGAGTTCAATCGTTGGAAGTTATTCTGGGTATGCGACAAACGTAACTTGGCATAAACATGGTGCACTTCTTTTATATGCGTATAGCTTGATCAGAGTTTATGCTAAAGTATGTTCCGTATTACCCTGAATTAGTGTGGGATAATGGAACGTCTAAATAATTTCACAAGTTCTGTCGACGTCATACAATCAACCACTTGAAATAGCCGGTGTATTACCCATAGTCAAATGGACAGGCTGAAGGTTTTGTTGACACTTTCAAAAGGGCGAAGCGAAAGGGAGTGGTTAATAGTATACACCGTTTCCTCTTAGTCTATCGCACTACACCATATAATGTCATTTCAAGCAAAGTATCACCAATCGTAGTCTTGATGAGTCGAAAACTGAAAAAAATAACTCATTATGTCATGTTACTGTAGAGATGTCCAAAAGCTCAAGTAAATCTTAAAATAGAGCTCTATTAACAAAGGGAGGGTGTTTAAGATTTATCATCCCCAAAAATACAATTATTCAACAAATTAAACAAATGAAATTGTTAGATTGAATATATCACGGATTGATGTTGGCAGGATACCATTGAAAACAAGGGAGCACTGGACAACTGTTTCGTTCTAGTGTGGAACTCCTCAGAGGTGCGCACCCCAGATTCCGCACCACGGGCTTCAGGTTGAACCGAACGCCTAACCATCTGCACCACTGGGTCGGCATCCAATGGTAGAATTCCCACTTCAATCAATTTGTGATATATAGCACGACGATCATCCATTGTCATCCCAATTGAAAATGAAATTGTATTGATTTTTGGAAAGTTTGATTTGTGGACTTTCATTAGATGAGTTATACTCCAGAGGACATACTACTGTATTTAATCGTATTAATAAAATGTAGCATTTTGTACACCTTTTATATAAGTTGATGATTTCATTGTAAATTTTCTTACATAAAAATAAATACATCTTAATAAATGTTGTTCAATTGTCTTATCTCAATTTCCTCTACAATAGAAAACTTCTTACAAGTCTAGTCTATTGTAGTAGTTGCATTTTGGAAAGAAGGAATCTATGGTATCCAGACTGAAGTATAAGTATCCGAAAAAAAAACATACATACCAACTATATTGAATACTGAAGTGATTAAATGTATAATCTAGCTAACCTAGATCTATTGACTATATCTTAGTACTAATCAAATGAAATCCATAAGAAACTGACATGTCTGGAAGAAGACATATGATTGGTTAATATTGTGTGTCTGGCATATGACATTGATCAGACTTTATGTATATATATCTTGTGTATTATTGGTTATTATACATTCGTGTGAGTAACAAGTGGGATTCTTGATAATCGGTCGAATCTTGTGTCTGTGCAATAGACTAAGACAAGGCTGGGTGTTAGCAATAGGCAATACCTCGGCAGATAATAGAATTGATAATAATCAGCCGACATGGTGCGTTCAGATATAACAGAAACCATATATTTTTGTTAGTCAAAACATATTAGAAATAAAATAAAATAAAATACAGACTTAAACTCAATCAAGAACACATATCAGAAAAAAGAAAAAAAGAAAAAAAAGACAAACTTATACTTACTAATCTAATATACGTTTTTTACAACAATCATTAATTGTTTGTAATTTAATTTCATTCATTTTAATTTGATAATATTTTTCTGAGTTATTATGTAATAATTGATTTAATTGATTAATTTCATTCATTAATTTTCCATTAAATTGATTAATTAAATTTTTTTCATTTTCATTAATCCATAAAAATAAATTTTCTAATAAAATTTGTTGATTTGTATAATTTTTATTTAATTGAATTAATTGTTGTTTTAATTCATTAAATGTTTGTTGATAATCTTTTATTGTTTTATTTAATGTTTGTATATGTAATGTAATTGATTGTATTTTATTTTGCATATTTATTGTTTCTTCTATAAGTTTAGGTTCAATGTTAATAGCATCTTTTAATTTATTTCTATAAAAAAACAAGATAAAGAGAAAAAGAGAAAATATTGACCAGTTGTCTTGTTCCAGTATGGGACTTCAATGAAAACTAATCAGGTTCCTATTAGAGTTGAACATTGAACCACCTGGCTTAATGGCGAACTCTTTACCCTTAGACCATTAAGTCGACTACCAACAGTTAGTACTTTTAACTTAATCAATTCTCGATAAATATGCTCAACCTCATCTAATGCCATTGATGGGTAACTGCCTCATATTGGATATGAATTAACTATATTGGTCACGTTGTCTTACTAGAACTTCAGGAATTACCTCAAGAAATGAATTGCCTATGAGTCGATATTATTTGTAATTGTGTGTTGGGGAGATTGTTGCATGTTCATTTGGCATTATAACTTGGTCTGAACATAATCTACGTGAAGTGGTTTTGTGGAGACAGGAATTAAATTTGGTTGTTTGGTGCCACTGTAAATCAATTTAAACTTGTTTGGAGTCTGGCGATTATCACTAATAACAATGAGTGATCGATGTGTTATATCACAAATTGATGGTAATGTACCACTAGACTATGGTCTAGTGGTACAGATGGTCAAGTGGTAGCTGTGTAACCTGAAAATTTCCTTAGGAGAGACGCACCACTTCTGAGGAGTCCTGTTCCATAACAAAACAGTTTTCTAGTGCTCAATGATTTTCAGTGATATTTAAGCAAGATCAGTTTGTGACGAATGCAAACAACTACATTTTAATAATTACATAAAACGACGGGAATTTAAAAATATCAGAGAGAATATTTAATAAGTATGGAATCAAATTATACACTATAACCTACTGAAAATGGATTCTGGAAGTGTTTCCTTACTTATTCTTCGTAACAATAATACTTGACTATGTTGGGTTTGTGGCCGTTACCCACGAACTGCATTCGGTGAGTTCCCTAAGTGTATCGTTGATTTCTAGCTGAGTAGGCTTAAAATTAAGCATCACAGCGCAGACTTGAATTCAATATCTAGATGATGACATAAGATGCTCCATACTTGAACGAAATATTTGTTCAGTGTTTCTTAATTTTCATCGGTTATCTGACAAAGATGAATTCGCGAAATCTAGTTCGAAAATTACTGCCAGCGATTTGTTCCACTCTATGATATCAATTTAGTCTTTAAGCCATGAAATTCGTCCTTTTTTGTAAGTAATCAACATCTGATAAAATCTCATAAATAGCTTCAATGAACCTATATAGTATTTATTCGTTTGCATCATAACACTAATCTATTAATCGTTCATAACTAGTGATAATGAAATTCAAAGTACTATTATTTATGTAGATTTCAATTTATTTTTTAGGGGATATATCTCTTATCTAAGAAATCTGTATAGCTGAAAAGAAACTAGTGGTAAGTCTTGGAATAATACATACATTTCAATGACATTATTTTCTAAAGCTGTCATTGTATCCGGTGGTGATAAGAAATAACGTGTTCACGTTAAACCAATCAATCATATGGATTAAGTATTTATTAGGGCGTAGAAATAAGTAAAGTTGTATGCACAATAACTATAGGAAGAGTCGATGAAATCAATCAATTAATGACTATTATCCCTCGTGGAGTATAAGTCGCCACTAACATTCTCCAACCAACTTGGTCCTCAAATCTCCTTCCCACTTCTTCATAAATCCAATTCATTCTAACCATGACCCCCTCCGATTTCAAAAACAATGTGTTAAACGGCCTTCCTCTCTTCTTTACACCTTGATGATTAAAGGTTTGTTCTTGTCCCGTGACGCAGTTTAGTCATTTCCTCAATATGTATCCTAGCCACCTCCAACGCTTTATCATAATTTCTTGCCGAACTAGATTTTGGCTGGTTTCTTCTTTGTCACAGTAAGTTGTTGCTGATATTGTCTGGCCAACTGGTTCGAAGTATACAACTTGCGTAATCAAGTGTTCATAAATACCTTTATCTTTTGAGTGATGGTATTCGTAGTTCTACAAGTATCGACTCAATACAGTAGAAATGAATTTTATCCATCACTCGCCTGAATTTATAATTCCTTATTTAATCTATATCTTCTTAAGTGCTATCTGATAAAACGCTGTGTGGGATAGAAGAGCTAGATCATCTGCAAAGTCTATATCGTCTATTTGCACCCATGTTGCCCACTGTGTTCCGAGTTTACCTTGAGATGTTTCAGTTTCTATAAACCAGTCAACCACCAGCAGAAAGATAAATGTCAAGAGTAAACAGCCCTGTCTGATACCTGTCTTGACTTTGAATGGACCTGCGAGCTACCTTATTGGTACGGTTTTGAAGTATAGTCCATCGTAAGAATGTCGTTTGATATTGACTACTTTCTCGGGTACTCCACAATGTTAAAGACGGCTTCATAATGTTCTCTTATCATCGCTGCCAAATGCTTTCTAGTAGTCGTGGAAAGTGATACAAGTAGGGGTTCCATTCAATTCAGTGTTCATTAGTGAACAGTAGAGTCGCGATTTGGTTGGCACACTATCTATCTTTACGGGTTCCTGCCTACTGATCTCGAAGTTGGGCGTTGACTGGATCTTTAACTCGGTTAAACTACACTATGTTGAAGTCTTTTGCTAGTACCAAAAGTAGAGTAATACCCGTATAGTTCTCACACTTACTGAGATATTTTTTTATTATTGTGATGCGATATCTGTTGTGACGCGTGGTTCAGGTGTTTTATCGACCGCAAGATCTCCGTTGTAAATTGTTATCTGTCTCGGTTGACCGCACGCTTCGTCTCCTAAGCTATGATACGATCCCCCAGGCTGAAACTACTAGTCAACAGGAACACAAGAGAGAAGACAGGAAATACTGGAAAAAACACTTTAATGCAAGAGTTCGATTATGTACAGAAAACTAGGATATATATATTATCATAAGTGTCCTTCAAGCTTCTAGAGAATTCCGTAACCTTCTAAACACATTAGAGTTAAGACAATTGACCAATCACAGACGCAGAACGTGACTTCTCTCTGTCTCGAAGTTTCGGATAAAAAGCTATCTGCGCTCTGATTGGACACAATATATCCTATTGATTTCTATGCCAGATTGAGCTTGTCTCGAGGGGTTTTCTCAGCCTACCCAACAATATCCTTCTTCCCAATCTGTTGGCATTTGTTCTTTCTCCCAAATCTTTCTGAATATATTTCGGAGCATCCCTGCAGTTACTTCTATATCTGGCTTAAGTGCCTTAACTGGTGTGTTGTCTGATCCTGTTGATTTGTTATTGTTGATTTGTTAGTTGACAACCATAACTGCAGTGGCAACAAATTCTGTTTCTGAATTTTTGTAAGACGGTAGTTTTTGGAGCCCATCAATAAGGAACCTTACAACAAGTCTTTTCTAATAGTATTCGGACATAAAATGATATATCCCAGGGCCTGTGTATCTATTACCAAGGTATAAAATACAGTTTTACTACCACTATTACCATTACTACTACTACTACAACTACAACAACAACTACTACTACTGGCAATACAGATTTCTCACCGTGTTTTTTCGTGTTTTTAACTCAGAATACAAAGTTACAAGCATACGACATATTTACTGTACCATATAAAATACTACTGATAACAATATGTTAAATATTTTATTAATTTATATTACGACAACATATATAAGTGAACAAAATTCTATCGTTAACTAAGTCTTATTCTAATATACAATAATATTTATATGCGAATATGAAAAATGTTAAACCAATCAATCCAATTTTCAAATCGATCGCAATCAAGTAGACCGATTCCATAGCTGTTGATTATAATCAGTGGGTAGTGCAAATTCATAGTAAGAGGACGGGTGTACTAGTTGTGATGATAAGAATAATTAAACAACTCCAATAAATACTTCAATACAGGAAGTAGATAAAGATTTGAGAGAATAAGCCGAATGAGATAAACTAATTAAAATAATGTAATCTTTGATACATTCAATGAAATAAAATAATGATCGTCGAACGCAAAATTACATAATACGATGTGTGTGAATAAAATTTTCAACCAAATAGACAATAAAGGGAATTCATTAAAGAGGTGAGGAAAGGATAATTATAATAAAATAATAAAACAAACATAAAACTGACGTTTCGAGTTCATGAAAATATTGGTCAGATGATATTTTGCCAAGGAAGAGATAGGTGTGTTGCAAATTTCTACTAAATCCATACACCAGGGTTGTTGGTTCGAATCCTAACAACTTCTGCTATGTAACAAACAAATACGGACCTTTTTAAGAAAACTTGGTTGAATACGGCATATTATTTTAAGTGACTTTATTTTCTTTACCATGTGATCACTATTTAACAAATGAGGTATAACTGAACTGCACATACTTATTGTTTATGCCTTATCAAACAACGCTAGAATATTGTCTCATTTGTTAACCAGGTTGCTTGGATGTATACCTTATGTTACTTTCTCAACAGCATTATCTGAATTCATATGTGAACATGGAAGAGGCGAATTCAGATAACCCATATATTTCGTTTTGGTAAAAACTGATAGTAGACTAGAAAATAACAAGCAAAGTTTTCCTGTATAGAAAATCCTATTGACCACCGTTGATATTCTGTTGTATATTTGCACATAAACATTATTGAATATTAGAGTATAGCCGTAGGAAGATCTTATTGACAGCAATACTATTTACATATATGTGTTGTTCTAATCACACAATAACACGAAGTTATGTGAATATGGTTAAGAGGAATTATTTTGATGGTAAACAGAGGGGAACCGTATAATAATGGAGATGGCATTGTAAGTGATAAGAAATACATACACTTTTGCAGAATTCAAACATGTTAAATAACATGCAAAAAGAAGAAGTGAAATATCATAACTAAACTGACAATACGTCGAAAAAAATGTCATGAACATCGTATGATTCTAGTGAGATAGTATGACCGACATTCATCAACTAACTATACTTCAATAGTTAATGAAATCAGTTCCAATAGACCATAGTAGCCAGTAGACGCATACGGAGGTGTTATTTGGCATCAGTATAACTAACAGAAAAATGTATTTTATATCTAACTAAATAATATAAATGTATTGTTTGTAACTTACTGAGCATCAATTAAATTTTGTTCAGCTTTGCATACATCCGAAGCTAAATTTGTTCTAATCTCTTCAGATTTTCGTTTAAATGCATTATAATGTATTTGTGTTTCGTTTAATTTAGTATTCATTTTAGTTAGTGTTTCTGTTACCTTTCATTTAATTGTGTATAAATTAAAGAAACATTAGACTGTAATTAAATATTAATTACAGAATAAATAGAAAAAGAAAACTGAATTGAGATTGAACACGTCACAGATTAATGTTGGCAGGGTACTAAAGGAAGCCAGGGAGAACTGGACAGCTGTGTCGTCCTAGGGCAAAATCCACGGTGCGCACTGCTGAGGAGTCCCATTCTAGAATGAAATAGTTATTCAGTGCTTCTTGGCTTCTAATGGCACTCTGCCAACATCAATCTGTGATGTATTTAACCAAATAAAACATGATTGGAGTTGGATATATTTATTATTGAATATTAACTCAGAGGTCCGATGGTTACGGGCTTGCTGTAAAATAATAATAGCGTTCCTGAAACTATTTCCATATGGAGTTATAGTACCTCACCACTGAAGATAAAACAGATCCAGAGACTTCTTAGCACCAAATAGTGCGTTATTTGATAATCAACCTTAAAGTAAATTTTGGCATTGAAAGAAACATAATAGTAATTTACATAATTCTATTTACTGTAGTCACTTTAGTGTGAATTAATTTGTGAGAAAAATATCCATCAGCTCACTGGTGACTGGCTCCTTGAGGTAATTCCTGGAGTTCTAGTATGAGAACGTGACCGGTGGTGTTCAACTGTGTCGGGTGTGGGACAGAAACCCACCGATGGCATGGAGGAGGTCGCGCAACATATCACGAATTGACTGGATTAGAAATATTAACCGTTAAGAGCCGACTCAGTGGTCTAATGGTAAAGCGTTCGCCACAGAGCCAGAGGGTTCTTGGTTCGATCTCCGATGGGGTCGTGGATGCTCACTGCTGAGGAGTCCCATACTAGGACGAAACAGCTGTCCAGTGCTTCCAGGTGATCAATCGTTGTCTGATTCACATCAATTCGTGATATCAAAATTGAAAATTAACTATCTGAACAAACCCTCTAATTGTAATAAAATTATACTCAGATAATAAAAGTTTATGATAAAACCGTATAAAGCAACAAAATCACTTCGCGATGAAGTGAATTAATTCTTTTTCATGTGTTCGAAAATCTTCCACATAAACAACAATTTTATAATATGTATAAAGTAATTCAGTAGCAATCGTATATATGACTTTAATACTTTTCACTAACATTAAACATCAAGAATGGTATTGATGGAACAATTTACCATAAGGAATATAAGAAAAATTATTAACAGAAAGGTAGTTGAACAGATAAAATGTACTGATAACAGAAATCAGTGAGTATGTATTCGCGGTAATATTCATTTCACTAGTCAACAACGTAGAACCGGGTATATACGCCCATAAGTTCAAGTTACCAGACCACATTAGCACCAAGAGATTACAGAAGTGAAACATTAACAGAATACAAGAGAGGAGAGTAAAGTAAAAGTGTGCAGAGAAGAATAATAGAATCTGAGATCCAGATGAAGTTAAAGAATGAATACACTTGCGCCACTGTGACTGATTCTGAGCCATGGCGCCCAGTGTCTCCAATTATTCAATACGATTATCACACGGACCCCAACCAAGTGATCTACATCTACCAACATGGCTTAGACCAACAGTCAAATACTTCATAGACTGATGCCATATTTTGGTCTGTCTGCTCCTACTCTTCTTGCACCCTACTTCAACCAGGCTGTGGTCGGGCATGCGCAACACTTGTCCCAGCCATCTCAGTCGATGAAGGCTAATGACCTCTTCGACTGATTTATCGTATTTCCTAAGAACCTTCTGTCCAACCTCAATACTATTTATTCAACTGTTCCATGATTTACGAGAGATGCTACGAAGATTTCTACGGTCGAATGCCTGAAGTCGATGCATATCTTGGATTTTCATGGTCCATGCTTCGCAGCCATGTTAAAACGGTGCGGACTGCTGCGCAGTACACTCGGCCTCCGTTTAAAAACGGATTTGTTTTCAGCGCCACAAGAGGCGTAAATTGGCAAGTACCAATCGGGCTTTCTGAATCCGTACTGAGATTTTGTCAGACACCGACCCATCAGGGGTGATGAGACTTCTGAGAAAAGTGAAGTGGTCAACGCATTCAACTACTTCACCCCCTATAACTAATCTAGGTGAAGAAGCAAACCAATCCTGGAGTGACATTTTGCATTTAGAAGGGGAGAAGTGCATCCCAAATATGCTTGCATTGTTACTCAAGGTTCTCAGAAGACTATGAATATTGTCAGCGTCTTCACCAAATAGAATTACATCGTCTGCGTATTCTAAGTCAACAAGAGGACCTCCTGAAAGGAGACTAATTCCTGAAGAGTTAAAGGAGGTGGGTGAGACTTCTTGGAGAACATCTATGACGAAACTGAGTAAAAAGGGGACAAGGGGCAGTCATGACGAACCCCACTTGAGGATGATATTTCTCGTGGCAATCCGCCATATGCTCCAACTCAGCCGATGGTGACCGAGTCGAGAGCCTTTATGAGGTTTATGTCTATGTTTGAGAATCTGGCGGAGGGTGAATATTTGATCAATGCAACCACGTCCAGGTCTGAAACCATCTTGGTTTTCCAGAGTCTGCTATTCCTTAGTGTTGGATAGACGCCTAGTATTTATAGAGGATAGTCTTTTAGATACTATATAAGTCAAGCCGATTCCTATGTGGTTGTCACAAGAGGATTTTTATCCCTTTTTTTAGATTGAAACGATCAGCGAACGAGATCAGTCAGATGGAATGATGTTCAGTTCCCAAATTTTTGCTAATATATCAGTCAACCTGCCAACTAAAACTGGACCGCCATACTTATAGATGTCTGTAGACAACCTATTAGGTCAGGCTGCTTTCCTTCGCTTGAAGTTACTTATAGGCTTTTAACCTTACTGAGAGTTGGGGGACCTGTGTTAATTTTCCATTCTTGTAGCTTGGGGATAGTAGGTAAGCTAAGAGTACCTGGAGGTTAGTTGAAATGTTCCTGAAAGTGTTTCGCCCGTCGCTCTAATCGTCTAGAATGAGAGTGAATCAAATACCTATCTTTTACGAGATGGTTTTATAAGCCGTTGATTTTTTAATACCGGTGTCTTTGGCAAGTCGGAACAGCTGTTTACTAAGGTCTCCAGTCGCTATTCCTTCCATCTCTTTTGCTTTTGTTGTCCACCACTGTTCACGATCCTTATGCAGACTCTTTGTTAGTCTACGTTTCAATTGTCGTCGTTCTTCACCATCCTCCCGAGCCTGCTGGAACGAGTTTTCGAGCCTCCATCAGTTCAGTTGAAGTTCCAGAGATACATTGACTCTTCATAACCATTAGATTGGGGTTAGATGCAGATAACACTGGTGCGTTAACACCTGCTTTAAAATCATTCCAAGCTAATTCGGGATGAATCTGTTGGTTGTGGACAACTAAATGTTTAGCCAGACCATTTCTAAATAAATTCTTGGCATTTTCAATCTCGAAATGATATCTAATGGGTTTGTCTGATACGACCTTTTTGCGACCAGCAAAATGAATTGAAATACGTGTTTTCACTAGGGCATAAACAGAATTTAAACACTTGTCCCAGAATGAGCGGCAGTTCTCTATACAGTTTCTCCAACGATAGCTGATGCCGATGAGGTCGATTTGTGTCCAACGTTGTGTTTATGTTTGAAGTCGCCCGGTTAAACAATGTCTCTATGCGTAAAGTTTGTGCTGGCTAAAAATAAACGGCAGCCTGAACATAATTGTATTAAACGATTTCGATTATTCGTTCATTGGGCTGAAATTCTGAGTGACCCACCTAAGTGTTTTTCAGCCTGATCTAGCCTTCCGACTTGTGCATTACGATCTCTTGTCATAATTATTATGTCCGAGTTCTTAGCTTCCTAAGGGAGGCTGGAGAACTTTCTATTTAACTCATCTTTTACTCTATATGTGCTACAGTCAGTGAGGGGGGAATAAGCAGAAACGACAGAACGGCATCGACGTGCGTCCCTAATTTTCCGAGTTCGTACTGAGCTATTTAGACGTACAGCACATATACGACTGTTTACAGGAATCCATTCGAGAAGTGCTTGTTCTGCCAGTAGGCTTAGTGCTATGCCTACACCAGAAAGGTAACTTGAACCTGCTCTACGGTTTTCGGATGAACGAAAAGTGAATTATGCTGTTCCGCTGCACTGATTAGGTGAAGTGAAATGGATGACCATGCTAGGTTACGCACATTAAAAGCTCCAACATGAAGTTTAGAGCGTGGCTTCAGGAGACCTGGTATAGCACTTCGGGAACTCGAGCAACCAGTACAAGTGGAACTCATAAAAAATGTGATGGGAAAAGTGAAAATAGTAGAGACAAGAGAAGGAGAACGTGTTCGCTTGTGAACAAAGTTATCTCGAGTGCTGTTAGAGGTATGAGGGCAATTATCACTTCCCGGTTGACCATGCCATGAAAGTGTTCTACTTGAGGTACCTGAAAAAGAAAGTGGATTTAGTGGGGGTCTTGATGATCCGAGAGTGTGACCGCACTGTCCAAGGGACAACTGTTTGAAGTCGCCCGGTTAAACAATGTCTCTATGCGTAAAGTTTGTGCTGGCTAAAAATAAACGGCAGCCTGAACATAATTGTATTAAACGATTTCGATTATTCGTTCATTGGGCTGAAATTCTGAGTGACCCACCTAAGTGTTTTTCAGCCTGATCTAGCCTTCCGACTTGTGCATTACGATCTCTTGTCATAATTATTATGTCCGAGTTCTTAGCTTCCTAAGGGAGGCTGGAGAACTTTCTATTTAACTCATCTTTTACTCTATATGTGCTACAGTCAGTGAGGGGGGAATAAGCAGAAACGACAGAACGGCATCGACGTGCGTCCCTAATTTTCCGAGTTCGTACTGAGCTATTTAGACGTACAGCACATATACGACTGTTTACAGGAATCCATTCGAGAAGTGCTTGTTCTGCCAGTAGGCTTAGTGCTATGCCTACACCAGAAAGGTAACTTGAACCTGCTCTACGGTTTTCGGATGAACGAAAAGTGAATTATGCTGTTCCGCTGCACTGATTAGGTGAAGTGAAATGGATGACCATGCTAGGTTACGCACATTAAAAGCTCCAACATGAAGTTTAGAGCGTGGCTTCAGGAGACCTGGTATAGCACTTCGGGAACTCGAGCAACCAGTACAAGTGGAACTCATAAAAAATGTGATGGGAAAAGTGAAAATAGTAGAGACAAGAGAAGGAGAACGTGTTCGCTTGTGAACAAAGTTATCTCGAGTGCTGTTAGAGGTATGAGGGCAATTATCACTTCCCGGTTGACCATGCCATGAAAGTGTTCTACTTGAGGTACCTGAAAAAGAAAGTGGATTTAGTGGGGGTCTTGATGATCCGAGAGTGTGACCGCACTGTCCAAGGGACAACTGTTTGAAGTCGGTCACCTATATCAATTGTCACTCCAGTTGTCAGAAGGAGCACTAACCTTTTAACTACCGAAGAAACTCGGCTTTCACCATAAGACGTCAAAACTCTTCGAAGTAAAGACCTTTCAACTCCCAGGACGGAATTTAAAGGATTTAAATGAGTTTCTTCTGATTTGAGCTTTTCTTTTATCAGGGTTGTTGTTTTTATGGGATGGGGTTGCTAACCCTTTGCTAACCCTCCTACTTTATCCGGATTTGGGACCGGCAGTAACCCCGGAGGGTCCCAGGCGAATAAATTCCCCTAAATCCGGTCAGACAAGTGATCTGAGTGTATCTTAATTTTTACTGTTCTATTCACATGACTACCACTAGCTGGTTCCTCATATTTGCTTTCATATGTGATTGCTTGTTTATCTTTTTAGTTTGGTTATATGTAATTTTACTAATGGATTCAAATAAGTTGAGTTGCGAATTTGTAAATCCTAATTTAAATGACTTCTTCTGTCTAAATTACTTGACAAAATGCCATTTAACCAAATCCCTATTTGTTTACTACGCTGCTGTAGTGTACCACATTACTTTAGTCTTTAAATTCCTTATTGGTGATTTGTCCTTCCCACCTTTACCTTCTATGTTTAGACACATGATGGTATAATCCTGAACTTTCATGCAAATGTATTGGTCAACACTACTATTAGTTCATTACAATTTCTGTAATATAAATAGGGTGTTATTATTGTATTATTGTGATTTTTGCAGAAATCTTAGTATTGAAATCATTAATAACAAATAAGAACACCACAATAACTTATTTAAGTAGTTAACATTTATATAAACTTTTACGAAAGAGGTAAAACGTCGACTGGATATGGCGGTAGACAGTGATATATGTTTTTGTGGCAGTTGGAACTCGTCGGCTAAGTGTACACGCAATCTTTCTTGAACTGATGTTACGTCAAAGATTTAACTTAGCGTTGCCTAGTTTTACAAAATAAGACGCTATGGCTGTTATTCCAATAATGACTGACCTTCTGTAAGAATGAAATATTTATATTGAGCATTCATTAACCAGTGACCGATGTCATATTTGCCTAGTCCCGATTCCAGACATGATTTTTTCGATGAATATATGAGTTTACGTGAATAAAGCATTTAAATCTGATTGTACAATCCTTATGGGGCAGCTTACTTCGATTGTTCGATCAATAATTTCTTTAAGTTCTGCCTCGGTAGTCAGAGACTTTTCGTTAACCAAACTTCTACAATAAGAGTAAATAGTTATGTTATCAATTAACTACAAATTCTAAATAATTTATTTCACTTTTATTACCAATAATTTTCATTACCAACTTGAAATGGGAAATATTTTAATTTCAGTAGCTGAGTTTCGTTGAGTAGGAAGTGAGACTTAAATCACTCACTCCTTAAGAATAAGACAAATATGTAGACATGATGCGACCGGCGCTAAACTATCTTATCACCACCGAACACTAGTGGAAAATGGTTATTTTATTAGATTTGTTGATAGTAACCTGAAGCATAAACTGCAATCATAATAGTCTCTTTCTACAACAGGAAATAATCTTTTAATGTACATCGAATTTAAAACGGATACGGCAATAGAAATTAAAGAAAGTTGTGTTTCAAAGTCTCTAAGCAAAACTCCCTATGTTACAAGAATTTATTTTTCTTCACTTGACAACATATAATTTGAGAACGCGTTGGAGATCAACTTCCGCTTTGGGTCACATCTGTGTGAACCTACAAGTTTACTTGCCCGTATAGTGCTTTGTTTTATTGGCTACAGTAAATGAACGCATTCTTAGGGCATCCCAAAGCATTATTTAACATGGCTCTTACAAGACTGACATACGTTTATCACCAGTCCAACATAAGAACATTTAATCATTTTTAGTTATAATGATTTCCCTGGAACTGTCGTTCAGTATCATGCATGCTGTAAAATGACTGTGATCAAAAGGGGTGGGGCTGGACAGAAACTAATAACTTGTGGAGTGCCAAAACTTTAGTAATTCCGTATTTTAAGTCTGATATTTGCTCACAGGGGCAATATATATTATTCCTAACTTTACCCTAGCTATATCAACTTGCTTTGTTTCTCTAAAGTTCGTATTATTAATGACCAATTTTTGTAAACTTATTCCAACCTTTAATCAATAATACTATCTTTGGCATGTATTACTTTCCTTATTCTACCTAACTGTTAATTAGATAATCATCTCACTTTTTTTTCATCTTGGAACATTTCTTTATCAGTTAAACCATTATGTAACTTACTTGTGATTATTTTGATACTCAAAGTTTTAGTGAATATCTTTATTATTTAATACCCACTCCATCTACCCCCGAATATTCAGAGACTAAGATTTTGTAGTAATCACTATGTCGATGATTGTACAGCTACACTAAATGACATTGTTAAAGAAAAATTTTTTTTTCATGAGTTGTATTTATTTCTTCATCCATTTACATTAAAGAGTTTATAGATTTTAAGCTCATCTCCCTAGTTGTAAAATCATTTATCATGAAAAGCGTAAAATCCCAAAGTTTAGAACTGACTAAAATACGTTGACATTTTTGATATGCCGGGCACCTAACGAAAATTGACTATCTTCGAGAACTGTGGTTTAGAACATTGTTTCAATTATTATAACTGTGGATAGTGTAAACATTTCATTTCTATAACTGTTATTTTCCCCTTGCCCGGTCCCCTTGTTTAGTATATTTAATCTTAGTATATTGTTTATTACTATGAACTACAGTTATTTAGTTGTGTACAAGTTTTCCCCATTCACTGCCACTATTTCCATTGTACTGTATCAATGTTAGATTCTTGATTGGTTTACTGTGTGGTCTGATTTTATGTATATATAAAGGCATGATTAAAATACAATGCGCTCTCTCCATCTTCCGGTTCCAAATTCTGATTCTTCTATTGTCAGCCTGTGGGTGAGTGGGATTAGATCAGTCGTGCATTATCAACTAGGTACACTCCATTGGTGTTCGCGTCTGCTAACCAAAACCATCTCTTTTTGGCGTCATAACAGTTTTTAAAGTATGTTTCTATTTAAATTTGAAAGAAAAATAGTTTTCATTGTAAGTTTCATATATTAATAAAGATATAATCGACTATTTATTTAACGTTTGTTTGTGAAACACGACAGAATAGCCAGTGTAGTAATTATCATAGACCTGGTTATGTGATATAACAAATTTTAATTTTTCTTACTAAGTTACCGGATGATTTTATCATTATTTAATCATATACATTCTTGGACTTTACAGGTCTAGTGTAATGAACAATAATCACTACATATTATTTATTAATTTAGGTCAGAAATATAAAGTGCATTATAATCTGAATGTATGATGCTTGGTCTGAGAACTAAATAACATAGGTTCAATCTCTGGATGATTAATTTATTCATCTGTCAAATACTACTCAACACATATATATATATATATATAGATAGATATGATAGATAGATAGATTAGTTGTTACTTACGTACATCCCGTCAGTTGTGAAATCTCACTTTCAATGCTTTTTTTTGTTGCAGTCAATGTTTTCAACCGTGTGGAAATTTTATTATATTCTTCTTGAGTCTTTTTAATATTCCATCTTAAAGCTGTTAAATTATTTGAAGCTTGATCATGCTCTAGATATGACAAGAATTAAATTAGCAATTAGTTTTATTAGTTATAACTAAACAGTATACTTAAATAAAGTGATAGATTTAAAAATTTGTGACCAACCTAATATTCCATAGTTCATTAGTTAGCTGCTAAATATGACATTATTCTAGTAGTCACAAAAGACCTTGTACAGTTTTATGACTGAAGATTATTTTCTACGTCTTCCTGATTCCGTTAACACAGCAATATTCAATTAAAGATTTTCACCGCTTACAATCAGTTCACGATCATCGTTAAAAATGCTAAAAAACTATGGGTTATTTCTTATTTATACTAACAAGATTTTCATATGATTACAATTACTTGTTCTTGCAAAGATGTCAACTATTTCCCATCACGTGTCGTATAAAAATAAGTAACGCATTCTATTAAGTATGCTTCATCGGACTAATCGAACCAATTACAACTACGTACTAAACCTCGATAAACCTAATTGAGGTTGGATAATTCAGAACACAGTTATTAGTTGTTAGTTTTAAAATATAAACAAGTAGATGAAAATTTACGGTTTGTATGATCAATAATTAGTCAATGAATTGTACGCTGAAAGTTCTTGATCTTTATATTCACACTTCTGTATCAACAATCAAATTTAGCAATTTCGTCAGCTTCTTCTGTTATAACATCACTTACTCTAAGAACAAAGTCACATTTAACACCTTTAGGTAGTAAGACTTCTAAAATTTTTAACCTCGTTAGCAGAGTTTGATTTAGTTTATTTAGCTACAAACGTTATTGTGTGAAGTATTTCTTATAGAAAAACGTTAAAATTGCTGATGTCACATAGCTTAACATAAAACTGATTTTGGCATTTCGAAACATGCATCACATTGTTAAGCGGTATACGTCTAAATAAACAACAAAGTGAATTATCATCCGAATCACTAAAAATTTAAAATACGCTAGTGAATGAGTACTTCATCTGTAGGGCCATGATCAATTGGCGTATTATACGATGTTGGGGGGATACTGAGATAGATCCTACAGTTTACGATCACTGCAACCTTTGGCTTAAGAAATTTAAGCATTATGTTTCTGCAAAGAAGTCACTGCCATATTATGCTCAAAGCGTCGTCAAACTTTTTAAAATCAGTTTTAGATAGTTGTTATTTATATTGACAGATCATTTTTATTGTTCGCAATCAAAAACACTAAGACATGTAACTTCACTAAAAGTTAGTTTCAGATAATTTTTTATGATAAAAGACATAAATATGGTAATAAACCCATTTGTAAGACAAGAATTTAGTTTTATAAAACATTTAAAATACTTTCTTCGTCGGTTGAATTATGAATGATGCTATTATCAATAAACTTGTAGATGTTAAATGCTCTTGAAATAAGTACCTCATATTCAATATTTTGTGATTTAATCATCATTGTTGAGTACCTTACCTAACACTGAATCTAAACGTTGCTTCTAAATTAGTAAATTCCATAACTAAGAACATGTAAAATTGATAAATCTAAATATTCTGTGTTACAAAATAGTAGATGAACTAGGTATGGAATAATAAAAGTCAATACTTGATTTAATTATCCAATGTACTTATGAATCATTCATGCGCACTTAAGCTAAAATTCGATCTGGATATATTTACGGTCACTACTATGAACATTTAATATATTTTTCGATTTTTTATGAATGTACTATAATTATCTCAAATCGCTAAATATTGAAAAGTGTTGTTAGTGTATTCGTGAAGCAGTAAGGAGGATTTGTTATTATTTAATATATTCTCTTAATGATTTGAACGAATCCATAACTATAAATGATGAAACTCGGTTAATTTTTAAGGGAAAAGCAGTCATTAATCATCAGTTGTCCTTATGCTTTTAATCAAGCCACAACCATATGGCAAGTAGTTCATTGATTTGTTTAGCATGATTAGTCGTCGGAACTATGAGTTATTATGCCCCAAACTAAGAAAAAAACGTAAGATATAAAACATGTCAAAAGGTCAGAATTCACACATACAGGGGATGGAATGTGCTGATTTGTTTACATAATTATAGTCATATTGGTAAGTAAAACTTAGGGTTAATGCAACCGGTCACTTTAATATGTACACACTTACGTAATAAAATTTCTAAAAGATCTCTAAAAAGCTCATGAATATACCAGATTTAGTTTACATGTTGCTTGATATTACTTAGAGATCTCGAACAGTATATGTATTTAAATAATAACTCCCAAAAAGTGGAGAAGTTGTGTTCATCTTACGATTATTTGCTAATAAACTTTCTTCAAGTCGTAAGTTTTGTTCTTATTAAGAAGCATTTCATGCACACGTGCCCTCAAATATTGATATATTAATAATAAGATATTTGCTAAGCATTATAAAGACCAGTCTGTGTGATTAATTGCCACTACTGATGAATTCAACAAAATCTCTTACTTACCAATAACTAAAACGTTTGAAGAACAATAATTAGCGATATCTTAACTGATTTGGATAAATTTGTCATATAATCCTAAACTAAGTGTTTGAGGAATAATTCCAATAATAATGAACTAATTCAAACTTGATGAGGTGATAACTAAAAATAATCATCTGTATACCGATTCAGCAAGTCTTAGAATAAGAGTACCTGGTAGTATATGTAATTCATGATTTAGAAAAACGGCTACATTCCGTCTGCTAAGTTGCTTTGAGTACTTCGATCAACAAATAGCTTTTAATAACTTTAATACACATATATTTTCATATTGGAATCACACGAACATAAAGTCTCGATTTGAATAATCTCTATAGTTGACAAATTCTGGTCCTATTAAGGATGTCAACAAACTGAAGTGGGTTTACCGGGTAGATGCTGAACCTCCTAAATCTCTCCTGTGAACAGCGGTCAAAAAGTTAAAAGCTTCCTTTCTATCTCTTAATAGAAACCGAGATAACTTTACACTGAAATTCTGTGTCATGAGTAGTAATTCGAATGATAACATAACTTCTCGTTTTACTTTCCATGGAATTCATCACCTCAGATATCATAGCAACAAATTTCAAACACACACTCAAATAAATTCATGTTAAGATTCCAGTTTTGTAATCAGACAGTCGACAACTAAAAAACCCTAAATAAGTGAGTAATATCAGCCATATTGATGCACGATTACAAGAAGTTGAATCTTTACTAGAAAACATGCCGTAAGAATTAATACAAACCAACCTAGCCATTATCTCTACCATAACGGCTTGAAGATCGTATCGAAACCATATCGGAAGCTTTAATATCTAGTTTGAAGTTAAACTATCCACTGGCCAAGTGTGACCTTAGAAAATCTTGCTTCTATGAAGTTAGGTGATATTGTTAGGTATGTTAGTGAGGATTAGATTAAAAGAAATAGTTGGAAACAGACTGGAGCGTATCCGTAGTTTAGACCCAAAACGAATATAAGGCAAAGTGGCGCTTAAAAAAATGAAAAATAACTTAATGATGTTTATTATTAGAAAATTACCTTTCTGGACTACTGTTGGAATTTCACTTAGGCAGAATCGACCTATTCGTCTGAACTGATGTGCGAGTGTGTACACAGTCTTTCGGGTTTCATGTATTTTATTTTCCAAATGAATCAAATCTGATTCTATTTCTTCAAAAATAGCAACAATTTTTTTAATATACTTCAGAGAATTTTAATAATATATGCGTGTTTACTTGGAGTAGTGATTCGAATCCTAGGGCACTTGATGTAGGTGACTTAGCATTATCACCGATACTACTTTTCAAATGGTTTATCAGCTTCACAAGCCATTCCTGTAAACAGAGTCACAATGGTACTCAGAAATAACCTCTCCAATAACCAGATGACTGATAGGGTTGCTTAGAATATCAACCATTGTAATGCTCCAAATTTTATGTTGTTTTATCTATAGCGAATATGTGCTGTGTGCTCAAAGAGTTTGCAAAGAAGTGTATGAGATAGGTTCTAAAAGAGGAAAACATAACAAAAGTGAGCTGTTGTCTCACAAAGCATATCAGCTGAAATTCTGTCTAATGAAGAAAACAATCAACCACAACATTAGTGTAGTGAATTTTAAACTAACACTGTCAGTAAATCAAAACTAGAAGTAAAGTTGATTTTATAATGCGCAACACCATAATACTTTAAAATAGTTCTCAAGCGTTGCTATCACACTCGAGGTCATATTGTAAGGTAGAATACGTTCAATTCGTCATAGCCCATCTTTGAGTTTCGGATACTTACTATTTTCAATTGTCAAGTTGATCTTTGGCTCTAACTGGATTTTTCATTTCTTTATTTTTGATCTATCCATTCATTGCGAAATAATTGCTTTCTCTAGCTGTTAAGTAAATATCGGATATCCATATTTGCTCTAGTAAGAATATGAAGCTGGTAAGTAGTTTTAGGGCAAATGAACGTGTTTAATAAACAGGATCTAAATGCGAGCATGCGTTATCTAAATGAAAACCATGAATTAAGCTAAGAACACCTTCAACAATCAGAACCCACAGATGATATGAAAACAGATTGCCAAATTGGTTGAGTATGAGGATATGTTTGGACGTACATTCGGCGTAGATAAATCTATTGCTAGTAAATTGGCCACCTAAAAGACAAACCACGTTGCTCTATGGTATGTCGTGTTCTGGTGTTACTTTACTGTTCAGATTCAGCTATTATAGACCACTAAAACATTAATGGTCGCAATCAAAGTGGATTGTCTACATAATTATTTAACTTAAGCAAGGACTTCCTTATATTTCTACCATTTAAAGCAATTGTGGTGACTCTAAAATTCAACATCTATAAAACAAAATTCAAAACGCTAGAAGTGCATCCGGTATATGACCAAGTTACGTTTGTTTTGTAACCAGAGCAAATTTTAACGATTGAACCCACTCTTATAAATAAGAATTATTAAAAAGTAGTAAAGGATGGAGAAGTAATATTTGATCGTAAGTGGGGCGTCGACAGGATAGCAACGTCTAGGCTGGCTATCTAAACAGAGATGCTTCCCACGTTGTACCTTGTCGTGTCGTGAACTGGTGGTGATGAATGACCGAGCGCCTTTAGATAGTCGAGTAGGCGAAAACAAACATGGTCAGCATCAATGGTGAGAAACTATGTGAGTATTTGTCTATGGGGTTACTTCCCGCTACACGCTCGTGAATGATAATCATTTTCTTGAAGAACTGTAATGTCTGGTAGTTTCACGTCATTGAATCTTAATTTACGTTTCTATTACAAAAATATATAGCATTCGAAAGTTAACGCTGTTTCTTTCTCGTTCATTTGAGAGAGTAGCCAAGCTTGCAAACGACATAAAGCATTACATCATGATGAACAACAAAATAGGGGATGTTAGCATTTAAATATATGTGTAAATTTATACGAGATAAAACAAATACATTTTGTTGTTAAGAGCGAGTTTTTTAATACATTTAAAAAAGCTTGTACATAATTGTGAGTGTGTCCGTAAACTGACGCATGCAATATGTGAAACTCCACAATCCATTATTATTTCTATTGTTTCTTCTCCAAACACGATTAAACTGAAAACGGAAAATTTAAGCGAGTTCGGTATAACAACCACTCAGATGTTTTTAGAGCTATACAATCCTACTGAAACGTTGTGTTTTGGGGCTTAATGTGGGATTTTAAAGTTTCTTCATTTTTACCAGTTGCAGATGGCAACATTTTGGTTTGTTCTAAGCTATATTTAAGAAGTGAGATATATAACTCGATGTTGATAATATTGCCTTCTACATAAGCTACTAACCGAGGGTCGCCATAATATTTTCATTTCTGATCTTTTTAGTCGATCTTATAGTAATATAATTGCTTGAAACCCTTGTGTAATCTATTGTAAATTGTTTTATAAGTCGGGTATATAGAATCGCTAGGTACAAAGACGTGTCTGCGGATTTATGAAGGATTGGTTGAAAACCACAGTCGATTGCGTCAAGGTTAAAACTAGCATATCTGAAAGAATAGTGGTTGTAATAATTGAGATATAAGTCGACTGAACTGGAGTAGGTTTTCACGAATTGCTCTGAAAAGCAAAAGACTGACCCATAGTTGAGTTTCACTGCAATTCATTCTTTATTAGCTTTCAGTGAATTTTCAGTTCCCAGGAAAAATAAATGGACAATATTCGTTAATTGTGACATGCTAAAATTTATGCTTTTGGACATTGGTTAAATTTCTCCCTAAACCTGCTGGGTTATGAGTAAAAGTTGAACAGATTTGTGTCATACTAGGAAATATTTTTAATGATGAAATTCTCTGCATTCAAAACAACGTTTACAGTGTGTTGTAACAGAAGACAAACAGTTATATTTTGACGTACATTTGTGACACTTTCTGCTGCGATGCATATAGTTGGCGTATTCGTCATCGCTTGTGTGTGGCGCAGTCAAACTTAATGTTGACTGATCTAGTGATTTCTAGTCTTCGATTTGCACATAAAGATAGTGAATACACTACGATATTTTAAAATTTAATTAAAATTGTTTACATTGCTGTGACAAATTCAAGAAATACCTTGACAAGAGAAATTCTAATTAGTGCGCCAACTGGTAGTTTTCTAATTTCAAACGGCTAATCGGTTGGCAAACACTTTCTAATTTGGATGTTGTTGACCAACTCGCACAACCCTTGTCTATTCGATGGAGACGCTTCATCTGAAGTCCATTTTATACCTATAGTTGTACACATATTTTTTCCCTCATCGTTTAATGAGAGTAATAGTGGCATCTGATCATGAAGGTAGTTTGCAGTTAAAGAACATAACGCCTGGAACATAAGGTTTCCTGAGATACTCTACTTAGCACTGCATCTTAACAGACAACCCTAAGTTGACTCATCTTCAAACAACTAATCATTACATATCCGCAAGAGTGAAATGTTTCAAATTTTGACACTGTGTAATTGAGTCAACAGTCTTGTGGTGGACTTTACCATGGATTTTGATGAAGTCAATATAGAACACGTCAATAAGCACTATTTGATCTTCCAAACGTACTGACTTCCCCGTGTTACGAAGTTTGTAAGACATATGCGGTATGTTGTAAATCGATGCTGTCAAAGCTGTTTCGACCTACATCTTTTGACCGAATCCCTTCAGTTAGAATATAATAATAATAATAGTCTATTCTCAAGTAGCAATTATCGAATTGCACCCGTTATACGAGCAAGTTACATTCGTCGTACAACTAAGGCAACTTATAATAATTAAACCCACACATACAAATAAGAATGTAGCTGTAAATAATCCCCGAGACAAGTATTTACGTAGGTCCTCGACATTGATTCTGACCATGTTTGTTTTATCAGACACGACCAATTGAAGCTCGGTCACGTATCATCACCAAATCACGTCACGCTGCACCGTGGGACGCATCTCACACTAGTTTACCGACCTAGACGTTGCTATCCCATTGCCAACATATTCACAACCAAATATAACTTCTCTTCCATCCTACGTTGCGTTCTGATTTATCCTCATCCGTAAGAGTGGGTTCAGTCGTTAGAAGTTGCTCTGTTAATATTGTAAAAGTAACTTGGTCATATACCGGGAGCACTTCGAAAACAAATCAGGAGGCAATGAGGGATGGGGGAAAAACTGTAATGATAGTGAGTGGAGAGACGACTAGAAGCATATAACCTACCCCCTAATTCAAATGTTCACACACAGAATCTGCAACCGTAAACCTTAAGCGCTTATTAATGCCCTATTTGTTATTAAAGCAAGCCTATGTGGAGAATTGAATTTATATCTAGATGTTGCTATCTCAGCAACAAATTGGGATCTGTTTCTTGACATCGTGTATTAGAGACTCATGACTTCGAGCGATTACTTGCGTAATACATCCGGCGCCTGTGGACTAAATACATGCCCGAGTTTAGTACTCTTTAATTTATGGGCATTGTCAATTTGAGGCATAATCGGTCGACCCCAGTAACCTATTATGGAGTACAAGCCGCCGACCAATTCAGTAAACGTGGAAACTGGGACTGTATGACTACCCACTCGCCGTGTTGGATTTAAATCAGATTATGCGCACTCACGTACCCTAATAACGAACAAGTTGTTAGTGGTCGACACCATAGTTTTCAGCACGTATATTTTATTACGGGAACTTCAATCTAAAGCACTCTAAGTGATAACGTGGTGCCTTGCATTTTGTCATTCCTATAAAAAAAATTAAGTAGTTGAGATGGACTTAATCTGCATGCTACCACTGTTACTAAGAGTTGTTACTAGTAGCTTACATTGGAATAATAACGGTTGAGTACGCTGGTATAGGAAGCATATGTAGAACGCATAACAAACGCGTCAGTCGGACGTAGTTCGCACTTTGCACAAACTACTAATAGAATTGAATTCTGGGACATCTGATTAGTTGAAATGATTACGCAGGACCAGTTATCTTTATTAAATGCAAGAGACCTTTCACCATATCATTAACACAACTAAACAAGGTGGTTATTTAGCAGAAATACTTTTCAATTGTGCAATAAACAATGACAAACTAATAACTAGTAAAAGAATATCGATTAGACGTATTTTACTTCACGTCCCGATAGTACAAACAGATGCGGTTTTAATCTGAAAAAGATAGAAATACTGCAAACAGACATTATTGAAGGTATGGCATAGTTTTACACAGGTTTTAGGACCGATGACTATTAATTTGTGTAAATTGCTGTAATAAGCGACGGGTCAGTGGGTCGTAACACTACAGTATACTCATGATCAAAATTATAACCACAAGAGGTATGATCAGTGCTGCTTTGCAGGACCGGTTAGTTTACAATGAAACAGATCGAAAACAAGCGTATACAACTAAACTAACTATTTAAACAAGAAATAAATTTTTAAGTAATTGAAGATTAATCTGTAAAAAAACAATAATGTGATATGGTAATAAAGTACGTTACTAGACATAGGAAAATGGATCAATCACTAATGGCTTGTAGAATGAAACGACTATGTAAAACAACTAATAGACAACACAGCAATTTCACATGACATAAGAATGTCTTGATTGCTGAAGTTTAATCAGGTGAGTTTATATCAACTACGCAACCAACGAAACGAGACGACACTAAGAGATAAGAAAGTGGGAAAAGTGAAAAACAAATAATAGACAGGATGGGGTAATCAACAGTTAAATAGTTTGTCAGAAAATATCAAGTTCACGAATAAACATCACACAATAATAAAAGGAGAACCAAAAGAAATCTTTCAAAAATGTCTGAACTACGACAACGATAGGGCGTTCTTCAAATAATGAGAGATTTCCATCAAGTGCATTGCTTTGTTACCGGCGGCAGTAGCAGCACTGGGTTGTCGACCGGCAAATCTTAAATAAAAAGAATACCATACAGTAAGACCAAACAACAACAATTCAAGATTTAATACACTTAGAACAAAGCATTATTAAAATTAAATTAAATTTACTTGTCGTTTTCATAACTATACAAGCCAGGAATACAAACACCACATTTAATCTTTATAGGAAACCGGGACTATAGTTGATTTATTGAGGTATCCAAGTACCATTTGGTGAGTTCAAATTCAGCTTAAACATTCAAGCTTTGAGGCCTTACAATCACTCACAAAGTTAATAGTAAAGCAAGTGATATATACAATGTCTGAAGAGAATATAATTAGTGTTGCAAAAAATAATCAGTACCCTTTTGATATTTTTTTAAGTGGCGTACATGCGAAATAGACTTTAGTTACTAGTTTATATTAAAAATTACTAAATATTAGTGAAGTGGTTTATATAATTTGGAGACAGAAAATCTAAAAACGGTCTACGTTTTTCCATGCAAATATAAAGCTATGGATTACATCTGTTAATATAAACTAACTGGTAAATTATATGGTACAATGACTAAAGATCAGGCAAGTGATAAAAATCGGCATGTCTATTTAACTTTTATCAGGGCAGTTGGTCCGCTTCTGAGTAAATGTGATGTTTAAAAGAGTCATCTAATTAATTATCGAAATAAATAATAATACGGTTAATCGTGAAAAGAATTAGATGAAGGTTGTTTACAAACGTAGATAAAAAACCATATTGACTTACAAAATCTTATTGTGAAGACGACCTGGCATTATTTTAAATATTAAATGATTAACTCTTGGTTGCACATAACTCCAAGCTCCCATATTTTTATGTTCCTCTTGAACCCACTGAATAATGGCATTCGGATAACGTTCCAAATCTTGCTGAATCAAATCATATGGAAAAGGAGTTAATTGTTCAACTCGGCTAATAGCTATGTCCGTCTCTCGATTGATAGATCTTCGTTCTTTATCCAATTCATAGTAAATCTAAAACAAATAGGTAGTAAACTAACAACAATTCCGGAATGAAATTTAAAGTGATAAAAAAGCCGACGGATTTTGCTAGATATAAATAACCTCAGACAATTATAGGCATATGGGACTTATATGATACACATAAATGCATCAGTTTATGTTGCCGCACAAAATTAGCACAATTATATCAGAGTAGTAAAGTGGTATAAGCGATAGTAAACAAGACTAGATATGCAGATGATTTGAGAATAAAAAGTAAAGTGAAATAATTTTTAAAATCAGGTTATAATAGCACATGCACCACAACAACAAATTCTGACCTCGATTAGGTAATATCGATCTCCACCTCAATTAAGTAGTCTGAGAACTTTAAATCTAGAAATAATCACTGCCATTAGAATGTTGAGTTGGCAATAATAATAGTGTTTTATGAAATGTAATTTTAACCATCAGCACCAATGGGATGGCATCTAATCGTAGAACTTCAGCTTAGATCTGTGATCTAGTGCGACGATCATTTAATGGTATTGGTGATAATTATCTCACTCCCGATTTTCTTGAACTCGGATCACGACTACTAAGTAGAACTTTGAAAGTCCAAAAGTAGATCATGGCTGAGCTGATTATCGCTAAAAAACGATCTCTGCAAAACCGCTTCAATTTAACTTTGCAATAGTATTCAAGAGCACAAATTTTTGATCACGTCAGCCCTTATAACATCCTTATTGCATAATACGTATTAGATGCAAAATTGAAAATCTTTATACCTTAATATAATGACACACATTGACAAGTGTCAATTCACAAACTGACTGTTCATCATTCAGATTGTCATTAGTGGGTAACTGTCTATGATTGATAATAAAAAAGAACACTAGATAAGATTGTTATTGCATTCATCATCATTACACGATCAATTTTATAACTATTACAAGATTTATAAATGGTATACTGTGAGAAAAGTTATTTGCAATCCTAATGATCTCAGAGAAAATTAATTGAAAAGATAAACTGGGAATATGCAAAGTTCAATGAAAAAAATCGAGATGGCCAGTCCTAGAAAACTTCAGTAGTTTCTCATGCAAACTTAATTACTGACGTAATGACAAGTAGATGGTGAGTGGAAAACTAGATTTTAGAGAATCTCAGTTATAAACCAGAAAATACATCATTCCAATTCTCGTTCTAAATAACTAAATATAACGAAACAAGTAAATATGGTTTACTGATTTGAATGTTAAAGAGATTTCGCATTTTAGGAAAATGTCGGTAACTGTATATATTCGGAAAATTCACGATTTAAAAGTATAATAACTAACAATTCGTTGAAATCAGTCAATAATCAAAACGACAAGTCAATAATATCAACGGTAGAACTAGGCACATATCTGTATTGGTCCAAGTTGCCACAAATCAAGATGAACCCAAACAAATCGAAACACTTTCTACTTATTGCATATAATATACTACTTAGATCATTATACACTTCAAAGTTCGAGTAATATCATTTTGCGTAAACCATGCAAAATGTGAAATATATTTCACACAATTGCAACTTTAGCAGGATAAGAGTATAGGACAACAGTTATGAAAGAGGATAGAAAAATAACGCTCTGTATGGTATAATCTGTGCAAATCTTGAGTGAATATACTTGTCGGTTTTTGTAACGAAGTTATACGAAGAGTATCCCGTTAAAGTGGGAGGACAATCTCGGGTGTTTCTAGAAGTATGATGGTTATTTGAGAGAGAAATTTTATTACAGTCAAATCACTGTATAGTCAACGCAACCTCATCCTCGGACTTCCAGTTTGCTTCCATCTTGCGGCGTTCACAAGCGACCTGTCAAGCATGGTGGAATCTTTCCAACCAATTTAGCTCGAATGTGTAATCTCGATAGGTAAGTCTGACCACCACGGTAGCAGCTACGGTCAGATTTGGAAAATTTAGTGATCGGTTATTCATGATGAAATACAAAATCAAGGACTTCACAAATCTGTGTATAGAAAACGCTCCGAACCTATACAATTAAGAAAATGAAACCTGGTTATACGACTAGCGTGCAATCAACTTCGAACTTAAAACAAACAAGAAAGGGGAAAAATTTTGACCATGTATCAAGCTATAAAATAAAACTTACTTTACCGCTACAGATGATTAATTTTTTCACATTTTCAGGTTTATGTGAGGCTGGACCACTATCAGGAATATAACGTTGAAATTCTGAGCCTGGTAGCATATCACGTAATGGTGATTTTGCATCTGGATGACGTAACAGTGACTTTGGAGTGAATACAATCAGCTGAAATAAAATCATATAAATCATTTGTGAGTGACTATGAAGGTCGTTAATAATAAAAAAGGAGAAGCAAGAATATTGTCATATAAAATAAACGCAATACTATTTATATCCGATTAATCACATTCATGTAGGTTTACGTTTTTTTCGTATTTTTTGGATGATATGGAGTCAGCATATTCATCTACAACGGACGACTAGTAAAAGCATCTAGTAAGTAGCTTCATAAAGTAGCATTTTATAGGTTCACTAACAATAAACTGATAGTGTACACACATATACACAGATAGTTACTGATGAGATAAGACTAACTTCGAAGATTTTGTTTCTATCAGTTTACTGTAACTTAAATTAACGCATCCACAAAGTACATGTTCACATGTCCACCATTGATTTATAACTAGAAACTTCAGATCTATTAATGATTTATCTATAAGGTTGCCTAAATTGACACTTACTCTATATAAATAAAGCTTATCTATAGAGGTTAATTCTACTATCTGAACAAAAAGTTCAGGCAATGATAAATGATGAATTCCATTATTACTAAACGAAAAATACTTTCAAAATTACTTACTGGCTTGCGGAATGGCAGTAGAACTTGACGCCGTAAAATATGAAAGAAATTTGCCGGAGTAGTACAGTTAGCAATAATCCAATTTGTATCATGCAATTGTTGCATGACAAAATTATCACTGTAAACCTGAAATGAAATGTGATTATTAAAAAAAAGAAAACAACAGGATCATTATTAAATAATGAAATTAACATGCAATTTTTTATTGGGCTGCTTTATTCTTAACAATTTGATTTGAATGCATAAAATATTTGGTTAATAAAGGCATTTTAATTGTGAATACGATATGTTACTACAGATAAAATAAGGATATTTCTATTAAAAATAATTGTTAGCAAACGTATAAACACAAGGTTAAATACACACACACACACACACAAAGACAAAGACAAACAGAACTAGTTTTTAAAGAAAAGTAGTCATAAACAATCAGATTACAAGCATATTAAAGTTAAAGATCTTTCGTTAGTTCATATATGAAAGCATGAAATTGATACAAAAGAGAAAACACCTGAATATTATTTAATCAAATATTCATTAAAATTTATAATTAGTTAGGAATGTATGAGTTACGTTTTGAAATTAAATGTAACATTTTGCAATCAGAACTTTATTTTGATTAGATTATGCAGATTAATAAAGATCCACGTACAGAGACACTAAAGCAGAAATACAAGGTCAACGAAATTCCTATCAATTAGTTTATGTAAAATGAAGAACCTGTAATGTTTGTGAATGATGACTACTTTAGTAGTAAACGTCGTATTAGTGAAGTAAAAAAATGTTACAATTACTATGTGAAAATAAAGAAATATAAATTTCAAAGCATATGATTTAAGGAAACATAATGATGAATTTAACCGATTGCGACTGATTAACAGTCATGTCGTTTACCTTCCCTAAACATTGGTTGCGATAATCGAGTGGGCATAAGCCAAGTAGTCTGCATATAGGAACACATCTCAGAGAAACAGCCAGTGACCTCATGGATTGGTCATGCTTTGGTCTAGCCGCACCTAGCTTGCTTTAATCTTACTCCTATATCAGTTGAATATGAAGAGGAAGCAAATTAGATATATGAATATCGGTCTTTAAACCTATTAAAGATAGAAGTATCACTGTAATGATATTTAATGTAAGAAATAAAAGAACTGCCCATGAGTACTTCGTTTCGAAAAGCAAAAATAATTAACTGGTAATGTATTTAGTTAATTTAATGAACTCTCTATTTAGATAATCAAAGAGAATATTTTTACCGGATATTATGATAAAAATAGGTGAATTAATTCTTCCTGTATATTTTTCATCACATAGATCGATATACATACAACAAATTAATGATGAACTTATTTCCTCAAAACTACATGGTGAATAAGTCAAAGAATATATATATATATATATATATATATATATATATATATATATATGGTTAAAATTAAGTAAAGTTGTTATTTCTGTATATACAGGAATTTCCCGTTTATTAACTGTACAAACTCTCGTAAGACATTCATGTAAAATGTATTGGTGTTTTATGTACAATGTTACAATACTATTAAAGACTAAACGTTTTGGAAAAGAAACATATAGAACAGATATGAGTAGCAGTATCAGTAACAACGCTTCACTTCAACGACAGAGGAAGAAAAGAAACAAGGAAGAAATTAATGACTAGTAAACAAAGAATAGTAACGACGCAAAAATATGCAATCATAAAAGTTAAATTTTCGCAAAGATTTTTAAACACTTTTACACTAAATGAGAAAATAAGCTTTCTATATTAGTACTGGGGAATAACGTAGACCATAAGTATTTCAAATACAGGATCTTCAAGCATTGCAAGAAACGCTTAGTCTTAAGATCATTTAATTGGTATTCAATAGTCTGAAATTTTCAACTCAAGTTAATCCACGATAAATACCATAAGATAGTCGTCCAATACCATTAGAGGTATTTGTCTAACACCACGCATATGGCTGAACTCAACTGATTAAAACTTCTTACTAGTAGACACATAATAAATACATCTGAATATTATACATTTGTTCTACAAAAAAGTCTGCTATAGACATTCCTTCTAATAGTTGTTCATGGTTCGGTAAAAACTGAGAAACCATAATTTACGTATGTAAAGTTAACAGCCTTATATAGATGTGCAAAATTTGCTTACCATTGACGGCGACTGAATAAAATAATTTATACATAGAAAAAGAATAACAACAGTTAAGTAGTAATGTAGAAACAAAGAAGCAAAGCCCCTGTAATAAGTCACATATTTCAACTTTTTAGATGATTCACTTCTGTTTAAGTGACACAACATCAGTTAAAATATTTACAACATAAAAATGATGTAATGCAATTTAGAAATGTTAGACGACATACAAACGACTCATAGAGTCATATCTACACGAAGGTAAGAAATGTGACTCACGATTAATACATGTACATAAGTTTAAGTGTTATATTCCATACAGAGTGGAGAATGAAAGTAAACAATATCCAAAAGTTACATTATGTACATGTTTGCTAATGAAGATGAAGCATACGGAGTTACATGGAATTACAAATAAAGATAAGATCTAAATCGAAATATCACGCAACATATACAACAAAAAGAGTAAGTAAAAATGGATGTACTCACTGGCACATGATTTTCTTCATCATTGGACATCTGCAAGAATCGTTCAATACGTGCACTAGAGTGTTCTGGACCCATACCTTCATAACCATGTGGAAGCAAAAGGACTATTCCTGACTGACGTACCCATTTCTGTTGACCAGATGATATAAACTGATCAATTATGCATTGAGCTGTGTTACTAAAGTCGCCAAATTGAGCTTCCCATATAACAAGGGCTTTAGGGTTCGTGAGTGAGTAACCCAACTCGAAACCCATTACTGCATATTCAGATAAACTTGAATTGCATACAGTGAATGGTGCTTGTGAAGGATAGAGGTGATTAAGGGGAATAAATATCTTTTTATCAACTTCCTGAAATGAAATTGATAAAATTCGATTTATATTAAGATATATAAAACTAGAAATCTGATCTTAGGAGTGAAATCAGTATGAGCGTAAAAACTTTATAATGTAATGCCAACAGGACTGACAACGCGTTTAAAAAAATCATAAAACTAAAACAGCTACTATACTACAAAAAAGTAAAAAGCACACTCGTTAGTTGCATACATCGGAATAGAACACAGAACTAGTAATGGTTACCAAGAAATTCGAACAATTAGATACGAAGTGAATCAAACAGAGGTATTTACTGGAACGTTTAGTACTGTAGTGATGAAAAATTTATTAATTCACTCAAATTGATAACATTAAGTGACCTGGACTGAACAACAGCAGAAAACCAGGAAGCACAGGATAAGTCTATCATTCTACCATGAGACGTCTTAGCAGTGAGCATTCCATACCTCCCTTCGGGGTTCGACCCTACAGCTCGCTTGGCCTCTGAAAGTACCTTCTGAAGATAATCTCACACTATAAGGAAGCAACTGTTTACTTCTTCCTGGTTTTCATTTATCTAATTCAAGTCAATTCTTGATATCGAATTCAACAATCTCCACAACACATTTCTTTAGTACAGGATGTAAATATAAAGTATCTTAAAAATTCACTAATGTAAGTAATTATATTTAAAACAATCGAATTTAAAGCACTAAATACTTGTAACATTAGTATAATGAAAATATGTATGTATGTGTGTACAATCAACATAGAACCTGGCACATGTGTGCATCGGTTCAAGTTGCCATACCACCATACCACAAGATTAACACCACTACCATTAGTAGAATTTACTTCAACAAAATAAAATAATAATAGTAACAAGGAGTGTGAGCATATAGAATATGGTTCAGGAAGCGTAGAAAGAAAGTTATGGAATAATTTAAAGCTCATGATTTAAGGGAGGGCAATGAGTGAATACATCTGCGCCATCGTGACCGATTCTGGGCCATGCCACTCAGTGTTTCTAGCCACTGGTTACGGTAATCGCGAGGACCTCATCCAGGTGGTCTGCAGCTACCGACACGACTTAAACCGGCAGTCAGTGACCTCATGGACCGATGCCATGTTTTAGTTTGTTCGCCTCTAACTCTCTTCCATCCTATTCCTATATCAGCCAGCATTGCGTGTCGAGGAAGACGGCGGTTGGGAATGCGCAACACATGTCCCAACCACCTCAGTCGATGAAGATTCACAACCTCATCGACCGATTTACCACACGCGTCGTCTAACTTCGTTATTACTTACTCGGTAATCCCAGCTAACGCAAGCGATCTTTCGTAGACATCGATGGTCAAAAACTAGTAACCTTCGAGTGTCATCTACCCTTAATAGCCACGTCTCACACCGAAATAGTAAGACAGAGCGAACTGTTGCGCAGTACACTCTCCCATTCGTTGAGAGACGAATATCTCGTCTACACCATAGGTGACGTAAGTTGGCAAAAGCCAAACGAGCTTTTTGAATTCGTACTGAGATTTCTTTAGAGACTAACCCATTAGGGCTAATCAGACTTACAAGATAGGTGAGGTGGTCGACGTGCTCAACTACTTCACTCCTTATCTTTAGTTCAGGTGTTGACGAAAACCAGTCCTGGAGCAATAGTTTGCATTTAGAGGGGGAGAAACGCATTCCGAAAATGCTTGCATTCGAGCTTATTGCTGTTAAAAGCTTCTGCATCGTATCAGCGTCTTCGCCGAACATGACTATATCGTCAGCATATTCTAAGTCAATAAGTGGATCTCCTGGTAGGAGATCAATTCCTGAAAAGTCAGACGATGAAAGTGTAATTTCCAACAGTATGTCAACTATGAAATTAATCAAAAATGGGGAAAGTGGGCAGCCTTGACGGACACCACTTGAAATTACAAGTTCAGACGACAGTTCGCCATATGCTCTGACACGACTAATAGTGTTTGAGTAAAGAGCCTTCACAAGTTTTATGTACTTCTGGGGTACGCCTTTCAATGAAAGACACTGCCATAGAACTTCACGGTCTACGGAGTCAAGTGCTGCCTTCAAGTCAAGGAAAACCACTATTGTCGGCCGCCGAAAAGTATGTCTGTGTTCTAAGATCTGACGAACGGTGAATATCTGGTCTATACAACCGCGACCAGGTCTGAAACCAGTCTGATTTTCTCGTATTTGTAGATCACGAGTTGCAGTTAAGCGTCTGATAATTATAGAAGCTAGTATTTTAGACACTATATTAGTCAAACTAACTCCTCTATGGTTATTACAGGACGATTTTGACCCTTTCTTATATACTGGGACGATTAACGATCGACACCAGTCAGACGGAATTATGTCAAGTTCGCAAACCTTAGTCAAAATATCAGTCAGTCTGGTTGTCAATGTGGGACCACCATCCTTAAACACCTCTGGGGATAATCCGTGTGGACCCGCTGCTTTGCCTCGCGTTTAATTGGCTATAGCTTTTTCGACTTCGATAAGATTGGGGGCACCTAAGTCGACTTTCCATTCTGGCTGTCTCGAAATAGTGGGAAGTTTTACAGCAGCTGAAGGCCAACTAAACTGTTCCTTGAAGTGTTCAACCAACCGTTCTAAACGTCTAGATTGAGAGCTAATAAGCGTTCCATCTTTTTCGGAAATCGTCTCACTAACGCTGGATTTTTTAACCCCGGTTTCTTTTATTAATTTGAAAAGTTGTCTAATGTTACCTGTCGCCTCTGACTCTTCCATTTCCTTTGCTTTCGTTACCCATCACTGCTCATGGTCGTTTCGCAGGCTTTTCGTCAGTTTATACCTGACTACACGTCGCTCATCATCGTGTTCGGAGCCCGATGGGGTAAGTCTTCGGGAGTCTATTAAATCAACAGAAGCCATTGAGATCCATTTATATTTCTCGACATGTTGATTTAAGTCCTTGGTAGATATCATTGTAGATGCTACAGCTGCTTGAACATCTTGCCAAGCAGTATCTAGTTGGGTCGCATCTTTATAATTGCCAAAGTGATTCTTCAGTTGTTCCTGGAATTCAATCTTGTCTATTTCATCGCTGAACTGAATTCTAACAGGTTTTTCTGTAATAGTTTTTCTTCGCCCAGTAAGATGCAAGCAAATGCGTTCTCGTACTAGAGCGTAATCAGAATCCAAACATGTACTCCAGAAAGGTCGGCAATCTTCTATCGAACCTCTCCAACGGTGACTAATGACGATATGGTCTATTTGAGCCCACCGTTAAGTAGGGCCAGGAGGTCTCCATGTTAAACGATGTCGCTCCTTATGCTTAAAGTTCGTGTTGGCTAGAAATAACCGATTATCTGAGCAGAGCTGCGGCAGACGGTCGCCGTTATCTGTTCTCTGAGCTGGAACACTGAAGCATCCACCTGTCTTTCAGATTGGTTCAAGCTACCTATTTTGGGCGTTAAAATCACCAGCCAAGATTACCAAATCTGAATGTTTGGCCCTATGAAGTAGTTCAGAAAGGTTTCTGTAAAATTCATCTTTCACTTCATCCAAGCTGCAGTCAGTGGGAGCGTAGGCAGAAACAACGAAAAGACAACGGCGTGTGTCCCTATCGTTCCGAGTTCTTACTGAACCATTTAGTCGGACGGCACATAGGCGACTGTCGACAGGAATCCATTCAAGAAGTGCCTGTTCTGCTTTCATACTTAACGCAATCCCTACACCGGCGAGAACACGAGAAGTTGCTGTTGAGTCGCCAGATAAACGAAGGGTGTATCGCGAAGGTTGTTCACTCTGACTAGGTGAGGTCAAGTGAATGACCACGCTAGGATCCTGTATGCGTGTTTCGGAGACGCAACATACATCAATGGTGCGGGATTCTAATGTCCTAGTTAGGGAGGCTTGTTGCCCTATTTGACACAGGGTTCGTACATTCAATGCACCAATGTGAAATTTGGAGCATGGTCTTAGTATGCTCGGGACGTTATTTCGTGGGCTGGAGTCGTTAGCACTAATGACACAGGAGGGAATTGAAGATAAGGATTTAGGCTTGATGGTGGGAGCAAGATAAACATTAGGAATAGAAGGAGTTTGATTAAAATGGCGGTGATCTCGCGTGTTGTTAGCGGTATGAGGGCGGTTATTTCTTCCCAGTTGCCCACGCTGTGGAAGGGTTCTTCTTGATGTACCTGATAAGCAAAATGCGTTAGGGTTGGTCTGAAAGGCCTGAGAGCGTGACCCCAGTGCCCAAGGAACAACTGCTTGAGGCCGGTCACACACGGCCTTTTTGAGAGAGGTTTTCGTTGTTGTAGCTCCGTAATTATTGAGGCCTTACTGCCGGAGACGGAAATCCGTGGAGTAAGATGAGGTGTGCATTTTTAGAGTCGACCTTTTCTAACCCCGCCCTTCCTTTGTGGGAAGGCAGCATCGCTGTTATGCTGGTTGTCCGAAGAAAACACCTTACTGCCGTCACACCTCTGTACAGCCGGCAGAACGACTTCGTCCTCGGACCTTATGTTTGCTGCTTTTGGTCTCGCCGCTGTTCAACCGGCCTGCCTGGCATGGTAGGTCGTTGAGGAACGATTGTTCCATCCAGTATAGCCTGATTGAGTCATCACCACGTCAAGGTAGCAGCACGATCCAATGATATCACCCGTTATTTGTGTGCTGTTTTCATGAAATTAGTGCACTTTCTATTAGAGTGAAATTATAAACAGCTTAGAAGATACATACCTTTATTAGAATACTACGCTGTCATACAAAAGAAAAAGTAGATATGTTGCAGGCTGTGAAAAATAAAATAATATTAAACATGTTTAAAAGGATAATGTTAGCTATGCAGTAAAACTTGTTTGGTAAGGTAAAAGTGAGTGAATGTAACGACCTTTCAACAAAAGTAAAAGATAAGGTAGAATAAAATACGCCACAAGCAAACATTAAAGCAAGATATGTTATTATTTAAAAAAACAATCACACTGTCAAAGCGAGATAAAACGAACAATAAGTAAACAATAAACCATGATTTCGTGGAGATCATCAATTATAATCTTGAAAGTGTAATTATTAAATACAGTTTATGAACTGTTAATATCCCTTTAATTGTGAACTTACATTTAATCTACCAATTGATGTGATATTTTTACCATCTTCAAGTTAGTGGAAATTAATCATAAATGAATTACTTAGATTTTATAATACCAATTTCCTGTACTATAAGAAATGCAGTTTATTATTTACTGTATACTGCAGTCTATCATGTGATATTCAGAACCTTAGGGTTTGAGCCGTATGGAATAATATAGTAGACAATAGTTTTCCTTTACTTGTCTTATGAGTAGGGTTTTAGGACAGATATTCCCCGTCGACCGATAGGGATTACCATAACGCAAGATCTAATAATTGCATATTTAAATCTGATGACACGAAATGATTTAGATTAAACAACAACAGAAACCCAGGAAGCACTGGATAGCTTTTTCATCCTATTCTAAGACTTAAACAGTTTCAACCCTTGACCACACCAGAGATCGAAGTTAGGAACTTAAGGTCTTGAATGGTACTTAACTATCAATACTAGTACTATTAATCCGGCATTGAATGGTAGTATTCCCGTTTCAATCAATTTGTAATAAAACGCGACGTTTAACCTATGTATTGGTGATAACAGTCTCACTCACGATTGTCTGAACTGAGACAATAGATGCTAGTACAATGTTACTGATGATTAAGTATTTGCAGCAAGATCCGAAGGTCCTAAATTCGATCTCCAGCGGGGTCATGAGTTAATATTGTTTAGGAGTTCTCAACTATGATGAAACTACTCTCCAGTGCTCCTTGGTTCTCATTAGTACATGAGAGAGGTCTGTCTATAATGAACACACACAACTAATTGAAACCAATCTGCACATAACCACTTCAACCTAAATATGAATCCCACTAGTTCGGCATACCAGAATAAGATTACATCAACTAGCGTAAAGTATCACCATCATTAGTAAGAATATGCAGAAACTTTAAAATAGCTACAGTTAAAACGTATTCATACTACAATACGCATATTCCAATCTTATAGTAAAAATAAGTACATCAAAACTATTTTAGTTCAATTCGTCACATGAAAATAATTATGCAAATTCTTACCATTATCATGATCAAAATATCAACTAATAATGAACATTGATATGGACAAAGAAACATATTTTAATCCTTATATGCATTAGTAATATTACTATACCTGATCATGCAAAACACAATGTCGATGTGAAAATGTACCACGTTCCACATCTTGACCTGATAAACGGACATGGATTCCTTCCCTTAGCAGTGAACCATAAGCAAACAATTCACCAAGAGCCCAATTAGCTGTTTTTTGTTCTAATAAGTCTTTTCGTTCTTTCAGTGCACGTTTTAAGCCTGGATGTATAATCATACCTTCAGGTGGTTCACTGATTGCATGACCTACAAAAAGAGATTAATCAAGGTACTAAAATCAGACTTGAAGAGATTAGACTATTCAAAAAAACGAAAGGAAAAAAAGACAACCACATGTTGTATTTCCTCAGCTTAGCCAACTAGCTAAATTCGGCTTTAATTTCAAATAAGTGATAGAGAAATTGTTTCGTATTTTCCACATACATATGCAAAATCTAGTCTACAAGTAAGTATTAGTAGTATGGACAATTCAAACAGTTTATGCTGCTTCTTTTGAGCATTTTCTATCACCTATGCGAAATACGTTTCAAAAAATCAAAGTGAAACTATGTAGAGTTATAGATTTTTTACGATAACTTATAGAAAACCACTTGTCTTAGTACAGCATAATTCAGAATAAGTAAAACAGCGAAGAAATACTTATTTTCACTTAGTTCGTCATCGAGCTGCTACACGAATATAAATAGTTTATAATAAAGGAGTAATATTTAACGTGTCATAGTGTTACATAATAACATTGGTTACATTTCAGAATTATTTGAGCATATGTTTATATCGAACGGATAAAAGAAAACGATAACGTAATTACAGAAGTAAGATAACTAACAAGACTAATCATGAAAGATTAAAGATGTGAAAACTGAAATTAACGAAGTATCTATGAATAGAAATCATAAAAATTCTAAGTTTATAGACCCAATGTAAGGCAAGTGGTTGTACGGATTCCTTTCGTACACAGTAGTCCGGTTTACCGATATAAATGCCAATAGCTACGGCTATATGCAGAAGGCGAATTTGTAAGCAGTATGGCAAATTGCAAGAGATACGATGAATAATTCTGAAGGCTGTGCTTAAATCTACGTAGTGCACAGTGTCCGCTAAGTGCTCTAGAAACGAGCCTTTAACTACTCTTAATTGTCGTTTTGTCAATCAAGCTGGATGATGCTCTGTAATGAGATGACAGACTTGTCGAATTGTGTGTCAAATGTAACTAGCTCCACAAGAGGAGTTGAATCTGCAAATACACATAGATGCGGAGAATTCAGTCAGTCTGTCTTTGTTTGCGGCTGACACCATTAGACAATTACAGAATATCATTTTCAACTAAATGTTTTATGCAGTGTCTTCGTCAGCCGAGTTTATAATACTGAGATGAGATGATCAAAACTTACTTGATAGACAGCAATTAGTGAATTATATCTGAATGTATTTTTGTGAAGAGGATGAAAAGCAAGAATACGAAATTCTGCAGAACGGAAGATGCGAAAATTCTGCATTAAACAGAGAATATATCAAAATACTCCAGCTTACTTACTGCACACATTACGACAATTTGTTAAAGAATAGAGCGGAAAGAAACTACTTTTGACAAGAATAATACAGTTGAATTCTCCTGATAGCTTACCAATATGTTCCAAGACATCGTTTTCTACTCCTGTATTAGGTAAGTACATTGGATCTCTATTTTCGAAGAAGTTATGCCATGGAGAATCAATCCAAGCCCGATTGTACGTAACTGTATGCTTTTTGGCTAAATCATAAGCGTCTTCGCATATTTGATCATATTTAGCTATTTCATCCTATAACATTGAGCATACATGAAGTGTTTGCAATAAGTGAATATAGCTATACAAAAATAAAGAAATGCTTAACAAAGTGAACTTTCTTACTAATGTTAGTGCACTGTTTTCTAGCACAGATGGTTTAATGGCCGGTATATTACCTTTGAGCAAAAGAATACGTTAGAAATATCAATAGACAGCGGATATTAAACAAAATGAATTCCACCTCCATTAACGCACACACACAAATATGTAACTGATGAGTTCATAACCATAACAAATGTAAATACTATTGATGCACATAAATTTGCACATAAGGTTAAACGTCAATAATCGCTGAACTAATAGAATATACAAACAAATTTCATGAAACTGACATACTTTACCTTATATTCCTGCTCAGTGACAATTCCACTATCGATTAACTTTTTACTATATTGTTCTAATACAGTTGGTTGTTCACGAATACGCTTGTACATGAGTGGTTGGGTAAACATTGGTTCATCCATTTCATTATGACCTGAACGACGATAACAGACAAGGTCAATAACAACATCCTTGCCGAATTCTGATCGCCATTCAGCGGCAACTTTCGCAACATGCATAACTGACTCAGGGTCATCAGCATTTGCATGAAGAATAAGTGAATTTGTTACCCGAGCGACATCAGTACAATACGGTGACGAGCGAGCCATACGAGGGTCAGTGGTAAAACCGATCTGAAACATATATTCCAGTCAGAAGTGTAAATAAACATTCATTTTATCGAAATTTCTACTAACAAGTAATGTGTTAACTTTTAATCTACCTAATTGTAAATAATATAGAGCACGTTGGTAGTAGGTTATTTAAAACCACCAATGAATATTTATTACCATTATTTTTAAAAATCTTATTTTATCAAATGATTATGGAACTATATGGCGAATGGACTGAACATAAATATAGATCATTAGTAGTCGATAGATATCTACTTACGACGAAACAAGGTTTAATGAGTTTAGACTCATTAATATAAACTGAGTTGACTAGATAATAAAGTTGTTTGATTTGTAGCCATTAAGTTGAAGGTCCGAACACCTGCTCATCGTTTCCTTTTTGATAACCAAGTTGTATTATTATTTCTTACACTTAAAGAGTGGCTTGATGTCAAGTACCTGGTAAGTGAGACGGAGAAAATAAACCGCTGGGTCTCAAACAAAAATGAGACGACTGTCCAACAGTCCCGCAGATTTCCAAGAGTTCTATAACTGAACTCAGTCGACCTTCAAACAGAAATAAAGACTTAGTTATCGACCTTAACTAGATTTATCAAATTGTTTATAATTAGAATGTATACACTCAAAAGTCGAAAATGACTTTGTATCAAACTGTCAAAATGTAACTAAGTCAATAATTATAGTAAATCATTCTGTGTGAATTATATATTATTAAACAATTGGTAGTGAAATATAAATAAAGCAAATAATGAATAATAAGTAGTTGGATTGATCAAGCAAAGTACATTTTAAAACTATTAACCTTCATCTCATAAAAAACAGATCATATATTTTCCTGAAAAAGAATAGACTCAAATTGTACCTATACATCAGAATGATGCGTAATTAAACTGCACACTTACTCAGATCAACTATCAATATTAAGGGGTTTGTGCAGAACAACGTGATTACGATTAGTAGAGATTGGCGTATATATGCTCTAGTCCGCGCTGATATACCACGCAAGTGCAACATCGAATGAACAAGGCTAATACCAAAATATACTTCGACAAGGAGGAATTAAAAGATACATATAAAAAGGATGAAACTTAAAGTCCATAAAAAGATAGAGGGAATACATCTGACTCACCGAGATCAATCGTAAAACATGCCACCAAATGTCTCGAATTACCTATCGTAAATATCTCACGGACCAAAAGCAGGTAGCATGAAACTACCAACCGGACTTAAATGAATAGTTGACGATACGTCATGGTTTGTAGGTCCTCTATGCCAACACTTGCAAACATTGGGTGATGACGAGGGCAGTGGTTGGAAATAAGTATTACGTATCCTAACCACCACTGTCGATGATGAAAAGTTAAGCGAATTAACGTCATAAATTTATGCGACTTTAGTCTTTTTGGCAGTTTCAAGGGATTCTGAAATCTACTTATAGAGATTCAGTTATATATGATTATAATAACAAGTCTAGTTTTTTACAAATATTTTGGTTTACATTTGAAAGAGTTTGCATTGCCCCCCCCCACTGTAGTTGCTTAGGACTGGAATCAAACAATCTTTATTAATATGTATGTAAAGAGTAAATCAACTGCCACAAGTTTTAGTAAAGTTGGACTGTAGCTAGCAGTGGGATCCAGGATGCGTGTTTTAACCTATTCGGAATTTATCATCTAAATGTTCTCGTATCACGATGTCAATGTTTACACTAAGACTTAAAAATAATACACAATACCCCAATCACTAACATATTAATTCCGGTTTACAGTTACTGTTAGCACACGGCATGCTTGCATTCGTCACAGACTGTTGGTTGGATACTACTGAAAACCAAAGAGTAGTGGACAACTGTTTTGTCGTAGTATGGAATTTCTCAGCAGTGAGCTAGGGAATCGAAACCTGATATTAAGAGAATGGTGAATAGTTGATCACAGATATCTTTCAAATATTGCTAGCAATTTTCGAGATTGTTGAGTTAGCAATGCCAAGGTTGGAAGCAAAATAATAAGGAAAGACGGTAAGTCAGTTGTGAATCTTGACTGACTGAGGAGATTTGGAAATGTATTACTCATATTTAACCACCTTCTACTTCGATGTGCAATGATTGGCGTAGTAGGATGGAAAAAATCAAGGACAACAAAACTAAAATGTAGCATCAGTCTAGGAAATAATTAACTGTTGGTCTAGACCAGGTCGGAAGATGTAGGCTATATGGTTTGGGTCCACGTGACTATCGTAAGCAATTATTGGGGGGTGCTGGGTGACATCGCTAAGAATCGGTCGAATAGGCGTTAATGCATTTACTCCTTATGACTTTAAATCCTTAGTTTAAAAGAATGTTGCACCTTTAATTCTTTCTAGAACCGTATTCACTAGATCCACTCCTTTTTTACTACCACGGATGTTACTAAACAAGTTTGATTACTTTGGTATTCATGCTACTGTGGTAATAGGATGTGGTAACTTGGACCAGTGCATATATCTGTCATGTTTTACGTTTTACATCACTGACTGATTGAATATTTGGTAAAAGTCTAAAGAACTACTGGTAAAATGTATTTACCAAACTTTAGTCGATTTATCATAACTGAAACTTGCACACATTAATGTAATTATCGATTGTTAATCAGGGACTGGCTTCGAAATTACAATACCTATTGCAACAATAGTAGACTGACAACTTGGATTAAAATATAACATTGCTCTAAGTTAAAAAAAAAAAAAAATGAGAACCAATCAAGATTTTATCGCTCATAGAATTGAATATCTAGAATTTCCGATTAAACAGAAAACAACATTATGTAATTTCTACTTTTAACCGGATTTTGAAAGATAAAATGAAAGATATTTGACAAGTATCGATGAAAGAGACACAGTGAATAATACTGAAAAAAAATAATTCAAAACTGTATACCGTTGAAAAAACTTACCTGATTATTCACAACAATATGGATGGAACCTTTAGTCGTATAAGAAGGTAGATCGCTAAGATGGAAGGTTTCGTAAACAACCCCTTGACCACTGAATGCTGCATCTCCATGTATTAAGATTGACATTACTTTCTTTCCATCCACATCACCACTAATGTATAACAGAAAATAAGTAACAAAATACAAACTTAAGTCTGTCACTATAAAAATGTTGGTACTTTAGCTTTATAGATTTAATAAAAAGCCCTAGATTATTTGCGACGTTCATTGAATGTGTAATACTTAAAACTTTTGACCATCCTTTTCTGTTCGCTAAGTGAATAAGCATTGTATCTTAAAGATAGTTAATGACAGCATATATATATATATATATATATATATATATATATATATATATATAACTGTGATATTACAAAAAAATGACGTTTTCTTTTAATGCCTTTCTAAAGGAAATTCAATAATGAACAACAAAAGCCGAAAACTGAGAGCTTTGATCACCAGACAGCAAGAAGTGAGATTTTTTCAACGCTTGGAAAAATACCAGATTCAACAGACTAATCTAAATCTAGAGCTATTATCAGCTGTAACTGACTAAAAACATTATGTGATACTGTTATTCAAAGTGTATTTAAAGCTACACTAGAGGCAGGTTTCAGATAATGTGAATTTCGGTGAAAAGTTGGGCTTCTGTACAAGTTGCTGAAAAACAAACAAAAGAAGCTCAATCCGTAGGTCAATTGTTTCCTTTAAGTACATTATGACACTAGACAGACAGACAGACAGACAGTTGCAACGTAGAACTTGGTACATGCGTACGTCAGTTCAAGTTGCCATGCCTCAATTAGCAGATAGAGATTAAATTGTCGAATCAAATCCCAGAGTGGGGAAGGTAGTAACAGAGTTAGTATTCATGGAAGGGAATAGAGACCGAGAACATTTAAGAAAATATGATCCAGTAAAGAGAAAATTATGATAAGTTCAGAAATTTAGGATTTGGAGGAAGACAAGGAATGGATGCACCTGCGCCATTGCCAACGATTTTTAGCCATATCACCCAAAGTCTCTAACCATTTATTACGAGCGTCACGCGGACCCCAACCAGGTAATTATGACACTAAGTGTTGTAAAAAATTCTAAGTTGAATCATATGAAGTAAAAGGAAATGATAATATAGGGCGATTGTCATTTAGAGATAAAACAAGCAGTCTACAGAGGTCATAGGAAAGAAGTTTATTAGTTTACGAGGTGCGTGATATTAAGAACTGTGAAGTGTAGATAAAATCGTTTAACCAAACTGACTGATATTTTGGAGGATTTTGGATTACTTAATCGTGAGGCTTTGATCGTTTTTGTAGACGTCAACATTTAAGGAATGAGTCACTAGTAGCATTTACCAACTGACCAACAGCATATTCTGTTGGTCTGGAATTGCACTGGTTGCGGTACATAATTTTCTTGTTAATATTAACCTCTCTATATTGATTTTCTCACTTGATCTATTAAAGCTATTAATCACTTTCTTATTGACCATCTTCGATATGACTATTGATTGATACGTGACCGGAGTGGTAGGTTTTAACAACTCTCAGGTTTCGTTTATGTCTCATATGACGAGCAATTTCAACATATTCCTAGTTGAACCCATGCCCTTTATTGTCCACATGAATTGATTTGAGCGAAGTTATGTTCTTTCGTTTAGCAGTTAATTGTTCGCAAAAGTACGTAGATGGAAATGACAGCCGATTTGTCCGATGCAGCGCTACTAGAAGTTGTTGGGATTTATGGTATTCGATGTCATGTATCAATGTGTCCCTTGGGTAGAATTATCCATAAAAGTAGTCTAAAACTAATGCAAAAAGAACTACCTCCAATATGAAGTAACTATGACCGAATCGATTGATGGTAAAAAATCGCTAGACGTATCTGATATTAAGTGGAAAATCATTCTTTAGAAAAACACAGTGGGTTGTTTCAAGAAATCCTAGTGTGCCTGTTAGAAAAAACTAAATCGAAAATATTTTGGACATAATGTATTTTCTAAGCTGAATGGTTCGTGGTTAGATCGTGAATCCTTAATTGTCTTTCCAGATAATATCATCATCACGTACGTCAAAATCATACTACACGACTGTAGTATCCAGATCAAAGAATAAAATACTTCTGAAATTCGCCACGAGCTATAATTGTTTTTTCATCTAGATGACCAATATAATCTTTGGACCCTGAGAAAGCAATACTCCAAAACAACTCGTAATGCAATTTATTACATAATAAGTAACAGAAAATAATACATGCAGGACATGATAACACAGCGTCTTATGATTGCGAAAATGTAAAGGCAATATGGTCAATTAATCAATCTGACGTTCATTTGAATAATTGCAAACTACTGGTCAAAAATACGTAGGTACAATTATAAATATACACCTCCAGACACCAAAATTACTCCAAGAGTAAGGGAAGGAAACTTGATGACCAATTTAATTTGAAATACTTTGAAAGTGAGTATTTGAAATGTCGTAAGACGCTAAGTTAATATATAACAATAACCCTACTATTTGATGTATTATTGCTTGTATCATAGTACAAAAACTAAACATGTGCAATACTGTTTTACATCTTTAATAAATGTAAATCATAATAACAAAAATCTTACCGATAAAACTGTTCAGCTTTAGTTTTACCCTGTGCAACTGGACAAACAGCTTCTAAGTGACTTGGATTAGCGAGCACTGCAAGATTAATCATCTTGCCTGTCATATGATTTAAACGTTGATTACTTGTGCCTAAATGATATTTTACATCACCGCTACCCTCGTCACAGGCTTCCAATTTTGAGTCAAACTGACAAAATATATCATCCAAAGGCTTGCGACAGACATTGGCTAGAACATTTAACCGTCCACTGGAAAATGACAATACAAAGACAATTATTCACAAAAGGAATGTAGTTAATCCTGAAAGTTGCATCTGATGAAACATTATGTAGTTAGCTTGACATCGACAGCAAAAAAAGCAATTTACGGTAAAGTAGTCGCTTAAATGAATCGAAATAATGTCGAGGACAGAAAGAGTAAAATAGTGATTAACAGAAGCCATAAACTGTTTATAGCTTTCAACAACACCGTAGATCATAATTACATTAAAGGCGTAAATAAAATGAACGTATGAACACGTGGAATGGGGTTTCATATGTTATATTTCGCCAGAAATTTTGACATTTATGAACGACGGATTGTGTTAAGTCAGATAAGTTATATCTGTCATTTAGCACTTAACAATCCAAACGTTGTCATTTGTTCGTAATACTATCACCCAAAAATTCATTCATAGATAAGTGTTTATTTTTAGGAAAATTAAATAAAATATCTCATAATTAATAACTTCAAGTAAAATTTTAAATTAAAAGAAAAATAGACCCTAATATACCATACTACAGTAAAAAATGATTCTAAACAACCCACCATTACAGTTTTGCATTACTAAGAACAGGTAAGTATTCGATACATATCTAAATAAATTACGACAAACCGACACGTTTATCATTCCTCAATCTAACTTGTTTACGAGATACAGACTGGTGCACTGGGCTAGTGGTTCTACTCAGTTGAGCGGAATTCTAAACTGGAACTTAGTAGCTGAAAGTTAAGTGTCATAGCCACTGAGCCATAACTTCATATCTACAGTTGTCCCGCTGGTCAGGTGCCCAGACAGAAGGAGATTTTCATGGAGGGGCCGCACTATTTGTGTGCAGACTAGTAATGTTATCTGGCTATTCAAATCGTAGTGTGCAAAACAGGATCCGAACCCATGACACAGTAGTTGAAAACAGAGTGCTTTGACAACCGTTTCCCAAGCACATCGAAACATTTGTGAGCTACAAATATAGTCACATATTACATTTTTGGAAACGTTAGGTTTTGAGAAACTTTATTTGTTCCCAAAAACGTCTCATTGCTAACGACCAAGAATCAATTTAAAATGTGTAAGGCCATCACCATCATCATCAGCAGCAACATAGAACAGGGAAAATATACTCGTAGGTTCAAGTTGCCGTACCACATTAGCACTACGAGAGTTTTATAGTGACCAGTAACAGACCATAGTAGTTTAGTCAAGAGACTGGGTAACTCATTTCCGTAGTGAACCAAAAAACACGAGTAACTGTCAGTATTGTTTCTTTAAGAAATATAAATGTAACTATCGGTAGTTTTCTAAGATAATGTAACAGAAGGGAAAAAATACTAACTAACCGATGAGGTATTCCTATTACAAAACTTTCAACTCCAAGCGCGGAAGATGAATCGATAACGGCTTTCATTGCTGGTATTAACACTTCACATCCTTCAAGGCCAAAACGTTTCTCTGAACTCCACTTCTTTGCTAAAAATGCTTCGAAACGTGTAGAACGAATAAGACGAGCTAGTATTAAACGTTTCTCTTCTGATGATAAGTCCATAGAACCAGGGGTTTCAAACTTTCGTCTTATCCAATCACATTTATTTAGACTATTGATGAACATGTACTCAATACCAATATGCTTGCAGTAAACATCCTAAAAATAATATAAAAATATTACAAAAACAATATTATTACATATGACAAAAATTAAAATAATTGCACAACAAAATCAATATACAACATGAATGTGGAAGGTTAGTTATGTTTTAAAATATGGTTACCTTCTATAATTCTTTTCCATTGAATTTGAACAAGATCTTCGATGTAGCTTAGTCACTGTAACAACTCAATAGTTTATACTTTCTATGAAGGTAATGAGTCAAAACTAGGGTAATTACAGAAATTGCAAATACCGGACAGTAGCTGCTACCTTGACGTGGTGGTTGGGCTTGCCTGTCGTGATGACCCAACCGAGCTATATATTAGCTGGAATGCATGTTCCTCTAGGTCCTACCATGCCAAGCAGGTCTGTTGGAGAGCGATAAGACTAAAGGCAGCAACCTAAGATCTGAGGGCGAAGTCGTACTGCTGACTGCAGCGGGGTGTGACAGCAGTAAGGTGTTTCCCTCGGATAACCAGCATCTGCAGCGATGCTGCCTTCTCACAAAGGAAGGAAGGAGTTAAAAAAGGTCAACCCTAAAAACGCCGCACCTCACGGATTTCCTTCTCCAGCAGTAAGGCCTTCTAAAGAACGGAGCTAACACTTCAAAAACTTCCCATAAAAAGGTCGTGTGTAATCGGCCTCACTCAGTTATTCCTTGGGCTCTGCGATCGCGCTCCCAGGTCACTATGACCAATTCTAATCCAGTTTCCTTTTCAGGTACTTCAAGAAGTAATATCTTTCCATGGTGTGGGCAACCAAGAAGTGACAACCACCCTCATACCTCTAACAGCACAAGAGATCATCTTGTTCGAGGTCAAATCCCACCACCAACTCTTAATAACTTTCTTATCCCCACGATTAACCCGTCTAACCTAGCTTTATCACCTCACGCCTCTAATGCTAATGGTTTGAGTTCACAAAACGTTATTCCTGGTCTCTTGAAACCTCACATTAAACTATATATAGGAGCTTTTAACGTTCGAACTTTATATCAAATAGGACAACAAGCCTCCTTGACTATGACCCTAGATTCTCGCTCCATCGACATCTGCTGCGTCTCTGAAACGAGTATTCAGGACCCAAGTACAACCATTCGCTTGACCTCACCTTTTGAAAATAAAGAACCGGCTCTGTTCACCCTTCGTGTTTCCGGAGACCCCACTTCTACCACTCGAGGCCTTGCTGGTGTAGGTATAGCACTAAGTTCAAAAGCTGAACAGGCTCTCCTTGATTGGATTCCCAGTCACTTATGCGCTGTCCGTCTAAATGGGACGGTAAGAACTCGCAAAGATAGGGACACACGCCGTTGACTCTTCGTTGTCTCTGCCTACGCTCCCACTGATAGCAGCTCAGATGAAGTAAAAGATGAATTTTACAGAAAGCTTTCCGACATCCTTCAAAAAGCTAAGCACAATGATGTAGTGATAGTGGCTGGTGATCTTAATGCTCAAGTAGGTGGGTTAAGCAAAACCGTAAGGCACCTAGGTGGATCTTATGGTGTCGAGGCTCAACAAACAGATAATCGTGACCGTCTGTTACACCTATGTTCAGATAAACGTCTATTTCTCGCAAGCAACAACTTTAAACATAAAATAGGCATCAGTTGATATGGCAACACCCACAGTCAACTCAACGCTGGACTCAAATAGACTACATAGCTAACAGCCACCGTTGGAGAGGTTCGACGGAAGACTGCCACTCATTTTGGAGTACATGTTTAGACTCAGATCATGCTTTAGTACGAGAGCGTATTAGTCTGCGTCTCACTGGACGTAAAAGATCCACGGCAAAGATCCCTCTCAGTGTTCAACTTAATGATGAAAAAGTCAAAAAATACATATCAGGAACAACTATAAAACCAATTAGTCAGCTGTGTAAGCGATACCCATCCCGAGTCAGCTTGGAACGATATCCAAAAAGCTGTTGGGACAGCAGTAATATATACTAGTAAACTAAGCCAAGAAGTTAAAAAAACTCAGTGGATTTCAGCTGCATCTACTGAACTGAGAGATGCACGGCAACACATCCCATCTGGTTCTGAACACGATGAGGAGCGAAGACAACTTAAACACAAACTGGTTAAAAGCTTACGCAATGATCGTGAGCAGTGGTGGGTGGTGAAAGCTAAAGAGATGGAAAAGGCAGCGGCATTAGATAACAGTAGGCAACTGTTCACACTTATTAGGGAAATGGGTATCGGAAATTCCTCTGTAAGTGAAACTATCTCAGAAAAAGATGGGACCATTATTCACTGTCAATCCAGAAGGTTGGATCGATGGGCAGAACACTTTAGGGAACAGTTCAACTAGCCCTCGGCCTCATCCCAGTTGCCTACCATTCCCAAGCAATCTGAATGGCAAATTAATATTGGTCCACCAAGTCTTAGTGAGGTTGAGAAGGCTATAAGGAATCTAAAGCGAGAGCAGCAGGACCTGATGGATTAACCCTTGAGATATTTAAGGATGGTGGTCCAGTTTTAGCAACGAGGCTAACTAGGATCTTGGCTAGAATCCGGGAACTGGATGCAATTCCATCTGACTGGTCTCAAACTCTAATCGTCCCAATCTATAAGAAAGGACAGAAGTCCTCCTGTGACAATTACCGAGGAATCAGCTTAACAAATACAGTGTCTAAAATATTAGCTTCAATAATACTTCGACGATTAACGAAAGCTCGTGAAAAGCAAACTCGAGAAAATCAAGGTGGTTTCAGACCTGGACGTGGTTGTATAGACTAAATATTCACGCTTCAGCAAATTCTGGAACATAGGCACATTTTTAGACCCTCAACAATAGTTGTATTCCTTGACCTTAAGGCGCCATTTGACTCTATCGATCGTAAGGTTATGTGGCAATGTCTGTCAATGAAAGGCGTACCACAGAAGTACATTAACCTTATACAAGCTCTCTACTCGAACACCACATGTCGAGTCAGAGCTTATGGCGGATTGTCATCAGAACTGATTACCTCAAGTGATGTTCGTCAAGGTTGTCCGCTTTCCCCATTTTTATTTAATTTTATCGTTGACATTCTCTTAGAGTTAACACTGTCACCGTTTGACTCCTCCGGGATTGATCTCCTTCCAGGAGATAAGCTTGCTGACTTAGAATATGCAGATGATATAGTTCGCCTGGGTGAAGATGCTAGTAAAATTCAGAATCTCTTGACTACCCTAAACATGAATGTAAGGATGTTTGGGATGCGATTCTCTACACCCAAATGCAAAATGTTGTTTCAGGATTGGATTAATTCGGCACCGAAGTTAGTGATAGAGTTAAGTAGTTGAATGTGTCAACCGCTTCATTTGTCTTGAGAGATTCATCAGTTTTCACAGTCTAGTGTCTGCTGAGATCTCGGCTCGTATACGTAAGGCCCGACTAGCTTTTGGGAATTTGCGTCACCTGTGGCGTAGGCGAGGCATCCGACTACTGACTAAAGGACGTGTCTACTGCGCAGTAGTTTGATCCGTTCTACTTTATGGATGTGAAACATGGTGATTAAGGATATTCGTAGGCTCCTAGTATTCCACCACAGATGTCTTCGAAACACTGCTCGTGTTCACTGGGACCACCGAGTAAGCAATACGTGGGTTAGGAATAGAGTACTAGGTAAATACGGTAATTCTATTGATGAAGTAGTAAATCTTCATCAGCTGAGGTGGCTAGGATATGTGTTACGCATGCCTAACCACCGCCTACCACGACGAGCAATGCTATCTGGTGGGGGAGCAGGCTGGAAGAAAGCTAGGGAAGGCCAAATCAAAACATGGCACCGGTCTACGAAGTCATTGACAGTTGGGCTGAGCCATGTTAATAGGTGCAGACTACCTGGTTGGGGTCCGCGTGACGCTCGTAATAAATGGCTAGAGACCTTGGGTGATATGGCTCAAAATCGTTGGCAATGGCGCGGGTGCATCCACTCCTTGTCTTCCTCCAAATACTAAGTTTCTGAATTTATCATAATTTTCTCTTTACCCAATCATATTTATCTCCGATCTCTATTCCTTTCCATTAATACCAACTATGTTACTACCTCTCTTACTCTGGGATTTTATTCAACAATTTAATCTCTATTTGCTAATTTGGGTATGGCAACTTGAAGTGATGTACACATGAACCAAGTTCGACGTTGTAACTGACTGACTGAGATTGCAAACAAACCAGTTTGTGACAGAGATCGTAAAAATGCATTTCATTAACAATAAACTTAAGTCATACTAATTAGTTTGGTAGGTGCAGATCCGTGTACTTGGTTTTGAGCCACACGGCAGCCAATGATGCTGTCCCATTATCTGAAGCAGGTTGAGCGGAATTCTAATTTACAACTTTATAACTGAATATCAAACACCCTAACCACCGAGTTAGCACAGAGAAGTCTTCTTAGATTTATTAGAAACAAGGGATTTTTCTTGACAGCAGGCTTTTATTGATTTGATGGATTAAAAATAATTTTCTTCTGACAGAAGCCTCTAGTAATCAACAGTTTTCAAGTTGCACGTCCAAATTTTCGTTTGAAAAGTGTCTAGTGTGTCTATTCACTGCTCTTATCGGTTGTATAAATTAACGAAGTGCTGATGTTTATATTTACACATAATTAAGTGAAAAAAGAACTATACAAGATCACTGCTTAGTCAAGTGAGTTTAACCCTATAGTACATGACCCAAAGATTTTTATTTGAATAACAGAATTAGTTATTAAATTAAGACATAATACTAACAGTAATGGGAAACATTGACTTGCAATTGATAATTGCAACTAGATAACATCAAAAGAACATTAGTGTAAACTTACCTCTAAACGTCTAATGATTTCTCGCAGAGTCAGTTCCTGTTTATCACCTCCAATATGTGTGGTAGGTGGAAGTCTAAACGTTTTATCCAAATCAGGTTCACCTATAAACGTTAAAAATCTGGTTGAAATTAGTGATAATTACGAATGGTAATTATCCGAACACTTCCCAAAGAGGAAATAAACAAAGCAACCTCACAATGACATGCATTTGTTACAACGTCTAGAGAGGGCACAGTCACTCAGACAGGATATAACAACAACAATAATTTTAAATGATAGTTCTCACTTTTGAATTCATGAATAATTTATTTGTAAAGTCAAATTAAATTCTGTTTATTTTAAAAGACAGAATTAAATGCAAGAAAAACAATTAATAAAAGCTATCGTAAACAAGAACTCTACAGTTTTGATAACCTGTATCTTGCATACACATGAATTCGGGATACTTGTTTACTTTTTTAGGCCCGACCGATCTAAAACTAAAATCTCTGTTTAGTATTTATCAGGATACTGTATCTTCACTGTTGAGAAGAAGCATGCTTTTATAATAACGAAAACCTGATTATTTAGTGATATTTAAAGCACAACAAGTATGATAGGTGTACACAACCGAATCGTACGATTGTCGCTATCATCAACAGAAAACGAGACGATACAAACGACTTTAAACAAGCTTGCAAACTAAAATTAAACAACGCTAACCTAACTTACTTTTATCACATAGGTACCTTTGATAGACAATGTATCTGGCTATACCGGGTTCTGGAGAGGTAATACCTAAAGGATCTAGATGCGCAGCAAGATGACCACGCATCTGGCATACATACGAGACACGTGAAAAATTAGTACAAAATAAATAAGGTAAGAATCAAACCATAAAAAAAAGATAAATAAAAGCGGCCCTAGGATCAACCTACCAAGGTTGTAGAAACCCAACGACAACTCGGGAGGAATGGAATCATCCAAATCTGCTGATAGTATCCCCAATGGGTCAAGATCGGCAATACGATGACCTAGAGACTGAATAACGCTTCAAATGTTTAGTCAAGAGTCAAAATAACATACGATATTTGTGATGGACTTACCAAAATTCATCTGATTTGGTTAGATCAAAATTGATAACCCTATTTTGTTGTTTAATACAGTAAAGGCGGAAAATGGTAGTCAGATGTCTACTATACTAAGGTGGACAAAGACTAATAATCTGATAAGCCAAGATAAATTAATACCTGGAAAGGTTATTTCTGGAGAGTCAGCCTTTATACAATCTTCACAGAAATTTCGGTTAATTAAAAACAGGTACCTTTAACTGCAAATAACTGAAGTCTTTTAATTTTGCACCATCAATAACCACGTTCGTAGAATTGTGTTGTTTTTGTCTATCTAATAAACGAAGAGCTGTCTAGATGAAACGACAAGGGATGAATGTTAGTCATTGTAAATTAAGTTTCGATAGCTTGCTAGTAATGTCATTTTTTAGGTAACTAAAGGCAACAATACTATAAACTACGTCGTGTCCAAATTGGATCTGTAAACCAGATGATACATATTAGTTGCAATTGAAAAGTACATAAGACAAGCAATTAATAATCAGGTCTAGCTTAATGATGCTTAGTTGATTATTTCGGTCTATCATAATGGACAGCACTATAAACATGTAAGTACGCGGGTAAGAACAATAGAAACTTACACCTGATAGTACGCTACCAAAAAAACAAAATGGTAATCTACAGAAATAATTCTTATTCTTAAAAACATTTTGGTATTCACATGAAACTAAAGTGTAGTGGCTTTTTTACCATTACTTTAGTAATCCGTGACCGACAGGTTCATTAAATCACACCAAATATTAGGATCATCGATGAATTTTAATATTTACGAGAATATAACATTCGCACGCTGAGCTTACCGAGTACAAAGCCTTTCAAACAGAATTGGGTGGCTAAACGTTAAACACTATTCATTTAGAATGAAAAATACTCTATATCCAACAATATGTAAGCTATCCAACTCACTTGGTACGAACGGATTATAGCCTGAACAGAGAGGTGATCTTCAATGGTTTTAAGACTAGGTCCTACTGCCTGTCCAGTAACTTGTGAGGCTAGCTGTGTTAATTTTAGGCCTTCTTTACCCAAAGTAGGTGGTTGAACGTAGGCATTTCCTGGAGCAGCGCCAGCAACCAAACATCTAAAATAAATGTCCCAAGACTAACAGTCGCTAATACGTTTGACAGGATACCTTGTGCACACTGTCAGGATTTCGAAGCCAAGCTTCATATATATCTTCCAAATAATTAGATGATGTCCCATTTAAGAACGGCTCTTTAGAAGTGGGATTTTGACAGCGTAATGCTGAAGTATACAAACATTTCCGAGTGATTTGTTGAAGTTTGAAGATCTTCAAAGTCCGAAAAGACAGCATACTACGAATAAACGAAACACTGAAAACTACTCAAATCTTCCGCCTAAATTTTTTTTAACAAATGAATGACAACAAATTATTCCATCTTCAGGCTGTTTTCTTTAAATGTATTGAATTTTGATGTCCCGATAAGAACCTACAAGTCACCGTTTTCATATTTGTTGCGGAACCAAGATATCATAGGAAACCTTACACAATGACAAATATTAGAAGGCAACTAGTTACTATCCTAACAACGAAATAGTTGGAAGTTGAATATGATGAAATAAGCATAACAGTGTAGCATACTTTAAAGTGAAGCATTAAAGTAAGAATACTGCTGCCACTAAAAAAGGCAGCAAGCACTTACATAAAGTCTCTGAACAGAAAACCTGATCCATATGAATGCATCAACCTTAAATGTAAACATGCATCACTTCAATAACAAAACAGAACCAATTTTGCAAACACATGTAGACTTTCTCATATATATACACCTAAAGTGTAAGAGTGAAGTTCTTTATATTTCCAAAAAAGTAGAGAGACTTAAAGGGCAGTGACATTTTGGTTGATGGGTGAATCCTCCTGGTTTTCTTCATTTTATACAGAATTAAGAGTTGGCTTTATCACAGCTCTGTGCTAGTATGAGTGCATTAAATTTTATTAGCTCTTATTTAATATCATACTCGTGTCTGCTTAAGTGTCTTTACTCACTGGAGAAAGCATACAATTTAACAATTATGAAGGCCGAAACCACAGAGCATGCCTTAATTTAACAAGTGGTAAAGTAAGATTCGAAACGTATGGCTATCTCTACATTGTTATTTAGATGCACACCGTTTGTTATTGAACAGCACGTCGATTATAAATTTGGCCATGAAAACGTTACCAGGAAGTATTCCAACACCCGGAATAGATATGACGACGGCACTGATGTTGACATACAACTCAACTCTGATGTTTAGGGTTTAACTCCAACCAAATCTTTGGTGGATACGTGTTTTGCCCGCAATGGAAACAACGTAAAACTCCATTACAATAAAACGGAGCAAACTTGAAGTCATTTACAAGGATTAAAACGTCATTCTCCGGAAATAAAATTACGTGCAAATGTCTGAGAATCTAAACGAAAAATTGAAATGTGATGATACCAAGTGTCCCTCGTAAAAAAAGTGAGATACCGTACCACAGTGGATACACATGGGGAAAGCAAGAACAGAATTCCCTGAAACTAATTCTGAGGAGATGAGGAATATCATCTAGAAAGGTGCAAACACAGATTTTGAAGACATTCAGTCTTCCCGTGCCTGATTATATGAAAAGTGGAGGAGTTGAAAAACCCAGAGCGTCCAAGAATCATGCTGACGACCCTTAGATTTTAAAATCTACTACCCGGTATGTACTACTGAAAACGACACGGAGTACACACAGATAGAGAAATTGATTGATCGTAGAATAATCTAGAGGGATTTTAAAACTTGTCATAGATAGCACAGTGAAAAGAGAGTGAATGCTGAAAATCTCTCACAAAGTCATTGAGTAGCACATACATTTCCAGCTTGGTTGACCGCTTGAAGAACGCTTCGACAGGTTTCCACTGAGCTAAATCTAAACTAAATATTAGATGGTAATCCATAAATTGTTTACCGGCGATAAGGCCTTAGAAACTAATGTTCACAATACCTGTTGGAGTAGAGAGGGTGACAACTCAAATATCTTGGGTGTTTTATGACAACATCCAGAGCCTACGGAACTAATTTCCACGACAGTTCACCAGGGTAGGTACTAGATTTAATATAATTGCTGCTACAGAGACATGAACCTCACTAGATGCTAATTTTATTTTGAATTATTTAGGGTATACTCTGAACACATCTATGTTGAAATTGATAGGGGCAATAAACGTGTAGGGGTAAGTAATCCTCAAAATAAATAGTTACATAAGTAATCGACGTTGATACTGACCATGTTGGTTTGAGCGAACACGACCAGTTGAAGGCTCCCGGTCACGCATCACCACCAGATCACGTCACGTCGTACTGTGGGAAGCATCTCTCTCTAGTTTGCCAGCCTAGATGTTGCTATCCCATTGCCGCTCTATTCACGATCGAATATAACTTCTCATTCATCCTACACTGCCTTCTGATTAACTCTCATTCGTAACAATAGGTTCAATTGTCAGAAGTTGTTCTGGTTATACGACAAACAGCTTGGTCATATACCAGGTACACTTCATGTCTCCTCATGTGAGACACTACTTGGAGTAGTCTACACCCAATAGTGAGTTATTAACATTACGTGTGTACCTATTTTTCAGTTTGTTTGGTGTCACCCACTTTCACTCTTCATTCAGGTTTTAACATAACGTACTTCTCACCCACCTTACATGTCTGTTTATGGCACCTGTAGTATTTGATCATATATATGTGTTTTACCTCTTATACTTTGCCCAGTTATCTGGTGTCGAAATGAGATCAATTATTATTTCTTATTTTAGTTTGCACTCTGATACGCTACTGCCGTTGCCTTAATCTAGCTTTCTGGTAATAACTCATGCAGACACAACATCGCCCTGGATATCATTACTGTGAGTTATTAAATGTGATGGGGATGTCCGGTACAGAGCCGTCTGATTACCAGCTCCAGCTAAAGCAAATAAATATTATTTCTCTGAACCCCTTATTTGTATCAGTGTAATTATAGTAGCTGCTAATATACGTATTTTTATATTGGATTTTACACTGATTGCTTTTGAGTTCTCGTAGTGTTCCACTGTTATCAAAAGTACATCAAGAAAAGGGATCAAGTAAGAATGAAAAGTGATTATGTTAAAGAAAATAACACGTCAAATATAGAGAGGGTTCAATCGTTAGAACTTGGTAATACGACAAACGTAACTTGGTCATATACCGAGTGCGCTTCAGACGGATGTCTTGCCTACACCACAAGCGACGCAGAATTGCAAAATCCAATCGAGCCTTCTGTATACAAGCTGAGATTTCATCACTTACTAAACTTCCAGGATTGATGAAACTTCTGAAATAAGTAAAACGGTCGCCACATTCAACTTCTTTGCTCTCTATCACTTATCTCGGTGCCGGCGTAAGCCAATCGCGAAGCGGCATTTTGCATTTGGATGGGCAGAATCGCATCCCAAACAAGCACATTTTTTAAAAGTGGTTAAAGGACGATGCATCATGTCAGCATCTTAACTCAATACGACTGTTGTTGGGCGCCTAAAAGTATGTTTATGTTCCAGAACCTGCCGAAGTGTGAATATTTAATCTGTACAACCACGCCCACTCTAGAAACCATCTTAGTTTTCGCGTATTTGATCTTCACGAGCTTTAGTTAAGTATTAATTAACTAACATTTTTTAAACTATATTTATTAAAGAGATTCATTTGTAGTTGTCAGAAGAGGAATTCTGTCCTTTCCTATAAACTGGGACGAATAGTAATCGAGACCAGTCAGATGAAACGAAATCCAGTTCCTAGATTCTAGCCAAGGTTCCAGTTAATCTCACTGATTGAAGCACCGATATCTGTTTGCCACTCAGACTACTGGGTGGGGAAGTGGCTGGAAACTGAGGCGAGGCCGAGGGTCAGTTGAACTGTTCCCTAAAGCGTCCTGCCCATCTGTCTAGTCGTTCGGATTGACGATGAATTATAGTCCCATCTTTCTCCAAAATGGTCCCACTTACAGTCGGATTTCTGATACCCGCTTCCCTGATAAGTCTGAACGGTTGCCTACTGTTATCTTATGCCTCTACCTTTTTCACCTCTTTAGCTTTCGCCACCCACCACTGCTCACAGTCATTGCGTAAGCTTTTAACCAGCTTGTGTTTAGGTTGTCTTCGCTGCTCATCGTGTTCAGAGCCAAACAGGATGAGTTACTGAGCACCTATGAGATCAATATATTATTATTGGGCCACGCTTTTGAATTCGTCTTCGATTTCTCATTTTACCTTCACCTGCACGAAATCGTTGTGAGTTGTAAACTTTTTGAATATCCGACCAAGTTCGTATTGCCTTGAGTACCTTTACAGCATCTTTTGTCTCCTTAAGCGATTCAACATCTTTAGACAAAACAAGTGGGAGTTCAGGGACACGATCAGCACGGTGTCCGCGAGCAATTACCAACGACAGTACCCCGGTATCAGCGATTGCAGAACAAATGGCGTAACGCCGCTGTTGAATATTTATCTTCCTGTGCCACCGTCTCATCGTTTTAGTTGGGGCATACACATGACCACCACGACACATATTTCCGTAAGCACCTTGGCCTGACCGGTGTGTGCCGCCACCCCTGTACTCTAGGTATACGGGCAACTGCTATCCCAGTACCCATGACTCAGAGGAAGTTTGATTACCAGCTTTTGAGCTAACTGCATATGGCTGTCTTGAGTTGTTTTCGCATCTGGTCATGGACGAAATTCAGTAGATCCAAATGTAGCGGAGTAGTGAATACTGCTGGCATTATTATGGTTCCGTTTACTCCATAAACGTCGACAATAGGCCTCGTAACAGCCATGTTAACGTGAACCGCAAAAAGTACACGCAGCTAATATTTTAGACACTATATTTATTAAGCTGATTCCTCGCTTACACAGATGACTAATTGGTTTTATAGTTGTTCCTGAAATGTATTTTTGACATTCATCATTATGTTGAACACTGAAAGGGATCTTTGCCGTGGATCTTTTACGTCCAGTGAGACACAGACTAATACGCTCTCGTACTAAAGCATGATCTGAGTCTAAACATGTACTCCAAAATGAGTGGCAGTCTTCTGTCGAACCTCTCTAATGATGGCTGATGATAATGTGGCCTATTTGGGTTAGCTTTCAGTTGATTATGGTGATCGCCATACAAACTGGTACCTTTGCTTATGCTTAAAGATGGTATTTGTGAGAGACAGACGTTTATCTGAACATAGTTATAACAGACGGTCACTATTACCTGTTCATTGAGCCATAACACCATAGGATCCACTTAAGTGCCTTTCAGTTTCGTTTAGTTCACCTACTTGGGCATTAAAGCCACCAGCACTATCACTACATCAGTGAGCTTATCTTTTTGAAGGAGGTCGGAAAGCTTTCTGTAAAACTCACCTTCTACTTCATCTTAACTGCAAACTGCAGGAGCGTAAACAGCGACAACAAAGAGTCAACGGCGTATGTCCCTATCTTTCTGAGCTCTTACTTTCTCACTTAGACAGACAGCTCACAAACGACAGTCAATTAGAATCCGGTCAAGGAAAGCCTTTTAAGCCTTTGATTGTAATGTTATACCTACACCCCTAAAGACTCAGGTTGTAGCGGTGGGGTCTCCGGAAACACGAAGGGTAAATCAGGCGGGTTTATCATCTTTAAAATGTGAAGTCAAGTGAACGACTTAGCGTGGATCCAGAGTACGTGTTGTGGATATGCAGCTGACATCGATGGAGCGGAATTTTACAGTCATATCTTAGACGGCTTGTTGTCCTATTTGGAATAACATTCAACCATTAAAAGCTCTGATATACAATTTAACGCCAGGTCTTAGGTGACATTTCGTAAACTCGAACCATTAGAAACGTGAGGTGATAAAATTATGCGACGCGCGTTAATCGTGGGGATAAGACAGTTATTCAAAATTGAGGATGTGATATAACAACAAACAAAGTCGTCTCGTACATTATTAGAGGTATGAGGACGGTTTTCACTTCTTGGCTGTCTACACCATTGGAAGATATTACTTCTTAAGGTACCTGAAAAGAAAACTGGGTTAGTGTTAATCATAGTGGTCTAATCGCGCAACCATGGAGCCCAAAGGACAACTGTTTCAGGCCGACAACGAACGACTTTGTCAGAGGGAGATTTTGTGGTCCTAGCTTCGTACTTGTTAAGATCTTACTCCCGGAAACGGAAATTCATGAAATAACCCCACCCTTCCTTTGTGGGAAGGCAGTGAAGTGCACCTGGTATATGACCAAGTTGTGTTTGCGGTATTTCCAGAGCAACCTCTATCGATTGAACCCATTCTTACAGATGAGAATAAATCAGAAGGCAATGTAGGATGAATGAGAAGTTATATTCGATCGTGAATAGAGCGGCAATGGGATAGCAACATCTAGGCTGGCAAACTAGAGAGAGATGCTTCCCACAGTACGACGTGACGTGATCTGGTGGTGATGCGTGACCGGGAGCCTTCAACTGGTCGTGTTCGCTCAAACCAACATGGTCAGTATCAACGTCGATTACTTATGTAACTATTTATTTTGGGGATTATTTACCGCTACAGCTCACTCTTTCCTTAATGGGTTCGTGAGGACCCTATGACGTACCAGCCAAAGGATAAAACCAAATTCGTTGGACATTTGTAAACGTTCCTTTGTTAGCTTGCAAGGTTGTGCAGCTTCTGGACGTCAGTGTTTATGCTAGTGTATCATTACATAAAACATTTGTAAACAGCGTTCTTCTGTACGTTTCTAGACGGCCTGGAAATTCGAAAAAATCTTTTAATTTGTGTATTTCATATATATATATAAATCAATTTGGCAGCCGAATGCGGCTATGAAAACGCATAAAATGCAGACAACACAATATCAATAAAAAACGGTTTTATGATATTTTTTTAGGCATGCGAAAATGTGTAAAAAGCATATCGTAAAGTTAAAAAAGGTAATTTTATTCAGTTTTTTTAAAAACGAAAAAACTATGCAATACTCATGAGAGTGGAAAATTAGAGAAAAAATTAATAAACTTAATATTTGTTTAAGTGTTCTGGAAATCGTACATTTCTACCAGAACGTGTAGCTCTTGGCGTTATGGAGCAATTCGAAATTTCCACTTGCTTGTTGGTCATTGCTTGAAGCGTAGCGACTTTTTTATATCAAGTTTCTCGGGTATTGTGATGAGTTTGACATTGAAAGCTTTGCCTTCTAGGTGGGCCACTTTGAAGCGGTCAGTGCTGACCTTCTCCTAGTGGCCATTCTTGACGATCGCATAGCACTTTGTTTCTAGTTTCAAGATCTTGTATAGCTCATCGTATGTCGCGTCGAGAGGTCGACGTGGAGCATCACGAGGTACGAAAACGTGTGTACTATATTTTAAGGCGGGTTGGATAAAAGTGTATGTCGATTGTTTTCGAGTTTAGACTGGCTTAACTGAACGCATAGCATTTGCAAGCCGGTTCACATCAGTATTGGGATCCAGGTAAATCAAGGTGAGAGCGGTTTCCACAAACTCACCTGGTAGTCAAAGAGCCGTTCTGTGTTCCATAACTCCGTATTGTGATGTGCCAGCATAGTCGTATTGGCCATCGTTTCTTTAGTTGCAGTGAAGGCTTTCTTTGACTGTACATCCATTGTGACCACCTTTTTATTCCCGCGAAGCTGATCCGTTAGTGGTTTCATGATAGATGCACAGTTCGGTATAAATCGTCTGTAGAAACTTACCAACCCATTGAAAGCTCGCAAATGCTTAATGTTGGCTGGTTCCGGGTACTCCAGAATAGCCGCTACCTTGTGTTTTTAGGTTGCATACCATTAGCATCATTCGTATGCCCCCCCCGGAAGTCCAACGAGGTTGTCCCAATTTGGCTTTTCTGCATAGTAACTCCATATTGTTGTGGTCTTTTAAAGACTGTGTCCACATGTTTCATATGTGTTACCTCGTCTGGGCTTGCTATTAAGCAGTTGTCGATGTATGCATGGACATAATCAAGCCCACACAACACGTCGTTGATGAAACGTTGAAATGTTTGTGCCGCATTTCTCAACCCGAAAGGCATTCGGAAGAATTCGTAAAGACCGAACGGAGTTACGATAGCAGTTTTGGGTATGTCATATTCAGATATCGGCATTTAGTTGTACGCCTTTACCAAGTCGGTTTTCAAAAACATTGTAATTCCCTTTAGGATGGTCATTAAATGGTGGATGTATGGTAACGGGTAGCGATCAAGCGTAGTTTGGGCGTTGAGACGTTGGTAATCACCGGCGGAACGCCAGTCATTGCTATCTTTCTTCGGGACCATATGTAATAGAGATGACCATGGACTACTAGAAGGTCGAAATATTCCAAAGTCAATCATATGATCAAATTCGTTTTTCGCAATCCTTAGTTTTTCAGGCGCGAGTCGGCGTTCTTTGGAGAATGCAGGTTGACCTGTAGTAGTGATGTGATGTGTAACATTCCTTGTTATACATGATAATTTCGATGTTGTCTTATTCAGATCTGGATACTTGTCAAGTATCGGCTGAAAATAAGGGTTAATTAATTGTTTAAAACGAAGAGGACATAAGCTACAACCTGTAGCAGCGGTTCCACGAACGTATAGACTTGTGTTAATATCCTTATCTCCTTTTTACTAGAGTCCACAAGCAAGTTGTGGTGGCTCAGTAAATCTATGTTTATGGGAGGTATTTTCACATAGGCGGTGGTGAAAATCCGGTGTATGGGTTTTCTTGAACCTACGTTCAAGTACTTAAAAATGGTGGCACGGACTTCCATCTGGCACTTCTCAAACTATTTGCAATGTCACTCTCTACTGCATGCTACCCTACCCTTTGGAAAACTACACACGTCATTCCTAAGTTTAAATCCGGACCTGTAGGAAATATAGAGAACTACCGTCCTATTAATCTAACCTCTGTTGCATCAAGAGTAATGGAAAAGATAATCAAGGAGGAATTACTCCAATATCTACTTAAAAACGAACTACTCTTCCCTTCCCAACATGGATTCTTAAAGAATAGGTCGTGTGACACATGCTTGTTAGACTACCTAGATGACATAACTACACAACGGGACAAAGGGCTTCTAGTGTCCAGTTTATTTCTCGACTTCAGTAAAGCTTTTGACAAAGTCCCTCATAAACGACTGCTCACTAAACTTAAGTCACATGGGGTCAAAGACCCACTTCATTTATGGTTTGCGTCTTTCCTGGAAGGGAGAAAGCAAACAGTAAGGTTCAACAATAGTCTATCATCGCCTAAACCAATTACCAGCGGGGTTATACAGGGAAGTGTACTGGGTCCTTTATTGTTCGTTATTTACATAAATGACATAAATAACGTTATAAAACATGGCCGACCGTATTTATATGCGGACGATCTCAAGATTGTTTATAGCTTTACACCGGACTCTTTAGAAGAAGGCATGACTCTAATTCAAAAGGACCTCGATAACCTAACTTCCAGGAGCCAAAAATGGCAACTACCACTTAACTACAGTAAATGTGGAATCATGCACATAGGCAACTATAACCCACAGTCCACGTTTTATTTAAATGGGTCAATGGTCCAAATACTCCAATCAACAAGCGACTTGGGTATTAAATATTCCGGCAACCTAAAGTTCATGGAACATGCTTCCTCTATTATCTCTAAAACTAGAAGATTAACAGGCTTCCTTCTTAAAAACTTCCATACAACGGAGGCTAAACTTACTCTGTTTAAGATATGTGTAAGACCTATACTGGAGTACTGCTCATTTATCTTTTCGAGTATGAATAGCATAGATAGAAAACGCGTCGAAAGTGTACAAAGATGTTTCACACGTCGAATTCTGGCAACTAACGTTAACATGGACTACACGACTAGATGTGAAACACTCTCTTTAGAACCCCTGTGTCGTCGCCGACTACGACACAACTTAATATTCTTCTATAAAGTAATCAACGGAATATCATTCTCGGCTTTCTCTCCCATGTGAAACCAAATGCCTAGATACGATCTTCGGAACTACGAAGCAACATTACTTATCGACAAATACCAAACACAACAACGTGGTAAGTTCTTTATCGTATTCTACAGTAAACTCTGGAATAAACTACCACAAAATATCCGCACTACCAAATCTATCCTAATATTCAAACGCCTGATCTCCCAATATCTAAAATCAAAAGACTTGTACCAAATCTTCGACTACTTACCACTAAACCTCGAATCAAAAAACAATGGCTTATTAGGGTACTAAAACTGCTAACACTAAAATCGTGTACGTTGTGGTAAATAAAAAAAACAAAAACGGAAGAAGACTCTAGTTTGAAACTGATTATTTTGATACCACTAATCAAATTTATTTATTTCTTTCTATCGCATAATCTATGTCACCGTCTTCCCGAGTCTATGGTGTGAACTGGCAAAGAACTGATCTCCTTTAAGCACCTTACTCCAAACGCTGGCCTGGAACGCAATCAATGCACCAACAACTCACCGCTCAAGACCAGTCCACACAAACTGGCTGCCTTATCCAAACTTCAAAATGCCAGCCTTATCCTGTCTCTGGATAGTCTCCATGGTTCGTCCTGCTCTCTCGCAGCTATTCCCTGAGATTACAGCACCAGGGACAAAAAGCGCGCGGTTGTTTACTGGAAGTGTTCTGTAATACAAAATATACCTCTGGTACTGCAGTACTGTAAACTGTGAAGCTAGCTACCGTTGGCTTCCTAATTAATTAATACCTTTGTATATCGTCAACTCCATAACAACAACTCTACTAAAACTCTGTTACGATTATGCCATATCATTCTGATCATGCCTGTAAACTGGTATGCTCTCATGTACAAATTGTTACTTGAGAATAAATTATTATTATTATTAGACAAAACGTTTACCATAAGTAGCTATGTGTTTCCCATCTGCTGCCTATAGGTCGAATGCAGCTTCATGTTGGCGATCAGATGGAGCTGCAGGAAGGACGCTAACTTATGCGCCAGTATCGACGAGGTAGCGTACCTTCGTTGTCACGTCAGTGATAAATAACAAGCTGTTGTTTCCACCGCCTACGGTTGCCGCTAACAAGTGCCCGTGGGACAGTTTCTCGATGCACCGACAGTGGGTTTGTGTCTAGGAAAACAATAGGGGCCTCTACACTTCTTCGAATTTTTGCCATAGGTGTTGTGGCATCAACACCAATGTGACTTTTTGCTTCGTCGAAGTTGAGACGAAGATCCTCTCTCTGATGAGCCTCGTCGACCAGAATCATTCAGTCGGTGTCATTCCTTTCAGTTCAAGAAAACTAGATAGAGCATTATACAATTTTGTCACGTTGTTTTCGGTAGCATGAGGTTAGTGGAATGACTTCATTGTCGTGAGTTCTGGTGACCTCCAGAATTCGATCAGCAAATCAAGCTAGTGCATCTGCTGGGTTATTAGTAAACCTTGCCAGAACTGCTTGCACTTGTTATGGCAGTTTTGATAAGAAGAGGTGATATGCCGGGTACCTAATGAAGATTGACTATCTTCGAGAACTGTGCTTTAGAATATTATTTTATTTATCATAACTATAGACAATGTAATCATTACATTTCTTTGACTGTTACGTTTCCCTTTTCCGGCCATTCCGTTTAGTATATTTACTCTTAGCATACTGTTTATTACTATGAACTACGTTTACTTAATAATAATAATAATTTATTCTAAAGTAACAATTTGTACATGAGAGTATGCCAGTTTACAGGCATGATCTGAATGATATAAGTTTACATACATACAAATATTTCGACGAAGTGTTAGTGTCAGGACTTTCCTAGGTATAAAGATATGCATTGAGAACCAAACCAATTGCAACAAATTTCACAGTATTAGGACACCATTTATATGTGTTGTAGCATGGTGCATATATGACAAGGTCCCGCGCGCTCCTTGACCAATGCGTTACAGTTCCAAAAAACGGCTAAGGGTTAGCAGATTGGATCACTGTGCATGTTCAGACGCGAGATAGGAGCAAGGGTACTTGAAACTTGGGTGTTGAGGAGAAGGCAATAGTTTTGTGCCAGTAAGTTCCATATTTATCTTGCACATAATTTTCTGCAACTAGAGGAAAGACAAAAGAAGGAAGAACACAAAACAACAGCACTGGTATTCCAAGGTTAACAAAACTAATGGGCAGGATTAGTAATTATACTTCCAACATGCCACTTATGCTTATAGGCTGATTAAAATGGAAGAATACTATCATATGACCAAGACAGGTGAGTGGTGCTCACACGTTCAGAGTCCCTATTATTTCGCTAGTGGAGTAAGAAACAATAGTTGGTGTGAACATTTTTAACGAGATTTCAGAAGAGATGAAGTTACTAACATGCCGTACAAATAAAGGAAGTGAATCTGTTTCCCGAATGGCTTGAGGCAAATGGTTCCAGATTCTCGAGAATTTATTTGTAAAATAATTCATATAAAGAGCAGATTTAGATTGCGATATTTTTATTTTCGAGGCTGAATTGCGTAAGTTATAGCAAGAGGGTTCCTCGAGCTGGATTGTATTAGGCGATGAAAACGCTAATTTGTTTAATATTTTATAAAAGAAGATTAGGTTAAATTTTAGCCGTCGCCTCCATAAGGTATCTAGTCGTAACTTAGTGCATCTAGTTTTATAGTCTAGAGTACGATCAGCCTCAAGAATACGAAGAGTAAAGCGACGTTGCACAGACTCCAGTCTGAGTTTATCCCTAATGGAAACATTACTGAGAATAAAGGTGCAGTATTCTAGCAAAGGTCTGACACAAACTTTATATAGCAGAATACGAGAATCGTTGCTATAAAAGTTACGTAGTATACAACCTAGTAGTCGATGTGACTTAGATGTCTGCATATTGACCTGTTCTGTAAAAGACAGGTTATAAGAGTACCTTAGTCCTAAGTCAACTACTGAATGAAGCCTAGATAACTTACTGCCGTTTATGGAGAGATCAAAATTGAGGCGCTTATCCCCAAAACATATCCAACCACACTTAGAAGCATTAAGATCCAACTTCCATTTTGAGCACCATACTGCGACCTTGTTAAGCTCGGTAGTGACTCCACTGAATGTGTGTGCAAATTCGTGAGGGGGGAATGAGTACACTATTTTGAGATCATCTGCGTATAAAAAGGGTCTACCCATGCTAAAGCATTTGCATATATCATTTATGTAAGCTATAAAGAGCAATGGGCCTAAGACACTTCCTTGTATAACACCACTTGTAACCGGTTCGGCCTTCGAAAGAGTGGAATTAATTTTAACTATTTGATGTCTATTACTGAGGAAAGAGTTTAACCATGCAAGTAATGGATCCCTAATCCCATAAGAGGAGAGTTTGCCTATAAGAAGCTTGTGGTTAACCATATCAAAGGCTTTAGATATGTCTAAGTATAATACTAATACCAAGTGCCCAAGGCTTCGTTTGGTGAAATCTAAATTAAAGAATTCAAAGTGACAAGTCATACAGGACCTAGTTTTTAGAAAACCAAGTTGGGAATTAAATATGAGTTTTTCGGAGAGTAAATAATCAGACATTTGATCGCATACTATTTTTTCCATTATTCTAGAGATAACCGGGGTGATATTTATAGGCCTATAGTTATGCAGGTTTGTCCTGTCACCTGATTTATATCGAGGGCATATGTATGAGGTTTTCCATTGATTAGGGCAAGATCCTGTTGTTAATGAAAGGTCAAACAGTTTCAATAGGATTAATGGTAAATTAGGTCCTCCGAGTTTGAAGTAAATGGATGCTATGCCATCTACTCCATAGCTACTTGACGTCCTAAGTGAGTTTATGGATTTACAAATATTGTCATAAGTGAAGGTAACGGATTCCATACGGTTTGTAGCTGAGTTAATAATGTCTACCTCATTGTCATCCTGGGGTATACCTCTATTAGCGAAGAAATCGCTGAACAGGTTAGTTATGATATTATGGTTGATAATCACTAATCCATCTCGTAAAATGCAGGGGGTATCACTATTCCGAGAAGGTTTGAGACGTTTATTGAACAGCCGTACCAAGTTTTGTACCTTGGAGCTACTGTGCATTGCTGATAATTCTTCGTTAATCGCCTTTAACCTGTGGACTTCTTTTACTTGGTTGAAGGTCATGGTAATTTCCATAAGTGCTGAGAAGTCATTTGACTTATGATAACTCTTCTGTAAACGTCTTAGCTTCTTACGGTAATGAAGTGGTATATACAAATCATTTGATTTAATTATATTGCTTAATTTGATAGGTGCAATCGTATCTAAACATGAGTTATTAATTTGATAAACAATATCTAGTGCATCTGTAAGACTACTAGACAAGAAAAAATTTTCCCAGTCAGAACAACTTAGAAGGGTGTGCAGAAGATTCCAGTCAACATTTTTATAATTTCGATATTGTGTAGTTTTTGTAATTTATGAATACTAGAGTGTCTAAGATCAAAAGGAAGAGCGCATAGAACCATTTTGTGGTCATTGCTTTCGAGCTTGTGTACGAGTTGTACCCATTCACTGCCACTCTTTCCTTCGTTCTATATCAACGTTAAATTCGTGATTTGTTTACCGTGCGGTCTAATTTTATGTACATATAAAGGCATGATTAAAATACAACACGTTTTTCAGTTCTTAGTTCTCAGTTTCCGGTTCCAATTCTAGTTCTTCTTTTGTCAGCCTGGAAGGGGGTGAGTGGGCTTAGGTCAGTCGCGCATTATCAGCTATGCACACCTTGTTGGCGTTGGTTACACCCTCCCAAAATCTTCCTTTCTTCACGTCATAACGACTGGTGACGAGGTGAAAATCGTCAAACCAATCAAGCTCAGCATCTGCAGCTAAACCAAGGTCATACGGTTATTGGTCAAGAAGTCGAGTCACATCAATCCGAACCTTGGGTTCTCATCACTGACCTTACATTACATTTTCAGCACTCAGTGAATGTGCCAACTTATTGATGTATGAGCTTCTTCTTGCTAACCAGCGATTGATCGAATTTGCATTAGAGTAAATAGGTATTGAAGTCAGCAGCATCAGCATGCCGGTAGTTGACGAAGCAATGCCTAAGCCCACACCTGAAAAAGAACTTCCAAATTCAACTAGAATGCTCGACAGAAGTATCTCTGTCCCATGTGCCTAGTGTTGCTGCTTCAGAGAAACAAGTGGCACCGGAAACTTTTGCTAGATTCCCTCTAGAGGTGGAACAATCATTAGAGGATAAGGCAACCGCGGTCTCAGAATTATTCACGAAATCTCGCAGTGCTTATCCCAATGAACGTGTTCATGAAAGTACCAATATTTAAAGTACCAAATACAAAAATAAATGCCGTGGAAATGTGCAAAAAAATAATCACACCGAAAGTACGGTTAAATCTATACACAGGAGCGAACTCACAGTTATGATGGTGTCCAGATCACGTCGTGTTCATCAATGAAGTACACCCGGTATATGACCACGCTACGTTTGTGGTATTACCAGAGCAACTTCTAACGATTGAACCCACTCTTACAAATGAGAATAAATCAGAAGGCAATGTAGGATGAATGAGAAATTATATTTGATCGTGAATAGAGAGGTAATGGGATAGCAACATCTAGGCTGGCAAACTAGAGAGAGATGCTTCCCGCTACAGAAGCATTACTGCCACGATAGTTGTCTGAAGAAAACACCTTACTGTCGTCTCACCCTTGTACAACTGACAGTTTGACTTCGCACTCGGACCCCATATTTTCTGCGTTTAGTCCCACTGCTTTCCAACCGACCTGCCCAAAAATTAATGGTAAACAATTTATTTCTATAACCATTCAGTTGTCCTTTCCCTGTCTTTTCATTTGACACATTAACATTTGTTATACCGTTTATCGTTTAGGAACTATGGTTGATTGATTGTTACTCCAGTTCACATCCACCATTGCTCCTATTATTATGTATTGATGCTAGTTACCTAATTGGTTAACTGTGTGGTCAGGCTTTGTGTATATATAGAGGGATGTGAAATATAGTATGATTTAGCCCGGTTGGTCTATCGCCTTGTGTTCTATCTACGGCTTGGGACCTAGTGGGCATAGGGCAGACGCGCATTTGTCGATTAGACATCCTAATGGTGCTGAGATATCAACAATTTTTTCATGCGTCATAACATTTTTGTATTGCAAACTGTTTATCTCTGGCTTAAGTATCATTTCTCGAGTTGCTGACTGAATTTATTACCAAGTTTTATATCTACGAGACTGAACTTCCTAAGTTACAGTTTAACAAAGCAAAATCCACTGTCTAATAAACAACAGTGATGTTGTTATGTGCAGTTATTTTTCCCTAGAATGCTGCTTGATGGAAACAAACCCTGACCTAAAATGACCAAGAATTTTAGCTAACGACAGTTTAGTATCCAATATAGCATTTAAATGATATAAACTTTGATGAGTGGTAAACAAGAGGTGTATAACCGTCTGATACAGTGACCCAACTATTAAAAATATACGTAAAAGGTGAGCATATAATGACATATGTTACGATATTACTGCATATTTATGACATTGTGCATCCGACCCTGTAGTAAGTCGTAAATATAAGTCATTTAGAGTTAACGACTTGATTGAAAGTAGAATAGAACCAAAATATACACGTTAATTGGAAAGTATCTTAATCTAATTGATGCTTCCTTGTTTTTGAATACAAAATGCGGGTTGAAACAATATTTGGCTACTTAGAGTTCATAGTGTAGGATAAGATCGACCTGTTTAGCATTACATGTAGCATATAAGCTTACTGATGAAAAAAAATGGAGGGTGGATATGACTTTCACGGTCGAACCAATGACGAACGGAGGAAGTGCTTCAAGGTCACGGCGAACACTTGAAGTCGTCAATCTAACATTCGGGAGTTCTCAAGATCTTATTAGCGACAAAAATCTCGTTGTTCGTTCGCAAACTATGGGATTGTTAAGAAAATCATCAAATTATCAATGTGGCAAGGAAATGGCAGTTTTCTATAAACAAGGGACACAAGATGGCTGTTGGTTTCGTTGTCCTGATTGCTGGTGCAAAAGGTCACTCTTTTACTCGTTCGAGGCTAGAATTGAAACAAATCCTAGTGTTAGTAAACGAATGGGTGATTGGCATTAAGGTAACGACAACCGATTCACTAGCGGATGTTTCTGAAAAGACCTCAATTCAGCGGTATGAATATTGTCGTGAAATATGTAGCTGTTTGGTATATGGGATAGAGCATTAAACAAGGGACATTGTAAGAGGATTCGTGACAGTTCGGCTTCTATACCACTTCCTCTGGTAGAAAAATACATATTACCCATAACATTAATATGTAGGGACAGTTGGAAAGGAAGGATGTTATGGAGCCATCTAGATGAATATTTATATAAAATGCATCGTGATATTTAGTCTAAGGAATTCGAAAATAACTTACATAAGTTTTTAGATGACATCAAAACAATTTTTCTGCATAATTTATCAATTTCAATCATAAATAATTTATTAGAAATGACGGATTTCTCATGGCATTTCGGTTTACTGTTAAGTCTTGATGTTATATGCGTATAATTTAAGAGGACAAATATTTTGTGATTTACCAAAGATTTCCGTGGGGGAGGCATACTACAAAGAGTCTGAGTTTAGAAATATGTAATAAATCTCTAAAATTTAGAGGAAATCATCGGTTCTGATCTAGAGTGCTGTGATTGGTTCATTCCGATTAAGACTTTCAGGGTCAATTTATAGTAGCTCAAGTTCGGCCGTAAAAGTCATTTCTACCAAAATGGAGATTAGAAGATCAAAATTTGCTTAAAAATAAATAAACAACCACCTTCCAAAACGATTCGGTAATGCATACCATGCGCGAAAACCGAAAACCCATTGCTTAACCACATGCTCGATAATTCATACATGACCTTGATCTCGCAGTCTCTTTCAGACAGCAGCAGGTACGAAGCGCCAAGAGCAAAGTGTATGTGTGCACAATCATATCAATGATACATTTAAACAACGTTAGCACAGTATGTATTAGCAAAGTATTAATACAAGAACTTATTACACACGTAACACTGATAAACTTTTACAAAATATTATGTCCTTAAGTCAGTCTGCACACTTACCGTATGTGATATCGAGAATCTTAGACTTGTCTAAAAGAGAAATAATAAGATTCGATGGTAATCCTGTACGCTATTGGAGCTTTATCAGGAATTTCGAAGAGTGCATCGGTAATGAAAATCTTGGGTATAAGGCTAAGTTAAACTATTTAAATCAATATTGTGACGAAGAAGTCGTCACTGCACTTTACTAGAACCTGAAGCTGGTTGCCACAAAGCGTTAAAGCTCTTAGGGCAAATGTTGGGGCAAAAGCACGTAGTAGTTCTCAAATTTGTCGATAAGATACTAGCAATTCCTAACATTTGAGGAAATTATCCGATGGGATTAAGAAAGTCATCGACAAAGATGCAAGTTTGTGACTCGACGCTTAAGCAAATGATTTATATTTCTGATGCAAATTTCTCAAGAATAATTGAATGTATGGTCTTGAAGTTACCTACTCATATTCAACACGAATGGGTGAAAATTGTGTGTAAAATTATCAAGGGTGGACGGGAATCCCCTTTTAGCGATTTGATAGACTTTGTTAAAGAACAAACTGACACCAGATACGGGTTTCTCGTCAACGAAACTGCAATGAGACGGAATAACAAGGATCTCGTAAATTCGAGAACGAACGCCACTACAGACCGTAGTAAGATTACGATATCGTACGCCAATATTAGTGAAGGCGACACTGTGTTACCTCAAAGACGCTTGTATATTAGCCTGTCATGTTTGTTATGCCATGCTAGTCGTTTTTAGATCAATGTTAGGAATTTAGGAATAAAAGTGTTGATGAACGAACATAGTTTATAGGAAAGAATAAGTTATGTAACTTGTGTCTGAAGGCTAATCATACCGCTAAGGATTGTCAACTGACGAGCTAGTGTACAAGTGAAGGATCCGGCAGACGGCACTACACTTTATTACATATAAAGCAGAAAGAACAGTTTATTGGTGTTAGCGATGTCCATGTTAATACCCAGAATTGTAGAGGGATAGATAGAGAATCCGAGCAGGGAGCTACACCCACTGGGGTTGTGCTAGCCATAGTACCCGTAATACTAAGGCATAACTGGAAAATTGTGCAGACTTGTGCCTCCCCGGATAGTGGTTCGGATGCTTCACTAATTTCTCACGATCTGGTAGATAAACTGGAACTGTATGGAGAGCCTAAAACTGTTTCCTTGAAAACATCCGATAATCAGTCAGTTCTTCAAACCAAAGAGGTTAACATTGAAGTTTATGCATTGGATTCTTCGTCATCTACTAAAATCTAAAAGGTATGGGTGGTACAAAAACTACCGTCGCTGCGTAGAATACTTCCGACGGCATTGCAGATGTCCTATTGGTCCCACTTATAGGGTGTAAGATATCCTAAGTTTAAGGACGAAAACGTTAAGTTGTCAATTGGATGTAGTGTACCAGAAGTGTACGAAGCTAAAGAGAGGAGAGTCAGTAAAACCAATGAACCGCACGCCATAAGAACTCCACTTGGATGGACACTGTTCGGTCCTAATAGTGAAAATTCTAGATGCAATGGCGTAATAAACGAATTAGAGGCTAGGTAAGAACACTTATGTCAATGTGAGTTTAAAGAAGAATTAAATCACTATATGCCGATGTCAGTTGAAGACCGTACTGCACTTCGTATAATGTCGAAATCAATTAAGCTGGTAGATGGGCATTACTAAATAGCATTGCCAGGGCGTCACGAAAATAATTTAACTGATAATAATACATTCGCGCCTGTAGACGTGATTATTTGAGAAAGCGACTTACTAGAGATCCAAAATTGCACAATGATTATGTTGGTGTTATGACACAGTACATTGAAAGGGGTTACGCTGAAAAGGTTTAAGATGATCATACAGAAGGTCAAGTTTAGTATCTTCCACATCACCCGGTCTTCCACCCAAAAAAAACCAGGTAAATTGGGAGTAGTGTTCGACTGTGCAGTGCAGTACGCTGGGACATCTCTGAACAAAAACCTTTACTGTTAACCCCATTTAATCAAAAACCTGGTAGATGCTCTCACTAGTATTCGGCGAGAACCAATTGGTCTCACAGCAGACATTGAAGCCATGTTCCATCAAGTATTTATTCCGCCAGAAGATCGTATTACCTTTCGTTATTTATGGTGGCCGGAAGGAAATATGAAACCTGATCCCGAAACGTATCGAATGAAAGTGCATTTGTTTGGAGCGACTTCATCGCCATGTTGTGCCTCTTTAGCCTTGCAAAGAACTATTTCAGTTAATGACGAAAGTATTTTTAGGCATATTACACAGACAGCTAAGCAACGATTCTACGTTGACGATTTATTAACAAGCGTCGATACCATAAAAGAAGCCAGATTTACATATCTTCAATTAAATAAAATCTTAAGTCATGGGGGATTTAATCTAACTAAGTAGACTAGCAACTATGTCGAATTAATAGACTTCATCGCAGAAGAGCATCGCTTCAAAAAAGTATTGATATTAATTCTTCTAGTGAACAAAGCAGAAGGACCGTGGTGGTTGGATGGAATTTTCAGGCCAATTATCTGTATTTTAGTATACGAGTGTTCGAGGCAAGGCCTAACAAACGAAACATTTTGCCGTATGTTGCCCCCATCTTTGATCCAGTTGGGTTTGTAGCCCTGTCGTTTTGCAGTCCAAACTGATAATACAAGATACTAGTCGAAGAGGATTACAATGGGATACAGAATTACCTGCGAAATGTTTTGTAAAGTGAAATCATTGAACAGTGTTAGAAATTTAAAGAAATTTCAAATATCACGATGCCTTACACCGAGAATGTTTAAACCGTCGATTATCCTGAGTCATTGTTTTGCTGATGCTTCCGAATTGGCGTATGGTGTTGGCTTATATTCGTTATAAGAATATTTCCTACTGTATCCACTGTTCTCTGCTGCTTGTTAAGTCTAGAGTCGCTCCAATGAAACCTGTAACCATACCTAGGATGGAGTTAACGGCTTTTGTGCTGTGCGCCAAGATAGGGAAATGTGTCGAGCAACAATTAAATGTAACTAGTGCGTCTGTTACATATTGGACAGATTCGTTAATCGTGCTTCACTGTATAAGAAACACAACTGCAAGATTCGAAAGGTCCATATGTAACAGGCTATCAACCATACACGAGTTGACTACACCAGACCAGTGGAGATATGTCAGCAGTAAACAAAATCCTGCAGATCATGCTTTCCGTGGAGTGTCACCTGATGACGAAACAAAAATAACAGGGTTGCTACGATGACCGGCATTCTTATGGAAGAACGAAGACACGTGGAGTAGTTTGGAAGAGAACGGTAATGTCATCACTAATGTACTATCAGAAGAAAATCACGAGTCTACGAACTGTAACGATTTTTTTCTAGATCGACTCACATTGTAAGTCGTGGTCTAGAATGTTAAGAGTATTCGCCTAATGTAAACGATTCGTCTACAATCCAACAAACAAACGGAATGAGAAGGCCTTGACCACAGACATGTTAAAGTTGAAAAATATTAATTATGACAAACATATTATAATCAAGCTAGTACAAGACAATGTGTTTCCAATGGAACAGAAGACTTTGAAAAATGCACAACAGAAGTTCGAAGATCATACTAATAAGCTACGTAATATATGTGATGAAGAAGTTGATGATACAGCTGACAGTAAGGAATTGTCACGCCATTTGGTTCACTCCGGCAACGTCATGAGATGGGAATTAAATTTCCAAAGCCCAATAACAAATCTTAACCCCTTTATGGTAGATAATATTATTCGCGCTGGTGGACGGTTGCAGTTATCGTGCCTACCATTTGGAAGTAAACATCTAATTATACTTGCCAGCAAACATTTTATTACCAATTTAATCGTGATGCACTAACATCTACAGACTGCGCACGCTAAAATTTCACATACACTCAATAGTATTCGCTAAGAATTCTAGATTATCAGAGACAATTCTACCGTTAGGAAGATACTAAACGGATGTTATTTATGCAGAGGACTATTTGGCAGGCCTCATTCTCAGGTCATGGCGCCACTTCCAGAACACCGATTGGAGGTATACGTGCCACCATTTGCCTCAGTTAGAGTAGATTATTCTCGACAGTTCAATAATAAGAGAGGAAAAACCGACGAAAAACGTTACGGTTGTTTATTTACTTACCTTTCTATTAGAGCAATTCACATCGAAATGGCGTACGCCCTCGACACCGATTCCTTCCTATGCGCTTTCAAGATTAATTGTGAGGAGAGGAAATCCAAAGCGTATATTTAGTGATAACGGCTTGAATTTTAGGAACTGGGACGAGACAGAGTTTTCGAACGATCTCGTCAACAGGGAATGTGAATGGCATTTTAACTCTTCGAGAATAAGTCACCGAGGAGGGAGTGTGGGAACGTATTATAAGGTTTTTAAGAAGGGTTCTAAGATCTCTTTTGTTCCAAAAAGGTATCAACTGACGAATCGTTACAGACGTTTTTGACTGAGGCAGAAGGAATTTTTAACAATAAATCCCTTTTGAAGGTAATAAGCGACAATGAGAGCTTAAAAACTTTTACGCCAAGCAAACTATTGCCAATTTTTAATGCAATATCTTACGAAGAAGCTACTATGGGTAGAACATCATTGTACAATAAAAGGTGGAAAGAAGCTCAACGGCCTGCTAAGATGTTTTGGAATAAATGGTTGCGAGGATACTTACAGACCCTTCAAATTAGATCTAAATGGATGAACATACGAAGAAATTTACAACCGGGGACCTAGTCCTAGTGAATGATATCGATGTACCAAGAAGTCTGTGGGTGAAAGATATGGTCAAACAGGTGAACTACGGTCCCGATGGACGTGTCAGAACGGTGCATTTTAAGATGGCAACTGACGAAATTACTCAGGATGTCGAAGACTTGTGTCTACCCGAAGAGGTCGATTATCTAACAGAAGTCAAGGATCATAGACGTGGTGGTTTTTTCGGGGAGGGGAGTGTTAATTATGCTCATAATTAACCTGACCAATGACATTAATTTGAACGCCCATCACCTGTACATGGTCTGATTGTTTCATAACCAATCAGAGTACTGTATTATTTTATAAACGTGACTAGTAATCACAATTGTTCATTTTGATGCATTTCCCAACACCGTTCGGTATGTGTTTTTCTATTCTGTTTTTGACTGACCATACTGATTATTTCATTGTACTAATTGTGTTAATTTACATTTTAGAAACAGACAATAGTTTATGCCACGTCCTTCCTGTTTTGACTGCAATTAAGCCCAGACTCTAAATCGACAGTTTTGCAGAAATTGCTTGAATGGTTATCTGTAGGTTTAAGCATATTCTACAATACCACTTCCTTATTATCAAGAAGGTAAACAAATCGGAAGTAAAAGCAAGTAAAACGGTTGTGAGTTCAAACACAAGATTCTACGAATCTGGACAAAGGGGAGGCATTAGTGGGATATAAACCAAATCAAAGCATGTTCTGTGCATGATCGTGATGGTGCACTTTGATTGGCTATTTCTAAACCAATCAGCTCAAACAGACTCTTAGAGAAAAATCAAGAGGCCTCTTATGTAAACACCACAAATATACTAATGTTTCTGTAACGGTAAATTCCTGCTTCTATCTACCCTTGTTATTTGGGATACAACTTCGTTCCTACTCAAACGTGTTTTGATTCGGGGTTTTGTCGAGTGTTCAGTGTCTAAGAATACTAAGCAACAGGAGTAGCAAGAAGTTCTAGCAAAAGGAGATAGTGTTCTGTAATCAGTACTTTACGTAGGTACGCTATCACTCTCGCTTTCCGAATATGATAATCTGATGTAGTTTCTAGTAGTGGTGGTTTGCAAAGAGTTGTACTGGGTGCTGCTCCGAATGGGATGACCAACTGTTCGTCATAGTTTTCGTCATGTTTTAATGTAGGTACCTCCAACACCACCCCCCGATAGATTTATACTTGCACTTTGATAGATTCGCCTATAGAATGTAATCTTACTGATGTAAATTTCTCTCAGAGCATTAAGACACTTTAAGCCACCCACACACTCACATACATAATTAAATTGATATAATAATCTGCAGTTCGAAGCCTAGTGTGCCGAAATGAAATCGGTTACTGTATTGCATTCCACTTAGGGTATTAAACAAGAGTAAAACCAATTAGGGGGTATCCAGTCAAAAACTGACAAATTCGTAGATGAATTTTAGTAATATATATATGTATGTACATATATGTATATAAACCAACCGACGAAACCTATTTTTATGTTAGCCAGAGACTGAGAAACTCATTAAAAAGACTAATTCGACTGAATTATTATATAAACTGTTTGTTACCTAGAAGAGATTGCCACTAAAACAGCGAATTCAAAAAATTAAAAGCTCTGATATTTAAATGTCACTACTAATCAATACTTGAACTTATCAACAGTAACAGATAAGTGCCTTGGTAGGTTTGTGCAACGCTATGAATTTTAATTTTCTTCAAGTAATAAATCCACATCGTGAGATATAAAGCAGTCAAAACTTGCAACTAGCTTAGATTCGATTAAGCCAACATTCAAGAGGAGAGCACGATTGAAATGAGTTATATTAGCCCAAAATATAAACAAGAAATAACGACAGTATTTTGACCGCTCCGCGTGTAAGGTATGGCAGTATTATCACAAATCAGTCAGTAATGTACAATGTAGACCTGCCACATATGCGCACAGGATCAAGCTGCCATACCACAGCACAAGATCAAATTAATAAGGTTATTATTAGAACGTAATTCAAAGAGAAAGAATGAAACCAAGATGTGCATGAAAGAATAGTGCAACTTAAGAGCTTAAAGAAAGCAAAGAGTGAACAGACATGCGTCACTGTGACCAATTCTGAGCGACATCACCAAGTATCGCCAACAATTAATTACGACTGTTGCGTGGATCCCAAGTAGTAGGCATCTACTCACAATGACCTCATGGACTAACAGTATAATTTGGTTTATCCACCCCTCCCCTCTAGGACTTTTCCATCCTACCTACAGTCAATCAACATCGTGCAAAGGCATAGACAGCGGTTTAGCATATGTAATATCTAAATATAGATATCCAAACCACTTCATATGGTAAAAGTCAAGAACCTCATTGATCAAATGGCCATCTCTCCCTAGTACTCTGTGTCCATCATCAGTATTGCTTACTTGCTCACTGTGATATATGAGCAGTGCTTAGAAGATATATATGATCAAGCTTTATTAGCTGAAGTATGTTTTCTATTTTAGCAGCCCATGTTTCGCACCCATAGTTTAATAGTGGGCGGACAGTAGCACAGTATGCTAGTCTATTCTTTTAAAAACCGACATCTAGTACATGCCAAAGATGACGCAAGTTGCGATTTAGTTAGGTACTGATACACCAGGATTAATAAGACTTCCAAGATAACTGCAGATCATAAGTCTTAACCAAATAAGACTACATCGTTTCCATATTATAAGTCATGAATTCTATTATTATACTTTGGACACCTTTAGTATACTCTACCCTCTAGTATTCTGTTATAATGTCACCTCCGTTATCTCCTAGTGATAATGTGGTATGCAACTTGAACCTACGGGAGTATGTGCCCGGTTTTACGCTGTTGTTGATGATGATGCACATTCTACGTCAACAAGCTTGCAATGTTGCTCCAAGTGTTCAGGAGACTTAATTTCATCGGCATTATCACCGAATTAGATTGTCAAACATACTCTAAATCGATGGGTGGGTTAATAAAAGGTAAATTCAGAAGAACTTATGTGTAAGTGTAACTTTGAGAAAGATGATGAAATTAAATAACATGGATAGGGTGCAACACTCACAAATAGTGGTTTTCCTTCATCCCATTAAGATGCAAGTAAATGTATGCTGGTACTAGGGTGTAATCAGAATCTAAACTCCAAAAAGACTGCCAGACTTCTATCGAACTTCTCCAATGGTGACTGATAGCGAATTGGTTTAGTTGAGTCCATGGTAGAGAAGGTCTAAAAGGTCTCCATGTTAGGCGGTGTCACTCTTTGTGCTTGGGGCTCGTGCTTGCTAGAAATAAACGATTGTCTGGACATAGCTGCAACAGACGATTGCCGTTATCGTTTCCCTGAGCTAAAACACATAGGCACCAACCTAAGTGTCTTTCGAAATGATGCAAGGTACCTATTTGGTCGTTAAAATCGCCAGCCATGAGTACCAAATCCGAGTGTTTAGCCATAAGAAGAAGTTCAGAAAGTTTTCTGTAAAATTCATCTTTTACTTCATCCGTACTGCAGTCATCGGGAACGTAGGCAGAAATCACGTGTACCCATATCCTTCTTAATTCATACTGAACCATTTGATCAAATAGTATATAGACGACTGTTGACAGGAAGGGTTCTTCTTGATGTATCTAACAAACAAAGGTTAGGGTTGTGAGTGGTATATCTTGTAAAACTGTTTGCAACAGTCTTTGTAAGATAACTGAGCAACGGTTACACCAAAAGACATCACTTAGAATTCATACATACCATTTGGTACTATAAATGAGGTTTTCTTCCTATCTTGAGGTCTAACTTCCACTTGCCAATAACCAGATACAAATCCCAAAGTGGGAAACCAACGAGAGTTTTTCTTGGCGTTTAATGTAGCCTAATTGTTAGGACCTTACTGCCGGAAACGGAAGTCTATGGAGTAACCCCGCCCTTCCTTTGTAGAAAGGCAACATCGCTGCCACATAGTTATCTGAAACACTTTACTGCCGTCTCACCCTTGTGCAACTGGCAGTACGACTTCGTCTTCGTACCTCATATTTGCTGCCGTTAGTCTCACTGCTCTTCAATCGACCTGCCTGGAATAGTAAGACCTCTAGGAATAATGATCCCAGCCAGCACAGAACGATTGCGTCATCGTGATAGGGAGGCCCGATAAGCACATCAAAGTAGAAGCACAGTCGAGACATTTTTTAAATGGTGTGAAAAGTAAGTAACCAGTATCACGTTTCAAGGTATATTTATTCTAAGCACTAATAATTTTTTCGATTTTATCTAAGGAATGTAAACATTCACAGCCAAAGTAACCTCTGTATAAATACTCATCCATGTGGATATATTGCATTTTGCCACAAGTTCCTTTATATTTGTGATGATAGTTCTCTAATCTACACCATTCAGGGATTCTTTCATAGTGGCCTTTATCTAGATATCGATCCCAAATACTAAATATTTACTGTAGGTTTTAACATAAAAACTACTTATAAATTCTGTATGGATGGCATGTCCTCAATTATATTTGCGCTTTCTGAGGACCATATCATCTACCAATTTTATCGACACTGCCTTTAGATAAGTGTTTTCAGTAGTATCTTAGTGCAAGCATGTCTGACACTAAGATATGACCAAAAAAATTATTGTCAGCTGTTAGCAGGAACAAGTCTTACTTCAGTGAACCCCTTATCACTATTATTATTGTTATAATTGAAGTAACTTTTACTAATGCTGTGTTAATCTTACGGTACTGTAGAGGTATGGCAAATTGAACCGATGCACATATGTTTCAGGTTCTATGTTGCTCATACATACATACATACATACATCTTATCCGAAAAACAAAAAGTTTCATTACTCAACCTTAACTAAGAATGTTTAAGAAATTGGTGTGAGCTTTCCTAACCTGATGTCAACTTTACAGCATTTGTAGTTTGCGCAAATATTTAACAGAATCGTACAACAAAACCGCTTAAACAGATGGTTAGAAAGCCTGTGAGGATAATCAGCTTTTTTAACTTCATGGTTAATTCAGTTTAAGAAGTTAGTACTGTCCATTTGCTTAAAATGTCGCAGTAGCATTACCACAAAATGAGAGAACTAGGTATTTATTATAGGCATGACTAAGTAATAAAATACTTAATAGAACTGTTGGTAAGGAGTGTTTCGGTCAAATTACTTATGCATGCATAGGAATAGGCGTACAAAAAGCGCTGAACATTCATATTTAGCGAACAGACGGACGACGTTTACTCAGTTGATTCAATTGACTTAAATGCCTTAAGAAAGTAACCAAACCAAATGACGGGGTGTGGTAAACTGCTAATACGTTATAGTAATTGATCTTAAAAGTGAGAATGAAGAAAATAAATCCACCTGAAGATAGAAGGTATGTGTAAAGGACCCACTAGTTTTGAATCAATCCATGCCCCGCGATTATCTGAACTATTTAAAATGTTTCACAGAAAGCTATTTTAAATGGACATAGTATTCCACTTATTGTAATAGAGAATCTATCTGGTGAAACACAGATAACAGAACCCAGAGACTGATGCAAGTTTAGCTCAATCAGTTGCACTACACCAAAGACTAAATACACTTTTGATACCCTTGTGAGCAACAAAAAGCACAAACTTTCCTATACAAGACTTAAAATAACATTGGCCTGGTAATTTTAGTTGTAATAAAGTTGACTAATCAGTCAATCTAAATTACGATAAACACACTGAGATCTTACAAATCTTAACTTAGAAAAAGCTAAAACTTCATTCAGAGAGCCAATAAAACGAACCGTTGTGCTAACCAAATTCATCTTCAATAGTTTAGAAACCAACACAGCATTGTCAAAAAATGCATGCTTATGCGAAGATTAGCATTTAACCAAGAAATGTTATATTTTCTGGTGCTCAGAGTCATGCGCGTAAGGGAATCTGTGAGGCAGCACAATAATTCAGCGGACAGCTAATGAAGCATATTAGGTGCACTTGCAAATAGATTTAAAATTAGAAAAGACGTGAAACTCGTTGGAACGTACAGTAACAAGTGTTAGTTGGGCTGAAAGGTCGCATGTATGTATTTGGTCAGCAACTGACCGAAGCGTTCTTAAGACAAGAGGTGAATTATTCATATAGTAGGAGAAAGGACAGAACAACCATGAGGAAAAGCCCAGTAGGATCATTTAAAATCCTACACGTCTTTAGCCTCAATTGGCGGTTGAGTGCATCGTGTAAGTCTTACACTTCATCCTCTAGTGAAAGAACACTGTCCTCAGTGTGATCGAATGTATGGTAGGTTATATCGTGGTCGTAATAGCTTAGGAAATCGCAGAGTATAAGACCATAATCTCAGAGTGTTTTGTATGCTCGTTGCACGTCACGCCTATGACATGTGAAGTAGCTCTGAGAGAAAGTGCATTATGTTTAAAGGTTCTACGTACGTGGATCCTGGGGGGGGTAATTACCGCCATGTTATTATAATAACGTGGATAATAGCAGAATATAGGACTATTGAGTCTCACACCAAGGTTTTATTCTCGTTGTACCTTAAGCTTGTCGCATGGAAAGTAGATCTATAAGACAAGTAAGCGACCAGTTTCCCAACAGAGGCTCGCCATATTTTACAGACTAGGCTGAATTAGTGTTATGCGCATGCATTTGAGAAGCAACTAAATGAAGCGATCTTGGGACCAAAAGTGACCAGTATACAAGGTAAAATGGGAACTAAACAACCATGTGCAGAAGCTCAGTAATGTAAACTAGAACAACCTACGTGCGAATATCTAAATTGACGATCGAGCACGTACATCTAGATAGTACGATATCAAGGACTTTGGTATTCTAAGTGCTGCAAATTAATATCTTCCCCCTATTACATTTACTTTTCGAATAACCAAATGGTTTTTCAAGAAACCTTAAAATTAACTTAAACTTTCAACTACGTAAAAAAGGGAAATAAGACAGTAACGCAATAAAGCATCGCGATGCCATAGAGTCTATGTCCAAACATCTTCATTTTAGTTAAAAATAAATTAATTCAAACCATTGGCTTTTGGAGAGTATGTAAACTATTCATTTCTATAAATATATTCCTGCTTTTCATATTGAGGAACAAAAATGATCATTGAGACACTATTATGGAGTTCAGTTCACAAGTGGTTACATTTACTGAAAACTTATTTCGAAACATGTCAATTTGGTTACTTTTTACACTCTGCAAGCATTGAAGAACATGACATCAGAATTGACTTCGGGACACAACCCGTATATGAAGTTCGTCTGCTGGAGAAGCAGTTGTGAAAGGAATGAGTGAATGTATCAATCAAAAACGGAGAAAGTATGTTGATTATTTATGGAACATATATGTAGGCCGTCTATAAATTTATGAATATACAGTGCATATACTCCCCACAAAGACCGATGGATACTGGACAGTACTTCGTGACGACGTTAAACACTGCCACGAATGTAACACCTTGGAATATGAAAACAATTAATTGATTCGAAAACCTACTGCCAGCGAGTTCGGTCTTTTTAAGCCTCTACTTATATCTGGAACAGTAGCGTTCAGTGCTGCCTATTTCGCATATTAGACCCATTCAATATACTCCATAAATCCTCTGCACAATCGAACATTCCAGGTGCAGAGTCTGCTAACTATATTTCTTAGCAGCCGCTTTTCTTGACTTTGTGGAGAGTATGCTCACAACTTACATGAAGATGTAGAACTGAAGTATTCTTTTTCTTTTGTACGAAGGATCAAATTACTTCCACCAATCGTTTTCCTGACGTTGATTTGGATAGAATAAGCAAAAATCAACGGCAAATATCTCTTTTCGTATCCACTTGCTGCTATTAATGCATATCTGATGGTTGGTGACCGACTTCCTTTGGCATTCGTCAGATAAAGAATTCCCGGAGCAATCAGTGTTTCTGCATTTTTTTAAAATAACAACAAATATCTGGATCATAGGCTACTTTACTGTGGTTGATGCAGAGACGTCAGGTATCACAATAAATGACTTTTATCTTCATTCTAATCAATTATTGTATCGAGGCCACATCGTCTGAACTGTGGTTAAAATAGTGAGTTAATGAAATATATGGTTATTTGTATCTAAAATTGTGGTCTCGAGAAACGTATCATTATCGTCATTTTCAAGAAGGCGAGGTGGTATATAGGTCACCTAAAGAATATTGATTATCTTCGAGAACTGTTTTTTCTGTAAAATACTTCATTATTTTTGGTTGTATTCAAGGTAGACATTTTGTTTCTATTATTATTCAGTTCCTCCCCTGCTCTATCCCATTTGACACACTGACTGTCATTATGTCATTTTTCATTGATGAACTATGGTTAGTCACTTGTGTACACTTGCTCCAGTTCATACTCACTATTACACCTATTTTGTATTAATGTTAGATTCCTAATTGGTTTCCTGTGTGGCCAGATTTTATGTATATATAAAGGGATGTGTGAAATATAACATGATTCTCTCTGGTTGGTTTAAAGGCTTGTGTTCTTCTTATTCCAGCTTGGAACTCAGTTGACGTATGGCAGACGCCAATTGATCGACTAGGCACACCTCATTGGCGTTCCGTCAACCAACCAAATTTCTAGCGTTATGACACAATTGAAGTGCATCCAGTATATGACCAAGTTACGTTTGTGGTATTACCAGAGCAACTTCTAACGATTGAACCCACTCTTACGAGTGAGAATAAATCAGAAAGCAATGAAGGATAGAAGAGAAGTTATATTTGTTGGTGAATAGAGCGGTAATGGAATAACAACGTCTAGGCTGTCATACTAGAGAGAGCGATGCTACACACGGTGCGTCGTGACGTGATCTGGTGATGATGCGTGACCAAGCGCCTCTAACTAGTCTTGTCCGCTTAAACAAACATGGTCAGCATCAATGTCGAGGACCCACGTAACTATTTATTTTGGGGATTATTTACGACTACACGATCATAATGTAAATGTGCATTTTTCTGCCTCTCCATATAAACACAAACGACAAGTCACGTCACTGAAATAAATTTTTTCATAAATGAAACATTAAATTATTGTGGTAAATGAAATTACACTTACAGTTGACTGATTTATAAGTGAATGAATGTCATATTAGTTGGTTGAGCTCGTTAAAAATGGATATTGGTAAGGTACCACTGAAAAACAGAGGGGCTACAGACAACTGTCGTGTCCTGGTATGGAGCACTTTCTTAGTGTTGACTTCGCCAGATGAGAAAGAACCCAGAGCCTTCAGGTTGTCCAGTGTTTAACCCAATACACCACTGTAGGAATCCAAATTCCATTAGTTTGTGATAAAGCGCGATGGTCATTTGTTGTTATCAGTGATAACTGTCTCACTCCCAACAACTCTGAACTCCACCAGTCATAACGTCTAACTGGAACTTCAGGAACATCCTGAAGTTAGTCGCCGGTGAGCTGATAAGTGTTATTGTTGGAAGTGGGAATTCTCTTATTGGAAGCCGGCTCAGTGGTGCAGAGGGTTAAGCGTTTGTCAACCTGAAGTCCCTTGGTCCCGTTCACCTGGTGGAATTTACGGCGTGCACTGCCGAAGTGTACCATACCAGAACGAAGCAGCTATTCAGTGCTCCCTGGTTTTTAATGATATCCTGCTTACAGCGATTTGTGACGAATCTAATCAACCACATTCTAATGGTAGATTTCTACAGCTAAGAAGGCCTCTAATGATTAGACAAATTCACTTACACATACATGTCGTCTACCGATTGTCAACAGTAAAATGAAATGCGGATTGATTAAAATTATTCATATGGTTACGAACGAGATGAAATTACGCAAACAATTTTAATCAACACTCATTCCATTTTACTGTCAGATTACTGTATATTACCTAAGTCTTCGTCCAAACTTTTGTTTTGATTTCTATTCACTACACTGTTTATCTGCATTTCGCTGCTCCCCCTCCCATTATGTATTAATTCTGATGATCATGATTACCATGACAATTTCAACTGACTCATAAACTAATAACCCTAAATTTAGGAAGTACAATTTGATTTAAAAGATATTTTTGGCATAAACTTAGCTAATCATTAATTAGATGAATAATTAAGTTGGATTTATAAATGTAAAAACTGAAGTGAATTTATCATAAAGAATATTCTCTGTTAATGATTACGTCGTTTTATGAATAAGTACACTGTATTTACCCATATGAATCTTTCTTAAGACAATTCTCGCTTACAAATATCTAAAAAAATAATCTGGGGTGCACGTTGCTGAAGAGTTCCGGAGAACAAAACAGCTATCCACTGGTTTTTAGTGATACCCTATCAACATCAATCTGTGGCAATGAATCTCCACAAAAAAAATAAATATTTCAATTAAACTAAAACGTAATAACTGTTTCTGAAAAATCAAACTGAATACAAAAATTTTTTATCAATCACAGATATTCTGTCGGAATAATGCAGATGATGATAATAACTAGAAGGATTGGCATAATCTAAAAGTCAGACAAATGTTTCTATGCAACATCAAGTATTAGTAAAATCTATCCACTACTTCTTAGCTAATAATTATCTTCTAACTGATATCGTTCAGTAAATGATATGGAACTTATGGAACAAAATTTAGTTAAAAAATGTTGACAGTTGACATTGACATGATGTGAAAGAGAAGTGAATAAGTTATATATTTAAGTTGGATTGGGACTGGAGAGCAGAATCCAGGACGCTCGTTTCGGCCTATTTGGGACTCATCGACTGGATGTACCTGCATCCCAATGTTGATGTTCACACTGGGATTCGAACTCAGTCCGCTTCGTGCAATAACGCTATGTGTAATAACGCTATATCGAGGCAATCCGCTCAGGATGCACATATGGCAACAGAGACTGACCAGTTTCAGTCCATTACAAATCAATGGGAAAATACAAACTTATCCTAATTACAGAAGTGAATAAGGTTATGTGGATAGAATAAAACAATTATATGTACACATGTCAATAAATGTTCTGGAAAATGAGATTAGTAACAAATGATTAGAATTAGACAAATACGTAATGAACAAACGTTAATGATGAGGAAGCATTATACTAAGAAAATTTCTATTAGTTAATGATGAAAATTGGTGAAGTCAAACAAAAATGATGTAACGATGTAATGACACGAATGAAGGGAAGAAAAAGAACTTAAATACGCATGTTATGGATGTAAATAATTTACCTAATTTTACCAAGCTAGAGAAAGGCTCACAACAATCTGCATATAGTCACTTAATTCAGATTTCAGACATTTGATAGCAACAGCTTTAGAAAACTTCATAGGATTGGAGCTTGGCCGTTTTTAAATCACCTTGAAGAATTTTGGTATATCGGGAGATTAAAGATGAGTAACGAACTCTCAAAACTGTATTTTAGAATATCGGTTCAATTATTTTAACTGTGGGTGGCATGAATATTTTATTTCTATAATTGTTACGTTCCCCTAGACCTATCCTCCCGATTAGTATATTTGTTGTTAGTATATTATCCCATATTAGGAACTACAGCTAATTGGTTGTGTACTAATTACCCCTATTCACTGCCTCAATCTCCTCTGATTTGAATTAATGGAAATATCCTAATTGATTCGATGTGTGGTCTGATTTTGTATATACATAAAAGTGTTTAAAATATAGTAGATTTTAAAGTATCAACTTGATGTTATTTCTTTCTACAGAGACCTTAGTTGTTGTAATATTTGTATCTCGAGTCAGTGAGTGTGTCATTAACTAGTTGGCTATCGTTTGTAGACGGCGCAGTACTAGTAATTATATCCTGTTATTGTGTATGTTCTCTGATTTGTAAAAGGTAGAGATAAATTAAAATAAATAATCAAGATATAGCTTTAAAATCATGTTTAATTTAATTATTCATAAAGACTTAATGTACTAATTGTTGGAATAGCTCACAGAAATCTTAAGGAAGCCTCCAAAACCCTTAAAAGAGTCGGAGATATTCCATCCAACCACTGATCGATAAAATCTTCCAGAATCTCAACATGGAGCATTCTGATTAGGTAATAAATAAAACTTCTTATTTCGGATTGGATGGATCGTATTAATGATTTCGTTGTCTCACTAAATTACAAATATACGAATATTTTGTACATGACTCACTCTCCATTTTACTGGAATAAAGTTTCCTATCTTCTCGTCATCTGTCTTTTGAATTTGCGACTAGGCGGGTTCAAGGCGTTCCAGTGCTAAGGTTGTCAAGCTATCACGTACGAGTTACAACATTAATCTTTCACAAGTTACAGTTAATGCTGTCAATACAAAATATATTGTGATGTTTGTACAAACAGTAATACTGTTGTTAGTTATGGATGCATTAATTGAATTCCAGGAAACGTAATATCACCACCTATGTTTAGAGTCTATTGATTTGTGCATTATCTGATTCTTTACATTCTAATTTAAATTCGTATATGTATTATAAATATCAACAAATGGAATAATATTAATACATAGTGGATTTATTTATAAGATTCTTATACCATTCGCTTACTACTTACAATTATTAGGTATGCCAATAACATTAAAATAACAATTTAGTATAGTAACTGTTGTAATGACGTTGAGTTGTAAATATATCTTCTATATTTGCAAAACATGAGAAGCAACTTCATTCATCTAACACTTGTAGCTACAACGTCTGCATGTTGTATTTTCATGAGATAATTATCAAATTAATTATTTCTTATGTATAAACATTCTGTTGATGTTGGAACATTATACATTACTTAGTCAGTGCATTTATATGTAGATTGAACACTGACACTAACTTGTAACCACTTACTTTTTCCTAGTTGTTACGATAATAGACGTTCCATATAATTCACGTTCTAACTTCTACTAATCATCGATTTTTATTCACGGTTTTGTAGATGTTAGCCGATTGAACAACAAGATGTATATGTAATTCGGACCACATAGCCTACTTATAATCGTAGAATCCTGTCATATACACGCTTACGTACTAGATATTAAACACACACCAAGTAGAGCTAATTCACATCTCATTCACTGAAATTAGAAGTACTTCAGAGAAACAAGCTAAGAAAAAACAGACAGAAAAAGAAAATAACTCTACATGGTCAGGTTTTTCGCAATATTATGATGAATCAATGACTTTACAAGACTGTCAACATCAAAAAATCCAAACATTTTTACTTCACAATTAGCCTATTTAATTGACTTTTCAAAACAAGTAACTAGCCAATTTAAATTACTGTAAGCGCTTCCCAATTTGCATTCCTTTTAAAATATTCACTACTTTGGTATAATTCTGTTCACCTTGTATACACTGATTGTCCACAATATGCTTATTCGTAAAACTACTGGATATTATACAACTATGTGTTTCAACCTCTTCATAATAAATCCAAAGAATTAGATTATGAATGTCTGTCTGTTATGACGTAAAAATATACTCTATCGTTGAATGTATGAGACCAATTAATAGCCATAGCCTTGTGTGCATTTGGTTGAAATAACAACGCCAATGAGTGTTTAGCTAGTTTCTGTATGTCTGCCAGATACTCACTCAATCCCAGGTCAAAACAGGAAGAACACAAACCGATTAATCAACCAGACAAGATTGTATTGTATTGCCAACATTTTTTATATACACAAAACCTGACCACTCAATCAACCAATTAGAAAACTGACACTATTACAATATAAGGGTATTAGTGACTGTGAACTGGCGCACGTATACTCAATCAATTAACCGTAGTTCATAAATAGGAAATGATATACTGAAAGTTAATGTGTTAAATGGGAGGCTAAGGAAAGAGTAACTGAATAATAATAGAAATAAAATGTCCAAATTATATACTGTTATGTCTCGTACTTGACAGCTTGACTAACTGCAGACAACCTTAGCACTGGAACGCCTTGAACCCGCCTAGTCGCAAATTCAAAAGACAGATGACGAGAAGATAGGAAACTTTATTCCAGTAAAATGGAGAGTGAGTCATGTACAAAATATTCGTATATTTGTAATTTAGTGAGACAACGAAATCATTAATACGATCCATCCAATCCGAAATAAGAAGTTTTATTTATTACCTAATCAGAATGCTCCATGTTGAGATTCTGGAAGATTTTATCGATCAGTGGTTGGATGGAATATCTCCGACTCTTTTAAGAGTTATGGAGACTTCCTTGAGGTTTCCAGGAGACGTCCCAACGTATACAAACAAATTGAAGTTGTCTACAGGAAAACAGTTTTCATAGATAGTCAATCGTCTTTAGCTGCCCGTCATATCACTAACTTGAAAAATGAAACTCTTATAAAACTTATCTTTATTTAAAATGCTTTATGTGAATACATGTTGTATACTGAAATCATAAGAAAGGCCATCAAATAAACTGTTATAAGTGACAGTTTGTTCATTATCTACGTACAGAGTTGTTTACCAGACATAATATGATTAATTTCTCTTAAAGTCTTCGCAGCCTTTTACCGTATTGATCATTACTTCATTAAAAACTGTGTGAATAGATTATGATAAGAACTAAATACTTCAAGAAATTTAGGATTTGAATTTAATATTGCCAACTGATATACATTAAACGATCATTAGCAGCCAAGAGGTTCGGGATATTTGTTTCGACCTAACATAGGACTCTTGACCAGTACACACAAGTTATATCCAATTAAAATAAAAGTTACTTATGTTACTTCTTTTGTCATAGATAGTAAGGGTGAACATTGAGTTTGGTTGTTAGACACCATGGGTTGATATTAAATAAACTTCTAATAGAAATAAAGAACCATTAGATAATTGTCTTCTCCAAGCCTCGTACACCTCAGCAATACTAGGCAAAGGAGTGGACTACAACTCGCAAAGTGAATGCAGTTAGAAATATCAATCTTTAGATACAGGTTCAGCAGTCTGAGTCCTAAGAGTTCTCCACGAAGGCTGAAGATAATGATCTGGAAAATATTTGTTCAGTGTTTTCTAGCTTTTATCTGTTGTCTAGCACAGCTCAATTCATGACAATAAATTTAATTCTTACAATCTTTACCACGTTTATTCATTTCTTTTGATCTAGTGGTTATTCAAGTTATATATCTTAACACAAGCGAGTAGACTGTCATATACTCAGTGTCGCTTAAAACAATATCAGTAACATATATTACAAATAAAACAACTAGGGATGCAGGCACATCCAGCCGAAGAGCCCCAAATAGAACGAAACGCTCTTCCTGGATTCCACATACCAGTCATAATCCAACTCAAATAACTAGGAAAACATTTTGTTCAAAGCATCCATGTCAAAGAACAAAATATCCAGAGGTATGAAGATTTCATTGCTACAATTATGTTAGTTAGTGTCATTCACAGTAAACTGCGCACCTAAATTAGAGGCGTCAGATTTCTAACACAAAATCTTCTTAGAAAAATACTACTATTTTTAAGTGTGTCTTGTATGACTATGATGTTATTCGCATGACATTATTACTTCTGAATAAAGTCTGAATAAAGTTTGTACGCAAATTAGAACATGTTGGGGCATATCAATTAGATAATTAGATTTTTAAAACTCGTAAGAGAAATAAAGAATCAACAATTATTCAAAGAGGCATAATCACTCAGGATATCAATTGTGTTACTGGACTCTAGGCAAGGTTTCATGATATTATTATTCATTTCTATTGCAGTATTTCTGTCACATATTGCAAATGTGAATAAGAAATATATACCCATAAACGCCGTGGTTAAATGAACATGATACTCATATATTTAAAAAAATCCTTTAAATCTGAATCATCTATAAACGCCATAATCGTCACCATAATTGGTATAATAACAAGTAATACATTTCTGATGGCATATATGTGTATAAGGCATAAAATTATATTTGGTATCAATTTAACAACCTCATAATTAATACAACTAGTTTATTTATTTCACATTTAATTAGCCTATACTTTTTGTTACCATCGAATCATTTAAAATGCTTCATAATACTTTGTTTTTCTTATTTATTATAGTCTTACAGTTACTAAGTCTATAACACATAAAAATCAATGTTTACTTTATCATTATTAAAGTGCATGTCTCGATGTAAAATATGAGACAATAATGAAAGATAAGTGTAATCTATTCTACAATAAGAATAAATATTATCTAATTGTTCTTTTCAGCAACTTTAGCATCAGTAGACCCGAACATACATAAACGAAAGAGCAAGATTCTTAAATACAACACAGGGAGCACCAACCAGATTGAACTTGATGGAGAAACTCTAGAAGAAGTGAATACTTTTACATATCTGGAGAGCATCATCGATGAACAAGGAGGGTCCGATGCAGATGTAAAGACAAGGATTGGCGAAGCCAGAGCAGCATTCCTACAGTTGAAAAATATATGGGACTCAAAATAAATATCAACTAACCTCAAAGTTAGACTCTTCAGTTCGAACGTGAAGACAGTCCTGCTGTATGGAGCTGAAACGTGGAGGACTACTGCGAACATCATCAGACGGATACAGGTATTTATAGACAACTGTCTACGAAAGATACTGAATGTCCGTTGGCCGGAAACCATCAGCAACAGCTTACTATGAGAGAGGACAAACCAACTTCCAACCGAAGAGGAAATTAGAAAAAGACGTTGGAAATGGATAGGACATACATTACGCAAACCATCAGACTGCATCACGAGACAAGCATTAACATGAAATCCTGTTGGGAAACGGAAAAGAGGAAGGCGAAAGAACACGCTGCATCGAGAATTGAAAGCAGACATTAAAAGGATGAACAGCAACTGGAAACAATTGGAAAGGATTGCTCAGGACAGAGTTGAATGGAGAATCCTGGTGAGCGGCCTATGCTCCTCAGTGAGGAGTAACGGGCATAAGTAAGTAAGTAAGTAGTTGTTCTTTTTGTTTAGAACATACCAATCTATTTCTCACATAATGAATCCTTAAATAAAAGTCAGCTAAAATAGTTTACAGTAATTTTGAGCAATTTTTCTAGATTAATTCAATGATCTAACAGAATAATACATCGAATTCTTAATGGATACTATTTTATGTAGTAAGATTTTTTGTTAGAACATTACAATCTTGTTAATCTAAGTGTTAGCAATTTCATCTGTAAATGTTACCATCATCAAATTAATGAAATTCTATTCATAATGAAATTATAAAAATTATAGTTAAATGAATATTAAAGATTTACATAATTGAGTATGTTAAGAATAATAATTTTTGGTTTGATGAACTAATTAGGGGAAATGACAGATACTTAGTCTGAAAAATACTGATACAAATTAGTCTATGATCATTATCTACATTATACAAATAAAATATACAATAATATGATATTCTGTAATTTACTACATAAGATATAATTGTCTTTTGTTCAAATTGTATGCATAGATTCATTTTGCTTCTTCCTAAGGTTATCCATTCAATGTTTATTAAATGTAACGTTCATTTATTGGATAAATGATACGTTTAGTATATGTTGTGAATATTATTTTAAGTAGAAGATTTCATCTACAATTATCTAATATTAACAAATTAGTGTAGAACAACCTGAAATGTTAGTGAGAAATCTTTTTAATGAGAATTTCACTTTATTATTTGGTGTTAACTAGCTAAATGAAAAGAAAAATAATTAAAAGTTCTAAATATGACATGGGTAATATTATTAATTACGTTAGAAATAACTTTAGCTTAAGAATTGGAATATATCTGAATCTTCCCGTTGACTTGTTATGAACCGAAATTGATTAGTCTTTGTTACCATATGTGCATCCTGAGCGAATTACCTTTATACAGAAATAGTTTACAAACGTGATTTGAATTGGACTGTAGCTGGCATGCGGAATCCACAAATTATGTATATATGCCAGTCGCACAAATGTAATTTATTAGTGATCGAGATGGAATTTGTCACAAAACGAACTGAGCTAGAGTTTAGGTATGAACATCAGCATTAGGATGCAGGTACATCTAGTTGATGAATCTCAAACAGGAATAGTCTTAAATTTCCCTTATCAGGAACAATCCAACTCAAAATATTACTGAATAATATGATTGAAGATAAAGCAAAATTACATGAAAATCTTATTTAATCCTAATAGTAAATAATCAATCAATATCATTTTGTTACATTTTTTAATCAATAAAAATTTTTTCATGTACTAAAAAAATTCATCATTTCCATGTAATCAAAAATGGATGTTGTTTACAAAATTTGTGTCAATAACTTTGAAAAAGTGTAAAAACAACAAAAATTGAATAAACAGATTTGTTATTTATTAGTTAATGAGTTTCTGGTGTACTAAACATCTTAAAATTACGTGATTAGAGATAGTCGTCAAAAATCGGGCTAGCCGCTAATTGTCAGGAAAGAATTTCTGTTATCCAAAAGATTTTGATATTCTAGATGGAAACTGAAAACATTACACAAAGTTCAGTCTTAAATGTTAGTGAAATATTACTCAGTTTGTGACTAACTTGTTACAAGATAGATATTTAAATTGATCTATCGCCGAGTAGTGATAAATTTCATTATTGTTTAGTTCATTTCAGTGATGATCATTTTTTTACAGTGTGACCAAGTAGGTACAACAATGTTAGGTGGTTTGAAGTAATTGGCGGTGGCATATCTAGGTGTTTCTAGTTAGATTAAAGTTAAAGTGTCTGAAAGCTAATTAATTCCTGACATTAATTAAAATTAGGGATAGTTTGGTCACAAAAAATTTGAGTACTTATATTGTTTATTGGTATTATTAAAGATAAGTACATACAAATGTGATTAAAAGATAAGTTGAAAGATAAAATGCAGTACTAAGCACATAAAGGAAACTTTAAAAACATACTAACATTGTAACCAGTAACCAAAATAAAACGTCGTTTATCGACACTTATCTGTTACTATGGCTCACGGACATCGAGATAAAATATCCATTTTAAAATTTAACTCTACAGACTAAATTTAGTTAGACAATTCCTGAAAGCCAGGAGACAGAGACAACTGATCTGTCCTTGTATGGTAATCTTCGGCAGTGCCCACATCAACCTAACCATCGATCGAACTTATCATAACATATTTGAATTACGTATTTTGTTGATATTTACGACTGTATTTGATTCATAAATATATTTTAAGGGTGATGCCTCGATGGCGTTGGTAGTTATAAGTTTTGGTAAAGTTAGATTGTTATTAGCAGTGAAATCCAGCATACGTATTTCATTCGATTCGTTATTCCTCAGTTTCGAATACCTGATTTTTAATTTAGCTTTTATGCTAGGTCTAGAACCCGGCATATTTTGCCTAAAACCGAGTCATGTTATCCATTGAGCTACTTAAACGAGATAAGTAGTAGTAATTGATATACATATAATTCCATTTTCCCATTCATGAAATTAAAAACTGGATTCGACTTGTTTCTATCGATACACACATCTTAAGAGAACTGACCCGTTTAACAGGTTGATGGGTAGGCATATTAACTAAGTAGCTAAATAGATAATAAGTTACTTTTCGTAACTATTGTCACTGAGTTCAAAGTATAGTGTGTACATTAACACTAAATTACTGGTACATTCAGCTGATAATTTATAGACATAATAAATCACGAGATTTGAATTCTACTGTTAACCATCATTTATCATGACTTACTTACTTACTTACTTACTTATGCCCGTTACTCCTCACTGAGGAGCATAGGCCGCTCACCAGGATTCTCCATTCAACTCTGTCCTGAGCAATCCTTTCCAATTGTTTCCAGTTGCTGTTCATCCTTTTAATGTCTGCTTTCAATTCTCGATGCAGCGTGTTCTTTCGCCTTCCTCTTTTCCGTTTCCCAACAGGATTTCATGTTAATGCTTGTCTCGTGATGCAGTCTGATGGTTTGCGTAATGTATTTTGATTAATTTTAAATATTAATTTCATGAGTAGCTTATTTCGTTAAACAAATGTTATATCTAAGGTAGAGATGGCCGATATTATTGATTTCGATTTATCCTTAACGCAATATCTTACAGCTAACGCCTAGTCTAACTTTAATCAATTACTCAGATACAATGATCCGACTGATTTATTAAGAAACAGATTAATCATCTAGGCATCGATTTATTAAAGATAAGTCAATACACGTACAGTGTACCTTAAGTGTAAGAAAATTCAAATACTTATTTATGTTACTGATAGTTTACCTTATATAATGCTAAATGTGTCAATTATTGAACATTTCTGAATTAAGAAACAACATATGTACATAACATGCGTATACAGCTCAAATTCCTACCTCTGGATTGAAAACAAAATAGAAATCATTTTGAAATGTCGGGCATATAACATAATGTAATTATTAGTAAATGCTTGTAATTAAAATTTGTGTTTCGAACCGAAACAGTATTTATATTAAATAAAACAGAACATATTAAATCGATAATGAAGCCAAGTTCAGATTGATGAGTATGGTGCAAAAAATTATACATGTAAAGTACAATTATTGGATTAAAGTTAACAAAAAAAACTACATAATACGGATAAAATAGAAATACGCACACGACAAGGACAACAAGATTTTTAGATTACAATTAATTAATTATATTTCACAATATATGTGAATAGCCTTAATTACACGTAAAAATATCATTATAACTAAAGTTGTCGATATCATAATAGTAATGAGTTCGAAATAATACGAAAACAAAACAAATCGATAACATTAAATCCATACTATTGTAGTTAAGATTAAAGAAAATTTGAGTAGATAAAATGGTGTTGCATAAAAGAGTAGGTTACTACTTAAATACTACTAACAACGCAAAATAGAAAATATTCCTAACAACTGAGTGATTATTATTTGGAAATGTTTATATCTTCCCGTTGAAAGAGTTCCGGTGATGGCATCCGGTACATCCAGTTAACAAATTCTAAATTGAACAAAATGTTCTGTATACATCCCACCACAAGGTATTCTTCGGACCTCACTGTAAATGAATTCGGCGAAAAGACAATCCACTGTACTGAAACGTTTTATTTTCTTCTTCGTCAAAACAATGGGTTTCCTTCTTATTATAGTAAGATTCCATATAAGAGCTTCTGGCAGGTATTCCTAAGTATGTTCTCAGACATTTATGTTTGAAAGGTAACAAAGCCTTCACAAATACAATCGACAGACAACTGACTGGTGGATATATTGTTAATGTTCTTTAAGCATTTGTTTCTTCGTTAGTCGTTGATATGGTTGATTTTCGAACAAGTTATGCATCATTTGTTTCGAACGGATTTCTATATACAAGCTAAAAAAGGAAACACAGTTGGAATGGGTGTGGTCAAGTATCGTTTGGTGTTTGTATAGTACGCATAATGCATTATCCTTGTTGTGAATATGGGTAGTAATCGTTCATACGATGGCAACGATATCAATGAAGAATGTATTTTGACTCTACTTGGTTGTGCTTGTATTCGTACACGAAAATATCAGTCAAATATTTGAATTATCTTGCAATCATCTAGCGTCGTTGTTAGTGCGTATGAAATAGATCGTTAGGTAGAGACATGGTAAACAATATTCGGTGAAAAAACCCAGCGGATAATTTAAAGGATCAAGAGATACATTGTACTGTCCTGTTACATCCGTTACAACCGATATACTCAATGATTCGGTTACCTGGAAAAATTACAGAAGCGTCTGATATCTCGACAACTGACATACAGTGGTGTTAAATAAACATGCAAGGAGGGAAGTGTTGGATGATTACCAATAGGTGGTTCCTTTCTGCAGTTCTTTGTGTATGTTATCACTTGTAACTGAATTCAGTAACAGGAGCATAGAAGTAGATCGAAAATTAAGTGTGTCTCGTTAACCCATGTGACTTTAAAATCTGGTGTGTAGTTTACTGGATCGATTGAGAAATTGGCAGCTTATTATATTACATTTGACCATTCTCGCTTCGTTGGTATCAACTGATTCGGAACATGAGTGTAGATTGATTAGGTAATTTCTTTAATCAGGAACAAATAATTATATAAACTATAAGGATAGTTGGTTTAACAAATATGCTTAAATTTACTTAACGACATTGTTACTGAACATCAACTGGATGAAAATCTACATGACCTTTTCTTGTAGTCTTCATTATTAAAATTTATTGGTATTGTGATGAGCGACATACTACTTTAATGACATTCAGTATAATATGCACACGACAGAGGTTGGGATGTGGATTGTGATATACTTAAACAACTACTAATGCTATTACCTGTGCGTCATCAGTCATTATCCCAACGACGTTTAAATCTTTAGCAATTGCCAACTTATGCGACTTGTGGCGCAGGCGAGATATCCGTCTCCCAACGAAAGACCGGGTGTACGCGCAGCAGTCAGCGCCGTTTTGACCTACGACTCCTAAACGTGGGCCATGGAAACCCAAGATATGCATCGACTTCAGGTATTTGATCATAGGGATCTTCGTAACATCGCTCGCATATCATGGAACAGTCGAATGAGTAATAGTGAGGTTAGACAAAAGGTTCTTGGAAGATATGATAAATCGGTCGAAGAGGTCATTAACCTTCATTGACTGAGATGGTTGGGACATGTGTTGAGCATGCCCGACCACCGTCTACCTCGTCGTGCGATGTTGGTTAAGGGTGAAGTAGGATGGAAGAAAGTAAGGGGCGGGCAAACCAGAACATGGCATCAGTCCATGAAGTCCTTGACTATTAGTCTAAGCCATGTAGGTAGATGTAGATTACCTGGTTGGGGTCGGCGTGATGATCGCAATAAATGGCTGGAGACACTAGGCTATATGGCTCAGAATCGGTCACAGTGTATTCACTGTTTAACTTCATCTAAATCTTGAATTTTATTATTATTTTCTGCGCATCTTTATTCTCCCCTCTTGTATTCGGTTATTATGTTATTTCTGTTATCTCGTAATGCTAATGTGTCGTATGGTTACTTTAACCTATGGGCGTATGTGCCCGGTTCTACGTTGTTGATGATGATGATGATGCATATGACCATGATTACAGACTTGGTAAGTCAAGACGAATTATTAGAAAGATTTTGTTTAGAAGATGCAAAGTGGTGCATGAGGTGGGAGTGATCGACTAAATAATATTACGACATTCTAATCAACTACAACTTAAAAGAAACAGTGATGAAGCATCCTCCGAAAATAGAAAGGTCATGGGACTTATGTAGGAAATTTTTAATAGAGTACCCCCCCCCTACGCATCAACAAATCAAAAATAATGTTGAACAGACCCAAATATTTGTGTTTATTGCTTTGAACACTTTTATTAGAGGATACATTTTTCATATGAGGAATTTCTTGAGCTTGAATGTCAGATTCATAAAAATATTCGGTGGATTTGAAAAATAAATTCCAAGAAATATAAATGTAAGCATAATCTTCCCTTATAAATCTAGGAGCATAAGATAGTAGCTATGGTCACCTTATGAAACTCAACATCAGGATGCATATAAAATCCGTTCCTTGAAGGGAAGGTTCCTTTAACATCATAAGGTTAGAACCCTGGTGGTCTGTAATTCTGTCTATAATTTCTGTTTTTAAAACACTAGAGAAACTATGAACGATAAAAAGGGATTTTCTGATAGGCGTGTTGTCTAAGGTGCATACTGTTATCAAATCTTACACAATTTTGTCATTTCTAGCTGCTAAGATCCTTGAAAATAGACTTCCAAAAGCTTATCAGAAAACGTAATATTCTTCCCAATTTGTGTTGTCTTCTCCAGTATTGCTTTTGTTCACGGATCTGCCAAAGATAAGTCTTCTAAATGAAGCATATATACGGTTTTACTTGCTGCTGTAAAGAAGTTTACATCGGCCACATAGGACTTGCGCTTTCTAAACGTATCTTTAAGTACTATCCTGTTTAGTTGTCAAAAGGATTAAGAAAATTGCCCAACAGTTCTTTTCAAGAATACCTCGTAACTTTTGGTCATATTTTACCTTTTAAAATCATCTGTGAAGTTAAATTAATTGACTCTAAAGGGGTACATATCGAAAACCTTAGAATCTTTAGCTAATCGTTAACTGAACCAAAAATTTGTATACTAAAGAAATATGCTCAAACTTTTATTTTACTACAGATTAAAACCTCTACTTATTAATCAATTTATACCCTCACTATCGAATTATTCTGCACCTCATTCTAGCCTACATTTTGTATTACTGGCGTGATTATTATATAACTGAAGATATCATGGGTCATCAGAAATAACTATAAGTTAAGAGATTTTGTCATTTCTTTACCTCTCATATGTAAGTTGATAAAGGTCATTATAAACGAATATTTGAGGTGCTTTACATATAATGAATGAACTGAATACATTCTAATAAGATATGTTCATATGTGAAAATTGTAAGGCAGAATAGCATGTAAATGAAAGGTATGAAGGGAGATTATACACGAACCTAGTGCCATGGTGACGAAGAGATTTGATATATTGTTTCAATACACATAAATCTAGCTTTATATTGACTACCTATGACACTTTTACATTACGAAGATGCATACATGAAGATGCACTATTTTAGTAGATGAGATTTAATCATAGAAATAATCTCAAAATTAGATTCATTGACTTTATTGTCATGATCAATCACATACTATCATATACATGAACATATATATTTCCGTTGTTATTTACTGAACCACACTAGTAGGTACTGTTTCATGCACCCAGAAATATTCCTTATTAAACTTAATAAATTTTGATATTACTTCTTTTTTTGTTTTTTGGAACAGATCACTTTGTTTATAAAATGAACTTTAATAATTGATAATGTAAATTTTCTTCATTTCATCTATTAATGAAGTAATTAATTAATTTGATTGGATATATCACAGATTTATGTTGGCAGGGTACCATTGAACACAAGGGAGCACTGGACAGCTGTTTCGTTCTGGTGCGGAACTCTTCAGCAGTGCGCACCCACGATTCCGCCCCAGTGGCTTCAGGTTGACGCGAACGCCTAACCATCTGCACCACTGGGACGGCATCGAATGGTAGAATTCCCACTTCCATCAATTTGTGATATATACAGCTCGACGATCATCCATTGTCATTGGCGATAACTGTCTCACTTCCGACAAGTCTGAACTCCACCAGTCACGAATTCTCACTAGAGCTTCAGGAACATCCTGGAGTTAGTCACTAATGCGCTCATTATTACAGTTCAATTGAGATGGTTATTTTTGTGGAGATTGGTTATTTGATTTGATTGGATATATCAAATAACCAATCTCCACAAAAATAACCATCTTAATTGAATTAATTAGTTTAATTGTTTATTAATAATCAAATTTATTTTCAAGTGCACAATAAAATCAGTTCATATTATGTCTATATAATATGTCTATTTATAGAATAATACATTATTACTAAGAGAATATAGTAATATAATATATAAATGCAGTAATTTTTGCTCATATTTACTTAATATATATATGTATATATATACATATACATATAAATATATAGATATATGTAGATATATATATATAGATATATATGGATATATAGATAGATATATATAGATATATAGATATCTATATATAGATATATATAGATATATATATAGATAGATATAGATATATAGATAGATATACATAGATATATATATTTACTTAGAAACAATCATTTATTTGTTTTAATAAGTTTCCTATTTGTTGAATTAATGTTAGTATGTAAATGAATGTAACATATAAAATGTATGTCTGTCTTTTACCACCATATGTACTGATAAAATGTAAATATTAATTAATTAATAAAAAGTTAATTGTTCATTTATTTCAAAAATTATTTTTTATAAAATGAACAATGAATTATATTTATTATCATCATAATTAATTAATTAATGCTTGAATATATTATTTAATTTTTTATTTGTTTTAAATTTAAATATGATAGTAAGTTCAATGTTATTGTTTAAATAATTTATTTACATTTAAATAGAAATCATTTTGATTTATTCTTCGATAATGATATGCATATTTATAGTAATGACAATAGTTGATTATTACGATATATATATCACAAATAGATGGAAATGAGAATTGTAGCATTGGATGCCGACCCAATGGTGCAGACAGTTAGTTGCTCTCCGTCAACTTGAAGCCCTTGGTAAAGAATTTGAGGTGTGCACTGCTGAGGAGTTCCACACTGGAACGAAACAATTATTCAGTGCTTCTTGATTTTTAATGGTACCCTTCTAACATCAATCTGTGATATATATTCAGTCAACTAATTCATATTTGTTATTACTTTCATGGATGAAGATATTCCTTAGTATGATAATATGAATGATTGTTTAAAAGTTAATGATGTAAAATACATGCTTCCAGTATTAATTAATGGCATTTTAATAGTAGTAGTATGAAAGTTTCAGTGTAAACAGATGATCGTTTTAAAAATCACTAAAAATAAGTGACGCTCTATTAAAGTAAGCTAAGTATAATTTGTGATTGTTTCATTAAATGGATTCATCACTTACGGTTCTTATCATTAATTACAGCATGATATAAACGGTGACAAATTACGTAAACGTACCTGTTGTATCATTGAGTAACTGTCTGTATTCAGTAGATCAAAAGATGTCATTTGATGTAAATGAACTGACTTCGAGTTCCATTATGAATAACAACATTGGAATGCAGATACAATTAGTCAATAAGTTGTAATTAGGTCGAAATACACGTTCTGGATCTCACTTATCAAATATAATCATACCTTTATTATTGTTTTTACTGTGAAATTAGGTAATCTTTTGCATTAAGTATTAAGACGAGTCATCCTTTCCTATCAACTGAAGATTCATCTATGCTCTTTTTGTGTATATTTGAGAATTAATTTCATCGAAACGGTATACAGTAAAGTAGTTATAAGCATCATTGTAATATTATGATAACTATGTAAGTACTAAAGAGTTTACTGTTACAACATAGTTTTATCTTGTGATCATTGTTTCTTTTTAAATGATTGATAATCTATTCAATTATTGTAACTAGTTATCATTCAAAATTCATCTCATCACAGTAACTATTAATAATCACTAATCTTGTTTATAATATATTACGATGTAGTAATCTCTGAACATGATACAATGTTGATAATCAATGTTCTTGATTAATTATTATTTTTAAGTGGCACTGAGTGATATTACATGAGTAGGAATGAAAAACATCAGGTGAACTTTCTAGACGAAAAAGTGATACACTACTGTGAAATGGAAAAACAAACCAACCAAACAAACAATCAATAATATATATCACAAATTGATGGAAGTGGGAATTCTACCATTCGATGCCGACCCAGTGGTGCAGATGGTTAGGCGTTCGCGTCAACCTGAAGCCCCTGGTGCGGAATCGTGGGTGCGCACTGCTGAAGAGTTCCACACTAGAACGAAACAGCTGTCCAGTGCTCCCTTGTGTTCAATGGTACCCTGCCAACATCAATCTGAGATATATCCAATCAAATACATATAAAACAATTTGTCCCTTCAATAAATTTTGATAATGCAATAAGAAAACGAATTTTATCAGAGCAATGTGATATATTTGCGCAATACATTTCGAACAATCTGATCACACATACACTTCTTAAGGCATTTATATATGGAAAATAAAGGTCACTAGACAAGAGCATAAGCTAAGTAAACAAAGATAATAAAGATAACAACGTAAGTCACACTCTATCAAGGTAGGTTGAGGGAAAGTACAAATTGTTTTTGAACACACAAGGGGGGTTCGTACTTCCGTATAGCTAAAGCTTCAACAAACTTTAGTATACGTCCTAAAGCACTTTTATACAGCACCACAAAAGATGATTTGATATCAACTATGTGACCTGTCTCAACTAAGTGTTTAGCAATAGACGATGAAGCTTGTTTATCCTGTACTTTTTTTTCTCCTTTCGAGTCCATTTGTTTTTGAAGCCATTTAGGTATGCGTTCAGCTACCCTTACATGCAGACCACGATTGCTCCTCCCTATGTATGTGTGTCCACACATACACGTAAATTGATAGATACAGTAATACAGTGATAGATACAAGTGTATGTGTGATCAGATTGTTCGAAATGTATTGCTCATATATATCACATAGCTCTGATAAAATTCGTCTTCTTATTTCATTATCAAAACAACATATAAATTGTATCATGTCATATTTCAATTGTCTGTTCATTCAGAAATATTTACGTACATAAGTATATTCTCAATGTTTAGCTTAACTAACAGTATTAACATGCTTTAAATATACTTTATTTCATTTAAAATGGTATGTAACAATTTATTTTTTTCTTTGATAATAATATTTAAATTAGTTGCTAAATATATTGTCCAGAAAGAAAGCTTGACAATGTAATCAACCAGCTTGAAAAACCCATTTTTATCGAACAAACAATACATAGAGAATAATATTAGGTGTTATAGAGATTGTTGAATGCGAATTTAATATCATGAATTGACTTTGTATAGATAATCATTAAAAACTAGAAATGACTAATCAACTGTCTCATCCTAGTATGAGATTCTTCGTTAATGTGCCCACATATCCCCCCCCCACTGTGAATCGAGTCCAATACACCTTGAAGCTCCACAGAGAGCACATAACCTTTAGACCACTAGGCATAGAGATTAAATATTTTCATTTCGGATACATTTATGATTAAAATAACAATAATAATAATAGTAATAAAATGGCACTTCTAAGTAAATATGTCACAAGTTATAGTAACATGTTGCAACTATTAAGTTTTACCTCATTAGAATCATGTTGAGTTACTCTTACAATTAACACAGAACAGTAAATAACTATTTGGAAGTGAACAATACAGCGTTGCACAAAACCACATTATCTAAATGTATTCTAAATACAAATTATTCTATTAGCATAATGAAGTATAATGAAGTATTAGTGTGTTTACTAACTTATTAAATACACTATTCGATAGACTAAGCACTGGATCAATAGTTTAAATGCCATTTCTATCAACCACCACAATAAAATACTTGCATGTATATACACAAGTCACACCCTTAATTGTGAGAGTTTATAATTTCAGATTGTTGGTATTCATAATTGCGATTGATAAGGCCGTACTAAGATGTGCATATCGTGGTTGAATTACTTTCAATAAAGGCTTTTATTACAGGTATTAGTAGCGTAGCACCTGACGTTTTGACGCTTGAAACGATAGTCAACAGCAGTGTATCTTATTTTGAATATCAATACTACGATCCGAATACATCTTAATAACGAGTTGAAAATAATTAGTTTCTTTTAGTAATCAATGAGTTTTAATAAATAAAACTTTTATTTGATTGAATTTATCAAAGATTGATGTTAGCAGGGTACCAGTGAAAACCAGGGAGCACTGGACATCCCAAATAACCATCCTAAATAAAACTTTGTTTATATTATATCTATCAACTATATTATTTAGAAAATCATAGTGTAAAATGATAGGAACAATCGTTTTCTTTGATAAATTTTCATAATGCAATAAGTTGACGTGGTTCATTAGAACTATGCGGTATTTTATTGAGGGATATACTTTGAAAAACTGAGACACACATCAACTTGTTATGATAATTATACATGATTTTTATAATTATATATGGAAAATAAAGGTTAACTGAAAGGTTACAGAAATTAGAGAATAATAAGGGATAACAATATGAATCACAAGATACCGAATATTAAATAATTACAGTTACTAAGGTTAGTCATCGATAAAACTTCAGAACAGTCCACGAACACTGACTCTTTGTCTGAGAGATGCTGGTAATTATGAGCTACCTGGATAGGGTCGGCGTTACAATCGTAATTAATCACTGAACATATTTGGGGAAAGGTTCAGATTCATTCACACGAGGGCATATGTATTAATTATTTATTTTTTTCCCAGACTTTAAGTCCTATTATTCTTTCGTACATACATTTGTACTCCTTGCTGAAGTATATTTTTGTATTGATCTTGTTAATTCGGTGTTGTTGTTCAAATTTGGTATGACAACTTGATCTAACGCACTTATTTGTCAGGCTTGAGTTGTTTATAGGTAACTGGCTGAAAATTACATCGATTGACTTGTGTTTTCTAGGCTTGACTGTTTATTTTTAAGTAATTCATTATCGCTGTTATCAACATCACAAGTGCCTAACTCATGTAAAATTGAGTTATTTAGTCATTTCATAAAGTCTGAACTAACCTGTTCCTAGGATTTGATCTGTAGTAGGTTGTTTTCAGAGGTTTTTTTTCACTTACATTTGTTTTTGTATTTTTGTTTGGTTGAGCTCTGGCGGTAATTTTTTTAATGAAATTTTCACTGTGGATGGGTAAATAAGGCCTATCTAAATACGTTATTTGTTACTTGTATCTTGAATATTTGCAAACTTGTGTCTTCATATATTGAAGTTGGATTGTGACTGGCAAGCGGAATCCAGGACGTGCGTTTCGGCTTATTTGGGACTCATCGACTAGATGTACCTGCATCCCATTACAAATCAATGGGAAAATACAAGCTTATCCCAATCGTGTCTTCATAGTTCAAAGAAAAACATTCATATACTGTTAAATGGATATTCGAAATTTTAATACTTAGATACCATAACCTTACTCAATACGATTATCGAATAAAATGTAAGGTGTTAAACGAAGTGTAAAAACGCAGTCAATCAATGCTTTGGTCGTCTTTTAATTGTATAGCAATTAACTAACTAAAATCGAATAATCCATTACGCATCAATTAGTTGTTATGGTTATACTTCTGAATATGGATTTTTTTGATTTTAACGGTAACATTCACATTGAGTAAAAGTTGAATAACTAATGAAGTTTAACAATAAAATAATTTAATTTAATTTTTCATAATAATCAACATTGTAATAGTGTACCGCTCTCTTCTGAGTCATTTCAACTTCGTGAATCGCATTACAGATTTTCTTGAATAGCTCGTAATCTAATCTTTTGCAGACATTAGTAGCTATAAGGACTCGAGTTAAAAAAAATACCTAGTTTGTGTTAAAGAGTAGTGTAATACACCTGAGCTTACAGTGTTCACATAAGACTCAAGTAACACTTTACTCAATTCTTCGCACTTTTACGTTCACCTTACTTCAGCTCCTTTATATAGCTCCTTCACTTTTTTATATAGTTGAACTGATTATTTAAACACTGTAATTTTAACGATTATCATAATAAAAATATTATTATTGTAATTGCGTGTCATGGAGATTGGTGTTTTTTTCTAAATGTTTGCTCTCCTGTGTTTTAACCCACTTACTGTGATGACTTGTTTGTCCAGGTTATCATTACATTAATTGTCATATGTTCAAATACATATTCATACAGTTTATTAGTCTCACTGTTACGATTAAATTTGAACTCTTACCATCGATTTGCGTTTCTCATGTATTATGATTAGTGATGTAATCCATCAATTTTATTGTTATCACTGTCTTATAAATTACCTTGATTGTTTTAGCATTTTGCTTATTTGCATATAAATATTCGTGTACAATAGAGTAAAGCCTGATGAATATCTAAACAAGTACAATATTGTTCATTTATATTATGTTGTACTGATTCATATCTCAGTGTTTACAAATAAGAGATATAATTGTTGGAATATAAATTAACTTGTATGTTACTGTTGTTCCTTTAATTCCAATGACTAACTTACTGTAAGATTTCCTACTACATTAATTATGTTTAGGATACTTTTATAAAATTGTTTTACTACCACTTAGTGTTAGGAGCCCTCAATAATTCAACAAAATGATTTTATAGGCATGAGAAATATTAAAAATATTTCCACAGTGATGGCGGATAGTTGAATCTTAGATTGGTGATTTTGTTAGTGTTACATTTTCAGAGCAAAACGCGTTAATTGGAAAGCTTCCATTACCTTCCTGAACAACATCCTCAATGCCTACTTCTTGAAATTTGTGCTGTTATTACCTCCAAGCTCATTCAAAACAGCTTCATTAGTGTTTTTCGATAGGTTCCAAGAGAATTCTAGAAAATGATGGAGTATGCTTTCAGTAAACTTATTAAATAATTATCGATTATGACTACTGATTGTAATATGCTTTCCACATGCCTTAAGTTCTCAAAGTAATATATAATGTTCTCAATTCTGTTACTTCCCATAAATAAAATAACTTTAGAAGTAAAGCCTCTTTCATGTTTCACACATGTTTTCGATTTTGGGCTCCATAATAGACAACAATCAATGCGAGTCTATATTAACAAACAACCTGTTATTCTTTTTTATAGAAATTCAAACTGATTGCTTTTTGGAATTGTGGTAGTTTTGTGGATAGGTATTAAGTTATTTGCGTCCCTAATAGATTGATGCTGACAGCGTGAGTGAGGCAGTTATCACCGACAACAACAGATGATATCACCTAGTAAGGCCATGAAAGATTGATGAATAAACTGTTTAGCTCATCACATCCAAAATCACCCACCTGAGCAACAAATATTCTCCATCTCAGTATTAAATTATAGGATAAAAGTGAAAACTAGAAAAACATCACACTTAATTGTACAATTGAAGATTGATAAGGGTATTAATGGTTGTAATTTATACAAAATATAATTAATCTTACGTCAATCAAGAGTAATATTAAACCTTCAAATTATTCATAAGATCACTTCTAATGTTTCATCAAATGTTTTTCTCATACTATCCATAGATTTGACTTATATTTGATATTAATTGATTAAATTCATCACAAACTGATGTTGGCAGGGTACCACTGCAAACTAGAGAGCACGAGAGGACCGTTCTGTCCTAGTATGGGACTCCTCAGAGCTGTGCACCATATATTCCGTTTCACAGGCTTCAGGTTTGAGAAAGCTTAGCCCTCTGCACCGCTGGGTCAGCATCCAATCGTAATATTTCTACTTCCATCAATTCGCGATATATATTGTGTGACGATCACCCATTGTCATCGGTGAAACTGTCTCACTCTCCTGCAAGTCTGAACTCCACTATCCACGACTTGTCACTGGGGCTTCAGAAACATCTCAAATTACAATAATCAACTTATTAGTGACTAACTTCACGATGTCTGCACCACTGAGCATGCATTCAATGGTAGGATTCCCACTTCCAGCAATTTATGACCAATTCAATCAACTAAAACCAAACTCCACAAATTACCCCAGACTAACGTTTTTTATCATATGAAATTACGTTGTTAAGACGAGTCATTAACTTGCATTTTTATTAGATTCTAATGTATTATATTGATTTGATTTTAGAATTTATGCTTTGCTACATTGAAACATATTAGCTATTTGTTATTAGAAGCAATCAATCTTGTTATTCTCCATTGTTGACAATATGTTCAATAATCAAACTAATTTAGAGTTATAAAAAATCAATTGTTATTGACTATATGATTCCAACTCGAATATGCAATCATTGATAGAGTAAACAAAACAAATTGAAGAATATTATCCAATAAAAGTTTGAGAAATAAGAGCATAAGACACTATTTACAACACAGAATCAATCTAAGATGCGATAATTTCCCAGTGTTCTTTAATATTCAGTTGTTCGCAAAATGATGTTAACTTATGATGAAAATTACCGTGGAGAAAAGTTTTAGTTTAGGGTTGGTTAGTTTTGTTGAGATTATGTTCAGCTCAGTGATTTATTCCTAAATCATTCTTTGTCTTGAGAATAGGAAGGCAAAGAGGAGACAATTAGAATGAAGGTTCAAATAATGACAGAACGAATATTAACAACAATATATCAAACTACAGTTTAACAGGACAATATACTAGTTATTCATAGCTTAATTCTTTGTAGTTTAGATTAACGAAAATATTCAGATGAAAGAGAAGTTCTGTAGCTTAGGTGGATGGTAATAGTTGAATTGGGTTCCTTGACCTAGCTGAATTAATCAGTGATATATAATATATATCTATATCGCATTTTCCGTAGTTGTCCAGATTTTACTAACTCGAAATAAAGCTATATTTCACTTACTGATGTCTGTAAATTATATTTCATATCACACAAATACTCACAATTACTGACAAATTACTTAGAGACAGTTTTCATTACCAGTTCACCAGTGTTATGAAAATCCAAAGTCCAAACAAATGCCAAATTTAGATGATATACTCCAAGTTCATAACGATGTAGTAAATAATTAACAAAATGAAATTAACCTTTGTAACATCCATGAAGTGATTTGATCTGTATTGGCTCCAATACGTGTGTATTAACTCATTATATTTTTAGTACTTATTACTTCAAATACCCAGAGAATATCTACTGAGTTATGAGTAAATTCATACCCATTACACCAATGAGAGATAATTTATATTTAGTAGCTCAGTGAATAACATGATGATACTTGAAGTGAGTCGATCTAAAACGAGCTTCAGTATGGATTTTAATAGTGAGATACAGGCACACCCAAATGATGAGTGCTCAGCGGAATTCGACGTAGGTTCTGAACTCCATCACTAATCACAATCTAACTTTAATAGAACAATATTTATAAATGCAACCTTATTATGAATTAACCTTTTTCTACATTAATTTTTAGAATTGCAAAATGTCATTGTCGTCACGAGTAAAATGTTTATTAATGATGTTACTTTCTGTTGCTGCTGTCCATTTATTCTATTCATGGAGTGCAAAATTCACTGTAAATACTCCAGTATTTATCATCAATTATACGTCTCATGATGTTCCATTCACAGAAGTATGTAACACACTTGTTTCACAGTTCATTTATTATTTAGATACTTATTTCTTGTGATTGTTAATAATAAAGTTGAGGTGGTTTTGTAGAGGTAGGTACTGGGCTTAGTTATTTGTATTCGTCACAAGCCGTTATTGGTTCGATACCACTTGAAACCAGAGAAAATTGAACGGCTACTTCTCCCTAGTGTAAGCTTCTTCAACAGTGCTCACCCTTGATTCTACAAGAGAATCAAACTTAAGACCTCCATATTAGAGGACTGTTGATTCCCCCCATGCACCATCACGTCGGTCACTGCCCAGTTATAGAACTCCCTCTTCCCATACCTGGACAAAACGGCTGTCCTTGGTTTTCAGTGTTACCCATCCTGCCTCACTCGGTCGAATACAAGCGACGAAATGTTTACTGATAGTTGTCTTATCCAAATATAATATGGATTTATGCTGATTTTAGATAGATTCCACAGGTATTATTTGTCTTGTTTAACCATCAGTTCTACACAATGATATCTCTGTGATTGTTATGTTTATTGTTGAAATACATTGATAATGTTAATGAAGTCACTGATTCCATTGTTAAGAATGCTTTTTTAGGTGTTGATGACTGATTGTTAATTTGTTTGGAGAAGAACAGAAAAACGGTTTACACTTAGTTTTAGAAATAGCTGTTTAGATGGACAGTACAAAGAATAGTTTGATACAACATTGTAATTCACCATAATATGTAGTAACTACTAAGCGTAAAACCTGTCTGTTCTGGATTACACCATGAAAGCTGGAAGTCGATATTTGTCATTTCACGCACTAGAACAGCAAAAAGCCAATTGTTGACTAATATTGTATAAGTTGCTTTCTAATCAGTCCCATGATTGGGCTAGAAAAGAATACATATCAAGGACTCATCAGTGTAGATCTTATGAAGTTATTTTTGTAGAAAATAAAGCTAACCAATTAAGTTAATTCGAAAAGCTTGTTGTATTTTATAGTAACATAAAACCACGGAGTGACTGGTTTGATATGTAAAGGCGTTTGATCTAAAATGTTTGAGTGTTTACATGTTAAAAACATACTAGCACACTTTTAGAAAACAGTTTCACTAGAGTAGAAGTGACCACAGCGCTAGCAAACTGTAATGAGAACAGAAACTGAACAAAGATAAAATCACAAAATGACAATAGTTTGTACTTAAAAAAGAAGTATTGTATGGAAGAATCATTACTCACTGATAATTGTAACTAAATATTTTACTTTCATATTAGTATGAGTAAAGTTGTGCTGGATTGGTTGCAGAATATGATGTTTCACAGTTTACTCTGGATAATACATGATACTTTAGAGTATTTGGATTCAATACTTAAGACCTATCAGTATAGAGTCGGCGAGTCGTTACATACGGATTCTTCTCCATCTCCACGATTAATCAATGTACTAGAAACTAGTTATTAATGGCCAAATTAGGTGCTTTCTAGTGCTGAGTCACAGAATGACATTAGTTAGACAATCATTGTAAACTATGAAGCACTGTACAACTACGTCATTCTAGTATTGGGCTTCTCAACAGTGCTTAACAACAACAATGCCTGAGATCGAGTCTATGACCCTCTTGCTTCGCTGCAAGCATTAGACTGTTTGATTATAGAGGTGGTAACTGGTGGCCCGCCTTACTATCTCTAGTCATTTCGCCGTACTGCCATCTCAGTGGTCTGAAAATTAACAGCCATTCATGAGGTTTAAAGGTCACAGCTTCGACTGCTGTTGGGGTAGTGGATTTACACCTCACGTAGCCCAATACTAAGAACAACCAACCAGTGCTTATGGTTTGCAATGGTTGTTCAAGGTCAGTCTGTGATACCATCCATAAAATTCACTAGACTTCAAGTCCACATAGTCTTCACATCAACTAGCTGTTAAATGCTATGTTAAGTCTTTACAGTTATCAACGCAAACTAGCAATTATGGACATTAACCAGGAAAAAAATTAAAATATTGGGCAGAAAAAGCATGAATGGAAACTATGGAATTATTCGGAGCATTGCCCTGACGTCAGGCATAGATCAATAGACATATCGAAGTCAACACAACATATCAGTTATTCAAAATAAAAATTAAAGACTATGAGATCAGAAGTCGGGACAAATCATTAACCAAAATAAAAACATAAATATCAATGACACTATTGTGGAGTAAAGTGCCATATCATGAGAATAAATGATTAATTGTTTATTGAAAGATTCAGATCATTTGCTTGATTTCGAGATATATGCTGATAAAGTTATCCAGGAAGACAATATAAGCTTCATTATCAGACCATCCAGGTCAATGAATATTAAAACCTTCCCCTCCCCGTCTGAACTATGAATCAGTTCCGTTATCTTGAAATTATTTATTGTTCAGTTTAAATTTCATTTCTTGTAATCAAATTAAAGTGTCATCTGTAAATTGTTCAAAATTATCTACCACAAATTTTCTTATCAAGGACAGGCTACTCTGTTATTAATTTATTTTTTGTCACCTGTGTCCATAATTTGACTTAATTATTCATGATATTTACAATCGAATTGAAGTGGTTTGTAGAGACTTGTATTAAGTTTGATTGACTGAATTCGTTACAAATCGATGTTGGAAGGATATCATTGAAAACCATAGGGTGGTAGCCATCTGTTTTGTTTTAGTGGAGGACTCCCCAGCCATGTGCATAATAGGTTCCACTTCATGTATGAGAAAGCCTAACCCTCTGGACCACTAAGCCAGCATTCAATAGTAATATTTCCACTTCCACTAATTTGTAATATATATTGTGTGACGATCATCGATTGTCATCGGTGAAAACTGTCTAACTCTCGGCAAGTCTTAACTCCACTATTCTATATATATCTCAAATTGATGGGAGTGGAAATATTACTATTGGATGCCGGCCTAGTGGTGCAGAGAGTTAGACTTTCTCAAACCTGAAGCCTCTGAGGCGAAATCGATGATGTACACTGCTTAGGAGTTCCATACTAAGACAAAATATTTGTAATCATTCAGGAGTTATAATAAAATCTATGAAGGAAACTGAAGATCACTTTTAATGATAAGAAATTATTATCTGAAACAACACTTACTTTAAGTTGAATTGTGACTGGCAAGCGGAATCCAGGACGCCCGTTTCGTCCTATTTTGAACTCATCGGCTGGATGTACCTTCATCCAATTACTTTGTTTATTTTAATTTAAAGCTCAATTATATGATAATGTCATTAAAGCATATCATTTTTCAAAAACCATAATGAAGTAATTAATCAAGGTTTTTTACTAATATGTAATTTAACCTTCAGTTAATTGTTTGATTCGTTATATTTTCTATTAAACATGGCAATTTATTATGTCTTTAATTAGATTCAACATCCAGATGATATAATTTCACTAGTGACCAATTTAAACCATTAGAATTCATTATTTTAAAATAATATTTTAGAGAATATTCCACAGAAAGGTAACTGATTAAATATAACTGATATATTATTGAGTGATAAAACAAGGAATTGTTAATGACATAAGCTATCTTATTTAGTAATAATTTACGAAATTCTTTCTCCAATCACATCGACTAATCGTTGAACAGTTTGTCTAAACCACTGTATTGTTCGGATTCTACTGACCATGTGACTATTCAAACACTAATCTTAGCGATTCAACACTATATACTCAAGTTATTAATATAAATTAACTGTTGAAGATGATCGAAAGAATATCCTGATTGATCTAGTTTTCATGCTAGTCAGAATTCATTAACAAAGTTTACTTGCAGTAATGAGACTTAAACGCACAACATGAAGTCTTACAACCAGAGACATTGCCACACAGTTATTAACACCGCTAATAATCTTCTTTTGGTATGAAATACACATGTTGATTAATTCATGAGCAGTAGTCAGTGGAGTGTTACTAAACTCCTTAATACACATAATCCTTTTGATCAAAAGAGAATCCTAGGTCCAAGATTTTATATAGATAATATCTAATCACTGACTCATGCCTTACTTGTGTATGAAAGTCTATTATCTGAAGTTTAGCAATTGAACAAAAGTCTAGAAGTTGTTCCTAGTAAGCGTAAAGTATTTTTCAGCAATACGAGTATGTGCTTATGGTACTAGGCGATGAGTATATTCTGAATAATATTCCAGTATTTTTCCTACTTCGAATTCGTATTATCATACTGACTGAGGCTTGAACTATGTGTTTAATACTTCATGAACTTCATTGTTTGTGATCCAATATATTTCTCTTTTATTCAGTTAATCCTGAATATTAATGCATGCTTGAAAATATCTAAGATTATACACTAAGTTGACATGGTTATGTTGGGATTAATGTTAATTTGTTGTTTTGTACTTCACAGATTGATCTCGGCTGCACTCAACGGGAAACCAGGAAGCACAATAAAACTGCTTCATCGTAGTATTGGACTCTTCATTTGTGCGCACACACGAGCACACTACAGGATTTAACCTAAGACCTATTAGATCTACTTCAGTTTATTAGGGCAGAAGGCTGGAATGTCTGCGTTAGTAGTTACGATGAGAAGCTCTCAGTTAATTCAACTTTATTTTGGGTGTGTCGACGATAGAGCTACTATTAAGTGTTGTAGTAGAGTACACTCGTGAACTACTTTATGAGAGAGTCGGTAATCAGCTGGCAGATAATATGTTCTGGACATTTTTGGAGTGTCCTTGTTAATTTTCTGTCCTGGGTGGCAACAAAAATGGAGGGGCATGTTAGGGGTAAATTTATTATTAAATATTTTGAAGACTGTTATTAGGTTGCGTTTATAATACAGGAAGAGTAAGTTTAGTTTAAACAGGTTTTTGTCCTACAGAAGCCATGAGATTTCAGGGATTAGCCTAGTTACAGTCCTTTGAACCTTTTCCAATAATTTGACACCATTTTTAATACAAGAACTACCTGCTAGTATACAGTATTTAAGTTTTGGCCTTGTAAATGCAGTGTACATGGTTAGAAGTGTCCAAGCATCAATACACCTAAAGGTTCTACTTATTGACCAGAGTGTTCCAAAGCTTTTAGCTGCAATAACACGGCAATGTGCAGTAATTTTTAAATCGCTGCTATTGAAGACTCCTAGATCAATATGCATCCGGATGACCTGCTGCACAACGTTACTCATTATGTATACTTCTGTATTTTGATGTCCAATATGTATCATAATGCGACTAAAAGCATTCACCGAGGGTTGCTAGATGTTGAACTGTTTTTCTAGTTTATGTAGATCATCTTGGAGTTCTCAAGCTACATCATTAGGGATATTTTGGTCCTTGAAAGTACACCAGCTTTCTCGTGTTACCAATAAGTTTGTAAGGTATGAGTAACCTTACTGAAACCATGCTACATTTCTCAGAGCAGTAGACTATAGTCTGAATACTTAAATAATGTTTTACCGGTAATCTCCAAAACCTTAACAGCTTCGGTAGTTAGGCTTACTGAGCAATAGTTCTCAGGTTATGCCACACAACTGTTTTGAAGACAGGATTTAATGTAGTGTTTTCCCGGTCACTAGGCAATTTACTGGACTGATTAAAGTATACATTCAAAGGGTCAGAGATGAATTTCACAAGTTCCTTTGATATTCTAGGATTCATTACGTCGAGTCCTATGGATTTCCCTACATCGAGTTTACTTAGTAGTTCAGGAACATGGAGTTCCTGTATATCCATTGTTTCTATCCTGTGGTTTGGAGAAACCAATTTTTGTTGTACGAATGGTTTCTGCTAAAAAGTAATCAACAAATAATTCCACTATACCACAATCATCCTCCAAAGAGTTGGTGAGCCGTTTCCAGACAAAGTTGGTATGTAGCTTCCTCTCATTGTTCTTCGGTTAATATAAGAGAACATGAGTTTTGGACATTCAGTTGATTTTTCTACATATTGTCCCTCATGGATCGTCAAAGCCTTTGTAAATACAGAGACACATGAGTTTCTGGCTTCCTGGTATTCCGGCTTATTTTCGACTGTACCAAGTAACCTACTCCACGCTGTCATTCTTTTATGGAGAAGAGAACACATCTCTTCACTAAATCACATTGGACGGTTTCGGGGTTTGAGCCGTATTGTCCATGGTATATGCGGTGTAGTAACGTTAACATAAAGCACACCAAAGTCTCCCATCCCGTTTCTATAACAGACTCCAGAGGGATCGTCCAATCAACTGAAGATGCTGCCCACATAATGGCCTGTATATTCTGTCTGGCATCACTAGTGGTAACAGTGGGGGAGAGTAAAGACTAGCAAAACATGGTCACTTTTACCTAGTGGTTGTAAGTACTCAATGTCTGTGACATCTTCTTCACGATGAATCAAAAGAAGGTCATACATAGATGAATCAGAATCAGGATCGTAACGTGTCAGTTGCCTTATATGTCGCACTAATACGGTTACCATAACCGTATCAACTGGCTGTGGCTTAAAATAGTTTTCGAACAAGTCTGTCCTTAGATAACTCCAGTCAATCTTTGATGCATTAAAATCGCCTAATATTAAACACCTTCGGCTGGAGGACCAAGTACTGAGTTTGTTTAGTAAGACCCTGTTTGTCTCACAAAGTGTTCTGTGGAAGACAGACAACCAACAGCTCTTGTCCCTTAAACTATAGGCGATAATATGCTATTACGTACATGCCACTTTTGTGAGATATGGTACCTACAACTATTAGTGGGACATTGTTTTTGATGAAGAGAGCTACTCCTCCTATCTTACGATTATGGATCCTATCAACCCTCACTAATGTAAAGTTGTCTATGTTAGGCTCAGCATCTCGTATGGACAAGGTCACCGTTATATCTATAATTGAGATTATATCTGACTTATAATGATCAATTTGTACACTAACTCAGAGAGTTTATTGAGGAAGCTTCGGGCGTTTGTGTAACAGACGCTAAGACCATTTAAATGACTTCGTGTTACACCCAGAGTAACTACAGCATCATCCACTCTCGAAGCTTCACCACAAGAAAATTTACATTTTCAAGATCTCTTTCTTCGGCTTCAAGTCGTAGTTTGAGTTCCACTTCGTCCCCGTGCATTTTTACGCGATCAGAAAGTGAAAGGTCCTTTCGTACGAAAATCCTGGTTGTTTTCAGATTGATCACATTCCTAAGTATCAGGTCCCGGTCCTCTGCTGATTTGAGAACGACTTTAAACAATCTTACCTGGTTTTACTGTAAGTCGGTTTTCAGCCTTACTAATCAATACGATTTAACAGAATAACTCCTGTTACTTCCGGAGGCGTAAGTTTATTAAGAAATTCTTTAACTTAGTCTATATCGTGTTCAAAACGAACTTTGGTCTCATGGTCTATGCTTCCCTTTACTGTGTGAAAAATGGCGACCTTGCTATAATATTTTCGCCTTTGTTTTCTTGCTGCTTCAGGTGAGGAGGGGTTATTATTGACAAAATCAGAAACATTCTTCACTTCTTATTTTTCTCCATCAACTCATCAGTGCTTTCAGTATAGAGCTCCATGTTTTTGTAGACTCTGAGTTTCCATCGAGTTCGGTTGGTAAGGTGTCGCCCATCATCGTGACTGTTTGTAGTGGAGCGTGCTTCCGACCAGGATTTCTGCGGTGCTTTACAGTGATTATTGAGGGAACGAAGATACCTTTTGGTATATTCGATTGTCTGTGCCTGTTTCAACCTCCTTCTATTACAGTTGACTCCTTTTGTTCGATGGGCTCCGGTGAAATGGTAGGCCACGAACGCATCTGTGATGAGTTAACGGAGACCTGTGTATTGACCAGGTATATATCATTGCACTTATGGTTGGGATTTTCGGGTTTTTTTTATCAACAATATACTTTTCAACAACGTTTACTATATCGATGATCTCCGATAGTAGACTAGTGATGTCAGAGTAACACTGCTGATATAACCAACTATAACCAAGTTTACTAAACATTTTTAATAAAGCACGTGTCATGTTGGTTTAAACCACATGAAACCAACGTTTTCACTCGTTACATCGCATCCTGCTATTAACCGAGTATCAAAACTCCTATCGTTGGAAAAAGCCTTTTTCACAAGTTTCCTTCACCATTTAAGAAGTATTGCTACTAAAACCGAGCTGACGAAAACGCAACTTCTGAAGAAATGAAAAGTTGAACGACGAAAAACTTTAGTAAACTGACAAAAAATCACAGGAAAAATGCGAAGTTTGATACCGAAAATAACTCACCGGTACCTCCAGTATGCTTTGAAACTGTTTAGGTTCACAGAAATGTTAACTAACAACGTTAGAAAACACAAGGTACTCAGGAAATGAGTGTTAAAGAAGATCATTAGAGGTTTACTCTACTTGGTTCTTTAACTGTAATTGATTTAGTTAAAGCAGAAACATTAGTCTTGATGCGTTTTGAGCGACCAACACCAACAATATACTCAATGACAAAAAAATACCTCCGTCCTTCCTAGGTTACGTGGTTATGAGTGTTTAACCATCAGTACCATTCTGCCGGCATCCAGTAGTAGGAGCTTAATTTTAGTCAATTCCTGACATGGCACAAAGATAATCCAAACCCAGCTCTGATAATTATTTCTCTCTCGATACCTCTGAACTCCACCAGTCACAATTCCTAACTTCGGAAACATTTTAGGAATCGTACCATGGAACACCAACTTAGTGATACTAATGGTTAAACGCTCTCTAGGAAACCTGAAAGGCCTTAGGATAGATCCTCTGCTAGATAAGTTAAAGTGCACTTCAGAGGATTCCTGTACCAAGACGAAACATCTTAGAAATGTTCCCTGGTTTTGAATAGTACCCAAATGAGATCAATCTGTAAAAAATAAAAGTAATAAATAACACGGTTAATTCAAATATTTGAGTGTATACATCCATAATCGCCTTACAAACTGGACAATTACAAGTGAATTGAGAATCGTAGGGTCATCAACTAGTAGTTTTGAAGCCAATACGTAATCAGTCTAGTGAGGATCTTTACATTATTGATCACACCAAGCACATATTGTCTTTGACCAATCTTCTTATAAAAAATAACTGTAACCAGTATATCATTCCTATAATTTAATGAATTAATGGTCTTAAGTAGTGATCACAATATAAATTTTGACAGGTCAAGGAAATTAAGATTTACATAATAAGTTAGTCATATATATGATATTCTTATTGATCGTAAATTAATAGACCTAAGAGAGATGTAACAACGCAACCAAAGCCAGAGTTGACTAGAACATGATATGTTATTAATATTCATCAACATATATGTATGTATACTTTTGACAATATTTTCAAATTTAGACTTAGATTACCTACAACATTTTCAATGTTCATAGTATGTGTAGTACTTAGCTCCTCTGGTCATTCAATGAGTGAACGCTGGATACTACTGTACCTTACATTACCACAACTGTCTGCTATTTGCATGTCCTGTGTAGCGTAACCCAACGTAACAAATTAAAAATGAAAATGCAATGTAAGTTTCAAAACCTCCTGAAATCAAGCTTCAAATGAAGTTCCTCCTACTATGTACGACTTTGGTGACTTATTACAGTGAGCTGTAATAAGGAACGTATGTAGAGAGTGCTTAATGCGTTTAAATAATACATGAATATAAATAGTTAAAATTAAATATGAAAAAATATCTATTACCGGTTATCATAAATACACTAAACAAATTAACAGTTTTATATAAGTTGGATTGTGACTGGCAAGTGGAATCCAGGACACGCGTTTCGTCCTATTTGGGACTGATCGGCTGGATGTACCTTCATCCCAATGTTGATGTTCACACTGGGATTCGAACTCAGTCCGTTTCGTGTCGAACGCCACCGCGTTCACCACTAGACTACTGAGTCCGGACAGTCACACTTGTGCAACGGGCACATTGGTATTAGGATAAACTTGTATATTCCCGTTGATTTGTTATAGACTGAAGCTGGTCAGTCATTGTTACTATATGTGTATCCTGTGCATCCAACTTATATAATACTTGTGAAAATTTCGCTATATCGAGGCAATCCGCTCAGGATGCACACATAACAACAATGACTGACCAGCTTCAGTCTATAACAAATCAACGGGAATATACAAGTTTATCCTAAATTAACAGTTTATTTCAATGTAGTTTACTTGAAAGAGCGGAAGCTAGTATTCATGGGATTGCATTATAATGGCTTCAACACATTTAACACTCCGTAAATACGGTATACAGAGAGACATCGAATTTTAGTAGACAGCAGAAGCTGAAAATAGAATAATTTCACTGTATGGACTATTACAGGAAACAATTATTAAACCACAATTATTTAACACAAGACCTTCCATTGAGAACGAAGAGTATGACAGATACATTTATTGAATAAACGACTACAAGTATATTTGAAGACGTACAACCAGACAAAACGTCAAAGCTACAGAATCATCATTTCTAACCACTTAATAATTATCGCAAGCATACTAATAAGAATTTAGTACACATATAAAGCTAACAACTCTCACAAGAATTAATATTTCTAGATCAATTCAACAGTTGTCATTAAGTGTGTATGTTACAAAAATCAAAGTAACTAGGTGTATATTTCCTCCTTCACTATGTTAACACTTCTTTTTGCAATTAAATGTACTAAATCTTTGAATTCATTATAAATAGAACTTTAATTGAAGTTATACTTTAGACTGCCAAAATTCTCAGCTTGAAATGAATTCATTAATGTAAATAACACTGATATACAGTAGTCGTAAGATTAAATAAACTATGATATAACGAAACTTGTTGAATACTCCTCATTCAGTGAACGGTGGAGACGTTTCACATAATATCAGCCTAGAGTTTAATTATCTACTGTTTAATCCACATATAATTCAAATAAGAAAACAAAATATCCATTCTTAATCATCTTGTTAAATCTCACTTTCGTTTATTATAACTTCAAAAAAAAGACGTCAAACCAGAAGTAGTAGAATTTGTATGTATAACGATATGATTGAAGATCAATTTGTACTCTATACCTTTCCTAAAAGAGATTATAACAACATATAATTAATCTTCTGATCATTAAATAATGCAATCGTATAATTCGTAAACAATTGGCATTTATGAGACAAATTTGAAATCATTCCCGTAGTATTTGTAAATACGTCTCTCGGTTTTACTTTATAATTTCAGGTATTTTGTCAACGATCGAAATATCTACAAGGCAAGTTTTTTCTACAGATATTGTGTAAATGCGTCAAATTCTTAAAACTATTCTCTACTTTGTTTTTAGGTTTGATTTTACTACATACTGATATATGTTATAAATACTGGTTATACTGACTCAGTGGTGTTATGATGCAAAAGAATAGTTTATTTATCAAAAGCCAATTGGGTGTGCCTAATCAGTAAATGCACGTCTGCCTTATGTTCACACAATCCCAAGCCGGAGATAGAAAGACACAAGACGTTAGACCAACCGGACAGTAATCATATTATACTTCATGCAACCCTTTATATATACATAAAATCAGACCGCACAGCAAACCAATTAGGAATTTAACATTAATGCAAAATAGGAGCAATAGTGAATGTGAACTGGAGTACGTATACACAAGTGATTAACAATAATTCATCATTCAGAAATTATATACTAACAGTTAATGTGTCAAATGGTAGGATATGGCAGGAGGAACTAAATAATAATAAAAATAAAATGTTCACCTTAAATACAATCAAAAATACTGAAGTACCCTACAGAAAAACAGTTCTCGAAGATAATCAATATTCCTTAGGTGCCCAGCCTATCAAATGGTCAATATGTTTACTATATGATAATAATGTATGAACTGTTCTGGTTAGTGCACTGTCATCACATAATTAATAAAACATTGCCATTAGGCAGTTAGATGTACTCTGTAGAAAACCCTACATAGCCCAAGTTTCGTAGTGATTGGAACTTCTCAGTAAAACATACTTTACTACTGCAGTTAATGTTCCCCAGCTCATTCAAAGTAGTGTCAACCATTTCGACATCTTGGGATGTTCCGGCTGTATTATTTGAGTCAACTCTAACTTCCTGTGCAACTGGAATATTTACATTGGTTAATCACTGAATGGTGGCCTGTGTGATGTTTGTTTGAGCCTTTTAGAGCTGATCGCACACTATTGATCAGCCTAAGTCCCCCAAAATTGTGTTTAGTTCTTGTTGACATATTACAAGCATGAAATCCAGATCAAGCAAGGCTTCTTCCATGCTATCTTTAACTGCCTAACGTTAAATAAATAGTACACGCGTGGTTGAATCACCTTAACTACTGACTGCATTGCAACTTGATAGATAGAATTCGACCAACGCTAAGAACTAGACAAGGTGATATTGACCAATATCCGATGATCAACCAATATAGACATACACTTTCATTCTACTGTATGACAAATTATATTCACAAAATCATTACCAATTTATCGAATAAATTAAGATTATTCAGAGGAAAGTTATTTTTTTCTGATGCCGTTTACTAAGATTCTACGATAGTCTTAACTGTTGATTAGCACACACACTTTTATAATAAAACAGATAGATATTATTCCAATTAAAAAATGACATTTGAAAGTGTTTCTCAAACATCACGAAAAGATTTCGAAAATGGTGTGTAATGTGAAACAGTAGATTAAAAATAGAGTGATAGATCAAACATTCGGTAGTTAGTACATGCCGTGATGACACGCAAGCGTTTATGTTTAGATAGTACAATTTCTGATGGTGTGTACGAAAACAAATTATTGTTAATTCGTCTAGATTAGTACTTAGTGGCTGAGTAGTCATAGTCCATTTAACATGGTTGAAGTCCCTTTTAAAAACCGTAAAACTTTTTAGAGCTATTTACCGATAGTACCAAACTGTTAATCAGTGGCAAGTGCCTAACCAAACAGGGACCAAACCCAATACTATCAGGTTTCAAGATAATCATTTAAGCCACGCGATATTGTTGGTGCACTGTGCTAAGGAGTCCTTTTTAAAGATTTAATAACTGCACAATACTTTGAAGTTTTTAGTGATACTCTGAATGTAGCTGAATTGTGATGGATATCAACTGTGAAATGGAAGTCATTAGAAATCAGTCATACACTTCAATGAAATATACAATTATATTTAAGGCTATTTAACTTGTTTTTGTATATTCACTTCAAAACCCATTTGATGTTAATTCTTAGTTATCAAATTTTAAGTTATCAAAAACACCAAATTACTAATCGTCATGGTGACAAATGTATGCTAAATGAAGTTTTTAAAGTGAAAATTTTATCCATTAAACTTATATTTTTCTTGGTTCGACCCCTGACGTAATAATTATTTACTATCTCTTAGTTTTTACTAGTTGTCTAGCTATAAAAAATCAATGATGAAAATTACAAAACTCAATAATGCCTACATATCTCTAAGTACTAACATGTAAATATTGATTTATCTGTTTTGATATTTCCAGTCGGTCGCTTAAAAATCTCAACTAAAGCATTATTTTGGTCACAAATACAATATAAATATGCATTGTCACAGCCAGTTGATTTCATTGTAGCGAATTCATCATCAACAAATTTCAATTCACAGCAGATATTTGCATCACTTTACATTAAACACAATCCAACAAAAATACATAATTTAATTGATTCAAATAGTACTTTAAAAAATACTACTGATATGAATGATAATGTTATAGATTACACTTTACCAAATATATGGTCACCAGTAGGTTGTTCAACTAGTCTATCTACAGCTATAATTATTCCATATCGTAAAAGAGAACAACATTTACGAGTAATAATAGACTATATGCATGGATTTTTACGACATCAAAAAATACCGTACACTGTTTTTGTTATTGAACAGGTATGTAAACATTTTATTAGAGTACTATTTTTGAGTTTTTTTTTAAGAAAAAACCAATCATTACTTTATATTATTTACTTCATTAGCATAGAAATAGTTTGAAGATCAGATAATGTACTAGTTTATTTAATTTCAGTAGTGATCAACCACGGATTAGTGAAGTACATTTGTGTGTTATGCTTTGAAATGCTATATGTATTCCTATGAATCTACATCTAACAGATCATTAAGTATAAAACAAGCTTATAGTTTCTATATTTTGTGAGATTTTATATCATACTCTAATTAGCACTTAGAATTACAAATCGCAGTTAAGTAGTAACACAGTAAGAACTTAAATGTAGTAGTAGTAGTAGTAGTAGTAGTAGTAAAAATTGTATCGCAATCACCAAAAGTATGAATTGCAAGCAGTCGGCAGTCAGCACTCAGTAATCCAGGAACCAGTAATCACGTAATCCAACTATTCAGTAATGCAGGAATACCGTTTTTATAAAGAATATATATATATATATATATATATATATATATATATATATATATATATATATATATATAGGAATAACAACGTCCCAAATATAGATAGTTACAAAGGGGTGAGAACTGGAAAGCCAGTGACAAGTAAGGACTGTGAAGGTGAGATTAACATACGTCACCAATACAAGATAACATAGAGATGAGCAAGAGGACACACAATCGGAAAATACATGAATTACAAAATATGGTAACTCATTTATATAAACATCAGAAATAAAGACACCAGAGTAACAAGATCGTCTGGTTTTACCTAAACTAGATATTGGAGATCATCACATTTTAGTTAACTGTCTAATATTTAATCAAAATGATTTTGAATGAATTGTTTGTCTTAAATTGTATAGTTGTAACTGATGTGTTTTCATAGTCATTCAGGATTAAATAGTCGATCCGGTTGTATTAACGAGTCGATCTTTTTTTCACGTTGTAATCATTAAACGAAAATATTTTGATCTGAAAGAAATCGGTGAAATAGTTACTCTTAAACTGTCATACGTGGAACTGAAGGTCGCTCGGTTGTGATAAGAAAGGAGTTGACAAGCTTATATACTATAGGAAACTGTTTGTTAACAGCTTTGTAGTAAATATTTGTCATCCAACTTTAATTTCTGTTGCACCTTCACGACACTGAGTATCTAGCATGCTGATAAGTAATTTAAATGTGAACGATACAGGGAAAACAATATTTGCAGAATAGAATGGATTCATAGTATTACGAGGCTTTTATTAGATTCAAACAGTTTGGAGTGATATACTTCATTTGGTAGAGTGAAAGTTATAATTAGTGTTGTAGAATACAAGAAACACTAATAAAGGATGATAGAGAAAGTTTATGTTCAACACGATAGTTTTGGTCTGATTATGTCCTGTGACCTGAATGTTTAAATAGGGCGCTTTCATTTCCATTATGGGTGGAAAATTCCGATGGAATTTCTGTGCGATTGACTTGCTGTTGTTCTAAATTGAGCAGGTTTTATGTAGATGGGTGTTAAGTTTAGTTAACTGTAGTCACCACGGAGTGATGTTAGTTGGGTATAAGTAAAATTCAGGGAGCTCTAGATAGCTGTTTCGCCATAGAGTGGGACTCCACAGCAGTGTACACAGTCAATTCCACCATGGAGTCGAACCCAGGGCCTTTAGGTCTAATCTCAAGTACAATAACCAGTTAACCAGTGACTATATTTAAGATGTTCTGGAAGTTCTAGTGGTGGTTCGTGACGGGTGGAGTTTAGACTTCTTACGAGTGAATCAGTTATCACCAATGCAAATGGATGGTCGTCACTCTATACCGCAAAATAGTAGTAGTTTAAATTTTACTATTGGACGCCGGTCGACTGAATGATGCAGGAGGCCATAAGGCTCGAGATTCAATTTCCTAGTGAAGTTGTGGATGCGTGCCACTAAGGAGTTTCATACAAAGAATAAACAGCTATTCAGTACTCCCTGACTTTCAGTGGTATCTAACTGAAACTAGTTTGTGACAAACGCCTTCATCTAGCTTCTGGAGTTGTATGATGTGTTTTCATAGTCATTCAGGATTAAATAGTCGATCCGGTTGTATAACGAGTCGATCTTTTTTTCACGTTGTAATCATTAAACGAAAATATTTTGATCTGAAAGAAATCGGTGAAATAGTTACTCTTAAACTGTCATACGTGGAACTGAAGGTCGCTCGGTTGTGATAAGAAAGGAGTTGACAAGCTATATACTATAGGAAACTGTTGTTAACAGCTTTGTAGTAAATATTTGTCATCCAACTTTAATTTCTGTTGCACCTTCACGACACTGAGTATCTAGCATGCTGATAAGTAATTTAAATGTGAACGATACAGGGAAAACAATATTTGCAGAATAGAATGGATTCATAGTATTACGAGGCTTTTATTAGATTCAAACAGTTTGGAGTGATATACTTCATTTGGTAGAGTGAAAGTTATAATTAGTGTTGTAGAATACAAGAAACACTAATAAAGGATGATAGAGAAAGTTTATGTTCAACACGATAGTTTTGGTCTGATTATGTCCTGTGACCTGAATGTTTAAATAGGGCGCTTTCATTTCCATTATGGGTGGAAAATTCCGATGGAATTTCTGTGCGATTGACTTGCTGTTGTTCTAAATTGAGCAGGTTTTATGTAGATGGGTGTTAAGTTTAGTTAACTGTAGTCACCACGGAGTGATGTTAGTTGGGTATAAGTAAAATTCAGGGAGCTCTAGATAGCTGTTTCGCCATAGAGTGGGACTCCACAGCAGTGTACACAGTCAATTCCACCATGGAGTCGAACCCAGGGCCTTTAGGTCTAATCTCAAGTACAATAACCAGTTAACCAGTGACTATATTTAAGATGTTCTGGAAGTTCTAGTGGTGGTTCGTGACGGGTGGAGTTTAGACTTCTTACGAGTGAATCAGTTATCACCAATGCAAATGGATGGTCGTCACTCTATACCGCAAAATAGTAGTAGTTTAAATTTTACTATTGGACGCCGGTCGACTGAATGATGCAGGAGGCCATAAGGCTCGAGATTCAATTTCCTAGTGAAGTTGTGGATGCGTGCCACTAAGGAGTTTCATACAAAGAATAAACAGCTATTCAGTACTCCCTGACTTTCAGTGGTATCTAACTGAAACTAGTTTGTGACAAATGCATTCATCTAGCTTCTGGTCTTTCTTCTACGAATTTGTTTGGCTATTGTCAACAATTGTCTCATCATTTTGTTCAGATTTGTTTTTATTCCCTTCTCTCTACCTGACTTGTAACCTATTAGATGTCTGTGATGTTTTTGTCTAGTTAAAAAAAATCAGATTCACTTCAATGAGTTTATTGATTGTTGACTGACATTAGTACTTAGCCTCTAAAAATTTCTTTGGCCTTCTTTAATTCTTCTATCGAAAATCACAATATGTGTCAAATGTATGTCCATAATTTTATACAAGTAAATGATATTAGAGAAGATGCATCAAGATGTTTGGACAGTCTCTCGTTTTTATATTGAAGGTGATAACGTGTTCATCTGTTTTCCCAGTCAAATATGTGTCCATAGATATCTATAATTCACATATATAAAGTCCTCAAGAACAATGGTAAAATCACAGAAATTAAATTCTTCAGATTAGAATAGGCGATTAAACAATAACTATCATTCTGATGTACAAATCTTCTTCGTTATCTTACAATTAAAATGAAGATGGTTATGAGAAGAAAACTTTATTTTTATGTTAGTAATTACTAGAGATATGCAATTGTGTTTATAATCTATTTTACATACACTAATTAATAGAGGTATTATATCATTTAACGAAATAATTAAAAATTATTCATTCGTATTTCCCTTGTTGCATGTTCTTTAAAAATCAATAGATGAATACTAAATTATATACATTCCTATTATTATATAATTTGGATTGTGACTGGCAAGTCGAATCGAAGACGCGCGTTTCGTCCTATTTGGGACTCATCGGCTGGATGTACAAAATCAACGGGAATATACAAGTTTATCCTATATACATCTCTATATTCATAGAATAAGTAACGTAGAACCGTGTAAAGTTAAAAATTAAAAGTTTCTACACACCAGAATTGATTATAAACAATCCAAGCCAATACTCAATTTATTTGAAATTGTTAAGTAAAACGATTGTAACCACATTTATGTATAGAGAGAGTAGCTTAAAGTTCATACATATTAAGTATAATGAAAGTGAGTAGATAGTAATAAGTAATAAACACATATGTAAAAACTGCTTACAAATAGTTACCATCTAAATGCATTTTATACATATTTATTGCATAAATTTTGCAGCAAAGTCTGTTAAAAAATGTATGACGTTAGAAAAGGCAGTTATTGTAATATTATTATTATTATTACTAAGAGGACACAATCTACCTCTAAAATTTTCTTATGATCTCGACATCAGCTTTAAGTATACTATAGAACTAATCAATGATATCTCTTTGAATTTAGTTACTAAACAAGTCTGTGTACAATTCTTATGTAGTACTGGCATTTATTCTGCAACTGATTACAAGTTACTGAATTATGTGTTACTAACTACGGATATACAATGATCTGACAGATCATAACTCAATAAACTTTTATTTCAGAACAATATTTTTAAATTTTATTATATGATTCTTTAAGTGTTTTAATTACTGACAATTTCTAAATCGTATACATACCTTCAATTTGACCTTTCAGTTAGGTAATGGGAAATTTAACCGTGGTTCTCTGCTAAATGCTGGATTTCTTGAAGTTTCCAAATTCAAAGAATACCACTGTTTCATTTTACATGATGTAGATAAATTACCAGAAGATGATCGAATACTTTATACATGTGATTTGTCTCCAGCACATTTATCACCTTTGTTAAGTACTTTTGATTACAAGTTAGTTATATCGTGAACATTTTTTCTGATAATAAATAACCTGAATATTGTGTTGTTGAAGCATATGAAATTAACAAACCCTAATTCATAGGCATGTTTCATGGCTGGGAACAATTTAAAATATTCTCTGAATTAATTTATCTGTCGTAACTGTCAAATCACCACGTTAACTAAAATACTTGTTCATACAAGTTACGTAGATCCAGAAAAGAGATTCAAATAATCCTAGCCAACTTGAGGTCACAAGATTAGACTGTTTAGCCAACTGTACTGATTTATGTTTTAATTGATAACCAACTTCAAAAAAGTTACTGTCATCCTACATCCGAAAAGAGGGTTTACAAAGAGTCATCCTTAAAAACTACATCTAGCCTCTCAGAATGGATTCCCGATGCCTCTTCTAACAGAGTAAACAACCGAGATATAAAGAATGCAGTTGAACTCATTTACCTCACAATTAATTACTTCACTCATTCTTACTGGTTGCCAGTCATAATCAAGTCATATTTATTACTGAAGCTCCAATAGAACGATACTTATATTAATCTAGGATCGCCATTAATCGCTAACTTACTGTAAACAATATCAAGTCATCAAAATTAGTAGCTACTGTGCAAAATGTCTCATAAAACGCAATCGGCTAGAAGAATTAAATTGGTTTTATTTGATTGTTCAATCAGTCCTAATCCTTGTCTAAATCTTACAACTAATGAATCGTAATTTCTTTACTCTGTATATTCACTTACTATTTTCTATGTAAGAATATAAATTAATAAGTATATTACGAACAAAAGTAGAGTGAAGAAATTTCTTTTCAGTTAATACCTCATCATGGTCAAAATATAAAAATACATAGTTTTACATTTGATTACGAAATGAACATCTATGAAATAGTGTTGAATAAATTAGCATAATAATTATAAAAATATAACTTAATAAGGTTGGATTACATCATGACAGTGCATATATTGTATGAATTCAAAAATCAAGTTTATTTAAGTATATATGGCTACAGCTTCTACTGTTTGTAGAAAGTGACATTTGAAAGTGAGGGGATAAATTCATTAAGAATTCGATGCATCATTCTAAATGCTAAATTTTTTTATCAACTTGATGACTTGTATCGACTAAATATGTTAGGATGGTGGTTTTTATTATTATTCTAATTTGTGCTTTCTTAAACCATGAAGGATGATTATATAAGTTGGATTGTGACTGGCAAGTGGAATCCAGGAAGTGCATTTCGTCCTATTTGGGACTCATCAGCTGGATGTACCTGCATCCCAATGTTGATGTTCACACTGGGATTCGAACTCAGTCCGTTTCGGGAATATACAAGTTCATCCTAACACAAAGGATGATGTTTAGAATAAAGATATTTTCATTTTTATTTTTCTTTTACTTAAACTACTCACAATTTATTATAAACGATAACTAATCGATACTATTTGGGCGTTTATATTAATTCTCATTATTCATGATAAAATATTAACAATAAACCAATAGCACTTGTTGGTCAGAATTTAGGACACAATTTATTGATTATTTTCAAATTAAAATGTAAACATATAAAAGTTACAAATACATTCAAAATATATAGTCATGAAATTCTCTTCTAATTGTTTCATTATATTCATTCTTGACTAATTCATTTAATTAACTGTACTGATTCTAGCTACTTCCTCTAGTAGGTGATATATTTTTTTTTAAATTAAATAGTTTTATTGATAGTTTTGTATGTTATTTAATCAATATCTACTTTAAGTATATGCACTTAGTTACTAAATAATAATTTGTATGACTAATTTAACATGACTTCAATTGTCATCATTTATGTAAATAGGTTCAACTTTACTAAACGAATAAAAAAAAATAAAATATTGATTAGACACTTTTTTTTTTTTACAGAAAATAGGAAATTATCTATAATGAAACTTAAAATAATTTTTAGAAAATTTACAAAAGATTGATTATTGTTTGTAAACGAAATGTATTATTAACTTATACATTCAAATTGATATATCGATTTGAATTCAACACATTCATTCAGTGTAAAAATATGCATGGCTATAAACTTATTCAGAAGAGGCAATAAACTTATTATACATCAGAAGATGATAAGAAATCTGAATACGAAAATATAATTAACATCCTACGATTTAATAATTTTATTAAAAATTTGCTAAAATGAAACTAGTGATAAATCAATTGAAACATCATGCATTGGTAAAACTGTTCTACCTTACCGTTATGATACAACAGAAGAATTGCAAACAATTCTAAAATAACATGGAAACAAAACATTCTACAAGACTACCAACTCTATTAGAGGTGCATTAATTAAAATAAAGGACACGATCTTTTTCACTTCTACACAGAATTATGTCTACAGGCTAGGTTGTGTTGATTGTGATCCTTTCCATATTGGAGAGTCTTTACGAGAGATCAAAACTCGTGCCAAAGAACATAAAAGCTACACTGAACGACCTCCAAATAATCCTGTTGAACTATAAACTACAAATTTAATCAGCAATATAATTACATTCTATCTACCACAACCATAAAATCGATATTAAAAGTATCCAAATTATCTAAAGAGGTTTTTCCAATTATAAGGAAATATTAATAGCTGAGGCGCATCACATTTCGTTAAATCCAACTGCACTTAACAAAAGGGAAGGCCTTTCTATCCACGCAACATGAACGTTCTATTCAACCGACTACAATTAAAGTACATCAAATTACATTCATGTGAATATACATACAATTTTTATTCTCATTTCACATATTTTCCCATCACATCACACTAATAAATGCATACATGTCTCACTTGAAATCACCTTAACCCAGCTGATTTGACATGACTTGCATTTTGATATTACGGACTTATTATGATTTAGATTTGTTCCAATGTATTATTTAATCTAGTGTTAATTCAGTACAAATATGCACTAAAATACAAAACATCAGAAGTTTTATTTTCTACTGATTGGAATTTTACAAATATATATCACAAATTGATGAAAGTGGGAATTCTACCATTTGATGTCAACCCAGTGGTGCAGATGGTTAGGCATTAGCGTCAACCTGAAGCCCCCGGTGCGGAATATGGGGCGCACACTGCTGAGAAGCCCCACACTAATACGAAACAACTGTCCAGTTCTCCCTGGTTTTCAATGGTACCCTGCCAACATCAATCTGTGATATATTCATTCAAGTAAATATATATCACATATTTTTGTAACACAACCTGTCCGATGTTTAATTTATTTGAAATTATCCAATTTTAGGTTTATTGTTCGAATAATTTTTAAAAAATGGGTTTGGAAAAATACCTCACGTAATGAAACTTTTGATGACAATGTAGCTGAAGACCTTGGATTTTAGTGACATTTACTAGTGCATTCAATCATGAAAACTGAGAAAATTTCGAGTAAATTAACACAGATGAGGAGTATCTTCAAGGCAATAAGATTATTGTATCCTAAATTTCGTAACATATACTATAAATAACTCTAGTATGTATATACACTGAGTACATTACGTATACATTTAAGTGCTTGAAGTTTCATATCACGAAACCATATAGGTTGAACAGTCATTGAAAATCAAATGATACTCAGTAGTTGTCTTCTTTAAATATGAAAATCCGTAGTAGTGTACTTCGATGATCACAACAACGATCACACTAGTGACCTTCAAGTTTCAAGATAAGTGCTCAACATTCAGACAACTTAGTTGGTATCTCATAGTTTATCATTCTAGCTACAGTTACCTTTAGATATTTTGTCACCTTATCTAATTCCATTTGTTGATGGCTGTTTCTTAAAGTTTATCTTCTTGTTAATGTTAACAATGCCGCGTTATTATGCAATTAAAAATATTACTACAGTACTGCCATTATTAAACTGTTTCAATAAATCACTATAAATATTCACATATTAATAATACAAATCGATTTGCCCTCCAATTTATTTGAATTTTAAAATTGTTTTACTTATTGCAAAAAACTTACAAAATAAAGAGTTACACAAAATTGCATCAATTTCTATTTTATTATTTTATAAAATGATACATAATCAGATAAATTAATGACTTTTGTATCTGACACTTATAAAGTAAATTATATTTTCATGTAATTTGCTCAGTAATAAATTTTTAATCAAAACAGTCTCCATCCCCCCCCTTTCCCTCACCTAAGAACACATCAAATCAATAAGCAATAATCGGATGAAGTAAATTTATTTCATTTTATATATGAATTAAACTAGAGAAATCAGTAAAATGGAATGGTTTCATGGAGATAAATAGGTATACAATTAAGTAGATTGTATTCGTTAGAGATTGATGTTAGTCGAAGTACCAATGAAAATAAGGAAGCATTGAACAGCCATTTTGTCCTCTTCTCAACTTACTTATAATAATCAGTTCAATAGTAACTAACTTCTAAATGTTCTTGAAATTTAAATGAGAAGTAGTGACTGGTGAAGTTCAAATTAATCTGTAAAATGTTTTACAAGTGTAATGTTGAATGTAATATGCATATAAGTTATTTGCTTTCAATTGGAAATAAAATTCCTAATGATAAGTTTAATTTGTTGCTAAATAAAATAAGTGAAAGGGGGGGGGAATTTCGGTGTAGACGAGTATGAGAGATATGTACTAGCTGTTGTGTTAAGTGTAGACACAGGAAAAAAGTGATATTAATTGACAAAATTACCAATCATGATAACAGTGATGATACTAACAATTAAAAATGATATGAATAAGCATAATGCTGAATTGATCAAGAGGTCAAGTGTTAATGATGCTTATAACTAACCCGACAAGTAATATTCAACTAAACGTCCATTACTTGGGTTCAATCCAGTCGTATAGACTATTTTTGGTTAATAACTAACTGTATTATTTTCATAAACATGATAAATTTGCATAATCACTGTTCGGTATGTATGTTTTCTATTGTCCACTTAACTGATTATATTGATTATTTCCTTGTACTAATTTGTCAATTAACAATTTAAAAATAGATATAAATTAATGCTAAGTTCTTCCTGTTTCGACTGTAGTTAAGCCCGGATTCTGAGTAGACCGTTTTGAGGAAATTGCCTGAAAGGTTACCTGTAGGTAATAATATATCTTACATCAGGTGCTTTATTGAATAGTGTATGAAGTAAGAAGTTATTTTTTTTATTATCTCCTCATTCCAATTCAACAGTGATATATAGGTAATTGTAATTGTGAAGACGAAATCAATACCATTCAACTGGTGGTGATAATGGTAATACGAAACACAAATGATCGGCTAACGATAGCTATCGTTTGCAATAAAACAGATCTTCGGATTTAAGAAACCAACGAAGCACATCTCTATGGCTATCAAACTAAATTCTAACGTTTACTTAATCGTTATATTTTTTGTCTTCTTATTTTCATTCATCTTTCGTTAATATAGCTGGTTTCAAATGAGCAGTCAATGTTGATAAATACATACTGAGATGGAACACCTTAGCAATTTCCCTTATTTTCATTCAAATTTTATTGTTACGCATTCATATCTGATAGTCAACTGATTTGTTTCAAACTTATCCTTCATCTTTGTTTTTATGTATAATCAAGTTTAATAACTAAATCGATTCACAATTTAATTTTACACTTTTTATTCTATTACTACATAAATATATGGAACAATTAAGTGGTGTTTTTAAGCTTAAGTTATACTTTTTTATGTTTTAGGCTTCATTACTAACTGATCATTTGTGCTTTATTTTACCATTATCATCACCAATTGGTTGGTATTGGCTTTGTCTTCACAATTACAACTATCTATACATCAATGTTGAATTGTGATGAGGAGATAATTAACAAAAAAAGAAAAACTTCTGACTTCTTATATTTAACCATCTAATCAATTCAGGATTATGTTTATTTATATCATCTTTCAAGAAAAGTAAAATAATTAATACTCTTTACCACTTCACTTCAGTAGTATATTAGAATTAATACAATATGAATTAATAGTGAGTATTAGTGTGGGCAGGACTATAATGTAGGAACGAACCAGTGAAATTGCGACTTTTCATCTCAAGATCATTACTCACAGTTTGGTTGACAATGTTGATGATCTATTGCATGCTCACTAATTTCCAAGAGGGCGTTATCGGTAGTTATTTACAGTAGAAATGTGATTAAACATGGTGATTAAACACTTCCTATTATTAAACTTTACATTTAGCATAAATATTACATCATTCAACATTAGTAAAAGTATTAATTTATCACTTTATTGTTAAACATTTAAAAAATATCCTAAAATTTAAGCATATTTTCTTATTTTATTAAATATTCTTAGATTACTTTATGATCGATTTTTTGGTGGTGTTGTTGCATTTACACGAGAACAATATCAAAAAATTAATGGATTTTCAAATTTATATGAAGGATGGGGTGGTGAAGATGGTGATCTTTTAATGCGTGTTGAACAATATGGTTATAAGTTAAATCGACCCAGTTTAGAAGTTGGTCGTTATTATGCAATAGAACATAAGATAGATAATTTGAATGAAAGAAATCCACATCGGTCAGTTGTAAATGTTATTTTTTAATTTGTATAGATTTTTATTTCCCATACTAATATTGAATATATATATATATAACAAATAGGTTACGGATGCATTTATAATAGAAGCCAGTGACTAATAGATACATTATTAAATTGTTTGCTTACTAGTGATTGACATATATCTTGAACTTTGACGACAATACATAACCTGTAGAGTCCAATAATGTTAAGTCTAAGTTAGTTAGTTAGTTACCCACCAATAACATTAAGTTAAATCACACAATATTGAGAATCAACCGGAATTATGTTTAGATTAAAAGTAGCCGGTGGTACTATTACTACGTGCTAATGTAATTCGGTGGGTTAAGGGTAATCCTAGCCTTGCATTCGGGGTTCTTATGAGACATACACTGAACGAGTAAGAAGTAGATGAGTAAGATGACGCATATATATAGATTATATGAAGGATGGGGTGGTGAAGATGATGATCTTTTAATGCGTGTTGAACAATATGGTTATAAGTTAAATCGACCCAGTTTAGAAGTTGGTCGTTATATGCAATAGAACATAAGATAGATAATTTGAATGAAAGAAATCCACATCGGTCAGTTGTAAATGTTATTTTTTAATTTGTATAGATTTTTATTTCCCATACTAATATTGAATATATATATATATAACAAATAGGTTACGGATGCATTTATAATAGAAGCCAGTGACTAATAGATACATTATTAAATTGTTTGCTTACTAGTGATTGACATATATCTTGAACTTTGACGACAATACATAACCTGTAGAGTCCAATAATGTTAAGTCTAAGTTAGTTAGTTAGTTACCCACCAATAGCATTAAGTTCAATCATACAATATTGAGAATCAACCGGAATTATGTTTAGATTAAAAGTAGCCGGTGGTACTATTACTACGTGCTAATGTAATTCGGTGGGTTAAGGGTAATCCTAGCCTTGCATTCGGGGTTCTTATGAGACATACACTGAACGAGTAAGAAGTAGATGAGTAAGATGACGCATATATATATATATAATATAAAAAATACATGCAAGATGCAACAGTGTTTTGTCGTTTCCTTCCCATTCAGTCTCAAGTCTCTTTCAAGAAATGTCGGTTGGTAAACACAAATCACTAAGTGTAGATCCAGTGGTCTGAAGCTTAAACAATTCATGAATTTTGACGGTTCTCAGTTCTTTTCTTGTCTGAGTCATGGAAGTTCACTTCTGAGGAGTTGCATGCTTCAAAGAGATAACTGTCGAGTATTTCTTGGTTTTTCAATCGTTATTTACTTAATGTCAGTTCGTGAGGTATCACTTCAAACTCAAGGGTTTTAATATCATCTAACAATATCGGATATTTTTAAGAGAACGATCATCAATGCCTAACATAAATAATATCAGCTAAAGAAGATGAATTATTCGTTTCACTTGTCTGTCAAATGGTAGGGATTACTAACAATTCAAATATTAACTTGATAACTGTGGATTAAACTGTCTGTTTTTGTCATTAACAAATTTCAAATATTTCCAGTTATAAATTATTGGAGGTTGCAAATAAACGTTTTAAAACAGATGGATTAAACTCCTTGAAGTACAAAGTAACACAGTCAAAATCAATGTACGGTGGTTTAGTCTACTGGATTTCTATTAATTTTCCTGATAAGAAAGAGAAGTAACTTAGTATACAGGTAGGCTATACAATGAGAAGTTTTATAATGGTTTATTATCAGTGAAGTCTGTTTAAGATCATACCCTTTTGTTCTTTCCGTACATAAATATATTAAAATTGATGGCGTAATGTTTAATATTGTTAAAATGGTTTATTAGTTTAACTATTACTGTTGTTTTAAACAGCAACATCAGTACTTCCTTCATATTGAAGTGGCCTGTAGAGTCATTCAATGAATATTGAATTGCTTCGTCTTAATGGCCTTGTCAGTAACCGATTGTCTTCATGGTTTACATTGACTTCACTTTTTCCTTTATTCATGTCCACTTTCTTGTTCGGTTGATCTCTGACCACTTATTGACTAACCTGTTCTACGTATAGATAACAACAAGAGCTGATAATTAAGATTTATGTTGATGTTCTATTACATACATGGCCATCAACGCAAACTGATTTAATGGAAACAAATGATCAATTTGTCATATCTCGCCCAGTAAAAACTAGAATTTCTTTTATTTCACGACTAAACCACTTGAATATGAAATAAAGAAATAACTGAATTAAAGTAATGCAAGTTTGAATGATATAGAGGAAAGCGTCAAAATATTTATTGCAATCGATAGTAAGACCAACAGTGTCAAAAGTCACTTCAAGGTGATGTAGAATAAAAAACACTTGTGCATGTTTGTGAGCTGTGAGTTTGTATGAAAGATGTGATGAATAACGTCAGGAAATAAAGCTAATTTGTATATGTTGTCAAACATGAGTTAATTGGAGTTGTTTGGATAATTAGTTCATCTTTGGTGAATAGTAAGGCCTTCCTTTCTATTATTAGTAGTATGTAAAATATTGATGTGAAGATATCGAACATTCATTGTTCTAAATTCATACCAATTTTTTTATCTTCACTATCACCTTTACAACATCCTTGTATATCACGACCTAAACCACTTGAATATGAAATAAAGAAGAAATAACTGATTAAAGTAATGCAAGTTTGAATGACTATAGAGGAAAGCGTCAAAAATACTTATGTGCAATCGATAGTAGAGACCAACAGTGTCAAAAGTCACTTCAAGGTGATGTAGAATAAAAAACACTTGTGCATGTTTGTGAGCTGTGAGTTTGTATGAAAGATGTGATGAATAACGTCAGGAAATAAAGCTAATTTGTATATGTTGTCAAACATGAGTTAATTGGAGTTGTTTGGATAATTAGTTCATCTTTGGTGAATAGTAAGGCCTTCCTTTCTATTATTAGTAGTATGTAAAATATTGATGTGAAGATATCGAACATTCATTGTTCTAAATTCATACCAATTTTTTTATCTTCACTATCACCTTTACAACATCTCCCTTAGTTTACATGACTTTTTTTTATTTATCATTTTATCATCATAAGTACCTCGACAATAATTATATTATACTGCATATTACATAACATTATTATTTTATTATTGTTATTATAACAAATAACATACAATTTTTACTTGTCACGTTTATTGTATTCATATATATAGAATTTGATTTATTCATTGTATTATTAAATGTAGCATAATAATTTGTAACAGTTATTAATCTTCTCTACAGTTGATTTTAAATGACCTTTCAAACTTATAAATAACAAATTTTGAATAGATTTGACCAGTATTCAATGTAATCGTTCTGTATGGTAACTATGTAGTTAGTTCGATATATTTACATATACGTGTTATTTTGGCTATTGTAATAGAATTTCTATGGATTAATTAATGTAAGAACTTGATGATGAAGTTATTGAGAACAATTGCTTGCTCAAATATTTCTTATTTCTAATTAGTTCATGGGGATCTTTGAATCAATTAATAACTCACAGTGAATAGCCAAGTTTAAGAGAGAAAAATTACAGTTTATGAATTCAGGACTGTTAGTGCTTCGGCTACTCGTCTTTCTTTTATAATTCAAATAACTTTCTTAAATAATTTGGATATTTTTAATGTCAGTTTTACAGTTAGGGTAAATAGTATGTAATGCTGAGTTGATTTATAATTTTTGGATTCAACAGAATTATTAAAATGTCATTTTGTTTAGCTTTCATACAATTTGGCATGAATTGAGAATTATCAATTAGACTCACCAATACAGGAGGTATCATAATCAACACAACTTAACATGTAGACACAATTCTGTGTAAAGGTAAACAGGATCTTTTCTTCTACTTTAACTGAAACACTTGAGGTGTATTGACCATTTTCTAGAACGCTTGAATCCCGTGTTGTTTTAGAATCCTTTATAATTCTTCTGTTTTAGTTTGGTGCTAAGACAGAGGTACTTGACTAGATGATTATGTTTCATTGGATTTCTTAATAAGTCGTTTCTTTTTAGTACATTTTTAAAAATATTCATGGGAAAATTATTAAATTGTATAATGTTGAATATAATGTCTCTCAATGTATACTCCTGTAAAACACATTGCAAGTATGTAATCTATGCGTATCACTGACACCTAAATTGTATTTATTTAACTAGCAGTTTAATTTTTAATATGAAAACGTGAACGTTTACTTGCATTATCCAAGAACTGAGATGATGTGTATACTTATTTATTACTTATCAATTAGGTGTACTTTCATCTCAGTGTCAGTGTCGACTTTATGACTCCAGATTAGTAAGTGGTTGTTTGAACTCGATGGCATATGAAGTGAATAGACTAAGTTGGAATCCCAAAGGAATCATCAACTGCAATACAAGTTCACTTAGTTGTCTGGTCCCAAACAGGATAATTCAAGTGGCAGTCACAAGCCAACTTGTGACATAATACTATGCTGAGATAATCTAGTCAAGATGAACATATGGAAAATGGGACCAATTATTTGTAGTTTTAAATATTAACAATAGGACGACACAAACATCTACACAAAAGTTTGTTCATTAGATATATCTCATGTTTTCTGTAAAAATAATATTATTTACTATCTCTGAGACAGAAGATTACCAATGATCTTGAGTCAGAGAATTAAGGATTAATGGCCTAATCCACCTGAATCTATTTCAAACACAATAGACTAAAACGTTACCTATTAGATAGAAGAATCGGTAACATTGGTTTAGCTTTAACAATTGGATCTTTTACATCTCATTTTTGGGACGTTATTTTATTGCTTATAATTCATACATATGATATATGCACCATCTGGTTTTGTTTACACTAATATTTAATAATTTTTCAGAAAAGCGGTCGGTAGCAGTCTATTTGTTTATCTTAACCATTTCGGTTACAACATATCCTATGATAATGTGTACAGTCTCAATTATCATAGGGTATGATAGCAACGTTTTGATCCTCTGAAATCTCATATCTCACCACCTCATTGTTGGGAAAATTAGTGCAATTGAAATGTGTTGAGTAAGAATCATATTGTTGGAAAGCACATAAACCATGCTTTTAATTAGTAATATGTCAGGGAAACAAAATATACAGGATTCATACATATCTGGAAACTATTTTGTGTTTACTTAAATGAAAATTACGAAAACGGAGACTATAAATGGCATTTCGCATGGTTATCATTAAAATACACTGATTTATTATTTAATAGTAATTGTTAGTATTCTAGTTTGATCCTTAGTGTCAATCGAATTCTATCTACCGAGGTACAGTTAAATTCTCTATTCCATGCATTATTTTTCGATATTTTCTGGTGGTTGGCATGAATTACAGGGTAGTGCATATCGGATTAAGGTTAAAATTAGTTGGTACTTTCGAGTATGGTCTGTCAGTAGTCTTCATTTGAGTCTGTATAACTCGATATTACAGATACGTTACTACTGAGCTACTTGAACTATTACTTACTTTTTTAAGAATTAAAATATATAAATTAACTTTTTACTGAGTATTGGACGAATCCTCTTCTTGTCTAGTCCTTGAAACTGATAAAAATTTTAAAGATAATTTGTCTTATTAATGTATGAGTTAATATATAATTTGTAGAAATTTTTAGAATCTGTAATGCATTTCTAACATACCAAGTTTTGCTCTTACAAAAATATATAAACTAACTACTAGTGTAATATAATTATGGCTACCGAATGGAATCCAAGTCATACGTTTCATTCAACTTGAAACTCATAAAATGGGTTCACCTTGAATCTAAATGTTGGTGTTCACTTCGGAATTCACTCTCATTTCTTAACAACAACATTGTGAGATTATAAATACTCACAAGTTATATTAATTATCAGTGTTTGCTTCTCTTGAAAAAAATTGAGTATTTTTAAAGGTTTGTAAATATCACTAATGAGATTTACTTTAAGAGTTACAAATGAATTAAGTATTTAAGTAAATTTATAAAATCATCTTTCCGGATTAACATCTTTGAGAAAATGCATTCTACTTATTTGTTGTACTTAAAAGAAACATCAATAATATGAATACATAAAACAATATAATCTCTTTTTAAAATTTCACTCTATAGACTTTTTTATTAAAATATTAAAAAAATTCCCATTATGTGAATTAGAAACAACACGTACAAGAGTGAACAATATTACTTTCAATAAGATCATAATAATAATAATAATAATAATAATAATAATAATAATAATAATAATAATAATAATAATAATAATAATAATAATAATAATAATAATAATAATAATAATAATAATAATAATAATAATAATAATAATAATAATAATAATAATAATAATAATAATAATAATAATAATAATAATAATAATAATAATAATAATAATAATAATAATAATAATAATAATAATAATAATAATAATAATAATAATAATAATAATAATAATAATAATAATAATAATAATAATAATAATAATAATAATAATAATAATAATAATAATAATAATAATAATAATAATAATAATAATAATAATAATAATAATAATAATAATAATAATAATAATAATAATAATAATAATAATAATAATAATAATAATAATAATAATAATAATAATAATAATAATAATAATAATAATAATAATAATAATAATAATAATAATAATAATAATAATAATAATAATAATAATAATAATAATTATATTAATTATCAGTGTTTGCTTCTCTTGAAAAAATTGAGTATTTTTAAAGGTTTGTAAATATCACTAATGAGATTTACTTTAAGAGTTACAAATGAATTAAGTATTTAAGTAAATTTATAAAATCATCTTTCCGGATTAACATCTTTGAGAAAATGCATTCTACTTATTTGTTGTACTTAAAAGAAACATCAATAATATGAATACATAAACAATATAATCTCTTTTTAAAATTTCACTCTATAGACTTTTTTATTAAAATATTAAAAAAATTCCCATTATGTGAATTAGAAACAACACGTACAAGAGTGAACAATATTACTTTCAATAAGATCATCATCAGGCTTTATTCCAATATAATACAACAACAACATGAATACATATTTCAACATAAATATAAGCAATCGTAAGTTGGATATAAGTCAAAACGGTGTGAAAGTAAACTTGTTAATCAATAATAGTGATAACAGTAGTAATTCATATCTTTTAAAACTAGATGTGAAAATAATATGGTTAATTAAGTGGAGAATGGAGTGAAGTAAAAATATACAAACAGCAAAGGGTGTAAGGAATTATGTACGTTGTTTATTTAGTCGTATAACGCCATGGAAGAGATAGGTGTGTTATACATTCCTTTTCGACAAGCAGACTCGGGTTGTTAACTCAAATCCGTATATCTTTACCGATGTGTACGAGGCAAGCTCGAATCCTATATGGGAACTTTGATAGTATACTGTATACCAATCTGAACGCCTTAGCTTCGTTTATTGCATATCTACTGTCTATCAAGTGTAACGAAATAGACCTAGGTATGAATTTTAGAGGTAGCTTTTTAAACCAAGATAGATGCTCGTTAATCTGTTGGTTGAGTCATCTGGTCGTACGCTCAATATAACTTCCTCCACAGGAGCAGCTGAGTTCATAAATACACACAGAAATGGCAAACCCAGATAACTCTCTCTTCAGTTGACCAACTACCAAAGGTCGGGTAGTGAATAATAAATAGAGAAATGCTGCATTATGCGTTCTTTTAACAACTCTAGCAAGTCTGTCATTTAATACATCGCTTATTATATCCTTTCTGAATTGAAGTGTAAGGAAGAGCTGTTTCTTGTTGACGTTCACTGCTGCAGATTTGCTGTTAACTTTCGGCGTGTTTTTTCTTTAGAAAATTACGAGGATAGCCATTTTCTGCCAGTGTACTGAATATGGTGTCTAGTTAAGTGTTTATAGAGTAAATATTTCTTGTCACGTCGATGTGAGTTTAGAATTGCTCGTATTTATGTTGAAATATGTATTCATGTTGTTGTTGTTATTATTATTATTATTATTATCCTGCCTATCATTACGACCACCAATTTGCCATCATTCACCGATTATGATTAGTTATGTGTTTCATTTTAATCATCGACTTACATAAATTGCCTTCATTGGTTTAATAATAATATTGTTGTATTATATTAGAATAAAGCCTGATGATGATCTTATTGAAAAATGTTATTAATTAACTAACTACTTTTTTGAAGTATGAAACATCTCATTATGGGTTGAAACCATGACTGTTGTTTAAATAGATTTAGCAGATAATCTTTTATTTGCCTAAATAATTATGAATTGATTGATATTCCGTTGTAAATATTCCAAAATTTCCCTCAGTCTTTGAAAGAATTTAAAATTAGTAAAAGCATATAATTGAGATTATTTTAATAACTTAAATATAATTATTAACAATTAATTATACGCGACGATCATTCATTGTCAATGGTGATAATTGTCTCACTCCCGACAAGTCTGAACACCACCAGTCACGACTTCTCACTAGAGCTATATATACAGCTATATGTCACAAATTGATGGAAGTGGGAATTCTATCATTCGATGCCTACCCAGTGGTGCAAATGGTTAGGCGTTCGCGTCAACCTGAAGTCCCCGGTGCGAAATCTGGGGTGCCCACTACTGAGGAGTTTCACACTAGAACGAAACAACTGTTCAGTTCTCCCTGGTTTTTAATGGTAACCTGCCAACATCAATCTGTGATATATTCAATCAAATTAAATAAAACTTTGTTTATATTATATCTATCAACTATATTATTATTTAGAAAATCCTAATGCAAAATGATTGGAATAATCGTTTTCTTTGATAAATTTTCATAATACAATAAGTTGACTTGGTTCATTAAAACTATGTGGGTACTAATACCAACATCACTATGTGATATATTCAATCAAATTAATTATGCACTTAATATCATACAGTAACTAGTATACTTATTATTTTTTATTTTTTAGTTAAACATTAACTCACATAAACCTTAATTAACATTAACTGTGATAGCAACTGACTGTTTCAATTTATTTTTTTTGTTTTGTTTTTTAATACAGATTTATTCAATCTATTCATTTGTAAATTATATTAATTGATTATATAATTTAATTAGTGATACATATTTTTTTGTTAATAAAATGCACAAACAAAAGAAGAAAAAAGGAAAGAATAAAACACTTTAATTTATTAAACTATGATGTACATAATAACATCGGATTTTTCAAGTTGTCATGATTGTGTGTATGTGATAGAAAATAAATAAGAAAAATTCTATTTTATTATCAGAAAAAATATAAACACATGTAATACAATCTAGAAAAGTTTCTATTCTTTTATTATCAGAATATTTATTGTTATATACATTAAATGAAACTTTTCTATTACATTAATGTATAATTTAGATAGTTTCTTTCTATTCCTTTTATATCTTCTTCCTGTTCTTTCCGTTCTTCTTCTTCTTCTTCTTCCTCTAAACTATTCACATTTTGTATGTTTTCTTTTATTTTGTTCCCCTTTTTTTTTCTTTGTTTTCAAGGTACAGTATATTCATTTACAAACTGTTATTATACTTACTTATTGAAGAATGTTGTTTGTTTTTTTTTCTTCTCTTAATATTCTCATTGAATTTCTATTGTTTAAAAAGATTTTGTATTCTTTAAAGTTTCATATTTGATAAATAGGGAAAAATTAATATCATATTAAATAATTTTGTTTTGTTTTTATAGAAGGCATTACTGAAAACATTATACACTAATTAAAGTCTAGTCAATCATTACAACTATTATATGTATCGTTTTGAGAATATTAATATCATTGGAAACATATAAAATGATGCATATAAGTGAATAATAGTATTTCCAGTTAGATATTCACCAGGTTTTGATCTAGTATACAATAACATTTGTATGTTGAATCAATCAGGATAATTTGTCAATCGATTATGATACTGAAGTTGACCGACATAATTGTTAGTCACAATCAGTGTAAAGAGTAAAATTAAGGAGAAGTATAATAATACTGATGATGAGAATAATAAGACAACATGAATAAATAATTCAATATACGGAGTGGACTCAAATTTGAGAGAATAAGCTAATTAAGATAAACCATGTTTGATGTGATTACAGTGGATAAAGTTGCCTAAACAATTCACGAACTGACTGAATTAGAAATATCAATCATTGGTAGTCTGTTCAGTGGCCTAGTGGCTGAGCGTTTGTCACTAAGCCAGAAGGTCCTGGGTTAGACTCCTAGCGGCGTCGCGGATGTGAACTCATAAATAGTCCCATACTAAGACGAAACAGTTGCCTAGTACTTCCTGGTGATCATTGGTTGTCTAATTCACACTAATTCGCGATATCAAATTAAAACAATAATGATCGAAAAAATCACATAATAGGATTCGTGTGAATAAAAGTTCTAGTTATATAGGTAGTAAAGAGAACTTACCAAAAAGGTGATAATAAAAATATATTGAGAAAAGGTAAACATAAAAAAATGTGTCAATTTTATATGAATGTTTATTAAGTCATATATGGCCAAGAAAGAGATGAGGGTGTTACGAATTTCTACCAAATCCACATACCAGAATTGTTACTTCGAATTCTTGTAGCCTCTGCTGAGCAACAAACTAAGACGGACCCCACTAAGAAATTTTAATGGAATACGGTGTGTTGCTTTAAATGATTTAATTGTCATTACCAAATGACCATTATTTAACAAATGAGATATAACTGAGCTACGTATACTCTTTGTTTGTCAATAACCGAACCACACTAGAAGATATTCAGCCATTCTTTGGTTAAGTTGCGTGGCTGTACGTCCTATGTAGCATTCATATATGCGCATGGAAGAGGAAAATTTAGATAACCTACTTTTCGTTTAGGTAAACACTGTAGATTCATTAGAAAATAGCAAGTGAAGTCTTCCTGAATATAAATTCCTTTGAACAGCTCCTGATACTCTGTTATATCGGACCTTAAAAGCCGCCTCTCCGGTTAATTGTAATTTTTGAGAAGAGAGTTTTCTTGTGAGCAGTTCATGTCTTCGATTACACAACTAACTACATTCGCATTATTCATTGAGAATCTTTCGAGTAACCTAGTTCATTCAGCATATTGTTTATTAACTCAGGTTTTTGCTTTAATCATGTGAGCATATACCTCATGCTCAATTGGAGAGTAGTCTAAGTAGATTTCTTTGCAGTGGATGAGTGTAAGGCTATAAAAATAAGTACATTCACTAACATTAGGGTTCTTCCTGTATACACTTTTACTTAACGATCCATCTACTCTTACATTTAATGAGATGTCTAGGAAATGCAGTTTATCATCACATTCCTCCTCACACGTAAATACGGCTAGGGAGTGTACATTGTTAAATTGCATTAAAAGTCCTTACCTGAAAAAGTTCTGGCCGACAATGTAGTGACAGTAAAAGTGGAATTTGTCAACGGCCTCTTTGTGGGGTCTATTTTTTAGGTTTGAAAAGGAAAAAAGTCAGCTAAAACCAGTCCTAAATGTGAAACCATCTTTATTACATCAATTTCTCTATAGTATGTGTCATTTAAGACTAAATAATTGCTTAATGTACATCATAACAGTAATTGTAGAAAATTAACCTCCGAAATTCCATTATTTATTTGTTTTTCTAATAGTTTCTAGCATACAAAGTCGATTGTCTCCATTCGGATGATACGTTTATAAACAAGGAGGTTATGTCTAGAGATATCATACACTTACTGTCTAAATTCGCATTTTACACACTCGAAATGAAAACAAAATATCTTTGAAACTTTTGTTAACTACTATTTTGTATAGAGCTCCAAAAATGTGAAAAAGCCACTTCATGGTTTTGTAGAATGGAGAATTATACATATCTAAAACTGAACGAACAGGAAGTCCTTATTTCTGCGTTTTGGGTAACCCATAACGTTCTGGTGCGACAGATCACGTAGATCCCAGTTAGGTTCACACCTATGTTAAATCAATCTAGGTAATTGTTACGACACATATAAAATTGGTTGATTGTAGCGAAACGCCTACAGGGCGTGCCTAGTCGATAAATGCTCATCTACCCTATGCCCACTCGGTCCCAAGCTGGAGATAGAAGAACTAAACAGACAGAACCAGAATCAGAATCTGAATCAGAATCTATTATATTTCCAAACATTCCCTTATAATATTGTTATGACTTGAAAACGAGAGGATGAGAGGAAGATTTGGTTGGTGGACGCGAACACTAATCAGATATATGCCTAGTTGATAATGCTCGATTGACCTTAGCCTACTCACCCCCAGGCTGACAATAGAACAGCCGGAAGACGGAGAGAGCCGAGAGAACCGAGATCGTATTATATTTTAATCATGCCTTTATATACACATAAAATCAGACCACACAGTGAACCAATCACAAATCTAACATTTGTACAGAACAAAGGGAAGAGTGGCAGTGAATGGTACAACTCGTACACAATTAAGTAAGCGTAGTCCATAGTAAATAAACAATATATTAAGAGCAAATATACAAAACGAGAGAACCGAGCAAGGGGAACATAACAGTCATAGAAATGAAACGTTTAAACTGTCCACAGTCATAATAATTGAAATAATGTTCTAAGACACAATTCCCGAAGATAGTGAATGTTCATTAGGTGCCCGGCATATCAAATATATACAAAACCAGACCACACCATCAACTAATTAGGAAACTAACATTAATGCAAAACAGGAGCACTAGTGAATGTGGACTGGAGTACGTATACACAAATTATTAATCATAGTTCATCAATAAGAAATTATATAGTAACAGTTAATGTGTCAATTGGAATGATAGGGCAGGGGGGAACTGGATGATAATAGAAATAAATTGTTTACCTTAAATATAACCAAAAATACTGTAGTAGACTACAGAAAAACAGTTCTCAAATGTAATCAATCTTCTTTAGGTGCCTGGCAAATCAGAAATCTATGAATTAATATTGACAAATGAGATAGTGGGATTACAGAACTAGCCATTATGTGTGAGAAGTGTATGTAGAGTTAGTGTGAATACAGTAAACCTTAATGAAGTCTCTAACAGTCGATACTAACCCTTGAGATAATATTTTACACACTGTACTATTCTCTGTTTCATATATGCTCAATATATGATAACTTATCGCAGTTGTTTTGAATCTTTGCTTGTTGCTGAGTTTTGATACATACACTTATCCTGATGCTTATGGATGTGACATATAGTGATTTATGATTGTATTGAAATTATACTGTTACAGAACTGATCTTGATTATAATACGATATACATAAGCAATAACAGCATATAGTTTAAACGTTAATTGAACGCATAGTCTTGATGGTCTATATAATTATTTCTCACAAAATATTGTTAACATCCTATAGCGGCAGGCAAACTTTAAAGGTTACACTGCACGTATTGGTCATTGGATGTTGGGTGAATTATTCCAACTCTTCAAGGCCAATATTCAGGAGCAAAGTTGAGATCCCAAGTGTACACAGTGTTTTTTCGGCATGGTTGTAAACTAGTTTACGTAATTTCCCTTTTCATAAACATATTCTTGCCTGGTAAGATGGACTCTTATATTAGCAAGTATTTAAGGAACAGGAAAACCTGGCCACCACGGTTAGGATGAACCGGGCTACGGAGTCACTGAATCGTGATGTCTTAGAGAAATTCTACTTAAATTAGGCATATACACCATCTCAATCGAATAGAGTAGAGTTGGGCTACTAGTTGACATCAGTTTAGCATCTACATATAAAGTGTGCTAATATTCCTAAGAACAATAAAAGTAATGGAAATGACTTGAATAAATACTAAAATACCAGGAGTAGATCAAAACTTAGGAGCATTTATAACACCCTTATAAATTATCTGAGTCCTGAATGCATTTTCTTTTTGTAAACTCAAGAATGTTGGAGCAAACGATTGTTTTCGATAAATTCTTCTTAAGGTTCTACATTTATGAATCCACAAATATCATAGGGCAAATATGTAAGGATTGTGATTTTGTCAAAGTTATGGACTGAAATGAGAAAATTGTCTGTCAATTTGACTTTCAAATACTAAGAGTGGAAACAATCAAATATGAAGGGTTACGTAACAGTACAGTAAAAAAGTCATGTATTATAACAAGATTAAGTGAGCATGTCATATCAAGAGCTGATGATGAAGCTTAATCAATAAGGTCAAAGTGATATGTGAAATGATCAAAATAGTTAGTAATGGTAGTATAATTAGTGATAAGTTAAAAATATTGTGATGTAATGATGAATAGAGAAGTGAGATAAGATGAAATGACGAAGAAAGATGTTTCGGCATTATTTATTAGCAAAAGGACGAATATGTTGTAAGAAAGGAGAAAGAAAGAGAAGAAAGGAAAACTGAAAGGGAAAGGAGAAATGGAGGAAAAATACTCAGAAAGAGTCTAAGAGATAAGGCCCTCTTGTAGGCCAAGATAAACAAAAAGGTTGAATGTATTTCTTTAGTGTACATAAGTTCCGTTTCCTTGGGTTGATGCTTAATTATCCAGCTATCTAGAGGATAACCTCAATCAGAGTACACATCTAATGGTCAAAAATAGCAGCTTTTGTAAATTTTAAGAGTCAACCAGAATATTACATGATGTGCATTACTTTGATTTTTCATGAAGTAAGTGTAATAGTAACTGGACACATTTATTGACATCAAATATTTTCGACAAATGTAAATATCATGTTAAAACAAAATCTTTGTTTGCTAAAACAAAAGTAAATAACTAGTGCTTATCACGGGATAACTGCTCCTCTCTCTCACACACACACTCGACACATTACCTTTCATTGAATTAACATACATTGTTCGCTTGTGGTTGAGTTTACTCAGTGAACAAGCTATTCCTAGTCACATATCACTTTACCATACTTGTAGATTTGAAAAACTATTTATGTATAAAGGAATGTGAATTGCTATTAAGGTGATCAGTCATGCCTCACCTTATGACATACATTACAAAAATATACAATATTGGAAGATATCATCGAGAACTAGATATCGAAAGAGTACTATTGTGTTAACACAAAGTACAAACAGCCAATAAAAGAGAGTGTGAGTTATATGCAAATGCGTTCGACTGGTAAGTTTCTACCACTCGAAATAGTGGGTCATACCAACGAGCATATACAATGAAAGAGATTAGACATTATGAAACACATCAGGTAAAGATGATTAATCTCCTAGCCAATCGTTAAATCTATGTTACATATTTTGTTTGATCTCCTTGTAAATGCCAGCCAATCTGGTGTGCAATCCTAGAAGCATGCTCACGTTGTTCATTTAGCGCAATCCATATAAAGTACTCCTTTAATCTGGCGTCTACACAATCGTGGAAATTAACATGAACAACGTGAATTTGATGGCACAAATCGACCCAAATTAGACGCCCATAAAAATAAGGAAGCACTAAGATGTTGACTCATCTTAGTATGGGATTCATCGCTGAGAACTACATGTCTCACCAGGGATGAAACCCAGGACCTAGAGTTTGTCGGTTTGAAAGTACACCAACTAGGATCCATTAAGTGAATCCAATCAAAAGTACAAGGTAAAAGAAAAGGATTTAAGACATGTGACGTAGTACTTAATGTTTTCAGTTTGTTCTCATGTCCACCTTTCAAATTGCTTAAGTTTACTTGAATGTAGTGAATTAGTTGACCCATTACTGATGAGTTCTGTCTAATCAATGACTTATCATAATTAGACAGAAATCGATGTAAAGCAATCGACAAGGTTAGTGTATCTTGTTCATACCAGTTATATAATTTTTATGCCTGCTTTTTTTCATACTTAATGAAAAAATTATTACTGAATTGCTGTTCTCATTACGCCTAACTAAACGCTAATTTGTTTGTCAAACTACATGCACTACTATTAAGTAGTCATATACATTTCATTAAAATTATCGCGTAACGACACCATAGTGTTATCAAATTATAAATAAAACTAACACATCTAACTGATTGCACAATAATGAAATAATCTATTTGAATAATCAATTATCACTATCCTAAAATATCTATGTCTTACACAAACTCATTAACTACAAGTTAAACTCACCACGAGTCACAAATTTGCAAAATTGGGAAACACCATTTAACTTTTGAAAAAACTGGATAGTTATTCTGTCCGATTATGGGACTCTTCATCAGTGCGCATCCATGACCCCACTAGGGAGTTGAGCCTAGGACCTTCGTTGCAAAAGCTCAACCGCTAAACAACTGAGCCGGCTTCCGATTGTTTGATATTTCCAACTTAGTCAACCCGTGACATATGTGCGCGACCTCATCCATTACCAACGGTGGGTAACTGCCGCATATGCGACCCGGATATTTAAACAAATTAATTACGAAGTAGCACCCTACATTATGTTTACCCAGTCACTAATATGGCTAGAATTATCTCGACTAAGTTTCAATAAAGCCACTAAGGAATCAACATTACATCCGTCATGATTGAATTGTTAAAGGCTATTGGGATCTACTTAGCCGGCAATGTTGTCTTGACTAATGTCACTATAAGGATTTTATCTTGTCTATCGGTTTTTCGAAGAGCGATCCTCAACATTAGGTTGACAACATCGTCCATGTGTTTGCACCTTTTAACAAGTCATATCCTCACTCACCTGCACTTCATAGGTGACTGCACCCATTTTACTATTTGTTGTTCCATATATGCATTATGGTTGAAAAGTTCAAAAGCCCAGCACCTACATTACTTCCCTTAGATTGAAACTTCCACTAATGATAAAGTGATGACTATAGGCGCTTGGTTGTATTGTTCTCACTCTTTGCAGTTATTATGTAAGATCATGCAAGATAATCCAAACTTTTAAGTTGAATATACTTCCTGTAGGTGATAATAATGTTCAACGGTTGTATGATATGATTTTTAACAGTAACTAAGTGAGCGCCTTTGTACGATTTTTGTTTCTCATTTCCCTCTCGTTTCTTATAACTGTATTTAGTGAATCTGCTTGATGTGGACCTGATACGGTTAAATTATTTACCCTATAACTAACGGGGAGTAAACAGCATTCGACTGTCAGAAACAGTAGAGTAATATCCAGTAAATAATCTCTCGGAGTTTTTGTAGTGTAGTGATTGTGGAAAATACAGTCCATTAAGAGGACGTTTGCAATTTGTAAATATCAGCCGGCCACAATAAAATATCCTGTACGCTTAATTACGAAGTAGCACCCTACATTATGTTTACCCAGTCACTAATATGGCTAGAATTATCTCGACTAAGTTTCAATAAAGCCACTAAGGAATCAACATTACATCCGTCATGATTGAATTGTTAAAGGCTATTGGGATCTACTTAGTTGGTAATGTTGTCTTGACTAATGTTACTGTAAGGATTTTATCTTGTCTATCGGTTTTTCGAAGAGCGATCCTCAACATTAGGTTGACAACATCGTCCATGTGTTTGCACCTTTTAACAAGTCATATCCTCACTCACCTGCACTTCATAGGTGACTGCACCCATTTTACTATTTGTTGTTCCATATATGCATTATGGTTGAAAAGTTCAAAAGCCCAGCACCTACATTACTTCCCTTAACTTGAAACTTCCACTAATGATAAAGTGATGACTATAGGCGCTTGGTTGTATTGTTCTCACTCTTTGCAGTTTTTGTGTAAGATCATGCAAGATAATCCAAACTTTTAAGTTGAATATACTTCCTGTAGGTGATAATAATGTTCACTGTTGTATGATATGATTTTTAACAGTAACTAAGCGAGCGCCTTTGTACGATTTTTGTTTCTCATTTTCCCTCTCGTTTCTTAATAACTGTATTTAGTGAATCTGCTTTGGTGTGGACCTGATACGGTTAAATTATTTACCCTATAACTAACGGGGAGTAAACAGCATTCGACTGTCAGAAACAGTAGAGTAATAGCCAAGTAAATAATCTCTCGGAGTTTTTGTAGTGTAGTGATTGTGAAAATACAGTCCATTAAGAGGACTTTTGCAATTTGTAAAATCAGCCGGCCACAATAAAATATCCTGTACGCTGAAATGATCTGAACCTGATCAATAAATAAATCAATAAATCACCCATGTTCTAAAATTCGAGATTCTGGGTACTGAAAAACCTGGATATCGTATCAATATGACCAAAGGTAGATTCATACTATATTTAAACATTTTAACCCACAAGAAAAATTGGTCATCTCTGGAGCTGGTTACCTAAATAAACTGTAATTCACTTTTAAGATTCAAAATCTGTCAAAAGTGGTTTATGACCTGCACTTAACACAAACGTCAAATATGGAACATTTTGCGAAACTTCTTAGTTGTAAAAATCCCAGTTAAGCCTTGTTTTATTATTTGACTCGAATTACGTTAGAAACATCTAAGTAACAGTGATGAATGACAAGCAGTTTTCACTGAACCACTAAGGTAAATGTGTAAAATAATAGCTTCCCTACTGTAATTTGAGATGTCAGTGGTCACAGTTGTTAAATCGGGAGACTAAAGAACCTTCAGAACTGTGTTTTAGCACATTATTTCAATCAATTTAACTGTTGGTAATGTAAACATACCATCTCCATCATTGTTACGTTCCTCTTACCCTAACCTCCCGTTTAGTATATTTACTGTTAATATATTGTCTCTTATTATAAACTGTAGTTAATTAGTTGTGTACACGTTACCCCTATTCACTGCAACAATCTCCTTTGTTTTGTAATTATGTTAAATTCCTAATTGGTTGACTGTCTGGTCTGATTTTGTGTAAATATAAAGAAATGTTTGAAATACAATACGACTCTGACTCTGATTCTGTCCGCTTGGTTTATCGTATAGTGTTCTTCATTCCGGCTTCGAGACTGGCAGTTGCGGAGCAGACGTATACGGGCACTGAGTAGCAATTATCGGGGCCACACAGTATTTGCCATACAATTGTGATTGGACCAAATATATTTTAAATGTAGCAATTGGCGATGAGTCCGACCTTATCAAAATATAACAACAATAAGATTTAATTTCGGAGCGCGATGGAATAGGAATAAATAAAATTATAATACTTATTTTAAACCGTAAAACTGTCGCTGGGATTCAGTCAATTACTTCTATTCGTCACCTTTCAATAAAATAGACTTAATGAATGCCCAATTTTTTTTACATAGACTGAATGAAAGTACTAATAACCGTGATTGAATATCAAGAGCCAACGTCTTGTGAAAAAAGAATAGAAAACAACAGAATTAAGATACTGTATTCTCAGGAGAATGTTACTCAAACGTTTGTTATGAAACTGTCAAACGTTATTATTTGATTTTTAAATTCACTCAATTGAAAGTTTTATATTGACCTATCACAGTTGATTTTCCCAATACTAGTTATTCAGTCTTGGTACTCTTATGTCCAGAACGATTTAAAAATACACTCACTGAGGACTTGTTACAGTCAATTACCATATAAAGGGTGTTAGTTAGATCGTGAGTAATCAGCTGTGAAGTAACTGTGAACATTACAAATGTAATTATTTTTGAAGTTTATACGTTCGTTGCCGGAAGGTGTTGTTACCTGGAAGTGGTGGTCAGGTCCGCCTATTGTGATGACTCAATCGGGCTATACTGGCTGGAATAATCATTTCTTAGGGTCCTACCACGCCAGGCAAGCCGATTGACGAGAGGTGAGAATAAATACATCAAATATGAGATCTACGGATTAAGTTGTACTGCCGGTTGTACAAAGGTGTGACAGCAGTAAGGTGTTTTCCCCAGACAGCTAGCATAACAGTGATGCTGCCTTCTCACAGTGGAAGTGTGGGGTTAGAAAAGTACGACTTTAAAAATGCACACCTTACCTTACTCCATGGATTTCCGTCTCCGGCAGTAAGGTCATAACAAGTACGGAATTAACACAAATGTAACCTCTCTCGAAAAGGCTGTGCATGACCAGTCTCGAGCAGTTGTTCCTTGGGCACTACGGCCACGTTCCCAGGTCTTTAAGACCAACCCTAACGTAATTTATATTTTCAGGTACATCACGGAGAACCTTCCACGGCGTGGACAACCGGGAATTGATAACCTGACCTCATACCTTCAACATCACTTGAGATTACCCAGTTTACATGCCCGCTTTAGTCTATCTTATCACAACTGAATGAACTAAACATTCAAGGTCATTATAAACGAAATTACAGTTGAAGTGTGCTTTTAAATTGTAACTTAATGTCCTAGTTTTGTATAACATATGAATTGTTATTTTATGTTCCCAGGTCATGAATAACTACAAACATAATGTGTTTTGAATAATAGTAACCGGTGTAAGCCTATCGACGTTTGAACATCCGTCTTATTGTTTGTGGAACTAGAGGAGTTTATATTGATTACCCACTGAGTAGTGACGACTGTAATGCTTGTCTAGCCCTTTATAGTGTATATCAAATTATATCGATCAAGTTGCAAGTCTAAGTGACTCGATACCGAAGGTGCTACTGTAGAGGCCATTGTTACCCCTAACACTGATGTTTGTACTGTATAATTCTTTATTGATATTTATACTATAAAGTTTGATTGCAGTGTAAAAAATTATTATTATAGTTGGCGCGTCGTACAATTGGTGACGCTGGATTTCCTTGGTTCAAATATATATCTGTCGCATCTTCGTTTCTGACTTCTTGATCATACGCGTAATTGATGGTTGTGCGTGTATAAGTCTGGTTACTTACGAAGACGAGAATACGGGATATATAGTTGTTGGTTCCAACGAAGTTACAAATCCAGCAGTATAAAATAAGTCAGTCTCATATTCTGAAGGTACCAACAAAATAGTGAGCTGACTCAACGAACACGTTATTCCGTTTGCAGCTTTTCTGGATTAGCTGTGCCTATAACTGCAACATTACCTTTGGAATTATTTGTTTTCATCTGCTTCGGCTACCTTCTGATATTTTGTATCGTGCTTTATACAAGTGCACACATACTGGTTATTTGGACTCATTTCTCCTCATTACTAATGAAGATACAATTTATTATGTTTTCTCTCTCCACGGATTACTAGAGCTTCCACATACTAACGACATTTTAACATTTCATTTAATCCACTAACGAGGATTATATTTTATTCACATATTCAGCTCATATCTTGTTTTGTGTCCGCAACTATTAGTGAGTTTGTTTATTAATTTGCAGTTAATTTTTGCTTGCACTCATTTTATATCGTACGTTACACATTATTGTATTTTTTTTCCTCGGTTTCGTCATTCTGTTGTCATGTCCACTAGCCCTGATCTTTCTTCATACTTTAATACGGAGTCTGTAGGTGCTATAAACCTTAATGTACCTTTTAGTTCTCTTGATCCAGTCTTATGGTTTTCTCGCATAGAGAATTATTTTCTGGCGCACAATATTGTATCTCAGAATGTTAAGAACGGGTACGTTAGTTCAATGCTACCTGATGACATCGCCAATCAAGTTAGTGACAAATTGGTTAACAAAGATCCTAAAGCGCCTTACGACGCCCTAAAGCAAGCAGTTATAAAAGCAACATCATTATCAGATCATCAAGCTGTCGACCAACTACTAAGCACTGTACAGTTAGGTGACCGAACACCTTCCCAGTTAAAGAACCATATGAAAACATTGCTAGGTGATAGAGAGGTCGATAACCAGCTATTTTATCAACTATGGTTGCGACATTTACCTCAAAATGTTCAGCTGGCTTACGGTGATGGTGATGTTAATATTGATAGATTAGCCGATATTGCCGATCGGATTTATGAAAGAACGAAAAGTCAGGCGGTTGCTCAACTTAGTCGGCCAGCATTGACAGTGGAAATAGACTCCTTAAAAGAACAGATAGAAATGCTGCGTGGAGAGATTTTAGCACTGCGACTGCACAACGCACCACGCACTCGATCTAGACAGTGATCTCATAGCAGAAAAAGGTATTCACCTACCAGAACACACACTGCTGATATTTGTTGGTATCATCAAACTTTTGGTGACCGAGGTAGACGGTGTTCTTTACCGTGTAACTTTAAAAAAAGCGCCTTTCGGCAAACGGCGAGGCCAGTGGTCGGTGACGACTGCGACTTCTAGCGAAAGGACTCAACACAGCCGTCTATTTTATGTGAAGGATCTGAATACCAGTATGCTATTCTTAGTAGATACAGGGGCAGAAGTTAGTGTAGTCCCACCTACAACCACAGAAAAGAAAAGCGTTGATCCAACAGTCGTCTTATGTGCAGCAAACACATCCGAGATACGAACCTATGGAAAACGCTCGCTAATGCTCAATTCGGGCCTTGACACTGGTTTTGAGTGGAAATTTATCGTAGCAGAGGTGATGTTCCCAATAATCGGGATTGATTTTCTCCGGCACTATAATCTCTTAGTAGACGCAAAACGTCATCGACTGCTTAGTGCTGAGCATCACGTCTATATCAGTGGAATAGTTACCGATTCTCCTTCCATGTCGTTGTTAGTGGTTCAGAAAACTCCGGGTTGCCCGTATTTTTCACTCCTTCAGAAATTTCCTGAGCTGCTAAAAGTTACATATGAGAATACACTAGTGAAACATGATATCGTGCACCACATAGACACAACCGGACCACCTGTCCATTTTAAACCAAGACGATTAGACCCTAAGCGCTTATCAATTGCCAAGTCAGAGTTCGACAAGCTGCTTCAGTTGGGGGTCATCCGTCCTTCTAACAGTTTGTGGGCATCTCCACTACATATGGTTCCAAAAAAGAATGGGGAGATGCGGCCATGTGGCGATTATCACGCTCTGAACAGGCAAACCATTGCCGATAGATACCCGATTCCCCATATTCAGGATTTTGTTAATAATATGTCAGGCACTACAATTTTCTCTAAGATTGATCTGGTCCGAGCTTATTATCAGATCCCGGTAGCACCTGCCGATATCAGCAAGACAGCGATCACCACACCCTTCGGGTTATATGAGTTTCTTCGCATGCCCTTCGGGCTCACCAATGCAGCACAAACCTTTCAGCGATTCATTGACACAGTGCTTCGAGAGCTGCATTTTGTATACGCATATATTGATGACTTGATGATAGCGAGTACAACACCAGAAGAGCATATGGAACACCTACAGCAACTTTTCCAGCGATTGAAGGAATATGGTGTAACAATTAACCCTGACAAATGCGAGTTCGGCAAGCAATCACTTCAATTTTTGGGCCATGTTGTGAACTCCAAGGAAATTACGCCCATTCCAGAAGCTGTAGAAGCCATCAAAAACTATCCTTTACCCAATTCGTTTAAGAAACTCCGCCGATTCCTCGGCTTGATTAACTTCTATAGAAGATTTCTTCTACACTGTGCGCATATAGCTCAGCCTCTAACAGATCTTTTGAAAGGACGTTCCCGGTCTTTAAACATGACTGAGACAGCATTTAAAGCTTTTGAACAATTAAAGGAAATGTTAAGTTCAGCAAGCTTACTTTCCCGTCGTGACACCAACGCCCCTCTAGCCTTAATGACTGACGCATCAGACACGGTGGTCGGTGCAGTTCTTCAACAGTTCATCAATGGTCAGTGGGAACCATTGTCATTTTTCTCCAAACGTCTTAACACATCGCAGACTAGATATAGTACGTTTGGTAGAGAGCTCTTAGCAGTTTATTTGGCGATCAAACATTTTCGACATATGCTTGAAGGTTTTGCTTTTACTATTTTTACCGACCATAAGCCACTCACGAAAGCATTTATCACGAAGCATGACAACTACAGTCCCAGAGAAGTTCGACAATTGGACTTTATCTCACAATTTTCAACCGACATACGCTTCGTCAAAGGAAGTACCAACGAGGTGGCTGATGCCTTATCTCGGTTGACGGTGGCCGTTTTAAGCAATGTTGGAATAGATTACATGGAAATGTCAAAATGGCAGAAACACGATACCGACATACATAAGCTTTTAGAGTCTCACACGTCACTGAAGCTTCAACAGTTACCCTTAGGCGATACGGAAACACTTACGTGCGACATATCTACGGGGAAGCCACGGCATGTAGTGCCGCCATCTATGAGACGTTTAGTTTTCGAGAAATTTCATAGCCTCTCACATCCAGGCATTAAAGCTACTGTTAAGTTGATATCGGACAAATTTGTTTGGGAAAACATGAAAAGTGATATTCGTCAGTGGGCGAAAACTTGCCTGCCTTGCCAGAAATCGAAGGTACATCGCCACACTGTTTCACCTTCAGGAGTTTTTCCAGTAACAGATGCCAGATTTGATCATATTCATGTAGATTTAGTGGGTCCCCTACCCCCATCGAACGGCTATACCTATGTACTGACATGTATTGATAGATTCACACGTTGGCCAATAGCAGTACCTCTGAAAGATACAGCAGCGTCAACAATAGCCAGAAAACTTGTTAAACACTGGGTTGCAAACTTTAGAGTTCCTTCTGTTATAACGACAGATAGGGGAGCACAATTCGAAAGCAAATTATTTCAACAGCTAACCGAAATGTTGGGCATCAAACGGTTTCGTACTACCGCTTACCATCCGCAAGCCAATGGCCTCGTGGAAGTATCGTTTTGTTCTTCTATCTCTGGCCTGAGACTGAGTGGGCATAGGGAAGACGCGCATTTATCGACTAAGCACACCCAGTAGGTGTTTCGCTTAACTGACCAATTTTATTTGCGCCATAACAACTTGCACCTAAACTTTGGTTGCATATCCTTATCAAAAATTGAGTGCACTTATTTGAAGTTCCAGAAGTTGGAGACATAACTGCACTGATTGGTAGTGAAAGTAATCATGTTACTTTGTATTACTTAAAGCTTATCAAAATTCTATGATTCATTCCATATATTTGATGAATATTTACTTGCATATATTTTTATACAGTTTCTTTACTGTAGCTTGTTACAGCGAATACAAAGTGAGGAAGTAAATGTTAATCGCACAGTGAACACATGATAATATTTACGATAACTAAGCTACTATGTAGCCTTTCTTTGGCAACCGTGTATAATAGCATATCACATTAGAAAGATTACATTTTAGAATGTCATCCGAAGTGGTTACTTAATAGGCTACTAACTAGGAAGAAGCACTTCTTTCGAATATATTTTGGCTTTTATGCTAGATTCTTTTAGTATCAGCTTGTCTGACACGTAATAATCTGTGCATCCATGTAGTGAACTATTTCCATACATCACAGAGTCAACTGGTTAAACAACTCAAGTGACTTGTTAAACAAGAAGTGTTGACACACATCACTGTATTAATAACATTTTGACTGCGAATAACAATAACGCTGATTATGAACAGTTGGTGTAATTTGTACCTAGGATAACACCACTCACTTATTAATTGAATAAGAATCAAGCTCGAGGATCAAGGCGAGTAAACTGTTCGTATAGGTCATTAAGCCTATTACTAGAAATACACTAATGTGCGTAAACTACAGTAGGCGAATATCTTATGTATCAGAATGCCGTTTACCGTACACTACGAACTCTAATACATACCACTCCAAACTACTATAGACATGGAAATACAAAAGGCGATTATCTAGTATAAACTATTTATTATAGACAATTCGTTAATATTGTAAGGTACAACCAGAGATCTTCAGTGAATGAGATGATTATGAAACCTGCAGAAAATAGAAAAATATACTAGGTTATGAGACAATAAGGAAACTTGTTTCATATCTTCTTAGAATTGCTTTTGCCATAGTCTTCAATCTTTGTAAACACCCATATCGCCAAACTTTGAACAAATCTTGGAAAAGTCAACCTTCTATTCATGTGTGTTTATCATTCTTGCAGCAATTGTTTGGACAGCTTCGGAAATAGAGTAACGTAATCGATTGGGACACTTACATCGGAACTGTGTATACAATATCTTAGCATAATTTCAACTATCGACTCCATAAATCGTAACAAAGTATATTTATTCCTCTTATTCCACTTGGTTATGCATTTTAATGACCTTTTGAGTTAGTTGCTATATATTTTCATTGTAATATTTGTTTTTCCCTTTAGTTCATAGCGGATTTCTATTATTCTCATAGATTACATACATTTTATTTTACTGGACTTTTGGCTTTGGCGGCTGCCATATTGGTTCATTCCTCTCCTTGATTGTATTGCTCGAACTGACTGGTTTTGTGCATTTTCTGATTGTGAATTGACGCACACATCCAGAACTTAAAATATTTTGTTGTAACAAGTAATCTTTGATACTTTGTTATTGATATTTCTAAAGGTTTAAACCTTACCTACTGGACAAGCAGTACTTGATCTATCCCGAAAGGATAAAATACCCTTCTCGTTTGTTCCTCACCCAACTATTTGTTCTGAATTTCTACTCGTCAAGAATACGCGTATCTAAATCAACCTCGACAGTTATTCTTCAATCCAAACTGACTTAGTTTGGGGTATGCATTTTTGTATTAGACCACTGTAGATGATTTCTTGGTTGATGTAGTGTTGTCTATGGTACGTTGTAACAACGTAAACGTTTAATTTTCGGAGAACTGTTTACGCCGTTTTTACTGAAGACTCAGTTTAGATTGTTAAGTTCACTGGAGCTGCTATCTACATAATGGCCTGAATATCGGCCTTTTATACACTCTATCCAACCGGATATAACACTAAAGACGGTAGTGTGGAGGCTGAAGACTAATAATGCATGGCCACCTCTGCCTAGCATGACATGTAGTCAATGTCTATGACATCCCCACCACAGTGGGCTAAAGCGTTGTATAACAAAGATAAATCATAGTCAGTGTTATGTCGTGCTGGCCCTCTTATGTTTTGATGAGGTAGATATCTATTATGTTTGTTAGCTATTGCTCAGTCAGGTTTATTGACAAATCTATCATCGGATTACTGTAGACGCACCGCAGTAGCCCAAGACTAAAATCCATCTTCTTAAGGACCAAGTATTGAGTTTGTTTATCTAAATATCAGTTTCCTCCAGTTACTACATATACTTTTGTCTTTAGCAAGGACATTATGTCATCTAATGACTCGGTTGAATTTATAACACAGAATACAATTTCTGGCCGCAACGAATATCCACTACTGGATGCTACTCTTATTGTTCGTCCAGTAGTCTTAAACGATGGCACATCTTCTAATAAGAAAATTGGCTGCTTGGTTATTTGATTACTTGGCATACCATGGTGAATCCATTCTAATTCTTGTCTAATCCCGTATGCAACCTGTTTCGCCCTGCTGCTCATCGTTTTTTCCACTCTTTCTTCTATAGTATCCAAAAATATATAACTAGCAAACTGACTAAATAGAAACCTATAACTTCAAAAGGAGAAGTACAGGAAACTTATCTCACTTTCCTAAACCTCTGAATAAGGTCAATTTTTGCATTCTCAGCGTCCGTCAACCAATTTTTACGCTCTTTTAAATAATTTAACTTACCCAACCGTAATGTTCTTTTGAGAAATACTTCACTACATGTGCATAATTTTACTACTCCTGGTAGTTTGAAATTTCAACTTCTGTAACGCTTAATTACCACATACAAATGTATAGAAACTTTTCCATCCATGGTCATTATCCACAAACTTGAATGCACCACGACATTACCACACACTCTAACGCTGGATATCTATTTATCGTAGCCTAATTTGTTTGTGTAACCATTCAACCCTGCTATAAGTTGATATGTTGATACTGATCTTGCCTCTAAAAATGACTTGCTTCCGATATAAGGAAATAAATAATAATAATAATTATTATTATTGAAACCTCGTTTGTTCTACTATCCGTACTGTGATTAACTAAGAAAATCAACAGTTGTTGTTCCTTTCATTTTAAGCTGATTTTTAAGACCTTAGTAAAATTTGTTTGAAATATTTCTGTCTGTAGATAATTCCAAAACTTAGCCAGTCTTAAAGAGAAGAAAATGCACTTACAATCCAACCTGAAGTATTTTTTCTCTGATTTTTAAGTGAACCATCTATGACTAGTGTCCGAGACTTGATGATCATATGTATCATATAGTGCCATCTTGGTCTGAAAGCTGTGAAGCGTTCTCGTAGTGGGGTTGCCCGAACAAACGAGTCTTAACATATCAGACAGAGGAGGCATAATTATACTACATTAGTTTGATCAAACAACTTCAATACACAAATAAAATGGACTGGCATTCCTATCCATCGACATAGCTATAACATACTAATTTGCATTAATTATGAATGGCCTCTAGGCTAGTTGAATTCATGCCATAGTTTCTACCAATAGCTAGAAGTCATCAAAAGCCAAACGTGGCAATGGCCCGAAGTAAGTGAGTGAGATATGAACTAGTTCAAGGTATCCTACGTATTACAGTTATTAGTTTACCAAACATCAAAAGAAATATCTTATTCAAAACATAAATAAGTATATTCTAAAACTGTACAGGTTTAATGTCAGTTTACATTCATCTCCATGATGATTAAAAGGGGAAGTACTAAGAAGAGCAAATATACAATACGGTCACACACATAACATATACAAGTAGAAGTAAATTTTCTATGAACAAGTTCCCAGCACTTAGAGTTGAGATGGTTATAGCAGTAATTGTTTGAAAATTGTTATATGTGGCGCATGCTACAAGATATGACCTTGTGGAGGTGTCTGTTGAGCGGTTGTAACATGGTACAGAATATGGTTTGTAGCAGCTTATTAGGATTGTGTTTCGACGGCACATATTCTTTTCGCTATTGGTTGTAAATGTCCGGTGTTATATTCAGAGCAACGTAACAGCGTTTGGTTGAATTAAATATGCTGTTTTCCTATGGAACAGCTCTGATAGGCAGATCATATTCGAAGGTTGTAACTTTTTGCACGTGGTTCATATATTTTATTCTTCGAGACATAATTAGCCACCTGCTTTATCCATAGTACAATAAAACATTATATCCTGTTAAATATATATTTTATATCGCGTCATTCTAAGATGGTGAAAATAAATAAACGTATAAGCTGTAACAAGCGATCACGAAATAGTCCAACCAACCCATCTAAGAAAACCAAACCGATGTCCGATGTTCTCAATGATACCCCAAATAGCCCTCAGGTTAAGACCTATGATATCTTATATGATACTCACCGTGATATAGTCCGCAACAGCTATGATATACTGTCACTACAAAAATCCCTCGTTGAACTGACATCTAAACTCAATCACTAGCACCTCTCACAAATATATGGAAACATAATAGCGACGAAAATGTTGAAAACTTTGCAAAGGCTGAGTGTCTGATTGACTTTGTAGCAACGAAAGCTGCAAAAAGGGTTATCTCTTCATGTAATGTGGTGGTATATAATATTCCCGACCGCACACCTCTTGCAGAAATAAGGGATACATGTTTAAAGGCATGTGGCATGATAGAATTTCACTGTCAAGTTATAAGACTCAGAAAAAGTCAAATAGACAAAACTGCCCATTATCATTTAAATTTAACTGTCTTAGAGATGCCAAACTATTCATTACGTCATGTAAAAAAGCTAAGGAACTAATACTTTATAAAAATATAAAAGCCACCCAAGATCTAACCTCTCCCGACGTCGCATAAAAAGACGTGAGGTACCCACACCCAATGATTGCACTACAAGTGCCAACCAGCAGAAGGTATCCCCTACTAAAAAGAAAGAAACTTATTACGTATCTCAGGATACAAACCCATCACCACTCGACACCCCCTTAAGTGGTAAATTAAGGGCAACCGATGTTGTTGACCTCGATGTGTCTCCAGAGGGAATATCATATGACAGCGAACAACTTCCTATGGATGCTAATAAGTATACGTGTACTATAAATCCCACCCCCGGGTTGTTCCTACGCACAGAAACTGATTTCAGATCATTTAAACGACTCAAATATTGATATTCTAAGCAAACCAAAGCTCATTTCTCTACGGGTTACTCCAAAAGATGACATAACTAAACTTGGGTCTAAAACTAAACAATTCCAAGCAAACCAACAACAAATCCCGGTCCGGGCCAATAACTACACACAGACCAAAGATCATACTCGAAATAGACAAAACGCTAAGATTATATTAGCCTTCTTAAATAAATTCTCCCCACTAGCTTGCAGCAAATTCATGAGTATTCAATAAAATAAAGAAAACGATAAGCACCAGTCCACTAAACTTTTAGATAAAAAGCGCGATATAAAGGATGATAGACGACGAAGCAAAGGACACCTATACTGGTGTCCTCCAAAATTTAACAGTCAACCTGTTGAGAAGCTGCCTCTCACCCCACATCCAGTACAACACCCTACTTACTATAGGAAATGCACTTAGGAAAATAACACTAGACACTTTACGGCATTAACCCAACCACCAATTATGAGCTCACTTAATGCACGTACGCATAACACGCTTGCATCATTTCTAAACCCTTCTAATAGTGACACAAATAAGAACAGTTTCAACCCTAACTATATAAATCCCAACTTTCATCGTTATCATAACATAATAGACGGGAATCAGAATTTTTTCGAGATATAGGACATAGCACCACTAGCGAAACAACTCGTCTACATAATTTCCAACCATATGGTATATGCAACCTCCTAAATCCCATACAACTTTAGCCAGTTAAAATTCCCACCGTATCCGCAGGGCTAACAAGTTTGTATACACTTAACAGCTCGAATAATAAATCCAGTTGTAACCTTAACTATTAATATGAACTGTCCGAAAACAAACAGCTACCTACACCTCACTTAACCTACACCCCTGACATTAACTATGGTTCATATATGGATGATACCCTTAATCCGTTTTACTCATGTAGCCACGCAATTAACTTCTGTCTAATAAATGCTAGGTCGATATGTAACAAAATGACTGACTTAATCATGCTAGCGTCACTCTGCAAACCATCGCTCATTATGATTACTGAAGCATGGACTAATTCAAGCATCCCTGATATAAATATATCTCTTGATAATTACAACCTATACCGTAGTGATAGATTACATGGACGAGGTGAAGGTTGCATAATATATGTCCATTCAAAGCTGAAGTCGCTCCTATGTAATGTTTCAGGGCTAAATGCAACACAAGATTCTGTGTGGGTTGTCCTGAAACCTACAAGGACTACATCGATCTTGCTCGGTTGTGTGTACCAGTCTCCCAACGCCCCGTTAAAGAATATAGATCTACTAACAGGAATTTTCATACTAGCATCCTCTCTAACCCTTCACTGGCAAGCTTATATGTGGAGATTTCAACATGCCCGAAATTTCATGGTCCCCACCTAAAGCACCAGAGCGCTACGACCCGTTTATCGAATGTTTAGAACTCAGTGGTTGGACTCAGTGCGTTCGTAACCCCACTAGACTCCAAAATATCCCAGACTGATTTTACAAACGGGCTCTCCCCATACGCTGTGCATACCGGGACAAAGTTCCCTGGTAGCCACCATAACTTCGTTATATGCAGCTTTGATATAAACATTACGGCAACTAAGCATCAAACAACTTCATTCAGTCGACACTTTCACAAAGCCGACTGGATGGACTTCCAAAACTACATTGGCAGTCTCAATTGGAAACGCTACTTTCCTCAAAACAACGCTAATAAATCGACAGATATTCTATATCATAACTTAAATTATGTCTTGGATAAGATTGCGCAATTACGGCAACCAAAACCAAGAATTCCCAAAGATTCATCCCAAAGCAAATACGAAGACGTCTCCGAAGACATGCTACCCAATCACATAAATCCAGAGACTTTTCATCGCTAGTCACAATGAAAGAAATATATGTAATGACTGTAGGGATACGAATGGAAAAAGCCATTGTAGAAGAGAAACAAGCTATCATAAACAAAAATCCATCTGCTCTGCTAAAATTTTTAGAAACAAAAACAAGGGTTCTAAGATGAAAGGAGGAAATCACTTTATTAATGAAAATCAAATATACGACAACCCTAAACTCATTGCTGAACTATTCAGTGAACACTTTAGTACCACACTAACGAACGGAAATTATGGAGATGACTACGAGTCCATCGTAACGCCATCATGTGAACTCACAAATGTGATCTTCACTAGGCAAAACATTGATAAAGCCATAAAGACGCTAAAGTACTCAAACACCGAAGGGCCCAATGGTATCCCAGCAAGCATGCTTAAAAGGGGGGACAAAATCTCCATCTACTACTTCATAAATTGTTTACGATATCACTCTCTACTGCATGCTACCCGTCAATCTGGAAAACTACATACATTGTCCTCAAAATAAAAAGTGGACCGGTTGCAAATGTAGCAAACTACCGACCAATTAACCTAACGTCAGTTGTCTCAAGAGTGATGGAAAAGTAGTTAAGGTTGAAATATCTCAGTACCTCCAGAAACATAATCTGATTTCTACCTCACAACACGAGTTCCTAAAAACTAGGTGAATGTGACACGTGCCTATTAGACTATCTTAACGATATAACCACTCAACGCGATAAGCGAATGGTAGTATCGATCGTTTTCCTTGACTTCAAGAAAGCTTTTGATAAAGTCCCACATTATAAACTTCTCCATAAACTAAAGTCGTTCGGAATCAAAGACCCATTACACTCTTGGCTCAGTTCATTTATCACAGGAAGAAGCCAGGTAGTTAAATATAATGACCACCTTTCGTCACCCAAACTTATTACGAGTGGGGTTGTTCAGGGCAGTGTCCTAGGTCCTCTTCTCTTTCTTATGTATATAAATAATATATGTGAAGTCATACATTTTGGTAGACCATACTTGTATGCGGATGACCTGAAAATAGTGTACAGCTTTAAGCTTGATATATCTAAAAAAGGTACATCCGATATCCAGAAAGACCTAGATAACTTATCGATTTGGAGCCAGAAATGGCAACTACCATTCAACCACAGTAAGTGTGGGATTATATAATTCGGAAAATATGATGTTCAACAAGAACTCTATTTGAATGAATGTAAAATTCAAACACTCAGCTCTATATGTGACTTGGGCATATGCTACAGCAAGAGCCTTAAGTTTACTGAGCATGTATCGTCAATTATCTCCAAATCAAGACGACGAATCGGCTTTATTCTTCGAAATTTTCACACCAGGGAAGCCAAGCTTGCAATATACAGGCTGTGCGTACGTCCTGCCCTAGAATACTGCTCGCTTGTCTTCTCTAATATGAACCACACAGACACAATACGAATTGAAAATCTCCAGAGAACGTACAGATAAGAATATTCGAATTGTTTAGAAGCCCACATCAATCGAAGTTGTCATCAGCTATAAAGCGAGTAGATATATGTACGTACATATGTACACCGATGGTTTTATATGATGGCTAAATTCCAGAGTTACTCAAATATATCGACAAATCCAACTACAACCATAACGCTTTAAATGAACTTGGAAAACTATAATTTACTAATGAACATTTATTTACACTTAAGGGTTGGGAATGCGTTCGTATACAAGTAAAAAAGTTTCGCGACCTTCTCTGCAAGCTTTGTGAGCTTCTTCTGTACAACCCTGTTCCAATAACTCCAATACATGGTCTGATTTTTTAAGTGTCTGGAAAGAATCGGGGTCTTTGATGAAACAAGGACTATTTTCAAATATATTCGGTTCAGAAGATATTTTAAGCAATTTATTAGAACCTTGTACTTTCCCACCATCTGGACTGAGATGAATATGACAAACTGGACGGAAAAGGGGATGTGTAGACAAAGAATCCATAATCCATTTACCAAGATCAGATACGTCAGTAGCCGAATATATTTTTCCTCCAGGCGCCAACAGATAAGCGTAGACATCTAATAGAGTCGGAGAAATAATACGCCATTTATACTTAACGCGTTTAAAATGAGGGTCTGGATAGAGGAAGAATATTTTATGTAACTGCTCCTGTGATACAAAAAAAAGGTAATTTTGCAACTTATTGATCAGATATGATAATTTAATACAAATATAAGAAGAGTGTGCATCAAATTGCGGAACAAGATCTTACTAGATCAACTACTATACTGTCAGTCGGAAGCCTGTTTCAACAAGCTTATTTTGAATTGCACCTACTTGCAATAAATTACTGTCATGATGATGAAACACAGCACAAAAAAGAAAACTTAATATTCTGAATTTAAGTAGCTATATTTACGCTTAGGTTAAAAATAATTTCTAGCGTAAAAGTGGATTTGGAAATAACATAATCAATCGGAAGTGTAATACTTAAACCATTATGCATCTTTAACAAAACTCATTGCTAGTTAATCAGTTTTTATAAAGTGCTATTTATCACCTTATCATCCTCATTCCCATTTTACCTATAGCTTAACTAACCAAGTGCACTTACTATTACTCAGAGCTCTATTTATATATATCATTCGATAAGCCCTTTGCTTCTCTCACCGCTCTACATAACTTTTCGCCATCCCCATAATATCGTATATTTTTTTAATTTGTTCCTTTTATAACACTGCGATACTATGTGGATATCCGGTTTGCAGCTCACGGCTATTGTACTTTGTATTACCTGTATTAAGGTACTGTGGTGCATACTACTTATAAGGTCGTCCATAAGTAGTAGGTAGTGGGATGTCGCGTGAAAGTGGAAACGGCAAACAGTATACGAGGTGAGTTGCGAAGTGACGAGGAGCAAAGTTTGGTAACAATAAATAGGAGTGAAAGCAACCAAGGGAAGCAGGCCTACAACTAACATTGATCGAGAAACGCAAAGGACCTGTAAATAGATAATTAAGAATAATGTACATATTATTTGTGACGTTTTCTATTTTCACCAAGTAAATGGTTTACCTTGGTCAAATCGAATTCTCACAACACGAGTTGAATTCTAACAGATTATTTACGCCAAGATCGAAAATAACTTTGAGTATAATAAGTAGAAACAGCATCATTAATCAATCAAAGGTGCAATGCTTAAAATAATTAATAATTTATTTTTAGTGAAACTATGAATTATCCAAGTACAGCAGACAACTAGCGATTATTATATGATCTTATTAATAAATAGTAGGAAATTAAAAACGTCAAAAATGTCAAACTTAATCAGAAAGTCCCTAATATATGAAATAAAAAAGAGGATAGTTTTAGCCACCATTAATCAGTTGATCAAAGCATAATATTTAAAACATTCTTTATTAACAGAAGAATAGGTCACACAGATAGGCGAAGATCCAATTAACAGTAAGCTACATTACAATTCATGATGTATACATAATAAAACTTACTTTATGAAAGAAATTAGGTAAAAACTTCATCGCATTTGTACGAATACAAGCTATATTATTGTAGTGACCAGGATGTTTTAAACGTAGGGCATTAATTTTTTCCTGATTGTAAAAATAAAACATACAGTTGTTGAACATAATAATCATGTAACAATCTAATACTTTTATACATTATTTAGTATGCACAGAAAATTCCACCTAAGTATTAGAACATAAAATGGTGCATTATTGTAAATGATAATTACTTGTTGTACTAAACTGTGATTTCTAATTAAAACAAGTATTTGTATAAATCAAAGAGAAAATAAAATCTATTAAAATGTTTGACAATATGGATAATAGTCGAATCTATTATGTTCTTCGTTGATCCAGTTGTGATAATGACCTTTACTATTCAACAATGAAATGAATATTAATTATACAATAATGCAATGTCTCTCATATTATCAAAAAAATATTAATGACCGACTTGCTGTATCAAACAGTCAAAGATGAAACAAATTCTGAATGTTATTTCACGCTTCCTATTGATAGGTAGGACTGAATAATGAGGATTATTCATTATACTTTACAAGTTAACTCTAAGCTATTACTGACCATTTATAGTCATTCAGTACATATAGATAATAATAGATGAAGATCAATTTGTGAGGTATTACAAAAAGTTTTCGTCATCTCTTGTTGCCTTTCAGAAATGTAAAAATTACTCATCTATAATTCTGAAGACTAATAAGCAGCGTAAAATAACATTTAAAATTTGTACTATTATTTACGGTTGGAAACAATCAGGGTAAAACTAAACTACGCCGACGAACTTGAGATGGCCAGTGAGAACCAAGGTATTTGTTTCAGGGTCGCGCGCTCACTCAACTTCAAAATGCTCACATTGGATCGGCTTATTGCAATTTTCAATGAAGACGCTATTATTTCTAAGCTACAAGCTCTCGGACTACTTCGTAGAGAGTTCATTTGTAATTATGGCCTCAATATGACTCAAATACAATCCACAGACAGTCGAGATGGAGTAGCCTTTCGTTGCAATGGCTGCTGGGGAAAAAATTTGTTAAGAACAGGTAGTTTCTTCAGCAAGTCCAAACTGACACTGAAGTAAACCTGCATGTTAGTTGTATTGTGGAGTATGCAGTTGCCTGTCACTCTGGCATCGTCTCTCACAGATGTAAGCGAAGTATCAGCAGTGCAATGGTATCAGCACTGTAGAGACGTAGGCTCAGAAATCATGTTGCTCTTAAATGTCATTGGGAGACATCGGGAGAATCGTTGAAATCCATGAAACAGCTATTAGGAAGAGAAAATATAATAGAGGAAGATCAGTAAAAACCGAATGGGTGAGTTCCTATATCGCTCATATTTTGAATTTAAACTCAATGAACCCGTCTCCAACCTCCAAAAGTTTATAAATCATGTAAAAACATTGTATCATGTGTAAATTATTTTTAGAATTTCATCGTTTTTCATAATAAATAATGATTTTATCTACTAGTGCATTCTCATTGGCTGAAAGGTACCTCAAGGTCGTCGGTGTAGTTCAGTTCCACCATAATCAGTCATAATAACCATACGAATACAGTGGTTGAATATCCTAACATATATTGTTCTGTGCAAATTCTTCTGCGCCCCTTCCTCAATCAACAACCTCAATTAGAATGAATAAATAAATACCCGGACTGCATAGGATTATAATTCGAAAATAACAATCCAGGACTATAGTGCAAATGACACATAACTGAGTAACGAACATAATTAACTATTCGTAGTTAGTGAACGCTAGATATAAAAACGAAAGTTTACAATTAAGACAATATGAAAACAACATAAATGAATACTAATAAATATGTCACATAATCTATCAAAAATGGTGCCAAAAGTTCTATTTTTCTAATTTATTCGTCCTTTATTGGACACATCCGCACACACTTCAACAGGATAAAAAAACTAAACAGATTACAGATAAATGAACAAGCTAAAGCGTAGATAAGACTGCATAAAAAGACTACTATAAATTGGTCTGCAGATACTGATTAGTAGGTCCATTTATATCATTTAGAATAAACAATGTAATAGTTAGCAACTTAATTGTACATCGTTTGCGAAGTGAACAACCCAACTTTATCACACACTTAATTACACACAAACGTTAAGAATATCAGCGCACTGTGTCACCTATAAGGTTGTGTATCATTGATTAGTCAAGACTCATCATCATTTATAAGCCAAGTCAAGGACATAGGTAATAGCGGCGTCACAGACAGACATATGAAGAACATGTTTTTTTTCACCAATTGTCTATAATGGTAGTTCGAAAGCTGCTTAATTTTGCTCTGGAAAAAACAAATCTATTAATGGAAGTCAACACGCCTACATAATCTCCCAGTGAAATTGCCTATCAGAAAGGTTTCTAGAGGCATTTAATACAACCAAGGTGCATATATCAAACTGAAAAGTTTTCAGATCGCGACAAGAGAAATACTACTTTCTCGTAGTATAAATTAAACAAAAAACTGTGCACCATATTTTTGTGATAAAATGTGAATACTAGAATGCAATTCTACCATAGTCAATTACATTTATAAGTACAGACAGAAAGCCGCACTGAAGTCAACATACCTGAACAAAGTCATAAACTTTCAAACGTATTTCCAAACCAACGCTTCGAGTGAAAGGGAAAGAAGTGGACAAACTAAACAACAATCCACCGTAACCGCAACCTACATCCAAGAAACGAACAACTGGATCAAAAGAGTCATTATTCACAGATAATGGAGGTTGATTCCCGCCAAATAACTTCTCCCAATCCATTAAATCCGGTTTCAAAGGATAATCAAATGTATGATCTGACCAAGGATTACAATGGGCTCTTTGACGATAATGACGCTTAGAAGGTAGACGAATTTTCTCATTATTAATATTTTTGTCACGGGAATCAATAGAATCATTGAGAATAGATGTACATTCAGACATCTACAAAAATATGCAAACCTAAGCGACAACTTTTGAAAATGATAACCATAATTAAGAATATTCATTTTTTACTAATATCTGTTCTTTTTTTTCGTTAAATCTGACAGTATACAAAATCCTATGACATGAAATAAGGATAAAACAGGTATAATAGATTGATAATAGGAAAAAACTAGAAAATGAAAGACTAACAGTTCAATAAATCAATATCATTGAAAGACTAGGATAATTATGACCGGAAAAATATTTGATAAATTTTACTTCACTATCCATGCAAATATTACAAAGCATAAAATAATGGTTACAAAAACTTTAATAAGAAACCCTCGTTGTGCAGATATTCGTCGCATAAACACTAACAACTGAGCATGAGCTTCATTGATATTCATTTCCACATTATCTGTCTGAGTGTCTATTCGCAAAACTAAATCATTTTGTTCCTGTACCAGACTAGAAAATTGTTGATAAATCTCTCCGAGTTGAACAATAGTTGATTCTACGCGTCGGATTGCAGCATCACGTTGGCGAACCTCTTGATCAATAAGAGAAGCATGTGGATTACTATCAAAGAGCTGAAGTTGTTCAACTGCTTGATAAGTTGTTCCAGACTGACAAAGGAATGGAAAATAATTTTAATTATAATGACATCAATCGGGATAAGAAAAATTTCTATTAACCGAAGAAATAAACATGTAGAATACCACTGGGACCTAAAAATTTAGTCAAAATAAGATTAATTCGTAAATAAATTTTTCATTATTTCTACGGCTTAAATATAATACATTTGTGTGCAAACTGGTATTAACTATAATAAATATTTGTTATAACTGTAACATTACACTCTAAGTGCTCATACATGTCGTTCATGGAATACTCATGCTTGTTTCCCACTTATACTTAACTTGAATACAACTCCTTGTTGCAGCATTTCATAGGACGACTGTTCCGTTCAATATAGTGGTTTGGAAAAACCAAGCATCGTAAAATTATGAACTATGCAGGTCAAATATACGCACCTTATCTGAACCCCAAAGTAACTGATGCATCTGGTCTAAGTGAGCTGTCATTGATTAATCAGAGCGCAGGGAGATAAGTAGAGTATCACCAGAGTGGATAAAAAAATACAAACTATGTATTCTTCTGTTGTTTCATGTGACTGATTCACGCATTTCATTGTGAGAGAGAGGCTAAGTAACTAGTGTTAATACACGATTGTGCATTTCTTATCTGGTTTCCAAATAGTAATCAGGAGAGTGTCTGACTCCAAGTGCATCAACCTACGTATCAGTCTGTCTCGTTCAAATAGTCCCGCTTTCTATGTTAGTGAAATTCCAAGTAACATGAACCCTAATGTAGGCCGAGCCAAAGGATGCAGTAGTAACCCGTTACGTCTAATGTTTAGTTTATAATATGGGCATTTTGACTACCACTCAAATTTTTTCAGGTCCATTATAAACTATAAAAATGTATCGTCTGTGGAATTTAGGTACGATGATTATTCTACTCATTTAAACAAAAGGTTTGAAGAAAGCCTCTAAAGTTCGACAACGAGTCACAACACGTTGAAATTACCAAAACAAATATGTTCACCGTTTAGTTTTTTACGTTACATTTTATTGGTTAGTAATAACTTGACAGTTTTATTGTCGCATTCTTATTGGTTGAAATACAATTTATCTGACCAGCTACTATGGTTTAATCGTGTTTGCACTTGTAACTGTACAGAGCAGTCAGTCACGAACAACATAAAATCGGGTACATTTGCGCATTGGTCTAGGCTGTCATACCACATTACCACGACGAGGTCAGACTTACAAGGTTGACATCACAATATATTTTAACAGAAAGGAATGAAGCAGACTTATATGTGAGAATGAATAATAGCACTTAGGGTCAACAAGAATATAGAGGGGATACTTTGAACCACTGTGACCGGTTTTGACTCGTCACCCAGTATCTTTAGCTAGTGATCACCATTATCACTCGTACCTTCAACCAGATAGCATGGACCTACTAACAGAGCTTAGAATAACGATCAAAGACATCATGCATTGATACCATGTTTTGGTTTGGTCGCCCCTAGATTACTTTCATCTTATTCCTGAGCCAGCCAATAATGTAGCGGTGGTCGGATATACATCGCCCTAACATCTTAGTCGATGAAGGTCGACAACCTCTTTGATTGGTTTGCCATTTTTCCCAGTACTTTGTATCTAAAATCTATATTGATTATTCAGTCACTGCATTATATACAGGCAGATCAAACTAATTGTTGTGCACATTCATGTCAATTACTATTTATTGTAGAGTAATTTGCCTACACCTACATAATCCATTCGTATCTAAATATTCTGAGGACTTAGGACAGTCTTTCGACTTCATTGACCTTGAATATGTTAGTTCGGTAAATTTAACGCAATTTAAGTAAATAACGTCTGCTACCTACGAACATAATACAATATAACTAATTCAGTAATTAGTACATAAATGACGACAAAAACGTAGTTATTGAAGAATGAAGGACGACATTATGAAAATAAGTGATGATCATTTCGCTACATCATTGTATGAAAAATCATAGTTCCAAAGCGCGATAGGCTAAATGATTATACAAACATACACGCACGAAACTATGTTTGGATTAATCTAACAGCATACATATACGCTCATAATATTGCTAACCGACTTGATATCAACACATTAATAAATATGAAACATTTTTAGAGCTAAATAAACCACAATGATATAATTCGGTAAATCATTTTTAGGTGGTTTTCACAAACGTTAACTACTGGGAACAAAGGTATATTGTTAGTTTTTTTGTATGCTTTTATTGAATCTACGGCATACAGATGGTACGTTTTAGACATACAGATTTACGAAGCAGGATACTGTAGCCAAGCAGAGTAGTTATCAATATACTGGATACAAACCCGTAGGGAGAGCTTAAGTGGCACTTAACTACCTTGCAGTTACATAAAGTCGAATATTCATAATCAGGGTCCTAAAAGTTTAAAGTGACACAAACATCTACATATTATGAAAACAAAACTAGACCGAAAAAAATACTAGAATCGTCTTCTATATGACCGACTCACTTGAGATGGGTTATAAAATTCAGATCGACTAACTGACGGAGTGCTGTTTAATTCTGCAATAGGTGTCACAGTTGATAAGTTTGAAGAATATGAATTAGATACGTGCGCTATAGATGACAGGGTGGAATTAAAAAGGCTATTTGAGTGTTGCTGATTTTTGCTTACTTGTAAATGGTCTTTTAGTGGACGAGCTGTCGAAATATAAACATTTGAAGTAGGGTTGGTGGGAGATTGTAAATTAGGTATAATTATTCCTGATAATGAAGCGGAATTCGTCAATTTGTTTGGATCACAGTTTAAACGAGTGTCAGCATCTAGTTTTTTAGAATTGGCTGAAAGGTAAGCCTTATGCTTTTCTAATACAACACGAAACTCCGAGACAAGAGATGACAGATGACACTCTAGTCCAACAACAATGAGATCTACATGTTTTAAGTGTTGAACACTAGTGACTGACTGCTCTTTAACTTCAGATAAACTAGCTTTCAATTGAAATTTGGTTTTGTTTAAATCTATTATATCATATTGTATTACATCGATCAATTTACTAAGGACTTCAGGCGACGAATTTGTGGCATCTTTAAATAAAAGTTTTAATTTGGTCATCTTAGAAACAGTCATTTTTAGCTCAGTAGACATTTGCTTCGACTTAGCTAGGAGGTTAGCAGTATGACTAATATCAACTGAATTCAAATTTTTAGGGTGAGGAGGCTTTAGGCGAAGGCGACCAGAAAGTATTCTATCATGAAACGACTGAGTACATGCTCGAAATTCTCCAGTTCTATCAAAGGCTCCAGACATGGTCCTAAAATGTAAATTACAACTTACAGAAAAATTTCAGAAGAATATTGTCGGTCATATTGAAAAGGTTAACGACAGCAATAACTACACTAAGAAAAGCAGTAGAAAGGAAACCGCTACGTTTGTGTTTAACGATATAAGTTACACATGTTCCAATGATCCACGAAAATGTACAAGACAATAATAGACAAATTTCACATGGGAGGAAATGAAAATCTAAAATGCCGATTTCATATCTTGAAGATTTTTGTTAGTAAAAGTTTAATCATAAGTAACGTACAGAATGGTAAATATGTCTGTTAGCCAGGGTTGCTACACAACAGTATGACGTAATCAAATTAGTAAGATAAATACCATAAGTTCGACAAGAATGTGTACGAAGGAATAATGGAACTTTGTATCTAAAGACAAAGACTAAGTGCACCTATGGCCAGTGACTGATTGTGAGCAATGTCACCTAATGTATAGCGATTATTGTGCTGACTCAAGTGAGTTTGCACTAGCGATTCTCAAACCAACGGTCAAGAAACACATTATGTAAGGAACAGTAACTTGTGGTGTGTCTGAATTGCTTAAAAGAATGACTAGACTCGCTTAAATGAGTGGGTTCCAGATTGGTGTAAGAAACGAAAAATGTTTCAGGCAGATAAGAATTCCATTGGTGGTTTTAGGTCTACACAGAGGACAGTTATTTTGAGTTGGCGTAATGATTTGCCAAACTGCTCAACGATGTGTTTGGTATTTACGAGCTGTGGAAAGCTGCATAACATTCCATGCTACAACTGTATGCCGCGGGTTTCTATGTTCAAACTATGATCTGAAATCCACCAAAGTCGTGGCGAGTTATAACGAAGATTAACTTCTTAAAAAAATTAAGAACTTGTTGATTTAGGCCGGCAACTTGCTGAGGCTAGCGAGGCCATATGGGTTTTTGAGTCTTTCATGTGGGAGCTCAAATGAAGAACTGAAAACAAATGAGCCGAACCCCGTTATGAACGTTTGTTAAACAAAACTAATCGTAGTTTAATCTATTTTACTAACCATTTCTTACTTTTTTGAACAGTTGTAGGCTTCCTACAATCGCAACTCAAAATACTGCTAAATGGGTAATGAATGCAGTAGACAGACGACTTTTGACTTTCATGAGTGGTAACAGCCCAGATATTATCAAAAAAGTCCTAGTTGCTGTGGGACGGTGAATATATTTTATACATTTAGAAAAGTGATTTCATTTAGATTATCGTCCTAAATGAAGGCTAACCAATAAAAGAAAAATCTAGTAACCTGCCTCGTTGGCAAACGTCACTTCAACCTTGACGAATTCGAAACCACCGAAATACAAACCTTCAACTTTCAAATTTACTTGGCAGAATTGGTGAACTGTACGTTTCTTGAGATCTATGCCTGGGTGATAAGCGTGTTATTAATCCTGGATAGTACAGAATTGGCTATATTTCTTCTGAAAATTCAGAGAAAATGGTTAAGTAAAGCGTTAAAAGTGGGAGCAACCAAGGTTTTACTACTACAATATTGTCCCTCATTACTCACACAGTCTAGATATCCGTCAACCTTTCTCTTGAAAGATTCAGGTGAAGGTTCAAACGCAACCTGATCAAATAAGGTGCTACATAAATTGCTTATCATGATCACACAAAGGTTAGCACATTATTACTCGAGATCTTTCGTGTTCTATCCTGTGTCCTCCTAGGTTTAGTTGAAGTTATTGGCTGAGTGATACTTTAAGATTATTTTTTTCTTGACTGCTCTGTACTGCACAGGATGAAATTTTAATGCCCGAGCTATGTAGGATATGGATTTTGGTCTCACAACCTTTCTGATTGCTGTTCTTTGGACACGTCTCATTGTTGTGAGTTCCTTCTTAAAATAGAAGGACATAATATATGGGTTAATCCAATGTGAGATCTTGAGTGTGCACTATAAAGAATAAGTAAAAACCTCAGGAATAAAACTACCTAATGTTCTAGGCAGAAACACCAAAATTAAGTAGGCTTAGCTGCTAAAAGTCGATATGGTGACACATTTGAAATATTGCAGATGGTTACACCCAGGTCCTTTTCTGAGGTAAAAGGAGCAATACTGAATGCACAAAATGTGTACGCAGATAATGTATCCCATCGTTCGTCATCAACATTTTGTGTTTATTGAAAAGAGGCTAGTTGCTAGAAGTCCATTCATGTATCCTCTTCAAGTCCTCCTGAAAGATCGAAATGTCAGATTAACTCTCCAGATCTTAAGATTATCTGAATCCAGAAGGGTTTTTGGTTGTTGGTTAGAAGGAGAGTCATTAATAAAAAATAAGAGGTGGAGTGGTCCAATGATGGAACCTAGTGGTATTCCTATAGTCACTGTAAAGCATTCAGATATAACACCAAACTCTGACTGCCAGTGGCCTGTCTCCTAGGGGAATACACTAGCCATTCTCATAGGCATTTACTGGTATCCATCAGTTGTAATTTCTTGCAACGGATTCGGTAATGTACTCTGTAAAGTTTTCAAGAAATCAAGGAGAACAGTACATATGAGGTAGCTGTGTTTTGCAGATAAGGTCCATTTATCCAACACTTTACACTCTGCTTGGAATCCCCCCTAAGGCTGATGCCGTTCTCAAGTCCGGATAAAGAAGGAGGGTTGGACATGGGGTTAGCAACCCCATCTCTTATAAAAACAACTTTGTCAAAAAAAATGCTAACCTGAAATAAACTAACTCCGCCTGTAGCCCTCCTAGGGTTACTGCCGGTCCCAAGCCCTGGTAAAGGAGGAGGGTTGGGCATGGGGCTAGCACCCCCATCCCGTAAAAACCCAAACTTGCTAAAAAAAACGCAAACCAGATTAAACAAGATAAACCATTTAAACTCTGCCCTGGGAGTGGAAGGATATATGACGCCTCATGATGAAAGCCGAAATTCTTCGGAAGTCATGAGGCCGATGCCCCCCTTCTAACAACCAGAGCAAATATTTTTATAGGTACATGGAATGTTCGAACAATGTGGGAGAGCGGGAAGACAAATCAAATAGCTGCAGAATTGAAGAGATACAACTTGACAATACTCGGAATCAGCGAAACCCATTGGACTCAAGCTGGACAGAAAACATTAGCTTCGGGAGAAACGCTACTATACTCCGGCCACGAGGAGGAAAATGCTCCTCACATCCAAGGAGTTGCTCTGATGCTGTCCAAGGAGGCACGTAATGCACTTGTGGGATGGGAACCACATGGACCCAGGATCATCAAAGCATCTTTCAAAACAATGAAGAAAGGGATTACAATGAATATCATCCAATGCTATGCACCAACCAACGACGGCAACGACGAAGACAATCATCAGTTTTACGATAGACTGCAATCAATTATAGCAAAGTGTCGAGGAAAGGATCTGACAATACTGATGGGAGACCTCAACGCCAAAGTCGGAATGGACAACACTGGATATGAAGAAATCATGGGACGACAAGGACTGGGAGACAGAAACGACAATGGTGAAAGACTTGCAAACCTATGTGCCTTCAACAAATTGGTTATAGGTGGTACAATATTCCCCCACAAACGCATACACAAGGCTACATGGGTCTCACCGGATCATACTACTGAGAATCAAATCGATCATATATGTATCAATAAAAAATTTAGAAGATCACTGGAAGATGTGTTGCAATCAATCTCTAGCAAAGTGTCCGAGGAAAGGATCTGACAATACTGATGGGAGACCTCAACGCCAAAGTCGGAATGGACAACACTGGATATGAAGAAATCATGGGACGACAAGGACGGGAGACAGAACGACAATGGTGAAAGACTTGCAAACCTATGTGCCTTCAACAAATTGGTTATAGGTGGTACAATATTCCCCACAAACGCATACACAAGGGCTACATGGGTCTCACCGGATCATACTACTGAGAATCAAATCGATCATATATGTATCAATAAAAAATTTAGAAGATCAATGGAAGATGTGCGAACAAGGAGAGGAGCTGACATAGCTTCAGACCACCACCTGGTGGTTGCTAAAATAAAACTGAAGCTAAAGAAGCAGTGGACAACTGGAGTGTCAGCAGTACAACGGTTCAATACAGGCTTTCTCCGAGACACTGACAAACTCAAGGAATTCAAAATATCTCTCAACAACAGGTTCCAAGCCTTACAAGATCTGCCGAAAGAAGAAACCACTATGGAGGACAACTGGAAAGAAATCAAAGAAGCACTAACGTCAACGTGTCACGAGGTTCTGGGCCGCAAGAAGCACCATTATAAGGAATGGATCTCCACTGAGACATTGAGCAAAATTCAACAAAGGAGGAACAAGAAGATAGAAATCAACAACAGCCGAACAAGAGCAGAGAAAATCAAGGCTCAAGCTGAATACTCAGAAGCAAATAAGCAAGTAAAGAAGAGCATTAGAGCTGACAAACGGAAATACATCGAAGGCCTTGCAACGACAGCGGAGAAGGCTTCAAGAGAAGGAAATATGAAACAGCTATATGACACAACGAAGAAACTGGCAGATAAACATGGTAAACCAGAGCGACCGATCAAGAACAAAGAAGGCAAGACACTCACTGAGATTGAAGAACAAAAGAATAGGTGGGTAGAACACTTTGAGGAACTTCTAAATAGACCAGCTCCACTGAACCCACCCACTGAACTTTGAAGCAGCACCTACAGATCTCCCGATAGATGTCACTCCACCAACGATGGAAGAAATCAAGATGGCCATCAGACAAATCAAAAGTGGGAAAGCAGCAAGACCTGACAATATACCAGCTGAAGCACTCAATCCAGATATTGACCTAACAGCAAGGATACTCCACGTTTTATTCAAAAAGATCTGGGAAGAAGAACAAGTTCCAGCAGACTGGAAAGAAGGTTATCTTATCAAGATACCAAAGAAAGGGGATTTGAGCAAATGTGACAACTACAGAGGGATCACGCTACTGTCGATACCATCGAAAGTCTTTAACAGAGTATTGTTGAACAGAATGAAAGATTCAGTGGAGGCTCAACTTCGAGATCAACAACCTGGTTTTCTTAAGGATCGGTCGTGCACGGACCAAATCGCAACACTACGGATCATCGTTTAACAATCAATTGAATGGAACTCGTCACTGTACATCAGCTTCATTGATTATGAGAAGGCGTTTGATAGTGTAGATAGGAGAACACTAAGGAAACTTCTTCGACACTCTAGCCTACCAGAAAAACTTACCAACATCACCCGGAACTCTTAAGACGGAACACAGTGCAAAATTGTTCATGTAGGACAACTGACAAATGCATTTACAGTGAGGACCGGAGTCAGACAAGGTTGCCTGCTCTCACCTTTTCTCTTCCTCCTAATGTTGACTGGATCATGAAGACCTCCACATCTGAGGGAATGTACGGGATTCAATGGACAAGTAGGATGCAACTCGGTGATTTGGACTTCGCAGATGATCTAGCTCTTTTAGCACATACACACCAACAAATGCAAACAAAGACAACCAGTGTAGCAGCAACTTCAGCATCAGTAGGCTTGAACATACATAAGGGAAAGAGCAAGATTCTTAAACACAACACAGAGAACACCAACCCAATTCAACTTGATGGCGAAACTCTGGAAGAAGTGAATACTTTCACATATCTGGGGAGCATCATCGATGAACAAGGAGGGTCCGATGCAGATGTAAAGACAAGGATTGGCAAATCAAGGGCAACATTCCTACAGTTGAAAAATATATGGGACTCAAAACAACTGTCAACTAACCTCAAAGTCAGACTCTTCAATTCGAACGTGAAGACAGTCCTGCTGTATTGAGCTGAAACTTGGAGAATTACTGCAAACATCCTCAGACGGATACAGGTATTTATAAACATCTGCCTACTCAAGATACTGAATGTCCGTTGGCCGGAAACCATCAGCAACAGCTAACTATGAGAGAGGACAAACCAACTTCCAGCCGAAGAGGAAACTAGGGAAAGACGTTGGAAATGGATAGGACATACATTACGCAAACCATCAGACTGCATCACGAGACAAGCATTAACATGAAATCCTGTTGGGAAACGGAAAAGAGGAAGGCGAAAGAACACACTGCATCGAGAATTGGAAGCAGACATTAAAAGGATGAGCAGCAACTGTAAACAATTGGAAAGTACTGCTCAGGACAAAGTTGAATGGAGAACCCTGTTGAGCGGCCTATGCTCCTCAGCGAGGAATAACGGGCATAAGTAAGTAAAAAAAACCTTTTTAACCATTTTGACTCTTCCCTACTAGTTGAAAGGTCTTCATTTTGAAGAATTTTGATGCCTTGTGGTGAAAGCTGAGTTTATTCAAAAGTCACTAGGCGATGCCCCTTCTGATAACCAGAGCAGTAATTAATATAGGTACATGGAATGTTAGAACGAGCATGCAAATAGCTGAAGTAATGAGCAGATACAACCTGAAGATACTTGGAATAAACGAAACCCAGTGGTTACAAGCTGAACAGCGAAGATTATCCTCAGGAAAGGTGCTTTTATGCTGCGGCCACGAAAAAACTAGTGCATCACACACGAGGAGTAACACTAATGCTGTCCCAATAAGTATGGAAGGCTCTTATAAGATGGAAATATCACAGGCCTAGGACCATCAAAGCATCCTTCAGGTCAAAGAAGGAAAGGATTACAGTGAATGCCAATCAGTTCCGTGCACTCACCAACGACCTCCACGACGATGACAAAGGCTAGTTCTGTGAGAGTGAAGTCAATAATCGATACCTGTTAGGCCAAGAACCTGACCACGTTGATGGGAGATCTAAACACCAAGGTTGGAATCGACAACACTGTATAGGGAAATATCATAGGACGACATAAACTGAAAGAAAGAAACAAGAACGGTTAGAGGTGTGCAAACTTCAACAACAGATTATATGTAACACCACACTCTCTCGGAAACACATACACTAAGTTACATGGGTTTCACTGGACCACATTACGGAGAACCAAATCGACTACATCTGCATTAATAAGAAGCTTAGAAGGACCGTGAAAGACACAAGAACAAGGAAAAGAGCCGATATAGCCCTAGATGACCATGTGGTGGTTACCAAAAATAAAAGTGAGTCTGAAGACGCTCTGGACGACTAGAGCAGCAATATTACAAATGTTTAATGCAACTCTTATTTGTGATATTAACTAACTTATCGAATTCAAAATAACTCCCAACATTAAGTTCCAGGCACTTCACTATCTACTAGAAGATGGCCCTACTATAGAAGACAGCTAGAAAAAGAATAAAGAAACAATAACTTCAAAATATCAGGAAGTTTTGGGTTACAAGGAGCATTATTATAAAAAATAGCTTTCTCCTGGTACTCTAGATAAGATCGGAAAAGGTGGAGTAGGAAGATAGCTGTTAATAACAGCTGGACAAGAACAGAGGAAGCCAATGCACGGGTAGAATACACATAAGTCAACAAACAAGTAAAGAAGAACGTTAGGTCGGATAAACAAAAATATGTTGAGGACCTAGCAATGACAGCGGAGAAAGCTGCAAAGGAAGGTAACATTGGCACCTAGACGATACAGCAATGAAACTGGCTGAGGAATTCAGTAAACCTGAATAGCCAATCGCTAAGATGCATAAACAATAAAATAGGCGGGTAGAACACTTCCAAGAATTCAAAATGGCCATCTCGGTGGCGCGCGCTACGAATCGGACGGCCTTCTATCCTAATATAACAGAGACGAGGGCGCTGCAGGGGCTTTATTTAGGTCGCTAATGTTATTTCGGCTTTCTTACACTGCAGGCAAGTCGAATGCAAACCTGAAAGAATGTTGTGAGAAGCATGAGGGTCTTAGATTGAGGGAAAAAGTTGACCCTCTCCCACATTTAGAACCCCACCACATTACCATAGATATACGTGTACTTTAGTTGTTTGAATAATACATCTCTTCTTCGGTCCACCACGACTTCGTCCTACACCTGTGTTTCCATGTGACTGCTGTGTTGTTGAATATCTCGCTTCTGTAGGTACACTAAGATTATTAGGATTTCCTTATTACGTGAACTATACTACACAGAAACTCAAACGCATGCATGACAAACAAACCTTTCTTGACTATTTATTTAATTGTTTGAAGCATACATCATTTACCGGTGAATACAATACCAACTATGCTGCATTTAACCATTATCCATATATTCAATGTCACGTATATAGAGATTAAGGCGATTTACTAAAATTATAAAAGGAGACGTTAACTTTCATTCCATATATCACACACATTATGCCTCTTGGAATTATTAACTCAACCCGGTGAATTACTGTTCTTGCCTTGGGCATTTGCTTAGTTTTATTTCTGCTTCAGGTATGTCATAAAGTATGAGTGTATCTATTCCTATTATTATCCAATAGCATCATTCACCAAACCTGACTAATAAAAATGTCTGCGAAAACATTATTAACGTCCAAATCCAAGCGTCTAATAAAACGTAGAAAAAGGTTTCGTTCCTATACCTCTGCCGATCCACTACTAGAAAAATCCAGAGCCCCACGCGATATAGGTCTAATCGTCATCGCGGAAGACGTGATAAAGTTCTTCCTGACGAGGTCACTGCAAGCATATTGATGACATAAATAAGACCTCCAAGACAACCTTAAGATTCCCAGCCCTCTCAAATGCCCCATCGACCTTGATAACACTGATACATCAGATCAACTCTGTGTAATGAACAGTGTCATTGATTATGTAGCCTCCGAAGTTTTTGAACCCATCAAATGCTACAACTGTGTTATGATTTTAAATGTTTCTCATACCTGTCCTCCATAAACTATAAAAAAACCCCTTAAGGTTAGCAATATGACTTATGTGTCATGCTCATGTACACGACTAAATAAAAGCTTTCATGGTATGACTACACCGGTATTATTCAGATTCAATACACTGGTGGAGGCACAAGATTTTTTAAACTAATCCAGTATGATTAAAAAAGACCCTCTGTATAAAAGTATGAAGCTAGTACTAGACAGGACTCCATGTCAGAGTGTGTCAGGTAATTCCGTCAAAAGACCACTAGTATTTAGGCGTCACGCCCACTCTAACACTGACAGCCCAAAAAGTTCACTTGGTTAGAAGACTATAAAACCACTACCTTTAAATACATCGGTCGAAACGATTGGAAGTTTAAATAATATGAAAACTAAAACGAATGATATCAACAATGCACCTAGTATCTGTGGTTCACTAGAAACAAAAAGCAATACATCTCATGATAATTCTAGCAGGAAAAGCAAGTTGAGCTCAACAACATCAGTCTTAGGCACATCAGATAAGACCATCAAAAGCTTGAATGTCACAGGAAATAATAAAGATAATAATGGCTATACACGAAACATCCAAGAAGTAAAATTGATTTTACTAGAAATAATAATCAACGAATTACCCCCCTGACACCGGCACAACTAACTCAATACTATAATACAACAGTTTTATTAAATCATAAACCCAGACATCTAACGATAGTTACACTATCGAATACTTTGTTCAGCCCGAGGGGCAAACAACAAGTAGGAAACCTCAAGACTCCTAAACATTATCACAATACCCACAGAAACGGAAGAGGATCATAGCTTCTAGAAGGACCTATATATCACAAAACGTAAACGAATATAGCTATATATCATTGGTCAACAGTCCTCGTAGATCTAAATGCATTCTTGGGCCGGATCCATACATTCCTGAAATCCGTTTAGCCGACAAAAACTTGCACAAAATAGAACCATGTTTTTACTACCCTACCAATTCCCAACTGGCAACCGTAGCTATACTAAGATTTACGACGAGCATAATAAAGCTGCTTCTATTTCTTACAACCACCTTATTACTCTGGAATCAACAACGGCAGATGAGACAATCGAAGACACTTCTACCAATCAGCTATTGAATTTCTCTGTATTTCCACATATTTCATTGTGCATATCTCTATTTTTACCCATCGTCTGTCATCACTTACACGACAATTCACAACTTCGTTAACACTGACTTTTAAATGTTTTGCGTTTTTTAGTTTTCTAATAAACCTACTCACGCTAAATTTATGCTATTACTACTTATTGGACTCTTCGGAATTTTGTTCATAATTTCTTTCATTAGTGTCGTAGGTATATATATATATACATACTACTTCACGTTGGCGTATTATCCTGAATAATCTTTTGTCATTTTAACCACTTTTAGCCATTGTATTTTTATACTTGTTTGATGGAATCCAAAACAGTGTCCTCACAACACTTATCGTAAAGAAGTTGTAGGTGATTAAAATAAAATAGATCAAGAGTGGCAAATCAGCAAAGTCAGACGACATACCACCAAAGGCACTGAAGTCAGATATAGAAGCAACTACAAAGATATTCCACATTCTCTCCAGGAAGACGTGGGAGGATGAACACGTGCTAACAAATTAAAAGAAGGGGACCTCATCAAGATATCAAAGAATATAGATCTTAGCAATTGCGAGAGCTACACAGGCATCACTTTACTTTCAGTACCAGGAAGAGTATTCAACAGGGTGTTATTCAACTAAGTAAAAGATCCGGTCTACGCCAAACTTTGAGATTAACAGGCCATACGGCTTATAGTTGCGCAGTCAAATGGATGGAACTTACCACGTCACTACGTCAACTTCGTCGACTATGAGATGGCATTTGACAGCGTGGACACGAGAACGTTGTGAGGCCTTCTTCGACATTATAGCGTATCCGAAAAGATTATCAACATAACACAGATTTCTTACGACGGACTAAGCTGTAAAATCGTGCATGGTGGTCAGCTCACAGATTCATCATACTTGACAGAGAAATTCCGGAAGATGTAGATGCAGGTGTAAAGGCCCGGATCGGAAAGACAATGGCAGCATTTCTACAACTGAAAAACATCTGGGACTCAAAATAACTGTCAATCAACATTAAAGTCAAAATTTTGATTACGAATATGAAAACAATCACGTTGTATGGAGCTAAAACTTCTGGAACCACGAAATCATCATTCAGAAGATACAAGTATTTATAAGCAACTGCCCGCGTAAGACGCTTCGCATCCCTTTGGCCAGATACCAGAAACAACAACATTCTGTGGCAGAGAACAAACCAACCAATATCCAGCCAAGGAAGACACTAAGAAAAAACGCTGGATATGGATAGGACACATATTGAGAAAATCATTAAACCATGTCACAAGACAAGCACAAACTTGGAATTCTGAGGACTAAAGGTAAGGAGGAAGACCCAGGTACACAGTTCGTCGAGAACTGGAAACCGACATGAAGAAAATGAACAGCGCTTAGGAAGAGCTGGAAAGGAAAACCCAAGTTAGAATTGGCTGGAGAATGCTGGTCGGCGGCCTACTCTCTACACTGGGTAACAGGTATTGATTCATTCATTAATCTCACGCTTTCGGTGTTAGTGTTGCAGGATGTTCACGGAAGAAAACTGTGCAAAAATTCGAATGGTAGGAAATTATTAAAAAACAGTTACATGTGCAGCTGCTGATAATTCTTTTCATGAACTTTGCCACTGCAGAAGGCAAGAGATGTTGACAGAAGTTGGGCACCTCATCTTTGTTTTTCCCTTGTTTTATAGGTATAATCACACCTTTCTTCCATTCAGGATAGCTTGCCTGCAGCCAGCGAATATTTGAAGTGGATAGTAAGGAGGGGGAAACAGAAAAGCTTTATACACCCTTTAAGGACATTGGGCAGTATCGCATCCAATTCAGGAGACGTGTATGATTTCTGGCACCTTAGCAAATATTTGATAACGATTAGCTCCAATCTTACAATAATTGGACTAGCGTACAGGTTGATTAGGTGACTGACAGTTGGTATCAAGTTAAAGAGAAGTTGGACCGGAATCCGTTGATTAGTGGATCAGTAACCTCGGCTATGGAGGGCTGTGAACCATCACTGAATTCCTATCTGAAAGAAAAGAGTCGATTGCGATTCATATTCCCCGTTGGAGCAGTCTGATGGTTTTCTCTATCCTGTCGGATTTTGAATATACATTTGTCACGTAGGACCGTGCAAGACTTCCAGTTTATCAGGTCATTAGAGTGTCACCGTAAGTTTCAACCTGAGCACTTCTGGTGATTTTAAAAGTACCACACTTTAGCCAAGAGGTAAACCTGAGTTTATTACGAGGCTGGCAAAGAGGGGTATGACAGTCAGTGAACTGAAGGAGAGTGTCTTCAATTCGATACCACATTTTGCCCACGTTGACTGTGTATTGCCCGTCAGACCAGAGTTATTTTTTCGGGTCTGCTTAATTCCATTGTAGTTTGTATTGTGACAATGCTTATGTACTGTGAGTTTCGTCGACAAATAATGGAGGGATGTCACAAAGAGTAAGAAGGTGTGATTGCTATCACCCAGGAAGAATTAGTTATTCGGTTAGCGAAAGTACAATCGAATATAGGGGAAATTCACTTTGTCACCACCAGAGTGTACATTCGCTACATTATCGAGTAGCTCACAGTTAATAGGTTAGTGCACAAGGTCGGTTACTAATTTAAAATTGCGATTTGGTTAAAAGTGATGGAAGACAATAAAGCCATTCATTAGTAATATATGAGTAAAATTTAAGTAAAGAGCCTAACGAATTGCCTGGAAAAACGATGTGTTGAGCTCCAGGCGGTCTGTAGAGAACCTCAATAGGACAAGAGCCGCCGTTTCACTTTTCTTTCACCACAGGACATTATATTCAAGTCTGGGAGTAATAATTTCATGGGCACTAATAGGTGGGAACATATATAATGCCATGCGACTCTCCAGCGGATCGGACCTGTTATTACGGATTGGCTTGGATTCATCAGGGTTTCGCTGTCAATCTAGGGTACACAGAAAGCCATTACACTGGGCTGGTTAGAATTCAATGGCTCCCTGATTTCTAGCATTTTTGATCATGGCGCCCTTCAAATTACCGTAAAATCAAATGAGGGGGAAAAGTTTCATCTCCATGATAGGTGAGTGGTGTAAAAATCATAGAGTGGATGGGTCCTAGGTAACGAGCTCCCCCAGTAGGAGGAAGGTCATTTTAACCTTTGAGGATTAATTACTTGGAGGAGTCGTCAACTTGTTTAGCAGCAACTTCGAGTTTGAATGTTTGTCTGACGTTGTAGAATAAGGATCTAGCTCATGATCATTACAACCTTGACGTTTAATGGCCGGATATCAGGTGGCTGTGGTGGCTTCTCTTGGTACTCTACCCGCCATTTTCGCTTCCGCTGATCATGGTTCCTCTTAGAAAAGTGTACTATTTGCTACACCAGGCCTGTAGCAGGACTACTACAACTTTTTGGTTTTCCAGGGTTGGAAGGGGTAACCCAGGTTGAGGTGAAAGAGATAGATGAGCGTTTTTCCAGGGTGACTCTAATCTTCAAAAGTTTCCATCCGATATGCCGTAAGAAATCCCTGAATGGCAGCTGCTAAGATCGCTTCCTGTTATCGACAGTAATCCACAGAGGCCTAATAGGTCCTTCAGAAAAGTGGTGGCTCGAAGTCAATCTTTCGACCGTAGGTCGACTTAGATCATTTCAACCTTATAATCCTTTTGTTTGACTTGGGTTATGGCCGGCAAACAAAATCCAGGACTGGATAAGCCTGCATCCCAATGTTGATGTTTACGCCGGGATTCGAACTCACTCCATTTCGCAAAAAACGCCACCCCGTTAACTACTTGGCGGCTGAGTTCATTGGTGCAATAGGGCAAGATGTTGCTAACCTAAAAGTTTTTGTCCCCATGATCGTTCTTTCCAAGACTGTTTTGTGCTTCTAGTGAATTGACTAGAATTATTAGCCGGCAGCGTTTGTGCCGCATGCAGTTAACATTAGAAAACTTTAGTTCATGTTTAAAATTCTCTAGGGGGTACCTTAGAGTTGTTAACTGGCTTTGGTTCCGTGAATATCAAACATGTGTAGATACTAATTTTGACCATTGCTGCGATAAAGATCTCATGAGCTCCATCCACTTGCAAACCAGTGATAGATAGTAACTCAGAACAGTTTACATGATTACACTTGCAAGTAAACGCATCTGAAGATAAAAAAAGACTTTAGTCTAACTTTATGCATTTAGAAGTAGTACTATTACTTTCCACTATGCTTTTTACATTGTGATAGGCTCAGCGTCATCGATGAGAAATTCGAACATATAATGCTGCTGGAGATCTCTAGCCTTTCTATTAGCTCATGGGCTTCGCCGAAGGAAGACCGTGACTGCCGTCCTTGCTATGATTATCAAAATTTAGATGTCATTGATGTACCGGACTGACGTCCTATTCCACATCCTCACGACTTCTCTTTGATGTCGTGCGGAAGGATTGTTATGGCGAAAATTGACTTTGTTCTGGCGTGACATCTAATTTGCCACTTTAGCCGATCACCAACAACTGTGCTAATCTTTTAGTGCATTTTGTGGTAGGCACTCGCCACTGGAATCGCGTCATCTTGATTATATTTCACCAGGAATGTCCATCTCATCAAAGAACGCTAGTTTGTGACAGACGCTATATCTATATGCCATCTACACACCACCACCGGACAATAACCTCACTATTACGGCTACTTGCCATGAGAGTAATTCTGACCTAATAAAGTGTAAATTGAATCCTATGATAGTTTATAAGCACACACCTATAAAATCACTTAATTTTGAGACTATCTGTGGAATTTCCATTGGTAATAGTATGCCATCTGAGTTTGGGTCTTCCAGAAAGGCTATTTTTCGACACCTACATTCCCTGTTATATCCTGGTATATGTGCCACTGTCAGCCTGACATCGAGACGCTGTGTTTGGCCGAGGATAAACTTTAGCATCCACCGATTATCTCAGTGAAGTAAAGTCGAGAGTTATACGATTACATCCCCAGCGGTGCTTCAAGTACCACCGTCGTTTTCGACATGTTCATATCGATATGGTTGTCCCTTTGCCTTCATCAAAATATTTCCACAATATTTTAAAAGCCGTTGGCCGGTTTACACGATGGGCGTTTATCTACACAATTGACGACATAGTTGAAAGCATAACCTCTGTTTTCCTAGACCTCTGGATCTATAATTTCGGGGAAATCACAACCGTTACTACTGATAAGATTTCATAATTTCAGTTAGCATTATTCTGAGAGTTTGCTTGCATTTCGGTTATTCATCATATCACTCTGCTACCAATGATTTAACTGAGAAGTTCCATCGCTAGATGAAAGCTTCATTGATATCGCTACCTGGTATGATATTATGAGGCAATAGGCTTTTTTTAATTTTACTTAAAACTCGAAATACGATTAACTAGAATATTTACATACTTCATAGAAGCTCGTCTACGGCACTACATTTACTTCATCTGGACAGCTTGTACACCTATTTGATGGAAGTACCAGTAACACGACTAAATTCACCAGTCATCAGACAGAAGCTCTGAGACAGCTTAAACCAGGCATACCGAGAGTTCACAGTCGCAGGGAACGGGTCAGTCAGCACCTAGCTTCATGTGTCTCTGTTTTTGTTCATTTCAACGCCACTCGTTAGCCCTTAATGCCGCCTTGAGAAGGTCACTTCAGAGCTTTGCACTCACCAGATAAGTATTTCACCGTTGACAGACACGGCAGAAAGAAGAATATTTCCATCAACAGATTAGAACTAGAATTTGGTATACTGACTGTCTTATTTCATCATAATAATCATAGTCACACAACTGCAATACCATTTTCGCTCATTTTTCGTGAAATATCTGTTTGTTTGTCTCGTTCGTGTGTATTTGTTTGTATTATTTCTTCATACTTCATGGTTAACAAATGTTTTTATTCCCAACCAAAGTAAAATCCCGCACTTAGAGACTTTATTTATTTATTTATTTTAATCACATACTACTCATTTACAATAAGCGTTGTGAAGAAACCATTTTGGGCTTCATCAGTTGAGTATAATAATTCAATAAATCAAATTAGCGAAATAGTATTAAGAGTATAAACGCTAATGTAATGTAGGACGTGTAAATAAAAGAAAGAAAAAAAAACGAAAATGAAAAAAGAAGAAAAAGAAAAAAAATAAAGAATAATTCTAAAGAGTTCAATGCGTAGTCGTAGCTTTATATAATAGCTATTTTGTTTTGTGTTAGGTTCCTTATTAGTTAGTTTATCCTGGTTTCCAGTACGCAACAGTTCCATTCCACATATATGTAGCCATGAACATACAATTAGACTGTATCCATTCATATACAACTACTTTATTATTACTACTACCAGTATGCCACTAACATTATTGTTACTAATAACCAAATTGTGTTTCCTGCCCATCCTTTTCCTACTCACATGTATATTTCCAAGCTTCTGATTGTATACTTCCTTGGCTTAAACATGCATTTTTCTATCTCTAAGTTTATCACTCATTTACATTGTTAAAATGTACACTTCCCACCTAAACTTACGGGGAAAATGACACTGTATTTGACGTAATATTTTCTTTAGTATAGTCATCTTTCATTCTTTCTTGCTCCCTTTTCTTAATGCACTTTTGATAACAGTGGAACACTACGAGAACACAAAAGCAATTAGTGTGAAATCCAATATAAAAATACGTATATTAACAGCTACTATAGGTACACTGATACAAATTAGGGGTTCAGAGAAATAATATTTATTTGCTTTAGCTGGAGCTGGTAATCAGACGGCTCTGTTCCAGACATTCCCATCACATTTAATAACTCACAGTAATGATATCCAGGGCGATGTTGTGTCTGCATGAGTTATTACCAGAAAGCCAGGTTATGGCAACGGCAGTAGCGTATCGAGATGTAAACTATAACAGGAAATAATAATTGACCTTACTTCGACACCAGATAACTCGGCAAAGTATAAAAGGTGAAACATACATGTATTTGGTCAAATACTACAGATGCCATAAACAGACATATAAGGTGGGTGAGAAGTACGTTATGTTAAGACCTGAATGAAGAGTCAAAGTGGGTGACACCAAGCAAACTGAAAAATAGGTACACACGTAATGTTAGTAACTCACTATTGGGTGTAGACGACTCCAAGTAGTGTCTCACACGAGGAGACATGAAGTGTACCTGGTATATGACCAAGTTGAGTTTGTCATATAACAAGAACAACTTCTGACAATTGAACCTATTGTTACGAATGAGAGTTAATTAGAAGGCAATAAAGGATGGGAGAGAACTTATTGTTACGATAAACCAAACATTCAGACGGAGGGTGCTGAAAATACAACTGGACAGGTTCCCGAAAGGGTCCAATTAAACCAAAACCAAAAGTAATGAAGTCCAAACAAAGTATTTATTAACCTGTCAAACAAAGATTGTTCTGGACAATAAATGTACCACTATAAACCTTTAGTATTGTAGGCACCCAGTCTAAAACAAATAGTAAAACGGTCCAAAGCAATGGCGCAAAAATGGCGGAAGTGAAGATAAACAAAGAAAACACAAAATTGGAAATAACAGGTAGGTTAATTAAGTTAGAGTTCGATAAGAATAATTCACAAATTATATAATTCTTGAGTTTACCGCATCAGTTATATTTGATCTAAATTAAAGCATCGATGGAATAACAAGGTCGAGGCTGGATAACTGGGAAGAGAGATGTTTTCCACGTTGTACCGTGTTTTGATCTGGTAACGATGCGTGACCGAGCGCCTTCAACTGGTCGTGTCCGCTAAAACAAACATGGCCATCATTAATGTCAAGGACCTATGTAACTATTTATTTTGGGGGCCATTTACCGCTACACCTTACTCCCTGCTAATGGTTCCGTGAGGACCCTAAGACGTACCAGACAAAGTATAAAACTCAATGCGTTAGACATTGGAAAACGTTCCTTTGATAGCTTCTAAACATCAGTGCCTATGTTAGGGTGTCGTTGCATAAAACATTTTGAACAAAATATATTCTTTTTCTTCCGCGTTCTTCTGGTTGTTTCCAGATGGCCTAGAAATCAGAAGAAAGAAAATTTTTGATTATATGCACTTTGTATATATATTGCGAAAAAGAATTTGGCAGCTCAGTGCAGCTTCAAAAACGTCTCAAATATCAACAACACCCATATGAATGAGACCTTTTTCAATATTTTTAAAACACGAAAATATTGTTCAAAAATTCTCATGTTTATCAGTGACAGATACTTTTGAACGAAGATTATACTTTCCGATAAATGCATATCAGGCTCTACATTTATTAGTCTAAAATTATTAGTTACAAATATAGCCAGTCGTGAGGCACCATTTAGATACGAATGATAATTGGATAAAAAATTTTCCCTCTTCGGGCTATTTTTAAAGTGCGAATGTCAAATATTCGTCATCACGTAACTTTTTGAAATAAACAACATTATGTATCTATATGTATATACATATGTATATAGGTACCTCCGTATATGGGTGACATAGGAGATGGGGTGGTATCAAAATACGATTAGATCGAGTGTTTGTAGACGAAGGCTTAATCCTACTTAAAGTGGAACCGGATAGGTAAGAATTTATAAAAAAGAGTGAGGCGATAATCGATATTCGTCAAATAGTAAGAATCATAATAGAAAAAATTATTATCAGTTCATTTGTTCTAATTATCCTTGATATCTAAATGATATTGTATCTGCCTCAGGACTGGCTATATTTGTGACTGATAATTTTGAACAAATAAATGTAGGATCTGATGAGCATTTATCAAAAAGAATACAAAAGTGTGTAAAATACAAACCGTGAGGTAAAAAAATAACTCTATTCAACTTCTACTTTTTTCAAAAAACCACGTAAAGAGTGGGAAATTAGGAGAAAATCGTTAGGTATAGTATCTGTTATAATGTCCCGGATATCGTACAGTTTTACCAAAACGATTGTCTCTCGGCGTTCTGGAGCACTGTAAAGTTTCCCCTTGCTTGTTGCTCGTTGATTAGGGCGTGGTGACCTCGCTCATGTCAAGTTTCGAAGGTAATGTAGTGAATTCGACATTGAAAGGTTTGCCTTCTAGGTAGGCTGCTTTGAGGAGGTCAATACTAACGTTTTCCTCGTGGCCATTATTGTCGACAGCATAATACTTTGGATTAGCTTCAGGGCTTTGTATGGCCCTTTGTAAGTTGCATCGAGAGGTCGGAGTAGAGCACCACAATGTACCAAAATGTGTGTACTATATTTCAGGGCGGATTGAATAAAAGAGTTTGTCGATTGTTGTCGAATTTAGTCTGGCTTAACTGAACGCATAGCCTTTGTAAGCCGGTTCACGTGGGAATAGAGATCCAGGTTTGTCGAGGTGAGAGCGGTTTCCACAAACTCACCTCGTAGTCGAAGGGTGGTTCCGTAGACTAATTCTGAAACAGTCCATCAAATATCTGCTTTCACGGTTTTGCGGATTCCTAGTGAAACTAACGGTAAAGCGTTGGTCCACTGTGGAATGTTCGCGGCTAGAGGTGACACTTCCATCTGTCAATGAAATTTTTCTACCAGGCCATTGGATTGTGAGTGGCAGGCGGTTGTTCTGAAGTGCATAGTTCCATGGAGTCTGGTCAGAGAGTGGAAAAATCCAGATTCAAACTAACGTCCAAGGTCTGTCGTTATTGTAGATGAACAATCAAAGTTTGCTACCCATCGTTCAACGAAAGCGCGAGCAATTGTTTCACTAGTAATATCTTTTAGTGGCCAGCAGAGTCTTTGGGCAGTCAGGTTAGACGTTGAAGAACTCCTGGGTTAAAGAGGTTGTGCAGTGTATCGAAGATGATTCGTCAATAACATCCAGGGACGACTGGACGGGCTGCACCTTTAGAAGAATCACAAATTAAAGTGTTCATATCTTATCCGATCGTCTTCGTTTAGAGTTTGAGGTTGTTGTGGACAATTCGTGATCAAAATCACTGTTTTCACTTTCAAATCGAGCTAATTGTACACGGTCGATTCCTTGGATACGATTCAAGGCATGTATTCATGATAAGGCGTCGCAACTACATCGTAAACTCCAGATATATGCCGTATATCAGTGGAGAACTGGGAAATATAGTCTAGATGACGTGACTCGAGTGGAAAGTACTAATCTGAAGATGAATTTATGATAAATGTCAGCGCTGATAGTATTGTTTAATCGTCTAAAGAAGAATGCTAAAGGTTGTCAAACTTGGCTAATCTATTGTTGCAGAACTGCGCAAATGGCTGAGTTAGATGCGTCAACTGCACTGCCGACAAGAGTTGCAGTATTGTGATGTGCCAGCATAGTCGTATTGGCTATTGCTTCTCTAGTTACCGTGAAAGCTTCCTTTGACTGTACATCTATTGTGATCACCTTTTTATTCCCGCGAAGCTGATTCGTTAGTGGTAGATGCACAGTTGGGCATAAATCGCCTGTAGAAGCTTACCAATCCATTGAAAGCTCGCAACTGCTTAATGGTGGTTGGTACCGCATACTCCAGAATAGCCGCCACCTTGTGTTTTTGAGGTTGTACACCATTAGCACCGATAGTATGCCCCTCCCCTCGAAAGTCCAACGACGTTGTTCCAATTTGGTATTTATGTATAGTTATTGTAACACCATATTGTTGCAGTCTTCCAAGAGCTGTGTTCAGACGTTTCATATGTGTTACCTCGTCTGGGCTTGCTATCAAGCAGTCGTCGACGTACACATAGACATAGCCAAAACACGTCGTAGATGAAACGTTATAACGTTTGTGCTGCATTTCTCAACCCAAAAGGCATTAAGAGGAATTCGCTAAGGACGAATGGAGTTATGATAGCGTTTTGGGTATGTCATTTTCAGACATTGGTATTTGATTGTATGCATTCACCAGGTCGATTTTCGAAAATATTGACATTCCCTTCAGGATGGTCGTTAAATCGTGAATGTGCGGCAACGGGTAACGATCAGACGTAGTTTGGATGTTGAAACGTCGGCAGTCACCGGTGGGACGTCAATCGTTGCTATCTTTCTTCGGAGCCATGTGTAATGGAGATGACCATTGGCTACTCTATGGTCAGATTATTCCTGGGCCAATCATATGATCAAATTCGTTTTTCGCAATCTTTAGTTGTTCGGGTGCGAGTCGGCGTGCTTTGGAGAATACAGGTTGACCTGTAGTAGTGATGTGATGTGCAACATTGCTGGTTACACGTGATAATTTCACTGTTGCCTTATTCACATCAGGATACTTGTCAAATATCGGTTGAAAATAAGGGTTAATTAAATGTCCAGAACGAAGAGGACATAAGCTACAACCTGTAGCAGCGGTTCTACGAACAATCAGGTTTGTGTTGCTATTCACTAGTTACTTTTTACTAGTGTCCACAAGCAAGTTTTAGTGGCTCAGTAAATCTATACCTATGATAGGTATTTTCACTTAGGTGATGGTGAAAATCCGGTGTATGGGTTTTCGTAAACCCACATTCACGTAGACAAATCGTTTACCATAAGTAGCTATGTGTTTCCTATCGGCTGCTTCTAGACCGAATTCAGCTTTATGTTGGCGATCGGATGAGGTTGCAGAAAGGAAACTGACTTTTGAGCTAGTATCAACAAGGTAGCAAACCTTCGTTATAACATCAGTGATGAATAACAGGTGGCTGTGTTGCACCGGCTACGGTTGCCTCTAACGCTGGATAGTTTTCCGATGCGTCAGCAGTGGATTTGTGGTTAGGGAAACAACAAGGGTCTGCACACTTCTTGGAATCCTTGCCACAGGTGTTGTGGTACCAACACCAATGGGAGATTTGCTTCGTCGAGGTTGAGATGAGAATCTACTTGATGAAGAACTTCGTTGTCAAGAATTGATTGGTCGGTATCGTTCCTGTAGGTCGAGGAAACGAGGATTATTGCACAGTTTCGTTACTTCGTTTCGGCCGCATGCGGTCTTTCTGTGACGGAACAAACCTCGTTGTGGTGAGTTCTGGTGATTACCCGCAAGTGAAGCTAGTTAATCTACTGGGTTATTAAATGTTACCAGAACTGTTTGCACTTGCTGTGGCAGTTTTGATAGAGAGAGCTGACGGAAGAGACCTTCGTCGAAAGTGCGTTGACCAATGACTTCCTTCGTGAACGGTAACATTTTTGTCACTGATCCGCTACGTGCCTGTTCAGTTCTAGCTGAAGTGACTTTACAACGGAAATGAATTGAACACGTGAATTTATTACGCCGCGGTCTGGAAACTAGGCTTCTTCATAACAGAGCCAACTTCTAATGATCAAACCCACACGTACAAATAAAAACATATCAGAAGGCGGTGAGGGATGTAGGTGGAATTATATTTCTTAATAATCACGAAACCTTCATACGCCAATTTTTCGAACTTTAAACATGTTCGTAGCAGCAAACCATTTCGTGTTATTTTCAGTGATTAATCACTGTGGTGACCAATGTGATGTTTATCTAGTTGCTTATAGTGCTGCTCGAATTCCATCTTTCACGTTTCAATATAATCACTAGTCTAAGTAACTTAACGTCTTGGGCACTACGTATGTTAAATTCACATAGTCCTGTCGCAGATTGACTTATAATCGCTGAATATACGCTAGTAGACATCTTAAAGTGCATCCGCTGGAAACATTTTACTTATGGGACGATAGTAATGTCCTCACTGTGCTCAGATATTTACTTAAGTGGCATCATAACGGTGACACTCAGCACTTCTTAAGAGCACCGACATGCATGGGATGGATGACAATACAGTTCTGTACAACACTTATCAAAATGGATTGCTGATTCTGTAACGAACAAATATACATAGGGAATCGAACTTCATTACAACACGAACTCTCATAACTTTGAAGTGTGGTTCTGCTGTATAAAAAATCTTCGATCCAAACTTAAAAGCACGGACCAAGAGACCCAGAACAGTAGCCTAGGTTTTCTCCGTATTACCTATAGGCGCTCGACCAGACGAAGAGCAATTTGGTGAATGACAGAAACGACTAATTCATGAGCTCAAGTACTTTATGTAGTCATGAAACTAGTTTTTGAAACAGAAAAATAGGAGAAAGAAACAATTCTGATACAAAGTGTATAGGTACTTCAATATATGTTATATATATGCATGTTTGTAAGTAACATTTATGTGATACTCACAACAGTAATGACTGCTAGTAAACATTTATTTCATAAGTACATAACTGAACTTTTTTCTTTATTGACAGTTAGGCTTGGATGCGATCACGATATTCGACATGAATTATACATATGGGTTTACGTATACATATTTAATGTAGTTGTCGGTAAATTTAAACAGATGTACAAAAGCATGCAACTTTAATTGAAAACATAAGACTGTACATGGCAAAACAACAGGATGGAAGGGAGAATTCCGATTTAATAGACTGTCGTAACTGGCTATTAGTGAAACTATTGGTACTAGGAACAATAGTGAGAATAGTGTTTGTAACCATTTGACATGTGCAGTATAGCACTAGAAGAAAGAGGATAATGAGAAGTAGGACAACAGATAAATGAAGTTGAAAAACGCAACAAGACTCAGGAATGCAAACAAAGGGTATAACTGTAATTTAAATGTTGGGAGTCGAAAGTAAAAAAGCAATAGCATATAAACGTATATTGACATCCTGACTCGGTTAAATCGTTATGTTGGTGGTATAACTAAGAGTGTCAATAAGTCTACATGTGCAAAATCACTGAGGTATGCGTAAAGGAGTAAAACTAAAAAATAGAAACCGATGACGTTGTAGTGAATGAAAAATAAAAACTATACACATAGAAACAAAGACTACGATAGTCTATGTGTGTGTGGGTGCATGAGCAAGCTATCGTGTAAATACATCAACAAATATCAGATTGCTCCCAAAATCCTTTATCATAGCCTTCGTGTACGTGATCTAAGAGAACATGTCGGCGACTTTCACAATATCTGGCTTTATCTTGCATTTTCTGCTTTAACTCACTTAAATTGATATTAGATAAATCACGATCTAAATATTCTGATAACTGTTCTGTAGACTGTTCTAAGTCACTTTGATTACTTTCGAATATTAGTGAGTGATTATTTTTTTTTAAGAAATATGCAAAAGCATACGTATACATTAGTGTTCTTCGACAACGACAGAGAATTTCAACTAATTTTTTAAAAAATTTAACATCTATCCAAGATGTACCATGCGCTTGCATTGTTTCCATTTTACTTTGTACTGTTTCATAGAGACGAGCTTCGAATTTCAATGATTGCATATGATTTAAATAACGATTTGAATAGAAAAGATAGCGATCAAGTGATAATCTTGAACTAGCCTGAGCTTCTCTAGCCAATTTAGCTGCAGAGTCATCATAACGATTACATGTGTACCATCGTGATCCATGTGGTTCCCAACGATCCAGACACATCCAACAAAATTCATGCTTGCAATCAACATTTCGACAAGTCATATGATTACAACCACCATTCTTCTCTATTGTTGCACGACACTTTGGACATTCTTTAGTATTAGCTGCAATCCAGCCAAGTGTACCACTATCATTTTCAAGCTTTTTAATCCATGTTCTCAATTGTTCACAACGAACTGGATCATGCCATGGTTGACCACAGGAGAAACAGAAACATTCACCACAGTTAGTACAATTAATTTGATATGGTTCTCGGGGACCAAAGCAGCGAACAGCATGTCCACAGTTAACACCTGGACACCATGTTAGTGCACGATTGTGAAGGACAAAACTACTAGAGATTAATTTGTAAAAATGCTTCCGTACATTTTGATCAGTAATCATTTGAAATACAACTTCATCTTCGACAATTATACGACAAGTAGATGAAGGACAATAAATCCGATCAATCTGACTTTCCTCCATTATTTTGATTTTAAGATAACGTTGCCAACAGGTTAAACAAAAGTAGTGACCACAAGACAATCCATACATTTGACCTAGATGGAAAAGAGTAACGAGATTAAGTGGAATAAATTTTTGGATCCAAGCATTTGTCTAGTGACTGAAAATGATACTAGATGGTGTGCAAAACGTGTAAGATTGAAAAACTAATAAAAAAGTTCTATTCAAAGTAATCTACATTAAAAAAAAACACACCAATATGATTCCTCATATTGTTAGCCATATCGATAAACAGTAATTATTAATAGATTTGAGCAGATTTTGTGCAACATATTCCATGTCAATTATTTTGAGTGAGTGTCTTCAATATAGATAAGGGCAAAGGGTAAGAATAGAACGGCCAATAACGTGTAAGGAATATGAAGGTGGGATTAGCATACTACACGAAGGCAATGTAATGAAGGAGACGAGTAGACAGACGCATTAACATCTATATATGAAGGATACATGAATAGTAACACGATACAGTGTTTATGAAAATATCAAGGCTTAAGGTACACAAAACTCAAATGACTATCTAGGTTTACATGAACCGAGTATTGGAGATTGCTACAGGAACTTGTAACTTAGTGGTTCGAGTTGAACCACTGAACCATCGATCTACATGTATTTAGTAAAACGGCATTAAAAAACCGAGTCAAATAATAGCAAACATGATACTAATGGCATGTCTACAGTTATATATCAATAAATATTCTGGGCGTAAATGTATATCCACCAGAGTTTTTCAAAAGTAAAACGGAAATGTATGTGTTTTAGATTACCTATTCTCTGCTAGAATGGTAAAAAATAATTCTGATTAAATATATAATCGAATTAAGATGGCTTTTTTGTGGAGATTGATATTCTTCTTTCCACACTAGAATGAAACAGCTGTCTAGTGTTCTATGGTATTCAATAGTACTCAGCCAACATCAATCTATGACGTATTCAATCAATTAAAAATACATAATCAGTCAAACAATCCACACTAAACGCAGCTATTTGTCTATATAGATTTAAGGTATACGGATTACTGTCACAAACTATATACACAACACAAAATTCAACTTCGGTTGTGAACGGGCAATGAAACGTTAGGAATATTCAGTTATATACCAAGCACTTTGACAAATTTTCACTGATTTAGTGGGTGGATGATGTATATTGGAGTGCAATCTTCATTAGAAACTTCGCTGCAAGTTCTAACTTACAATATATTAAAATCTGATGACATGAATTGGCCTAGGATAGACAACCACTAAAAAACAGGAAGCACTATGTCCTAGTATAGGAATCTCCAGGAGCGTGAACCTCATCTCCACTGGTAACCAACCCAAGGACGTTTAGGTTTCGTATATAAGAGGCTGTTGAATTCAGTATGAGTTGGTCTGAGCTAGGTAATCACTGAAAATCGGCAAGTGGTCGACATCATCTTAGTATGGGACTCTTCAGAAGTGAAAATCCAATGTCCCAACAAATCGCGATGAATAAGATCACGTAATAAATCGTGAATTGACTGAAGATAGAAATATCAATTGTTAGATGCCGGCTCATTGGTCTAAGGGTTAAACGAAGCTAGAATATCATGTGATCGGTTTCAAATGGGGACATTAGATGTACACAGTTGAGGAATCCCACACTAGGACAAAAGAGACGTCTAGTACTTCCTGGTTTTTAATGACTGCCTAGTCCAGGTGGACTCATGATATAAAATCTGCACAACCCCCAATCATAATTCAATAATTTGGTTTACATCTAGCAGGTTTGGGTTATTTCATAGTGGCGTGATCATAGAATTCAAACGAAGACAATTCCAGACGGTTAAAATGAGATCTCTAGTAATGATCACATTGTAATGCATAGCACTAATCCACTATGTTATCAGAAATGCTGGGTACGACACCAATTTTATACTAAAGACTGCCGATAACATCAACCTGAAATATTTATCATGTGAAATGGAATTATTTTAAAACAGTGAAGTTCAATTTTACTAAGTGAGCAGTGCTGAATGGAATGAGTCTCTTCCATATGTAGGCATCAACAACTGTAGCTTATGAGTAATTGTGATAATGGCAAAATTAAATTAAAGTAACTAGTATATTATCTGGTATGCTAAAACTGATTCCAATCTATGGGATGGATTTTGTCAGTGGCAGTTAGAAATTGATATTAATTAGTTATACACATTTGAGAGAATGACATGAACGAAATGACTATGACTACATAGTAGATGCATCAATCGTATATAAAACATGAATATTTAAATAGTTTACACACCCATATAAAAAAGAATGCATACAAACATTAAGTGCAAGTTAAGGACCTTCGAACAGTCATCTTTAAACATTTGATACTAGACACAAGGTAATGCGGTGATGAATCTGAACAGTATTGTCACAGTATCACTTGAACAGCGAAATTAGACACGTATATATATATATATATATATATATATATATATATATATATATATATATATATATAAACATTGACTATATAGTGTAAGAACATATGACTTTAGTTGTCCAGATTGTTATCAAGTAATTTAAACATTGTTAGAATACACTTACACCAGAATTCAGACACTACCGATTCAACAAACTTGAACAACTCAGTAGCATACCAGATAGGCAACACCTAATATATAACAATTCTATTACATAATGGGCAGAAATTAAGCATAATAGTCTAGTAGCATTCTCCTTGTAAGTGATCTTACCTTCGATAGCTTTAGTAAACCGGTATGTTGTCAAGCCGTCCAAGTGTATTCGATTGAGTGTCTAAATTATAGCTCAAATAGATTTCAATTACTGCTTAAGTCAATTGACGACATGCCGGATATACAAGTCTATCCGCGATATCAATTTATTCAGGAGAGGGTGTTGTTTGAATCAATCATCTGGTTCAAAGGTAGTTATCGTTAAGCCACATTGTACGATTGCATCCATCTATTGATTAATATTCTATTCACCAATTTTACAATTACATGTTTACTCATCGAAACAGCCCATAATCTTCAAAAAATATCAATCATGAAAAATTCTAGATAATCACAGACAGATAGAACAAGTGAGCAGATTGCTTATATCTAATATTAGCACACAAAACTATCAACAATTTAAATATGCAATGAATACAGTCTTACTTGGATTAGTTGGTAGATAGCATATATCACAAATAATTTCAGTTTTCTTTTCACACAGATTCTTTGATCCTATCTCTAAAATGAAATTTAGGGGAGAGATAAAAAAAAGTACTGAAATAGAAAAACAGCGACGAAGATTATCATAGTTTCAAGTGATAAAATATATTTTACTACCATCTACTATTCACTTAATAAACATGAACTAGATAACTGTCACTAAAGGTATATTTTTGTCGGATATGTGGAAGGAAAATTAGCAATTCGTGTACAAGGTTAAAGGATTCATTATACGATAGCAGTTATAGTTCATAATTGTTTTGGTATAGATAATGAAACAGCCTGACCAACCAAATTGTGGTCAAGGTAAATTCTTTACAGTATGATGACTTTCCAATGAGCTTCAAAATAAAGCATAGATTTATCAATGAGGGATAATATAACACAAATTGTGAAGTGCAGAGACGATTGATGTCTATACAGAACCACACCAAGAAGAATACAAAACCAAATTTTTCATACTTTTAGGTTTGCAGATTCGTTTATGTTACACCTGACAGCTTGCTTTCAACAATCTCCCTGTTAAATGCAAATATTGACTGAAACAACTTATTTATTTAAGAAATGAAAGCGAAATCAACTTAGAGTATGCAGAATTATTAGATTTATTACCGTATGATGCAGGAATTTTTCGTAATTGCTTATACTACTGATTGTTTAATTCACTCATATATACAGTTTAATTAATACAGCAACTTGATGCATACATGAATCGTGACAAACAAATAAATACCACAATATAACCACAAATAGCCTAATTTAGGGGATCTTAATCGGGTTTGTTTTAACTGTACACCATTATATTGGCTATCAGTATAATTAATGAAGAAATCAAAATACTAAGAAGTTTCAATAACAATTTAAAAATGTATCAAATGAGTGTGAAAATTTACCACAAATCAGCAACTTTCTTTCTAGGACACTTTCGTGTACTTTAAGCTATCCTTTTGTATGAAGATTAGTAAAGTAAAGAGGTGGTTCAATAGTTTAGCTTATGGCCAGTAGGTTGGAGGTTTAAATACCATTCTGCCTACTTCAGTAACATTACTAGCCTTCACACTTAATGTGGCTTAGAGTCAAGTATGTGGATCTACACCAGGTAAATGAGTTAATAATAATGAAAGCTGATGTTACTACTAACAGGGGACATAAACTAAAGTAGGTGGATAGGAGGGTTTGGATCTGTAACCTGATGTTTAATGGTGACGTGTTTCATGTACCAAACCATCGGTTGACATCATTTTTAACATAATATAACAGACTAAAATATATCACACAATTTACCTGGGACATCCATAGGGTCTATAATACCTGCTTGAGCATACGAATACGCTTTTCCGTGTTCAAAATAAAATTCAATCAATGCATCTTTATCCCACTTGAAATGAGCGAGTAATAGTCGTAAATATGTCGGAGCAATCTGAATTATTTGTTCGACTTCTTTAGTAATATCAGACATTAATTGTGATAACTGGTTAGGATGTAATATCTAGAAATAGTTGAATAAGGTTAGTAAAATGACAGTAAACTGTTAAGAAATATTTGTTAGAAATGAAACTTGATCATATATACAATTCGTCTTAGAAAATAGACACTTATGAAATCAGTACCAAGAAAATATTCAGTACATTATTCGAGAACTAGTACTCAAAATAATCTGATTTACAGAAATAAAATATTGTCAAGTAACTACTTGTTAGATATGTTCATTGAAAAGTTTTAACTATCAGTAGCCAAAATATTGATAATTTATTTAGACTTCTTATCGTACGAACGGATGATTAGAGATTCTAGGTGATGCGCCTCAAAGTCGACCAGTGACATAGGAAAATTCACTCTTTGTCTTAGTTTAATTCCTAAAGTTAAAATTATTTTATACAATTCTTTCAAAGAATTTTTTTTCTTCTCTAAAGCCACACTTATTTCACTACAACTGTTGTAACTACTACTTCTACCACAATAGTATTTATGATACAGTGCTAATGGGGTGTGGTAACTTGTACTGATTAAGGTATGTGCCAGGTTCTACGTAGTACATGGTTAACCTATAATTGGAAATTTACGCTTACAGAGAAGAATTCAAAGTAGGCAAGGTAGATCATGTAACCATGTGAAATATTTCACAGGAAACATTTTGTGTTCAAATAAATATAATACTAAAATTTTACAATAGTGCAAATAAAATTCATCTACATTTACCTCATATTCTAATGAATCTTCCTCACGCGACTCGGTACTAGTATACGGAACATCTAATAAATTTACAAGTTCATCGTTTTCACCAGAGTGTACTGAATCATCTAACGATATATCAGAATCGTTGAGTTCTTCATCCATCAGCTAGGTAAATAAAATAAAGCGATGTAATGATACTAAACGGTCAAATTATGATTATATTTCGAAATACAGTGAATTTACCATACCATATTATTTGATTATAAATAAAATAGATCAAGGTAAAGTACATTTATACAATTCTGAGATAATGGATTCCTGTTTTAACCAGAAGGCTAGTCAACGTTTTATAAAAAAGATAGATGACTCAATAATTATCGCATCGCAATAGGCGTAATGTTTGAGTATGTGTACAACATAGAACTTGGCACAAATGTGCATCGGTAAAGGTTGACACATCTCAGCACCACAGCAAGGTATATACCGAATTAGTAGTAGTCACTTCAACGGTATTAAGAAAAGTGCGGTTATATATGGTGCAGGAAGAGAAGAAGGCATAAAACAATTTCAAACCGACAACTTGAGAAAGGGCAAAGAGTGAATGCACCTGCGCCAGTGTGACCGATTTTGAGCCATGTTACCCTGTTTCTAGGCATTGGTAACGATAATTGCACAGAAGCCAGCCGAGTAGTTGACATCCACCAACACGGCTCAGATTAGCAGTTAGTGATTTCATGGACTGATGGCACCATTTGATTTGACCACTGATAGCTTACTTCTAAACTACTCCAATATCAGCTAGTATTGCGCGTCGACGGAGGCAGTTGGGCAAACATAATACATATCCCAACTACATCAATCGATGAGGACTCACAATCTCATCAACTGATTTGCAATATTTCCCAAATACGCGGAGTCTAATCTCATTAAAACTTATTAAATGATCCTACCAAACGTTAATGATGTTTCAAAGGCAGTGATAAACAAATACCAATAAGAATGTCCAAAGCTATTAAAGACCAAGTTTCAGATCCATAGAGTAGGACAGAGCGGGCTGCTGAGCAGTATACTCATCCTTTGGTTGAGACATATTGTGCCAACGCAATAAGCGACGTTAGTAAAAGACAAACAAACTTTCTGAATTCATGTCAAGATATCATCAAGCAAAAAACCCATCAGGGTCGATCAAACTTAAAAGATAAGTGAAGTGGTCAACTAGCTCGACTACTTTACCCCCCCCCCGATCTTTAAATCAGGTGTTGACGCATACCAATCCTGAAGCAAAAATCTACACTTCTCAAACATGCTTCGATTGTTGCTCAAAGCTATCAAAAGACTGCATTTTATCAGCGTCTACACCATATAGGACTACGCCATCCGTGCATTTTAAGTCAATTAGTGGACCTCATAGTAAAAGATCAATTCTTAAAAATTTAGGCGATAACAGTTATTTCCAATAGTAAATCTATTATAAAATTAAGCAAACATGAGGACAGTGAATAGATTTAACAGAAAGCACTTGAAGTTACAAGGCCAGATAAAAGCTCACCGTACGCTGACTCGACCAATTCTAAAGAGCCTTTGTAAGGTTTATGTACCTCTAGGGAACACATAGAACTTATCAATTTACAGGGTGAAATGCTGCTTTCAAATTATGAAAAACCACAATTGCCAGGCGCCAGTAAGTATGTCTGGTTTCTAAAACATGACAGTTATTTAGTCGATGAGAACGCAATCAGGTTTGAAACTAACCTGCTTTTCTAGCACTTGCAGTTAACGAATCGTAGTCTATTAATTACTGAAACTGGTATTGTAGACATTACATTAGTTAAGCTAATTCCTCTATGGTTATTGCAAGATAACTGCTTCTTTTTTCGATACTGGAACGATCAACAATAGTGAACTGTCATATGAGATAGACGACGTCTCTCCTTGTGCTTAATGTTGGTTCCTACTAGAAATGAACAACTGTCTCAGTGCAGTTGCAGCAGACAGTCCCCGTCATCCGTTCTTTAAACTGGGATACCGAAACACACCAAGATGTTTTCAGATTAATTTAAGCTAACTACTTGAATGCCAAAATCATCTGCTATATGATTTAGCCTTTACAGAAGTTCAGAAGGCGTTCTATAAAATTCATCTTCCATTTCGTCCAGGCTGAAGTCAATGGGAGCATAAGCAGAAACGACGAAATGGCAGCAACATGTACCCCCAATCCTCCCGAGTTCTTACCGAAACATTTAATCGAACAACACAGACGACTGTCGACAGGGACCCATTCAAGAAATGCGTGTTCCGCTTCATGCTTAATGCTATTCATCCAATTATTCAGCAACAACGTAGAACCGGGCACACACTCAGAGGTTCAAGTTGCCATACCACATTAGCACTGAGAGATTACAGAGGTAACACAATAGCAGAATACAAGGGGGAAGAGTAAAGTGAAGATGTGCAGAGAAGAATAATAGAATCTAAGATCTAGATGAAGTTAAAGGGTGAATACATTTGTGCCACTGTGACCGATTCTGAGCCATATCGCCCAGTGTCTCCAGCCATTTGTTGCGATCATCACGCTGACACCAACCAAATAATCTGCATCTAGCAACATGGCTTAGACCAACAGTCAAATACTTCATGGAATGATGCCATGTTTTGGTTTGTCCGCCTCTGCTCTTCTTCCATCCTACTTCAACCCTATCCAACATCGCACAACGAGGCAGGCGGTGGTCGGGCATGCGCAACACATGTCACAACCATCTCAGTCAATGAAGGTTAATAACCTCTTCGATTGATTTACCGAATTTCCCAAGAACCTTTTGTCTAACCTTAATATTACTTATTCGACTGTTCCATGATTTACGAGAGATGCTACGAAGATTTCTACGGTCAAATGCCTGAAGTCGATGCATATCTTGGATTTTCATGGTCCACGCTTCGCAGCCATGTTAAAACGGTGCGGACTGCTGCGCAGAGCACTCGGCCTTCGTTTAAAAACGGATATGTTGCCAGCGCCACAAGTGGCGTAAATTGGCAAGTACCAATCGGGCTTTCTGAATCCGTACTGAGATTTTGTCGGACACCTACCCATCAGGGGTGATGAGACTTCTGAGAAAAGTGAAGTGGTCAACGCATTCAACTACTTCACCCCCTATAACTAATCTAGGTGAAGCAAACCAATCCTGGAGTGACATTTTGCATTTAGAAGGGGAGAAGTGCATTCCGAATATGCTTGCATTGTTACTCAAGGTTCTCAGAAGACTCTGCATATTGTCAGCATCTTCACCAAATAGAATTACATCGTCTGCGTATTCTAAGTCAATGAGAGGACCTCCTGGAAGGAGACTAATTCCTGAAAAGTTAAAGGAGGTGGGTGAGACTTCTAGGAGAACATCTATGACGAAACTGAGTAAAAAGGGGATAAGGGGCAGCCATGACGAACCCCACTTGAGGATGATATTTCTCGTGAAAATCCGCCATATGCTCTGACGCGACCGGTGGTGACCTAGTAGGGAGGCTTTATATGGTTTATGTCTATGTTTGAGAATCTAGCGGAGGGTGAATATTTAATCGATGCAACCACGTCCAGATCTGAAACCAGCTTGGTTTTCCAGAGTCGGCTGTTCCCTAATGCTGGATAAACGCCGAGTAATTATAGGGGATAGTATTTTAGATACTATATAAATCAAGCCGATTCCTATGTGGTTATCACAAGAGGATTTCTGTCCCTTTTTATAGATTGAAACGAACAGCGAACGAGATCAGTCTGATGGAATGATATTCAGTTCCCAAACTTGGTTAATATATCAGTCAACCTGCCAACTAAAACTGGACCGCCATACTTATAGATGTCTGTAGACAACCTATTAGGTCAGGCTGCTTTCCTTCGCTTGAAGTTACTTATAGGCTTTCAACCTTACTGAGAGTTGGGAGACCAGTGTTAGTTTTCCATTCTGGTAGCTTGGGGATAGTAGGTAAGCTAAGAGTAGCTGGAGGTCAGTTGAAATGTTCCTGAAAGTGTTCCGTCGATTGCTCTAATCTTCTAGATTGAGAGTGAATCAAGTACCTATCTTTTACGAGATGGTTTCACTAACCGCCGATTTCTTAATATTGGGGTCTTTGGCAAGTCGGAACAGCTGTCTACTAATGTCCGCAGCCGCTGCTGCTTCCATCACTTTTGCTTTTGTTGCCCACCACTGTTCACGATCCTTACGCAGACTCTTTGTTAGTCTACGTCTCAATTATCGCCGCTCTTCATCATACTCCGGGCCTGCTGGAATGAGTCTTCGAGCCCCCATCAGTTCACTGGAAGTTCCAGAGACCGATTGGTCCTTCATAACCTTTGGATTGAGGTTAGATGCAGATAACACTGGTGTGTTTACACCTGCTTTAAAATCGTTCCAAGTTATTTTGGGATGAATCTGTTGGTTGTGAACAACTAAGTACTTAGCCAAACCATTTCTAAATAAATTCTTGGCATTTTCAATCTCGAAATGATATCTAAAGGGTTTGCCTGATGTGACCTTTCTGCTTAATGCTATACCTAAATTAGCTAGCACCCAAGAAGTGGCTGTCGGGTCGTCAGATAAATGAAGGGTAAATTGCATAAGTGAGGTCATATGAATAACCACGCTCGAATCCTGTAGGCGTGTTTCAAAGGCAACACAAATATATGGCACGAGATTCAAATGTCTTAGTCAGGGAGGCTTGTTACCCAGTTTGACACAGGTCTAATGTGCACTTTGGAAAGTGGTTTCAGTAGACCCGGCACAGTATTAGGCGAGCTAAAATCGTTGGTATTGGTAGTACATGAGGAGTTAACGACAGAAATTTAAGGTTGTTAGTGGCGGAAGAAATGTTAAGGATCGAAGAAATTATATTAGGAAGACGGTGATCCTGAGTGCTGTTAGAGGTATGAGGGCAGTTATCACTTCCCAGTTCCCTTGTTAAGGTACCTGAAGTGGAAGCTGGATTATATGTGACCTTGGCAATCCGGGAGTAAGATCGCAGTACCCTAGGGACAACTGCATGAGGTCATTCGCGCACGACCTTTTTACAAGTGGTTTCGGATGCACCAACTCCATGCTTGAAAAAGCCTTACCGCCGGAGACGGAAATCCGTAGAGTAAGGTGAGATGTGCATCATAAATCCAAGCATTTTTGATACAACCAACCCTTGTGGGAGGGCAGTATCGCTGTCTGAGGGAAACATTTCACAGACGCCACACCTCTGTATAGTCAGTAGTACATAAATATCTAGTCAACCCGGACCATCACGTCACGGTAGTAATAACGGTCTGCAGGAAAGATTATCGTTACCTAATAACTTAATATTACTCTTATTCTCATTCAAAACAAATGACTATCAAGAATTCTATTTCAGTAAGTAGAAAAGTATCGAAAATTGCTTTATTTGGTGCACAAAAACGTTAAGAGGCAGGCTTTTAGGATGAGATGGCTGCAATAACTGGTATGAGAACAACGCTCTCAAAATTATTGTGAACAGTAGCATCTGACGGAAGTGTAAGATGATAGTGGGCACTAAATAAACAATGGTAGTTGTCTCTTTAAAAAAAGGCTGAATTAAGTATACAATAGTGACATGGTAAATGTTGATCAGATAAATTAGTAGGACGTTAACGATATGATATGAATGAGAGTTCAGGTGGACATCAATTAGCAACCTAGCAAACTGAGAAAGATAAACCGACATTGAGTTTCTATTGGGATAAAGGTGACAAAGGAAATGACTAAACATTGAAAAACGGAAGCTGAATCATAAATAATATTTGGTTGAATTTAGTTTTTCATTAACTTCGTGATTAAAGCTCATAACCAGTTAGTCTTCAATGACCAAAGTACATGGATTGTATATTTAAAAGATATTCCAATACGACCAACTTTAAGCAGAGCGAAATGTTAAGGTGGCACGTCTATAGATGTCAGTATGCACTACAATATATGAGTGCCAGTTAGAGAATCATGCGGTTGAAAGCCAACTAAAGAAAACATTCACCAATAAATAACAAATGAAGTTCATAAAATTTTCGAGAACAACCACTCACAAACAGTCACGAGAACAGACTGATTTAACGCTTGTAGAATAATCAGACAACTCACAAATACATGAAGCAAGCGCTGATAGTGCCTTTTTATGAAGCTATTTAGCGAAGTGAACATACCCGAAACTTCCAATATGTAAGAGCAAAGTAATTTCCAAGAACTAGTCATGATAATCGATTGTACCAGTGTGTACAAAATGAACATGTACCATGATAGAGACATACGAACCAACTTGATCAACTTAATCACAGGTTTGAAAATTCATAATTTAGTGGTATATTAAAGGAAATTAACAAGCTAAATACTCTCAACGTGGAAAGGTGAGTTAGATTCATGTGAAAAGAAGCCATAGTAAGCGAGTCATCAACCTACGCAGTCATCACTCATATATTTACAATAGTCAATAAATTTGCATACAAGTACAGAAAAGCTGGTCGGAATTGCGTATCGTGATCAATCAGCCCATACTGGCTAAGACAATCGTTCCTCAATGTTCTACTATGCCAAGCAGGTCGGTTGATGTGCGACGAAACTAAAAGCAGCAAGTATAAGGCTAGAGAACGAAGTCGCACTGTCGGCTGCTCAGAGGTGTGGTGACAGTAAGGTGCTTTCCTCAGACAAGCTGTGAAGATATTCATTGAATTTCTGGCAATAAGACGATTTAAAGAACAGTCAACTTTATTTACTCAGGTTAATTCCAATACATTAATTGCATCTACAGAACTTTCTGATACATTTCAGTCATTATTTTCCAGTCGTTCTAGTAAGTTTCAACTCAGTGTGGATTAGCACAAAAACAAAGATATTTATATTTAAAAAGAATAGCCTAACGTTACGAAACTAGGGATATTTTATGATAATTTATATATATTAGGCATCCAACCCATGATTTCCATTTTTTATATATTTGTCACTTCAGGAAATATTTTGTTGTACTTGAAATAAAACTCGATCCGTTTTCGAAGACTCAGAACAGAATCACTCGCAAATAAACTAACAATCCTTCTTCTTGTTTTATCTACCCAGGTCTTTACTGAGGGGAATTAGTGACTCACTGGTACTAGGCACCGAAGCCAGTTACGCTTCCTCTATTCCATTTACAATCATTTAAGTACCACTCTCCAAAGTTAGGAGCGTTAGACTTGCCTAACAAATATAAAGTTGAAATCGAGAACTAGTGTGACAGAGTAAGTTTGCCTAATCGAGTCTCAAGTCATCTTTCCTAGGAGATTTACGTTTCAAATATAACAGCTGTTAGGTCAAAATACCACGAGATTAATTTGCATGACTACTCAAGTAATGACAAAACACGTGAAACACAGAAATTACATGGAGGTAATCTTCCAAGGAACTTAGAGACAATACTCTGTAAATATTCTATAAGTATGAAGATAACTGTTTTAATGGAAGCCACTTTGAATTGGCCGGGGTGATTGTACCCCACTAATTTGAATGAGACTACATAGAATAAAGAAACATTCTTGTAACAACTGTCGGTATTTTTATCAGTAAGAAAATAGATTTTTATTAGTTACTGGAATAAACGGCTGTATCAAACTCTACTGATAAACCTTGAAAAACTTATGAAATTGTAAGTTCAGTTTTTAAGGTCTCGCGCTTATTGGAATCAACAATACTTACATGGAATTATTTGATTACACTTTCTGATGGTAACGTATCAGAAATGTGGAGATTTGTGCTCGGAAGTGTTTTTGAAGCTACAGCTGAAGTTAAGAAGAAACCCTCATTTTCAAGCTACCAGAGAAATGTGAGAGACGGCGTACAATGTAGAGTTTGTAGAGGTAATTAATCCCCAAGTTAAATAGTTGCATAGGCTCTCAACATTGATGCTGACCATGTTTGTTTTAGAGGACACGAGTAGTTGGAGGGGATCGACCAGGCATCGCCACCAGATAGCGACGCGACGTAACGTGGGAGGCATATCTCTTTAGTTAGCCAGCCTAGATGTTGCTATCCCATTGACGCTCCACTTACAATTAAATATAACTTGGCGTCTGCAATAATGTTATAACTTGAGAAAACAAGTTCGTATTCTCAATTAGTGCATCTAGAAATGAGTTTAAAAGCATGCGGCTTCTTAATGTCTTTGTTCTTGACTGCAATCCTTGTTCAGCAGTTGAAGTTGGTGAAGGTGAAAACACCGTAGTTTGTTTGGACGAGCTGCAAATTATGTAAATCCAGCTACAGTGTACAAATCTAGCAATAAGTGATAGAGGACTACTGGTGATGATGTTGACGGTCGAATAGCTTGGCGGAATGCAATCCTACTGTACATTTTTGATTTGTATCTCAAATAGTGTGTAGAGATAGTCACCTTCTTTCTTTGGTTGTAATCACGCGTTAACCAGAACGATCCTTACCGTTTTCTCATTGAATCTGGCAACGCTAATGCGTCTTAATCACCACGGCCATACATTTTACTTAGTTTAACTTTTATGTATGTAACCTCGTCTATGCATTCTAAAAATAGTGAAATATCTTAAACCTACCACATTCATATATTTTCTTGCATTTTAGCAAGTTAAAGGTTCTGTCGACTGAAAAATCGTAAATTATTAGTGGTTTTTCAGACAGTTATCATTTTAGCCTCTTTTCAGGGTTAATTTCTCCTTCATACCTATGTGCTGCCTGCTTTCCAACAGTGAACCCAGAGTGAACAGATCTTCGTATCCTACTCATATATAATCTAAATGGAGACGACGAGAATAAATTTAACGGCCCATGGTGTTCAACATTATCTGCTATGTGCTGAACGGAATGGATGTTGCAAAATATGGCGTTAAGTTTCGTAGCACTTTTCAAATTCATTAACGGAATTCTTCAGGTCGATCTTCGCACCTGATATAAGCTGACTGTAATACTTTGGATGTGATAACAAGTATACAGCCAACGATAGGAGGTGGAAATTAAAGTATAATGATAGACGTACTACTTCTTTTAGGATGACTGGGGTTAAACAGAGCAGGAATAATCTGAATTTAGTTGCTCCCTATCGATGAACCTCTTGCAGGGCGTTGCACTTTTTCTTAAAATTGACTGGTGTTATGCTCTGATATACTAAGAGTCTATCATTAATTAGCTTCTGGTTCTGTGGACTAAGTGCATTCTCCATTCACAATCTGATTAGCTTTTCGACAACACCCAAATATACTAACTCCATCGGGTCCAATGGCAAATCTTTAATCGTATCTAATGGTAAACATCCGAAGGACGATGTTGAGCGGTAGTGCGTAATCTGCAACCGTTCTCTGGAACTGTTGTTATCTATCAAAGTGCATATTCTACTAGGGTGTATCATTCTGTTATTAACTCCAAATTCGATTACTGAACATTCGTCACAGGTTGCTTTACCATTGTGACCAATTATTTTCTTTACTTCGGCTCGTGCCGGTGCATCACATAACTGCTTTTAAAGTGAAAGATACGCGTTTTCAAGACTTTTCGACGTAAATACCATTGGGACACACATCTGACAACTCGGTGACCAACTCTCTGAACACATCCTCCGTATCACAAGGTTTGTTGGCGCCACAATATATGCCAATAATGAAGACATATCTCAGGAAAGGACTAATTATACGTTCTAACATAGGCCACAGCTGCTAGCTTGATCTTTTCGAAACAGATAGACCGCTGTAGTTTATGTAACAGTACACTTGTTTTACAGGATTGTAGTGGAGCCAAAATTCTAGGTAACGGAGGAGATTCACCTTTAACCCGATGTGATAATGAATACAGTTGCCAACAAGTTTACTGCTACAACTACCATTATTCCTTCAGAACTTTAGAATGCTTGTTGCTAAATGAGGCATCAGTTGCTGTCAAGTTGGTTGTCATCAACATCTCCATTATTAAATCAGTGCATAGTTGGTGCATAGTTGTCGGCTCTTTAGGACCTAAAATAGGACTTTTATTTCCACCTGTATGAGAGACGTAATTATTTTAATATGAATAAAATTTTATCACCAGTATTCAGTAGAGTCTAACAGACGATTGCCTGATTGTCGGGAATGAGTACGACAGTGTTTTGTGTATCGGTATTATCTAAATCCACAGCTACTAATTAAGTTTATTAATATCTTACTGTTAGTGGAAGACTGAGTGCCTTGCCGATGCAATCGAGAAATACAGTTAGAAGACAGAATGGAATTAGATAACTTTTTGCTGTCTGTAAAATGTGGACAGATGACAACCGATGTTTAGGGCCAATAGCCTAGATGCTCATATTCTCTTCAATTTAATATTCGAATCTACGTTAGTAATCTTAATGATATGAAGATGGAAATGTGCAAAGCTCATATAGAAACTAACCTTCATGGCTTGTGCACACGACTCTGTTAAATTATGTATAGAGGGAACTAAAACAAGTTTATTGACTTTATATAAATTTAGAATTTCTGAGATTAATTGCGGTTACTTTTACTATCTATTAAATTAAGCGAAATGAGTTATTAAAAATCACCAAACATTGCCGGTTTAGTAGTACTGGGTATAGTATGGTTGCCATAGTAACGATGTTAAACATAGCGCAACATTGAGAAAATATCCTATTTCGATCTTTTCTGACCCTTTTTCCTCCTTTCCTTCTTTTTACACTTATATCCCCTCTTGTAAGTATAATTTATCTCTCCAAGTCTACCTATGTCGCACTTCTTTTTCTTATTTTACCATTGTGGTCTACCCTATTCCCCATTTATCTCTTTTTTGTCATACTTCTTTCCCTTTATTTCCCCTTTCTTATTAGATTGGGGATTACTATTTCTTAAGCTCACTGGAGGAGATGCGACTTGGAACAATTAATACTGGGACAGTGTTTTATTTAGTGATAGGCAGGGAAAATGAAAAAACCATCAAACAAATGGCAAGATAGTACAAGGTATTATTGACGTCTTAAAACACCATTGTGTTAAAAATGCATTACTGAAAGTCTAGTACAAGAATAGCGTTAAAAACTGATTTTACCCAAAATTACCATTTCCACATGATTTTACGCACACTTTTCTCTTCATTTTTGACTTCTGATTCTACTTTTAATCTCTATTTAATAGATCACTCACAGCCTTGACCAAATTCATAGATTACCCTGTTTGCAAATTTAACGCGTTTGTTCAAACCAATGCTTTCACTTAATCACCCATGGAGTATGGTTAATGCTCAATCGGCAGTAAATTCGGGCACTTCGTAATACAGCAAATAAGACGTCCTAAGACTTAGATTTAGTTACAACAGGTAGGTTTACACATTGGAAATAATGAATGCCTATAGACTGTATAAACCGACATTCCAAAACGTTTGATTAAAGAGTAATTTCAATGGCACTGCTATTCTATCTAACAATTTGTACTCTTTCGACATAGTTTAATTAGTTTTTCTGACTGACTTGTTGACAAGGCAGTAGACAATAAAGCAAGATTTATTGACAATATCTAATTTGCCATTATTGTGTGTTAATGGATGAGTGTTTAGAAATGTTGCTCTTAGGAGAAAGCTGTTAATCGAGTGCTATATTCCATGAACTATATACCGCACCATTCTTTTGATTAATATTGACTAAACAGAAGCAACAGTCATTGTGTATTACGAGTCAGAATGAAGAGTATGCGGAATATTTATGAAAGTAACAACTGTTTAACGCGTAGTCGAACGTTAAGAAACGCTACAAGTGTATAATACAGGAGTTTAATGTTTATATAAATGCAACAACTAAACAGTGCCTAATTTTTAAACAATCTTTCACATTTATACAAAGAAAATGGTTAATTCGGCACTTGTTATTTTTTCATAGCTCATGTAAATTTTGGAGTGCCATCGCCATTAATCAATACGTAGTTAGAACAGTTTTCTAACACCAATATCATAGAAATGAGGCACTACAAATCATAAATCATCAAAAGTATCACATGATACTAAATTAAAATTAAAAATAACCGTTCAAAGAGACCATGAAACTAGTTTACTCAAACACAACAGTATCACATCATTTAACATACTGAGTAAACGAATGAATGGGTTTTGTAAAATTACACGAGGTATTTTCACAACTTATTCTTGCAAAAGTGGTCATATTTATTCTCATATAAAGGCGAATCTGAACCTAGTTTATATGATGTTAATAAAAATAATTGGCCTTTATAACTTGCTTCCATAAATAATGACCCCAATTAGTAATTTCTACACTATTTATCTTGCAAAGCTCAATCCAGTCATATGTCATGGATGATTGCAAAAAAGTGAAACTAATTAATTTACCTAAATGTTTCGTGAAAAAATAATGTATACAAGATTATTTGTAATAAAATTGTTACTTTTTGATGACAATTTTGGAAATTTCATTTTGTTTCTACCATTTGCCTTCAGCATTCTGGTGGTGTGGACGGTAGTCACGTGTGATGTTTCAGAAGGTTGAATACGATCTTAAGCGAACACTCGAATTAATAGTCCCTCATTCCCAAAATACATTTACGCACTCCAGTAAAGCACACTGTAAAACAAATATTTGTGGGAGAGTATATCGATTGAAACAAGCAGTTCGTAAGCGGAAACAAACCAAATAACATTCGAGCGTTTGTAACGTAAATGACAAGTATTAAATTGTACACGGAATACAGAAATAATTCATTGGAGATTGGGTTTACTTTTAACTTATCGTAATGACAGAAGTTATAAGCTTTTAGTAATGTGCTTTATGAATGTGTAACCCGTAAATAATAGCTTCAATTTAGACAAGAACAAGATACGAATGATAATTACAAAATGTCATGAAATTTATAAAGTAGTCGAAAGCTTATAAGACTAATGATTATATGAAGATTCCTTTTAGTCTACTGATAGTTTGGCTAACTTCAATTTTATTATTTACGTAAAACTTGACTACAAATATGTATTTATACTTAGTATAGATATAAAAATAAGTATTGTACATTAAATAGTTCAAATTTTTTAAAGACAAATATTCTACAACAATTTTTAATGCTGTTAATAAGTTCAACGTATATCGATTTAATGAATGTTAACAATACCTAATGACCTAGATATTGCTGATGCATCTTTCATCAATGAGCATAAAATGAACAGTTAAATAAGTATGATTTCTATGATCGTGTATTATCAAACATCAACTACTGTAAATGCAATAGTCAAATTGCACAAATGTTTGTTTGAATAGGTCAGAAATTAATCACTTATAAGTTCAGATTTAAGTAAATAAAATTCATATTACTTAAAAGGTTAAATGAAACATTTAAATGTTTATAAAATAGAGCTCTTACATCAATTACCCAACATGTCATCTAAACTTGTAATAAAAACCACTTTTCTATCATTATTACTATTTAATTTTTTTTGATTTGCTATTAAGTGAATTTGGTATTTTTGATATTACCTATTTTTAGATTGGTTAATCACTGTATACTGAATAGTTTTGTGTTCATCAAGTCCTTTAATGTGTTGATCGAATTTTATTGATCTAGTTACGATGTTATCACAAATCTAAATGAATATACATCACTTACACTACGTTGAAATGTAAGGTAGCTTCAAGGTAGTAGACAAGAAATCCTGAACCTAGGTTTCGTGACCTCTGGTTGGTTACATAACAAACGAATCCACGATTGCAAATTTAAACTCGACAATCACTACAACATTCAATTATCTTCTAATAACTACTGTTGTTTTATGATAAATGAATTATACTTCTAATTATCCATAGTATGAATTCATTTATTAAGTAGTACATATAAATTTTTAGTAAATCACAAGAAGACATAATTCCAGAAACAAGGATTTAGATTGATTATATAAGTACACACTAAATAATAATTTAAAAAGAATTAAGTTAAATGAATTTACAAAAATAAATAAACTTTATGTATTTCATTGATATTACAAAAGTGCATGATTTAACTACCTTTCACCAAACATACATAACTTTAGAAGAGTAAGTGTCTTACGTGAAAAAAAAACTAATATAAGAGATTATAACAATAGAAGAGATAAACAAAAATATCATAAGTATTATTTAAGTTGGATTGTGACTGGCAAGTGGAATCCAGGATGCGTGTTTCGTCCTATTTGGGACTGATCGGCTGGATGTACCTGCATCCCAATGTTGATGTTCACAGTGGGATTCGAATTCAGTCTATAACAAATCAACGGAAATATACAAGTTCATTCTAATAGAAATGCTATAATTAATCTACATTAAATACATTCAATTTCAAGTAAACTTTAGTAAAATAAAGATATTCAAATACAGTGTGTGGAATTTTATATTATGTAACATAAATTTTACAAATAGGAAATGAATTTATGTTTTATTATTAGTTGATTGAATATGTCACAGATTGATATTGGCAGGGTACCATTGAAAATCAGGGAGCACTAGTCATCATCATCATAATCAGCAACGTAGAACCGGGCACAAACGCCTGTAGGTTCAAGTTGCCATACCACATTTAGCACTACGAGATTATTGAGGTAACGTATAGACAGAATACAAGAGAGAAGAGTTAGTAAAGATGTCCAGAAAATAACAATAGAATTCAAGATTTAGATGAGGTTAAAGAGTGAATACACTTGCGCCACTGTGACCGATTCTGAGCCATATAGCCTAGTGTCTCCAGCCATTTATTGCGATCATCACGCGGACCCCAACCAGGTAATCTACATCTACCTACATGGCTTAGACCAGTAGTCAAGGACTCCATGGACTAATGCCATGTTTTGGTTTGGCCGCCCCTAACCTTCTTCCATCCCGCTTCAACCCTAGCCAACATCGCGCGACGGGGTAGACGGTGGTCGGGCATGCGTAACACGTGTCCCAGCCATCTCAGTCGATGAAGGTTAATGACCTCTTCGACTGATTTACCGTGTTTCCCAAGAACCCGTCGTCTAACCTCACTATTACTAATCCGGTAATTCCATGGTATAGGAGCGATGTTCCGAAGATTCCTGTGGTCAAATATCTGGAGACGACGCATATCTTGAGTTTTCATGGCCCACGTTTCGCAGCCATATGTTAAAATGGCGCAGACTGATGTGCAGTACACCCGGCCTTTCGTTGAGACACGGATATCTAGTCTGCGCCACAAGTGCCGTAAATTCGCAAATGCCAATCGGGCTCTCTGAATCCGTGCTAGGATTTCGTCAGACACCGACCCACCAGGAGTGATGAGACTTCCGAGATAAGTGAAGCGATCAACGCATCCAATTACTTCACTTCCTATAACTAATTTAGGAGAAGCAGGCCAGTCCTGGAGTAAGGTTTTGCATTTGGGAGGGGAGAAGTGCATCCCAAATATGACTGCATTGTTACTCAAGGTGTTCAAGAGACCCTGAATGCTGTGATGGAGGACCTGATATGTTGTCTACCGATATGTTTAAGGATGGTGGTCCAGTTTTATCTGGCAGGTTGACTGATATATTAGCCAAAGTCTGGGAACTAAACACCATCCCATCTGACTGGTCTCGTTCGCTGATCAAACCAATCTACAAAAAGGGACAGAAATCCTCTTGTGATAACCACAGAGGAATCAGTTTGACTAATATAGTATCTAAAATATTAGCCTCTATAATTAACCGACGTTTAACCAACACTAAGGAACAGCAGACTCGAGAAAACCAGGCTGGTTTCAGACCTGGCCGGGGTTGCATTAATCACATATTCACCCTGCGCCAGATCCTCGAACACAGACATATGTACCGACGTCCAACTATAATTGTATTTCTTGACTTGAAATCTGTTTTCGACTCTGATGCCGGCGTGATCAGTTTGTGTCCATCGTTGTGTAGATGTTGGGGGTCGCCAGGTTAAACAATGTCTCACCTTATGCTTAAAGTTTGTGCTAGCTAAGAATAAACGGTAGTCTGAATATAACTGCAACAGACGATCTCCGTTGTCTGTTCTCTGGGCTGGGATGCCGAGTTACCCACCTAGGTGCTTTTCAGCCTGATTTAGTCTACCTACTTGAGCATTAAAATCCCCTGCTATAATTACTATGTCTGAGTGCTCAGCTTTCTGAAGGAGGCTAGAGAGCTTCATATAGAAGTCGTCTTTCACTTTATCTGTGCTGCAGTCAGTGGGGGCATACGCAGAGACGACAAAAAGGCATCGGCGTGTGTCCCTATCTTTCCGAGTTCGTGCTGTGCCATTTAGACGGACAGCACATAGACGACTGTCTACCGGGATCCACTCAAAAAGTGCCTGTTCTGCCCGTAAGCTTAGTGCTATACCTACACCAGCAAGGCCACGTGAGCTTGCTGTAGGGTCTCAAGATAAACGAAGAGTGAAATGTGCTGTTCCGTTGCATTGACTAGGTGAGGTCAAACGGATGACCATACTGGGATCCTGTATGCGTGTTTCGGAGACACAGCATACATCAATTGCAAGAGATTCTAATGTTTTAGCTACGGCAGCCTGTTGACCGATTTGACACAGCGTACGCACATTAAAAGCTCCAACATGAAGTTTAGAGCGTGGCTTCAGGAGACCTGGTATGATAATTTGGGAACTCGGGTAACCAGTAAAAGTGGCGCGCATAGAAACTGTAGGAGAAGTGTTACAAGTAGAGACCAGAGAGGGAGAACGTTTTTGATCAAGAGCAAGGTGAACTCGAGTGCTATTGAAGGTGCTGGAGGGAGCACTAGACAGCTGTTTTGTTCTAGTGTGAAACTCTTCAGCAGTGTACACCCCCAGATTCTGCACCAGAGGCTTCAGGTTGACGGCAAGCGCCTAACCCTCTGTACCACTGGGTCGGCATCCAATGTAAGAACTCCCACTTCCATCAATTTGTTAGTTAAAATTTATATCATTCAGCATGATGATATTCAAGTAGGAATTTTTATCCATCTTTATGTATCCTGAAAGGATTTCTCCAATATATGGAATTCAATAAAATTGACCTATTTAGGAGAAGTCATTTTGGAGTGTCTGGATTCTAGTATTTACATTTATAGTTAAACTCTAATTTAGTGCCTTTGGTTTTATTGGGACAGCCTGCACAGATCCTTAAAACGTCTCCGAAAGGTCCCTAAGAAGCTAAAACTGTTCCATTCACTCACAGCTTAATAGAATCTCTAGTAAATTTGAAGTGGTATCCTCCAGTCTATAATTTTGATAAGTTTCTGCTATCAAATTGGATGAAATATAATGATGTTACCTAGTTTACTCAAAAATGTACATAAGTAACTCGTTGTACGTATTTTAAACTTACTGGAATACATATCCTTTCTTCCTTTCTGTTTACTGATTTAATGATTAGGAAATACTCCAGGCTTGAGTTCAGAAGCTAGAAAGAAGTAATTTAACTTTTAAATTACATTTTATTTTAACTAACAACGAAAAAGCGCTATATTTTAAGGTATAAACTGTAATATTTGTATGATTTTCATCTTATTAGTGACAGTTTTTATTGTTCCTAAACTAGGTGAATAACTCATCAGAATTTGCAGTGAATAATAATAGATGTGAGTCTCAGTGTGAACATCAATGTTGGGATACAGAAATAACTATTCACATGTAGAATCTTAAATACAGTGTAATGTATATTCTAGATTCCACCGTTAGTCACAATATATGCATTCTAAGTGATCTGAACGAAACTTGAAAAATTCAAGTAAAATTGATTTGGATAGATAATATCATAAGATTGACATTATAATGAGCAAACTTTATTTATACTAAGTAAATTCATTATTAAATGAAACAACTTTAAAAATAGTCAAATTATACAAAATTTACTTATTATCCATAAATAATCAATGATAACATTAAATTTAAGATAGCTTCAGTTTGTTGTCAAGTCGATGTAAATCATGAAAATAAAGTATTGTGATATCAACTAGATGAAAGCAACGATATACTTATATTATCCAATCAAAGGATTATATTTTTTATATATATGTTATATTAAGATGAGAGGTAAATGTCATATACACAATAGGAAAGCATTAAGAAAATGCAGTAGAACAATACAAATCATACTAGTCTGAATATTAAATCAATATTACCATGACAAGTAAAATTTAAGCAAACATTGTTTTCCTACAAATTTGGAACTTTGAACTTCAATGGAATTATAAGCTAATTAAACCTGTGTATTCACTCTGGAAAACCTTTATTCATAATCATAACTGGCGAGAATCACCATTATGGTTCATTTCAACTGAGTACATGGCAATATAGGAAGATAGGCGTTTATCATTCGCTATTATTGTTACATTAAAATATAAGTGCGAATTATATGTTAAAATAACTAAACATGTACAAAAAGTGACTGTAGAAACAAATCAAGTCAGTAAAAAAAAACTGAAACCTAACCAGTGACAAGAAAAAGGAGTCAGGATTGTACTTTCTGTCAGTATAATTTTCATTGAGAAAATGATTATTATTCTCTCCAACGATAAGTGATTTCAAAAATTTTTGTTGACGGCTAAAACTAGACCGAGAAACTGAAGCGATAAAACTCTCGAACATATCAAAATCCTTGTTCCTTAAGTAGATTATTTCATCTAGTTTATTTGACCCTCTTAAGAGTGTTGGACTAACGAAAATTCATAAGATAGCACTTATTATGCTAAACACTTTAAAATTTCTATACCATGTATTAGCTAGATTAATTAAAAACATGTTTAAGCCATTGAAACGGAAATTATCTGAACATTATGAAAATAAATTTATGTTTATCAAGATAACTATAGACATCTTCTATAATCGGTGATATAATTGTGGGGATTCTAATTGGATAAACATTGTTTAGTAAAATCTCAGCAATCAATTATCGGACTGTCATTGTTTCACTTTCATGTCATTCCTTATTTTGATAGACTGTCTATATTATAAAATGTAAGTATACCTGATATACTTACTGGGTCGTTGGCTCACCCTTTTCTTCTTACTCACGTGACCATGCATTGCCCTGACTACAAAGTACATTTTGGCAAGATGTAAGTTGTTATAACTAGATAATTTATTTTAATCTTTTATTCCGAGATTATTTAGATACAAAAAAACTTCGACTATTATAAACATATTTCATATTCAATTAGGATAAATTTGTATCTTCCCGTTAATTTGTTATGGACTGAAGCTGGTCAGTTTTCGTTGCCCTATGTGCATCCGGAGCGAATCGCCTCGATATGGAGATAGGTCACAAGTATTGTTTCAGTCCATGACAAATCAACGGGAAGATCCAAACGCATTCTAATAATATACACATACCGGTTGAACAAGCGTAGCCATCCGGAGTCAATAGCCTAATGGGAAACGCGGTGTCGTTTAGAACGAAGCAAACTGAGTTTGAGTCCCGGTGTGAACATCAGAACTGGGTGGAAGTACGTGCAGCTGACAAGTTTTAAATAGGATGAGACGCGCGTTCTGGATTCCGCTTATCAATCAAAATTCAATTTAAGCAATGCTATATTGGTATTTGCAATAAAATACTCAGATACCTTTAATCATATTAGTAGTATCTCTAATATCTAGAAAAAATGGATAAGTTGTTTAAGAGAAGAAGAATAATAACAGTTCAACGTAATCTAAACTATTCAACATTCATTCAATGTCTGCATAAATCATCTGTTTTAGCGTTGTATAATACGTGTTTCAATCACAAATGAAAGAATTAAATCATTTCGGTCAGTTGTACAAAACACTAATTATATAAATTCAGTTTAAAGTGTTATCTCGAATTTAAATGTAACACTTTGTATTCATACATAATAAATGATACTATACATTATCAAAATTGAGTGAATTCTTATTTCATTTTATGTTTAGCTAGTCAATCATAAACAGCACAGAATCTTGGGAACTAACCCAAACACAGAAAAATAATATTATTAATATGAACTAGTAGAAGTAGTAATAACAGTGATGGTAAAAAGAATTCACGTATGGTGAGTATAATACAAAAAAGAAACAGTCCTTGAAAGGAATGGTAAATAGTAATTTTAGGACTGAAGACATAAAGGAAGGCAAGGGAAAAATGAATCTGAACCAGTTTGAATACTTTTTAACCATGTTACTCAGTCTCCAACCGTTGATCATGATAGTCTCTCGAAAGTCATACTATATAGACTATTCTAGATAATATGTAAAGAGAATGACAGTAACTGTTATCCTGATTTGGTGGTTGACTCTGCCTATCGTAATGTCGCAATCTAGGCACACTGAGACAATTTTAGCCTTATATCCTCCCATGTCATACGGGTAGTTTTAAAAGTAGCAACAAACGTAACAAACCTAAGGTCGAAGGAAGAGGTCGTACAACTGACTATTCAGGGGTAAAAAGGTACTTTTCCCAGATAACCAACATTTCTGCATTTCTACCTTCCTTAGAAGTATCAGAAAGCGTCAATCCGAAAAATGCACATTCTACCATACTTTGAGATTTTCCGTCTCTGGAGGGGAGTAGGGCCTCTGCGAGTGTGGGGTGGGAATATAGAAATGACCACGTGTGACCAGGACAGATCAGTTACCTCCTTGGGCACTACTTTTTTACTATCAGGTAGTCAAGACCACTCATACCTTAGTCTTTTTTCTAGACACTTCGAGAAGTAAAACCTTCCGACGGTGTGGGGAAACTAGACTTAGCAACGTCCCACATATTAAGTGGTATAATTTTGAAATAAACATATAAAAGAATGTACAACACAGCATAAAGTATTTGCTTTACGATGCCTGAAGTAATAAAGACACATGCTTCTTAATAAACATTTTCTCGCTGTATGTATTCGGCACATATATCGATAAGGCACCACTGAAATCCAGGGAGTTCTGGAGAACTTACTAGTGGCTGTTGTCAAGTTGTTCCTGAAGTTTCATTAAAAGTCGTCAATCGTAAATTTCAGACATATCGAGAGTGAGATAGTTGCCATTAGTGGAATAGAATGGTTGCAATGTCATATTTCAAATTGACTGAAGTGGGAATTCTATCACTGGAGATTGTCACAGTGAAGCTGTTTGTTAAGCACTTACCAAAAGACATGTAGACCTTGGGTTCATTTTCCTGATGAAATTGAGTGTATGTACTGATGATGAGTTCCATACTAGGACAAAACAACTTTCACGTACATCTAAGTTTAGAGTGGCAACAAACCGATATCAATCTGTAACGAATACAAGAAGTAAAACTTAATACCATCTCCGTAAAACCACTTAAACTAAACATTTTTGAATTAAATTCAAACATAGCTGCTTTACAACTAATGTCGTTTTATTCATATCTTATTTGATCTTAGATTAGAGAACAATTGTCAAATAACCAGTGGATCGTTTAAAAATGAACCACAGATCTATTTTTAGTGCATTGTCCATTTATATTTAGCCAATTTTGTTAGAAATCACTAAAATTCCTGTAGTATATGAAAAGTATAGTTGCTAGTCAAAAATAGACGATATAATGTATCATTTTATTAAGTTTGAAGTATGTGATACAGAATACAGAGTGGGGTATCATTCGGCACACATATTTATTCCAACATATTTAAATGTATTTTGCCATTCTATCATACACAATTATAAAGCAAATTTAAATAAAACGTGAAAAATACGATTATTAAAAGGCAGAGAACTTCAGAGATATCTAGGTTTCAGTCCCAGTCCTCATGTTAATTTATCACTTATAATTGTAATGTGTGAACATTTTAAGGATTTAAGGTATAATCAAAAACTTACAAACATTTATTGAAATTTTTAAATCGTCAATCTTCATTAATTACATGTGACCAAAAATGAGAACGTATAAAATTTATTTAGGAACAACAGTTATCATTACGATATCTTGACTTATTACTTTCAAGTTAAAATGGAAACCTAACTGTGTACTATATAAGTTGGATTGTGACTGGCAAGTGGAATCCAGGACGCGCATTTCGTCCTATTTGGGACTCATCGACTGGATGTACCTGCATCCCAATGTTGATGTTCACAGTGGGATTCGAACTCAGTCCGTGTACTATTAGAATATCACTTGATTTGTATGGTTGTTTGATTGAATTCATTTAACTGAATTACTAAACTTTTAAGTATATGCAATTCGGTATCCGGCTTACAATCGGTCATTCATTGCTTCATTCCATCTCACTAATGCTATTGCTAACATATGTTAACCATAGTAGTCAGAAAAAGTCTCAGACTTTGTAAATAACACTAAAGATAATGACTGTTTTTTTGTCTTTTTGGTATAAAAAGTAAACATCTAAATGAGTCCAGTAAATGAGAATTAGTTTAAAGAAAGGAAAAACAAAATTCAAGCAAACAAAGGGTGAAATCTGTTTATCATACTATTAACGAATATGACCTATATTTCGTATCACGTGGTTAGTTATCAAGGTCACTGGTAGTTGTTGATATTTTATTGATTATCTAGGTTAATTCAAACCGTAAAATACCTTGAAGGGATAACAAAAACGCCCAACTAGATTTTTAAGTGTTGGTTGATGAAGGAAAGACCAACGGAATATATAATTGTAATAGTTTTGTAATAAAAACATGAACTAAGCAATTAACGGTATGAAAATCACTGCAAGCACAGTTATTGTAAAAGATATGGCAATTTAATAACGGATTAAATGAATTGAAAACATAGCCAAGAAGGAAATGTAGACTATATTGGTAGGAGTTCCAGTATTCATTTATAGAAAACTTTTCTACTATATCCTTAATCAATGTTGGTTTGTCACTGGCAAGGGAAATCCAGGATGCAAATTTCATCCCATTTGTGACTTATCAGTTGGGTATACCTGTTTACTAGTGTTGATATTTACACTGAGACTCAAACACAGTCCATTATATCACATATAGTCAAGTTCACTACTGAACTGCTAACTTTAGAAGGCCATACTTATTCAACGTGTATGTTTATATAATTTGAAAGTGTTTGAAATTTCCTGTTAATGTAATTATGGACTTAAATTTACCATTATATATTGTCATATCCACACCTGAGGAAACTACCTTTTGTTAGCTGTAGATCACAAACCTGATTAAAGCTTTAGTGTAAACATCAACACTTGTATGCATGTAGATCCAGTTGACTAGTCCCAAGTAGAAAAGAACTCATAACGCCCGTAGTCCAACTTTAATCTTGCTTGAAAACTAGCATGGTACCGAAGTGATTCGACCAGAGTGCATGTTTGGCAACAAAGATTGGTCAACTGCAGTCTATATCTACAACAGCGGTAAGATACAAACATTTTTAGCATTGTCACGGATAGTCAGTGGTTAGACACAGAGTTTGGAGTATCATCGTTAAATCACCTAACACCTATGTGTTAGATTGTGAATTGTAAGGATCATGTTAACAAACTCTCCACCATATTAGCAGATAGAAATAAGTTCGTCAAAGAGGTCACAAAAAGGATACAATTGATCAAACTTAACAACAATTTTCGGAAATCCTTAGAAAAACGAACGATGAATTTATAATCAGCACTAACCTCTTTGCATACATATGACCACTGTGTTCCGAAATTCTACGATTATATGGCCTCCTAAAATGCATAAGATAGATATTCATATTCGTTCGATAATGGACATGAATAACTAATCTCACCATGCAACCATCAGATGGTTGGTCAATTAAAGAGCAGATTAGTAGGCATACCATTGATGGCTTCTTTTAATTTAGTGGACTCAATATACAACCTCCATGTATCCGAAAAGAGAATGATTTCACCGGACACGGTTTTTCTTTCCAGGAACATCCCTCTATCATGAGCAATTTTCTCCTGTAATTATATATATATAACAAGACCAACGTTATCAAACACAAACATTACGTGAGCGAACAACTGTTACGATGTAGGTTTAGCTTGTAGTTCAAAATTAATGAACAATTCTATGAGATAGTTGATAGTGTCTCAATGGAATCACCTCTCGGTCACATTTTAGTGAATGTTTTCATGAAGAACCTAGAAAATACAGTTCTTCGACCTACAGCAGACAGACTCTGTGTCTATGGGATGTATTTAAACGACACCATCGTATGCGATGAAGACAGTAATCGTGACGAGATTCTACAGGAATTCAACAATAGCTACCATTCAATTAAATTCTCAATCGAATCCGAGGATAACTCTGGATTCCATTTCCTCGACGTTTTGTTGATAAGAAAACTAGGTGGCTCATCAAAAAGAATGATTTATAGAAAAGCAGCACAGAATGGGTAGTATACTAACTGTCAAAGCTGAGTGCACTAGGCAGAAAGAGGAATTTAACTAACCTTTTATCTTTGACGGCTAGAATAATACGAACGAAGGACACAGTAAATGAAGAATAGAATAAAGTTTGCAGGACACTTGGAGAATAGCATACCTCGCAGATTCATTGACAAAACATGAAATCAAAACAACAGACCGGAAGAATTCCCACTGTGACAAAGAAAACAATATTCATGAACATTCGCTTCAAAGGAGATTCAGCAGCATAAATTCTTAAAAACAGACTCATGAGATTTCTAAGGGGAATGCTTTATTCCGCCCTACTTCGAATTGTCTTTATATTCAGAAACCTCATCCGAGAAAATGTCAAGGATGGAATGCCGTTTTGGGCCAACTTTGTGTATGCGTACCAGTTTACCTGTTCCTGTAAAGCAGGTAATATTGGCGCACTTTCCAAACGTATATCCGAGAACAATCCTGTATGGTTATCTGTAGAATACTGCAAATCTGTTAGGAGCTCAATTCTAGAGCAATTATTCAATCCAGGTCATGTACCTCCACGGGGATCAGCCTACACAATCATTTACATGTTCAAAGGAACTGGTTCAATGGGTATGTAGGTCAGGAGTTTGTGTATATCCAAAGTATTGTAAGTTCGATAATTCCAGCCTGATTTTTGTACTTAGAAGAAGTATATTCCATTTCTGATTTTACCATGGTCTTAATACACCTTCGAATTTATTATCTAACTTTTTTCTTCCTTATTTCATACATTTTAATTATTTTACAAGTTATTATCACCATTTATTCTTTTTACTTACTTACTTACTTATGCCCGTTACTCCTCGCTGAGTAGCATAGGCCGCTCAACAGGGTTCTCTATTGAACTCTGTCCTGAGAAATACTTTCCAGCTATTTCCAATTGCTGTTCATCCTTTCGATGTCTGCTTCCAATTCTCGACGCAGCGTGTTCTTTGGCCTTCCTCTTTTCCGTTTCCCAACAGGATTCCATGTTAATGCTTGTCTCGTGATGCAGTCTGATCGTTTGCGTAATGTATGTCCTATCCATTTCCAACGTCTTTCCCTAATTTCTTCTTCGGCTGGAAGTTGGTTTGTCCACTCCCATAGTAAGCTGTTGCTGATGGTTTCCGGCCAACGGACATTCAGTATCTTGCGTAGGCAGTTGTTTATAAACACTTGTATCCGTCTGATAATGTTTGCAGTAATTCGCCAAGTTTCAGCTCCATACAGCAGGACTGTCTTCACGTTCGAATTGAAGAGTCTGACTTTGAGGTTAGTTGATATTTGTTTTGAGTTCCAGATGTTTTTCAACTGCAGGAATGCTGCCCTTGCCTTGCCAACCCTTGTCTTTACATCTGCATCAGACGCTCCTTTTTCATCGATGATGCTCCCCAGATATGTGAAGGTATCCACCTCTTCCAGAGTTTCCCCATCAAGTTGAATTGGGTTGGTGCTCCCTGTGTTGTTTTTGAGAATCTTGCTCTTACCCTTATGTATGTTCAACCCTACTGATGCTGAAGTTGTTGCTACACTGATTGTCTTCGCTTGCATTTGTTGGTGTGTATGTGCTAAAAGAGCTAGATCATCTGCGAAGTCCAAATCATCGAGTTACATCCTCCTTGTCCATTGAATCCCGTACATTCCCTCAGACGTGGAGGTCTTCATGATCCAGTCAACCACTAGGAAAAAGAGAAAAGGTGAGAGCAGGCAACCTTGTCTGACTCCAGTCCTCACTGAAAATGCATTTGTCAGTTGTCCTCCATGCACAATTTTGCAATGTGTTCCGTCGTAAGAGTTCCGGATGATGTTGACGAGTTTCTCTGGTACACCGTAGTGTCGAAGAAGTTTCCATAGTGTTCTCCTATCTACACTATCAAACGCCTTCTCATAATCAAGGAAGTTGATGTACAGGGGCGAGTTCCATTCAATTGATTGTTCAACGATGATCCGTAGTGTTGCGATTTGGTCCGTGCACGACCGATCCTTAAGAAAACCAGGTTGTTGATCTCGAAGTTGAGTCTCCACTGAATCTTTCATTCTGTTCAACAATATTCTGTTGAAGACTTTCCCTAGTATCGACAGTAGCGTGATTCCTCTGTAGTTGTCACATTTGCTCAAATCTCCTTTCTTTGGTATCTTGATAAGATGTCCTTCTTTCCAATCTGACGGCACTTGTTCTTCCTCCCAGATCTTTTTGAATAAAGCGTGGAGTATACTTGCTGTTAGGTCGATATCTGACTTGAGTGCTTCAGCTGGTACATTGTCTGGTCCTGCTGCTTTCCCACTTTTGATTTGTCTGATGGCCATCTTGATTTCTTCCATCGTTGGTGGAGTGACATCTATCGGGAGATCTGTAGGTGCTGCTTCAATGTCCGGTGGGTTCGGTGGAGCTGGCCTATTTAGAAGTTCCTCAAAGTGTTCTACCCACCTATTCTTTTGTTCTTCAATCTCAGTGAGTGTCTTGCCTTCTTTGTTCTTAATCGGTCGCTCTGGTTTACCATGTTTATCTGCCAGTTTCTTCGTTGTGTCGTATAGCTGTTTCATATTTCCTTCTCTTGCAGCCTTCTCCGCTGTCGTTGCAAGTCCTTCGATGTATTTCCGTTTGTCAGCTCTAATGCTTTTCTTTACTTGCTTATTTGCTTCTGAGTATTCAGCTTGAGCCTTGATTTTTTCTGCTCTTGTTCGGCTGTTGTTGATTTCTATCTTCTTGTTCCTCCTTTGTTGAATTTTGCTCAATGTCTCAGTGGAGATCCATTCCTTATAATGGTGCTTCTTGCGGCCCAGAACCTCCTGACACGTTGACGTTAGTGCTTCTTTGATTTCTTTCTAGTTATCCTCCATAGTGGTTTCTTCTTCTTTCGGCAGATCTTGTTAGGCTTGGAACCTGTTGTTGAGAGCTATTTTGAATCCCTTGAGTTTGTCAGTGTCTCGGAGAAAGCCTGTATTAAACCGTTGTACTGCTGACACTCCAGTTGTCCACTGCTTCTTTAGCTTCAGTTTTATTTTAGAAACCACCAGGTGGTGGTCTGAAGTTATGTCAGCTCCTCTCTTGGTTCTTACATCTCCCATCGATCTTCTAAATTTTTTATTGATACACATGTGATCGATTTGATTCTCTGTAGTATGATACGGTGAGACCCATGTAGCCTTGTGTATGCGTTTGTGGGGGAATATTGTACCACCTATAACCAATTTGTTGAAGGCACATAGGTTTGTAAATCTTTCACGATTGTCATTTCTTTTTCCCAGTCCTTGTCGTTCCATGATTTCTTCATATCCAGTGTTATCCATTCCGACTTTGGCGTTTAGGTCCCCATCAGGATTGTCAGATCCTTCACCTTCTTAATATCTGTCAAGTTGGCAATTATCTTTGACGTCTCTTGTATTCCATTTTAACGATTGTTATTTTTTACTTATTACATCGGATACTTAAGATGTTCAATTAATTTTGTAACAACTTTAATAACTACTGGATACATTATAACTGCCAGTCACCTCCTACTTAATTGAACACATGAAAATGTGACTATTTTAAATTATTTTATTAAATAAAGTAATACATTTCTATTTTATAAAAAAAAATTATTATTTGGTAAATTTAGTACTTCGTTTAAAAGAAAATTTTCTACGTTGATACATGTTAATGTGCCAACATTGGGATGCAGGTACATTCAGCCGATCAGTCCCAATTAGGACGAAACGCGAGTCTGGATTCCACTTGCCAGTCACAATCCAACTTATGTAATACTTGTGAAAAATTCGCTATATTGAGGTAATTCGCTCAGGATGCACATAATAGCAACAATGACTGACTAGCTTCAGTCTATAACAAATCCACGGAGATATACAAGTTAATCCTAATAATTTACATTAGTTTGTATTTTGTCAATAATTCTTGGATTTGTGTTGTCAACATAAACAGTATAAAGAAGAATAAACATTCCACATTCATTTAGATTAATACGATATATTCTATTAAACTCTATGGTATTTTGTATAAAGTTATTCTTCAAACTGCTAATAGCTAACATCATTTCCCCGAAACTCATGTTAATCCCTTAAACTAGTTATCGTCTATTTAACTGTTTGCATAGTTTACACAAATGATACCAAGATGGAATTTCCTTAGTACTTCTGTGTAACTATGTCTTATCGAATTCAAGATGAAACAGATAGATAATAACAAACTGATTGAAATAAATTGATAAATGTAAGAATAAGTAGTCGAATGACACTAATCTTACCTTGTAACCTTACGTTCTTGGGTTCGGTTCCATATATTATTCTAATTGAAAACTACTAAGTCTCAAACCAAAATGAAAATATTTGTCTATTTATGTCTAGGTTTTGATGATGCTTCATTTACTGTGGCTTCTTTTGTGACATACAAAAAACTTCAAAACTATTCATATTAAAGAATCATTTAAAGTCAACATGATCAAAGGTTAAACATTTCTATTCAGACATTTGAAATGACCTCATAGCAAATTATCAAAATAGTACATCAGTTACATATATTATGCAACCAACATGAGACTTAAACTACACCCACAATATCATATGACTACTGGTAAATTAAACCATGTCTAAATTAATCAGAAAAAACATAGCTAATAGACGATAATCATGAACAGCGAACGATGTGGAATTACAATCTATTTAGTCATTCAACATTAAGCTAACTCTGATTTAATCGGAAAATAATTATGAACATGTAGATACACACACTTAAAATAATCACAGTGATAATTACATGACTAACTCTAGATACAGTGAATTGATCAAAGTAGTTTCTAATATCAGATTTTATGTTAATAAGAAAAAAACAATAAACCACTAAGGTTATAATATCATTTTTCTTATTATTCGACAATAGTTTTTATCAGTCATCTTATAGAATTCGGATATAGTTCCTTATTACAGTCATATATTCATCGAAAAATTTAAAAGTTTTGGGGATGGATTCCTTGGCAGAGTTGTGGAGGAGTGTTGTTGAGAAGTCCCATACTAGGACACAACATATGTCCACTGTCATTTGGTTTTCAACAGATGTCTAACTCAGATCATTTAGTGACATCAAATCCAAAGTAATCTTACCTTTTATTCAGTATAATAATAAAGTATACAGTAACAATTAAATAACTAGACTACTGTCGTTATTTACCAGTGTTTTAATCGTCGAAATTATTCTTAATTTTCGGTCGATTTCAAATTAGTAATCAACTACCTTTAGAGGAAGCTGGCGGCAGCATTTTCAGTGTCTACTTAAAGCATTGTATATAGTCTTTTCTGCTATTTTTCGGTTTACTTTGTGAGGAAGTACTGTATATTAGAGGAGAATCGTCATTAAAGACTTCAAACCAAATTTCAATTATCAGTGTATATTCCTTTTCCGTCCAGGATATCGGGCTGTCCTATACTGACATATTCATAGTAAACAGTTGACAATAACTCCAGATATTCGAAGCGAAATCATAAATTAAGGTTACTATATATGATGCTATACATTCACTTGCTATAATTTTCGGAGTTCCCCAATTAGGCCTCTTTGGCAGTTGGCTGTCAGTGCTTCAATGGATTTCTATGCAAGAACAGAATGCCCTTTAGATGAGTCCTAATTTTCTTGTTACAACCAGTCTATGATGTGAGATTTCGAAAAACAAGTTGGTCATTTAATCAATATGTTTACAAAGTGGAATTCACTGATTAGTAAAAAAGATAAGATAAACTTTAAAGAGTAATAAACGGCATATTAGCAATACATTATCATAACCAGTATTCATCTTTTATGTGTGAGTAATTGGACGACTTATTAAATTAAGATATTATAATCATGATAAATATGTCATTGTTTATTCCATATAGACTAAATAAACTAGTTTTATTTTATTTGTTTTCATGTAGAGTATAGTTGTAGAAGTTAGGATAATCTTCTGTGTAAATGGTGTATAATTGACTATAAGAATTTAGTATGGCTGTTTTGTTTTATTTAAGATTTATCGGTTACATGAACCTGTATCCAAGGATGAATAATTATATTGAAACTAAACTAATTTGTCTATCACTTCAGAATTTAATGAATATACTTATAGTACATTGTGATTAGTTTTAGAAAATAACTATATTCACTTAGATAATTCTTTGGGATAAAAACATAGTCATGTAGATCTTGCAAAATAGGAAATCTGGACACATTCATGAGCTCAATATTCAACACAAATTCCATAGAATGATTTACCAACAATTCAATCTACTTCTGTTATGACATCTTAAATCATGTGCAAGAGCTTGAACAAACAGCATTGCATGCATTTTGGATTTTCTTTTCATTTCGATGAAATTTAGTTACCGTTAAACTTGTATAACCTACCAGTATAATTTTGTCAATATGAATCCGCCTGTAGCCCTCCTAGGGTTACTGCCGGTCCCAAGCCCGGGTAAAGGAGGAGGGTTGGGCATGGGGCTAGCACCCCCATCCCGTAAAAACCCAAACTTGCTAAAAAAACGCAAACCAGATTAAACAAGATAAACCATTTAAACCATTTAAACTCTGCCCTGGGAGTGGAAGGATATATGACGCCTCATGATGAAAGCCGAAATTCTTCGGAAGTCATGAGGCCGATGCCCCCCCTTCTAACAACCAGAGCAAATATTTTTATAGGTACATGGAATGTTCGAACAATGTGGGAGAGCGGGAAGACAAATCAAATAGCTGCAGAAATGAAGAGATACAACTTGACAATACTCGGAATCAGCGAAACTCATTGGACTCAAGCTGGACAGAAAACATTAGCTTCGGGAGAGACGCTACTATACTCCGGCCACGAAGAGGAAAATGCTCCCCACACTCAAGGAGTTGCTCTGATGCTGTCCAAGGAGGCACGTAATGCACTGGTGGGATGGGAACCAAATGGACCCAGGATCATCAAAGCATCTTTCAAAACAATGAAGAAAGGGATTACAATGAATATTATCCAATGCTATGCACCAACCAACGACGGCAACGACGAAGACAAAGATCAGTTTTACGATAGACTGCAATCAATTATAGCAAAGTGTCGAGGAAAGGATCTGACAATACTGATGGGAGACCTCAACGCCAAAGTCGGAATGGACAACACTGGATATGAAGAAATCATGGGACGACAAGGACTGGGAGACAGAAACGACAATGGTGAAAGACTTGCAAACCTATGTGCCTTCAACAAATTGGTTATAGGTGGTACAATATTCCCCCACAAACGCATACACAAGGCTACATGGGTCTCACCGGATCATACTACTGAGAATCAAATCGATCATATATGTATCAATAAAAAATTTAGAAGATCAATGGAAGATGTAAGAACCAGGAGAGGAGCTGACATAGCTTCAGACCACCACCTGGTGGTTTCTAAAATAAAACTGAAGCTAAAGAAGCAGTGGACAACTGGAGTGTCAGCAGTACAACGGTTCAATACAGGCTTTCTCCGAGACACTGACAAACTCAATGAATTCAAAATATCTCTCAACAACAGGTTCCAAGCCTAACAAGATCTGCCGAAAGAAGAAGAAACCACTATGGAGGATAACTAGAAAGAAATCAAAGAAGCACTAACGTCAACGTGTCAGGAGGTTCTGGGCCGCAAGAAGCACCATTATAAGGAATGGATCTCCACTGAGACATTGAGCAAAATTCAACAAAGGAGGAACAAGAAGATAGAAATCAACAACAGCCGAACAAGAGCAGAAAAAATCAAGGCTCAAGCTGAATACTCAGAAGCAAATAAGCAAGTAAAGAAAAGCATTAGAGCTGACAAACGGAAATACATCGAAAGCCTTGCAACGACAGCGGAGAAGGCTGCAAGAGAAGGAAATATGAAACAGCTATACGACACAACGAAGAAACTGGCAGATAAACATGGTAAACCAGAGCGACCGATTAAGAACAAAGAAGGCAAGACACTCACTGAGATTGAAGAACAAAAGAATAGGTGGGTAGAACACTTTGAGGAACTTCTAAATAGGCCAGCTCCACCGAACCCACCGGACATTGAAGCAGCACCTACAGATCTCCCGATAGATGTCACTCCACCAACGATGGAAGAAATCAAGATGGCCATCAGGCAAATCAAAAGTGGGAAAGCAGCAGGACCAGACAATATACCAGCTGAAGCACTCAAGTCAGATATCGACCTAACAGCAAAGATATTCCACGTTTTATTCAAAAAGATCTGGGAAGAAGAACAAGTTCCAGCAGACTGGAAAGAAGGTTATCTTATCAAGATACCAAAGAAAGGAGATTTGAGCAAATGTGACAACTACAGAGGAATCACGCTACTGTCGATACCAGGGAAAATCTTTAACAGAGTATTGTTGAACAGAATGAAAGATTCAGTGGAGACTCAACTTCGAGATCATCATGCTGGTTTTCGGAAGGATCGGTCGTGCACGGACCAAATCGCAACACTACGGATCATCGTTGAACAATCAATTGAATGGAACTCGCCCCTGTACATCAACTTCCTTGATTATGAGAAGGCGTTTGATAGTGTAGATAGGAGAACACTATGGAAACTTCTTCGACACTACGGTGTACCAGAGAAACTCGTCAACATCATCCGGAACTCTTACGACGGAACACATTGCAAAATTGTGCATGGAGGACAACTGACAACTGCATTTTCAGTGAGGACCGGAGTCAGACAAGGTTGCTTGCTGTCACCTTTTCTCTTCCTCCTAGTGGTCGACTGGATCATGAAGACCTCCACATCTGAGGGAATGTACGGGATTCAATGGGCAAGTAGGATGCAACTCGATGATTTGGACTTCGCAGATGATCTAGCTCTTTTAGCACATACACACCAACAAATGCAAGCGAAGACAATCAGTGTAGCAACAACTTCAGCAGCAGTAGGGTTGAACATACATAAGGGTAAGAGCAAGATTCTCAAATACAACACAGGGAGCACCAACCCAATTCAACTTGATGGGGAAACTCTGGAAGAGGTGGATACCTTCACATATCTGGGGAGCATCATCGATGAAAAAGGAGCGTCTGATGCAGATGTAAAGACAAGGGTTGGCAAGGCAAGGGCAGCATTCCTGCAGTTGAAAAACATCTGGAACTCAAAACAAATATCAACTAACCTCAAAGTCAGACTCTTCAATTCGAACGTGAAGACAGTCCTGCTGTATGGAGCTGAAACCTGGAGAATTACTGCAAACATCCTTAGACGGATACAGGTATTTATAAACAACTGCCTACGCAAGATACTGAATGTCCGTTGGCCGGAAACCATCAGCAACAACTTACTATGGGAGTGGACAAACCAACTTCCAGCCGAAGAGGAAATTAGGAAAAGACGGTGGAAATGGATAGGACATACACTACGCAAACCATCAGACTGCATCACGAGACAAGCATTAACATGGAATCCTGTTGGGAAACGGAAAAGAGGAAGGCGAAAGAACACGCTGCGTCGAGAATTGGAAGCAGACATTAAAAGGATGAGCAGCAACTGGAAACAACTGGAAAGTATTGCTCAGGACAGAGTTAAATGGAGAACACTGGTGAGCGGCCTATGCTCCTCAGCGAGGAGTAACGGGCAGTAAGTAAAGTAAAGTAAGTAAGAATCATGTTGATTAATTTAAAATTGTGCTAATAATTAAAGATACTGTTAAATAGTCATTTGCACTAATGAGTTTCAACAGATTAGTATGGAACTGTACATTTTTGCTTAGCGATTACCTACACGGTTGAATGTATTTTAAGAAATGTAACTTTGCCTTAAAATTTGTGCAAATGATTGTTTATGATTTGTGATAGGTTTATTGGTAAGAAACTCAACCAAAACATGGTATTAATTCAGACCAAATAACTACATGTAAACTGGCGATCACTTCATATTTAGATGATAACTGAGCATTTTAAGATTTAAAGTAATAAGTAGTTAGATTAATTTTGTTAAATCAAGTGTTCCGTTTGGAAATTATAGCATGGCCATACCAACTGGATAGTGGCTAATGTGAATAGAAAGTTCCACGTCTAGTGAATTCCTATTATCAAGTTATGTTGTAGGCATTCTATAATGTATAAAGTGTCTCATAAGTAATAAGGTCGAGAAAAAAATATACCATCAGCTTCTATTGGATTGACACATGATCATAGAATAAAGTATTATATTATTTAATAAGTAACCACTAATTTTCTCATGTAGTGCATATATCAAAAGGGCATATTGTTAACCTTTATATAATATGCGTCTTTTGAATGGGACAAAATTGAATAAGTAGTTTGAGCAGTATAGTTTCTTGAAAGTTTACCTTTAATGTGAATATTGAACTGTATATCGAGTAAACTACACAATTGTCATTTAATCGGACTAATGAATTTAATCAAATACCATTTGGAATATGTTGCGAATCCACAATGAAATAAGGTAAACAGATCTAAAATGAAATTAGAATGAACTTGTATCTTATCATTGATTTGTTATGGACTGAAGATAGTCAGTCATTTTTGCTATATGTACATCCTGGATTCCGCTTGTCAGCCACAATGCAACTTAAACAATAGATCTGAAATGAGTTTGTAAATGAGAGGTGAGAGTGAATTTGATAGTTGGGATTACACTGCTCTATGCTTGTTGGGATCTAATAAGATTAACTTCTATAAGTTACGACAGTAACGCACACACACATTTTATGAGGCTGGAAATAACTGAACAAAGCACCGTGGACGAGAGAGAGAGAGAGGAAACAGATCACACCATGTAAGTTAATAATCAATTTATGCTTGATAACAACTATTTTTTCTGCATCATGTGATAAACCATATCATCAGATGAAATACAGAATACATTTAGACTAAACGAGGGGTTTGTATACACAAACACCGTAACAATTTTTGTTGAAAAAGTGGAATAACTTACGTATGGAAAAAGGTATGATATCAGCTTATAATCAAAAGGGATATATATCTGAAGTAAATGTTTAATGAATATAGTTGAATAATGTCTATCTTGGGAACATAAAGTGCAGATTCATAATGTAATACACTGTTATTTGTCCAGTTGTAACAAACTTAGCTTGATTTGTTTAACCTAGTAAGACTTTCAAAATAAATCCTTACCAAAATGTGTATATCTAACATTAAATTTGAACTAAATATGTTTATGTTGTTCAGGCTTTTTGTGAAGATTTAAGTAAACATACTCAATCAATTATTGTATACAACAATCAAGATATAAAAAAAATCTACAAGTAAAGTCTCAGTATCGTAATTTACAGAAAATAGCATTAAGGTAAAAAGAAAATTTGTTATTCATTATTGTATTAAGCTTCTTATAGGGATTTCAAGGTATAGTCTATTGACAATATTGAGCTTTTGTCCAGTAATAAAGACCATAACATTGGTGTATTCAAATTCACATACAGTAAAATAGTTATTTATGCATATATATATATATATATATATATATATATATATATATATATATTACTAGATTGTAAAATCGTGAATGGAGGTCAGCTCACAGATTCCTTTGAAGTGAAGAGCGGTGGCAGACAAGGCTGTTTACTTTCTCTCTTCCTCTCCCTACTGGTCATCGATTGAATCATGAAGACTGCAACATCTCAAGACACTCTCGGAATACAATGGACAACATCGACGAAACTAGATGACTTGGACTTTGCAGATGATATAGCTCTTCTATCTCACACACAGCATCAAATGCACATGAAGACGAACAATATAGCAGCAGCCTCGGTAGCAGTAGGCCTCAACATACACAAAAGGAAAAGCAAGATCCTTCAATACAAAACAACGAACACTAACCGAATTTCACTTGACGGAGAAATTCTGAAAGATGTTGAAACCTTTACATACTTCGGCAACATCATCGACAAAAAAGAAGAGTTTGATTCGGATGTAAAGGAGTGGATTGGTAAGGCAAGGGTAGCAGTTCTACAACTGAAAAACATCTGGAACTCAAACCAATTGTCAGTCAATATTAAAGTCAAAATTTTCAATACAAATGTGAAGACAGTTTTGTTGTATGGTGCTGAAACTTGGAGTACTACGAAAAGTATCCTTCAGAAGGTACAAGTATTCATAAACAACTGTCCGCGTAAAATTCTTAGGATTCGTTGGCCAGATACCATCAACAACAACCTTCTGTGGCAGAGAACTAATCAACTTCCAGCCGAGGAACAAATTAGGAAAGAACGCTGGAGGTGGATTGGATACACATTCAGGAAGTCATCAAACCGTGTCACAAGACAAGCACTAAATTGGAATCCTGAAGGCCAAAGGAAAGAAGGAAGACTCAGGAACACATTGCGTCGATAATTGGAGGTAGACATGAAGAGAATGAGGAGCACTTAGGAAGAGCTGGAAAGAAAAGACCAGAACAGAGTTGGTTGGAAAATGCTGGTGGGCGGCCTAAGCTTCACTTGGAGTAAGAGGCATAGATGATGATGATATATATTAGTTAAATGCTAGTCATTTTATTTAGGTCGGAATTATTCATTCAGCTGTACAATATTCATCTAATAAATTTTACGAATCCCTTATTAGCATACAATCGTTTCATGCATTCGTGCTAGATCAAATTGTAAATAAAACTGTTGAGTACTGGGCATTGACAACCCTTCATGAACATCCATAAATTTCTATTTCATATGATGGACTCAATTTTATCAAATCGGCTTCAACGGAAACCCGAAAAATAATGACTAAAAACTGGTAAAAATGAATTGAGGTGGTTCTGAGGAAATAGACCAGTATTAGGTTTAATTGCTAGCATTTGTCACAGATTAATATTGGTTGGATACTTTGGTTCGATTCATGGACGGAATATAGAGTAATTTTCAATAACACTCAACCAACGTCATGATGTGGTGAATAGAAACAATTAAGCTCGTAATGGTATTTATGCACTTTTAATTTCTATCAGATTTCATAAAGCAATTTCATATCTGTATATAGTGGATTTCAGCCGTGTCGTGTGTGAGGCAGTAACTCACCGATGGCATAGAGGAGGTCGCGCAACGTATCACGAATTGGCTGAATTGGAAATATCAATCATTAGGATCCGACTTAGTGGTCCAATAGCAAAGCTTTAGCCGCGGAACCAGAAGGTCCTGAGTTCGATCCCCGATAGGGTGGTGGATGACCACTGCTGAGGAGTCCCATACTAGGACGAAACAACTGTCCAGTGCTTCCAGGTGATCAATGGTTGTCTGATTCAGATCAATTCGTGATATTAAAAATTGACAGTTAAACTATCTCTACAAACCCCCTAATTGTAATAGTTATATTTATTATTAATTATATATTCTCATTAAATCATTGAGAACATTAATGGAAGAAAGGAATATTTGATAAATGTAGTTTGCTTCACTAATTTAAGGGAAAATAAAAGCAAATAGATTCATGTAATTCAATCCAACACTCTGTTTTTGCTCCTTACAATTAACTGTTCATAACGATATAAAACTAATGTATGGTATTACATTTGTGTACAAAATGAATACGGAATAGTCAGCGGTGAGTAAATTATTATCATCATAATTAATGTGAGTACAAAAGAGTGGATTTATAATGATCACTGATTCCGTAATTATGAAGTTTAAAAACATACGAGTAAGTATAAGTTGAAAAAATATCACTTTACTTTTTTCTATGATATTGTATTGATATGTAATGTTAAATTTAGAATCCAGTTACTTACTAGAATTGATTACCTAGAAACAAATCTGTTGAATATTAGAAATGATTGAGTAAATACAGGATTAGAACGAGAATAAAGATTTAAAAGAATGAAAATTAGGGACTTAAGTAAAACACCTGAAAGCATTTTGATAGCGATAGCAAAGAAAGAAACTGTAAAAAGGTTCTCTGAAGGTGAAGATCAGGTCAGTTTAAGTGAACAGCTATAGTCTTTGTTGTTTGTAGTAAACGATATCTGTAGGTAAAATGTGAATCCAGTGGTATTCACTATATCGCTCTAAATGTAAAATTGTTGTCAACTTTGCAGTCTATTTTTGTTGAGTGTGCAAGTGACAAGCTTCTTATTTTCCCGTTTTATTCTTTGTTACATTATAAAGGATGATGTTCTGAAAAGTAATGACGAACTTTTTTTCTTCGTGTGTACAATGTAACTAGTTCAGTATGAAAAGTCACTGGTACTACACACTAATATGGTGAACTTTGGTAATCCATAAATATGGGTTAAGTAAATAACGGAGTTACTAATGTAATGGCATGAATGTTTTTCTAAGTGCATTTCTAAACCATTTTGTTATAATTTCGCTAACAATATGATTCGCTGTCCCTATACAGTGGTAAAATTGACAGTAGTAAAATGAAAGATGAAGTACAAAACGTAATAAACAGATCCACCAATGTTCATAAAATCAATTATTTTAACGTTGGAAGGCGAAAACAATAATATTGTTTCATTTCTTGAGATCTTATTAACAAAAGAATCTGGCTTTATTTTATTCTCGTAAAATAGAAATGAAATTTAATACTAGGTACACAGAACTAAAGCTATTCACTTTGAACACGCCATCTAGACGGAGCTTAGGACTATCCATGAACTGTTAAGTAGTAGTCGATATCAGCAACATTTATCAGGATAAAACTTTTGATGAAATCTTCAGGTCTACGGAATTAACCTTTAACCTCAAAACTGCAATTCAAAGGTGACAACGTAATTGTGACACAACAGTACCATAATTCACATTGGAAAACATTTGTGCTTTACCCAACCTATTTTTGTTCAATTACTGTTTCTTTAAATATTTTAACCTAACTATCGCTAACATCACATACACTAATGAATTCTAACCTATATATGTATATATACATATATATATATATACCTACAAATCATATACATTTTACCTTACTGTACATAATTACTAATCTGTCTAGTAAAACGTTTAAGACTATTTAATAAAGTAGGCGAATGAATTTTAATTTGTTTATCCAAGTAATTTGCTCCTAACAATGCTTGCTTTATAAAGTTGAGTTTGTCTAGGGCTTGAAAGCATAAGGCATCTGTTGTAGGTCAGTAGATATTTCGATTAGAACATCAACACTAAGATGAAGGTGTATCTAACTGGCAAGTAGTATATAAGAGCGAATTATGAGTCACGGATTCTACTAGTAGCTCCAAACCAACTAAACTACAAACGTGCAATTAAAGACAATCCGTTTTTGATGCAAATATACCAGTAGACACTGATTAAATGAGGTTTTTAATATCAACATCGATTACCACGATACTTTCGAAATCTTGTAAATTTTCGTCTTACTTCTAATGTGGACTAATGCAGTCTATTAGAGGTCCAACATTTTTTACGTGAATAGAACTACAGAACAGATTTTTAAAAGTAATTATAAGTGAAGTATATAATGGCAACAATCATGAAGGTAGAAAAAGTAGTAAAATTGGGAGGTGACACTGGGAAACTTATTGCAAAGCAACAACAACAAACTTCGTTGGTTGAAATGAAATCACTTAGGTGCATATGTTCCAGAAATAGTACGCTTTCACAGTAGTTATATAAGTAGGCAACTTTATTATCAGTTTTGTAACACTAATCAAATAACTTTGTTTATTTGTCGAATGTATGCATAAACTTGTAAAGCAGAACAATTAATCGCTAACAAATGTGTCTTGTCACCACTAGATGAGAAAAATGGTAACATTGATTTTGCTACACTAAATACAATGATGAAGTTATTACACTCATAGTGACGATAATAATAATATTATTGAGGGATAGGAAAGTTCTTGAATTATAGGTAATCGAGACAAGCTGCAAAGCAACCATAAAAATGAGTCAACTGGTAAAGTCAGATAAGATAAGTATTCTCGAAGTATAATAATCTGTTAACGTTCTCACTTTATATATGTTTGTCAAAAGAAACGGTATCATGTTTTCTTAAGAATAAATAAAAATGCGTTTCAAGCATTTACCAATTACAATGTTTGTAATGCCAATCAAACAGAATCATAGTGTATTCTAAATCTTTCGAGGAATAATGATATTTTTAGGCTTACATCATTAAATTATCATCAGGTCATCAAATGGTATATTCGTCTCATTTCAACAGTGTTATCCGTTCTGTAATTATGACAATGTGTTCGAAACTTCATAAACAGTATCTCTTTAATGAAGACTGTAGATGTGCTATATTGACTTGTCACCTATTATGAAGAATATGTTCAGAGTATTCTGATTAATATTATATATATATATATATATATATATATATATATATATATATATATATATATATATATATATATATATATATATCCTCAATCAGATTAATTACAGAATTATGAGGTAAATATTAAACATCATGACACTAGTTAAGCTAAGATTAAAGTATTATATTTATTGATTTTAGGAAATTAACGGATAAGAAGGAACAATTAAGTTGGAATACATTATTATTATTTATTTATGTAAACCAATAAAATTCTGATTATTTAACTGAGGTTTTATTTTAACATATTATTTATCATCATATATTATTCCCTTCAAAAGTTATGCTTAATTCTCACTGTGTCAATTGATAAATATTCGTTCTAATTTTGTCTGGTATGTAATTTGTTATTTTGTTTTCATAGAGGCTAGAAAGAATTAGCTATATAAAAGTGTTTCTTATGAATAAAGTGAACAGATTGGTGAAACTGTATTAGACCTTATTTTACTTTTGATATTTGCTTTACCATGGTGGATTTTAGATATTAAATTACAGTTGTTAAGCTGTCACGTGATAATTATGAAGTCAGTGAGTAGTTGGTCTAGAGAAGGTCATTATGTTAGCAGTCGTGTCAAGGATACGGTTGATATTAGTGCACACATGGACATAACAACCTATGGTTTTTAACCATGAATAAATTTTTATTTAAGCCTAGACAATAAATATCCATCACATTTACATAATATGTATTACTAACAGTATTATTAATAGAAAAGGTATTTCTTAAACTCATTTAGTCTAATGCAAATGGTTCCATTTATTAAGTCAAGGTGAGCAAGTATAAAGAATACAATGGAATAGGATGTATTCATTTAGTTTCATTGGGTTCTCATCAACTTCGTAAAACCTACAATATTCCATAATTAAGAATCAACGCACTGTATACATGAAATCAGTCAAAGATTAGTACATATAATCATGGTGTGGAGACAAAGATTCATGCCAAGTTAATGTGATGCATATAAATAAATATAATGTATTACTGAAGAATCTAGAACGTCGAATAAGTAACCAAGAGTTATACTACTGGCGAGGTAATCAGTGACGAGATGGAATAGCTGAGGAAAATGAAATTACGAATAACTAAGGATATTATAATGAAATCAATCAAATTGCTAAATTAAAAAAATCAAAATGATGTAATAATATAGGTGAAACATTACTATAGTCAGAGCAGATTTACCATTGTTTTTTCTTCAACGTATAAACTCAGTATGAAACGTTTTATTGCGTATGAAAAGACTACAATTTGACCATCTATTAGTCATCTTGAATGATTATAGGCTATCAGTTAAATGTCAAGTTTAAACCTAATGTACTGCTGTATTATTATTTAGATTTTTAATTAGCTTGATCAAAGACTTTGGAAGACATGCTCTAGAAATCAAACATAGACTGTACATTACATTCTACCAATTCAACTGCTTTGACAGATAAATGTAAATTTATATTCGCGATCGGTGGTAGCATGAATTATAATCCTGACTGTAAATTATAACGAGTTGCATATAGACGATAACCGGTGAAATAATTCCTAGACTTACTTTCATACGTAAATCATAGAGACAGTTACACTATTTTACTTAATTCTAAAATGTAACCATAGAAAACTAACTTTAGGTTTTCTTTGGAAAAATACATGAATAAATTAAAAAAAAACCTATTGAATGAGGAAGATAGAAATCATATTTTTGAGCTCTTGTTTTCAGTATAATTCCTACATACTGAACACTGTCACTAAGTGATTGCACCTGTCAATTGTACTTGTAAAACGGAGAGATATTGTGATCTTCTAAAAAGAATTATATGTAGGGAGTAACGTAAAGTGGTTAATGATGAAACCAACATTTTAGAACATTGGTTAGTAAAAAACAAAATTTTCTACTCTAAATTTTCAATCATGCTGTAGTATAGTCGTAACGACGTTATTGAACGAAGTATTTTGTTCCTGAATAAATCAGTATATGTGATTTAATCACTTTTTTATTGAAATTTTACATTTCTTGTAGATGTTAATTCTTCTCGATCACATGTTAAATATCATCTTCTGATATTTTGCTGTTTAGTAACAACGACATCTATTACTAATTCTGTTCGAGGAATACTACTTATTTGTTAATTAGATGGTTAATTTTTTAAATATATTGCGAATTTATTTCCATTTGTCATTTTCTGCACGACTATTTGAGGATAATTTGGTTACAGATTTACAAACAGCTGGTCTATGTTATGTGAAAAATAAAGATTATACGAATCAACAATAATTGCTTAAAGAAGGTGTCAGTGAATTAAACATCTCCAGATGATCCACGAGTATTAAATTATGTTGTTGGTAATCAAATTAATATAATCATGAACAAGATAGAACTTATTACTTTAAGAATAATCAAAGTATCCAAATTGCGTAAAATTACTGTTGTTTGTCAAGATTATTTCTTCTATTAAAAATTCCTGTCACTAATTGACTGAATTAAAAATATCAACCGTTGGGAATAAACTTAGTAGTCTAATGCTAAGATGTTAGTCACAGATCTAGGAGGTTCTGGATCCGATTGCTGGTGGGGTCATGGATACAAACTGTTGAAGAGTCCGATTACTTCCTGGTGACCAACAGTTGTCTGATTAAAATTAATATTCAACAATCTCCACAACACTTAATTAAGATCCATATCCGTTGTAGAATCATTTGAAACTACTGAACATTGAATAATAATGTTTTCATAAAAATTCAGTTTCAGCAAAGCCTATATCTATGATGATATCTGAAATTGATTTTATGACCTACAGTTTTACAAATGAGCATAATCCTATTGAGGTGCTTTTATGAAGTTAAATGGTTAATACTTCATAATAATCGTTAATATCAACAATTCATGCAACATTCACTAGAAGCATTATGTATTAGCTGCGTTTAAGTTGCTTTCTGTTTATTTACATAAGTACGTTGATTGATTATTTGGTGAAAAATACCTCTTATTGTCTGGAAATTTATGCACTATCGACAGTAAGTTGCTTTATTTAAATTTTTTATTAGTTACTTTAATTTGACCTCATTTACCTGGGAATACAACAATGTTTTTTGTTTGTTCCTTCTACATGTTGCATAAGATTTCAAAGATTATAAACATATTCGTAAATAATAATAATCTGTCCTATTGGTTCTTATAACAGAATTTAGTATTTGGAAAATCAATGTACTGGAATTTCACTTAAGTGAATATTGTACTGTAAGATTTTAGAGTGGTTACTGGCTTTCTCTCACTTTCATTTTATTGTTGGCTATAAAATATACTGCTACTAAATCCATGACCCTTGATTTCTGTAAATTCTCCAAAGTCTTCATTTTATTGCAGGGGCATAATGAAATGTTATGTGGTTGAAAGTAAGCGACAGGAAACTCATAAGCATAGGTTCCATGCAAGAGGCGACATACTAACAAAGGGAGGCTGTAATTGACTACTAATCAGTGATCAGTTAGTGCAATTATCTTAATCCCATGAACTGTCACTCATAGTTCAATTAACTCAGTGATAAACTCTCAACCTATGAAATAAGACGAAGTGGGCTTAAATTTTGAGACAGGAAATGGAAAGATTAATTCCCACTCTAATAGTAGTCTACCGACTTCACCTACTCATCCAACATTGATTGAAAGTGCTAAGAACAACTGTCATGTTACCTAAATGCCAAAAAATCAATTGAAATAGGGGAGGGCAATGAGAGAAACATATCAATAGTTGGAATTGAGGGTTTGTAAAGTATTACGGAGTTTTAAGAGTAATTAAGAGCGGAACTACAATAAAGCAGACGATTGTTTTATGGGAATTTTCGTCCAAATAGAAACGAACAGATTCACACGATGTGGGCGTCGACTGTATGTAAGACATATGATTAGAATATATTTGTAGATAATCTCAGCGCGCTAAGTTAAATAAATCACAACTTTTCTCTCTGTAAGCTGGCCGAAGCTTCTTCAGGTAAATAATCAAAATCAAAAATTATCCAATATAAATAAGATTAAGAAGTTAAATGTCACTACGAATGTTCAGTTGTATGCAGAGTACGAAAATATTACGTGAATCATTATAATGTAATTGATGTTGAAATGTTGTAAATGAGGAAAGTTACATGTTACCATCATATGTCCATATATATTGCTCTGAGCTATGTTTACAGAAATGGGATAGACAATCTAAAGATAAACGTGGCAAATCATGTAAATTTGAGTAAGAGTAAATGGTTATAGTGATAAATCTTACCTAAAGGATGGATGTATATTTGCGACTGGTAATATGTTTAACTGTATAATTAAACTAAATAATTCTAAACAGAACCAATCAATAAGTAATTGTAATGTGCATGAATGCTGGAGTATGAGATAATGTCTAAATTCATTTTGTAACCATTAGTTGCCATGATGCAGCTAACAGTACTCCATCTCGTGGGTTAATATTAATGTAATTTGCCCATATATGTAGGGAACATATACTTTGTTTAAAGCGTATTCTTAAATCCTTTGAAGATCTAATAAAACTGGAAAATAAGTCGATAATAACATTGCATTCAATTGGGACAGGGCACAGCATCAACTTCGACTGGAAGAACCATTCATAAAGGTTTCTATTCTTATAAAGAAAGATTAACATTTGAAGCCATACACGGAACTTTAGAATGATAAAAGTAATTTATATTCACACTGTTACGTTAACTACCTCCTGACACCGAATTAGTAATACTATGTTCATAAATTACAAAAAAATTGTCAAATCTTTTAAACATCGATTAAATTTAAAACTGTCATTCGCAAAGGGTATTTAGAAAGAGCATTTCTTTCTCTTTGGAACTCGTCATCAGGATGCACCTGGCTACCAGTGTTAAAGCTCACATCAGGATTCAAATACAGTTTGTTCACTTCAAACCCTATCATATGATAGTTACTGAATCCAGACAGCCAGCTTTAATCAAACATGTGACATGAAGTTGAATCGAAACAGTTCTCACAGGATGGACTGCGTCCTAGTCCCAACTTGGACATCGACACTGAGACCCAGGTACATTTAGCAGACGAGTTTCAAATAGGATGGAATGCACATTTTGAATTGTTATGTATGATATTATATAAGCCATAGATATTGTTTGTAAATATATAAAGACTATCAGACGGATGTATAGTTTCGAGCATTTATTTATTTTATCGTAAGGATTACAATACGAATGCATGGGCTCCGGTTACGGCAATTAGTAATATATTTCACTTAACGATGTAAAGTGTATCCGAATTCTGAATGTTTTACTAGTTTAGTTCATTGAAGAGACTCATATTAAAGCTGATGTGTTTTGTAGAGAAAAGTATTAGGTATAGTTAGTTTTTGTCCGTCAAATATTGATGTTGATTTGTGGAGTCAGTGGTGCACACTTCTGAGAAGTCGGTTACCAGGATGATGTATTCGTAACTGGGCTAGATATATAAGTACGAGTATAATTAAAATATTGAGATGGTGAGTATTTGTAACCCATTCAGACGATTTTGACTATATTGTACCCTCTGGGCTTAGTGGAATTGAATGCTGAGCACTCTGGACAACATTAGCTTAATGAAGCAATGAACTGTGTGCTTAATGTACTTGTGTAAAATTCAGTTGCTCCAAAAATCATTATTTTGAAAGATTTTTTTCAATGTTATTATTAGCTTCATTTGTCTTTCAACTGTTTCGTATAGTTTAGTATGTGAATGGTTAACTATGGTTGTTTAAATTATTAAGTCTATCACTTACAAATTGCTTTGAATTTCATGCTTCCGGAGATTAGTTGACATTTATTTAAAATTTCTCCAATCTAGAATTTTGATGCATATAAACACATTTCAGTACTTATTACTGTAAAATTGAAAGCTTGATACTAAGTGCATAATTTGTATTTCCCTTTTTAGCTAATGAAGTACCAATGAAAATGAATTTTAGACAAATTTTCAAGCATACAAATAAAATATGGTTTTGGAAAGAAAGCAATATATGATGCAAACACTGGATTGTGTTACATAAGTCTACCGTATTGTTATTATTTGGCGAAATCAATTAAGCAGGAAAACAGAATGACGTAATACGAAGTGAAATGTTGTGTTTTTTAATGGTTGTTTCAAATAAAAATATTGTTATTTTCTGTTCAGGAAAGGGAACTATAATGTAGATCATTTTTACTTTAGAAGAATTGTAATGAAATAAGCTAAATAACATATGGTATGAACTTCTGATAAAAGTATGTCGGAAATTTCTACCAACGGAGTCATCCAGTGTGATGAGCAATGCTCTACAATTAAACCACCCAGCTTAGAGAATGAAATTTAGTCAAAATCACCCTCCGGAGATACAAAAGTAATTGTAACCTATTGAATGTTTGTTCGGAAATACAATCATATGAGATACTAAACAAAATAAATTAAAGAAGTTTCAGCTTATTCATTGAATACAAAGATAAGCTAATGTCATGCTTGGTTCACAAGTAAATGATGAAGATGGTTGATTAATGTATCTGCTAAAAATGATTAACTATATCATTCAACCGCTCTGATATACTGTTATTCGTGATTAGTAGGTAATGACCATTTATAAAATTCAAAAACGTAGTATTGTTAGTACTCATTAGACAGAATACTAACTTATTTGTATAGTACGAAAATATATATTAAGTGCATGTTCAATGGTTATTTGAATTCATCACAGGTTAATTTTATTTCAGTTTCACTTGAAACCATGAAGTACTAGACAGTTGTTTCGTTTTAGTATGAGACTCCTTAGGAGTGTACACTCCTGACCCCCCCCCCCCGAGGGGAAGTCAAATCTTTGTATCGTGTACCCATGCCCATCAGCTTTATTGAGCCACTGTTTAGTGATGTAATTTCTACTTCATGGAGAACAAAGAAAATAACCTAAACACTAGTCCCTAAAAGACTATCTCAACTCAAATATATTATTACTTGTTTCAAGAAGTAACTTCTGTTGACCACATTTTTTTTTACAGGAAATCATTGAATTAATTGTATTGAATAAAAATATATTCATTGTGAAAATTTATAAAATTTTTTCATAGCAACTTATTAAGTTTATATATGTAAATATATATACGTTTAGAACAAACTATCAGCAGTCTTAAGATAACTTCTTATAACTGACCAACTACAAATTGAAATAATAAACTTAACAAATTTAATGATAAGTGATCTCGAAAAGAATAACCTTAAGAAACAAGATTTCTCATCATCTTTAAATAAGCTGTTAAAATAAACTTGCAAATTCAAAAAATCTTTAAGTTATCGTTTTCTAAATAATTGATCTGATAAGCAAAAAAAAGTAGTTGTCAAGCGATTATTGTTTCGTTTCATGTTGTATCGTTCCACTTATAGATTTTTATCTGATTATTCTTTATAGTTAAATAATTAGTCGTTTAGTAAATAACGTTTTATGAATTGATATGCTTACTATAAAATATTTCTTCAATAATTAAGATTGATAAATAACTTGCCGTATTCTTGTTAATCAACCGATCCTGATCGTTGTATGTGTTCAATATTTTTAATGATACTAATCACTGTAATACTAAAACTTCCGCAATAATCAGAATAATGCAATAAGGATGCTTTATGTAATTTGCATATAAATATTAATGTGAACTAGAGTAAAATCTAATGAAGATCTATTTGAAAGTTATATTATTTACTTATATATATATATATATATATATATATATATATATATATACATATACATATTGTATTGAACTGGTGGTAATGAACATCCATGCAACCACAACACCAGGTAAGAAATATATTTTAGTAAGTTTAAATATTATTGGCGAGTATATGTTTCACTTTGAAAAAGTGTAAACGGAAAAAACTGCATTAACATTGTACACTAGGAAAATAGATCATGGTTATTCAGCGTGTCGAATTGAGAGTGTCATAATTCTAGTTCAAGTGAATTCACACTATGTTTGAATAACTTGACAACACATATGATAACTAAAGACAAACGGTATTGTAAACAGGATAGACAAGCAGACATGTGAGCGATGGGTAGCTATAGTATAGAGATAAACCTGAGTAAATTTTGGTGTCTACAGTGAATAAACATTTTAACTAATCGGCATAGACTTCGACGATCAGTCTCACAAACTTTTGGCCGGTTTTTTCAATTAAAAAACAGTAATTGTAAATGAATATTTCATAGCCAAAGAATATCATGTTAGGAAATGTTTGTCAAGTTTTTCATAGTCAACGAAATTATTCAGACATTCTACTGATCTTTTTCCGTTATTTCAAAAATATGTCAGCGTCTCTACTTGTTCATGCAGCAACATAACAATCATATTCCAGAACCTTTTGTAGGACAGTAAATTGTTTTTTATAAGTCCTTAAAATGATTCAAGTTAGGATTCAAGGTTAGGGTTATGCATAGATTTAATTGTCATTTAGCTTAAGAATTCTAGTTTAGGAATACTGTTCATTTGTATATCAAATATCATCGCAACTACAAGAATCTAATAACTGATACTTTCAGAATTAAAAATTTTACCCCATAAAGTCAAAAATAAATTTTCTCTAATAATTTTTTGTTTTTTAGGCGTCAAACATGGATAATACAATAAGAGATTTTTAATTGGTTTCAAATTTTCTAGTGTCACAAATTGACTATATTGATTAGTTTTCGCCAACAATTTAAGAATCCCCTAAACTATAATATAAACTGAAAAATAATGGACGTATGATGGAGTGCATGAACAATTAAACATGGTAGTTACCGTAATAAAGGACATATAAATAATGACACCTTAAGAACTTATTAAAGAAATTCATTACATTGATGTCATGCATTACATTCAATTGTAACTGAACCTCTTCTTTACTTGTAACAATTTGTCATGATTTCTGTTGTTCTGCTTTACATTTTGAGGACATTAAAGAATTTCTGCAATATGACAGTCATATAAGAATCTGATAAATGAAGCAAATGTTTGATTTTTAGTACTGTATTTACACTATCTTTCTATCATAGTTTGTCAGTTGATTGATGTTGTTTCGTGGTAGACGCTATAAACGAGGTATTGCAAAAAAGAACCACATTTACTGATTTAATTATAATTGAGACGTTTATATTCACATTATTATTAGGTAAAGAACTTTTCACTAAAACTTCTTAACATGTAGACATGTTTAAAGAAAAAAATATGTATGCGAGCTTATGCTAACACGAATACACTTATGATACTGAAAATTACATATACAACTTTTCATGAAATAGAGCTTTTATCGTAAGTATGTAATTCAGCTTATTGACCTAATTCATTTGAATGTGTTTTATTCGACAAATTAATAATAATCAAGTACATTTGTATAACTTATCTCAACTTATTTCTATAATATAAAGGGTGTTATGAATGTTCTATTTAAAAAAGAAAAACCGGTTTGATTTGACATAAATAACGTCAATGCGTATCAATTAGACGTTAGTTTCTAAATAACTATCTATTCTACAGTATTTATTGTAATTAAAAGCATTGTCACCTTTTACGAACTGGAAAGATCAATGATTTTTCTATTCACCCTGTTAATTCTCGTTCGATAAAATTAATGTTCAAAGCGAAATCATTGGTCATATTTACGATGTATACACTATTCATTCAGAAAAAAATAGTTGTTATCCTAATGATGAATAATGTTACTCATGGAAGCAGAGTTATACAATACAGTTCAGTATTTATTTTTGTTGGGGAGATAAAGGGACACTGAAACGTTATTTGTGGTAGTATTCAGTACAACCATAAATACAATTGGTTTACTTATGACAATAAATCGTGGAAAAAGGCTGATACTATAAGACGTATTTAATGTGTGGTACAAAGTGTTCTCAGTCTAGTCTTTCATGATACATTGTAAAACGGCTATGCTATTCACTATAGTGCATTCGTTACTTCACTAGTAATATTGCAAGACACGTATTCAATCTTTGTAAACTTTTTCACATAATACAACTGTATTTGAATTATAAAGTAGCTGTGATTGCATACATGTACTGTCAATGATTAAGTGGACAGATTTCGATTTTTAAAAAAGCCATGTAACATGTATGTTAACGCTTTTTGTTTTCAGTTGATTTTGTTTCTGAACTAATATCTGCCTACACTAACTATCAGGAATAAATAAGCATTACCTTTAAATTATTATTTCAATTTACGCGTAAATAACAGTTATCTTTTGCCATACTTTAAAATTTAGTGTCCGTACTATTTCAAACTACCGTATTATGGATGCATTGTCTATGGTAGAAATATTTGTAATTGGGAACCTCATATGTCTCACATGGAAGGATATTTATAACCAAAATAACAACCAAAATATTATAAACTTGTGAACAATTGCTCTTATTATAAATCATACCAAAATTCGATCGCGAATTTAATTTTCAAATTATTGCAATTGCATTTACTCATATTTACTATAATGGTTACTACATTGCTTCCAGTAGGAACGTTAAATGTTATGACAATTCAAAAGAGAAGGAATATATAAGTCCTTTCATCTTGAGTTTGTGAAGTCCCCCGTACTTGTAAGTTAGGTAATCACTATATTAATAATAAATGGGTAGTTTTTCAGTTTTTACACATTACAAGTGGTAACTGGCAATCCAGCTCTATCGTGAATTATCGGTTTATTGGAAGCTTCACTAAGATCATATGCCAAATCTTATTAATTATCGATTAGTTACTAAGATAATTTCAATTACATATCTATAACATTATTAGTTACTACTATTCTTACTTTCTATTTGATTATTTCTACCCTCCCCCTCCCCTTCCCACAATATCTTACATTCATTGCTTCTTTTTGATTGGGAGTTAATTACTATTGACATAACTTTTCTTATTCATTATACGAATAATTTTTTCTTCATACATTTTTAAATGACAATAACATAAACAGAAATTTATGTCGATATTTATTCACATTTTTTGACGTTCAACAACTTTCGAACTAATCAGATTTCAAAGGAAACACGATTTATGGTTCTGATTAACGAATGTAAAATTATGCCCCTGAAAACAATAAGATGATCATTTTAAGACAAAAGTGATTGATTTTTATGTAGCGGTAAATTAAAATATAAAATACATTGTGCTTTTATGACATAAATAAACTGTAAATACGAACAGAGAGATGGAAATCATAATAGCTGCATTACAATATACACCTGTATTATGAACCTAATCCTAAACAAATTCTTACCTACTCATAAGTCTAATCATAATCCCTAAAGTACTTAACACAGTAAACCTAATTCTTAAAGTGCATTTAATCCCAAACCTACTCTTAACCACAAGCAAAAAACCAGTTTTAACCCTAACGCCAAGTGGAAGAAAGCGAGGGAAACTAACATTTTTATTTTAAAATAACTCGAGTTAATCACGAAACATAAATTGTCTTAATGTCTTTGATAAACGTTTACGAATGGTGTAGAGAATCCGGATATTGTAATAAGCCCTGTATAAAACTTCATCTACATAACTAAACAGTATTTCTCCTCGAGATCTTTGATACTGACATAAGTAATTTCTTAGTCGAGATCACATTACTTCGATGTTATTTGTATACACACCAGTTACTGTATGGACGAAATGCTTCTTATACCCAATGACCATATGAGCATATCCGAATATTTTAAGATATAGGACGGCATAAAAACGCCCCCGTTCTAATAGATGTTTTATTCTAAAAATGTTGCAAAAAAATACCACACTATCTCTCAATTTTCGTCATTTTTGAACAGCTATTTCAGTGCAAATACTACAAACAAGTGTCTTGTACAATAATCCCATATCCTGAAAATATGTAGGGTACCCAACAATTCTTTCAGGATTAAAATTACACATCATCTGGTTTAGAGTGACAGCATCACTTGCAATGACTTTCATCCTTCATAAAACTATGGGCAATTATCTTGAAACCAATAACTCGCCTGTGATTAGTCAAAACTTTAGCGTTTTTTCTTCGAACCTATCAGTCATGTTAACCTATTTCATTGATGAATTCCACAAAACTGATCAAATCATTTACACATAAACCAATAGCTACCTATAAACAGTTTAATAAAATTCTGCCCATATGGAATAAATGTCAACCGAGTTTTTTCACCCATTCGATTAGATTGACAGTAAACATTAGAATCTTTAAAATAATAAAACGATTTGTATGTGTGATAATCACTTGAAAATAATTATTTTATTATAAGTTAATGTAATTAACGATAAATAAGTCATAGCAATCCCTGAACATATTTCTTAATTCATTTTTTTTTCGTTATTGAATAAGTATAAGTAGCTAAATATGAAGTTATATTCTAGTCTAAAATATTATCTCTGAGTTGGATAGTTAATTTCATGAGGTGACACAGCGTAAACTTCAGATAGAAGGCTGAATACTTACAGTTTAATTGGAGTACTTCGAGTAATTTGAGATATATATTTACGTTCATAAAGTCAAATATTCCGTAATTTATAAAAATGAGATATACAAACATATTTTACATTTAGTCCAGCAGATGTATGCCGAAACACAATATATGATACAAGTATAAACATGCGAAGTATTTTCACTTTGTTAAAAAAAGCAATAGTCAGTTATGTAATTAGGATAAGCTTGTATTTTCCCGTTGATTTGTAATGGACTGACCAGTTTCAGTCCATTACAAATCAACGGAAAAATACATGCTTATCCTAATTACATATATATGCTCTTGCACAAGTGTGACTGTTTGGACACAGTAGCCTAGTGGTGAACGCGGTGGCGTTTGGCACGAAGCGAACTGAGTTCGACTCCCAGTGCGAACATCAACATTCGGATGCAGATACGTCCAGCTGATCAGTCCCAAATAGGACGAAACGCGCGTCCTGGATTTCGCTTGCCAGTCACGATCCAACTTAAATAAATAGTCAGTTATGTCAGTGTTGCTCGATCACAATATTTTATAGAATTCAATAAGATTTGAATAGGGTTTGTGAAGATTAGTCAAGTTCAGTGTTACTATAATTGCCTACTTCACAGGGATTTACTTCGAGAAGAATCCTTCCAGTTCTAGAGAGGGGTTATAAACAATAAATTTCAGAGATGTCAAATGTGAACACATTCAATTGCAGTGACATTAAATGATTATTACACTATAGCATGGTATCAATAAAACTGTGATATTAGTTCATCTCAAATCAAGTATTTGAAGTCAATGTATCGGTTAAAAATTCTTTTATCATTGATCGTTATTGAAATAACAACAAAGAAATGTACAGTATCGAATGGGAAATCGTTCTTTGTTATACGAATTTTAGTTTGTCTATACAGCTAAATATAATGTAATGCTAGTAAAAATTATTTCTCAAAGAAAGAACGGCTTTAGATACATTGAATGTTTGTCGCATTTACAAAGTTATATCTAACTTTCACAAACACTGTGAGTTACTGCCCATAGATTGTTAGGTGAAATAAATCTGTGCCTAACCAAATGCTGCTTAGTTATAACTTAAGAAATGACTTCCAAAATTATTTTAAATCTTGTATTATTGATCATGAAACTCGCTAAATCAAAGTAATTTCTTTCTGTACAAATCACATCATCATCAATGAATAATGATTACTATGTAAATGTACAATTCATTCATTAGAAAGGTTAGTGATGATAGTAGCAATGGTGAGTAGTAAAAATAATCATATATTAAGGTGGTAAGAAACTTAATCTTAAATGTAAGTAGTTGAAATTTATGGTTAGTGATTACGGCAATCAAATATAGTTAATTATTAATGGATGGATCGTGAATACATGTAGTTACCAATGGTATATATGTAAAACACGGACGATTTCCCGAATGAGATTTCATTAATAAGTGTGGTTGTTTATTTTAGAATTTAGATGATATTTTTTAGCTAAACTGTATAGCTGCAGTTGAACTAAAGATCTGTAAACAAATTTATCAAAAGTTAAAAGTTAAGTGTACGCCAGAGAGACTGAAAGTCTTAGGATCAATCTCTCGTGGTGTGAATCTATAATCGAGAAGCCTTATTCCGGGACGAAAAAGCTGTTTATTACTTTCTGGTTTATACTGGTACTTTACCTAAAGTCAATCCTGACATAAAATTCATGTTTTCGTCAAATACATTTTTGTATTTTAAATTTTTTTTAGTTTTTAAGTAGTATTTAATATGAAATCATGGAAATTTTATAGATGAATGCGTTTTGGCTTAATGATTCCCAACAAAAGCCTAATTAGTTTACGGCCATGGAGAAAGATAATATAAAAGCTCCAATGACTATTAACACAACTGGCTAATTTAAGCTAGATAACGGCTGAAAACTATGGGGTACTCAACGGCTATTTTATCGGATAGTATAATATTATTCAGTCATGTTTAGTCATGATTTCTCAAGGACATAAAATCGGAAAGGTAAATTCTCACAATCTCATGATTTCAATATCAAATGTTAAAGATGGATTCATAAATTACTTTCATTGTGAAGTTATAATTGATGCATATCAAAAAATATTGAATGTGAGACAGGTATCACTGACGACAATGAATAACAGTCACAAAATACTGCGGATTTAATAATGTTCGAAATGTAGATTTTTACATCACAACTCGGTGGTACGAAAAGTGACACACCTTCAGTTCACTTAGTTTAAGATAATCAAAGTTAAAGATGTACGCTTTTCATAAAGTATAATTTATAATCAACTAAAATCTCCATAAAACTAGATGTAAACATAAGACATTTTATTTTAAGAGATGAATGTTGATAAACTAATTCTTCCCTAAATTCTGTATTGCGCTACTAGTGTCTAATCATAATTATTATTAATTTCATTGCAAAGAAATTGATATAGGGCTTACTACAACACTCTTTTAGCTGTTTCATCATGACTATGTTTTATAAAGTGCATTTCGAAACTTTGTTCAATCACATGTTTCAATAGCAAATGATAAACACTGATTATAAAAGATTATTAGCTTGTAGTCCTTTATGTATGGTATGTGGTTATTTGTGATGCATGCAAAATGCAAATAATTAATTCCTTTGGAAATAGTAAACAGGTGTTTCTTTTGCCAGCTTTTAATCAGAAGTTTGAAGTTGTTTAGAACTCTACCGTTAAAGTTTGTTCATATTATTTTATAATGTAGTCGGGTGCACTACACTGATTAATCACTTGGTAGTGACCAGTATGATGTTTGTCTAGTCATTTTAACTGCTGATTAGATTTTATCAATAAAATTATCATGCGATCATTATTTTAAGTAAGTAAACAGAGCATGAACTATGATATAATGTGGTGGAAAAACTTCTTGCACATCACCAAACAGTGTACCTGCATCTTATAAAAACATATGTTTCCTATGTATTTTGATCCTGTTTCCTAGCTTTGCAATCTGAAAAATTACCACTTGGCAATCCGGCCTGAAACGGTAACGGCTAAAAGTAAATCACAAACAGCCTTATCAGTATGCAATATATAAAGGCTCATTTGTACTACTTCATAAGTTGAATTGTGCAAACAATTTATTATACCTTTAATTTATCCTACTGATATCATTAATTTTAAACTTAAGAACGTGAGCAGATGAAGTGCCTATTATTTGATGATTATAACTAATTTAATAATGCGATTCCTATATTTCAGGAATTACTAAATGCTTGTTAAGTATTGCGATCGATTGATTGATGAAGACCCGAAAAATTTAGCTAATACTTCAAAGTTGGCGAATGAGTAAGTGTCAAACGGCAAGGCACTGACAGTTACTTCTTTCTAGCAAAATATAAAATGTATGAACATAATAACAAGATTACTAACAAGTCGATATATTAGACTGTATATATTTTTGCATTGCTTATTTTAATCACTATTGTAGGTTGGATAAAATAAACTGTTATGCATGATCTTTGATTATGTAAGAAAATCGTAGATAAATTCCTTTTATTATTTTCTGTCTAAATTATGTAATTAAATAACGACATGACAAGCATCCAACATTTTCTCTTATATGGAGCTGTGTAATCAATAAGATAGGACGTTTCAAGCAAAAGGTTGATAAACCACGTTTGATTAACAGTGAAAATCGTTACAAATCATGTCAACTATCTATTCATTAAAAAACAGCATCATGAAATTCATGCACGAAATATGATGTACGGTTTGGAAATGCTTGGAGAGATTCATGGCTGGAAAGGGATATCAGATAAACACTTGCAATATATATATATATATATATATATATATATACATATATATATATATATATTCACTTCAAGTGTTCCTTTGGCGTCCATTTTCAGAAATGCGCCAATTCAAAACTTTTCTGGTCGTATAAAATATTTGGTACATGAGTTTCATGATGTACTTTCTTGATGAACAATCAAAACGGTGTTTTCACTTAAGTCATAAAGTATACAGTAGCGCAAGTGTACCCAATTTTTATCTTTATCTAAATCATAAGTCCTATTATTCTTCACACACACCTTTAGTTTGTTCTTCCCTATTGTATTCTATTGTCGCGTTGTTCTTCTAAAGTTAATCTTATCTTGCTAGTGTGGCATGTTATCTTGAAACAATGCGCATATATGCCAAGTTCTACGCTGTTAATGACTGGCTGATATAGTACTAAATAAGACGGCATCGCATATACTGTATTGTAATGAGGCGCGCACTCATGTTGATCAGAAAATAAAGATGCACGAAATATCTCTGAGTTCAAAACGGGACTATATATATATATATATTGTGGTTATTCATATCATAATTTAGTCATTAATGATGTTCATTACAGCGTAACATTTTTTTAGGAGGTTTATGTGGAATAACAACATATTCTTAATGCAATTATTATTACATTATTAATTTCCAGCTAAAAGAATATACGGGTTTTAAAATCAAATATCTGAAGGCAATTATTAAATAATTTATATGATTAAATTCATCACAGGTTGATGTTTGCAGAGTACCATTGGAACCAGAGAGCACTGGAAGGTTATTTCGATCTAGCATGAGACTTTTCAGCAGTGTGCACCCTAGATGATGGTCGCGCTATATCTCAAATAGATAGGAGTAATAATTCTACCAGTGGATGCCAGCCCAGTGGTGCAGAAGGTTATGCGTTCGCCAACCTGAAACCACCTGGGGCGGAATCTAGGCTGTATACTGACGAGGAGTCCCATACTAGAATAAAACAGCTATCCAATACTCCTTAGTTTTCAATGGTACCCTGCCAACACTAATCTGTGGCGAATTCAATCAACTAAGCTTAATACCAATCTCCATAACTCAGTTCATTTTAATTTCTTTGACTTTAATAGACTTAGTCACATTCATTATAGTAATTATAAAAATTATTAAAAAATGTCCATTACTAACATAACACATGTATCAGTTAGTTCCGGACTGCGATTACTTCACTGAACATCCGAAATGTAACGAAGTATTTATTCAATAATAAGTTCATTATTATACTTACCTTTAAAAGTAAGACCTAAAATTTATGTTTACTGACATAAATAATTATTTTTTGAAGATTTACATTATTCACATAAATTAAATTACTAATGATGATGAAACATATTAAAGTAAAGGTTATTCGTTTGTTTGAGTTATGTTTTTATTTTCAATCAAAATTGTTGTCAGGCAGAAGAAATTGTGAAAATCCAAAAACTTTAATTTCACTTAACAACTAATTGGATAGAGAATATACTGATTTCTATCAATGCATTATTTGCAAAAACGTAATCGATATTGATAACTAATTTGTCATATACTATCAATAGAATAAATATAAACCATTACTAATTAAATATAAAACAACAAACAGTTTTATCCTCATGAATCTATCAGTAAATTGTTCAAACTTTCAGGTCGTCTATTTTCCAACTCTATGGATATATCAATTAAATATCACGTGATAGGTTTGTTTAAATTGAGTATTTATGTACACATGAGCCATTATAAAATGCAAACAAAGTACTGCAAGGCTAAATACTATTAAACTAAAAAGGAGACATTGCAGTTGTTGCCATTTTTTCCTCTTAATTTATACTTTGTGTAAGCGACAGACATACATATTGGAATATATGCAATCTATATTTAGTAAAAGGTAATTGAAGCATCTGAAATTGCAGAGAATTTTCATGATTGACAACTGGTGGTTAATAGTGATTGTAAAAAGTACCTATAGAATATGCTTTAAAATAGTTGTAATTAGAGAACATGTTGAACACGCAGTTGTTACAACATTGCCCGATCGGTGTGAAAAATTCATTTATTGTAACTAAATTTATGGTATCATATAAGGCTATTACTAGTATTGAATAAGCGATCATCTGGATTTACTATCTGACTGAATAAAATGTGGATATTTAGAGTAAAAGGTATGATTTAAGCACCAATGTAAGTATTTAACACTAGTATGAAAGTGCGGCTGACGTGTTATTAAATAAGACAAACCACGAGTCCTAGATTCTACGGTCTACACATTCAAATAATAACAGTATAATTTACTTTCAATTATATAAATAACGAGAGTTACGAACTCAATTGCATGTGTTTTAAGTACACTATGAAAGACTAGCTTTTATGTTTTATAAACAAATAGAAATAATTTCTACTAGTTTCTTAAGAATAATACTAAGGAATTGTTTACTATCATAAATAAAGATTACTTTTGGTAATAGTTATGAACAACTGTGACAACATTGACTGTTCATTCTGTAAAATGCATATGAATATTGAAACAACAAAAATAAATAAACATTTAACTCTTTGAATCTATTTAAATAGATGTGTGTTTGCTATACACATGAATTACACATATCAGTAGTAAGTAACAATAAGAATAGTAATGTAAGTTATAAACTTGAAATTTATGAATGGTTTGTGTATTCATGAAGATAACTATAATAATGGCTATGAATGCAATTACGTACATATATCTATATAATTATATACAGCGATTATTAATATTATTAGAATTACTGTGCATCTTGTTATATTGGGATTAGAAGATTTGTATAAATAATAAATAAATGACATGTTATGCAATGAGATCAAAATTAATAATAATAATAAAGCAAAACAACATAACAACTAAACGTACATTTAACATCGACTGTTGAGATCATTTGAATATAAAATTCATTAAATGATTATAAATACATTCGTGGTAGTGTATTTGTAAGTATATATGTACACATATGATACTTGGAACTAAAAGTATCTATGCATTTATGGTTATGATAGATAAATAAGTAGAAAATAAACTTTCTCCTTTTCAGGCTACACTTAAAAATTTTAGGTATACAACAAACAAAGGAAAATTTCAAAACATGAATTATGAAAGACTGTAAAAATAGACATATATATATATATATATGATGAATTCTGTTTAAGCATTTCTTGTATGTAATGAAGAGTGAAGGAAAAAAAGTATGAATAAACGTTCATTAAAAAGAAAAAAAATTAATTAATTGCACCGTATGATGATAAATTCTGTAACTAAGAAAAGAGGAAGCTAAGCTTAATACAAATGAAAAAGTTAATCTTTGTTCATAATTTAATTTAGGTTGTCATAAGTAAATTTTGTGTAATATCACCGAAAATAAAAATAAAAATTTATACAGAAATTATACACATTCACAAGTGTACAATTAAACCGATTAAATGATATATATGTAAACATATAGGTGAAAAGTGTTAATCTTCTGTTTGCCACGTAACACGACGTGTAGTACCAATAGATTTTTCAGTCTCATCGTTTTCATGATTGTTTGGCAATGTAACAGGTAGAGCAGCTGAACTTCCTGAGGTTGAAGCGAGCAATGTAGAAATTTCACAAGGGGTTACTAGTATCAGGTGTTGATGAAGATGGTTTTGTAGAAAAAATAACATTTGGTTGATTGATTTCAGATCCAGGACATACATCTATTGAATTGGATTGGTTTATACTACATAAATGACCATCTGTTTTGGAAATTTCAGAGATAAGGGAAGATAAATTACAGGAGGGAGCTGATGCTGTTGCATGCAATATTGAATTAGTTGAACTATGATGTTTCTGATGACGTGAATGTCTATGAAACTTGAATCTATCACTGATATCTTTAAATGTACAACTAGGAATTAGATTATTATTATCTTCACTATTTGATTCTGTATTCCAAGGTAAGAAACATGGATGTCGAATCTCAATACTTTTACGACATATAGGACATTGATCTACACGTTCAGAGCATACACTACAGCATATTGTATGACCACAAGGGAAGAAAACACGTGATATGGGTTGATCCATGCAAACACGACAAAGTGCCACTTCACGTAATGTTTCTTGTACTATCTCTTGAACTTCCTAAAATTCAAGAGACAAGAAGATACACATATGAAAAATTTAGTAATGGATTTCCAGTTAACTTATCATATACATCAGTATTGATTAAATGATACAGAGATAACAAATTAAGTAGTTTATTGCTTATTTGTCACTAATGAAAATTTCTTTGAATTTTAAGGAGAAACAGATCAAAACTGAATATTTAACGCACAGTATTAAAGATTAAATCAAAATGCATAATAAGAAAATATATATTGCTTTATTTAACCATAAGCCTAGCTAGTTCTTTAGTTTAGTAAATAACATGGCTGAGAATCATATACCATAAAAAAATGCCTGTAATCTAGAGTGAAATATCAATTCAACTTGGGGATTACAACGACTATCATATACAGTAGCTAGTGACATTGTCTAGGAGTTCAGCAAACATGGCGTTTGACTTTTAACCACAAAGCTGAATGCTCGGTCAACCGAGTAGTATCGATAATTCTTACATTTAAAATGTGGTACAAAGCCGGTTACATGAAATTGTACCTGAAAAATGAACTAAGTTAAATCTTAAAATAATAATAGACCCAAAGTATTCATGGCAAATGTAAAAAGTTGTAGTAGTTATATGGAAATACATATTTACTTAAAAAATGCTTGAAACAATCAATAAAAAGTAGAGCTTATAGAATCATTTTCTATATTAATATTGCATGTGTTTTGATGAATACATTTTCACTCAACACTACGATTGTCACGGCTATATTTTTATACAACATTATAAAAACAAAAGTTCGAATAGGACGAAACGCGCGTACTAGATTCCACTTGCCAGTCACAATCCAACTTAAATAAAAGTTCATAAATTTATTTAGATTTTACATTGATGATTCTTACCTATTTCATTATGTTGGTCGAGTACAAAGATCAGTGTGATTACGTATTATTTAAAAGATTTCCATTTTAGTCACTTTTAGGGCTGACTGAATATTCTTATCTAACCCATTTAGAAAATAAGGTTTTCACGATCTTCAAGTAAAAATACAAAACAGTATATAATGATTATATTAAATTTTTTGTACTCATTAACAATAGTTAGCGCAAGAAAATTGTTTTTCTGACAGTCAACAAACCATATATGACCTCTATAGCTAGAAAGGCTGGAAATAACCTGACATTTAGTGAAAACCATACTGATTTACTTTACTAGTATAGTCATATAGATAAGTTAGATGAATATAAAATATTGAAAAAAGCTTTAGATTAACGTTTTCTGCATGTCGGTACTTAAAAGTAAACGTATCTATAATCGTAATGAAGTTGATACTTCACTAAAGGTTTTGGTCAATCAATATCCATGTTAGTAGAGTTGCTAATAAGTAATGATTACAAATGGCAACTTCTTTAATAGAAATTGAAAGTAGCTACTGAAATTATTGACTAGGATGAAGTATTAAACAAATTAAGACACGAAAAACATATTTCTGAAGATATAGCAAGGTAATAAAAGTAAGAAAACTACTCAAGATTACTGGAACAAAATTAAACTCTTTTCACAGTAACCAGTAATATACCGTTATTAGTACTACAACTTTAGAAAATTAATAACATGTCAAGATATTTTTCAATTAGAGAATAAATCCAGTCAAAGTAAAACACCACAAAGTTCCACAAAGTAAAATCATTTTAAGCTGGAGAATAATGAGACTAAATAGGAATAATAATAACTCAGAAGTACACTATATACGCGTTATATTATAGACACAATAGAGATTTCGAAGTGAATTAGTATAATAACAACTGCAACGTGAACATAATGTGGACCGCGTATATAATATGCTGATTGTTAATAATTGTAATAATTAGTCCTTTAGTCGCGAGTAGCGGGGGATCCGTGTACCAGTTTAAATTTTCGCACAGAGTTGTAATATAGTTAGTTAAACCGTTTGTCTAAACTGACATTTGTTTACAAGGGTTAATATGTTTGCATCATCTATATACATGAATGAATTTATTGAGTTCTTAATGGCTTATGGGCTTCTTAAGTGACTTCCTTACTATTGTTGTTAGTTTAAAGTAGATTATAACTCTTAATAGATAACACATAAGTGCTTAAATTAGTGAGTGCTAGTTACGAGTTTCAGCATGAATAACAACACAGATCGAGGAAAATTGGTTTTTTCGCAAAACTTCAGTCATTTGTGGCATAGGTAAGATTTCTGTACACCACAGAACAGTCTACTCTGAATAAACCTATGATTGTGAAAAAATAAGTCATTATAGTAAGCAATATGTATAGGCTGCAAATCTTTGATTATAAGTATCTTGAAAGCATCACTAGTATATCCTGAAACAGACGAGTATAAAATGTTGGGATTGAACAAAGATAGAGAATAAATTGATAACGTTATGAATATTGACTGAATGAGGTGGTTGGAACATGTATTACACAACTTTAATCATTGCTAACCTCGACCAACGTCGTTGCTTGCCGGTCCTAGTTATGTTAATGGAGACATCTGCAGCCATATCCTGTAAACGGTCGTAATTGTGTAGATGTATTCACTGTTTATTTCTTCCTAGACCTTAAATTCCATTATTTTTTCATTTATTCTGGTTGAACCATATTCCAGAAATATATTTGCTAATATGGACTCATCGAGAAGATGCTGCAACTTTAGCAAATACAAATATGCTTCAAGCTTTATGTTGTTTACGACTGACTGAGCTAGTGAACAAATTCAACAGTAAGATGAAACTTGCTTACAAAAATTAAATTACTTTATTTGATTATTTGTTGATTGGTCGACAGCTATTAACGATACGGAATCATTGGAGTGCTATTTCATCTTAGTACAGCATTAACACCAATATTAAATGGCCATTATTTAATATCAATGATGATTAACTGCCTCACTCCACATGGCTGCCTCTCAGTAAATTTTCAAAAATTATCTATTCAGATTAATCACTTATTAGCATATGAACAATATTAGTATAGGGAATTTTCTAGAGTGTTGTTCAATAAATTTCACTATTCAATGGTTGTTCAGTAACAGCAAGTTTCATCTTTAAAACACTTATACAAGTAAATTACTGTAGTTGGTAATGTAAAACTTTTACATTACAGTAATGATAGAGTAGAAACATTAATTTACACTTTCTAATTAAATTAGAGTTTATTATCTTCACTTGTTAACACAAAGAATATATAGAGATATAAAAGATGTTACATTGACAATAACAATCCTATTGAATGAAGCGCATTTATTTACACTACTGTACTTTAATTACATAACTAGTTAATTCTACAGTATGAAAATCATCTCTTTACTTTTGTATTTATAAATTAGCCTTATTAACAAAAGATTTATGAGTTGTATATTTATAAAAATAAAAATAAAAAAAAGGAAGAAAAGTAATCGAATAACGTAAAAGAACGACCAAGAAAAATTAACCATTAATATTTATTTATTTGCTCACGCATATATTTGTAAACTACCCAATCAATAAACTTTTTATTGAAAAAAAAGAGAAAAAAATCGATAAAACTACAACGAACACACAAGATTAGGAGATTGTCAAGGTCATTCATTCAATTTAACATGCATTAAACGCGTGATACTATTTGGGAAGAAAGAATAGACTGAATACGAGACTATATAAATATAGCGCTTTAAACTATACCCAAATTAAAATGTTCTAAATAAAATAAATAGAACACTAGAAATTATGATAAAAATGAACGGTTTCATTTTTGTTTATTAATGAAATAGGTGAGATAAAATATGAAGCTTATATTAATTAAAGAAACAAAATCTAGATGGATAGAAACATCATACTGATTATGATACAATAAAGTTTTATGTACTATACATTGAATGAAGTGAAAGATAACTTTATTGAAATTTATCAAATATGTGAACTAGAAAAAAAAAAGAGATTATTTACCACTGAAAGAATCAGAAAAACTGTAAACGAAATTATAAGAAAACGATCATATGAGTAGTAATATACAACCAAATATATGCAATTTTCGATATCTATATGCCTAATAGTAAGAATGAGCACTTTCTACTTATCAAAAACATGTCAGGTAATCTTGTGAAATGATCGGATTCGCATGAAAAAAACTACTGGTGTTAAGAAGATAGTAACCACTTAAGCGGTTGTTACTTTGAACAGAACAGTAAGTAATGAACGTGAACAAATAGTTTAGAACTTGAGAAAAGCGTCCTACTAATTTTAATGATCAGAACAGGTAACAGAATCTTAAAAGAAGGAATAATTTATTAGTGTCCAATAGTTATCTATTCTGATTGAAATATTATATCATATATCCCTATTTAGCGTCAAACTTGAGTATTCACGACTTCGGAAAGAATCATTAGAACAAAAATTTGGTTTAGGTAGTGTGTAGTTTTATTCATATATGATAGAGGATATACAGAAGTAAATGATTTCAATTACACCAAGTGGGGATGTTTTATCGTAACTTATAATGCATTAAGCTATATGTCTTAAGTAAGCAGAACTTACAGACAATGCGTAAATATTTTTAGTATGTAGTAGAATCCATAATATACCCATCAATGCCAACAATCTTAAATTACAAACACTAACTAATGTATATCTACGCTTAGTACTGAAGAAAAGGAAAAGCCATTCTGAAATGAAGTATCTATATGCATAAAGTGTAATTAATTTCAAATACGTATTAAAGGAGAAACCCATAATAATCCAAACAGTACAATTTGTATTATGAAGTTATTGTTTAGTAAACTTTAAGCAGTCTAAGTATTGAGCGTGTAGATTGTACTACTATAAGATACGTAACGGCACATTTTTAAAGGTCATTCCCTTTGATATGTTGAGACACTAAAGTACTAACAATTGAGTAAGGTTTTTTCAAATTAAGTCATTTAGAAATATAAAACAGCTAACCATTAAGTAAGTGGAATAAATATAATAGGGAAAATTTACATCTTATGTAGATGATTTTGATGTTTTTTTTTAGAATTAGATGGTTTGATGGAGAAGCTGTAATTGTCGTTTTGGACATCATTAATATCTACTTCATGTGGCAGATCTTCTGCTAATAGTTCATTTTGATTGACTTATCTGCTAGGTTATCTTTAAAGTCTTCGTTGTCGACATTTACCACTGTGTCTCTGCTGAGTGTCTTATTTAACTGATATCTGATCATGCACTTAATAAACTTTATCCGAATAGGTTGAGGTGTTGACTCTATGTTGATGAATTTATGACTACGGATTGATATGAATGTTATACATCGACAAATTGTCCGGTATTCTTATAATTTCCTCGATTCGAAATTTAAACTTTTAAAAATAGAATTTCTGTCTACAGTTGTTCACGCAGATTTACGTCAGAAGTGACATATAACATTCTCTCACTGTTGGTCCATGTTAATCTATGCGTTTGGTAAAGGTGATGCCTACTCCGTCCAATTTATTCTTATAATTAGTGCTATCTTTTTACGGAGATAAGGTTGCACTAATCTCCTTTTACAGCATAATCATTCCGTTTGTATAAAAGTGATTGGGTTGACTCAGAGCAACGTTTATTTCAATGACTTACAGTATCTTTGTAGTTGTGATTAGGATATGTTTTATACATAGCTGAATGATGTGTTTTATCATTATTTTTAATGGTATGCCGATTTGTACTTTTTTGCCTTATTAAGTAGTTGAGTAAATAAAATTGACTGATGTTGTAGTTAAATGTAAACAATAGACTTCATAACTAATTTGTTGCTTAGTGACTTGCTAGTTAATAATTCACTAAACAACAAATCAACTCTTAAGTCTGTGGTACATATTTAAGTACCGGGTTATTTTAGTTCCGAAGTAAATAAGAAAGTTTTGAAAAAAACTACTCATCACTTTGGCTAAAAATGAATAATAAACTAAATCATTTAGTTAAGAGAAGTAAAATTTCATGCTGTAAAATCACATTTGAACAATAACTATACTAAATAGGTTGGAGATTAGTTTCATAGCAGATCAGGATCAATAATGTTAGTGCAACGACAAATACAAGACGCAGTGAACTTTAAAATAACGAAAAGTTTAGAATACCGATATTAAAGAACAATATTTTCAGGAAGCACGTAATATGATGAACGCTGAAATGAAAGCGAAAATAAAGTTAGCAAGTTTGTTTATTCTAGCTAAAATAACTAATTTCTATAAAACTCAGCACACTCCATGTATTCAGCTTTCTTCTTAATTTTAACGTGAAAGCTAAATATATGATTCAATAATGCGATGGATGACTTCGAAAAGATCTTAAAGTAGCATAAAAAGGGGAAAACAGAAGCTTGGATAAAATAATCTGAGCAAGCAAATTATTGATCTAAGACTACTTGTCTCATTCCCTTTGTCTGAATTACTATGGTAATATACTTATGTACGCAGAATTTATGTGCATATTCAGTCTTTAGAACAAACCTCCCTCTGCATTCATCTCTTTACTTATGCACAGCTCATTGGGTTAGGAAACGTGCAAATTTGTGACTCAGCCCCACTAAAAGTCATAGTATTCGAGTGATCAAAGTGAAATAAGTGGCGTGTAATTTTTAAAGTTTGATCCAACGGTAAAAATTTCAATGATTCCATCATTAAACTGCCACCATATTTTAGATGAAACATGAAGATATGCTTATTTTACACCAATACGCGAAACTATTTTATTGTTAGAATATGTTTTAAGGCTGAACAAAGTGGCATAGATGAATGAAAGTTTGCAACAATCATCTCAATTACACATGTAATATTAATAAGTGGGTTTATTCATTATGTATGAATTTAAAATAAAACCGGTTACTGATCAACAAATAATTGTGAGCATGAAATGTGATTTTGATGAAATTAATGAAAAGTAAAATATATTTATAAATTTAAAATGAAAAGGCAGTCACACGGTATTTTGTTGAGTCATTAAATAGAATCAGTTAATAGCAGTTGTTTACCACGAGAATGAGTGGTTTCACTTGTTTAGTTAATTTCCCTATTATGTAATTAATAAGACAGTAAGTAGTAAAACAATAGAATTTTTAACAAATATAAAAAAATACGAATACCTAAACAGAGTTATGCAAATGAGTGCAAATAATATCATGACCATAGTTCTGGCTAGCGATATAATGTAAAATGCAATACACTGAGTAAAAAGCTGTAGGATGAACCTATGAATCTGTAAATCAAAAAGTCTATAAATAGAGACAAAAAGTGAACCATCGTAAAATACAGTAAAGATTGTTGTATACCGTTTATCTAGAATGCTAACAAGTATTTAAGTGATCGGAAGTTAAGCATCTGGCAGGAACATATGTTCGATGTTTAGTGAGATTTTGGATGCACACCGTTAAGGAATCCCACAATATGGTGAAACAGACGTCAAGTGTCGCATGGTTTTTAATGGCTATCATGACGAGAAACTTAAATCTCAACAACCTTAACAATACTCGGAAATGGAGACTTTTCTTTTAACTTTAGCTGGATTCATTTTATGACAATAAACGATTTAAGATATCCTTTAAATTAATTTAAATATAGAGATAATTTTGTTCACAGATCACTAAACGAAATCAATGTTCTGGTTTGCTAATATAAATTAAAAAGACAAAATTTATTATACTGCTTGAGAACTGTGCAGAGAAGTCACTGTATGGATGGATACTTGTATATACATTTATGCTAATGATATTCTACTTAGCTCGAAACACCAGTGCGAGAAGATAGCGTTAGATCAATAAAGTTCAATATTAAAACACTTTAAATTTACAAATAAACTCACCTCGACACTAACAACCGATTCAGTAAGGCTTGAAGAGTCATGCTTTACTCCAGAATCTCCAGACTTATGAATAGCATCTAAACTACCTATTGAAGTGTTATCGCCATGAACAACAGAGTTTACAGAGCCGCTTAAACTTCTTGTTCGTTGATTGAAACCAAGTGGGCTACATGTAGGTATAGGATTAGTTGTATTGTTTGTACAGTGATACATACGCCGTCTAGCACGATCATACACTTCAAGAAATGTATACCGAAGATCAAATGCATATTCTTTACCTGTTAACAAGTGCATAGTTACAAAATATAATAAGAGTCTATAAACTCATTACAGATAAGCACTAATCAATCATCATGTTGTTGATATAACATAATTATCAAGAATGTTTTGAAATAAATCGAACGACACACAGTTAGGAGGCTACAGAGTTTATTTATTAGTATACTTCCCAATGAAAAGATGTAGACTTTGGTATTCTCCAGCTTACTTAATAAGAGATAGAAATTTATAATCTTATCACTATAAGCATATTAAGCAACATAATTATCATGTTATTGAAAGGCACTGTCGTTTAGAGAGTAAGTAATGGTTGACAAAAGTATATCAGAGGCCCGTATATATTATTAGAAAGTTACATAATATCCACAAATCTAATTAATAAAAGAGACCTAACAGATGAATCATACACTCATTTATAAACTCGTTAGCTTTCCTTAATCATGCATTATGATATGAATTTTAAGTGCTGTTAAATAAAGGACTTTAAGGGTAGTCAGTGATTAACAATAGTAATACGTACTACAAAATATATAGAAACGGATTAATCCAAATTATTTCCATGTAGCCAAACACGCTTAATAGTGTAAAAATGAATTGTATGCAATCGAAACGGATTGAATCCTGTTCAGGAAATTGTTATAAGGTATACTGTCATCAGTGAGTTTTCAGCTGATAGCCAATCATGGTGATACATACATACATTAAGAGGCTTTCAGTCAACAAGGGCTGACATTTACGTTACTCTTGTATAATTATATGTGCTAAAAAAGTCGGATTTTCAATATAGTAATGAACTTCCCAATAATGCGGAAATCATTTTGACCTATATAAAAAAACTACAGGTGGACCATTAATTAGAGCAAAATGGTTAAAGGATAAATTAATTCTGACAGCAGTTGTTCGTTACTTTTGAATCGTGAACATTTTCAACAGTAGATAATACAAAGAGTCACTACTTATCACTTCTAACAAGTTAACTGTCAAATAATTTACATGACAATTGATAGATGATACAGTCTGATCAAAACAAGGTACAAATAAAAGTTTAGTCAAAAATATCATACTGTTTCTTAAATTTCTTTACCAACTGAACTAAGTTAGAAAATGGCAAATTATTACATTTTTAATTCACAATATAGATTTATGAATGGTACTTTTTATATAGGAAAATGACGACATAAATGTATGATATTTTATTAACTCCACTGAAATGTAAAAATCCTATAACTAAGTAAAGCAATTGTGTAGTGAGTAAAAGGCACTTCTAGAGTGGATTCCCGTAAACAGACGTTTATGTGCTGTCCATCTAAATGGCACAGTATGAACTCGAAAAGATAGGGACACACGCCGGGACCTTTTTTGTTGTCTCCGCTTATGCACCCACTGATTGCAGCACACATGGAGTCAAAGACTAGTTCCATATAAAGTTCACTAGCCTCCTTCAAAAAGCTAAGCGCTCAAACACAGTAATTATAGCAAGAGATTTTAATGCCCAAGTCGGTAGACTAAATCACGCTGAAGAACACTTAGGTGGGTCACTCGGCATCCCAGCCCAGAGAACAGACAACGGAGATCGCATGATACAATTGTGTTCAGACTACCGTTTATTTTTAGCTAGTACAAACTTTAGGCATAAAGAGGGATATTGTTTAACCTAGCGACCTTCAACATAAACACAAAGTTGGACGTAAATTGACCACATCGGCACCAGCTATCGTTGGAGAAGCTGTATAGAGGACTGCCGCTCATTCTGGGACAAGTGTTTAAATTCTGATTATGCCCTAGCGAGAACACGTATCTCTATGTGTTTTGCTGGTCACAGAAAGGTCACATCAGTCAAACCCTTTAGATATCATTTCGAGATTTAAAATGCCAAGAATTTATTTAAAAATGGTTTGGCTAAGTATTTAGTTGTCCACAACCAACAGATTCATCCCAAAACAGCTTGGGACGATTTTAAAGCAGGCGTAAACGCAGCAGCGTTGTCTGCATCTAACCTCAATCCAATAGTTATGAAGGATCAATTGATCTCTGGAACTTCCAGTGAACTGATGGGGGCTCGAAAACGCGTTCCAGCAGGCTCGGTGGATGATGAAGAACGACGACGATTGAAACGTAGACTGACAAAGAGTCTGCGTAAGGATCGTGAACAGTGGTGGGCAACAAAAGCAAAAGCGATGGAAGCAGCGGCGGCATGCGATAGTAGACAACTGTTCTGACTTATTAAGGACACTGGTACTATGAAATCGGCGGTTAGTGAAATTATCTCTGAAAAAGATGGGTCTATGATTCACTCTCATTCTAGAAGATTAAAACGATGAGCGAAGCACTTTCAGGAACAGTTCAACTAGCCCCTTGCTACTCTTAGCTTACATTCTATCCCCAAGCTACCTGAATGGAAAAACAATGCAGACGCCCCCCCCCCAACTCTCAGTGAGATTGTGAAGCCTATAAGTAACTTGAAGCGAAGGAAGGCAGCAGGACGTGATAGGTTATCTAGAGATATCTTTAAGAATGGTGGTCCAGTTTTAACTGGCAGGTTGACTGATATATTAGCCAAAGTCTGGAAACTGACCATCATCCCATCTGAGTGGTCTCGTTCGCTGATCAAACCAATCTACAAAAAGGGACAGAAATCCTCTTGTGATAACCACAGAGGAATCGGTTTGACTAACATAGTATCTAAAATATTAGCCTCTATAATCATTCGACGTTTATCCAACACCAGAGAACAGCAGACTCGAGAAAACCAGGCTGGTTTCAGACCTGGACGAGGTTGCATTGATCAAATATTCACCCTAAGCCAGATCCTTGAACATAGACATATGTACCAACCTCCGACTATAGTTGTATTTCCTAACTTGAAAGCAGCTTTCGACTCTGTAGACCGTGAAGTCTTGTGGCAGTGTTTGTCATTAAAAGACGTACCTCAAAAGTAAATTAACCTTATAAAGGCTCTCTACTGGGTCACCACTGATCTAGTCAGAGAACATGGCGAACTGTCACGAGAAATTTCATCCTCAAGTAGGGTACGTCAGGTTTGCTCCTTATCCCCTTTTTTATTTGGTTTCGTCATACATGTTCTCCTAGAAGTCTCACTCACTTCTTTTAACTCTTTAGGAATTAATCTCCTTCCAGGAAATCCTCTCGTCGACCTAGAATATGCAGACGATATAGTCCTATTTGGTGAAAACGCTGACAATACGCAGAGTCTCCTGAGAACCTTGAGTAACGATGCAAGCATTTTGGGATGTGCTTCTCCCCTTTCAATTGCAAAATGATACCCCACATTTAGTCTGCTTCACCTAGATTAGTTATAGGGAGTAAATTAGTTGAGTGCGTTGACCACTTCATTTAGCTCGGAAGTCTCATCACTCCTGGTGGGTCGGTGTCTGACGAAATCTCAGCGCGGATTCAGAAAGCCCGACTGACATTCGCCAATTTACGCCACTTGTGGTGCAGGCGAGATATTCCTTTCTCAACGAAAGACCGGGCGTACTGCGCAGCAGTCCACGCTGTTTTAACATATGGCTGCAAAACGTGGTCCATGAGAACCCAAGATACGCGTCGACTCCAGATATTTGACCATAAGAATCTTCGTAGTATCGCTAGCATATCATGGAACAGTCGAATAAGTAATATTAAGGTTAGACAAAAGGTTCTTGGGAAATTCAGTAAATCAATCGAAGAGGTTATTAACCTTCATTGATTGAGATGGCTGGGACATGTACTGAGCATGCCCGACCACCGCCTACCTCGTCGTGCGATGTTGGCTAGGGTTGAAGCAGGATGGAAGAAGGGCAGAGGCTGCCAAAGCATAAAATGGCATCAGTCCATAAAGCATTTGACTGTTGGTCTAAACCATGTTGGTAGATGTAGATTACTTGGTTAGGGTCAGCATGATGATCGCAACAAATGGCTGGAGACACTGGGCGATTTGGCTCGGAATCGGTCACAGTAGCGCAAGTGTATTTACTTTTTACCTCCATCTGGATCTTGGATTCCATTATTATTTTCTGCACACCTTTACTTCACTCTTCCCTCTTGCATCCCGTTATTTTGTTACCTCTGTAATCTCTCTGTGCTAATGTGGTGTGGTAACTTGAACCTACGGGAGTATGCGCCCGGTTCTACGTTGCTGATGATGATGATAATAAGTGAGTAAAGAAATTTGTTCATCGACACTGTGTGTATTAGGCTCAAATTGTTATAAGTAATTTTCACAGTAAAATTGTGAACAAGCATAGTTAGTATTTCCATACAAAAAATACAAGTGTTACTAACCATTATGATCGAACATAGAAGTAAATGATTCACGTACAGTTTGATCAATTAAAGACTGTTTAATTGAATCGCTTTGAAAAAATGCATGTACTTCAGTAATTGTGCGATAAAGTGAATACGCCAAACGAGTTGATGATAACTGATAATTTTGTCCTTTAACATTGCCATCATCTTCAAGTAAATTTAATGTAACGACTCGTGCAGCATTTGTAATTGTATGAACTCGACAAAATGGTAAGCTATATTTTTATTTTTAAGAAGAGAGAAAATACACAGAATAATCCTAGTAATAGTTTATAGTGACACAAATCAGCACCAGATACAACAAAATGGTATTTCTAATAAAAGCTATATCCTAAAATAATGACTTCTGTATAGACAATCCCGTTTCGACAAATATTACGGTTAAGAAATAAGTCCTTATGTAGTTTCGTCAACTGTATATCAACCAGACGAATGTCTACAGTCAGCATGTTTGGAGTAATTAGATCAAATAAGTGCCCAACATTAAAATTACTGAGACCAATATGATAAAATGTAGTGTTGTTTATGAGATACTGATGCGATTCAGTAATACATCGCTAATGTCCGAGATGTATCTTTGTGAATGAATTCACTCTCATAGCTTGGACTGGACAAATTTGTAAAAAAAAATTTACGATATTACATAGTTGTTATGAGCTGAAATTTAAATTACGAAGCAATTGTATCTAAATTTGGATGTCAACTTTGCGGTCTGAAGCTTATTTGATTAGCTAGATCGATCACAAATAAAATAAAGCCTGGCACATATGTGCATTAGCTAAGGTTGCCATACTACGTGGACATGAAGCTATTAAATTAGCAAGGCGAGTAGTGAGGGAATATCAAAAAATTATTAGTGACGATAATAAAATAGGTTATATATTTATGATATAGTTCAGTGAGAACAGAAACAGTATGTAAAATTAATGCTAAAACTTGAGATCCTGGAGAAAATAAGCGAAACTGAGCCACTGTGACCAGTTCTGAGCTACGTTTACCAGTGTATTTAATTGCTGATCGTGGTTGTAGCATGGACTTCTACCAGGTGGTTTACATCTAACATGGTAAAAGTTAACATGCGACGACTTCATGAAGGGATGTCGTGTTTTTGGTCGGCCACCCCCGTAGCCTTATTCTATCCTATTTTAGCACTAGCTAGCACTGAACGTCAAGGTAAGCGGTAATTAGGCATACGTAGCATAGGTTCCAGCCAACTCAGTTGATGAAATCACGTAACATTAACATTATTATCGGTCGATCAACAATACGCAACCAAAGATTTGAAGTCATTTATGATTAAAAATCGGCAGTCTACGCGTTTGTTTTACTTCGTAAACTATTTCCTACACATGAGGCTGTAGCGTTTAGACCTTACCAAACAAAAGAAAAGATTCGTATACAAACAAATGAAGAGATTTGAGGATAAAATAACTTATTTTATTTATTAAACAATAGTCAAATCAAATTATGAACATTCCTACCAAAGTATGAGAAATACAGAAGAGGTAGTTAAATACCTAGTACTTAATGGCAAGGATTCTGTCACAACCATCGGCTCAAAGTGCTAGGCAAACTAGTATCATGCATTTCAAGCAATTCTCACATTCATGACCTTGATAACTGACATTTGACATAGCACGAAATGACGATGTTATAATAATTTTGTTACTGACAAAACAATCAATCACATCCTATTAAATTTTCTGTTACATACTGAAGAATCATTTAGTTTGCGATTCAGGAGATTAACAAAACATGAAACCGATTTATTTACTAGATGTATAAATCCATAAACACAAAAAAGCCGAAATGACTGGAAAACATATATGAGAACGGTACTACATCGCGTGCTTACCATGCTTGCACACATATATATGCTAGTTAACATGATTCAGTCAGTCAGTCAGTCAGGTACAACGTAGAACTTGGTACATGTGTACATCAGTTCAAGTTGCCATACCCAAATTACCAGATAGAGATTAAATTGTCGGATCAAATCCCAGAGTAGGGGAAGTAGTAACAGAGTTAGTATTAATGGAAAGGAATAGAGATCGGAGATAAGATCTAAGAAAACATAATTCAGTAAAGAGAAAATTGTGATAAATCCAGAAACTTAGAATTTGGAGGGAGACAAGGAGTGGATGCACCCGCGACATTGCCAACGATTTTGAGCCATATCACCCAAGGTCTCTAACCATTTATTACTAGCGTCACGCGGACCCCAGACAGGTAGTCTGCATCTATTAACATGGCTCAGCCCAACTGCCAATGACTTCATGGACTGGTGCCATGTTTTGGTTTGGCCGTCCCTAACTTTCTTCCAGTTTACTCCCACACCAGACAGCATTGCTCGTCGAGGTAGGCGGTGATCAGGCATACGTAACACATGTCCTAACCACCTCAGCCGATGAAGATTTACTACTTAGCCAATAGATTTACCGTATTTACCTAGTACTCTATTCCTAACCCACGTATTGTTCAATCGGTGGTCCCAGTGAACACGAACAGTGTTTCGAAGACATCTGTGGTCGAATACTAGGAGCCTACGAATATCCTCTATCCTTAATGGCCATGTTTCACATCCATAAAGTAGAACATATCGAACTACTGCGCAGAAGACGCGTTCTTTAATCAGTAGTCAGATGTCTCGCCTACGCTACAGATGACGCGAATTCCCAAAAGCTAATCGGGCCTTATGTATACGCGTAGAGACTTCAGCAGACACCAGACCGTCAGGGCTGATGAGGCTGCCAAGATAAGTGAGGCGGTCAACACATTCAACTGCCTCACTCCCTATCACTAACTTCGGTTTCGAATCAAGCCAATCCTGAAGTAACATTTTGCATTTGGGTGGAGAGAATCGCATCCCAAACATCCTTACATTCTTGTTTAAGGTAGTCAAAAGATTCTGCATTTTATCAGCATTTTCGCCTAAGAGAACTATATCATCTGCATATTCTAAGTCAGCAAGTTTATCTGCTGGGAGGTCTAGCTTGGAGAAGTCAGACGATGTCAATGTTAAGTCTAAAAGTATGTCAATTATAAAATTAAATAAAAATGGGGAAAGCAGACAGCCTTGACGAACACCACTTGAAGTAGTAAGTTTCGACGAGAATCCTCTATAAGCTCTCACTCGGCATGTAGTGTTCGAGTAGAGAGCTTGTATAAGGTTAATGTACTTCTCTGGTACGCCTTTCAATGACAGACATTGCCACATAACCTTACGATCGATAGAGTCAAATGCCGCCTTAATGTCAAAGAATACAAAGTTAACATAATTATTACCAACTCATTGAGAATACACTTTATGTAACTATGATATTAATAATTATAATAACAATAGACAAACGTATTTTTGTGTACACAGTCAGAATGGACTTAAGTAATCATTTTTAGCAGATTGATTATATTTGAATAAATGGAAAAATAACAAAAAGCCTTGAACACAGAAATTTTCGTAAAAAATTTGAATAACTTCTAGCCTAAAAGATAATAGGTGATTCATTACAGAACGATCTAAGTTGGATACTATTTAAAATCAGTAAGCACTGGATAGTCGTACTGTTATAGTATGGGATTTACCAGCAAGCACCTTCTACTTCTACTATAGGATGCCTTCTCAGTGCGGCTGATGACTAAGCGTCTATTGAAAGGCGTAAAATCCCAGGGTTTGTTTGCTGGTGGGGTGGGAGGTGGGTTTTGACGGAGGGGTTTGTACAGAGACGAAACAGTCGTCAAGTATCCGCCGGTTTTTAATAGTACCCAACAGATATCAATTTGTAACGAATATAAAGAATAAATAAAAAACCAATCTTCATAAAAACTGCTTTAACTGAAATAATAAATTTAGCAAATCATATTAATATCGAATTTCATTTTCATAAGAAAGTAAACACAAATATCTTACTAAGAAATTCGCAAGGACAAATTGTGATTACAAATGAAGTAGTGATTTCATTCAGCAGTAGTTTTACTGAATTATTTAAATCATTACAGTAACATATTATTGAAATTTGGGGATAAGTTTAAATTTAAGACTTTGAAGCATGCAGTATACCCAGTATAGAAAACTAAATGACATGAAAATGTTTAAATAACTAGCGGCAGGAAAGAAAATAAATGAATACTCAGGAGGTATAAAGCAAATGCATTTCGATAAGTATAATAACATCACTGAGGGTCTGAAGATAATTATATCTGTCAAAAACAAGCATATCAAAAATGTCCTTACAAGAATCAGATAAACGATTAAAAACTTTGTGAACTGGTACTGCATCTTTACTTAACTATCGAAAAATTTCCTCAAATTTAGTTTCATACCAGACGGAATCGGCATGGACTGCATTTACAAACATAATATAAGTCGATCCGACTCATCTGCACATTTATTAGCAAAAGTATGTTCTCAGTTATAACTAAACAGTTGAAATAGCGGTTTTGTTTTCAGTCGAATAAGTCAGAAGAGTTTAATATGGCAGTTATCCTAGACGAATCAGTATAAACTAGTCTGTATTTAAGACTTTTAGATTAAATTCACTGGATCACAAGCTTTACCACTATAGGGTAGTCTGGGTATTTGCAGAATAACCAAGAATATCATGCGTAAACTTCTTTACTGGTGTTCAATTTGAACATATTACTTAGGACGCGATGTTGCGAAGGGTAAGGCGAAATATGAAACAGCAAGCGATATAAATTTGAATATATTGTTACTATAAACAATGACACAGAATTCATTCGTCGAAATCTGGTGATATATAGGTTTATATTGTGTCTAATACTATTTCGAAGTACGTAGTGTAAGTGGATATCGATGTACTAGAAATTTGTAAACTAAATCTGAGGCAGTTTCACTTAAAATCATATGAGTCAAGCAAAAACAGTGTGTTTATAATCACCTTAAATCTGTGCGGAAGGTAAGAGGTAAAAAGCGATATAGTATAGGGGAAAAATTTTAAATTCAAAGATTTTCTTTGCGAAACATCTTAACAGTCTACACGTCAAACCATTAGGCTCTGTTCCCATGTATTGACAGAAAATGGAATCTCCTAAAACATTTCTTAAATTCGAATTTTGTTATGAGAGCTGTGTTCTATTCTGTATACATACATATGTACGCAAACGCACCAGAGTAATTGAATCCCCTTCGGATTCCGGGAACAAGATTGTGCGAATTCACAGTTTTAGGTAAACGCGAAAAGTACTTGAGTAATGATAATTCACATACGGTTAAAAATTCTCTGGTTGTAAATTTATGTTGGGTTGTGGACTTTCTTCTCAATTTAGAACTTACATATGTGAGACATCATCAAAATAATTACAATGTTCTGTCCTAAACTTAACACCGTTACACGTTGACTAGCTAAGCATAATTAACGAGCATAAATATACTAAAATTAAATTATTTACCGCTCCATAACGCTTCCCGTCGAGTCGCATAAAACTATGTCATTAGGGCCAACCCCAAGCAATAACTTGTGATCAAATATATCTTTGACATCATAGAAGTATGTTCCATATGAAGGAAATTCTCTTGAAACAATTGACAGTAGTTCATATTTTGCGTGAGAAGTAGTGACATCCTTTAAATCTTTATGAAAACTGGCAGCCATGCGAATAGCTTCTGGGGGAATTTCGTTGCGGCATTCGGGCCAAAAGCAAGCATACTTACACGGTGTAGTACTTGGATTGTAATTACCGAACTGTATATAAGCCATAAGAGCGATCAGCTGTGACTGTGTTTCAAGGGTTGTGTCAGCATCCCATGATCCATTTTTTAAGTGCTGCACGACGTTTGTATAGAACTGATGTCTTTACAAGGCATGCAATTAACTTATTACTTGAATTTACCTAGTTTCCTCGAGCTGAAGAGTACATGGAGGTACAAAATACTTGACCTTGAAACTCAGGTGATATGGAGCCGACCCCGGAATCTGTCTTGATAATCTGTTTCTACTGTTTAGCCAAAACATCTCGTTTTTAGATCCTGCAAGTTGAATACCAAAGTAACCAGCCTCCTCAGTAATCCCAATTAATTTACACATCTAAACAATGACTGTGATAGAAAATATTTCTTCATACCTTGTCAATAACTTCCTGGCAATCTGCCTTGTGGTCGACTTCGATCTGATAAACCTGATTGCTCGCAAGTGTAACGTAACACACAAGAGTAGTTGAGCTTTTTGCAGAGTCACCAACAACGCGGTTTGTATGGCGTTTTTGGTTATATAGCTCATGTAAATTTTGAAGTGCCATCGCCATTAATCAATACGTAGTTAGAACAGTTTTCCAACACCAATATCATAGAAATGAGGCACTACAAATCATAAATCATCAAAAGTATCGCATGATATTAAACTAAAATTAAAAATAACCGTTCAAAGAGACCATGAAACTAGTTTACTTAAACACAACAGTATCACATCATTTAACATACTGAGTAAATGGATGTGCAGGTTTCGGAAAATTACACGAAATATTTTCATAGCTTATTCTTGCGAAAGTGGTCATATTTATTCTCATATAAAGCCAAATCTGCATCTAGTTTATGTGATGTTAATAAAACTAATTGGCCTTTATGACTGGTTTCCATAAATAATGACATCAATTAGTAATTTCTACACTTTTATCTTACAAAGTCCAATTCAGTCATTTAACACTGATGGTTTACCTAAATGTTTTGTGAAAAATAATGTATACAAGACTAATAAATACGGATGTGGTATCAAAAGAGTTAGTCGCAATCAAAATGTAGTTTAAGTAAGTTGTTGAGTAAAAGAAAATTTTTAAATATGTGCATTTTATATATTATTATGTATATATATAAACAATTTGGTAGCCAAATGATGCTACGACAACGCATAAGATGTCGACAACCCTAACATCAATCAAGAAAAGTATTTTTAATATATTTTAAACATACGAAAATGTGTATAATTCATGTAGCGGTAAATAATCCTCAAAATAAATAGCTACATAGGTTTCGACATTGATGCTGACCATGTTTGTTTTAGCGGACACTACTAAGTTGAAGGCGCTCGGTCACGCATCACTACCAAATCACGTCACGCCGTACCGAAACAAGCAACCCTCTCTAGTTTGCCAGCTTAGACGTTGCTATCCGATTGCCGCTCCATTCACGATCAAATATAACTTCTCATCCATCCTTCATTGCCTTCTGATTTATTCTCATTCGTAAGAGTGGGTTCAATCGTTAGAAGTTGCTCTGGTAATAATCCAAACATAACTTGGTCATATACCAGGTGCACCTTCATGCATACCGTAAAGTTAAAAAAGGTAATTTTACTAAGTTTTTCTTAAAAGATGAAAAAACATTTCAACACACAAGGAGTGGAAAGTAAGGAAAAAAATAAGACGTAATATTCTTTTAAAAGTTCTGGAAATCGTACATCCCATGACGTGTAACTCTCGGAGTTATTGAGCTCTTCAAAATTTCAACTTACTTGTTGGTCGTTGCTTGAGGCGTGGCGATTTCGTTCATGTGAAGTTTTGTAGGTGTTGTGACCAGTTGGACATCGAATGGTTTACATTCTAGGTAGGTCGCATTGAGGGCTCAATGATGACGTTCTCATCATGGCCATTTTTGTCGACAGCACAATACTTTGGATTTTGCTTCAAGGCCTCGTATGGTACTTTGTGAGTCGCGTCGAGAGGTCGGTGTAGAGAATCACGACGTACGAAAACGTGTACTCTATTTTAAGGCGGGTTAGATAAAAGTGTAGATCGATTGTTGTCTAGTTTGGATTGGCTTAACTGGACGCATAGCATTTGTAAGCCGATTCACGTAAGAATTGATATCCAGGTTTGTCGAGGTAGGATCGGTTTACATATACTCACCTGGTAGTTGAAGAGTCGTTCCATATACTAATTCAGCCACAACGCACCCAACATCTTTTACAGTGCGTCGAATTCCGAGTAACACTGGTGGCAAAGTGTCTGTTCACTGTTGGATGTTTGTAGCTGAAAGTGATGTTTTCAGCTGTCTATGAAATCTTTCTACCAAACCGTTAGATTGTGGGTGGTAGGCAGTCGTTCGGAAGCGCGTTGCTCCAAGAGGTTTTGTCAAAGAGTAGAACAATCCAGGTCCAAATTGACATCCATAGTCTGTCGTTGTTGTAGATGGATAACCGAAATTCGTTATCCACCGTCCGACGAAAGCGCGAGCAATCATTCCACTAGTGATGTCTGTCAGTGGAATCGCTCCTGGCCAGCGAGTGAAATGGTCCACGAATGTCAAAAGATAATAAAATCCATTTGATTCTGGTAAGTGTCCCACCAAATTAAGGCAGACGTGGTCGAATCGAGCGTCGATAGTTGGGGAAGTGCCAGGAGGGCATTTTTTATGCTGAATTGTTTTGATTTGACAGGCCACACGTGAGTGTGCCCGTTCTTTGATGTCTTTATTCATCTTCGGCCAGCAGAATCTCTGGGCAATCAGTTTAGATGTAGCACGAACCCCAGGATGAGAGAGGTTGTACAATATGTCAAGGATGAATCGTCGATAACTCTTGGGGATGATTGGACGGGCTGTACCCTTAGAATAATCACATATTATAGTGTTCTTACTTTTTTCAATCGTCTTTGTTTGAAGTTTGAGAGTTGTTGTGGATAACTCGTGATGAAAATCACTGTCTTCATTTTCAAATCGAGCTAATTCAACACGGTTGATTCTTTGGATACGATTCAAGGCATGTATTTGTGATAAGGCGTTGGCAACTACATTGTTAACCCCAGATATATGTCGTATATCAGTAGGAAACTTGGAAATGTAGTTTAGATGACGCGACTCTCATGGAGAGTACTTGTCTGAAGATGAATTTACAGAAAACTTCAATTATTTATGGTCGGTGAATAGTGTAAGCTCCCGGCCTTCAATGGGATGTTGGAATGTCGTACAACATATTACATGGCTAACAGTTTACGTCCAAAATTGCCGTATCTCGTTTCGGTATCGTTTAGTCGTCTTGAGATGAATGCTAACGGTTGCCAACGTTGGCCAGTCCACTGTTGCAGAACTGCGGTAATCGCTGAGTCAGACGTGTCAACCGCGAGGCTGACAGGAGCTGCATTATTGTGATGTGCCAGCATAGTCGTATTGGCTATTGCTTCTCTAGTTACCGTGAAAGCTTCCTTTGACTGTACATCTATTGTGATCACCTTTTTATTCTTGCGAAGTTGATTCGTTAGTGGTAGATGCACAGTTGGGCATAAATCGCCTGTAGAAGCTTACCAATCCATTGAAAGCTCGCAACTGCTTAATGGTGGTTGGTACCGCATACTCCAGAATAGCCGTTACCTTGTGTTTTGAAGTTTTACACTATTAGTATCAATAGTATACCCCCACCCGAAAGTCCAACGAGGTAGTTCAAATTTGGCATTTTTGTATGTTTATGGTAACTCCATGTTGTTGTAGTATTCTAAAGACTGTTTCCATATGTTTCATATGTGTTGCCTTGTCTGGGCTTGCTATCAAGCACTCGTCGATGTGTGTACGTACATAATCAAGCCCTCGGAACACGTCATCGATGAAACACCGAAATTTTTGAGCTGCATTTCTCAACCCAAATGGCATTAAGAGGAATTCGTAAAGGCTAAATAGAGTTACGATAGTGTTTTTAGGTATATCATTCTCAGACATCGGTATTTGATTGTATGCATTTGTCAGGTCGATTTTTGAAAATGTTGTCATTTCCTTCAGGATGGTCGTTAAATCGTGTGGCAACAGGTAACGATCAGGCGTAGTTTTTGCGTTGAAACGTCGGCAGTCACCGGTGGGACGTCAATCGTTTCTATCTTTCTTCGGAGCCATGTGCAATGGAGATGACCATTGGCTACTGGATGGTCAGATTATTCCCGGGTCAATCATATGATCAAATTCGTTTTTCGCAATCCTTAGTTTTTCGGGTTCGAGTCGGCGTGCTTTGGAGAATACAGGTTGACCTGTAGTAGTGATGTGATGTGCAACATTGCTGGTTACACGTGATAATTTCATTGTTGCCTTATTTACATCTGGATACTGTCGAGTATCGGCTAAAAAGAAGGATTAATTAAATGTCCAGAATGAAGAGGACATAAGCTACAACCTGTAGCAGCGGTTCCACGAACGTATAGTTTTGTGTTAATATACACTTGCGTCTTATTACTAGGGCCCACAAGGAAGTTGTGGTGGCTCAGTAAATTTATTCCTATGATAGGTATTTTCATATCGTCGATGGTGAAGATCTGGTGTATGGGTTTTCGTAAACCCACGTTTAAGTAGATATATCGTTTACCATAAGTAGCTATTTGTTTCCCATCGGCTGCCTGTAGATAGAGTGCAGATTCATGTTGGCGATCAGATAGAGCTGCAGAAAGTACGCTAACTCCTGCGCCAGTATCGACGAGGTAGCGAACCTTCATTATCACGTCAGTGATAAATAACAGGCGGCTGTTCCCACCGGCTATGTTTGCCGCCAACGCGGGATAATTTCCCGATGTGTTAACAATGGGTTTCTGGTTCAGGAATCATCAAGAGTCTCTACACTTTTTGGAATCCTTGCCATAGGTGTTGTAGTACAAAGCCCGTGAATTTTTTCTTTGTCCAAGTCGAGACGACAATCTTCTCCGTGATGAACGTTTTCGACAAGAATCGTTTGGTTGGTGTCGTTTCTGCAGGCCAAGAAAACGAGAAAGAGCATCACGCAATTTCGTCACGTCGTTTTCAGTGGCATGAAGTTTTTCAGTAATGGAATAAACCTAATTATCGCGAGTTCTGGTGATCTCCAGAGTTCGATCGATAGATTAAGCTAGTTTTTCTACTGGGTTGTTAGTAAAAGTTACCAGAACTGCTTGTACTTATGGCAGTTTTGATAAGAAGAGGTAACAGAAGTGTCCTTCGTCGAAGGTGCGTTGACTAATCACTACTCTCATGCGAAAAAACACTTCCATCGCTGAGCCGCTACCTTGCACGATGGTTGGAATCAATTCATCAAGACAATGTCTAATGGACAAGACTCCACGTTTGAGAATTGATCTTTTAGGCTGTTCATAAAGTTCTAGACAGTCGGGGCTGAAAAAGAAAGGAGTAACGTATCTGGTAAACTCACGTGGGCGTGACCTCACGACGGCAAGGAATTGAAGGCGTGGGTCTGTTACGCCGTAGTCTCGAAACTCGGCTTCTGTGTAGCAGAACCAGGCTCTTATGTTTTTTGTCCAAAAAGGGATAAGCTTCAAGTTGGAAGGTGTTGGAAGGAGGTTTTAATCTTAATGAGCTTAAGAGTCTGGTCAGTCATCATTATGATACAAAAATATATGCAAATACAAAAATAAATGCAGTTAATATGTTCATAGTATTAATAAACACACCAAAAATACTGTTAGAAGCTGTAAAGAGGAACAAACTCACAGTTATGATGGTGTCTAGATTACATCGGGATCACCAATGAAGTGCACTCGATATATGACCAAGTTACGTTTGCGGTATTACCAGAGCAACTTCTAACGATTGAACCCACTCTTACGAATGAGAATAAATCAGAAGGCAACGAAGGATGGAAGAGAAGTTATATTTGGTCGTGAATAGAGCGGCAATCGGATAGCAACGTCTGGGCTGGTAAACTAGATAGAGAGATGCTTCCTACGGTGCGGAGTGACGTGATCTGGTGATGATGCGTGACCGACCGCCTCCAACTTATTGTGCACGCTAAAACAAACATGGTCAACATGAATGTCGAGGACCTATGCAGCTATTTATTTTGGGGATTATTTACCTCTACACAGTCATCATGCATACGTTTGTCCATATTCCTATAGAAGCTACTGGCTAAATATTATCTACTATTTACAATTCTACTGAAATGAGTAAAGATGGCATTAGGGGCAGCGAGATTTTACCTCTCTTTTCCACGGTTTACTGAACGAAATTTGATTCACAAACAGAATCTCACACGAATAAATCTATCAGAACCTAGATTATTTTTCGGACACGTCAGATTTTATATTGTCCACTTTTTATGTATGCATGCATTATGTATGGTTAAACTTCCCCTCCCAATTTGTAAGTTTGCCATGTTTGTTTCGGATATTAGACGTGACTATCTCTAAACACAATATCATACATTTGGTATCACGTCGACTAACATTTTTTGCATTTAATCGCTGAAAAATTAGCACACGTCAATTTTACGCAGACGATATTAAGTACATTAAGGATATTTATCAGTCGGAACCCAGTCGGCTATCATTCAACTTCTTCAGTTTTCCTAACTGACGCCACACCTTGGTTTTCTGCTTCCATACGTAAGTACTTACTACAAATCTTTGGATAAGGATTTTTTCTAATTGTTTTAAGAAATAGCCACTTATTCTAATCAAAGGCAACCAGTAGAAGTTGCATAGTTTTAAATTTCCAGCGACTAAGCGGAAGTAGGATAACATTTATAGTGGTATCTTGCAACCTCCATTCAGAAAGCGTTCCATTAATTTTCGTATTGTTTTGATCACAAACAAAATCTCTTATTAAATTTAAACTAACCCTGATAATCTCAAGTCTAAGGGTCTTTTTCCTGAAATCTACATTAGACAGGTTTCTTTTCTGAAACCAATGAAATTTATATGAACAGCCTATTTATTATGTAAAACTCTATCCACTTTCGCCCGCAGTTGGTTAATACGACGTACGCAATTCACGTTGCCATAGCTTTGTAAGGTTGCATAGGCCTGTGTAATGGTGTAAACTATCTAAGGTCTACATTTTCTAATGTTCTGACTATTGTGTCAGTCAAATAAGGTAGTCGGTAGTTACGTGTCAGTTACAGGCTTCAGTGCTTCAAAATAAAACAAATAATGGCATTCTGATAATCTCAAGTTTACGGACCGGATATATTACACACATCTGCAGGTGGTTCATCCATTAAAGGGAGCGACCAGGGAATCAGTTAATCGGGACTTACTAATTGTTTTGTCTTTAGATTGGGCAGCTAGTTTTGTGGATATAAGGCGTGTTAACATTGATACCAACAGAGTAGACTGGGTCAAATTAAATAGGTAATCTCTCAGTTCTGCTTAAAGTGCAATCAGTTATCATGGAATTCTTCTGCGTAAGTGGCTTTTAGATTATGTCTTAGCAAATGGTTTCTCTCCTAACGTTTGACTATAGCCGTTAAGAGAAGGCGTGGCTCATTAGTGCTGGCTGCCTTTCAGTAGTTTTACTAAAACAATCTATGTTCTTTCAAGAGTGTTTTGGGATTGATAGCGTCCAAAACCAACTACATCCTTGCCTGTTGTGGCTAACAAATCCAAAAACAGTTCCATTGTTACAGTAGCAGCGTATTTTGTAGACTCGTGGAGAGCTCTCTGATGACTCATTTACAGTTGATAATGGAACGAATGGGGTATTTAGTTTTTCAAAAGTGGGCTTAGACCTACTCTATGCTTCTTTAACCAGACCAGTATGATAATTTGTATATGGGAGATAGGATTCCGATTTACATTCAGTATAACTCACTTTAAACCGGTAATATAACACAGTATGATTTCTGTCATCTAAAGGGGGAGAATAGTTAAATATTCATGACATTGGGAAGCTGATATTTAAGTATAGAGTCCAGATTGAAGAGTGTCAAGTTTTGAGACATTGTGTTGCTAGGGATGCCTGAAAATTAGTCAGTTGTAGATTACTATTCAATCACAAAAGACAAACCCCATAATACTACGGCTACTCATACTATTATGCTCGATAGAGAAGTAGCCTGTGATAATCTTCCAGGATCTCCAAAACTTAAAATCATGATCAGCTTAAGGCAACTGTGTCAGGTTTGCTTAAGGGTATTTTATTTCTTCAGCAATAGATACTAGCACATGTGATATTCAGAATTTCAGAGTTTCCACTAGAGGTTGTTGAGGAAGTCACTAGAATCCAGAACTTCAATTTTCCCTGTCAGTGTTTGCAACATAATGAATACTTCTTTCCCCTCTGAATGCTATCATAGACATATATAGGTATATATGCACTTCTGCAGTGAGACATTTGTACAATTTATTTCCTTCCTATTGGTAACTGAAATAATTCCCACGATTCTATGTTAAGTTTTAGTAGCAGATTCTTTCCCTTACCTGACCAATTTTATATTATGTTCTTGTTATGACGCCACTGTTAAGTTTTCACTGCCAGTTAAGACAATATACGCGTGAGTTCTTATGGACTTAATACGGTTCGCGTATGATCTCTAGGGTAGCCGAATTATACGCCTGATTGCTACAATTTTTCTCGATATTTGTACTTCTGTCGGATACCAACTTGTTCTCCCAACCCACAGCTATTCCAAAAGACTGGATTTGTAGGATAATTGTATTGTGGAGCAAAACGGAGATGAGATTGGCGAACAACGTTTATGTATATATATATATATCGATATTTTATATCATTAATTTTAAATCAGTGTAATGAGTTTAAAAGTCAAGCTTACAAAAAATCAATAGAACTTATCTCGCTTGATCAATTTAACCATTGTATTTTCGGGGATTATGAATCCCCAACAGTTCTTTTCCATTAAGTGTCATAACCACTGAAAATACATGATAAAAAATCTTGACTTACGGTTAAAAGCACTATGTAAGACTGTCTGTTGGTCACTCAACTCAACTTTATATAATTAGACAGATGAGGGGATTGGATGTAGTAATATGCTTTCACAGATAGTCTTCATCATCTTAAAATTAATCACGGTTATAATTTCTGGCTTAGCTTTGGTTCAACAGTTTATGCGTTCTAGCATGGTGTATTCCGTTCTTGCAAAAAACATTGTGTTCACATTTTGATTCCTTAACCTCGGTCAGAAATTCGATTAGTAGCCATAATTTCCACGGTTGCAGTTTACACATTTGTAATTGTTTATGCATTTCAGTTCTATTGCTTGGTCATAATCTAGTCCTTGTTTTTTGTCGTACAAATATAACGTCAGATGGGGTCATTACACTTTCCATTGGAGTTGAACTATAAATATGGGCGATGGTTTCCGTGTTAAAAAAACTTTCGTAACCGCATTTCTCATGGTTGTTTTGTTTGTTTTCGACAAAATAGTGTTTAGTAATGCATAAAATGGGCCGAGGCGTTCGACTGGAGGTATTGTGCCTCTACGGCCAATTCGGTATATGGCTATAAGGTTTTGAGCTTACTGCGTTGATTTTAATGCGCCATTGATGTGGTGGCCCATGCAATGGAGTGCTGACGTTTGAGTTCACCACACTGGTTCTCGTTCCCTAATAGGTGGCGACAACCTAAATACTAGAGGAAGAGTCACTTTTTGGATGGTAAGTAGTAGAATCGATTAGTGGACTCGTGGGATTACTTTAAAACGCATGCCACACTAACGTGAAGGTGGTAAATAAAACAAGTGTACAGAACTGTCATAGATTAGAAACAAAACACAGTTACTACTATCCTCGGAACTGCATATGCATAGGGTTCGATCAAGGTAAAGTCGCGTTCTGTCGTAATGAAACATTTGCAACCGGAAATTTAGCGCTGAGTGAGTATATAAACCTGATTGCATGTTTACCATGATTATTTCAATACAAGCTAAATGGCTGTGCTTATATATCACAAAGGTAAATCGAGAAGATGTGACACAATTTATCATTTGATTCAAGAGAACATTTTTATTTCGCAAAACACTAAACAGTTACTGGACTTTGTAAGTATTTTAGGGTTGTGTGGCTAAACTTTCCACGTCCCAACAATAAAAGGTGAGCTTATCACTAAGAGAATGGCTACCGAATACTTCTAACATAGAAAAATCGAAAAGCATTTAAATACTTGCTTTATTTCCTGGATGCAACCTAGTATAAATCTACATGAAAGGGTAGTAACTTTGTATGCACTCAGTGAAGTAGCAATCCAGGAAGATAAGGCTTAGTTTTGTCTAAGCAATTACTAAAAAAATATCTGCTTAAATGAGATTATTGCAGTCAGAGAATAATGTTTATTTTCAGTTGTGGTGGGTTTGCCACCAATTTAGAGGACATATTTATTTTTCCATCTAACACATACGTAATTAAAACACTTTGATTTGTTCCAATTTAGATTTCCATAAAAAAAAGATGGAAATATGTTAATAATCATAGTTCTTCACTTTTCTAGTCTGTAATATATAGTGGCGTAATAATTTGCATGTAGTATGGCAGGTTTATTGTTAATTGTAGTCTTTCGCTCATCAAGTAAAGCAGACCTCAGGGACAAGAGCTAGACAGTCTAAAAGGTTAGGAAATAACCAAAATAATTATGAGCATAGGCCATAAATACCACTAAGAATCGGTTAAGCGAGAAACTTAAGTAGGCACTGAAATGTTTCGTACAAGTTCTACATGTTAGCATTTTAAATTTTATGTAAGTATGTAAAGTTGGCTTCCATAACTACCCATTCCAAACAAATTCCTAACAGTATGATTAATTTTAGAGAAATATATCTAGTTGGAAATAAAAGCGAGCTTAGAGTTTTAAACAAGACGCTCAGATAAAGTCACTGATTGTGATTATAATTAGTAAAACATTTTGTGCGTAACTCCCATTTTCAAAAAAGAACTTTTATAGTCCACTTTTTCAGTTTCTGAAGTGTAACTTATATATCAGGAACTGATTTCAAAGATTGCGGTAGAAGTCTGGACTGACTTATCTCTGTTGTCTAAACGTATGTGGTCAACATATTGATTATTAGTTCTCAACTAATCGATATACATTACGTGACGTGTAGTTGAACCACTACTTTTTAACAACATTACCTTATATTGTCAAAACTCATCTCCACGGCGGTATTAAACCCCTGTAGAGTGCGTAAAATGTGCATTCAAACGACGAGTTCTCCCTTTTGTTACGTTCTGTAAATCGTTTTGTAACAAAGTTGTTGGCTTTCTTATAGTGAAAAAAACATGTAGGTATCTAATTTCATGCCAATTTTTGAATGCTATGATGGGAACAGAACTAATAAGTTTATAAGTATTGACAAAGTTTTATGTATGATTATTGGTTTAAATACATGTAAAACATCAAGATAATTTTGATAAATGAAAACTGATATCAGTTTCCACCAATGTATACACAATTTCACTGTAGTTCTTGGACATTAAGATCAGTATTTATAAAAAAAATACGGCAAGGCATTTAGTGAAGTAGATGATAGCAGGTTCGTATTCCTGCTACTCATTACAATATTTTCATGAGCTTTACACTAAACCTCTGTCAAAAAATCCCTAAACTTGTGATGTCAGATTCTTTTGTTTGCTGTATGACAGTCATTTGAAACAACCTCTGACTATAATAACGTGAATCAAAAGCAAAGTTACACGATAGTAAAAAAATAATACCCCGGTGGAAATTCCAAAAGTTTAGTTTTTAAGTCAGCTTAACAGTAATATTATGTTACATCATTACAATATTACAGCAAACAGTGATGGAATATTTAAAGCATAAATAAAGTCAAACTGTTAATCCCTAATGATATCGTGTTTCCGATACCTATACGCTAAGTATGACGATTTTCATGCATTAATTTGTGTTGTAACAAAGTTATAACGACGTTACTATCAAGTAAACTAATCGTATGGGGTATGCTCGACTTGTAAGATTTATGAATATTGTTTACCGTTATCCCAATCATCACATTTACAGAAATAATATTCGTAACTCTACTCGATAATAATATAATTCATCTAAATACTTCATGAGCAGTGACTAAAACTGCAACACATGTTAACTGACTTCGGTATGATATGTGTATTTCTGCAACAACAAATTCACAAACAGTTTACTGTGCTTGTAACAGCGTATTAACTACAGCATGTCATACGAGAAACACGAGAAATTTGCACCGATATCGCTGAAATCACAAATTAGGTGATGATCCGACCGAGCAATATTCATTATTATCAACATATCATCACTTGTCACTCAAATAAATACAGGAAAACATTTGGGTTTATAACTTATAACATCATCACTCTAGAGACACCAGTACGTCAGGCATATAATGTATAATATTTCGAGGATTTAAGGTACTTTTATTACACAGATCTGGATGACAGTCGTAATTTAATCATTTTAGAGCATATGGCTTAAAGAATAATCACAAAGTAGTCACTTACGCTAGATTTTATGACTAAGGAAATGCAACGAATTAAGTGGGTAAATAAATGCTTTTGTATACTGGATGAAAGTATGGACCGTATCCTTGAAGTGATGAGCTTGGTTGTGTATTCGGTTAAATATTGTATGTACTATACACCTTGTTTTTTTCATTGACTAAATTCCACAAAACACAGACACCAAACGTCGATTGTTACCTTTCAAAACAAGAAGTATGTAGAACGTTTATTATTGTAACAACTAATGAATGTGAATGTGATGGTTAAAACGGTTATAAGTATGTACATCACTTCAACAAACGCAATGACTAAATAATGTGGCAATATACTGTTAGTACATAATCAATGGTTAATCTGATAATTGTTTCATAAAAATATAACATGCATATGAAGTTACACCCAGTATATGACCAAGTTATGTTTGGATTATTACCAGAGCAACTTCTAACGATTGAACCCACTCTTACGAATGAGAAGAAATCAGAAGGCAATGAAGGATGGAAGAGAAGTTATATTTGATCGTGAATGGAGCGACAATGGGTTAGCAACGTCTAGGCTGGCAAACTAGAGAGGGTTGCTTGTTTCGGTACGGCGTGGCGAGATGTGGTCGTGATGCGTGACCGGGCGCCTTCAACTTAGTAGTGTCCGCTAAAACAAACATGGTCAGCATCAATGTCGAAACCTATGTAACTATTTATTTTGGGGATTATTTACCGCTACACATATGTCACCGCTACAGTACATTTAGAGTATTTATTGTCACAAGCTACAGGCCTAATTTCAACTTTACTGGAGAAACTATCTAGCAAATGAGCAAATAAATTGATTTAAAAGTGTACATATACTACAAAAGGCCTAACGATGAAATGGAATCGATAAGCTTTACAAAATATTAGGAACGATAATACGTTTACTATAAGGAAGCCGGACGTAATATGAAGGCTGATTTTAGTAGGTGCAGCAGGTTATACTAATAAAATTAAGTTTCCATTGGACAAAGTGATAAATTTTTGAGATATTCATGATAATGAGGGTATAAATAAAACTACTAAGAAATTATTGACCATTTTGCTTGTAGATCTGGATATGAATGGATGGTGACGCTAACTATGACTCAATCACACTTAAATGACCAAACATTACACGACGTCAATGTTAATTCAAAGTTCTTCTGCATCGAATTTGTATGTGTATATATCTATTTCTAACATTAAACAGAAGAATTTCCAGTTTAAATTCTGGAGCTCCTGTAAAATTTAGTCATTAATCAAAAGCATCGAAGACCTCGATTTTACCCGTAATGTGGGAGATATGACTTTGGACAGTAAACATATAATCTCTTTATACATCATTTTCTAGTTACAAATTTATTGTTAATTTAGGCACATAACTTTACATATCAGTAGTTATTGGAGAAATAAATTGATTCAAGGCCTTCCTGAGGTATAGCTCATATAGTTATTTCTTTAGATATAGATTGAATGACTGTTTTGTTTTTAATAATAACAAACTGATAGAATATCCATTGAATCATATCATGATTGATTGTTTCCTCGTAAAATTAATAAGCGGCGTCAAAATATGAGTGACTAATAAACTTGACTTTAGCTTTGATTACGGAAATTACACTATCTTATCGTCTATCTGAACATTATCACTAAACCACTACAATTATGTACATTCAGCAACCAAGTCTACATGAGTTGAATTAAATTAAATTTCTTTAGTAAAGTGTTTAGTGTCACACATTCAGAGCTACAAAGTTATGTTTATCCCATACTGTAAACCAAATATCTAAGGTTCATATATTACGCTGGTTGAAATAGGGTTTCCTGAAGAAACATATGTAAAGAGGAAACAGGAAAGCATAAGCTTCGTCAGCTTTTAAGTAATTTTTTTTGTGGTTGCAATCTAACAAAAATATATACCACGTTCTACAAGCAGACTGACTTAAAAAAGACGTTTTGTTCGGTTAATCTGTTTATCTATTTCTTGTCGACCAACAGTGGTTTTGAAAGACAAAGATAAGTTATCTAAATTTTTGCCCGATTGCGCATTCGACTATTAAGTTACTTTTGTGGTGAAACCAGCATGGGGAATACTAATGGACAGCTGAACCAATGATTTGGCGAACTCCGCTGTTGATGATTTAGAAAGGGCTTACTCAGTTGATACTATCACACCTAGCTGTCACTAACAATGTAGCAGATAAAAACAAAGTTTACAGAGTTATTTATTAAATATATTTTAGTCTTCCTAATGGGGTCCTCTCTCGTCTTATAAATATAGTAGAACCTGTAGGGGTTCGAGCTAACAACCCTAGTTCTTATATTTTAAAGGAAGTTATGATACCCCACCTCTTTCTTGACCGAGTAGGATTAAACAAACCTGTGATACTCTAGGAACATGAGTAATGTTACGTGACTATACATAGTCAATAATTCAATATAAACATATTTTCAAAAGAGCAAGAACAAACATTTGTCCAAAATAACTTCTCTAGATATTTTTAAAAGGTGAATCCCTACCAAATACTTTAAGTTGCTGAGTCACTTGGTGGCTATACTGTCACGCCGGGTGATTAAAGAAAAGTAACAAACTTTCAGAACTGTATTTTGGAGGACTATTTTAATTATTTTGGTCATGAGTAATGTAGACTTTTCATTTCTACGATTATTATGTTCCTCCTACTCTACCCTACAGTTTAGTGTATTTGCTACTATGAACTACAGTTGCTTAGTTGTGTACAACTTCTCCCCATTCATTACCACTCTTTCCTTTGTTCTGTATCAATGTTAGATTCGTGATTGGTATACTTTGTGGTCTGGTTTTATGTATATATAAAGGCATGGTTGAAATACAGTACGTTTTGTTTCTCCGTTCCTGATTCTGCTTCTTCTATTATCGGCCTGGGGAGTGAGTGGGCTTAGGTCAGTCGCGCATTATTAACCAGGCATATTTCATTGGCGTTCGCTACAACCAACCAAATCTTCCTTCCTTTCCTTCTCACGTCATAACAGTTGACGTCATAACATATACAATGCAGAATATTTAGAAAAGATGTAATTAGGATAACTTTGTATTTTCCCGTTGATTTGTAATGGACGGAAACTGGTCAGTCTCTGTTGCCATATGTGCATCCTGAGCGGATTGCCTCGATATAGCGTTATTACACAAGTTATGTATTTAAGTTGGATTGTGACTAACCAGTTTCAGTCCATTACAAATCAACGGGAAAAATACAAACTTATCCTAATTACATATATTTGCCCGTTGCACAAGTGTGGCTGTCTGGACACAGTAGCCTAGTGGTGAACGCGGTGGCGTTTGGCACGAAGCGGACTGAGTTCGAATCCCAGTGTGAACATCAACATTGGGATGCAGGTACATCCAGCCGATGAGTCCCAAATAGGACGAAACGCGCGTCTTAGATCCCGCTTGCCATTCACAATCCAATTTAAATATATTTAGAAAAGATAATCTGCACAAGTATTTGTTCTTGCTCTTTTTAAAATAATAAAGGGAACAGTGTGTACAAACTTATTTATTAAATTTTAACAAATGATTATTATAAATATCAAATTACAGCATTAGTAACATTAACTGAAAACGAGGAGTGAAACGAGATTTACATTTCGTCAACTATCACAGTGAGAGACGAGCGGGTATACGAAACTGCCGAATGAAGGTAGGAGGTATGAAGTTATAATTAATACATGTAAACAAAAGTTTCTAGAACTTATTATCTGTTTTTTATTACTGTTATCGCTTCTAGTACATTTTACATCTTACTATCAATATGTAGCTATGGATACTACTTTCAAGTAGTATATGTCGGAACGTTATATATGGTGGCTACAATAGGCAGCTAACGAAGGGAGAAGCACGTCGTTTTAAGAATAGAGAGGGAACAAGAATATAGGCAACAAAAGTCAATGTGAAACCAATTTGCGGTGAAGAAGGCAACAATATGTAAATAGGTCAGTGTAGATAAAGTATATGCAACTAGTCAAGTTTTGTAATTTCATGTAGCAAATGATTCCTTCAGCTCAGTTGACCGTTCTTTATACGCACTTATTACTCATGATTATTAATATGATATACCTCATTATTGTCATTAACTTGGCTGTTTGAATAACTCATAATGCATACATATAAATACTACCGTACATTAGAGTAAGTTGTTATGATGATCTATTTAAAAATCAATATTGTTAGATTTCTTTCCTATCAAACATCACTATTATATAAGTGACTGGAAAATACATAAATAATATTCAAACTACTGATCTAATTATAATTAATATATTTGAACATCCGAAAAATACCAGTGGTACTTGGACCATTTTAAAACTACTACAACAATTCTCTTAAGAATTCTAAGATTACTAATTCTTTATTCATAGTGTTTGTGTACATTGCATCTAAATTTTCCGACTTCATAATATAAAACCTACTACTGTATGAAAGGTGATCAGCAAACCATGTGCTATTCTTCTTATTATGCCCATAGACTAGATGGGATTTAATTACAGTTACCAAACTAATTAGTGGTAAATTTACAACTGAAATATCCTCACTTAAATTGTCTTACAGGACAAGAAAATTACTAGATCACTCTAAAAATGTTCACAACTCTAGAATCAATTATTTGTCAGCTTGTTACTCAACAGGCGGAACTCGGTAGATCGGCGTGTTTTTACAGATTTATCAAATGACTTATTCGAAACGGAGTTTGGTTAAGTGGAAAACCTCTATAGTTGGGACTATCGCAGGTTATTTAAGTTGATCTACTACTTTTCTTGATTTTCTCAAACCATTAAAGAGGATATCGGCATACTCATTTACTAGTACCTTATATAAATTTCTCCACTTCAAGATCACTATTCGTAAATACACGCTATGGTGGGGGGGGAGAAGCAAGTAGTTTATCTTTTGTTTAATAAATATCCTTGGTTGACTAGAGAATAACGAACTAAACTGGCTGCGTAACAGCTTCATTTTTTCAACTTTGACTAGTCTATCTTTTTGGACATTCCTAGATAAAGAATTCTTGTTTCAAGAAGATTGGTTTCTTATGAATAGTCAATATCTTCGATATTATACTCACATTAGAAGTGTGGTTCAAATTACTTTGATAGGTTTATAGTTCCAAGATTTGACTTACATCCAGTTTTGGAGTATTTACTCAGGCTGATGTTATTCCTTTCACTAACAGTAAAACTATGGTCATACCATTAAATCATACTCTAATTTATTATGTTTCGCTGAAAAGTCCATGTCGTTTGTATTACTGACTCATAAATTATCATGATTAAGATATGTTCATAGTAAACATATTATTACATTATGGGGCAATATTTGATGAAGTTCTTGTTTAAAACACCTTGCTTACATATCTTACTCTAATACTTCCAGTTGGAATAATTAATCGTTTCATCATGTCAAATGAATAATATTTGGTGGCATGCAAAATATCTGTCGTAAACACACTCAGGTATAATGTTACTAAGTCTGATTTGATAAAACAAACTAACTTTCAGTTCTATTGGCAATCATAAGTGATTAAATTTAAGTAATAAAAATAAATTGGTGTATTTTGAAACATTCTGTAGAGAAACAATTGTATTTTTATATGAATGAATCACTTGAACTTTCACTGTTAGTATGCATTTTGAAGGTATGATTGAAATTTCTTAGAAAATACTTCCTAGCAGATCGTTTGAACTCAGATAGCTTGTTGCATTAATTGGATTCCAAGTATACTTTGGCTAATTTGTCGTATCGGCTTCTAAACTTACGTGCATTTGATCATCAATATCTCGATATTATACTCACATTAGAAGTGTGGTTCAAATTACTTTGATAGGTTTATAGTTCCAAGATTTGACTTACATCCAGTTTTGGAGTATTTACTCAGGCTGATGTTATTCCTTTCACTAACAGTAAAACTATGGTCATACCATTAAATCATACTCTAATTTATTATGTTTCGCTGAAAAGTCCATGTCGTTTGTATTACTGACTCATAAATTATCATGATTAAGATATGTTCATAGTAAACATATTATTACATTATGGGGCAATATTTGATGAAGTTCTTGTTTAAAACACCTTGCTTACATATCTTACTCTAATACTTCCAGTTGGAATAATTAATCGTTTCATCATGTCAAATGAATAATATTTGGTGGCATGCAAAATATCTGTCGTAAACACACTCAGGTATAATGTTACTAAGTCTGATTTGATAAAACAAACTAACTTTCAGTTCTATTGGCAATCATAAGTGATTAAATTTAAGTAATAAAAATAAATTGGTGTATTTTGAAACATTCTGTAGAGAAACAATTGTATTTTTATATGAATGAATCACTTGAACTTTCACTGTTAGTATGCATTTTGAAGGTATGATTGAAATTTCTTAGAAAATACTTCCTAGCAGATCGTTTGAACTCAGATAGCTTGTTGCATTAATTGGATTCCAAGTATACTTTGGCTAATTTGTCGTATCGGCTTCTAAACTTACGTGCATTTGATCATATATATATATATATATATATATATATATATATATGAACGAGGATTTAGACACACATAGTACAAATATTTAACTGAACCTAGTGCAACTAAGATCCCATATTAACAATTACCGTAACTAAGCTTTTTACTTGGATTTAATCAACGTACACACAAAATTAACATAAGTGCCTTAAGGTTTTATCTAGACACGTTTTCATACTACAAGCTTAGCGTTCTATATCAATCAAGAACAAACCATCTGATTAGTTTAATACAAAAGACAACTTATTTTCAACAAAATAAAGTTAGCGACAGTGTAAACCAAGATAAATCATGCATACATTGTTTAGAAAAAACATAAAATGAAAGGAAATCTTCCAACTGATTAGTACAAATTTTCCGTGAAAGAGACATCATGTTAGGAAGAAAACGGTTACCATGACGTAGTACATCAAGAAGATAATTTAAAGTCAACTATTGCAAAAATGATCATTTATTTCTATTTGATGGATAAACAGATTTTTGAAGTTTAATTGAAAATTAATACGTTGAAGATACTGATGTGACTACAGTTGGTTGAAAGAGTTATTTTCAGTTAAATAGCTTAATATCGAATAGTGTATCAAGTGGTGAAGGTTGTTTTATATTTAAATGAGTATCTCTAACCGAAAAATTATAAAATGGATTATTGGCAACATTTTTATTGTTAGCATATATCCTGTTGTTGTTGTTATACGATGCAGACTGGATTTGTGGTGTGAGTGGGCAATTAGAAAAATGATCATCTAAAGGAAATGTTCTTGTCTGTAACTGAGAAAAATGGTACACATTATTTAGATTGAAATATAAAATATAATTTTGGAAAGTTCCAGTCAAATTAAATAGAGGAAAAATGAAATTATTTTTACTATCTGTTTTCATTTATTGGAGATATATTCTAAGATAGTTTCAAGCAGGATATACATCGAAATAGCTCTTAGAGACATGTAATCAATACAATTTCGTTTATTGTTTAATTAGATTTTATAAATAAGCACAGAACAGAATATTGACATTATGGTAACAACAATTATTACTTGTGTTAGGTTAGTAAGAAATTAACACGATACTACTCTACAGTTTCACTTCAGAAAGTAATTCACAATCACTTAGTCAACTCACCCACAAAAGTGATATAATGAGAAGTTAGACTACAAATATACTGTTCTCAGTATTGCATTCAACCAAGATGCAAAATTTGACTATATCTATCTATTTATCTATCCCTGCTCTCTCCATCTATCTGTCTACTAATTATTAATGTGTGCAAGCGTTCTAAAGATGATGAGCTACCTAATTTCGAGACCTGATCATAAACTTTTGCTTTAAGTTAGAGATCTTAGTAATATTTGCAAACCGCTGTAAGCATTTTATAATCACAACAAATAATATTTAATTTTACAACTAATAATGAAACGCACTTTTGACAAAAGTATACATAAAGTGCAGAACATACAGTGTATTGAAACCTGTGAAAATGGCGAACGATAGAAGCAAAAGTGACACCTATGTTATAACCTGCAGTACTTGTAGTTTAGGCGTGACGAGTATATTTCCAGTGTATTAAATTGAAAATCGTCTAATATAACCAGGAAAAAGACGTGAAAATTACACAAAAACTGCTATCACATCGAACTTTGAAATTTTACTAGAGCTACTTAGTGAAGGAATTCGTAAAAATTAAAAACCTTAGTCAGGGATTACAATATGTGAAATTAACCGAGGCCGCTGGTTGTTAGACAAATTAAACTTAACTCACGAAGAAACTCTCTTTTCTCCCCTCTCCTTACCCCGGAAATTCTTATTCGTTTTACTCAGTTTACTAGAAAGTGTTGAGAATGCTCCCGAAAACTTCAACGAAGCCTCCAGAACCCTTGGAAGAGCTGGAGACATTTCATCCTATCACTGATAGACAGAACCTTTCAGGATCTCGACGTGGCGAGTTCTGATTGCGTGATAGTCTAAACTTCCTTGTTCGGATTGGATGGATTATAATAATTATTTTGTTGTTTCAGAAAACTATAAATATAAGATTGTTTTGTACAGAACTGACACTCTATTGTACTGGAATAAAGTTTCCTGTCTACTTATCTTCAGTCTTCTGAATTCGCGACTAGGGGGATTCAAAGCGTTTGAGTAATAAAGTTGTCTGTGGCTAGTCAAGCTATCAAGTCCCAGACATAACAGAACGAAAAATTAGCACTGAGTTAACTAGGATGAGATCAAATGCAAGTTTATTTTTAGAAGAACACTTAGACCATATTCACTGCATGAAATACACAGTAGATTTAATTTGTGGCCAAACAATATCATTGCAAGATTAACTTTGCAGTTAATTATTGCATGAACATAATTCACATTAACTGAATCTATTTGAAATTTTTTGTAAATGTATACATTTCAAAGATACATTCTTCATATCAGTAAAAATAACTTGAGAAATTCCTGATGGATTTTTCTCAAACAATTTATAACATTTTTTAAAAACCGCATTGTTTTAGTTTTATTTTAGAACGGTAAAATGCAATACTATATTTATATAACTTGAGATAAAACTAAATAGATTCTAGTATTTATGCAAATTTTCAGTTTATGTAATCATCGGTACCAAATGAATTATATTTTACTAAGCCTAATGTTATTTCTATACAAGGATATAAATTTATCTCACGTAGTTTTAATCACATGTCTAATGAACATGAAAAATAAAACAGTAATATCGAATAGATAATTTGCATATTGTTTAGGAACAACGTTAAATGTTGTTTTTACAGTTCGTTAGTACAATGAAAAATAATACACAATATGACAACAGGAAATTATACATTTAGACATTCAGAAATAAAATAAAAAAAGACAATTAAGTAAATAAATATATATAATAAATGTAATACATAATATATAATTAACCCTAAATGATATCTAAGCAGTTTGATAGAAATTTGATAAGTTCGTTTATATAACTGCTTGTAATCCATCCGAGTAACTGATTAATCCAACTATTTTTTTAGCTAATTAACAAGTGGATTATGCTAGTGGAATGTATGTAATTTGTAAGATGATATGTTATGATATTCTAAATTATACAAAATAATTTAGTAATTTATATTAGATATTTTTCGTTATTTAATAATGGAATTTTTTAGGAAAACAAACCCACTAACAGCGCAGTAACCATTTAATGCTTTCTAATACAACAAACTGAAACAAATGTTCACAAAACCACTTCAACTTAGCTATAATAATCAGCTCGCTAATAAGCTACATCTAGATTCTAGAATTTTAAGTAAGATTACCTGACTAGTAGAGCTAAAATAAGCCAGGAGAAAGTAAGTTATCCTCGATAACACTGGATGATAATTGGTAGTAATAGTGAATGGTACGGATAAAGTGGTTGTATTTCTATATTGTACTGAATACATTTAGGTAACACGCTTTAATGGTAAACTTGTTAATACATACTGTGAAGCGTGGTATATTTGTCTGTTAAGCAATATCACCGCTTAGTGCATAAAAAACGATAAATTAGCATCACAATTCATCGGTTAATTTCAAATCCACAAATCAAGTCAAATATTACAAAGATATTGATTTCACACATAAATTTGTCTGGTGGCAGCGTAAAATGTTCGTAGCCGTCAATACATTTCTTAGCTGTATTCAAAAATGTCAACATAATCATTGTTTGACTAAGAGAAATATGGTGCACAAAAAATAAGGGTTCATCAACATGATGAGTGAAGTTGATTTTAATTCAAAATGTATAATTCGGGAAAAATGTATTCAACATTAGTGAGAGCATCTTCACCTTCACTAATTCAAAAACTCTCCATAATTTTAAAGTTAATACAAATGAAGTGTATTGATAGTATTGCTTTTTACGCGACCAAAATTAGAACACCAAAAAATAGTCAACCAACTTACACTTTGAGTACCTGGAGGTACAGCTGACCAGGTATCAGCTGCTGTTGCATATGACTTTAAACAGGAACTGGTGTTTTGTGGTAAGCATCTAGCCACCTCTTCAAATGGACCGGGAACATGTCTGTTATTAAACATCTGACTGTCCATATTGATTAGTGGAACTAAATAAATCAATAAATAAACAATGTTTGTACTAACTTTCAATCGTTTTGAAGCATTACAATTTAGTTGGATAATCTGAAATAAGTGCCTTATAAAGTTTACAAATAGCCTAACTTGTGTACAATAATGAAAGGAATAAGAATCCAACTGATAAATTTTAAGATGAATAGCTATTTCTGTCAGTAATAATTTATTGTGTGATTTATTTCGTTTAAATCTTTATTCAAATGAATTTTACTTAATTGACGATCGTCAAAAATTTATCTCAGCTCGGGTATTATTGAAAGTGAAGGAGAACTAAATAGCTGTTTCGTCGTAGTATTAAACTCTCTAATTATACTCACATGGGGAAGTGCCATGGGTTGTACCTATGTTTTTCATGTCTCATATCAATTGTTTAATCAGCAAAACTACTGAGCTTGTATGGATTCGTGATTAAACATGACAATTATACAATGACAGTGATAGCTTTTATTTCATTCCAGACATTTGAAGCGCACTGGTCACAAATTATTAAAAGGACTTTACTAGCTTTTTTAAAGTTAGTGACTATATAACTGACTAAAGGGGCCTTGCATAAATCATTTTTAATTTGTAAGTAATTATTTGTACATCACATACAGATAATAATAATAGTAATAAATATAAATTGGAAACAGGTCTCTCTCTATATATATATGGTCGAATAGTTTAAGGAACCTTTTGTTATTAGTACATGTACATGTAATAATAGCTCAAAGTCCGTCCACCTTCTCTTTTTTAAGAATTGGAGAATTAAGCACAACACGTAATCAAGTTGAGCTTGTATCTTCTCGTTGGGCCTAAACTGATCAGCCTCTGTTGCTATATGTGCATCCTGAGCGGGTTGCCTCGATATAGTGGTAGTTCACAAGTAATACTTGAGTTGGATTGTGAATGGTAGGCGGAATCCAAGATGCGCGTTACGTCCTATCTGAGACTCATCGGCAAGAAGTACCTGCATCCAAATGTTAATGTTAACACTGGGATCGGAACTCAGTTCGCTTCGTGTCAAAAGCCACCGCGTTCCCCAATAAGCTACTGAGTCCGGAGGCTGACCAATTTCAGTCCACGACTAATCGACGGGAAGATACAAGCTCAACTGAATTACATATATACCCGTTGCACAAGTGTAACTGTCCAGACACAGTAACCTAGTGAGGGACGCGGTGGCGTTTGACACGAGGTGGACCGAGTTCGAATACCAGTGTGAACTTCGACATCACGAATTGATGTGAATCAGACAACCATTGATCACCTGGAAGCACTGGACAGCTGTTTCGTCCTAGTATGGGACTCCTCAGCAGTGCGCATCCACGACCCCATCGGGGATAGAACTCAGGACCCTGTGGCTCCGCGACGATCGCTTTACCATTGGACCACTGAGTCGGCTTCTAACGGTTGATATTTCCAATCCAGTCAATTCGTGGTATGTTGCGCGACCTCCTCCATGCCATCTTCACAAAACCCCTAATTGTAATTAATATCAGCTCACTAGTGACTAGCTCCTCGAGGTAATTCCTGGAGTTCTAGTGTAAAGACGTGACCGGTGGAGTTCAACTGTGTCGGGTGTGGGATAGTAACCCACCGATGGCATGGAGGAGGTCGCGCAACATATCACGAATTGGCTGGATTGGAAATATCAACCGTTAGAAGCCGACTCAGTGGTCCAATGGTAAAGCGATCGTCGCGGAGCCACAGGGTCCTGAGTTCTATCCCCGATGGGGTCGTGGATGCGCACTGCTGAGGAGTCCCATACTAGGACGAAACAGCTGTCCAGTGCTTCCAGGTGATCAATGGTTGTCTGATTCACATCAATTCGTGATGTCGAAATTGAATATTAACTACCTCCACAAAACCCCTAATTGTAACCAGTGTGAACATTAACATTTGGATGCAGATACATCTAGCCGATGAGCCCCAAGTAGGACAAAACGCGCGTCCTGGATTCTGCCTGCCAGTCACAATCCAACTTAAACATTACACGTAATCTATCGAAAACGGTGAATTTGGATTCCCCACACAATGCGTGAAACCGAAGATGAAATCATGAAATGTAAGCACTATCATTTCCAAGGTTAATACTGTCTACCATATTGTTTACTAAAAAACCGTTCATAGTTAGTTATAATATGCGATTATTCATGTGTTGTATGTAATTATTGTATAGTTAAAACTATCGAATGAAGTTGCTAAATGTCTCACTTTTGTTTATTAACAATGCTAATTCATGAGATGCACAATTATAAGCTTATTCTTATGGTTCATATATATATATATATATACTTTATTTACATAACCCACCAAAATGTGTGTGACTAGCTTCAAAAATCATTAAGCACAGTTTGTTGAATACGCTTGCTGATTGAATATGATATAACAAAGGTGAAATCAGACAGATTAGTTAGTCATTGAATGCAGATGATATTAGATACATACAATAGTATTATTATGCATTAAAATATCATTCTTTAAATAAATAAATTTATGTGACTACATTATGTTATGTAGACAGCCTAAGATTTTTTACATGTAAACGGTTTGAACTTTTCTATCGTTCATGTTCATCACTGCAGTCTGTGTCCGTTTTTACATCCTGAGAAGATTGTACCTAATAAGCGTTAGGTCACGAGCTTGCTTGTGATTAGCAACTCTGGGACAGAGATATATGTATTTCACTTACTAACCTAAATGCAATTTTAACGAATCTGAGAATTTTCTCTATACGTTTAGCCTTTTGCAACTAGTTTATTTAAAAAACAATAATAGAAAATTATTGGCCTGCACTTAACCTAAAAGTTTTATTGCGCACAGTGAACTTAAATCCGACTTTATGGTAACTGTACCAAAAACATTAACATGGATAAAATACTTTCTCTGGCTTAAATCCTTGCCTCTCAGATATTTACTTGGGTAATCTTTTGCACATATGCTTACTTGTATATACGATTACCATTTCACAATGGTTCTCCAAATGACATCAATTTTTTGATCAAATTACGTTTCAAACTCATATTTTTATTACCACAAAACAACTATAACTATGCTTCTCCGTAGAATTTTATGACCAATAATCACACTGATTGAACTGTCTACCATACCGGCGACATTTTGAAAGTATTTTCAGTGGTTGTCTGTGTCATGAAAACAACTCATCATCTTAGACTTTATACAAGCCGGGATTGTATGACAGTTTAAAGTGCTTGAAAGTACTTATAACAACAAAGCGATTCATTCTACATTCGTTTTCTCTGCAAACTCCATTCAGGACAGTCTAATAATAAGATAAGTACTTATATGAAAGTTTTAAGGCAAATGACATGAATTTCTTGTATTTAATAATGTCTGCATGTTATTCATTACAAAACTTAATCAAAATATACTAATTATTTAACTTCTTTATATTTATATTGAAGCAAATATTAACGTCATGAATAGAGTCTAATTTTCTAATACTATTTGTGCATACGATCCGAATGTTATGAATGACAGTCTGTTAAATAAATGTGAATCAAACTACACACTGCTAGCTACACACATATGCAAGAATGACTGTTTGAGTAAAACATACGACTTTGAGTCAGTATGTTACAGGAAAGTTAACGCAAAATCCCTTAATAAAGAAATTATCTTATGTAGAATTTACGAAGTGTGTATGAATTATTGCTTACAAAAATGTTGGTCATTGTTACCGAATGGCAGATTATCAAAATTTTGAGACAGTGGATCTGTTGATAAAGAATTCACCCAACTGCTTCCTTGATTTTCAAAATGATCATCAAAAGTTATCCAATGGTTTTCGCTTTTCTTCTGGTTCTTGTTTTAAAAGATAGGAAAATATACGATGAAACTTAATATCACTGGACTCTTATTAACAGAAATTTTTACTTCTCTGAAGAAAAATAACATTTATGATACTCTGAAGAATGCAAAGTCACTCATTTTCATTATAATGCCGATGAGTAACTTAGGCACTCTGACATAAAACGAAAGGTCATAACACAACGTTTAACATTTACCAAACGCAATTTATTCATAGTATATAACTTCTGACTAATAATATCAGTTATAGATATCTATCCAAAATGTGGACTTGACTAACAACATAGGTACGAATTCTCTATCAGACATTTGTATCAGCTAAGCCATTATAAGCTACTAGCGTGAAATGAGGGAATATCTATACATTTATACATAATGTGGGGATCATAGATCATAGAGCTTAAAATAATATGTTATAGCACTATAAAAAAAATTAAAACACAATGATTAATCTGATATTTCAATATGCGAAGTTAGTGGACTTTGGAAACGATATTACTAGAACTTATAAATGTTATATATTAATAAACTTTTAAAGAGTAGGGCTGCAAAGCAATGTGTATTGATTAGCAGATGTCATGTTTGATAAACTATGTACTTTAAGACGAACCAACTACAATCATAAAAATGAATCTTAATCAGCTGAATCGTGGTGTATCCTTTTCCACCTGGTTGAGTTTGATAACTCAACCACAGAGTGACAAGCCTTTACCTTCCTGTGTTAAGCACCCTAGATCTATATACGAAAACTCTTGAAATATCAATGACTGATGGATACTAAGTATAGCATCACATTGATCAAGACTAGGAGGCAGTGTAGTCACAAAACTAATGTAGTTCACTATGTATTTAATCCTGTCTACAAGCCTTCTGTATTCATCTTCATACAAAATTATAGCCAAGGTGGAAACGAAAACCACACCGTCTATATATTGGTGTTAGGATTTATAAAATTGATTCAAATAATAAGAGGCGGAAACACCGAGACAATAAATGCAGTGTAATGAGAACAAAGATTTGGTCAGTATAAACACAACTTGTAAATTCAAATGACCAAGCCTAGGTCAGTTTTAACGTTTGAAATGGAGTAGGTTAGTGTGTAAACTTAGTCTGGAATAACACATTCCGTATCAACGTCAAATTAACCAAAGTTATTAAAAAAATTCATGAACTGTTTTCAACTAAAGCTTCGGTCACTTTATATAAACAAAAACTGATCTTCCTCCAACGGGAGACTAAAATTGTGCTTAGGATTAAGTGACCTGTTATTTATATGCGATAACATGCAGCTGAATCTGTGTTATAACAATTTGCTCCAAAGGCTGTCAATATGTTAGCATCTCACTCTTCATGATCAGTTATTTGTATCACTTGTTTAGTTAGTCTTCTCAGTTACCGGCATATAAATCAGTTATAATTTCGAAGGAAGAATGTCTTTTATTACCAAATGTTTCTAGTTTAATATGAAGATTAATGATTCATTTATGATAATAAATCTAGGTAGTTTTCGTCACTAGGTATAATTCCATTTAGAGTGTATGCTTTTACAATGTTGAAATACTAAGTTAAGCAAACACTACAACCATTTGTAAACTAAAAGATCCAGTAATTATCACTTACACATTAAGTCAAGCTATTACGAAACTGAATCTACGATATTCTGAAGGTGCAAAATGCTGAAGTCACTATTCGACGGACAAAAATTGACAAAATAATTTAAATTTTAATCTAATTTTTAATTAACTTACTTTATTGTGAGGAACGTTGTGACCGTTATTTGTGTATTGCTTTTGAACATTTCCACTATCATAATTTGTTTGACTAGATGGAATAGTACTCTCACTAACATCCACTAGTTGAATTAGATCAGAATCATTTTCTTCATTTGTATCGAAAATGTTTGTATCTGAAGAATGTTCAGACTTACTCAGTATATCCTACAAAAATATATATCGTTCATTTTCGAGTAATGCTTAAAACATTAAATAATTCGGGAAAATACATAAACTTCAGCGAATAGATCTCTTTTCAAGAATTCACTACCAAGTTGTACAATCGTATATTATGTATGAAATTTTCACAAAACAATTCCGTGAGGAACATATGAACGATGATGGATGAACATAAATTAACTAGGAATACTTGACAAACATACAAACTGACAAATTCAACTAAATAAATGGAAATAATTAAAATGTTAACGTTTTAAAATGATTATAGACGTTAAGAAGATTCAATGAAATTCTGTAGGAAATACTTGTGAATGAAAGTCAAGGTATTGGGTGTGAAAAATTGTCAAACAAATACAGAATGCGGGGTGGGGGAGGGATGAAAACATTAATAGTACTATTACTAATATTAATAGTATGAATAGTAAAATTAGAACTAAAATTAAGGACATAGTAAAGACAAAAATAAGACATACATCTTTTGTACGCAAAGCTCAGACTTCGTATCATGAATAGACAAGGCCTGTGCTATCATACGAAGTTGAGTATGAAAAATAATCTGTAGACTTGAACGGATTCCCTAAACAACCTTAAAATCAGCCTGCGGATTAGGCGAACGATTAAATTCAATTAAATACTCCAGACTCAGCTATGGAGGTTGATTAGCTGGTTGTTCCATGTTTGCTTTGTAGACAGATCTTTTCAGTGTCCCGTCGCTTCGCCTTGTTAAAAGTACATAGAGAAATGGGATTAATGAATTTGACTCATTTTTTATTACTAATTCTAGGGTAAGCGGCAGGTAGTAAAGAAGTGTAACACATATTGCTGGTCGACATTCTCGTTGCATATAATGAACGTATCGTTCATGTACCTTCTATATACGTCAAATTGTTTTATGACTGAACTCAGTTGACTATTCTGAAGTTTAGACATAAAGAAATCTGCTAAAATTGGGCCTAATGAGATCCCATTGAGAATACATGTACATGCAGATAAAATTCGTTATTATAAGTGAATCGCATGTTTAGTGTGTATCGTGACAACAGTTCTTTCAAGTTATTATTTGGCAAGCTGATATCTGTGTTATGCGAATCAATATAATCAAAAGTATAACACATAGTTTCTGTCAATCGTACGCAGAATTGTTTTATGAAAATTTCATATATATATACAACTGCATAACTTGATAATGAATTCATTGAAAAGAGATCCCTTCGCTGAAATTCACTCTTTTTAAGATGTATAATGCTTTGCTTCACACAAGACATAATACACTTAGTATTGTATATTCGTTGGTGTTGAAAGTGTCGCATGAATTGTTCATACTACACATGACAGCGTATATTTTAGCCAGTAAACATAATGGCCTGTATTGGCACTATGTATTATAATTACATATTCAGTACCTATAAAAAAATTTGTAAATAATCAAATCATATACGACTAGTAAGTTGCCATGTATGACGTGATGACTTTATTTAAATGTCAGGCGTTTCATAGTGCTAGATCTTAATATTTTACGACATAAAAGCTACACAAGTATTCGATTAAAATATTGGTCATCGCGATGAATTAATTTGATATAGCCAATTTTTAGCACATGCCAATCCCAGCATCATCGTGATCAATGTAGATCAGCAAATATGTAAAGTTCACTACTGTACCCGACTCTACTTCACAAATCTGTGAAATTAAAGGAATTCTGACTCGCTTTTGTTCATCCCTTCATAGAAGATATATTTTAATATCATAAACCAAACCAAATTTTTTAATTTAAAATATATTTTTTCTAAATCGTACTAAAAGTGAATATGACCACTACATCAATCAATGAAATAAGTTATTCAGGGCAAGTTATAAATAGGGGATAAGTTCAATGATATCACACAGTACACGTTTGATTTTTTAAGGAAGATTGTCATTTTACTGGTTGAAGTGGATGCCGTAAAAATCAACAGTTCAGTAATCGAGTGACATATAGTTAAAAAATGAATACACAATAAACAACAGAATACAGTCAAGAGCATCAGGTTAGGGAGGAACTTTGTGACTTATTGCATCTTTGCAATCAATAAATATAAAATAATTAATTAACATTCTCTTTTAACCAATGAAACATCTACTGTTCTCTTGATGTATATAAAAAATAAGTTATGTCATTTACATAATTTATTGCAATATGTTATGCTAATGACACTTGTATAATGAAGTCTATGGGTTTAAAAAAGGATTAGGTGTTATATTATTTGAGTAGTTAGTATCAGTTTTACAGCTAGAAATCGAAAGGAATGAATAGCGGGGATGCTTTAGCTGCATAGGCTTCCATCGATTTACTAATGCAGTTGAAGTTTCATACTAGTATCTATTACTGAAGTACACCAGAAAAGACAGTTTATTACCTAGTCGTATATTTTCATTCATGTACAGAAATTGCCTTATAATCTAAATAGAATCTGTAGTTTAGTACTTCAAACACGCACACACTTCACAATCAATTATACTAAACAATGTTTATCTATTTTAAAAATATTAACTCATGTAACATATGAACGTCTCGATTTGTGTCATTAGAGTATTTTTCAACATGAATAATACATATACCACGCAATAAAGAAAACAAGTTTGGGCAGAAAATAAAGATACATTCACTCACTTCATTAGATGATACTATTTCAAGATTTGAATAGATGTGTTTTAATACACCGATTAGTTTCGGAGTCTGAAAACAGAAAATACATAGGATAAAATTCCAATTAATAATGCATTTATCAATGTGATGCTTACAAGTGGAATATCGTAGCATTTTATTGCACCATGCTGCTGTGTAAATCGACGATAATCACAGCTACGCTTTTACCTATAAACCCTCTTAAAATAAATAAATAGTATCACTTTGTCACTCAATGGAAAAAAATAATAGTCATCAATGCATATGGTACCTTATATAAAGTAAAAGAGTGAATACTAATTTTAGCCCACATCTGCAAAAACCTATTTACAGATAAATTCCATTTTCACTAATTTCCAATGATCTTAGTCTATTATTTTGCCCCAACATAGTATTTGACAAAATTATATTAGGATTTAATAAGATGGTTAGATGTGTTGCATATAATAAAACAAAATGCCTTATTTCATCACAAAGCTGACATTTCCAAGTCAAATAATAGACAAAGGTGGAGATTTTCGTAAACTGGAAAATGCTAGTACTTTAGATTTAGAAAGAATAAACGATAAATATGTTGAAAAATGATGGTATATTTGACTTTTCAAAAGGTAAATCGCAGTTATCGCAGTAAATAAATATTTTTCATCGATGATCATTAGCTTGAAATATACAGGCTCAATTGAATTAGGAAAGCATCTATCAGTAATTACTGGAAAAATATCACTTCCCACATATGTCTAATCTATCAAATTGTAATTAGTTCTAGGTCTTTGATTTAGTAACACTGCCGATTTGTCATACTATTTAGTCTATAATATAAACTTCTTCGTAAGTGAATGACATTAATAAGAACAAAAACATCTGGTCAGTAAGTTGTGTGAAGTAAAGTTAGGGAGCCTTGTTGTAAATTAACAGTTTAAAGTGAGGTAGACCTCTTCCCAGGCCTCTTTAAACAAACTGAGACATATTCAATGAAGTCGGTAAATATGCATGCTATTTTCTGCAGATTTTTATCATAAAAGATGTAAATAACTGTAAATGAGGTATTTAACAACACGTACTGAGAAATTAAATAAGTCTAATTTAAACCGGTGTGATTAACATGTCATTAATTAGATGCTAACAATCTTTATGCGCATTGATTTTGCAAATATAATAACATGAAAAATTGATTAGTGAATCACTACAATTTACATTTTGATAAAGCTTGTAACCATAAAATTGATGAACATTATCTCCGATTAACGTTTGTTTGACTATAATTCCGCATGACTGTAAGTCGCAAGGGTCAGTCCAAATAAATGTGATATTTTCAAATTTGTGCATGTGATGTATTGTCTGAAACAGTGTTTAATAAAAATAAAAAATCATATAGGAATTTTATAGTAAACACGATGAGAGAATGTTTTATGTCAACATGCAATTTAATTCGACATATACATTAAAATTCAAGATATTTTAGTTGTTTACATATGAATTTGATTTATCATTATGAATAAACGTTCACACATATAAATCGACATATTTTAAAATATTAGGCAACTTATTTGTAAATATTTATATTTAGTAACAAACATCAGTATAGTCGATCATATAGAATACTTTAATTAACATATTCTGTAGATTAGGGGAAGAGAAAGAAAAGCCTAGACCTCAGAGTGGATGTCCAATAATTGACTGAATTACAGTAGGATTATTGAAAAAAAGTGAGCATCTTACTTAAATTCCACATTTCCTCACTTTCACTTAGTTGACAATGCATATTATATATATAAACGCTGATTAAACTAAGTCTTTGTATAGATACGTCTTAGAAATAACGACTATTTTCTCGTCTGTACGAAGTTCATCAAATTAATACTCCGTTGTTTTTTCATAGCATTACACTAAGGTGTGGTCATTAGGCACAAAATATGTCCTTCCATGTATTGACAGGTACCTCTGTATTTTGTATCCTGTCAACGAAGACAGATTTTGCATTCATAAACAGTTTGAGATTTAATCATTGGTTTATTGACCTAAGTTACTTGATATCGTATAAAAAGACTGATATAAGAATATGGGAGATAAGATGAGAGACAAGAATGTCATCATAAAGCAGCCTGGTGACCTGATGAGGAGACTAAATCCTATAAAGGTTTTTTCTTAAGTTTAATGAAATTAATACGGGCGACAAAGGGACTAGGAATAGTGTGTGCTAGACAACTTTTCTATGTAGTGCATGGATTAAATCCAAACCTATTTATAAATCAAAGATTAATTCAGCCGTTTTTTTCACAATCATGAATAACTTTCACTTTGTTACCACTTATTTTTCTACATACTTTTAGGTATTCAAATGCACTTCATTCTTCTTGCACCTTTATTGTATCGTGTAATAGATTTAAATGACATGATATCAAGGCAAATATTTGTTGATTTTCTCACCAAACTTTCTGATGCATGTTTTCAGGTAATAAATTTTTGTGTATATATAGTTGATTAGTCTAGAAAATCTAAGTGGATGCGACTCAGTAGCACAAAAATTGTATTTGGAAGCTGAATTGTCCCTGAATTAACTACTACATCAAGTCAGAGCATTTACTGAACTTCATTTTGTATGTTCGTATAAGAAAACCTACAGTTGAGATTGACATCATGTAGATTTTACTTGACATAATAAGCGAACCGCCGTATTAAGAAATAAAAGTCCTGAAGTAGCTAAATTCGGCACTACGGGCTTGTTTAAAATGACAATTCGACATCTAAAATTTTAGCTATATCTTAAGTTACCTGGACCAACGTGTCTAAAGGACGATCAGATGTTAACTGTTTCCACATAAGCTTTAATAATGAATACGAAATATTGACATTAATGAAGTAAAACAAAATGCCGTTATATAACTTTCTGATTACTGAAATTAACACTAATATAGCCGATAGCGCATACACTTACCTAATTTTAACTCGATGAATACTGGTGGTAAACATATATTGAAAGTTACGTTTCTTGCCAATAAAACAGATGTTAACTGGGGGGGGGTGTTCTTAAATATATCAAAGTGAGTTAATCGCCATGTATCTCTGTGTACTATAATTAATTTAAGAGACACTAACGAGTATCAGCCACTACACTAAATTACACAGTAACCTAGATATCCGATAACGAATATTGTGTAATACAAGAAAAAAGTATGATTGCTAAAACACTATATTTATAACTAAATTACGAAGTTTATTATTTGAAAGCTTGGATTTAGAAACACGTGTCATTTAGATTAAATATTACTACTCACTAGACGATTACAGTGTTGTACCATTTGGATATTACCGACATGCATACTTGTTTCTATCCTTTTGTGGTACTGTTTAGAGAAATGCTGTAATCTAATATACTCAGTATAATGCAGTACCAAAAAATAAATGCAATTCTACAAATCTACAATGAGGTATTCTAGACTCTGTCGTTTACTTTTAAAAGGTTTATTTATAAGTATGATTATTAATCGCCTAGCTAACGAAGAACGTTTAAAACAGTCTAAACTATTCAAGTTATCTACAAAATGCTTTTACACAGATACTTTCTGAACAGCCTGAATCTTCAGTGGTTTTTTGTTACCTCTACCCACGCATTAAGATCTGTCATCCGCTTTACTAAAATATCTTTCTTGGGTCAAATAGCCATGTTTACAAACTGTCATACTGTGATTTTTGTTATGGCTAATCATTAAAATATGTCATTTAAATATGATGTTTAGGCGTTAGTGGAGCTGGACTTAAATAACGTAACGTCTTCAAATTTGCGTCAGTTGGTGTTTTAAGTATTGGGCTAATCTCATTTGCTATTAAACTGAATATGCATATATTACAAAAAACCAACTTACAGCACTTCGTAGGCCAACAACGCTAATACCACTAGTGTCTACGCGAATCCTCACTTTTTTCTTGTGAAGTTTTGATGTAAGAAGCTGCGCTTTAAGTATACCAAGTGATTTTTCACAAACAAAGTCACCACGAGGTTCAGAGACAGAAATATTTCCATAGAATTTTGCACGGTATGTCTGTGAAACAAAATTCTCTATCAGCTCATTTATTTTAGGTTCTTTTGCTTCGGTTTTAGATATATCTGAATCGACTTCAGTTTTGTCTTAAAATACATTGTTATTTTCCTAAGGTTTTGATAGAATTACCTCTATCATAGTGGTTAATTTTTTCATTTTCTTCAGTTATGTTACTTTGTTTTGTTAGTACCTAAAATTATAAACAGCAATAGCTGGTTATTCTTTTTAATCAACACAACTAAAATAATAATGTTATTATTTAACAAAATTCAAAGTCTGGTTGCAGAGTAGCAACCTTCTTATGAGATAAAGTATGACCAAAGTATGCAAAAACAATAATGCCGTCAAAAATGATCATATTGGCTACAAGGATCGAATATGTGCAAAGTGACAAACCACTGTAAACAATCGTGGCCAAACACTATAGACACAAAACAGTACCTAGTGGGGTTTAATGTCTAACCTAGCTTAATTACGCCTTGTGTAAATGGCCTTCCTAAGTTGTTATCACTATCAGCTTTGTTATGTGCTGACTTTATTAAGATACAGAGAATCAAGCACAACTATGCGTATTGTTCAGTACTTCAAGAGGGACTGCATACTATATTAGAATTGTCTAGTACTTGGTAACTGCTAGTAATACATATATACACACAATGAGAACTTTGAGCTTCCCGTAGCCTAGACACATAGCAACTCGAGTGTCAACGTCAGTGAAAACTTGTAAACCGCTGCACGATGCGTCGTGTCTCTTCTAAAGGTTTCAGAATTCTTTAGTCAGTTAATTGAGCCCCTCCCCAGACACGTTCAATATAAAACATCTCTGACTTCGAATGCCGTACCGCATCTATTATAACTTATATACTGTACTCAAGCAGTTAGCGCCTGTCCAAGGAATATAGCTTTTTTTAAGAAAGTTTAAGAGGGTTACGACTAAGTTGATTTCTGAGATCACGGATCTTTCTTACGTGAAGACCAAATGAATGTAACTCGTTCTATTCGTCATGCAGAAAACCAAGAGGCAGATGTGTAACTTTAATAATAATTCACAATATATTTTTTACTTATAACGACATTTTTCTGCCTTATAGGAAAATTAATTTACAGGGACACATGAATAAAGTTCACATGTCAAAAACTGAATATCAATCAGCTTACTGCCAACTCTCCATCGAGAATCCAACAAGTAAAATTCTCTACTTCATCAAGTAGCTGCAGTCATACTTTTTAATATAATTAAAAGAGATCTGGATTAACCTAGAGATTTTCATAACTAAAACACAAGCTGGCAAGACCTCTATCCTCATCAAGACAAAAATATAGGTAAGAATGGTATTTGCACGACACTACATGCAGAAAAAGTGTGGTTTTGGAAAGTTTCAATTAAAAAACTTATAATAAGAGCAATGATCTTTCGACATTTTGGTAAGATCTTCGAATTAAGTAGTATCTGGTAAAAGTTTGTTTTAAAGTATATGTTATCGCCTTAAATCATCGGTCATGACGAAATAGTCAATGAATGTGAGCAAAAATACCACGTTATTTTTTTGAAAGGATAATCACAGAGTGATTACCAATAAAACACAATTATAATGAAAAGTTAGATAATTCATCACTGTGATAAAAAAATACTTATTTATTATCAGTAAGCATCCATATTCAAACAATTTTAATGGACATCGGCCAAACTTTCAGGGGATTGTGTGTAAAAGTCTTTAAAGCCATCAAAATCTGATGTTGAAATGTCGATTTCAGACATATAAAGATGAATGATAAATAAAATACTGCATAAACGGTATATGAATGTTCTAGAATAATAAACAAACATTCTACTTTGCAAACTCATCTGAAGCTCCTTTTTAGACAAAAAACACAATTTTCACGGCCTGGCTGCAAAACTTTATTCACAATGAAATAATCCATACCATCTTTCTTCACGAAAACATGCAACAAAATTTGTATAATTTGATAAAGAACCTAAAATCAAACAATAAAACAATGTCTTCAAGGTTCAATAATTTGTTGCAAATGCACAAAAATTTTCCTTGGAAAAATAGTCATAAACTTGAATAGATGTCGCGGATTAATTTTATTTATATTACAGTGGTAAGAGTGGTAGTGACCTATTTTTATAGATACTTTTTCTAGATACACGCTCGAATAAGTAGAGTAGATTCAGCAAACGATAACATGATGCGAATTATTTTTCAAGATTACATGCAGTTTTGCGCATTTATTTTCATGACAGTTTAAGTTTCTCTCACATTACTTTGATAATGTATTCACAACTCTTTGATTTTTAGAGCAATTGATACAACGACTAAAGAAGCAATGGCCAATGTCAATATGCTGGCACATCACGATACCGAAGCTCTTGTCAGCCTAGCGGTTGACTCATCTGACTCAGCCATTGGCGCAGTTCTGCAACAGTGGACTGGCCAACGTTGGCAACCGTTAGCATTTATCTCAAGACGACTAAACGATACCGAAACGAGATATGGCAATTTTGGACGTAAACTGTTAGCCATGTACTATGTTGTACGACATTCCAACATCCCATTGAAGGCCGGGAGCTTACACTATTCACCGACCATAAATAATTGAAGTTTTCTGTAAATTCATCTTCAGACAAGTACTCTCCATGAGATTCGCGTCATCTAAACTACATTTCCAAGTTTCCTACTGATATACGACATATATCTGGGGTTAACAATGTAGTTGCCAACGCCTTATCACAAATACATGCCTTGAATCGTATCCAAAGAATCAACCTTGTTGAATTAGCTCGATTTGAAAATGAAGACAGTGATTTTCATCACGAGTTATCCACAACAACGCTCAAACTTCAAACAAAGACGATTGTAAAAGGTAAGAACACTTTAATTTGTGATTATTCTACAGGTACAGCCCGTCCAATCATCCCCAAGAGTTATCGACAATTCATCCTTGACATATTGTACAACCTCTCTCATCTTGAAGTTCGTGCTACATCTAAACTGATTGCCCAGAGATTCTGCTGGCCGAAGATGAATAAAGACATCAAAGAACGGGCACACTCCTGTGTGGCCTGCCAAAAAAACAAAGCAATTCAGCATAATAAATGCCCTCCTGGCACTTCCCCAACTATCGGCGCTCGATTCGACCACGTCCACCTTAATTTGGTGGGACACTTACCGTTTCACACGCTGGCCAGAAGCGATTCCACTGACAGACATCACTAGTGGAATGATTGCTCGCGCTTTCGTCGGACGGTGGATAGCGAATTTTAGTTGTCCATCTACAATAACGACAGACCGTGGACGTCAGTTTGAATTTGGATTGTTCCACTCTTTGACAAAACTTCTTGGAGCAACTGCCTACCACCCACAATCTAACGGTTTGGTAGAAAGATTTAATTGACGGCTGAAAGCATCACTTTCAACTACGAGCATCACGCAGTGGACAGAGGCTTTGCCACTAGTGATACTCGGAATTCGAAGCACTGTGGAAAAAGATGTTGGGTGCGTTGTGACTGAATTAGTTTACTGAACGACTCTTCAACTACCAGGTGAGTTTGTGGAAACCACTTCCACCTCGACAAACCTGGATATAAATTCTTACGTGAACCGGCTTACAAATGCTATGCGTTCAGTTAAGCCAGTCCAAACTCGACAACAGTCGACAGACACTCTTATCCAACCCACCTTAAAATATAGTACACACGTTTTCATACGTCTTGATGCTGTACGCCGACCTCATGACGCGACTAACGAAGGACCATACAAGGTCTTGAAATGTGAAACGAAATACTATGCGATCGACAAGAATGGCCATGAGGAGAATGTCAGCATCGACCGCCTCAAAGCAGCCTACCTAGAAGGTAGACCTTTCGACGTCGAACTCGTCACAACACCTCCGAAACTTCACGTGAGCGAAGCCGGGCGCTCATATCAACGACCATAATAATGAAAGTTTTCTGTAAATTCATCTTCAGACAAGTACTTCCATGAGATTCGAGTCTATCTAAACTACATTTACAAGTTTCCTACTGATATACGACATAATTTGGGGTTAACATGGAGTTGCCAACGCTTATACACAAATACATTCCTGACTCGTATCCAAAGAATTCAACCTTTGTGAATTAAGCTCGATTTGAAATGAAGACAGTGATTTCATCACGAGTTATCCACAACAACGCTCAAACTTCAAACAAAGACGATTGTAAAAGGTCAAGAACACTTTAATTTGTGATTATTCTACAGGTACAGCCCGTCCAATCATCCCCAAGAGTTATCGACAATTCATCCTTGACATATTGTACAACCTCTCTCATCTTGAAGTTCGTGCTACATCTAAACTGATTGCCCAGAGATTCTGCTGGCCGAAGATGAATAAAGACATCAAAGAACGGGCACACTCCTGTGTGGCCTGCCAAAAAAACAAAGCAATTCAGCATAATAAATGCCCTCCTGGCACTTCCCCAACTATCGGCGCTCGATTCGACCACGTCCACCTTAATTTGGTGGGACACTTACCGTTTCACACGCTGGCCAGAAGCGATTCCACTGACAGACATCACTAGTGGAATGATTGCTCGCGCTTTCGTCGGACGGTGGATAGCGAATTTTAGTTGTCCATCTACAATAACGACAGACCGTGGACGTCAGTTTGAATTTGGATTGTTCCACTCTTTGACAAAACTTCTTGGAGCAACTGCCTACCACCCACAATCTAACGGTTTGGTAGAAAGATTTAATTGACGGCTGAAAGCATCACTTTCAACTACGAGCATCACGCAGTGGACAGAGGCTTTGCCACTAGTGATACTCGGAATTCGAAGCACTGTGGAAAAAGATGTTGGGTGCGTTGTGACTGAATTAGTTTACTGAACGACTCTTCAACTACCAGGTGAGTTTGTGGAAACCACTTCCACCTCGACAAACCTGGATATAAATTCTTACGTGAACCGGCTTACAAATGCTATGCGTTCAGTTAAGCCAGTCCAAACTCGACAACAGTCGACAGACACTCTTATCCAACCCACCTTAAAATATAGTACACACGTTTTCATACGTCTTGATGCTGTACGCCGACCTCATGACGCGACTAACGAAGGACCATACAAGGTCTTGAAATGTGAAACGAAATACTATGCGATCGACAAGAATGGCCATGAGGAGAATGTCAGCATCGACCGCCTCAAAGCAGCCTACCTAGAAGGTAGACCTTTCGACGTCGAACTCGTCACAACACCTCCGAAACTTCACGTGAGCGAAGTCGCCATGCCTCAAGCAACAACCAATAAGCAAGTGGAAATTCAGAAGAGCTCCGTATCGCCGAGAGCTACACATTCTGGTAGAAATGCACGATTTCCAGAACACTTGAACGAATATTGAGTCCATTAACTTTTTTTTCTAATTTCCCACTCTGCGTATTGTGAAGTTTATATATATAAAATAAAAAAATTGAATAAAAATATCTTTTTTACTTTACGGTATGCATTTTACAGGTTATCGTACGTTTAAAAAAATATCAAAAAAACTTTCTTTTATTCATGTTAGCGTTGTCGACATTTTATGCATTTTTGTAGCTGTATTTACCTGCCAAATTGCTATTAAATACATATATATACAAATAAAATGTACATATTTAAAAATTTCCTCTTTTTGGATTTCAAGGATGCCTGGAAACGATCAGAAGAAAACAGAAGAGAACAATTACATTTTATACAATTTTTTTATGTAACGACACTTTAGCATAGGCACTGACGCCCAGAAGCTGCACAACATCCAAGCTATCAAAGGAACGTTTACCAATGTTTAACGCATTGGTTTTTATCCTTTGGCTGGTACGTTATAGGGTCCTCACGAACCCATTAGGGGGAAGTGAGCTGTAGCGGTAAATAATCCCCAAAATAAATAGTTACTTAGGTTTCGACATTGATGCTGACCATGTTTGTTTTAGCGGACACTACTAAGTTGAAGGCGCTCGGTCACGCATCATCACCAGATCACGTCACGCCGCACGGTGGAAAGCAACTCTCTCTAGTTTGCCAGCCTAGACGTTGCTATTGCATAGGCGCTCTATTCACAATCAAATATAACTTCCTTTCCATCTTTTATTGCCTTCTGATTTATTCTCACTCGTAAGAGTGGGTTCAAACTTTTGAAGTTGCCCTGGTAATACCGTAAAAGTAACTTGGTCATATATCGGGTGCACTTCAGCACACATTTATTTTCCGATTGCCCATGTTGTTCACCATCTAACGTGGAAGCATGCAAAAATGTGGTAAGATTCACACAATTCTGGTAACCAACACATAATATAACAATTAATATGCATCATACATATAGGAACACTAATCTAAGTGTCGTTTAAGTGCTATCGTTATCATATTAATATTGTATTGAGGTTGTTGCTGTAAATAATTCCCTAAATAAATAGTTACACAGGCTCCAACATTGATGCTGATTATATTGGTTTTAGCGGACGCAATTATTTGAAGACGTTATTCCACGCACCACCACCAGATCACGTCACGACGCATCGTAGGAAGCATCTCTCTTTAATTTGCCAGCCTAGACTTTGTTGTCCTATCGATGTGACCAGATGAATTTAATGATAGCACGATACTTCGACATATGGAAAGGTTTTCGAAAGGGTGCCAAACAACTATTAAACCACAGTCAGCAGTTTATCGGAATTATTATTCTACTTCCAGGGTAATTCAAATCTTTTTTCATAAACCGATATGAGGCAACAAATGTAGCTGACACTATTTAGAGTCAGCAGAGTTGTGCAGAGTAGTGTTCTAGAACCCCTGCATGTATAATGCATATCATTAGTATATGCATGTACTTTATTAAAAAAAGCTATTCATATATGCTGACTACTTGCCTGTAGTCTATAAGACTAGTGACCGGGAAGCAGCAGAAATCATCTAAAATATACAGGATTAGCTAAACAACCTAGGAAAATGGTGCTCAGATTGGTATCTGGAATTCAGCACTGGAAGATATGGACTGTTGTTTAGGAAACAAACTCAAAAATACGAAACTGAAGTCCTTACAAAATCTCACTTAGTTAGGCATAAGTAAAAGAGATAAACTACCAACAGAGACACACGTGACAGGCAACCATTCAGTATTTCGTATTTTACTAAATGCATCTCTTAAGTATATTGGCGCTGTAGCTGAACAGGCCATTTTTTCATACTAGGAATAGTGGGCTTCCTTAATACCTGAAATTGGTTGAGCATCACGGACGTGCAACACGATTACGTTTCTGATTAAATCATATAATTGAACCATTGTACCTCCATTAACACTTTACTTGTTAGAAACAAAATGATATATCTTCAATCAAACCATGCTTTGAACACTTAATAGTTGAACGTTGCAAGTTTTTTTCAGAAACTATATTTGTATGTATATTATGTAGACATTTTATCCTGAATTCTGCTTAGGTTGCACAACAACGTGTTTACCTAAGTAACGGCATTGCATAGACTCAATTATTTCGCAAAGGGTTGCCGCCGAATTTAGCATCTTCTATTAAAACGCATCAGTAGCCAGGTCTCACACATACCCACTACTGTCTACTTACCTTTGGTAGGTTTTCTATTTATTTCTGCATCAATCGCATATCATTCAAACCTGTTACTGGATCAACTTACTAGATTTTTTATCATTAACAGCTCCACTAGCATTACGTTAGCTTCCGCTAATCACTTGTAAAGCCTGAGGATTCTGTTACACTCCGTTTGTAGCATCACTTCGTACTTCCCCGAACTAACACCATTTACAACAATGTAGTAACAGTTAGGTATCTGATTTTAGTTAGCAGCTTTAGTAGTTTGTGTAACCGTCAATAAGATGCCTAACCAGATGAAGTTAGTCAAAATAAAACTTGCGACGTTGAGTATCGAGTAGAACGATATAATTTCAACCGAACCAGTAAACATATGAGTCTAGCATTATAAAAGGAGGAACAGTGGAGATCTTAACTAGCAAGCATGACAGTATGGAAAACGTCAGATTCACCTTGCCTGCAGGGCAGAACCTGTGCTACGTCTTATGCCAGCTAATATGGTTTTGACAAGCATCCAGTAGTGATGTTTGAAATACTTTGATATGCACTACTCGGATTTACACACAAATATAAGTATCCACATGACTAAACATTTATTTCATTTAGTACTATGGAGCAAACTAACTCAATAATCATCATGTTCTTTTTGTAACTACTACAACCTCGCAAAGTCTGTCCCGTCTGTAACATAATCTCACTCGAAATTCCAGACTGAACAGTATCTTAGTAATCTTCACCAATAGTAAACATGTTTAGCTGAACTGTAATACCTTGTGTCAAATTGGGTAGCAAGCCCAACTAAGACATTTGAATATCGTACCAAAGAGGTATGTTGTATCTTCGAAATGCACCTACAGCACCCCACCGTGGCTACTCACATGAGTTTACCTGTACGACAACCCCCATTTATCTAGAGATTCGACAGTCACTTCTTCGATACAAGCAAGTATAAGCATAAAACTAAGCAATGTGAACGGAAAACATACTTCTTGAGTGAAGCACTGTTGATAGTCACTTATGTGATGTTCTACAAAGCCTCAGGAGAGCAGACACATGCCGTTGCCATTTCATTGTCTCGACTTAATGGCTTCAGTCTAGACGAAGTGAAGGATGAATTTTACAAAGTGCCTTCTGTACTTCTTCATACAGCTAAATACTCAGATTTGGTAAACAAAGTAGATGATCTCAATGTCAAAGTAGCATTGAAAAATAATGCATGCAGATGATGAGTCCCCCACACACACTATGTGAGAATCGTTGCTTCGAAAATTGTCTGAACCAACACCCGAGCTGCAGACAAGGAGTGAAGTAGTCGAGGGTGTTGACCAATCCCTCGTCTTGGAAGTCTGGTCACTTCCGATGGGTTGCTGCCTGGAAAACGTTAGTACAAATGCAAAAAGCCAAGTTTGCTTTTACCGATTTCGTCACCCATAGCATAGGTGAGATATCTGTCATTCAGAGGAAGGACGAAGACACTGTACAGCAGTCTGCCCTGTCTTACTGCATGGATGTGGGACGCAGTCATTAAGAACAGACGATACTCATAGGTTTTTGGTACTTGATCATCAATATCTTCGAAAGATTGATCACATTAATTGTGAACACCGAATAGGTGAAACGAGGCTAGATGCTGAGTATTAGGGGAAGGTGGTAGTCGATGAAATTGTGAACCTTCATCAACCGAAGTGGTTGGGACGTGTTACATATGCCCAACGATCACCTAACTCGACGTGCGATGGTGATCGGTATAGGAGTATGACAGAAGAAAGCTAGGTGCGGCCAAACCAAAACATAGCATCAGTCTATGAAGTCAGATTGCTAGTGTGGTCCGTGTTGGTAGATATAGACTATCTGGTTGGTGCACGCTCGAACGTCGTAACCATCGGTTGGAGACTGGTTGACATAGCTCAGAATCGGCTAATTTGGCGAAAGTGTATTCACTTTATTCCTAAATTGTAAGCCTCAATTTATTTTATGGTTTTCTTCACTCGAGATAGTTCTTTCTTCCTGAACCATGTTCCGCATATCCACCCCACCATTTTTACTATTATTATCACTAAAGTAACTACTACTTCTGCCTATTTAGTGTTAATCTTGCTGTGCTGCTAAGTTGTAGAAACTTGATTCGGTGCAAACGTGTGCCAAATTTTGTGTTATTTATGCATGCACATAACTCATACCGTAGAAAATCGGAATACGTTTCAATTGTATCTTGAAGTTATTATTGGTTTAAATAATTACTCGACAAAATGCTAACTAGTGTTTCAAATAAGTACAGAGGGTGCATAATATAAGATTCAAAATATAAACCATTAGCATTCAAATAAATAAGGAATATAAAGTAGATGAAAGCTCTGAAACCAGAATTTACAAAAGAAATAGTCAATGTAGTCTCACGTATCCACATCTGTATCTCTCGAGTCTTGAGGCTCATGTATTCCTTCAACAAGTCGTAGTAATATCATTCGTGCGACTGTAGAATTAATAAAGAAAAAGCCGTATAACAATAGATGCAACTCTGAATAAGAGAATGGGAATCAGTTTACACACTCAACTGTTACATAAACGAGGTAAATTATTTAATTTGGTGAAAAGCAAACAATATTACAATGAGTATCCACAATCAATGATGTCCATAAAGTATATGGTATTTCCGAAAATCAGACAACTACTGAGCAGTTGTTTTACGTCGTTCAGATCCATGTCATAAATAGTATATTGGACAAAGTAAAAATGCAAATACGTAAGCTGTTAACATATCTCCTATGGAAAATTGACTCGATGCATAAGATAAAAATATTTCTTAAATAGATATTCGTTTAGGATATGATGATGAACTACTACTTCTTATGGGGATTCGGTTATTGCTCTTATATATATATATATATATATATATATATATATATATATATATATATATATATAGGTGGCTTGATTTTATGCGAATAGTACAGTGCACATAGAAATATCCATTTTCCACATATACAGCTTCTGATGTCATATTAGCTAAGTCAATATAAGAATAAACACTAATTTTGTATAGAGACAATTCAAAGTAACGACTTGTCTCTTTGTTATATATTTGTCAACTGAAGGTAAATTTTTCGATTAGGTCACAAAAATGATGACTCTAACTCCACATTACGGTTGGTTTTGGGAAAATTCCTTTACGTCTAACGTCACTCAGAGATTTTGATTGAGAGGGTGATAGTGTAGGTATTTCATCAGCACAAAATAATTTTCTCAAAGTAATAGTATAAGTAAACGTATTACTCTTTCAATGGAATCAAAATTCGAGATCTTGTAGGTTTGACTTGCATACAGCTATTATTTTGAGCGTTTTTGAAGAACTATCAAATCTCGGTTTAGCTATAGGAAAAGTAAGTTACAGTTGGTAATAATACTTTAACTATGAAAATGAGGTGTCGTAAATGTAGTCTTTTATAAAAAGTATACCGAAACAATACAAAAAAGTGCAACAACAGTTAATGAGAAGAGTATAGGTCCATTGATCCTCATTGAGATGAAAGAGGATCAGATGTAGATTCAGCTAAATCTGAAAACTGAGGGACTGATAACTAATTAGGGTTAAAAATTCCTATTGTGTAAATTAGAACAACAGATATAAACGAACATAATTGTTTTCAAGTAGATCATCAAGCTTAAGCCTAAAATACAATATCATTTGTAGGCAGACATGAAAAATGTTAAGACAATCAAGGCAATTTACGAGTCAATGATCACGATAGAATAGATAGAATACACAAATAATCAAGATTAGTAAAAGCATAGATTGATCATAAAATGATAAGTGCCCTAGAATAATAAAAACAACCTCAATAAACATTTCAACACTGGAGGTATATCGGAATTTAGTCAGATAATAATTGTGAAAAGCTAGTAAATAGAAAGGGAGAACAACGAAGACAAAAGGCGTAGAGAAATAATCTACCAGGTTTTACCCAGCCACGAAAGAAATATGGAAGTTGAAAATATCTTTTAAACACAGAGACTACGATTGTTGGTTTGAATTCCTATAGCATCTCCTACATACAATAAACGAAGTTTGAGAAGTTGATGGAATATGGTGCATCGCAACGAATGATTTGATTTCTTTTTAACACACGACAGCTCTCCAGCAACTGTGATAAAATGTGTCATCTTACTAGGTTCGATCGGTTTCCTTGTGGAAACTTAACAAGAATTTGTAGTGAATAAGCGTCAAACTACAGAAATCAGTAAACTGACATGTTGATTATCTCCTTCTACGGACATTTCTACTTGCCAGTGAAAATGTGAGGGTCATCGGTATAACGACAGTAGAAATCGAGTTTATTAATAACCTTCTACAGAAGACCTATTCCACTATTCCGTCCATGTTGTGTTATTAAAAACGAAATGATCATTCTTTGCACATCTTAAAGAATTTTAATAATATTCTACAAAATGTAACATAATTAAAGGCTATATCTTTCGTCCTTGAAGTTCGTAAGAATAAAATTAGCCCACTATCCTAGGTAGAGTCATGAGTACATGTTGATTAGGAGCTCGAAATAAATAATCCGTGCAACAGAAAAAGTGTCTTTCAGGATAGACTGAAGAATTAGTTCTATATCATTTGAATCAGTCACGAAGTTTCAAATATAAACCATTATAAAATGATGATCGACTGCTGTTTTTATCATTCTTATCACAAATAATACATCCATCATTTTACCATCAATCTAGATTTCATACTTACTATTATTATTTGTACGATTATCACACATAAATCACTTTGACAGGTTCAAACTTACTAATATCTGCATATAAATTATACTGTATATTAGAGTAAAGTCTGGTGATAATCTAAGCGATAAAAATACTGTTTACTTGTATTTTTCAGAGTATTATTGCTCAGCTCACTTATGCATATAAGTAAATATCCATGGTGAGTCAACTTCAATAAGACTTTTCTACAATATTTCACAAACTAATCAACATTGTATAATCAGATAGATAAATTGGCTATTCTGCCGTTAGTTGAATCCAACAACATATGAGAGTGGAATCCGCATAAAAACTAAGTCGGTTTAATAAAGTAACATATCAGGAGGAATCGAGCTGAGAGAGTGATGAATAACCGTATTGATGGCTGAGTTTTAGTACTTCTAATATCATTCGATCTTTCATCCAAACCTTGATAAGTTATGGATCATGTTACATTTTCAGCTGTTTTCAGAAGGCAGATATTTGTTCTGATAAATTATTCAAAATAACTAATACATCATACTGGTTGTACAGTGTTTTATTAAAACCGTATTTATCATATGCGATACGACACATAGTTCTCTTGATTTAAGAAAAGTCAAAGAAAGCTTAGCATATTCATAAACAATACAGTGTTTTACGTTTGTATGTTCTCAAAGTAGTAAAGAACAAACTTACCACGACTAGCTCGTAGACGTGCGATACTATCCAAATGATTATTCCCAGAGCTTAACATTTGTTTTGTTCTTATTTGATTTGTTTCACATAACTGTGGAGAAAACAAAGTCAAAAAGCAAATAAGTCAGTAACCTAATGAATCAGTCAGTTACACCGTAAAACTTGGTATGTGCGTACATCAGTTTAAGATGCTATGCCTCGTCGGATAAAATCCCAAAGTAGTCAGGTAGTAACAGAGTTAGTATTGATGAAAAGGATTAAACTGAAAATTTATATATATATATATATATATATATATATATATATATATATATATATATGTAATCCAGTAAACAGAAAATCATGATGAATTTAGAAGCTAAGACTTTGGAGGTGGACAAGGAATGGATGCGTTTGCATCATTGCGAACGATTTTGGGCCATGCCACACAAAGTCTCTAACCATCAGTTACGATCATCACGTGGACGCCAACCAGATAGTATGCACCTATTAACATAGCCCGATTGTCAATGACTTCATGCACTGGAGACATGTTTTGGTTTGGCCGCCCCTAGCTTTCTCCCAGCCTACTCCTACACTAGACAGCATTGCTTGTCAAGAAAGGTGGTGGTTGGACATACGTAGCACATGTCCTAACAACCTCAGCTGAAGATTTACTACTTCATCAATCGATTTAACTTATTTACCTGATGATCTAATCCTAACCCAAATATTGCTTACTCGGTGGTCCCAGCAAATATGAGGAATGCTTCAAAGATATCGATGATCGAATAATAGAAGCTAAAGAATATCCTCTATCCTTAATGTTCATCCATAAAGTACAATTGATCAGACTGCTGTACAGTAAACACGTCCCTTTGGTCAGTAGACGGATGTCTCGCCTACGCTACATGAGACACAGATTGACAAAAACCAATCGAGCCTTCCGTATACGAGTCTAGACTTCATCAGATACTAGACCATAAGAACTGATGGGAATTTCAAGATAAGTAGGGCGGTTAGCACATTCAACTTCTTCTCACCCTATCACCAATTTCGGGGCCGACGTAAGTCAATTCTGAAGCAGCATTTTGCATTTGGATGGCAAGAATCGCATCCCAAACATACACACATTGCTGCGTAAGGCGGTCAAAAGACACTGCAACTTGTCGGCATTTTCATCCAATAAAACTATGTCATATGCATATTCTAAGCCAACGAGTTTATCTCCTAGAAGATCAACTCCTGAGAACTCAGACGACGAGAACGTTAACGGCAGAAGCATGTCAATGATAAAATTAAATAAAAATGGGGAGAGCTGACAACCCTGACGACAATCTACCATAAGCTCTGACTCGACGTGTTCGAGTAGGGAGCGTGTACAAGGTTAACGTACTTTTCTGATACACCTTTTAATGACAGATATCGCTACATAACATCATAATCGATAGAATCAAACGTCGCTTTAAGGTCAAGGAATATAACCATTGTTGAACATCAAAAAGTGAGCCAATGTTCCAGAACCAGGGAAAGTGTAAATATTTAGTCTACATAACCATGTCCAGGTCTAAAACCACCTTGATTCTCTCGAGTTCGCCCATCACGAGCTTTAGTTAGGCGTCAAAGTACTAATGAAGTTAATATTTTAGATACTATTTGTTAAATTCATTCATCCGTAATTGCCACAAGAGGACTTTAGTTCTTTCTTATAGACTGGGATAATTAGTGACCGACACTAGTCAGATGGGATTACGGCCAGTTCCCAGATCCTAGCTATGATCTCAGTGAGTCTCGCTATTGAACTGAATCAGATTTTCTATAGCTTTCTCAACCTCACTAAGACTTTAAAGACAAATAAAAATTTGTCATTCAGATTGCTTTGAGATAGTGGGCAAATGAGATGAAGCCGACAACCAGTTAAACTGATCCATAGTGTTCTGCCCATCGTTCTAAACCTGTGGATTGACATTGAATAATGGTCCCATGTTTTTCAAAGAGTTTCACTTACAGTTGGATTACTGATACCCGTTTCCTTGTTAAGTATGAACAGTTGCACATTGTTACCTATTGCCTCTGCCTTTTCCATTTCATTAGTTTTCGCTACCCACCACTGCTCATGATCATTACGTAAGCTTTTAACCAGTTTGTGTTTAAGTTACCTTCGCTCCTCATTGTGTTCGGAGCCGAATGGAATGTGTTGCCGAGCACCTATAAGATCCGAAGATGCAGGTGAAATCCACTGGATTTTCTTAACATTTTGGTTAAGATCACGAGTAGATATCACTGCTACATCAACAGCCTTTTGGATATCATTTCAAGCTAACTAGAGGTTGGTATCGCTCACGAGTTGACTAATTGGTTTTCTACTTGTCCCTGAAATGTATTTTTGACTTTCACATCATTAAGTTGAACTATGTAGGGAATCCTAGCCATGTACCTTTTACGTCCAGTGGGACGCAGACTAATACGCATACGTACGAAAGCATGATCGGAGTCTAAACATGTACTCCACAATGAATGGCAGTCTTCTGTCAAGCCTCTCTAACAATGGTTGATAGAGATGTGGTCTATTTGAGTCAAGCGTCGAGTTGATTGTGGAGGTCGCCATGTCAACTGATGTCTTTCCTCATGCTTAAAGTTAGTGTTTGCAAAAAATAGACGGTTGTCCAAACACAATTGTAACAGACCGTCATCACTATCCGTACGTTGAGCTGTGACACCTTAGGATCTACCTAAGTCCCTTTCAGTTTCGTTTCGTCCGTCTACTTAGGCATTTAAATCACCAACCACCAATACTATATCAGTGCGTCTAGCTTTTCGAAGGAGGTCGGAAAGCTTTCTGTAAAATTCGTTTTTCACTTCATCTGAGCTGCAATCAGTGGAAGCACAGGCAAAGACAACGAGGAGGCAAAGGCGTGCAACCCTATCTTTCTGAGTTCTTATTGTCTCGTTTAGACGAACAGCGAACAGACGACTGTCTGTTACAATCAAGTCAAGGAGAGCCTGTTTGGTTTTTGAACTTAGCGTTATACCTGCTACAGCAAGGCCATGAGTAGTAGAGGTAGGGTATCAGGAAATATGAAGATTGGATCGGGCAGGCTCTTTATTTTGACAAGGTGAGGTCAAGAGGATGATAGTACTTGGATCCTGTATACGCGTTTCAGATAGGGAGTTTTTGAAGTGTTAGCTCCGCTCTTTAAAAGGCCTTACCGCCGGAGACAGAAATCCGTGGAGTAAGGTGAGGTGCGACATTTTTAGGGTCGACCTTTTCTAAACCCACTCTTCCTTTATGGGAAAGCAGGATAGCTGCAGACCTTAGGTTGTTGTCGTTAGTCTTATCGCTCCCTAAAAGACCTGACTGGCATAGTAGGACATACAGGAACATGCGTTTTAGCCAATGTAGCTCGGTTGGATCATCATGACAGGTAAACCCGACCACCACGTCAAGGTAGCAGCTAGGTTGAAACTTAATGAGTGTGACTTGTATGATACTACCTGGTTGCCAAAGCTGAAGCAAGTGGGTTGCAATTTGAACCTGAAAATGACTAAGTGAAAGTCAAGTGCTCTAATCACTAGGCTACTGATTTATATATTAGACACAGTAGACTTGGGGTATAACGATAATAAATGTAAATGGAATAGTTTATTCGAAATTTTATGAATGCCTTTTTTTGTGACACTATGATTTAATATATTTATAAAGAAATATAATACTACCCAATTACTCAAATCGAAGTAAAGCGAGATTCGAACCTATGACTTAGAGGTAAATACCTCGACCACTGATTAACCTACCTTTTTTCAAAGCTAATTATTCAAATTTTGGTGAATGTTCATACAAATCAAGATACAGCTTTTACAAGACCATAAAATAAAATGAACTAACATGACTAGCCGATGATACAACACAAGTAGCACAAGAAAATTCTATTACATCATATAGTAATTGCAACGTCAAATAACCTTCAAGTAACGCAAGTTATATAAAGAGTGTAATATAATTGGTATCAGATATTAAGCAATTACTACGGTTGTACATGAGCACTATTTTAATACAATCTGAGATAAACTAACCATATGATGAAGCTGTATTGAAAATCAACATTTTAGGCCATCGGCTAGTGAGGTAGAAAATTCATTATTACAGACTTACATTCAAGTTAATATTTGGTCGAAAATAACCCCACTAGATAACCTACTGTGCTCTTGAACCAATTATTACAAGGCATTCGATCACTTTTTCAGTGTAATTTAATACTTTTTCGAAATGTATAGAGAGTGAAATATTTTTGTGAATATTAATTCTTCACTATAGGCATTGTTTAAAATGCAAAGGTTGTGAGGGTAGATATCGTATTTATTGTCGATGTACGTATTACTGTTGCAAATCTACATAGAATATTATAATATAATTTACTCAGTTATATAAATTGAAAACTTTCACAATTGTATAAAATGCTTCTTAAGGACATTTACATACAATAGTGGATGTTAATTTAATTGGAAATATAGAAACAGATAATTAAAGACATGCTTGAACTCCGGTCTTTTACTAGCGACATTTTTGTTCGTTCTTACAGTTTATCATGAATATTTTATTAGACCAGATGACTCCGCCACAGGACATTCAATCAATACTGAGAGCGGAGGAATTTCAGTAACCTATAATTAAGAATAATGACTAGTAAAAATTCAGTTGCATCTTCGAATTACAACTTTAGTCATTTGAGAGCACAGTGTAACATAACAACATCGCATTAAACGTGAAATTTTATGTATACCTAACAATATATATCGGAAAAAGTTTGATAAGGATGAATAACATTCACAAGTATATTATTTAATGTCGACATACGTGACTTGCTTCTTCTTCATGTTGATTGACGACTTTGAAGAAAGTTGATTTATCACAGTCACTATCATCAATATCACTGTTGTCATATATATTTGGATCAGGTTCAATGATTTTTATAGACCGATCAATTCCACTGACAGCAATCACTAAAATAATTAAAGTTTTGGAAGGCTAAGATGTTACTAATAGGGTAACTTAACCTGTCAGTTGCAAACAACGTAAAACCTAGAACGAATATACAACTGAACAAATTAACATTAATACAGATTCTATTCTGAATTATACTTATTGTATGAAATCAAAGACAAATAGTGGAAAAATTTGTAAAAGTTTCATAGCAGAAATGTAATTATAAATAGAAATAAGCATTTCTTATCGATAAAGTCAGTTAAACAAGATAAGATTTATAGGCTATAATTGAACAACGATTTTATAAATTAGTGATATAGTGCAAACTTGCTTGGAAAATGAGGATGAGGAATAATTCGATTGACTACTGATGTATCTGCTTTAATAGCAAGCGCAGGCTTCCCTGTATTACGATCCCACCCAATTAAATGGCCACATTCAGATCCAGAAAGAATAAAATTTCGCCCCCAAAATGTTGACACTTTGACCTACGAATTAGTAAAAGACGAGATAGTCTACACTCATTAATCCAACGATTATCGCATGACAACAAATCGGTAAATGTTTGACTGAGATTATCTACAATATTCTTAGTATTCACTAAGTATATATTCTATCTTTCAGTTTTAGTCCTTTTCTTCATATTAGAGTTAAATTATCATTACAAATTCCATTACAAGTTCTAACTTATTATATTTGTGTTTTTCATCCGGTTGTGTTACACCTACATACTAACAACTGACAGTTTTAGATGATTCCAGACACTTGAAATATTTGGTGAAAATCATAAACCAATCATCCACCAAATGAAGAAAAAATGATTGAAAGTTATGGATGCAACACTGAACATTGAAAATGTTATTGATAACCTCAGTGAAAAATTTTAGTCAAAACTGTCAACTATGTTACTACTGTTCATTGTTTCAAACCCTAAAATTTAAAATAAAAAGTCAAATATATTAGCGAGTTATCAAAAATCGTCGTACTGTTATATTTCAAACGTTTTCGAGTAGAGTTTTTTTGATGACTTTGAGATAACGAAACACAATAAAGGAAATAAATTGGTTTCTTTTCGATAGAATGTTTTGTCCATGTATATCATTGTGCTATAAATTCCTAGCATTTAGTAAGAAACTGTAGATTTTGTTGTTAATATTAATAATTATAATTGATCAATCTATTTCGAGCAGATATGCATTCCTAGCTGATTGTCTCGAAATAGCTGCTTCGCAGTAATTTTTCAAAATTGAGAGATTGCGGATAGAAATGAAATCCAAGATGCGCGTTTCCTCTTAATCGATATTAATTGGCAGGATATACATTGAGACCTGAACTCGGTATATTTTATTTTAAACCTTTAATGAGTTATCCACTCAACTACTGAGACTAGACAGTCATTAACTCGATCAACAAGTATAATGTTTAAATAATTTGTGAGACACTAAAACCTCTTGACCACCCCCTCTCCCAAACCAAATAAAGAGAGACACAAGTCATGGATTCCAGGAATAGCCACCTTTATTTATCAGAATTCTTAAATGAAACGAAATTTCTGAGTAATTTCAAGATTATCCTACAGTGTTATTTAGTGTTAAGTATAATCCAAATGAAATAAGATTTAATTTAATGATGTGTAGCAGTATATAGGTAAACATGAATGGCATTAACAACAACATACCACAGTGCTACAGCATTCTCGACCAGAATATTTCATAATTTCGCGGCATCTTGGAGAAGAATTCATAATTTTAGAAATATAAGCATCCGTTAAATAGTCGATAGGAAGTTTTGGTTCACGCCGAGAACCTAAGATAGGAAACAAGAGTTAATGAAAGAATAATGACATAATACAATCAGCAATTCTAATATAACAAATATTTATTCAATTTTAATTAATCTAAGTTAAGGACATTGTTTACTTACTACTAATTTTTTCACATAAAATTCTTAAATATGCAGACAAAAAAAAACACTATGAATTTAATAAATAGTGGGATTCATCTGACAGTAAACAACTCTAGCGTGACCAACATAAATATCACGAAATAACTCTGTGTACAAAAGTCGCTATGTAATCAGATATCTCAAATTGTTAAAGTTTTTAAATAAAAACATTCTGAAAATGATGAGAAATAATTCTGTAACTTTCAATTCCAATAAAACAATTTTATAAAATAACAACTAATGATAATTTGTATGCGTAATACCTGTGTTAGAAGTCTGTCTAGTAGCTGATTCAGAACGACTAGACGATTCTGGCTGAGACTCAGTTGATGTTTCATCTGAAGAGCTCACATCTGTTCTGGACCGATGCTGTGTGAGCCACCTGGAAAATGTAACACAATATTAATTATCCACAGGAAAATGGAGATAAACATGTGCTGAACTGATGTCATATTATTAGGGAAATCAAATTCATAGGGGAATACTAATAATATTTCGAGTATTATTTATCTACCAGAACTTTACTACTCGAAATATATATAACTGAATCGTCGTTTGATGGTAATGAAACCTTGGGTCAAGATGTCGGCTGACGTATGGGTGGGTTGGAAAAAAAAAAGGACAGACAAACCATAAAGTGAAGTCAGTCCGTTGAGTCGTTGATTGTCAGACTTAAGCATACTAATAAGTGCAGGTTACCTACTTAAGGTAGGGGCGATAACTGAAACCAATGGTTAGAGATGATAGAAGAAATAACCCTGAAATAATCTCAATAAGGAAGGTGCATTAAGGCTTTGTCATCCTCTAGATCTTGAATCTTATTATTTGTGTATACAAACATTTTCATTTCATTTGGTCGAACTATATTTAGTCAGTCATCTTGTTAATTTGATCTCATTGTGCTATGTGTTATTTATGATTGATAAGTGTACAGAAAAGTTTAAGCTTTAACGGAAACTGATTAAGTAAACTATGCATGTGTTATGAGATATCTAGATATGACAAGTAACGTCATGTTAACTTAATAGTGTGAACAATTTGTTTAATTCTTTCAATCACGTAACCCATTCAATGTACATATTGATCTGAATATACTGACTAAATCATAGACGTTACATAGATACTTATATCTTGGGTTATTAATAGTTTTAAAGGCTAGAATTAGAGTATATTGATATATCAGTAATCTAAAGAAGATTGATTTATCTCCTAAAACTTGTTTTCGGTAGACTAACTTGATTATTTTAGTTGTGTGTAACATTTTATTCTCATTATTGTTGTGTCTATTTTTGATATCATTCCGTTTGACCTATTGGCTACTGACACATCAGTTTCCGTTTATGAACTATAATTAATTAATTGTGTATAAGCTACTCTATTTCCTTATCACTGTCATCCTTGTCACTTGTAGATGACTGTGAGGTCAGGTCTTATGTTTGAAATGTTTGAAACATATATTGATTTTGTCTGATTGGTTCATAGGCTTGTGTTCATCCTGTTGTGTTCTGGGACTGAGTAGGCATCAGGGCAAACATTAAGCATCAACTAGGCTGTCGTACTTGTCATAGGTCACTGTAAACTGGTGCGTACAAGGTAATATCAATTAATCAGTAGAAACATCAATATATATATATATATATATATATATATATATATATATATATATAGGTCACACTTTTCTCTGAGTCTTCTAAACTAAATCTAAGTTAATTTTCAGCCACTCATATGAATCATATAATGATAAACTGTGCGGAGTCACTATGAGATTTTATGCTGGTATAATGTATTTTTGTATTATAAAGAGACAGTCATTGCTTATCACATCCAGACACTTGAAGAGGCATTTTGCAATGTTCCATACACAATTTAAGCAAAATATTTAAGTTGCTCTAAGGAGTATATATATATATATATATATATATATTAGAGAGCTTACCTATAAAGGGCAACAGTTAGACGTACGTTTGGGTCAGAAATAAGGTTATCTGAAACAGTAAATAAAAGTTAAAACCGACATAAACATTTTGCTTCTCAACCACGAGTCATGTAACAATCCATGCATTTAGAAGAAATAGTGTAATATGAAGGTGAACAAGAGAGACGATTAAGTGTCAAGAAAGCATTTTTACTTAACAGGTGGAGCTGATACATAATAGAGCCTTATGACGGGATTTGGACATAAATATGGACAATACCAAAGTGTAGGACATAACTACGAAAGGACATCACCGACAGAATCTAATGTTGACAACTGACACCTATTTACTCAGGTAGTAGAATTCTTCTGATGAATACTTTATTATCATAGCTTTGGTTGAAAAAATAGCCGGAATTACCCCTACCACACAAACTCCAGTTCAAAAAGGCGCCACTACTATGTAGCCATATACAAACAAACATATCAACCTGAAAGCCTTATATAAAGCACAGAACAAGACTTTAATATTGTTCATCAAACAAGAATTGAAATCCACAAAGAACCTTAAAAATAGAAATGAGTCAATAAGATAGATGCACGACACAAGAAACTCCACCTGGAGCCCCTTAATGTTACTGCCGGTCCCAAGCCCAGATAGAGGGTTGGGTATGGGGTTAGCAACCCCATCCCGTAAAACAACAACCTTGCTGAAAAACGCTAACCAGTAAAAACCTTTATAACCATTTTAACTCTGAACTGGGAGTTGGAAGGTCTTTTGTGACGCCTTATGGTGAAAGCCGAGTTTCTTCGGAAGCCACGAGGCCGATATCCCTTCTGACAACTAGAGCAGCAATTAATATAGGTACATGGAATGTCCGCACGATGTAGGAGACAGGGAGAACCATGTAAATAGCTAAAGAAATAAAAAGATACAACCTGAAGATACTTGGAATAAGCGAAACCCATTGGTGGACACCAAAGATTATTCTCAGAAAATGTACTTTTACGCTCCGGCCACGAAGAAGAAAACGCCCCGCACACATAAGGAGTAGCACTAATGTTGTCCCAAGAATCATGGAAGGCTCTTATAAGATACGAACCTCAAGGACCTAGGATCATCAAAGCATCATTCAAGACAAAGAAGGAAGTGATTACAATGAATGTCATCCAGTGCTATGCACCCACCAATGATAGCCACGATGACGACAGAGACTAGTTATATGCGAAGCTGCAGTCAACCATCGATAATTGTTCAGCCGAGGACCTGACTATTCAGATAGAGGGCCTAAACGCCAAGGTTTGAATGGACAACACCGGATATGAAGACATCATGGAACGATATGGACTGGGAGAAAGAAACGAAAACGGTGAGAGGATTCCAAACCTATGTGCCTACGACAAAATGATTATAGGTGGCACCATATTCTCCCACAAACGTATGAACAAAACTACATGGGTTTCACCAGACCACATTACATAGAACCAAATCGACCATATCTGCATCAATAAGAAGTTTAGGAAGACCATGGAGGACGTAAGAGCAAGGAGAGGAGCTGACATAGCTTCAGATCACCACTTGGTGGTGGCCAAAATGAAACTGAAGCTGAGGAAGCACAAGACAACTGGAGCAGCAGTATTACACAAGTTTAATACAGCCCTTCTCCGGTATACTAACAAACGCAACGAATTCGAAATAATTCTCAATAATACGTTCCAGACATTTCACAATCTACTAGAAAAAAGTGGAACTAGTATGAAAGACAACTGGAAAGAGACTAAGGAAACAATAACTTCAACATGTCAGGAGGTTTGGGGACACAAGAAACAACACCATAAAGAGTGGATTTATGTTGGTACTCTGGATAAGATCCAAGAAAGGAGAAGGAGAAAGATAGCGATTAATAACAGCCGCATAACAACAGAGAAAGCCACGGCACAGGCCGAATACACCGATGTCAACAAGCAAATGAAGAGAAGCATCAGGTCGGATAAACGGAAATATGTTGAGGACCTAGCAATGACAGTAGAAAAAGCTGCAAGAGAAGGAAACATGGGGCTCTTATACAATACAACGATGAGACTAGCTGGGAAATTCAGTAAGCCAGAATGGCCGACCAAGAACAAGGCTGGCAAACCAATCACTGAAGTGCATAAACAACGGAACAGGTGGGCAGAGCACTTCCAAGAACTCTTGAATAGACCAGCCCCACTGAACCCACCAGTCATCGAAGCAGCAGACACGGATCTCCCTATAAGCACAAACCCACCAACAGTCGAAGAGATCAAAATGGCCATCCAACAAATCAAGAGTGGCAAGTCAGCAGGTCCAGACAACATACTAGCGGAGGCACTGAAGGCAGATATAGGAGCAACTGCAAAGATACTCCCTTCAGGAAGATTTGGGAGAAGAAACAAGTGCCAGCAGACTGGGAAGAAGGGTACCTCATCAAGATACCAAAGAACGAAGATCTTACCAACTGCGAGAACTACAAAGGCATCACTCTTCTTTCAATACCGGGAAAAGTATTTAACAGAATGTTGTTGAACCGAATGTCGAACCAGTCGACAACCAACTCCGAGATCAACAGGCCGGATTCCGTAAGGACCGATCGTATACCGACCAAATCGCTACTCTACGGTTCATTGTTGAACAATCAGTTGAATGGAATTTAGCACTTTACAGCAACTGCTCGACTACGAAAAAGCACTCGACAGCGTGGGTAGGAAAACATTATGGAGCATTCTTAAACATTATGGCGTACCCGAAAAGATAGTCAACATCATACGAAATTCTTACGACGGACTACATTGTAAAATCGTGCATGGAGGTCAGCTCACAGATTCATTCGAAGTGAAGACCGGTGTCAGACAAAGCAGACTACTCTCGCCCTTCCTCTTTTTCCTGGTCATCGACTGGATCATGAAGACTGCAACATCTCAAGACATTCGGAATACAATGGACAACATCGACGCAACTAGATGACTTGGACTTTGCAGATGACATAGCTCTTCTATCTCACACAGCATCAAAAATGAACATGAATACGAACAACATAGCAGCAGCAGCAGAAGGCCTCAACATACACAAAGGGAAGATCAAGATCCTTCAATACAAAACAACGAACACTAACCCAATTACACTTGACAGAAAAATACTGAAAGATGTTGAAATCTTTACATACTTGAGCAGCGTCACCGATAAAAATGAAGAGTCTGATGGAGATGTGAAGGCGTGGATTGGAAAGGCAGGGGCAGTATTTTTACAACTGAAAAACATCTGGGACTCAAACCAACTGTCAGTCAATATTGAAGTCATGATTTTCAATACAAATGTGAAGACGGTTCTGTTGTATGAAGCTGAAACTTGCATGGCAAACTACGAAAAGCATCATCCAAAAGAGACAAGTATTCATAAACAACTGCCTACGTAAGATACTTCGGATTCGTTGGCCGGATACCATCAACAACAACGTTCTATGGAAGAGAACTAATCAACTTCCAGCCGAGGAGGAAATTAGGAAAAGACGCTGAAGGTGGATAGGAGACACATTGAAGAAACCATCAAACTGTGGCACAAGACAAGCATTAATTTGGAATCCTCAAGGTCAAAGAAAAAGAGGAAGACCCAAGAACACATTGGGTCGGGAATTGAAGACCAAGAGAATGAAGAGCACTTGGGAAGAAATGGAAAGGAAAGACCAGGACAGAGTTGGCTGCAGAATGCCGGTAGGCGGCCTATGCTCCACATGGGATAACAGGCATTGATTGATTGACTGACGACATAAGAGGGATAGACAAATGAATAATTATAGAAGGCTTGACACGGAATGTTAATTAAGGTTTCCAACCACCTGTTTAGGCCACTCCTATGACTTTAGTGAGAAAATCTATACCTATTTAAGTCAATAGACCTCCGATGTCAGTTTCGTGTTTTTCTGCTGTCAGGTAGACTGTTGTTACTTTTATTTTAATTGGACAAAAAAGGTTAAATGAGTTGGTAACAGTAAATTTATTTTGTTGGAATCCTATACTTAAAAGTTATTTTGAGAAATTAATCTTGAATGCTAACAAAAATGTAATATGACCAGACGGCTGAAGCGGTTTGTGACCTTGAAATACTAGTCAAGGATGATTAATGAGCTTCTCATTAATTTTCATACCGATTCACTCTATCGGATAGCGTTCACATTAGGACATTTTTGATTAATTATGTGAGGCATCACGTGAGGACTATATGCCAGGAGTAATAATAATAATAATAATAATAATAATAATAATAATAATAATAATAATGACAATAATAGGAGCCCTAATCAATATTGCATGTTTAGTAGAATATGCAATTTTTGGTAGGCATTATTTCAACGAATCACTCTTTTTCTTGGTACACGTCTCAAAATAATCTACATAGAAATAAATTTAAAAAGTTATATATATATATATATATATATATGCAAAGCCAGATGGAAGTTTTGTAGATAGATAAGAGCCTTTATAATAGTCAATAACCTATATTTTCAAGATTATAGATTTCTTGTCATGTAGGCTACTATAAAGTTCTCATCGCATAGTATGTCCGCTAGATACAGGATAATAAAGGTTTTATAAATTTTCATTTGTGCGCATAAATTTTGGGGAATGAATCTCGTTTGGCAAGTAGATATACAGGGAGAAAGATGGGAATTAAGTAGGTGGTTTAGATATGACAGAATAATACATGTTAGTTGTTTGTAGAATTTAAAATGCCTATAGACAATCACATTTATAATAACCCTAAATGCCTCACAATATACCCAACTGATAGTCTTCAAAGTTCAACGAAACAACACGTAGTCTTTATTCAGATACTGGGGCAAAATAATAGGAAAGTGCGGAACTATAGGCAGCACATGGAAGTGGAAGGATCATAACAGTATAAGAATATAGAACGGCATTACACTGTTTTAACCACTTTCATGACAAATGACGGTTATATATAAGTTGACTAATTAACAGCATAATAAAAACCCAAACCAATGAAAGACATTCCCTAAATACAACCAACACTTTATAAATATTAAGGAAACCAAATCTGCGAATTATATGACGTAAAATGAAAGTACTAAATCAAATCTTACTTTCCGGTGAGTGAGGAGATTCCATTTCAGAAGATGAACACGATGTGTCCGCATTTGGTAGCCAATCAGGTCGCTTTAATAAGTAACAAATTAAGACAGTAAGTTATATAGTTGGTGTTGGTAGACAATTATAAATACTAAAATGTCAAATATGATTGCAACGAAGCAAATAGATAAATAAACAGTGTATACAAAGTCGAAGCTCTCAGTTTTTATGAAGATATTTCAGACTTAACTACCCATTATGGGCGTGAAATAAACAATTGATTAGAACTCTAACGAATTAATGAAGTGATTGTATGGAATGAGTCAGTCTTAGCCTAACAACAACTTTCAGAATACAAGGTAACGATGGTAAACAACATGACTAGTTAGGAAAATATCTGTGACGTTAAAAAACTTGTTGACAAAGAATTGTAACATTATATAGTATGCTTTAACTAGTTTATGCCAAGGTGCACCACAAGCCCTAGTTCGACAAGTAATTATAGAATTCAAGTGTTAAACGGCTATGTAAATCATGCTAATCACTAAGGTTATTACAAAGCGGCTGCTGAGATTGATAGCCTATTGAAATTCTAGATGAACGTTGAGCAACAGAAGAGACTACTTGGTGAATTTGGAGAAAATGTACTATTCGTCGCTCTAATAGCCATTATCATTTGGTTTGGTCTTCAGTAATCTCAAGCAGTAACAGATTATTACATTCTAAGTAGGTTGGTTTTACGACCTAAAACTTTTGGCATTTGGTAATCTCCCACATAGTCTACTTTAGGACCATTTAACCTCTAAAATTCTTTAATTAGCAGTCAATTTATGCAGGATATATGGCTTTAAAAGACATGCACTTGCATATCCCTGATTTTCTCTACACGGTTACAACAAAAGATTAAAGGCCTTATGGGGATAAATGAAAACAGGATTCATTTTATGCTCCAACCTTCATAATTACATTGATGTAGTCTAATTTATAATGGGGCATTCTATTGTTTTTCAGCGTACACCACCACGGAGGTAGAAAACGTAAAAACATACTTACTTACTTACTTACTGCCCGTTACTCCTCGCTGAGGAGCATAGGCCGCTCACCAGTGTTCTCCATTTAACTCTGTCCTGAGCAATCCTTTCCAGTTGTTTCCAGTTGCTGCTCATCCTTTTAATGTCTGCTTCCAATTCTCGACGCAGCGTGTTCTTTGGCCTTCCTCTTTTCCGTTTCCCAGCAGGATTCCATGTCAATGCTTGTCTTGTGATGCAGTCTGATGGTTTGCGTAGTGTATGTCCTATCCATTTCCACCGTCTTTTCCTAATTTCCTCTTCGGCTGGGAGTTGGTTTGTCCTCTCCCATAGTAAGTTGTTGCTGATAGTTTCCGGCCAACGGACATTCAGTATCTTGCGTAGGCAGTTGTTTATAAATACCTGTATCCGTCTGAGGATGTTTGCAGTAATTCTCCAGGTTTCAGCTCCATACAGCAGGACTGTCTTCACGTTCGAATTGAAGAGTCTGAATTTGAGGTTAGTTGATATTTGTTTTGAGTTCCAGATGTTTTTCAACTGCAGGAATGCTGCCCTTGCCTTGCCAACCCTTGTCTTTACATCTGCATCAGACCCTCCTTTTTCATCGATGATGCTCCCCAGATATGTGAAGGTATCCACCTCTTCCAGAGTTTCCCCATCAAGTTGAATTGGGTTGGTGCTCCCTGTGTTGTATTTGAGAATCTTGCTCTTACCCTTATGTATGTTCAACCCTACTGCTGCTGAAGTTGTTGCTACACTGATTGTCTTCGCTTGCATTTGTTGGTGTGTATGTGCTAAAAGAGCAAGATCATCTGCGAAGTCCAAATCATCGAGTTGCATCCTACTTGTCCATTGAATCCCGTACATTCCCTCAGATGTGGAGGTCTTCATGATCCAGTCGACCACTAGGAGGAAGAGAAAAGGTGACAGCAAGCAACCTTGTCTGACTCCGGTCCTCACTGAAAATGCAGTTGTCAGTTGTCCTCCATGCACAATTTTGCATTGTGTTCCTTCGTAAGAGTTCCGGATGATGTTGACGAGTTTCTCTGGTACACCGTAGTGTCGAAGAAGTTTCCATAGTGTTCTCCTATCTACACTATCAAACGCCTTCTCATAATCAATGAAGTTGATGTACAGGGGCGAGTTCCATTCAATTGATTGTTCAACGATGATCCGTAGTGTTGCGATTTGGTCCGTGCACGACCGATCCTTCCGAAAACCAGCTTGTTGATCTCGAAGTTGAGTCTCCACTGAATCTTTCATTCTGTTCAACAATACTCTGTTAAAGATTTTCCCTGGTATCGACAGTAGCGTGATCCCTCTGTAGTTGTCACATTTGCTCAAATCTCCTTTCTTTGGTATCTTGATAAGATAACCTTCTTTCCAGTCTGCCGGCACTTGTTCTTCTTCCCAGATCTTTTTGAATAAAACGTGGAATATCTTTGCTGTTAGGTCGATATCTGACTTGAGTGCTTCAGCTGGTATATTGTCAGGTCCTGCTGCTTTCCCACTTTTGATTTGCCTGATGGCCATCTTGATTTCTTCCATCGTTGGTGGAGTGACATCTATCGGGAGATCTGTAGGTGCTGCTTCAATGTCCGGTGGGTTCGGTGGAGCTGGCCTATTTAGAAGTTCCTCAAAGTGTTCTACCCACCTATTCTTTTGTTCTTCAATCTCAGTGAGTGTCTTGCCTTCTTTGTTCTTGATCGGTCGCTCTGGTTTACCATGTTTATCTGCCAGTTTCTTCGTTGTGTCGTATAGCTGTTTCATATTTCTTTCTCTTGCAGCCTTCTCCGCTGTCGTTGCAAGGCTTTCGATGTATTTCCGTTTGTCAGCTCTAATGCTCTTTTTTACTTGCTTATTTGCTTCTGAGTATTCAGCTTGAGCCTTGATTTTTTCTGCTCTTGTTCGGCTGTTGTTGATTTCTATCTTCTTGTTCCTCCTTTGTTGAATTTTGCTCAATGTCTCAGTGGAGATCCATTCCTTATAATGGTGCTTCTTGCGGCCTAGAACCTCCTGACACGTTGACGTTAGTGCTTCTTTGATTTCTTTCCAGTTGTCCTCCATAGTGGTTTCTTCTTTCGGCAGATCTTGTAAGGCTTGGAACCTGTTGTTGAGAGATATTTTGAATTCATTGAGTTTGTCAGTGTCTCGGAGAAAGCCTGTATTGAACCGTTGTACTGCTAACACTCCAGTTGTCCACTGCTTCTTTAGCTTCAGTTTTATTTTAGAAACCACCAAGTGGTGGTCTGAAGCTATGTCAGCTCCTCTCCTGGTTCTTACATCTTCCATTGATCTTCGAAATTTTTTATTGATACATATATGATCGATTTGATTCTCAGTAGTATGATCCGGTGAGACCCATGTAGCCTTGTGTATGCGTTTGTGGGCGAATATTGTACCACCTATAACCAATTTGTTGAAGGCACATAGGTTTGCAAGTCTTTCACCATTGTCGTTTCTGTCTCCCAGTCCTTGTCGTCCCATGATTTCTTCATATCCAGTGTTGTCCATTCCGACTTTGGCGTTGAGGTCTCCCATCAGTATTGTCAGATCCTTTCCTCGACACTTTGCTATAATTGATTGCAGTCTATCGTAAAACTGATCTTTGTCTTCGTCGTTGCCGTCGTTGGTTGGTGCATAGCATTGGATAATATTCATTGTAATCCCTTTCTTCATTGTTTTGAAAGATGCTTTGATGATCCTGGGTCCATGTGGTTCCCATCCCACAAGTGCATTACATGCCTCCTTGGACAGCATCAGAGCAACTCCTTGAGTGTGGGGAGCATTTTCCTCTTCGTGGCCGGAGTATAGTAGCGTCTCTCCCGAAGCTAATGTTTTCTGTCCAGCTTGAGTCCAATGAGTTTCGCTGATTCCGAGTATTGTCAAGTTGTATCTCTTCATTTCTGCAGCTATTTGATTTGTCTTCCCGCTCTCCCACATTGTTCGAACATTCCATGTACCTATAAAAATATTTGCTCTGGTTGTTAGAAGGGGGGGCATCGGCCTCATGACTTCCGAAGAATTTCGGCTTTCATCATGAGGCGTCATATATCCTTCCACTCCCAGGGCAGAGTTTAAATGGTTTAAATGGTTTATCTTGTTTAATCTGGTTTGCGTTTTTTTAGCAAGTTTGGGTTTTTACGGGATGGGGGTGCTAGCCCCATGCCCAACCCTCCTCCTTTACCCGGGCTTGGGACCGGCAGTAACCCTAGGAGGGCTACAGGCGGAGAAAACGTAAAAACATATCAATCCATTATGATCACAGAGAGTAAACTAGATAAGGACAAAATGAAAACACACCTGTACTTGAGAATCTACAACTGTTTCTTCTGAATTAAGATCATACAAAAAAACAGGAGCATACATGTGACTAACAAGTAAATGTTTCCCACCCAGACTCGACGAAACTTGCTGTCTACAGCCAGTGGGTAGCAAATATTGAGCGTGATCCTTGTCATAGATTGGTTCAAATTTGACTGACGTTATATGACCTGGTCCATAATCTAGCCGGAAAGTTTTATTAGAATTTAACTTCGCAGGTAAGCCAAGAGGTCTGGCTACACGAAATGGTATTGGTTGGGGTGAGTCACCCACAGCCGCAGAGCAAGGGACTGAAAAATGAGAGAGACGTAAATTATCACAACAAGATCTACATGTAATCAAACTAACATAATAAGTATACATGATATAAAGACGCTTTGTCTACCGTAACATTTATCTAAAGGTGATATCCTCGTACAAAAGTAATAGATTCTATTAGTAAGTAGACCTTAGTTAGCGATCCCTCCAATATGTCGAAAAGCACTTATTGTTACATGGTAATTGACTGTGAATATGTGTGCAAACTGTGGAAAACAGTGGGTTGTGTTGTGAATTCATTACTAGATACTAGCCCTGTATACTACCCCTGACTCAGGTCACAAAAGGTTGAAAAATGAAAACTTCCCAAATGCATTGTAATTGCTTGGGACGTTATACCAACGACATTTCAACATGAAATCAGGGGTTTTAAGCATGATTGGGCCGTTTTAGTTGAAGCTAGGCCGGCTTGTTTATCACCTTATACTTTGTGAAGGAGGTCACGAGCGATATTGATATAAGGAGCTGAAGGTTACTATGCAACTGGAGGCTGAGCATTGTCTTAGTAGATTTTGCCAGACATTTTCATGTGCAGAAACGGTTTGCTGGGTAGATAATTACATTGATCTTGGTGGTTGCCTACTGACGTTGTCAAGTGCCTATTGTCATTGGGGCATTTAATAAATGTGCATATCTCTGTTGCTAATTGTGACAGCTAGTTTGACAGTCATGTAAGCGGGATGGATCAGAATTGGTCAAATTATGCTATGTATAATTGATTGACGCGATTATGGTTGATGGGAAGTAAAGTGGCGTTTGACCACCATTATTATTTTGGTAAAAATGGTCCACCAAGGTTATTGGTACCTGTGTAGTTGTGCCACAGGAAGAGGCTGTATTGCATTACTAGTGTTCAGGTTGTGGAGAGTCTGGTTACTGTGGTGTTAATCAGTCGACCTCCTGAAAAACCAGTTTGATTGAAATTACCCTCATATTGCAGATTATATTGATAATTGTGTGTGAATGAACTGGTTGATCCTTCCAGTAGTCATATGCTTGTCACAGAGATTAAGCCATGCACGTCTAAGTACATACCTTAAAGCGGTGAAACAGCGAATGCCTCATTAAATCAGCTATAGTTCCTTAAATCGTAAACGCTACATGGATAACTGTAGTAAATCTAGAGCTAATGCATGCTTTGAATCAATGACCCGCAAGAGGACGGGTGCACTTATTCGAACAGGACCAACGAAATACCGAACTCACCAGCACAAATAAGCTTCCGAATATCGAAAAGACGCACAAAACCGTCAGCTGTTGCCAAGGCGATCGAACGGCATCCATCCAAAGGGTGGATATCTCCAGCTGTTACTGGAAATTTGAACTTTAACTGATTGACAACGGAAAAATTTGAAAACCATGATGAAGTTGTGCTGCTAAAACACCCTCGGCTACAATTCTGTTTCTCACGCACGACAGAGGTAGCTCTAGTATCAAGAAGAGTTGCTGAGTGGTCATGTGATAATGTTATGAAGCAAGTAGGCATTTCTTGCAAAGTAAGAATCTGAAAGCAATACGATAGCTTTTTGTAGCGAGGCAATGGTATGTGGTGAGAGCACGATGAAACAAAACAAATATGGGGATAAAACGTTTAAAAAATAGTCTAAAGAACTACGTGGATCAGCCGAAATAACGAAACGGTTTATAGTGTATTTGAGAAAGCAACTTAAATTTAAGTAGGTGTGAATGATAACTAACGTTTAGTTCATCACGCATTAACTTTACCAACTCACCTGAGTTATATAAATTTATTTAAAATCTGCTGAAGCATACATAACGAAATAAAATGAATCAATGTTATTCTACTCGTATCGTCGTGCATGCCATCTTTTACTTAGTTTATATATTGCTGTAAATAAAGGACTAAATCACAAAAAATTATTGTATTTACACAATAAGGGACTGGTAAGAAGCATTAGTACGATTTGTAGGCTACAGAAAGTTAATAGCAAGAGCATCATAAGTGTTCGATTACAAAACCATACTAAAGAATAACAATACACATAGAGGTTGGCGGCAATCGAACTGTGTGGGTTTTACGTTTTGTTGTCTTTCATTAAGATATGGAACAGCTTACAGTAGTTTCATGGAACTACAATACCATTTTATTATCAACACTGAAAATGGTTGGTGATTTTCAAGGCACAATAAAAGTTTAGTTAGACAGTACATTTGGTGTGGTTAGATACATTAAAGAATAACAACATTCAGTGCGCATAGCTTATTAATGAGAAATAAGTTTTGATTAGGGATTAACTATTAAGATTTTCAGCCTTGCTAGAAGTCAACACACGCCTGACACTCCATTTAGCCTCTCTAGCCAAATTAATACCATTTGCCGAAAATTATCCATCAATAGTTCACTTCATAACTATTAGTTTGTAAAATGACCTATATTACACATAAGATTGTGAATTTTTGCTGAAAATTATCGCTTTTAGTAACCAGATAGGAAGATAACTATGCATAAATATTAATACTAATCTACGTTGTTTAAAATTTCATGACAAGGAATTGGTAGTTGGCAGAAAATTGAATCCAGTCTTCAGTTTGAACCATCAATCCATAGATAGCAGGAAGTTTAGTAAATACTACAAAAATATCTTCAAGTTATTCGCATCTGTCAGTCACTATCCTACCTTCAACAGTGTAGCTAAAACTCCTGATACTTAAGGAGCAACAGTTCGTGTCGCAAAGATCTTACGGTTGAACGGACGTTAGCATGTAACAATGGAACAGAAAAAATGTGTAGTTATTGGAATAAGTAGAATAAATAAATGCCAACGGAAACTGAGTGTATAAAAGACAATGCATTGAAAATAAATTTTAACTCACATCATACACAGCAAAACTGTGACAGAAAATATTTTTTAGGCTATCTTTAATAGTAGAGTTGGGGTTAACATGAATAACACAGCCACATTTGAAGCCGACAACTATCTACACCAATTAGAGTTAATTTAAATGATACTTCGCTTCCACAGGAGAAAGGGAGGAACTTTGCCGTAAAAATGTTGCTACATGCAGGCAGTTTTAAAGAGTAAACGTTTTGGCTTAGAGTGTCCTAAATAACAGAATAAATTACTAATATCGAATAAACCTGTGAAAAAGCGGGAGCGATAGCAATACATCTGTCATCTGAACCAGACAAAATGTATTCCCCGCGATCATCCCAACAAATAGTATTTACCTAAAGTCGGAGTTTAGTGAAGGGAAATAACTTACACAACCATTGTGATAGCACAACTCAGCTTTCACTTTTAAAGAATGAAAGTAATACAGGTTATCTAGTACCCAATAAAGCCGAAAATGTTACTGACCTTTCCACACCCATTCTTTATTTATTGAACCTGTAAACTCAAAATTGGTGTGAGCTGAATACATCAACGCAACGCCCCATCCAAAAGCCGCTCTACGCGGTGACCTCAAATTACAAACTTTGTTTAACTAACTAATCGTTGGCTGGAAATACATCACAGGTTCCTGCCACTAGTTTCAACTACAGATCAAAGGCTTGAGCTTTTGGTGGGATGTGCATCACCTTTTCTCTACGTATTAACAATTTTGGTTGCCATATTATCTACATGATTCATCGTAATGTTCTCAAGGCTGTTTCAGGGGCTTCATTGGTCCGAATGCCTAATTATTTCTCATTCATGTTGACGTTTGCATGTTTATTTGTTAAATAGTTGTTGAATACATCTGGTAACGTCTGCGAAATACTCAGTTTTGATAAGTCCCTCTGTTTCCTGTCCTCCAGTATTGAAAATTTACGATGACACCCAATAAAATCCTTCAGTTGGAAACTTAATATCTGCTAGTTGATTACAGACCCTCCAGAAAAACAATTAAAGAGTGAGACCCTCTACTACAAGACGTCGTTGCAGCTGCGTTAGTCTTTATATCTATAAATTGAATCAACTGAGATTTTTATCTCCACGACTAACCACAACAATCGAGCCGTCTGTCCTAGTCAAAATGAGACTACTATTGAGGCTAGTTGGAGAATAATTGATAATTCAAGTCCTAGTTCAGGTAAAGCTTAATTCATTTGTTCATATATGTTTTCGATCGTTAAATTTCTTTTTGCGTGAAATCGTGATCCTGATGCATGGAGTGCTAGTTGTGTTGGTGACTGAAAATTGTGAATATGATTGACTGATGTTGTTAAATAAAGCTCTCTTGCTGCTTACAGAGGATGAAGAAGTGTCTTGGAAACGTTTATGCAATTTATAACTTCTTGAAATTACATTCCTGGACACTTTGCAACATCTAGTTTATTTGGTACCTTTAAACTAATATGAAGTGCACCAGGTAACGTTTGTCGTATAACCAGAGCAACTTCTAGCAACTGAACCTACACGTACGAATAAGAATAAATATTATGGCAGTGAAGGATGTAGGACAAGTCATATTTTGATCGTGAGTACTGTGTCAGTGGATTAGCAACGTCTAGGTTGGCTAACTGAAGAGAAAGTTACTTCCCACGTTGTGTCGTGTCGTGAATTAGTGGCTATGTGTGATCGAGCCTCACCGACTGATCATGTCGGCTAAAACAAACATGGCCGGCCTCAATGTCGAGAGCCCGTACAACTAGTTATGTTATTGATTATTTACCACTGCACATACCACTCGGGTTTAGTGGTTTGTGTGAGAGGAATATGAATGCACAAAATCAAACCACATAGAGTCAGGTTAAAGTAGCTTTACGACTTACACAGTTATAGCATTTTTATAGTTACTGCAGCTTACTTTAACGCCCAATGTAATTTAAGAACGTATGGCAAGTAGGGAACAGGCAAAATTATTATTATTATTATCATTATTATTAAGTACTTGTACCAAGAAGATAATTTGTTGTACATCAGTGGTTAGATATAGATGTCAGGGCTACTACCTTATTGTGTCAACGAATATAGATGTGCATTTATCCATACACATAAATATTACCGAATCAGACAAATCGAAACATTTCACCAGTTTATGAAACCATTGACAATAGAGCTGAGCTAGTCCTTATAATGAGTATTAAAATTTACTAGCAGCACATGGCAGAAAATACGTCTATTTAAGCGTGGGTTTACGAAAATACACATACTGGATTTTCACCATCGCCGATGTGAAAATACTTATCATAGACATGGATTTACTGAGCCACCACAACCGACTTCTGGACCCTAGTAAAAAGAGCGTAGTGGATGGCAGCACGAGGCCATACGTTCGTGGAACCACTGTTCCAGGTTGTGGCTTATATCCTCTTAGTTCTAAGCATGTAATTAACCCTTATTTTCAGCCGATACTCGACGAGTATCCAGATCTGAATAAAGCAACATCGAAATTATCATGTGTAATCAGCAATGCTACATATCACATAACGACCACAGGTCAACCAGTATTCTCCAGAACACCCTGACTAGCATCCAGAAAACTAGGGCTTGCGGAAAACGAGTTCAATCATATGATTTATCTGGGAGTAATCCTCTTATCCAGTAGACATCTTCAGTACATATGGTCCCGAAAAAATACAGCAGTGATTGGCTTTCCGTCTGTGATTAGTGACGATTCATCGCTCAAACTGCTTCTGATCGTTACTCACTACCACACATTCACGATTTAACGGCCACTTTCAAGGGGATAACCGTATTTTCAAAAATCGACTTGGTAAAGGCGTACAAACGAAAGGCTACCATAACCCTATTTGGCCTTTACGAATTTCTCCTATTGCTTTTGGGCTTGGGAAATGCAGCACAAACATTTTAGCATTTCAGCGATGACGTGTCCCGCAGGCTTGTCTATGTCCATGCATACGTCGACGACTAGTTGATAGCAAACCCAGCTGAGGAAATACATATGAAACACCTGGAAACAGCTCTTGGAAGACTGCAACAATATATAGTTACAATAACTATACAGAGATAACAAATCGGAACAACCTCGTTGGACTTCCGGGTGCATACGATTGATGCTAATGGCATACAACCTCAAAAACACAATGTGGCGGGCATTCTGGAGTATCCGGATCCAACCACCATTAAGAGGTTTCAAGCTTTCAATAAATTGGTAAGATTCTACAGGCGATTTATGCGCAGCCGTTGTTATGGCGTAAAAAAAGGAAGGAGGGATGATTTGGTTGGTTGTAGAGAACACCAATGAAGTGTGTGTGCCTAGCCGGATAATGCTCAACTGACCTAAGCCCACTCACTCCCAGGCCGACAATAGGAGAACCGGAATTGGGAACAGGAAACGGAGAGAGCGAGATCGTGCTATATTTTAATCATGTCTTTATATATACATAAAACCAGACCACACGGTAAATTAATCACAAACCTAACATTGGTACACAACAAGGGAAAGAGTGGCAGTGAATGGGCACAACTTGTACACAACTAAGTAACTGTAGTTCACAGTGATGAATAATATACTAAGATTAAAAATATTATACTGGAGGACTAGGCAATGGGAAGATAACAGTCATAGAAATGAAATATTTACACTGTCCACAGTTATAATAATTGAAATATTGTTATAAGTACAGTTCTCGAAGATAGTCAATCTTCGTTAGGTGCCCGGCATATCAGCTGTGCGTCTACCACTAACGAATCAGCTTCGCAGGAATAAAAAGGTGGTCACAATGGATGCACATTCAAAGAAAGCTTTCACGGTAACTAAAGAATCAATAACCAATACGACTATGCTGGCACATCACAATACGGAAACTCCTGTCAGCATCAGAGGTGATGTATTTGACTCAGCCGTTAACGCAGTTAAGCAACAATAGACAAACTAAGCTTGACAACCTTGGCATTCTCCATCAGATCGAATCAGATCGGATCGAGATACAAAACTTTTGGACGTACACTATTAGGCTTGTACTGTGCTGTACGACATTTTCGGCATTCTAACAAAGGCTGGGATTTTACAATATTCACCGACCATAAACCACTGATGTTTTCTATGAAGTCATCTTCAGATCAGTACTCTCCACGAGAGTCGCATCATCTAGACTACATTTCCCAGTTCTCTACTGATATACAACATATATCTAGAGTTAACAATGTAGTTGCCGATATTTTTTCGACGGAGTGTTTTGTATAATTTTTCACGCATATTTTTCACAACACTTTTGTGTTTGTGTATAGCTGTACTTTAATGATGACTAAACAGACGCTTAAACTAATTAGAATGTCAACTCCCACCCTCATCTTCAAAATTTCAGCTCATGTCTTATCTGTCAGACAATATAGAGGCTTGGTTCTTCTACACAGGGGCCGAGTTTCGAGTTTACAGCGTGACAGATCCACGAGTCAAATTCCTTGCCTAAGATGAACAAGGATATCAAAGAACAGGCACGCTCCAGTGTGGCGTGCCAAAAGAACAAGGTGACCCAGTGTAACAAATGTCTTCTTGGGACTTTTTCTAGCCGCGAATCTCGATTCGAATGCATCCATCCTGATCTGGTTGGACCCTTCCCTGAAGCAAACGGATTCTCCCATCTTCTAAAATACCTAGACAGATTCATACGCTGGCGGAAGTGATTCAACTGAAAGACATCACTAATGAAACGATCGCTCGTGTATACGTCGAACGATGGGTAGCGAACTTTGGATGTTCATCTACAACAATGAACGAATATTACTGAATTTCCCACTTTTAACGTATTTGAAAATTTTTTTGTAAAAATATAAAAAATAATTTTTTTATCGTAAGGTATGTATTTTTATATATTTTTGTGCATCTGAGAAAAAAACACTATATTCATATGGGTGTTGTCAATATTTTGTACGTTCTTGCAGCTACAATCAGTTAATGAATTAATTTCTTTTTGTTAAAATGCACATTGTAGAATCCAAACTAAGTTAGTTTGGATTGAAGAATAACTGTCGAGGTTGGTTTAGACACGCGTACTCTTACCCAGTAGAAGTTCAGAAAAACAGGTTGGGTGAGAAACGGTTCTACGCAAAATTATTTATACAAATTACATTATTACTTGAACAAATGTCACCACCAGTTATTTAACCCATATTTATCCCAAAGATTGGAATAATCAATTCAGTTTTAAGAAATAAACGAGAAGGTTATTCTATTCTTACGGGATAGATCAAGTACTTCTTGTATAGTAGGTAAGGTCTAAATCTTTAGAAATATCAGTAACAAAGTATCAAAGGTTACTTGTTACAACAAAATATTTTAAGTTTTGGAAGTGTGCGTCAATTCACAATCAGAAGATGCATAAAACCAGTCAGTTCAAGCAATACAATCAAGAAGAGGAATGAACCAATATGGCAGCATCCAAAGCCAAAAGTCCAGTAGAATAAAATGTATGGAATCCATGAGAATAATAGAAACCCGGTATAAACTTAAGAGAAAAACAAATATTACAATGAAAATAAATTGCAACTAACTCAAAAGGTTATTAGAATGCACAGCCAAGTGAAATAAGAGGAATAAATGTACTTTTAAACGCAAAACAACGGAATACAATGGGAAAAAGTGTTACTTGGAGGGATTTTTACACAAAATCATCAAAAAAGATTTTACATACATATTGAAAATGCTTTGGCTCACCGGGCAGTCTGGAAACGAAATGAAGAACGCCGAAGATAAAGGACATACTTCGTAAAAAACGATTTATGCTACAACGCCGTAGCGTAAGCACAGACGTCCGGAATCTACACAGCATCGCAAGCTATCATAACAACGCCTATCAATGTCTAACGCATTGGGTTTTATCCTTTAGTTCGTGCCTCGTAGGGTCTTCACGAACCAATTGAGGGAGGGGGTTAACTGTAGCAGTAAATAATCACCAAAATAATTAGTTGCATGGGCTTTTGTCATTGATGCTGGCTATATTCGTTCTAATCGACACGATTAGTTGAAGGCGCTTGGTCATGAATTACCACCAGATCGCGGCACGACACGATGTGGGAAGCAACTCTCGCTCTAGTTAGCCAGCCTAGCTATAATGATGATGACAGTGTGACCATTCTTTCGATATAACCTTGTGTACAGGAAATTGCAACAGCAATCGCTAATGTACGTAACTATTCGGTCCTTTTATATCTGTCCGATCCTCATTGAATATCTGACCAGAATAAGGAGGATACATGCCGGTGCATTAGCCAAACAAATCGTGTTATATTCCAAGCATATATATATATATAAACAAGGCCACACAGCCAGCCAATTAACGAGTTAACATGAATACAAAACAAGGGAGACGGTGGTGGTGAATTGAGGTAACGTGAGCACAATCGATTAAATAGTTTTTTTATAAATGAAAAATAATATTCCAACAGCTAATGTGCTGAGCAAGAGAATGGGGAGCGAGGGACATGATAATGATAGGAAATAAAATGTTTGGTTCTGGCACAACTAAGTGACTGAAAAAGTCTCTTAAACAAAGTTTTGAAAGTCAGTTATTCTTTTTAATTCACCCAACACAACAAACGTTTGCTGCAAGTGAAATGCCCTATGTTCCATTCGTAATATGAATTGTCTGCCAGTATTAACTATATGTATTTCCTCATCTGTTTCTGCGTATTGAGATAGTTTCTTTTTGATCAACTTACACGCTCGCTCTCATGACGTGTTATTTACCGCCAAGCTCATTCTGGAGTAGAACAGTACGGACAAACGAACTACATGCAATAATATATAGTATGTAACTTCCTGCATTGAAGATATTTGCCCGCTCTAGCTCTTGCAACTTTTGGCCAGTGAAAAGTTGTGTTCTTCTCAGATAAATGCGTCAACGGGTGTGTTGTTCAGTGTAATTTATTATAAGCTCCTTGCAATATCCCATCAAACCTAAGAAACTACCTGTTTCATCTGGTAAAGTTGACACTGGCCACTAACAATATTATCGTATACCAAACTTTCGGCAGTTCGTCAGTCCCTTACATTTTGGTATATGTTTCGGAGTCTTATCACTGGACAGGAAACCAAATTAACTAAAATAATTATTGTACGGATATTTTAATGGGGGCACATGTTACTGCCTCCCAAGTAAACTAGTGTAACTATTATAAATTTTTATCAGTGTGTATCAATATGACTTAATAAGTGTCCATGAATGTTCGTGTAATAGTACGAATCCTTTTTGGCCACCACATACCAAATACATTAAGGCCAGGATTTGTAAGTCGCAAATTACGACAACTGATTATGAATTAGATAGTTCCGTTAATAGAACTAAAACAGTGAATAACTACAATTTATCGACAATTTGGCACTTATAACAGAATTAAGAACAGGACACTAGCACGACCAGTTTATTCACCAACAGACGAGAGCATATATAATCAGGTTCAGCTGCAAGGACGAAGTATAAAGAAATACGTTATTTTGTCGTATATAAACAAAAACAATAAAATGTGTATCGACAAAAATACTGACAAAAGAGGCACATAAATAATGTTATTGAGTTTATATGACTCTTAGTTGAGCCTAGCAATATCCTTAACGAAGTCAGAAAATCGCTCTGTGACGCAAAAAATTCAGTTATTTTAAACATGACTGATGGCTACAAACAATGTACACCATTTTATACTGTTGTGACTTGCTTTATGTGTATTCTATATCTGTTTACTAAATTGCACTTATTGTATTCTTGACACTCCACCATTGTTTCATATGCTGCACAATACCTGACTCTTTCGAATAATATGGTTCCAAATATTCTGTAAAATTCGATGATGTTCGACTAATGAAATGTCTAGTTGGTGTTTCTTCTACATCCAATACCTCGATAATCCCTGATATCCATCTGACTAATTAAATGAAATAAATCAGTATGACTCGGCAAACCAGTGCTTGGATGCTCGACTAAAATGCATATAAATTATAAAAGTTGAAAGATTATTTGACACTAGATGATTTATTTCAGCAATCCAAATTAAGTTCTGTTATCCAATCATACTGCAACATGCAAGCCCAGATATGACTGTACAATTTACGAAATGTTATCAGTGACTTCTATAAGTCTTCGTGTCTATAATTATCCCACTGATCCAGGTCTCTATCCCTATTTCATTAATTCTCTTATTGGCACTGTACGTACTGTATAGTTGATTAACGTAGTCAGGGCACTTGTAATTAAAAACCAAACTGCAACAAATTGAACGATACATAGCCTAAAGTCTAATTAACGCCTTATTCATGCGATTATGTAACTGAAGCCTGAGTTACAAAAGCAGGGATGTAGTGTTACCAGCAAACCTACTTAATGGTTAGTGTAAGTTTCACTTGAACAATAGTTGTGAGTAAGAACATGCTTCGAGGTTCCAAATCACAAATCTTGATTCCAGTAATTCCTAAGGAGCTTCATCATTTTACTTCTTGCAAATACTTTCCAGAGAAGACTACCTGATATATGCATACTGATTCCGATACTCTTGACAAAGATGCTAGTAACAAATATGTAAAATATTAAGCAAAAAAGGAACCTACACATTAAAACCAACTACATTTCCTAATATTACACTTTTAGCACTTAACCTATATATTGCCTTTTCTCTCATCCTATTAGCTGAGGTTTGTCCAAATTCGCTACAATTCTATATTTTACTTTCAGCATTATTATTTGTCTGATGTTGCTGGGCAAAAGAGTTCAAAAGGTTGGCTGGTTGTAGCCAGTTTTGGGTTATTTATTCCAGTGAAATGTTTATTTGAAGGTCAAAAATATGATTAAGAAAATGCAGTGTTCTACTTCTAACTTGTTGTTAGACTGTTAAGGGTAATTGTTAAGACTAGTTAAATGAAATAAATATGTCCATAGGTTATGCAAATAAATACGTACTGAAGAGAATTACTTTTAGTAAGAATCCAGAAACAGCTAAGTAATCAATAATTACGTACATATAATTAAGTTAATAAACTCTTCTATTAGTGCCTTTAGCTGTTTCACATTAACAGTAAAGTATTTAACATGAAAGCTAACAATTTAGTTTTCGTTTATGGCTAAGACTATATGGAAATAGCTGCTTCTATTTATATTATCCAGATAATCATAATAGCCATATTATTTCACATACATTTGCTTAAACAAATAATTTCCCATCAAGCGAACCTTTCGATATAAAATTAATACACACTTTAAGGAACTTAATTTATCAGAAGTGAAGTTCATTACACTGTCCAGCGTTATATCATCATCACCTAATGTCACTACCCAACATTAAATTCAGACACATCAGCAATAACATTATAATATAGAAGTCATTTCTTGTCGAAAACATTTATTATCGGTTCATAGTTAGTTAAAAACTCATACATACATATACAATATATTACGTATATATATCTGTAAGTGGTACATTTGACTTGATAATTTATATATGCCTAAAACTCTGGAATCGAACAACAAGTACAATATTTAAAAAGGAGTTCATTAACACAACTGATACATAATAAGAGAAGATAAGAGAGAAGTGAGAAGGAGAGAAGACAAGAAAGTACTGATGTAAGTGAAATTAAGCGAGAATACTTTCTTGCTTCAGCAAATCATAAAATATCCAACAAAATTTTTCTGTTATTTTGTACTACTTATTATTAGACAGCACTATTCATAGAGTATTTAATAATACAACACAAGCAATTGAATTTGATTGTCCTACTTTATGAGTTGATTTTGAATCACTACTGACTATTGATAATCTTTCAACACAAATAGTCAGTAGTAACTGAACATCTGCATGTATAAGTCTTATCACCTATTTTGTTTTTTTTCTCATATGTGAAAACACAAATTACTCAACAGTGTAAATTCCACCTACTAATAAGTAGTATAAAATAACATACCCAAATTTATTGAATTGTTTATGATTGGAAACAGTCCATCAATGTAACCATTAATTTACATGTAGTTCAATTTAATAAATAGATATGAAAAAGTTTCCTTTCTGTTTACAAAAAAAAACAGGATCATTTGATAATTGAAAAACAATAGTGTAATACAAAATACTGTTTTAATAAAACTTTTTGGTATGTAGTTGCTATCCACCTTGTACCATATCATTAGAATAAATGCATCAATATATATATATATATATATATATATATATATATATATATATATATATATATCATCTTGAATCAGTGTCCAGTAAATAGAATTGATTGGAAAACTTTTAATACATACTCTGATTGATAGATAGGTATATATATGCTTAGGCGTGCTTGCAATAGATTTGGCAACTAATTCACCAGTATGAATTTAAAATTTAAATCATTATAAGATAAAGGAATTAACTCATATAATGATCGAATGAAGCTAAATATTCAAGTGTAGCTGCATAACAAAATGCATATTGATCAGATGTTTGTATACTGTTAATTCTTTGTGTACGTAACATACGTGTAATAAGAAACATATCGACCATGCCTTCACATCTCATTCTATCTAATAAAATACTCAAGCATATAAATACACCGGTTCGTCCGGATCCCGTACTATTTCAATGAAATAAAAAAAAATCAATACATAAAGCATTAACAAATATTATTAAAAAGTGACCATTCAGTTGAATAGAGACAAAAATCATGTTTGTTGAGTTTAAGTGTTGACAGACTCTTTCTAGTCAAATTATAGTGTGACCAATCGTGACTCAATGTTAGGTGGACAATGTTGTCAATGTCAGGCTGGTTAAGAATGGTCATTAAGGAACCCTGAGGCTTGGTCACTTTTTTATTCCTACTCATCAGCAATCAGTATACATACTCATGAGGAAGTTGGTGAACCTGGTGAGATTCGGTTTTGCATCATCCTTTTTTAAAGACTACTGCTATTATTGTTGGTTTCTTGGGATCACGATTGTTAACATATTATAAGTAAGGCTATGTCAGTTATAGCGAAGGTATTAAAAAATAGGCTAATAGAAAAGTCTCTGAATAACACCAGATAACCAGTGAATTTTCATACAATGAAGTTCTAATGAACAAATCGATTGGTTGTTTGGCATGTGCATTTTTCTGTGCCTATAACTTGAACAGTGATGAATACTAGGCATTTGATTGATGTGTACAAAGTCTCATGAACATTCAAGTGTTTAAAAACATGAAAATACTGACATTTTTGCCCTATGATATCTATTGCATTACTGGTTGCCTTACTAAATTAATGTTCAATTGCTATTTGAGCTTAAAATAATGCATAAATGCATTTATATATTACTACATTAATTTTATTAGGATTCCTTGTTATGTTTTTGGGGAATAATACACAATGACCTTAATAATTGCCATTCAGTATACGGACACGTCCGCCCAGTGACTACCAGTCCCCAAAGCCGGAATAAAGAAAACAACGACTTATGATCCAACCAGACACAATTATCTTTGTATTTCAATCATGCCTATGTATATACACAAAATCAGACCGCACCATCAACCAATTAGAAAACTAACATTAATACGAAACAAAAGTAACGGAGGATGTGAACTGGGGTAACGTATGTGTAGTTAATTAACCGTAGTTTATTAATGAAGAACGATATAACATCAGTTAATGCCTTAAATGGGAGTATAAGGTGAGGAAAACGTAACAACAGTAGTAATAATAAAATGCTTACTTCATATACAACCAAAATAATGAAATCGTTTACAGGAAGAACAGTTCTACAAGATAATCAATCTTTTTCAGGTGCCCCGTCATAACATTCCTAATTATTGTTTTATATTATTACACAATATACATGTGCTAACTTATAAGAAGGGCATTGAACATTACAGATAAGCTGCTGCATATAATTTACAAAAAACGTTTTACATTCTGTATTATAACTCCTTATTAAAATCTCTATTATGAAATGCCTAAGATCTGTTTGATAAATCTGAATTGTTACTTAAAGAAATCACTTTACCAATTTGTAAAGGAGAATATTTACAACCAACAACTCTTAGTATTCATAATTTCCATTACAATTTGAATTACTTATTTAGTCAAGTTATTTTGGGATAATCGATGTGATAAGGTAGGTCATATAGACCGAAGCAAAAGGATTAATTAAGTCGGTCATCGTAGTGTTACAATTATGATATATATATATATATATATATATATATATATATATATATGAACTACTCACTTGCAGTGTACAGTTATAGGACCATCTTGTCCAAATTGAATTTGAGTTTTGTGTACTTGTCCAATTAGATCAATAATTGCTTCAGCAGATTTAGGTACTATACTATCATGTGGCCATCCATGTAATTGAAATTGTCTTAAAGTTCGTGATTGACCATCTGTTGTATTAGTAAGTCGAAATTCACGTAAAATAAAATGTGGCATATTATATTCAACCATAGGCTCAACCATTACATTTTGATATCTTGTCGATCTATCACTTGGCCAATATTGATTAGTATCTGTTGATATCAAACTCATATCATGTGAATCACTAAATGCAACTATTATCGGTGAATTACACTCCCAAATTAATCTCCAAAAATCATCAACTGTATTCGGTAATGGTGTTTGTGTTGCAATATAAGCTCTATTCTTACGGTATCCATCAATATAACTAGCATTAATGTAATCGGATCCATTAATTCCACGAATTAATGTTAGACAAACACGATTTGCTTCATACGGAAGAATTTCTAAATCACGATTTTTTGTTCTGTTATCATTTGTTAAAGCTGTAGTTATTTGACGTTTATTTAGTAAATTACGATTCAATCTCTATAATGAAAAATAATTATGTTTTCAAGTGAGAATAAACAAGTAAACATGTTAGGTAGGATTATCCTTATTAAGATTTAAATACGCTAATCATTAGTTAAATAAACCATTAATAAGACAGAAAGATAGTCAACAAAGAAAACCTATCTCATAGTCTAATATTAATGTTAAGGATAAACTGCATTAGAACCAATTCACAACTTATTAATATAACTGGGCAATAGCTATATTATGTATAATATTTGGCTTATATGTGCTGCGATTATTTAATGAAGGCGTAGGCAGATTGATGACGAGTCACCTATGAATGGACATATAGCTTTGACTTACATAATTACCCTTTCATTTGGTATGTATGTTTTGTCACTTAGTACTGCTATAATAAATGCTACTTGTTTAATCTAATTGGTCTCTGTTTAATTAGTCAGATTTGTGTCAGAGTAGAGACCATGGCCTGGCTGGAACTAGCAGTAACTTATCGTGCTTACCTTTAGGAATAGCATTAAAATATAATTCGGCCATCCCGTGAATACATTACAATTATATAGTATAGTGGATGAACCATTCATTGTGTAATCAATGGTTTTAATGCATATTGAAGGTTTTACGTTTTCTCCTGGAAAACTTTAATCTTGAAAGCACTGAGATTTGTTTAACTGTTACTTATTTATATTACTTAGTTGAAAGTTTCCTTTAAAAAAACAATTGAATTACTAGTTTTTAACTGTTTTAAAACTATATACTTGGAAATTTTATTCAGTGTCAATTTGGTATTTAGGAACACATTGTAAAATGGAATTGGTTTGATGTTATCCTTAACATTCTCAACGTTTAGAAAACATGTTATATTCAGCAATTCGAATTCGTTTTAACTATTCATTTAGTATGCGACGGTTACATTTTGAATTGGAATTGTCAAATAGAATTTCACTTAAAGTTCTAATTTTTAGAGTATTTTTGTTTTCCTACATTCAATAAGTTTAACTTCTGTAAATTGACATTTAGATGGTTGGGGATATTTGAAGTGAAGTCTTCGTTTCAAATTATCCTCTAATATACAACAGTCGATAAATAATGAATAGAAAAAATAGCTGAACTGAATAATACAGAATATTGCAGAAACTAGAAAAAGCCGAAATTTTAAATCCTGGTACATTAACTTTGTTTACTTAACATTTGATTGTTATTTCCTCAGGTTCTCATCAGCTGCGTACAACCTATAATGCTTTACAAGTATTATATAAGTTGGATTGTGACTGGCAAGTGGAATCCAAGAGCGTGTTTCGTCCTATTTCGGACTGGTCGGCTGGATGTACCTACATCCCAATGTTGATGTTCACAGTGGGATTCGAACCCAGTCCGTTTCGAGTAGAACGCCACCGCGTTCACCACTAGACTACTGAGTGCAGACAATCACACTTGTGCAACGGGCACATTCGTATTAGAATAAACTTGTATATTCCCGTTGATTTGTTATAGACTGAAGCTGGTCAGTCATTATTGCTATGTGTGCATCCTGAGTTCGAATTCCAGTGTGAACATCAACATTGGGATGCAGGTACATCCAGCTGATCAGTCCCAAATAAGACGAAACGCGCGTCCTTGATTCCACTTGCCAGTCACAATCCAAATTCTATAATACTTATGAAAAAATCGCTATATCGAGGCAATTCGCTCAGGATGCACATATAGCAACAATGATTGACCAGCTTCAGTCTTTAACAAATTAACGGGAATATACAAGTTTATCTTAATACTATAATGCTTTGAAAACATTTCTATGTAAAAGAACTAAATACTTTTATACACTATTCGTTAGCGACCAAAAATATAGAGATGGTGTGGTGTAAAAGATCCAAATAAAATCGATGAGGCTTAGGGAAATGATGCACATAAATATAATGCACAAGCGAGAATTTAAGAAACATCGAGTTACTAACGCAGAATCAAACGGTTAAGGAATTACGTGGTGGAGAGAAAACACTGAGTGAAGTAAATTATGAACAGTTGACAAAACATTATTTGAGATCATTTGACAACAGCATTAAGAAATTGCCACAATTAGTGATGCAGTTAGGATGGTATGGTCCCACGTGTTACGTCATACGCCAGATTGTTTTCTATAATTCATCACCTTAATCCATGCAATTTAATAATTTTGTTGTTAACTGATCTTAATTCACGGTTTATCAGCTGTTCGTAATTTACTCCACTCAGGGTTTTCTCGCTACTACATAATTCCTTAACCGTTTGATTCTACGTTAGTGTTATGTTTTTTTTTCAGATGAGACAAACGCGTAGGTTCATACTGGCTTAGTACGATCCCAGATACTATACAGCTAAATTATCTAGGGTAGCCAGATTCCATGTCAGATTCCCTCGATAATCGGTACGGTAAGTGCGAATTGTAATCTCTGATACGTGTACTTGAATCTAATACCACGATTTGTTCCTTTTCAACCCATAGTTAATCCAAATAACTAGACTCGTGGGAAGATTATATTGTGGAGCAAAATACGAGACAAAACTAGCAAACAGTGTTTATATATATCATATTTGAAATTGAATTGATTGTTGAAAAATTACAAATCAGTCTTACAAAATATCAACGCAACGCCTTTAGCTTGATTAAATGAACGATTGTAATTTCGAGGATTTTGAATCCCCAACAGTTAGTAACTGGATGTTCCTTGAATTCTCACTGGTACGTTCTATTTACGTGCATCATTTCTTTAAGCCATATATGTCTTTTACTCAACCATATCTCTACGTTTCTGGTCTAAAGTGGGTAGCATTTAAAAAGCATATAAATCACCTATAAAGGAATTTCTTTGGCATATTATAAGTTGTATGCAGCTGATGATAACCTGAAGAAATGGGACAAATTCATCCTATTCTAGCCAATTTTTGTTCTTGCTCTCCTCAAATTTATAAAGGGAACCAAGTATATAAAGTCTCATCGTTAGGTGATCAGTGAGACCTCATATCTCAAAAGTAAATGCCATTTTTCCCTCATTTACTAGTTTAACTTTGAGAACAGTTGTATTCAAATAAATTAATTAGACGGAAAAAAACTAGGAAAATCGATGAAAAATGACTTTAAAAAATTATTATGTAGAACTTACTTTAAATTCTAATTCTAGACTTGAAAGTTTTATAGATGATGTAATATGATTGTTACTTAAAGAACCATCATGTAAACCATTAGGTAGTAAATTATAGCCAGCTAAAATACATGTTGGTACTGGTTGACGTAATTTCACTACATGATTGTATAATCCATGCGCTGTAACTTCAGTTCCATGTACTTCAGCTGCTTCTATGAATACATCATATAAAAACGAATATTGTTCTTCTGTTTGTACCATAAAATTTCTTTGAGCACGCATACGAGACACTGCACCAAATATATCAACTGAATTTTCATGTTTAAGTCTTTCAAGTTGTGAATCAATGACAATAAATGCACCTATAAACAATAAACGTTGTTTTATTAAAAAAACTGTCCCTTTAAATAATTTGCATAATAATGCCAAGTAGAATAATTGATATGCCGGGCACTTAAAGAAGATTGATTATCTTCCAGAACTGTGTTTCTGTAGACTATTTTATTATTTTTGGTTGTATTCAGGGTGAACATTATATTCCAATTATTATTCAGTCGTCCCCCCTGCACTATCCTTGTGAAATGATTTCTAAAGTTACTGGTGTGCAGGCAAGATACAAAACAGCCGAAATAAATGTAACATTGACGTTGTATTAGGACGGACCGATTGGATCGATTCCTAGAGTATTTATGAATTGACTAATTAGTCGCTAACTGGTTTGATAGAAGTAAATGAGGTTAAGTTTGCCAAGAGGTAGAGAGTGAGAGAATACAACACCATCATACATCCGTTCTGTTTTGTATTGGTTATAGTTAATTCTAAGTTGTATACAACTGACGAAAAGCCACGAAGCGTCATGACTTCGTAGAATTCTGCTACAATTGTCGTTTTTACTTTACAATAGTCATTTGGTAAACACATCGTTGTACAATGTCAAAATCACTGAGCTCAGTGATAACGATGGGTTCAAATCATAGTTAAATATTCTGGTGATGTAAAAGATTACTGATTTTATTAAGTATATTCCATACCAACCCTTTTAGTTAAGCACACTCCCGCTTAGATTGATCTGACATTCAATTGCTTATCAACATTAAGTAACAAAGATTTAGTTGGTTAAAAGCGAATTAAAGGATTTATCGAACGGAAGCAGACATAGAGAAGATTGTATATAAATTTTAACAACTGTATTCACCGATCGTGACCAGAAGACAGAATACCTGAAGAGCACATGATGGTGAAAAGTTGTGTTGCATAATAATCATGTTATAGCTCATATACGGATGGCCAATTCTATACATTCTAATTTACAAGCTTTGCTTTAGTCTTACTCAGGTACGATAATCCGACAAAACGATAGGTTAATCATAGAGCATATATTACAGCAATATTGAGTGACGAACCACACATAGAAAATGAAAAGATAAGTATATAAGTCATAGCTATCTATCCATTCAATTGTGATTCATCATCTGTCTGCCTACGGTAACATTAACTAATTGCCACACGCGTAGGCCAACTTTGTCGAATAGTTGTATGCAAATATTTTTATCTAAGTATGCGAAGATTGGATCAAAGGAATATGAATATGACAAAGTTTATAAAAGCATTCCCTCCTAAAACGTGACTTCAAAGAGGATGAAGTAAGCAGAATTATCGATTTCAAAATAAATGGTATACATGAAATAGCTCGTCTGGCTGTGAAATTCGTGTACCTTTAACAAAATGATTATTTTTACCACAATCGAATGTAGACGAATTCCTGCTTTTTGTTACTTTCATCTGTCTTTATCAATTTACATGTTCATGTTAAAGCACATGCATCGAAAAAATAACACAGAAAGTATGGTCATTTTTCACACTTCTGAATATATTCCGTATAAGTTGAGTTTAAATAGATAATTTAGCTTTATTTGAGAAATGGCTTGTCAATTAATTGACAGTTTACTAAGTGTCAAGTTGTCCTCTTTCAGAACAATCAATAAACAACAAATTCCAAACCTTTTTACGTTTTGCCAAAGTAATTACAATAAAAAAAACTAAACTAAATTTCTGTATTCGAAAAAAATACTACAATCAATCGTGCTCTACCCTAGTAACTATATTTTAAAATTTGGTTGCACAACTTTTTTCGCAACATCAGCTTTCCATTTCTTATCATCTGACTTATACTCAATTGAATAGTGTTTTTGCGTATATTTACTGTTACATAACTTATATCATATATCTTCTAGACTCTGTTTTCATGTTCTCCGTTTTCTTGTATCTATAGAGAAATAATAAAGTGAATGAATTTTCATTTCGTTCACATTTGTTATCTTCTTATTGATCTACATTTTCATATTAACTTCTTAGTTTTTTATTGTGTATAAACTTGTTCTACTTTTGATAATTATGATTAATTTTAGATTGTATGTAGCTGATGAAAATACAACGAAATGAAATGAATTCATTTTATTTTGCTATAATTGCTGTTCATACCTAACAAACATTTCAAACTAGATGAACAGTATGAATGTGAGCAATTTAGAAATTGATGAGTTGATTAATTCATTATCAAATTTATTATTCTCATATGTACTTCTTTATATTTTTAATGTATACAAATATCACGATTTCAGTAAAGACACTGCGAAAGTAATTCACTAAGGATGTGTATGTATCATCTGAGACTGATTAAAAGTAGGTTTTATTGTTAACAACTAGAAATGTATTGAAAAACATAAAATCATGAGATGTGAACGTTTTAATTCCCAAATTTAATACTCCTTAATATATTAAAATTGGATTGTGGCTGGTAAGTAAAGTTCATCATACCTACGAACTATCTTTGTATAGAGACAAGCTATTCGGATATCAAATGTTACCTTATTTCAGTCTATAACAACACCAACAGATAGATACTGGCTTGTTCAAATTATGTTTCCACTATATAGTTTATTGAATTATACCCTTAGAATATAAAGTATTCATATAATGTGGTATTATTATTCACAATGCGCTAAACATTCGTTGCATTATTACTTCTTTATTTAGTTGACTAAATATATCATAGATTGATGTTGGCAGAGTACCACTGAAGACCAAAGAGCACTGGACAGTTGTTTTGTTCTGGTGCGGGACTCCTCAACAGTGCTCACCCCAGATTCCGCTCCAGGGGCTTCAAGTTGACGGAGAGTGCCTAATCCTCTGCACCACTGGGTCGGCATCCAGTGGTAGAATTCCTACTTCCTTCAATTTGTGATATATATATATATATATCGTGGGACATTCATCCATTGGTACTGATGACAACTGTCTCAGTCCCGACAAGTCTGAACTTCACCAGTCACGACTTCACACTTCTTTACCTAGTAGTGTTGTTGATTATTTGGCTTTTGATGATAATCAACAATGATTAGTAAAATTTAAGGTTATTTAAATTTACTGATGTGCTCTGATTTCTATCATTGTCTATACAGTTTATAAGTTAGTTGAGAATCAGTCAAATATAAACAAATCACTTTATTATATAAGTTTGATTGTGACTAGCAAGTGGAATCCAGGACGCACGTTTCGTCCTATTTGGGACTGATCGGCTGGATATACCTGCATCCCAATGTTGATGACCGACCAGTTTCAGTCTATAACAAATCAACGGGAATATACAAGTTTATTCTAATACGAATGTGCCCGTTGCACAAGTGTGATTGTCTGCACTCAGTAGTCTAGTGGTGAACGCGGTGGCGTTTGACACGAAACGGACTGAGTTCGAATTCCAGTGTGAACATCAACATTGGGATGTAGGTACATCCAGCCGACTAGTCCCAAATAGGACGAAGCGCGCGTCCTGGATTCCACTTGCTAGTCACAATCAAACTTATATAATACTTGTGAGAAATTCGCTATATCGAGGCAATTCGCTCAGGATGCACATATAGCAATAATGACTGACTAGCTTCAGTCTATAACAAATCAACGGGAATATGCAAGTTTATCCTAAAATCACTTTATATAAGTAATAAAATAAATGAAGTAAGGAAGTGGTATTTATTTCAACAATTAAGAAAACGATGAAAATGTTACGTACTGTTTATATGTTAAAAAATTTAATAAAGAAAATATTTCTATTTAATCATTAAGAAAGGACAGGAGGAGCAACGAACTGTCATAATAGCCAATTCTTGGAAGGTTTACAAATGACCTATTATACTCAATTATTCCATTATTATTATTATTATTATTATTATTATTATTATTATTATTATTACGATTTTGATCCTTTTCGTAACTTCCGAATTTGTAGCCCCTTAATTGTCACTTAGCTCTTGCATCACTGTCTTCACCATCAGATTTCTGTTGTAAATGGTTCCCCTCCCCCGATGTGCTAATTCACTTACTTATCGTTTGCATACTTTTAAAAACTATAATTACCTCATTCACCTTTATGTCTTAGTTGTTTCATTAATTATTTTATAAACACTTTTGAACTTGTAACATGATTACCTCTAACATATCTCCAATTATTTGGTAATGATTTTAAACCTATTATAAATATATGTGTAGACATATTAGTGTAGAGCTTTGATACAAAACTGATTGAATCACAAATTGGTGGAAATAGAAATTCTACTATCGGATACCGACCTAGTAGTTCAGAGAGTTAGGTGTTACCCCACCTGAAACGACTACGGTAGAATTTTAGTTTTGAAATGCAGAGAGATTCCACACTATAACGAGATGGCTGTCCAGTGCTACCTGGTTTTCAGTGGTATCCTGTAAACATCAATCTGTGACGTATTTGTTCAAATAAGAAAAATAAATTTCTTTGATCCTATTGTCCTATTTTAATGTTAAAAAAGTTGTATAATCTGATTACCTGTACGACCAACTCCAGCTGAACAATGTACAATCAATGGTCCAATTTCATTGGTAACATTTAAATTCATAGAATTATGAATATCACTAGAATGAGATAATTTTAATTCTCTTGAATTTGTTTTTTCATCATTAATTAAACGTTCTTGTTGTAAATGATGCATTAACTGTGAACGTACTTGACTAACACGTCGTATAAACAATAATAATGGTTGTGGATAATCTGGTGTACCATAATCAGGCCATGCAGTAAATTGAAATTGTTTAATCTCTCTTTGTTCAATATTAATACTTGAATCAGTAGTATGTTGATGTTGTTTAAAACCAGTTGAATCAGTGTCTAATAAATCTGTCTCATTATTACGTTGTAGAATAAGTGTACGTAATGTGTAATAAGCAAATTCTTGTATACTTTTTGTAATCACAGTGTATGTAGGCACTGTGGTATAATCAATATCATAATTTACTTTATTAATATGTTCTTGTTGTTGACATTGTTGTTGTAAAGTAAATACTTCTTTTCCTCTATTTGGCCAATATTGATCACATTTAATACGTGCTCTCTCTTCTAAATGTGTCATCATAACAATTACACGACTATTTTGCTCCCATACCATTCTCCAAAAATCATAAAATGTACAAGGTAATGGACCCTTGGAAAATAACGAAAACAACCTTTATTTTCATTATTGTCAAAAATGTAGATCTATGAGTGTAGACTAAATAAATAACAGTTATTAGTGTATTCACTTATCAAACCACTTACACGTGACCAATCTACTTTGCAGTGTATGATTCATAATAAAACAAATGGTGGGTCGTCAGTTGGATGCACCTTGGATTCAATGTTGATGTCATCCCAATCAACAGGTATAAGCGTCAAAATTCATTAACATATTGGTGAGTGTGATGACATTTGACATAGATAAACTAAAATCTAAGTGCTGGTGTAAACATACACATTTATATGGACGCACCACTAACTGACAAGTTCCAGTTGAGGTAAAAAGCGCTTTATGGATTCTAGCTGCTAGCCACAATTTAACTTTAATAGTAGTGAACTGTTTAGTTGGATCGTGAGGCTTTGATAGGTCTTCTAGACGGCATCGTACGAATAAACCAATAAAACTGAGGTTTATGAATTTCTCAACAATTAACTAACAGTCAGCAATGAGAAATTATTCTCATATGATTAGGAGTTTATTCTATTCACTTTAGATTTCTTTGGTTGTAACTGAAACATTTTCTATCATTTCCTAAATTAAGTCTTTCAAACAACCCCTACACAACACTAAGTGAACATTATTTAGCTATCAAGCTCTACGATATATATCAATAAGCATAGACAATAGTGCGTAGATACCAAAGTGGAGAAATGCTGAGATTTCGGATAACAAAGACACAGTAATAAAATGTAACTCACTATTACAGTGGAATAGTTTGTATTTAAGTACAATGATAACTACCTTCATTCACAGTCAGATATATTCTACTTAGTTCTTAGCCTATTCTCTTCATAAAATCCTGTTACACATTTATGCAAATCTATGATTCTCCTAAACGAAGTTAATGTTTTTTTGTTTTTAATAATAGTGCATTATGTCCCTCTCCACAAGAATCCGAAGAATTTTCATCGTCGTAACATTATGGATAAAGAGTTAAACATTTTAAGCAAAATGTTTTTGAGCATAGGTATCCACCTAGGCTTATTGACAAGAACATTAAGCTTAAGATTTCAAAAAATATCAGGGTCCTGCACACCAAACAAAATACTTTATATTAATAATAAATTTAGTGGTATCAAAGCTGCAGGCATCCTAACAAGAAGCATTTCTAATTCAATTCTCAGTAGTAAGATTAAAAATATTGTTATCTAGCAGTCACTTATTAAACATCAATCTGCAGGATAAACTCTCTCATCTGACCACTGGCATGTGCGTTTGTCAGTTCACTTTCGAGCTCGTCATTATACAAAGATAGAAATCTAAAAGTGTTCAAGAATACTATCCAGCGTGATTGCGATGCTGCAGTGGATAAGTAAACTCCGTCTGTAGCTCTTCTCGGGTTACTGCCGGTCTCAAGGCTAGGTAAAGAAGGAGGGTTGGGCATGGGGCTAACATTTCCATCCCGGAAAACACAAGCTTGATAAAAAAACGCTAACCAGACTAAACAAACTAAATAACTTTAACCCTGCCCTGGGAGTGGAAGGAATGATTATGACGCCTCATGGTGAAATCAAAGATCCTTCAGAAGTCATGCAGCCGATGCCTCTTCTAACAACCGGAACAAATGTTTTCATTGGTGCACAGGAAGTTCGGACAATGTGGAAGAGCGGGAAGACTAATCAAATAGCCGCAGAAATGAGGAGATACAACTTAACAGTGCTCGGAATCAGCGAAACCCATTAGACTCAAGCTAGGCAGAAAACATTAGCCACGGACGAGATGCTACTATGCTCCGACACGAGGAGGAAAATGCTTTTCTCACCCAAGGAGTTGCTCTGATACTGTCCAAAAAACCAAGTAATGCATTTGTAGGATGGAAACCACATGGACACAGGATCATCAAAGCATCTTTCAAAACAAAGAAGAAGGGGATCAGAATAAATATTATCCAATGTTATGCACCCACCAACGAGGGCAACGACGAGGACAAAGATCAGTTTTATGATAGGCTGCAATCAATTATAGCGGAGTGTCCAGGAAAGGATCTGATAATCCTGATTGAAGGCCTAGACACCAATGTCAGAATGGACAACACTGGATATGAAGGCATCATAGGACAACGGGGAGGGGAGAAAGAAATGAGAATGGAGATGGTAGATATGAGAACCAGGAGAGGATCTGACATAGATTCAGATCACCACCTGGTGGTTGTCAAAATGAAACTGAAGTTATAGAAGCAATGGATAACTGGAGTAACAGCATTACTATGGTTCAATACAGCCTTCCTTCGAGATACTGTCAAACTCAAGGAATTCAAAATAGCTCTCAACAACAGGTTTCAAGCCTTACAAGATCTACTGAAAGAAGAAGAAATTACTATCGAAGACAACTGGAAATAAATCAAAGAAGTACTGACTTTAACGTGTTAGGAGGATCCGGGCTGCAAGAGGCACTATTATAAAGAATGGATCTCTACCGAGACTCTGAGTAAAATTCAACAAAGGAGGAACAAGAAGACAGAAATCAACAACAGCCTAACAAGAGAAAAGAAAATTAAGGCACAAACTGAAGACCCAGAAGCAAATAAGCAAGTAAAGAGGAGCATTAGATCTGACAAACAGAAATACATCAAAGGTTTTGCAACAACGGCGAAAAAAGCTGAAAGAAAAAGAAATATGAAACAGCTGTGTGATACAACGAAGAAACTGGCGGGCACATATGGCAAGCCAGAGCGACTGATCAAGAACTAACAAGGCAAACCAATCACTAAGATTCAAGAACAAATGCACAGATGGGTAGAACACTTTGAGAAACTCTTGAATAGGTAAGCTCCACTGAATCTACTTACCAGATATCGAAGCAGCACCAACAGATCTTTCGATAGATGTCACTTCACCAATGGTGGAAGGAACCAAGATGGCCATCAGATGAATCAAATGTGGGAAAGTAATAGGACCTGACAATATACTATCTGAGGCACTTAAGTCAGGCATAGATGTATCAGCAAGGATGCTCCACCTTTTATTCAAAAGGATCTGGGAGGATGAACAAGTGCCTGAAGATTGGAAAAAAGGACACCTTATCAAGATACTAAAGAAAGATCTGAGCAAACATGAGAACTACAGAAAGATCACACTACTGTCAGTACCAAGGAAAGTCTTCAACAGAGTGTTATTGAACAGAATGAAAGATTCAGTAGGTGCAAAACCTTGAGATCAAAAGGCTGGTTTCCGTGAGGATCGGTAGTGCACAGACCAACTCGCAACACTACGAATCATCGTTGAACAATCAATTGAGTGGAACTAATCACTGTACATCAGTTTCATCGACTGTGAGAAGGAGTTTGACAATGTAGACAGAAGAACATTACGAAAACTTCTTCGACACTACGACATACCAGGGAAACTCGTCAACATCATCCGGAATTCTTACGCCGGACTACAGCGCAAAATCGTGCATGGAGGACAGCTGACAAATGCATCCCTAGTGAAGACCGGAGTCAAACAAGATTGCCTACACTCGCCTTTTCTCTTCCTTCTAGTGGTTGACTGGATCATGACGACCTCTACATCTGAGTGGGTGCATGGAATTGAATGGACAAGTAGGATTCAACTCGATGATTTGAACTTAACCGATGATCTAGCTCTTCTAGCCCGTACATACTATCAAATGCAAGTGAATACAACTCAATTAAATTTGATGGAGAAATTCTGGAAGAAGTGGATACTTTCGCGTACCTGGGAAGCATAATCGATGAACAAGAACGGTCCGATGCAGATGTAGAGGCAAGGATAGGTAGGGCAAGGGCGGCGTTCTTACAGTTGAAAAACATATAGGACTCAAAGTCAGACTCTTCAATTCGAACGTCAAGACAGTTCTGCTGTATGGAGCTGAAGTGTAGAGAACTACTGGAAACATCCTCAGAGGGGTACAAGTATTTATAAACAACTGTTTACGCAAGATACTGAATGTCCGTTGACCTGAATCCATCAGCAACTGTCTACTATGGGAGAGAACAAACCAACTTCCAGCCGAAGAGGAAATTAGGAAAAGACCTTTGGAAATGGATATGGCATACATTACGGAAATCATAAGACTGCATCACGAAACAAGCATTAATATAGAATCCTGTTGGGAAACGGAAGAGTGGAAGGCCAAAGAACACGAATTGGAAGCGTCGCGAATTGGAAGCAGACATCAAAAGGATGAACAGCAACTGGAAATAGCTGGAAAGGATTGCTCAGGACAGAGTTCAATAGAGAATACTGGTGAGCTGCCTATTGTCGTATGTGAGAGTTAATGGTCTTAAGTAAGTAAGTAAATATGTGGATAAGTAAGAAGCTCAATCACTGAACATCATGTAAACACAGATCAGTCGATCAAAACAGATTCTACATTTAAAGCCATTTGTAAAATTAGCAAACTCCTATCTGAGATCATAGTCTTTCATCTGTTTTCAGCTGTGAAAGCTATGGTTGTACACCTACTCAATCCAGAATTATGTAACTAAAAAAAATTTATTCAACCCTTACGCTTACGTTGGTTTTAAACTAGTGAAACAAAGAACAATAAACTCCAAATACCATTACTACCTCCTTTTTTCTCTTTATTGACCTTTTACCATGAACTAGTTTTATTTTATTTTTTTTCAGTTTTATGAAAAATTTCATCATTAACGTATTGTGTAGGTTGTTTTATTCACATTTATTGGTCATTATCTCATTTCCATGATAATTTGATAAATACTCAACTACACTATTCAGATTCATATGATTAACGTTATTTTCATTATTACTGTGTTCATTCATTTTTTATCATTAACGAGCATTATTGACTGAATTGGGATGGATTGTAAAGATCGGCATTAAGTCTTGTCCTACTAAGAAACTCCCCAGCAGTGTGCACCCTAGATTTCACCGCAGAGGCTTCAACCTGGCAAATTCCTAACCCTCTGCTTCATTGGGCTGGCACCTACTGGTAGATTTCTCACCTCCATTAATTTGTGATATTGTGTGACGACCATCCATTGTCATCGGTAATAACTGTCTTACTCCAGACAAGTCTAAACTCCACAAGTCACAACTTTTCACCTGAGCTACAGGAACATCCTGAAGTTAGTCATTAGTGGGCTGATGTAAATGGATTTATCACAACTGTCGAGTGGTCTTTGGTTCTCAGTGGTACCATACCAACATCGATGTATCTAGTTGAATCAACTGAAATATTATTGATTATTATCACCATGAAAATGCATGTATCCCCGAGTGTACAGGCTTAAAAATGAATTCGCCGAAAAGAGAACATGTTCATACTTCTTTTGTATTGCATAATGGGTATTTTTCGTACAATTAGCGCATATTGTAATTATGAGTGAAAGATTAACAAAGGCACTAATACGAATAGAGGGAATTTAGAAGCGCCAGTATTGACTTCACTTTCTCATGTTTCTTCTATATGATAATCAACAATATGTAATTTCAAGACTGGTTTATTTTCTTCAGGTGTTTTCATTTTCAGTAGTAATTATCCAGTGAAAAATTATCATATTATAAGTATCCCATAAAAATCAGTGTCTATTATTTAGTATTTGTAAGTAGTCCCGACCGTGCTGCTACCTTGACGTGATGGTCGGGCTTGCCTATCGTGATGACTCAATTGGGCTATACTGGCTGGAACAATCGTTCCTATAGGTCCTACCATGCCAGGCAGGTCGGTTGAAGAGCGGTAAGACCAAAAGCAGCAAATATAAGGTCCGAGGACGAAGTCGTACTGCCGGCTGTACAGAGGTGTGACGGCAGTAAGGTGTTTTCTTCGGACAACCAGCATAGCAGCGATGCTGTCTTCTCAAAAATGAAGGGCGGGGTTAGAAAAGGTCTGCCCTAAAAATGCACACCTCACCTTACTCCACGTATTTCCGTCTCCGGCAGTAAGGCCTCAACAAGTACGGAGCTACAACAACGAAAACCTCTCTCAAAAAGACCGTGTGTGACCGGCCTCAAGCAGTTGTTCCTTGGGCACTGAGGTCACGCTCCCAGGTCTTTCAGACCAACCCTAACACATTTTGTTTTTCAGGTACATCAAGAAGAACCCTTCCACAGCGTGGGCAACTGGGAATAGATAACCGCCCTCATACCGCTAACAACACGCAAGATCACCGCCATTTTAATCAAACTCCTTCTATTCCTGACATTTGTCCTGCCCCTACCTTCAAGCCTAAATCCCTATCTCCAATTTCCTCCTATGTCATTAGTGCCAACGATTCCAGCCCACGAAATAACGTCCCGAGCATACTAAGACCACGCTCCAAACTTCACATTAGTGCATTCAATGTACGAACCCTGTGTCAAATAGGGCAACAAGCCTCCCTAGCTAGGACATTAGAATCCCGCGTTATTGATGTATGTTGTGTCTCCGAAACACGCATACAGGATCCTAGCGTGGTCATTCACTTGACCTCACCTTGTCAGAATGAACCACCTTCGCGATACACCCTTCGTTTATGTAGCGATTCAACAGCAACTTCTCGTGGGCTCGCCGGTGTAGGTATTGCGGTACGAAAACAAAACAGGCACTTCTTGAATGGATTCCTGTTGACAGTCGCCTAGATGCCGTTCGACTAAATAGTTCGGCAAGAACTTGGAAAGATAGGGACACACGCCGTTGTCTTTTCGTTGTTTCTGTCTACACTCCCACCGACTGCAGCCTGGATGAAGTGAAAGATGAATTTTACAGAAAACTTTCTGAACTTCTTCATAGGGGCAAACACTCAGATTTAGTAATCTTGGCTGGTGATTTTAACGCCCAAATAGGTAGCTTGAACCAGTATGAAAGACATTTAGGTGGATGCTTCAGTGTTCCAGCTCAGAGAACGGATAACAGTGACCGTCTGCTGCAACTTTGCTCAGATAATCGGTTATTTCTAGCAAACACGAACTTTAAGCATAAGGAGCGACATCGTTTAACATCGAGACCTACTGGCCCTACTCAACGGTGAACTCAAATAGACCATATCGCGATTAATCACTGTTGGAGAGGCTCGATAGAAGATTGCCGATCTTTCTGGAGTACATGTTTGGATTCCGATCACGCTCTAGTGCGAGCACGCGTTTGCTTGCGTCTTACCGGGCGAACAAAACCTACCACGGGAAAACCTTTTAGAATTCAGTTTAGTAATGAAACAGCCAAGATTAAATTCCAGGAACAACTGAGGAATCACTTAGGCAATTATAAAGATGCGTCCCGACTAGATACTGCTTGGCAAGATGTTCAAGCAGCTGTGGCATCTACAATCATATCTATCAAGGACTTAAATTAACATGTCAAGAAAAATCAATGGATCTCAATGGCTTCTGTTGATTTAATAGACTCCTGAAGACATCCCATCGGGCTCCAAACACGATGATGAGCGACGTGTAATCAGGCATAAACTGAAGAAAAGTCTGCGAAACGATCGTGTGCAGTGGTGGGTAACGAAAGCAAAGGAAATGGAAAAGGCAGCGGCGATAGGTAACACTAGACAACTTTTCAAGTTAATAAAAGAAACTGAGGTTAACAATTCAGCGTTAGTGAGACGATTTCCGAAAAAGATCGAACGCTTATTAGCTCTCAGTCTAGACGTTTAGAACGATGGGCTGAACACTTCAAGGAACAGTTTAGTTGGCCTTCAGCTACTCTAAAACTTCCCACTATTTCGAGACAGCCAGAATGGGAAGTCGACTTAAGTCCGCCGACTCTTGTCGAAGTCGAAAAAGCTATAGTTAATCTAAAGCGAGGCAAAGCAGCGGGTCCAGACGGATTATCCCCAGAGGTCTTTAAGGATGGTGGTCCCACTTTGACAACCAGACTGACTGATATTTTGACTAAGGTTTGGGAACTTGACATAATTCCGTCTGACTGGTGTCGATCGTTAATCGTCCCAGTATATAAGAAAGGGTCAAAATCGTCCTGCAATAACCATAGAGGAATTAGTTTGACTAATATAGTGTCTAAAATACTAGCTTCTATAATTATCAGACGCTTAACCACAACTCGTGATCTCCAAATATGAGAAAATCAGGCTGGTTTCAGACCTGGTCGCGGTTGTATAGACCAGATATTCACCGTTCGTCAGATCTTAGAACACAGACATACTTTTCGGCGGCCGACAATAGTGGTTTTCCTTGACTTGAAGGCAGCACTTGACTCCGTAGACCGTGAAGTTCTATGGCAGTGTCTTTCATTGAAAGGCGTACCCCAGAAGTACATAAAACTTGTGAAGGCTCTTTACTCAAACACTATTAGTCGTGTCAGAGCATATGGCGAACTGTCGTCTGAACTTGTAATTTCAAGTGGTGTCCGTCAAGGCTGCCCACTTTCCCCATTTTTGATTAATTTCATAGTTGACATACTGTTGGAAATTACACTTTCATCGTCTGACTTTTCAGGAATTGATCTCCTACCAGGAGATCCACTTATTGACTTAGAATATGCTGACGATATAGTCATGTTCGGCGAAGACGCTGATACGATGCAGAAGCTTTTAACAGCAATAAGCTCGAATGCAAGCATTTTCGGAATGCGTTTCTCCCCCTCTAAATGCAAACTATTGCTCCAGGACTGGTTTTCGTCAACACCTGAACTAAAGATAAGGAGTGAAGTAGTTGAGCACGTCGACCACCTCACCTATCTTGTAAGTCTGATTAGCCCTAATGGGTTAGTCTCTAAAGAAATCTCAGTACGAATTCAAAAAGCTCGTTTGGCTTTTGCCAACTTACGTCACCTATGGTGTAGACGAGATATTCGTCTCTCAACGAATGGGAGAGTGTACTGCGCAACAGTTCGCTCTGTCTTACTATTTCGGTGTGAGACGTGGCTATTAAGGGTAGATGACACTCGAAGGTTACTAGTTTTTGACCATCGATGTCTACGAAAGATCGCTTGCGTTAGCTGGGATTACCGAGTAAGTAATAACGAAGTTAGACGACGCGTGTGGTAAATCGGTCGATGAGGTTGTGAATCTTCATCGACTGAGGTGGTTGGGACATGTGTTGCGTATGCCCAACCACCGTCTTCCTCAACGCTCAATCCTGGCTGATATAGGAATAGGATGGAAGAGAGATAGAGGTGGCCGAACTAAAATAGGTCTACATTCTTGTATAAATAATTTATCAAATAAAATGAAGACTGGTTATTTTATGTGATACTTTGTCGTTGTCATGTAACTGTATTATACAAATAGCAGTAAATGAAACAGGATTCGAGTTGATAACCCTCCAATTTATAGTTAACTTATTTAATTACTAACGTACTGACATCTACTGCTTAAAAAATGAAAATCAATTGTTGAAAAATTCACATTATTTATATACTACTACTAACTTAGATATTTACTGACGTCGTATAAAATCTATCATGAGATTTCTTAAGACCAGTCTGTTTGGAACTGACAAACTTATATCTATTCGATGTCAGTTTATAATCCTATAAAGATGTTTCCAAACATTTTTTTCACTATGAACTACTTTATATTTAGTAACATTAAAGTATCCAACGAGTGATTGGTAGACATCAGATTATTTGACTTGTTTGTTAATGTTTTTGTTAATAATATATAGTCAAGTAAGTCATTTTATTATCATGAAAAAAAACGAATAGACATATATTATTTTAGTTGCATTGTGACTAGCAAGTGGAATCCAGGACGCGCGTTTCGTCCTATTTGGGACCCGTCAGATAGATGTACCTGTATTAATATGTTGATGTCCACAGTGGGATACGAACGCAGTCAGTTTTGTGCGAAAGGCCACCGCGTTAACCACTAGACTACTGAATCCAGACAGTCACACTTGCAGATACATTCAGCCGACGAGTTCTAAATAGGACGAAACGCGCGTCCTGGATTCCACTTGCTAGTCACAATTCAACTTAAATAATACTTGTAAAAAATCGATATATCGAGACAATCCGCTCAGGATACACATATAGTAACAGAGACTGACCAACTTCCGTCCATAACAAATCAACGGGAAGATACAAGTTCATTTTGATAAACATACACTTTTCATTTACCTGAGTTGCAATATATGCATTTTTCTTTTGATAACCATCTATGAAGTTAGCATTAATATAATCAGAACCAGGTATATGATCTATTTCACTGAGAATTACACGTGACTGATCATATGCAATTACATTGGCATAACGATTTTTTGGTCTATTCTCTTCCATATTAGCATGTTTCCATGTAAGCTCACTTCGTGTTTCAATACTTTCATATTCTTCTGATATACCAATTCCACTGTCACGTTTAAGCATAGCAACATATTCTGGTAGACGTAGTATTGGTATTGCAGAACGTATCGGTGTATGTACTGGTGTAGTATTTTCTAGAAATCAATCAATCAATCAAAAACACATCCAATAAGTAGTGATTAATATAAACCAAAAAATAAGATACAAATTCTAAAAAAAAGATACTTGGATTACTTATAATTTTAATTATCCTAAATAAGGGCAAGTATATTACACAGGATTCATTTTTCATGAGAATGTATCCTAAGCAATTAATTTGTTTATACTACATATATATATATATATATATATATATATATATATATATATATATATACAAAAGTAGAACGTTACATAAACAGTACGGAAAGACTATTTTGGCTCGAAAATCAAAAAGTTGTTGTGTAATATTTAGCTAGGAAATATTTCATTATCACTTCCTTCTGTATAATATAAACTAAGTAGAATATAACGATATAATCACAAGAAGTTTATTTATTAATAAATTGTAGTAGAAACAGATATGAAACAGTTGAATTTATTCTCATAGATTTTATTTTATTATATACTTTAATGTAAATATACTTGGCATTACATTACATAGATTGTTCAAGTCTTATCTATAAGAAGAGGTTTCTCTATGTTGGTGGATGTTCTTTGTTTTTTTATTGTTTTGAAATAGTTTTATTGTAGTAAAAAGAGATCTTGGTGATTTTGGTTAGATTCCTAATGGTAATAATTATGATAAACTAACCATCAACATAGATGTCTACATTAATTTGTATAAAGTTAGATCAATAAACATTGGTAAGATGAAGTGACTTAATGAAGCGTATTTCATATGATCTAATTCTTTCATACATGCACAAAATCTAATAAATAGGTAAAGTGTCTTACAAATGTAATCTTCAACGTATCTTACATATAGGCATTTAGTTGCAATCCGGGCTAAGAAACAAAAAGTACAAGTTTAGTTTATAGAGTAATAAGATTAAGTGAGAGAGGTTGGTCATGAAACAATCTAGTATCAGAGAACTGTACTATTTGATTTGCCTATAGTGAACAAATTGATGAGAATGTATATCAATTATTAATATTAGAATGTAAGTAATCATTGATCACGGTGAAGGTAATCATAGTTTAAGGTGCATGAATTGCTAAATTAAGGACGTGGAATGAGGATGTATATTTTAATAAACAAGAAATAATAAAAACAATCTAATTGTTAGAGGTATTATTATATATACTCAAGAGTTATCCAATAAACCATCATGATAATACTAATGAAATATCTTGCATTCTATCCACCGAGGGAAAATTTTTTAAGGACCATACTCATAAAAGACACCACGAATTAATGTGAACAAAATTTGATAAAATAATCTAGGAAAGATGCAAAATAAGTCAGCTTTTAGTTGTAATTTCTTTTAACAACTAAGACCAATTGGATCTGTCATTCCAAGATTATATAGCCTCCCTAAATTGTACAACTTGTGCTTCTACGACCTACATTAGACAGGATTAATTCATCTTATTACGATTTTGTCAAATTGTTGGCGAATATTATAAGGTTAGTCAGAAATCTCCCTAGTCGGCACTCTACTACGGATTCGTTTAATTTTGTTGATTTTATTAATGTGACAAGAAAACAAATGGTATCATTAAATGTCACTTCTCACTTTCTGAACATTCCTATTATACCGATTATTTGCTTTCTATTTGATTACATTGGGAACAGTAACCTTGATGTAGGTATTTCAAAACCTCATTCAGAGGAATTACTTCTTTGATGCACTTTTAGAGCGCATTTCAGATTTATTAGTGAATATTAAAGACAAACAGAGGGTATATAGATCGAGTCACTGGTGAACTCACTCTTAAACAAAAACACTGTACGTGGACAAACAGTTGAGAGCTACTGTTTATACAGGACATACGTTGATGATATCTTTATGACGTGAGATGAAAATGCTGACCTAAATGGTATCTTTCATAAGTTCAGTTCTCATCCGTCAATTAAATTCACTATAACATCGAGACTAAATATAAGATATCAGTTTTTGAATACTCTCCTGAACAAAAAGGCAGATGGCTCTATGCAAAAGTCAGTGTCCAGGAACGCAACTTGGAGGTGCCAATATATTAATTTTCAGCGTTGAATCGCGTTGAATAGGAAAACAGATTTAATCTTTGCCTTCAACTTAAGGGCTAGATGAATTTGGAGTGATGAAATTATTGTTGACGAACTGAAAAAACCCATAAATATATTTACTATTAATTGATTTTTTTCCAAGTTCATTGAAAGGAATTTGAAACCAAAGCAACCACGAGGAAATTCTTCAGACATATCAAAGAAGTTAATTTCCATGAATGTTTAATGCAAAGAAGATACTGCCACAAAGATCTTGGAAAATACTCCCTCGATCTATAGCGAAACACTTCATCACCTCCTCCAGTTTACCTGTGATTCAATGATGAACCGAAGATAAATCTTCATTTAGGGTCAAATCACTGTGTATTTGCGAATTTGCCTGCACGCATAGGGCTGAATATATTGCCCACACAAAAAGGAATTATTCAAAACGCCTTTCTTAGGATTAACTTGATTAACCATCGAAGCATTTGTATAAGTCAGTCAACAGCTAATTCTTAGAGTACCTTGTTAATTCTAGTTACACTGTTCCACCATTACTATAAGAATTATTATGCTTTTCATACTCATTTATGTATTACCATTTTACTACCAATTCGTTCGTTACGTAATATTATTTTCATAAGTACATATTTTTTAATTAATATTGTTCACTGTATAACTACTTCCTCATTACTGTTATCTCCAAGTCATATTTATCGCATTACCACTTTGATTTCATTATACATGCCGAACTTGTGATACATTTTTGACCTATATGTCTAGTGATGTAACTCATATTTCTGTTTTGTAATAGACTATTCTATGTAACTTTAACTTATGATTTTACAGCTTCACTAAACAATATCGTCGGTGAGCAAGGGTAGTGGATAGAACAAACAAAACTAAATGTAAACTTTTTTAACAACCAGAGCAACAATTAATATGAGTACATGGAATGTTTGAATGATGCGGGAGACAGACAGAAGCATCCAAATAAATGAGGTAATGAATAGATATGACCTGGAAATACTTGAAATAAGCGAAGCCCATCAGTTGTAAGCTGATCAGCAAAGATTATCCTCAAGAGAAGTACTATTATACTCTGGTCACGAAAAAGAAAATGCATCATAACATGTAGGGGACACTACCCTTTATTTGTTAACTTATATCGTGGCTAGAAACAACCAAATGAAGAAATACATTTTATAGGTATAATAATATATAAAAGCTGTGTGATTCTGTTTATTAAATAACAGTGTTTAGAATGCATTTAAAAATCACTGATTGAGAGGGTTATTTACCTGGTGTTTCAGGAGACATAGGTTCATGTTCAACGGCTCCGTTGGTACCTGAGAAGTTTTGGACGGATTGTGGCATTAGAGGGGTTTTCAACATGCCATCAGATGGAGTCAAAGATATTGACATATCATTATCCATAGGTTTAGTACGACGCCTTCTGTATGAATAAAGCAAAATTAAGCAAACCAACTTTCAACAAGTGATCATAATAAATATTTATTGTTACATTCTTAACATTGAATATGAAACTGATTTTCACCACTGAGAGACTGAATGTATAAAAATGAATGATTAACTTCTAGAACTATTTCCCAGAAGATCGTTGCACATATTTTACTTGTATTTACACAGTATGCTTTATTTATACTATTTGTTTATTCCTTCATCCTAATCTCCCATTAGACCCAATAGCTGTTGTAGTGTCGTCTCCCATTATTGTGCATATATTATCCCAATTCTCTATCATTGTTGACCTTGTTCTATATTGATGTTATTCTCCAAATTGGTAGGCTGTGAGGTCCGGTTTTACATAACTAATTACTCTGTGTCCTTCACTCCTACTTGGTATTTGCAATATCAAGGTGGACTTAAGAGAATCGACCAGTTAGTCACAATATTGTGGTCACTGCATTGATTCGGGCTAGGTCGCATCAATAATTTAGTCAACAGTTATTCGTATCGGTCAAAATTCGTGATATATCAATTTTATTGCGAAACAATATGAATGTTAAATATACCTTATAAATATTTTGTAATAATCGTTTGGTGAAGAAATGGAATTCCGGTGCCAATACTATAAACTAATAAACTTAATTTCATACACTCTTATTATTTGTAAAAGTTAAATTTGTCTGAAAATGGGAATACTTATGCTGTTGGAATGTATCATTGTATAAACACAATAGACTTCATAACATTGTTATGTGTTGATTAAAATCTATAAATTACCATTCTTTACTGTTTTCCTTCATATTGAACTAATTCAAATATGATAAAAAGAATTTAAACCGTATAGTTTGTACTTATTAAAATACATCATCGGTCCTTTTACCAACTACGTAAAGATTTACATGTCGTCACTGATTTCATGTCATTGTTGTCATTGTCTGTTTAAACTAAGCTACTCGAAATAGGTTAAATCATATTCTACTAGTTGAATAAAAAGTTTGCTTCATTATTGGTTGCTAAGTAATTAAATTTTTCAATATGACAATGTTCTTATTTCATTAATGAAAAAATTCCCATTTAGCTATTAAAAAAGAACTAGAGGAGCGAAGAAATTACTTTTCAATCAGTTTTCTATAAAAGCTAATATATATAGGTCTTAACTCATCACCAAATATTTGGTGGTGTATTACATAATAATGTCATAGGTTCAAAGGCGTTTATAAAATAATTACATCTAATGAACAAAATTAACACATGAAGGTGAATAAGGTAATTATCGTTTGTGAAGTATGTGGACGATAATTGAATGCACTAGCGTACTGTTGATTACATAATATCTATTGAGAAGAAATGTGTAAAGTAATTATAAGAAATGTGATGGTGAAGACAGTTACGTAAGACTTAAGTTGCAATTAACAGATGACAAGATTTTCGAAGGCATAAGATGAATTGTATTTTGTGATAATAATAGTAATAATAACAATAATCAGAGAATTGAATGTAATAAGTCATTTTCAAACCATCCAAGCATCGGCTATTTTGATGGTCAAAACAAATTTCATATTTACACACAGTTCCGTTTGAGAATGTGGATACCGATGGCTTCCGCTATATGTAGAAGATATAAACACCTTTAAACTAAATGGGGATCTAAATGGCTTGTTATTAATGGCTCTGTCTTTTCAATGACAAAAATTCATATAATATATGTTTTAATGAGTATTCCTTATATTTCTAAATATATTACAATATATCGCTATAATAAATGCGCTCAATGACTGTGAAGAGTCACCAAATATCATTTAGTTTACAATATTTATGTATTTAATCAATTATAGTTTCAATGTCTGATCTTAACTACAACATATATACTTTTGGTAATGATCCTATTTGGTATATTAAGTGATATCAGTAAAGATGTCGTACTGTAATATGTATAATTCGAAGGTAGTTTTAATTATTAAAAGTGTTCAGCTACAGGGTTACTTTTAACGAGAAAGGAATAAAGCATCAATTTCACTTCGATGCTTGGCACTCTGGCAGTGTAAATCCTCTTTATAATTATATTAATGTATAAGAAAATATAGAATATGAAGAAAAGAATTCTCACCTAATTAGACATCCAACAGCAGTACAGATTGCAGCAATTATACTAAGACTTGCAATGACGATAATAAGCGTAATCGTGAAAAAATCAGCGCTATTAGCAAATTTAGCAAAAAATTCACTTTGTGAATTTGTATTTGATATTTTCATTGCATTTGTTTTACTATTCTCTTTTAAATTTGATTCACTAGCATGCATATCACCAATCTGTTGATCTGTGTATGTGATTGGTTGATCCGGTTGAAAATGTATTGACCATAAACTTGGTGTACATAATTCCTTAGAAAGATTCTCTTCATCTTCTAATGTTGAATCACGATTATATAAATAAGAATCTGTTGAAATCATATTTGTGTTGCCTCCATAAGGTAACATATTTGGATAGATACACGCTAGAACGAAAGCCTAAAAATAGATGGAGTAGTTAAGAATATAGTTACTTAAAGATGACAGTGGATTGGGACGCGGATATATATCACGAATTAACTGAGTTAAAAATATCAATCACTGGATGCTTACTTAGTGGTCTAATAGTTAATCGTTCACCTCAAAGCCTAGGTTCTATTCTCTGGTGGCTATATATATTTGTACAGTTGTGGATCCTCATTCTAGCGCTTAACAGCTCTTCAGTGTTTCCTGGTTTTCCATGGTTATCTAAATCAGGTTCTTTGGTGATATAAAATTCAAATTCAGCAATCATTACAACGCCCAATTAGTATAAATTGTGTCCACTTTTAAATCTTTACCTATAATTTCCCACTAAGCTTAACTGACAATTCTCAACAGAAACATATTAGTTTCACAATAAGCCACTCTTAAGCGGTTTAGCAATAAAACATCATAGAAAATAGACTCTTTCACTTAACGCTTGATAAAAATTATTAGTTATTTGAGTTTGTGATTCCTAAAATGTAACGTTGCATACCACAATTAACGTGATGTTTTATTTAATTTCATGTAGGAGAAGAAATTGATGACGATATAAAGTTTCAAGTTCATATGAAGAAGATAAAATGAATATTTTTAATATCATCCCAGTGTGACACATCAACATTGGGATGCAGGTACATCCAGCTGATCAGTCCCAAATAAGACGAAACGCGCGTCCTTGATTCCACTTGCCAGTCACAATCCAACCTGTATAATACTTGTGAAAAAATCGCTATATCGAGGCAATCCGCTCAGGATGCACATATAGCAACAATGACTGACTAGCTTCAGTCTATAACAAATCAACGGGAATATACAAGTTCATCCTAATACCAATGTGCCCGTTGCACAAATGTGACTATCTGGACTCAGTAGTCTAGTGGTGAACGCGGTGGCGTTCGACACGAAACGGACTGAGTTCGAATCCCAGTGTGAACATCAACATTGGGATGCAGGTACATCCAGCCGATGAGTCCCAAATAGGACGAAACGGGCGTCCTGGATTCCACTTGCCAGTCACAATCCAAATTCTATAATCATCATTTAAATAGAAATTACGAAACATTTATTCCTAAGTCTAAGCTTTAAACTACCTCTGATATTCATTACTCATGCTTATAGGTTATTCTTACTTTAAATTTTTATTAGACATGATGTATAGAAGGATGATGTAACCACGTAACCCATCTCAGAGAGTTGAATCACATAAATAGAGTACTTATTATCGTCCCATCTATTTTATACTTTGACTAATAAACACTGTACTAACATTTTTTGAATTTAAGTATACTTTCAGTAGTCAAATCTTATTCATTTATAATCATTATAACTCTAGGTAGTATTATATACTCACTTTACTTCTTCTTCTTCATCTTTAGTGATTGTAACTGTTATGTTTCTTAAACCACCTTACCTTCTTTTAAGTGTTTTCTTCTACCATAAAAACACTCATAGAATAATCATTATAAATATTTATTGTCATGCATATTTTCAACATTTTATGATAGAATAAAGTTAAGATGTTATTGTTTGGTTCAAGTTAATGTGATGTTCACTTAATAATCTAAATAAAGATGTTCATTATTCTTTTCTAACCATATGGATTATATTGTATAGGTATAGACACTTATCGCATACTTTATTAGTCGTAAAATTGTTATAAACAAACTAGTTGAAATTAGTTACTTATATGATACAGATATGAGATTTTATCTCCTAAACAAATATAATATAGAGTTTTATTATTTGGATAGATTTGACAACATTCATAGATATTAACCAATGATGAAGTAGTCATCTGTTCACTCATAATCAGCTATATAAACAGAAGTTAAAATCTATAAAGACAAGTTGATCATATAATTTTTTATTATTGTAGTTGACTGGATTTATCACAGATTACTGTTAGTACAGTGCTAGTAAAGAATAAAGAGCAGTGGTCAACTATGTTCTTCTAATATGGGAATTTTCTGTAGTGCATACCCAAGATTCTTCCGGGATGATCGAAATCAGGGTCTTCATATCTCACACCGAACGTTTAGCCAACTTCACCACTAGGCAAGCATCTACTAATATAATTCATTAATGTGTTTTAGTACGACGAACAACCATTGTCCTTATTGATAACTGTCACACTCACTATGAGTATGAATTCCAAGACTACTTGGTTTTAATTAGTGCCCTACCAACATCAGTCTCTGATGAGTACAGTCAACTAAAACCACCTTTACTGAATTTTCATGTGTTTAATTGTATCATGATTTCCCTCACTTGTTTATTTCACGTATTTATGAATTTGATTAATACGAATGTTTGAAGTAACTAAACTTTCTCTTTAAAGTTCAGTTATATAACGTTGTACAAGTTATATCTTTTGCCAGTTTGCGTCACTTGTGGAGTAGGCGAGACATCCGTCTATTTATTAAAAGACGCATTTACTGCTCAACAATTGCCCCCTCAGTTTTCCTTTATGGATGTGAAACGTAGCCATTAAAGATAGAGGATATTCCTAAGCTTCTAGTATTGGATTATGAATGCCTTCGAAGCATAGCTAATGTTTACTGGGACCACCAATTAAGCAATACGTAGATTAGGAATAAAGTACCAGGTAAGTATGGTAAATCTGTTGATGAACCAATAAATCTTCTTCAAGTGAGGTGGTTAGGACGTGTGTTACCTATGCCCAACCACCGCCTACTTCGGCGAGCAATCCTCTCTGGTATAGGTGTAGACTGGAATAAAGCTAGGGGCGGCCGAATCAAAACATGGTACCAGTGCGTGAAGTCTCTGACAATCTGGCTGAGCCATGCTATTAGGTGAATACTACCTGATTGAGGTCAGCGTGATAATCGAAACCGATCCTTAGAGACTTCGGGTGACATGGTCTAAAATTGTCGGCAACGGTGCGGGTGCATACATTCTTTGTCATCCTCCAAATTCTACGTTTCTGGATTCATCATAATTTTCTTTTGACTGGGTTATGTTTTCTTAACTTATATCTTCGATCTGTAATTTTTAACATTAGTACTGACTCTGTTACTACCTCCACTACTCTGGGATTTGATCTGACGATTTAAGCTCTATCTGTTAAATGTAGTATGGCAATTTGAACTGATGTACACACGTAGCAAGTTCTACGTTGTTATTGACCGACTGACTGATAAGTTATAAACTAAATTCCATGTGTAAAATCACTAAATATGTAACCTATCTAAAGAATAATAAATAAAACGAATCTACTTCACTTCGTAACGTTGGCTGTTTTATTTTGTTTCCAAATGTTTACTTCATGAAACTGATAACTTTATTGGATTTTCATGTGACCATAACACTTGCATTGATTAGACAATAAGCATAATCATAATTAATTGATGTGTACATACACTGAAGCTACTCCCGGTTACACCATCTATGAGTTTTGAAGTCACGTAATTGACATCTTCGAAAGTATAATTTGGAATCAGCTTTATTCGATTAAACTGTGTAAAGGAAATAGCTAGCAAAATGTCAGTTTCTCCTGATCTCAGTTTTAGGTGGAATGATGTTGTATTGATAATCAGAAGAAAACTAAATATAACGAAGACAAGAACAGCAGCAAACCTGATTATGGAGAAACTTGCTTGCTCATACAGGTATCTATCTCACATTATTACCAACACCGTACAAATTTACATACATCAACGTAATAGAATTTGCAGAACCGAAAGAAGCGCCTACCTAAGATTCAATAAACAAATTCCAAAGTACCTTCATATAAAAGATATGGAAACTTTTAGTTGTGACATTTTGTAGACACCACAGCAACAATTGACATTGGGTAGATATACTGAAATCCTTCAAGGTGCTTAATGGACAAACAGCACACAGCCTTTTAGAATTGTCCGAGGCTATTATTATCAACCACTTACGATCAAATTCATACGATAAAAAGAAACAGCTGTCACAATTTCTTGGTAACTTATCTTTGATTTCATTACCTCAATTACAACAATTGATTGATTTAATTACATCACTTCTATTCTTTAAAACTTAATTCATTTCACTGGATTGTCATACTACATTTCGTATTTACGTAATTCGTGCCTCATATCAGCTTGCCTCCCACTTATTCATTACACCTGATTTTGATTTATATAATCTCTTGTTGCCATATTGATTAATTTTTTATATCCTTCTTTTACATCTTATATATACTGGTAATACCCTCTGTTCCTTTTACACCACTAGGATACAATTTTCTTCCATGACATACTGAAAGACTATCCATCTTAATTCGAAACAAAGTGGTTACTATAAGTAAGTTACATTTTGTTTAAATGTTGATTTTATGATCACATAAGTTGTATGCAACTGACAAAAACGGAATGTAATAAAATGAGTTCGTATTATTCTACTTGGTTATTTGTTTTTTTTTCGATTTTCGAGTTAATCCATAGAGCGAAGTACATAAAATAATTATAGAACATATAATTATCCTACTTAATTTTACTAGTAGTATGTTTAGAATAAATTCAGGTAAACTACTGAATTTATTGATTGTAGCAAGTTCAAAGGTGAATGTGTTTAGTTTACATTGTTTCGAGATCAACAGATTAAACTGATGGAAAGTAACAATATTTACTTGATATTAGATTACACTAAGTTTATAACTATATTATAAACTTCTACATACATATGACTAAGTGTTTTGCATAAAGGGTGTATTCAAGAAAAGAGAACCTCTAATTAGCAAACTTGTAGAATCAACGGTCAATCAAAGTAGAATAATATATATGGAAACAGGAAAAACACTACGGTTTAAGTGAATGTTACGTAATCGATTTTTGTATCATAACTATTGTGAATTATCAACTGAAATACATAAACTGATAGTAGATAAAGTAATACGTTCAGCTTATCTAATTGTTATGTAAGACAACCTCAGTTTAGTCAACTGCTAATATTTTAGTATTGTCTCTAATCTAAATATGCTAAACTAAACTGACCTTTGGTCTAGTGGTTGTTGATAATTATCAATAAAATGTATGTATAACCTTGTAGAAGACCCTAATTCCACCACATACATTTAAATTCTAGTTACTGATTACTGCATAAAAGGATACTATTACTACTGACCTATGGTTTTTACAGTGTCGTTGCTCTTCGTCAGAAAATAGTTGTAATGAACATGTAACCGCCTATTGGTTCGTAGTATGTGTAACTGTCAACTAAATACTCAGTGTATACGAAAGAAACAAACAACTTCATAATCAACTAACTAAACGGTTTATAAAACTGAGTTAGTCTTACTTTGTCTGTTCGGTTATGCTTTATTTAATTTCAGAATATATATATATATATATATATATATATATATAAATTCTTCATGTTTACTTGTTGTAGGAAGTCAGACGGAAACTCCAGATCCAGTCTCTTTTTCAGCAGGTACTTAACAGAAAGATGTACCGACAATTTTAAGAGAACTGATATTCAGTGTATAATCTGGAGTGGTATTATAGCCGGAGGTGTTACTAATGGGCTACTAACGCTGTGACTTGCTTCATGTAGAAGTAAGTTATTTTTACTGCCTACATATAATACTGCTACAGAGTCCTACACTACAATGAAACAGCTTCTTAATGCTCCCTATTTTTTAATGTTATCCAACGAATATCAATCTGTGACGAACATGAACAGTTAAAATTACCATCAATCTCCACAAAAGCCACCTCTACTCAACTGTAATAACTGAGTCATAATTGACTAACTTCAGATATTCCTTAGGTTCTAGTGAGACTTTACTGGTGGTGTACATGCATGTCTAGAGTGGAAAATTTGTCACCAGTGATAACGGTTGTTTGTTGTGTTACATTACAAATCGATGAAATTATACCATTGATCTCCAGTTCAGTAAAGCAGATGATTAGGCATTTGTCATGATATATGAATATCCTGAGTATAATCTCCGTGTGTAATCGAAGGTGTCCACTAGTGAGGGGTTTGATACTTGGACAAAACAATTGTCCAGCTTCCTTTAGTTTTTTGCAGTATCCTGTCAGATTCAATCTGTGATAAATACAGACAATAACAAATTCATTTACAATTACTGTTTTCTTATCAGGCTATAAATTCATTAGTGGGTTTCCATAATTTCTGTTAATTGGCGAAAATGAATAGTTATTACAAACAATTCAAGAATAATTTGAGTTTGATTGTGACTAGCATGCAAAATCCAAAAAGCGCGTTTTGTTACAGTTTGGACTTGACAGTTGAATGCACTTGCACCTCAGTGTTGATGTCTACACGGGGACTCGAACTCAGTTCGTTTCATGCCAAGCACCACTGCGTTCACTATAACTGGGTTCAGACAGCCATACTTATACAACGAGCATGTGTACGTAATTAAAATGTATTTGGATCTTCACAACTCTGGGATGTAGGTACACTCAGCTGACGAGTCCCAAATAGGACGGAAAGCGTGTTCAGGATTCCTTTTGCCAGTCGCAACCTAACTCGGGCATAATTTGCTAACTTTTGCTTTTTCAAAGCAATCCGTTTAGGATGCACAAATGTCAAGTGACTGACCAAGTTCAATCCATGACAAATCAACGGGAAGATCCACATATCCAGATATTCTTACTGTAAGAATATCACTAGCATACTCCTGTACCATACTATCTCTTCATTATGCAGATAAATCCATTTAGTAAAATTGTTTGATAATACCGTCTAGTCTATTTTGTTGTCTGGTTTATTACATTATTCAGTTACAGGGTACAGTCTTATTAAATTACTTATTGTATCGGCAAAATTTTCAGCAATGATTCATCAATCAAAATATCTACTGAAATGATTATTTTGTAAGTAGTATAAAAGTTGTTTATTATTTAGATTGCTTCAAAGAAAATCTTTTTATTTTATGTTAACATCATTTTAATTGTCATGAAATGAATATGTTGAAAAGATAAGAAGAAAGAATGAGTTTATTGCATTGTATTGAAAATCTATCATAATTTAGTATTTTATCATTCTATCATTAAACTGAAAACAGAAATGAAGTCGAAGAAATATTAGAAAGTAAATAGAATGAAATAGGTGGCAACGTATATCAACTTTACAATAAATTTTGTAGTTACCAACATTTACAAGTGCTGCAAACAGTAGAAATAGAATGGTTCTAATTGACATACTTTAGTTGCATACTATCAATGGTATATATTTAACTGTTAGAATGATTGAACTTTATCTATAACAGTTTTATACTGGAACTTTGATCATTATGATGTACTTTTGATTTTATCTTATCAGCTGAAGAGTCTCAAATAAAACGAAACGCTTCTCCTTGATTTCACTTTCCAGCTATAATATTACTCAAACAACACTTATAAACTTTCAATATATCGAGGCTACTCGCACAGGATACACATAGGCAACAGAGACTGATCAATTTCAGTCCATGATAAATCAACGGGTAGATCCAAATACATTCTAATTTTATCTTGTTAATTTAAGTATATCCTAATAGTTCATATATTTATTGGTATACACAACTGGAAATGATTTTCAATGCTTTCTGATTTATACAAGTTTTCAATAAGATGTTGGATTGTAGTTACATGTAGTTTCATATCGTAATATTATGCCAGAAGCCATTACACGAAGTTTGAGGATTTCCCATTAAAACATGAGATGTCAACCTAATGCTTTTTTCCGAGTATATATAATCCCATCTTAAAAGTACTGTTCTATGGAACCCAAGTAAGATATTTAAATGTTACCCTTAGTGTATAGTTCATAAATGCCTTATATCTCGATTTTCATAATTAGAATAGCCAAAAGTCAATATAGTACTTAGTTAAAAAATATGCATACATATTACATTAACAACAATATACTATATTTTAATTCACTAATAGCTTATGATCAAAGATTAAATCAAAGTAAAATCTTGATTACTTCTGGAGCGATAACTATTAAACCGATAATCAAAACGTCACCAGTCAAAACAGTTTTACTATACTTAGCTTTAACACTAGAAGTAAGATTTTATTTTCACCATAGTGCTGATAAGAACACATTGATTATATTTCACTCTTTCTATTAGTCTCTGTGTCTCTACATCATCTACATTATAGTTCGGTGTTGGATAGCTGAAGGTAATTTGTAAGAGATGACGAATACCAACTAACATAAAACTTAAATTCACGGTTTCCTGCTGATTATTACTAGTCAACTAACGCTTACACCTACTTAAAATCCATTATCTGGTATACAGAGAAAAAAGTTTCTACATTTAAGACAAATATCATTGACACAAGTGTAACTGAGATTAATATCGTAATGCAGTATTCATTATAGTTTATGAAGACGAAGTATGAAGTCACTCCAAGAAGAATTAGCTTAGAAATCCAATTAACATATAGAATATTCAAATCATGCATAGGTCTTTGCTTGGTGACGTTCACAAATCTCTCTTGTATTCAACTATTTATATACTAATAAAAGGGAATAAAGTACTTTTCAAGTCACATTATTGTTAATTGTTTCATAGAATTTAATAGCATCATTTATCCAGATCGATATCCAAACTTTATATTTCCCTGTTACCATTAGTATTTTTCCAGAGGACATAGTAACTAGGACATATTGATTAATATTTTCCTTGTCTAGGTAACATGAAGTGGATAACTGTGATTTCCTCGCACCATAGTTTGTATTATGCTTATCTTTTTCCAAAATATACAATAGTTAGTTCAATATATCTAAGGCAATTTCCCTTGTTATGAACTATTTCAGTTAAGTAGAAATTAATAAAATGGGATTAGACACGAAAAAAGAGTAGCTAAAGAGTATTTCTTATGCATATACAGTTCAGGCTATCAAGCGCAGCGTGATTATGTCTTTTATTTAAATGATCTAAGGAAATCATATTGGAAGGTACTTACAAGTATACCTAGTGTGCCTAGAACAAATACTAAAGTATATTGCTTCATGCAATTTATCTTTCAAATTTGGTATCAACATCTGATGGATTGCGTATGTTAGTTGAAATATTTCCGTAATTAACTTTCATCGTACTGTTCTACGTAATTTCCGAGTTGATATGTCCAATATGCAGTGATGTTTTATTTTAATATCTGATTTTTTTCTTGTTTAAATTTTGTAAATTTACCAAGTAGTCATTTTTATGAAGGTATTCTTTAGTACTTTCTGAGATATGTTGGGTTGACCTATCGTTATTATCACCCTATGAAGGATTTGCATTAGATTCCTTAAATACGGCAATGTAGCAATACTAAGAAAGTTTGCTCATTGTTCTGTTCAAGTATATTTTCGTAAAAGTTCCTAACTGGTAACCGACCTGTTTTTCTTGCAAGTACAACATTATAAAGTACTACGTTACTTACAATTTCTTCTTAACATGTACAGTTCACTTCATTCATAATTCTTCTGGTAGATCACTTGAAATGTCAACGTTAAAGTCATCAATAATTTTTTAAAGTGTCAATATAAGTAATTCTTGTGTATATTCCTAAGTATTCAATGCTAAAAAATTCTTTAACAACCAGCTGAATTTTCGGAAAACGACAATTATGTTTCAGTGGTTTTGTGAAGATTGGTATTCAATTTCGTTGTTTGCATTCTTCACAGATCAACACTTTCCGAGTACCAATAATAGCCAGGAAACAATGAACAGCAATTTAATCCTGATATACACCTTCTCAAAAGTGGGCACGCTCAATCATCATCATCATACAAGACAGTTACCCTAAGTGGAGCATAGGCTACCCCTCCAGCATTCTCCAACCAACTCTGTCTTGGGCTTTCCTTTCCAACACTTCCCAAGTGCCCTTCATTCTTTTGATGTCTGCCCCCGATTCCCAACGAAATGTGTTCCTGCGTCTTCCTCTTTTCCTTTGGCCTTTAAAATTCCAAGTTAGTGCTTGTCTTGTGACACAGTTTGATGGTTTCCTAAATGTGTGTCCACGCTTAATTCTGTAATGAAATAGATCCTAGATGGCACGCCGAAAGTTTAAAAATCGCCAGTACTATAATCCCTACTTCCATCAATTTGCGATATAATATGACTAACAAATCATTCCATTAGTGATAATTGTCTCACTCCTGACAAGTATGAACATCACCATTCCCTGCTGGGGAGTCATGTGATAGGACGAAACTGCCGTCTTGTTCTCCATGGTTTTCAACGGTACAGAGATCGATATGTGACGAACAAACAAAACGACAGTTGTGTTTGAAATTCAACCATATTAAATATCTGTATGAATCTGTATGACTGTGAATTGATTACATGAATTAGTAATGATTTTGGTAATTGTATAATCCCACTAAAGAATTAAAAGTGATCATAATTCAATTCTTTGTAAGAGTTACGAAAACATGATGTAAATCTTAAAGAAACATGTTAGTGATTCAAATTTTATTTCATTTTTGTTTTTATAAACTAATAGTTTAACCATCTACTTATCATTTATTACTTTAATTAACAAAAGTGATCAATGTGAATGTACCGATCATAAAGAACAGATCTGTTTAAGGTGTCTGAAGTATAAATCCAAGAAAATATTTTATTTTTAAGTACAATTTACTTGGTTAGTTGGAAAAAAAACGTCGTTGAAGTTATGTAAATATGTGGTTATTTCTAATATAAACTGTTAAATTTCATTAAATAGTACTAAGCTAATCATGAAGCTCCGTTCAACAACATACACAAACATGTCCATTTACTTCAATCTAATCTGAAAGTGTATTACCGAATAGATGTTTTATCATGATATGTAGGTCTTTTGTAATATACAGCCATGGTTTCATATTTAATAATCGCTATAATGTCCTACAATAACAATTCATCATAATGTAAACAAGCCAAATGAAATAAGAGAATATATGATTGAACTTACTTTATATTTTTGATCTTTTATTAATTGTCTGCCATAGACTAATACTTCAGGTAATGAATTTGTAGTTGATTTCTCTGAATGAATTGGTTTATCATTTTGTATTTGGTAGGTTTGGTTAGTAATAACATTCACATCACTTGAAGATAATCGTTTCAATCGTTTTCTTGTCACTGATGTTGGTATATTTAATAACATATCAAGATATGGTCCAACAAATGCTTCTTGACTATATTCAGCTGCAATAAATATATTTGGATCCCAAGATTGTGATGCTTCATGAAGCTTAGAATTAAAAATAAAATATAGCAGGTTGAATGAAAACAGGCTAAACACCATGGGATTACAATAAGAAACAGTTACAAGTAGTATACACCACACTTAAAGTTTATCTGTAAAGCTTAAAACTTGACAAGTTATATATTGTAAGTTTATTGAAGTGAAATCATTCAAACTTCTAAGATTAAAACTAGAATCTAACAGTTCTTGGAGGTAATTACTAAAGCATTTCACAACTTTAAAATGAGTATACCATTTTTTAAACAATAGATTTAATTGAATGAAGTCGTATATATGAATGATTGATCTAGAAACGATGTGTTTGAAGAAAGACAGTAAATATATGGATTTGATCTCTGACACTGCAATGACTAAGCACTAATGAAGTGCTTCACACTATTTCAGCTATCCAGTGATGTTTAGTTATTTAATTACTTAGATTTACATTTTTGGAGCGTTTAACACATCACATTCAATTTGTTGATTCTTCTTGTTATAGCCTCCTTAACTCGACTTCAGTAACAAGTGTCACCCTTTTTACAGATTACTTTACAAATAAGTTTTCAGAAATCCGGAACAGTTTACTAGAATCTGTTGAGAAAACAGATTCGATTACTTTCTTTGTATGGCACAATGATTACTTCTCACCTGTTGCGTCATATTTCTTAATCGATTAAGTGTAAACATTCATCACGCACTACATCCATGTAACTTGGTTTTACTTTATGATTCTATCCTATTAACCTTATTATTAGTTAATGTAGCAGTTGGTATTTTTCTAATGCCCGAATGATCACAAACTTGATCTACTCGTTTCATTAACTCTAAGACATTTTACTGTTTTCTCGTGTGTTCTTTGTTTCCATTCTCTGTGTAGATGTAGATCTAGATCAAGTATAAAATCTAAATTAAATTTAAATGTGTTGCCTTGTTTATTTTCAGTTTTATTATTATACTATATTCGGTATCTTATAAATGAAATGCAATGAGTCCTGTGAGACAATTCACTGCAAAACACATGATGATATAGCTTTATCATTCCTTATCCATGTGAGCTTCAACTTAAATATTGTATTTGTTATCAACAATTATGTAATTAAATGGTATTTTCGACAGTAATTATTATGTAATTATTATGCTATCACCTCCGATATTTTTGTATCAGAATAAAACTATTATCCTTAACAGGTTTCAATAACTACGAATTTCACGTTCCATTGAAACAATTATCCATATTCGTCTTTTCGAATAATGTGTACAACCTATTCATGCCTGTAAATTAGTATGTATTTTGTGCTTGCTCTAAGATAATATTATTATTATATTGACATATGATCTGCACAAAGTTAAGTATACTTTATTATCGTCATCATCATTATTATTATTTCTAAAGCTGTACTACTTATAAATAATCCCTCTTATTCCTTTGATGAAAATTTCATTTCATTCATGTACTTGTTTTCCAACATAAATGTTTCTTTATAATTACCACATGGCACTATCAGTAATATACATTTCTATTCATAAACACTCTATTAATACTTATTAAAACAAGTGATTAATTCTATTCTTATTGAAGTGTTCAGTAGATTAATTTACTATCAGATAATTGATAATAAACTAAATTACAATTAGGGGAGTTTGTAGAGATAGTTAACTGTTCAATCCCAGACGGGGTCGTGGATGCGCACTGCTGAGGAGTTCCATACTAGGACGAAACAGCTGTCCAGTGATTCCAGGTGATCAATGGTTGTCTGATTCAGATCAATTCGTGATACATTGCGCGACCTCCTCTATGCCATTGGTGAGTTACTGCCTCACACCCGACACGGTTGAACTCTACTGGTCACGTCTTTACACTAGGACTCCAGGAATTACCTCAAAGAGCTAGTCACTAGTGAGCTCATGTTAATTACAATTAGGGGAGTTTGTAGAGATAGTTAACTGTTCAATCCCAGACGGGGTCGTGGATGCGCACTGCTGAGGAGTTCCATACTAGGACGAAACAGCTGTCCAGTGATTCCAGGTGATCAATGGTTGTCTGATTCAGATCAATTCGTGATATCAAAATTGAATTAAATAATAAACTAAATTACAATTAGGGGAGTTTGTAGAGATAGTTAACTGTTCAATCCCAGACGGGGTCGTGGATGCGCACTGCTGAGGAGTTCCATACTAGGACGAAACAGCTGTCCAGTGATTCCAGGTGATCAATGGTTGTCTGATTCAGATCAATTCGTGATATCAAAATTGAATTAAATAATAAACTAAATTACAATTAGGGGAGTTTGTAGAGATAGTTAACTGTTCAATCCCAGACGGGGTCGTGGATGCGCACTGCTGAGGAGTTCCATACTAGGACGAAACAGCTGTCCAGTGATTCCAGGTGATCAATGGTTGTCTGATTCAGATCAATTCGTGATATCAAAATTGAATTAAATAATAAACTAAATTACAATTAGGGGAGTTTGTAGAGATAGTTAACTGTTCAATCCCAGACGGGGTCGTGGATGCGCACTGCTGAGGAGTTCCATACTAGGACGAAACAGCTGTCCAGTGATTCCAGGTGATCAATGGTTGTCTGATTCAGATCAATTCGTGATATCAAAATTGAATTAAATAATAAACTAAATTACAATTAGGGGAGTTTGTAGAGATAGTTAACTGTTCAATCCCAGACGGGGTCGTGGATGCGCACTGCTGAGGAGTTCCATACTAGGACGAAACAGCTGTCCAGTGATTCCAGGTGATCAATGGTTGTCTGATTCAGATCAATTCGTGATATCAAAATTGAATTAAATAATAAACTAAATTACAATTAGGGGAGTTTGTAGAGATAGTTAACTGTTCAATCCCAGACGGGGTCGTGGATGCGCACTGCTGAGGAGTTCCATACTAGGACGAAACAGCTGTCCAGTGATTCCAGGTGATCAATGGTTGTCTGATTCAGATCAATTCGTGATATCAAAATTGAATTAAATAATAAACTAAATTACAATTAGGGGAGTTTGTAGAGATAGTTAACTGTTCAATCCCAGACGGGGTCGTGGATGCGCACTGCTGAGGAGTTCCATACTAGGACGAAACAGCTGTCCAGTGATTCCAGGTGATCAATGGTTGTCTGATTCAGATCAATTCGTGATATCAAAATTGAATTAAATAATAAACTAAATTACAATTAGGGGAGTTTGTAGAGATAGTTAACTGTTCAATCCCAGACGGGGTCGTGGATGCGCACTGCTGAGGAGTTCCATACTAGGACGAAACAGCTGTCCAGTGATTCCAGGTGATCAATGGTTGTCTGATTCAGATCAATTCGTGATACATTGCGCGACCTCCTCTATGCCATTGGTGAGTTACTGCCTCACACCCGACACGGTTGAACTCTACTGGTCACGTCTTTACACTAGGACTCCAGGAATTACCTCAAAGAGCTAGTCACTAGTGAGCTCATGTTAATTACAATTAGGGGAGTTTGTAGAGATAGTTAACTGTTCAATCCCAGACGGGGTCGTGGATGCGCACTGCTGAGGAGTTCCATACTAGGACGAAACAGCTGTCCAGTGATTCCAGGTGATCAATGGTTGTCTGATTCAGATCAATTCGTGATACATTGCGCGACCTGAGTTTGTAAGAGATAGTAATTTTTAATTCAAATTTTGATATCACGAATTTATCTTAATCAGACAAACATTGATCCCTGTCTGGAATCACTGGACCCTGTTTCGTCCTAGTAATGTGACTCCTCAGCATGCGCATAACCACACACACCATCGGGTCGAACCCAGCAACTTCTGGTTCCGTGCTACCGCTTTACCATGAACCATGATTCGGCTTCCCAACGTGATAATTTCCAATTCATCCAATTCGTGATACATTGCGCGACCTCCTCTATGCCATTGGTGAGTTACTGCCTCACACCCGACACGGTTGAACTCTACTGGTCACGTCTTTACACTAGGACTCCAGGAATTACCTCAAAGAGCTAGTCACTAGTGAGCTCATGTTAATTACAATTAGGGGAGTTTGTAGAGATAGTTAACTGTTCAATCCCAGACGGGGTCGTGGATGCGCACTGCTGAGGAGTTCCATACTAGGACGAAACAGCTGTCCAGTGATTCCAGGTGATCAATGGTTGTCTGATTCAGATCAATTCGTGATATCAAAATTGAATTAAATAATAAACTAAAGTTAAAATCTAGTCCATTGATTAAATGAGTAACAACAACAAGAATCACATTTTAAGTTATAAATTAGATCACCTTTATTTGCTACAAAATCAATCATCTACCCTTCTATACAATTTTATTTCTTGGTAAGCATATTGTACTACTTTATTTTTATTCTATCTATTTATGTTAATTTCAACTGATAGACATGAATCTTATAAGAAGTGTTTATTATGAAGTTAGTAGTCGGATGTTTAAAGTTAAAGTGCATGACAGAGATGATTTCACTAATAGAATAGTCGCTATCATCATCATCATCATAATCATAATAATGTTAATAATAATAATAATAAATAATATGAATGACGTCGTGAAGTTTTTTTTCATAATGAAGCCAACAGTAACTTAGTTGATGTGTTGTATCCGTATTGATTTAGTTTATAAATGAATGTTGTAAAGGATAAGTTAAAAATTGTTTACCTATAGAAATTTACTAGATTCTATGACGTTAACTAGAATAAATGTTTATGAGATACTTGAAAATTATTTTTTGAAAAAAAGAAAAAACGACGTAGTTACCAAAAAATTAGATTTATTTAGTTTTAATGATAAACTATTGGAAGCTAAGAATATTCTAAGAATATTCTGTATGTATATGTGGATTGAAACCACTCTTTGTTAAATGTTCAACCATGAAAATGCCCACAAACACCACACTGATAAATGCTACCAGTTGTCAGCTTTAGTGTACAGTGACGCTGGAGTCATTGTACATTATGATTTTAAGACAACGGCCGATTGTCATTACATTGGAGTCAATACCTTCAGAATAGTATTGGTTTTAAAAAGTCTTTTACTTGTTTAGATTCATATATGTTCATTATGGTTTGCACAGCCCTCCTAGGATCTAAGCTACGCTAACAAGTATTCATTAAAAAGTATATACACTCATGATACGATAAGAAAAATTGAAAAGATTACCATTAACATTATAGACATTGGTTGATCACTTTGTAATGACCGACTTGATGTTGATTAAGTTCTTTATGGAGCTGACCAAATTCTGTCAACAGAGTTGTAATGTGACCACTAATATAAGTGGTTCGAAATCACTGGCACTATGCAGATCTAAACGCTGATTTTGCGGTTACGAGGAAGGTTTCATAATATTTGTCAGTTATCAACAACGTCGATTATGAATATACAGAACTTAATGAACATTAAATTGATCATTACGTACTGAACAACTAATGTGTGTATCTCAGTTCTACAGTGGGTCAATCGCGGCTCGATTATCTCAGTAGTAACTGTAGTAGAAGGTGAAATTGAGTGACCTGAGATCAAAACCGTGGGGCAGCACAAGTCTTATCAAAGATTTCAGGTGAACTTGCCAACAAGTGTTAAGTTGCATGATACCTGAATCCAGGGTCGACTGCCCCCCACCCCAATTAAATCACTTTTCAACAGTAGTATTGTACTCAAGATGTTTAGTCTGATCAAATGCAGAACTGTGAAAAATTTAAATCAATTATATGTGAAAAGAAGCATTTTATTGATATTCACAGATATAACTAACTTTTTGTGGCCAATTAAATTCTTTCGATTTTGGTATCAAATTTGAAGTGTCCGTAGGAAGAACTTTACACAGAATCAAGTAATATCTTCTTATCCGACCGAGGCTTTCAGAGACACGAAATACTCGCATAATTATTTGTCCTGTTTCTAATTTCACTGTAACTGGTATTGGTCGTGGAACTAAAAGTGGAGCTAGAAGATTGATGGAAATAAATATAATGAAGTTTACTTAACAAAGATACAAAGTTGACATAATTAAGAATATCATTATTGCTATTAGGCAGCATATATATTCATTTTAAAAAGAATGTTCTAAGAATAATCCGCTGCAGTGCCAACATAGCGTTCTATTAGTACCGTACAAAATCTCATTAATTTTTATGCGTTTCACTAGTTTAAGAATAACTGTAACTATATGAAATTAAATCATGCATTCCCCGAATATCTGTTTTGTGTGAAGTAGTAAGCGATTTTTGTAAGGTATGAATACATTAATCGAAAGTGAAATAACTTTGAATAGCTAGTGTTTCAACTACATACAGTCTTCATTTCAAAAGATTGAATACGTAACAGTCTTTAAGTTTAGCTATTTGTGACAATATAAATCCTCATAGAAATACGAGAGAGAGTACAATCCATTTATGTATAAATATCAAGCACCCTATTCAAAAGTGATAGTATTAGTATACCTGGTTTAGTAAATTGTAGAGTTTGATAATTCAAGCACATCAAAATTAAAGTTTTGACTTTAATCAATTTAAAGCATCAAATAAAGTAATATTTTCCACAGAAGTTCATTTTCTGTACTTCTTTGGTGAGTACAGTGTACATTTTCCTCTGATTTTGTTTGCAGTTCATGTATAAAAGGTTTGTTTTAAGCAGTGATATTAATATGTAGTAGACTTAATCAATCTAACCTAATAGAAGCTTTATAATGACAGAAATTTAATAAAGCACAACAATGTATACTTCTGCAAAATCATTGAAGTGTAGAAGGTAAAGATTAAGAATGTGAGGAAGTCTTTATCCACCAAAAAATAAGCAACTATCCTCTATCAAAAATAAACAGTGAGCTGTTAGGAACTGTTTCGGAGACCTATAACTAAGTTAATTCCACGAACCACAAAGCTGTCGTGAGATAAAACTAACTTATTCTACATGTCATATAGAATAACTGTAATAGACTTAATTAGCCTTCAAATTACTTAGCAAACAAAAATTTATTAGCAAATGGCACTCGAAAATTGTTTGCAAGCTTATAACCATTTATGTACCAGGTAACTGCCAAATTTATTGCCGAATAGTCAATCAGTATAACAGCTTATCTTGAATCCTGGATGAAATTATAGCTGATGGTACATTCGAAAAGAAGTCGAATTACCCCAGAGACCCCTATTTTCAGGACTAACACAGGGCTTTGAAATTAGGTGAACCAGACTGCTATCTGATTAGAGCGTTGGTTTCCGCAATGTCTCAGCTGAAAGGAGTAAACTACTGCCAGACCTGAACCCCTGGATTTCTCCTGGTTACCTTCAATCACTTAACTTTCTTCCCTCTTATTTTTCATTTCAGAAATATGCTCAAATCACAATTAACTGGAGCGCAGAATATTTTTACGTAAACGTATTTAGATACATTTTGTACTTAAATAAAGCGTAAGGAATGATAAACAGCACAACTTACGAAGCATTTGTGTTCGACAGCTTGTACGTCCAGTTGGAGTTGAACTATCAATAATTGAACTTTGATCATGTTTTGCATAAATAGGCCTAATCTGTACATCATAAACTGTATTCGCTTCTAATTCATCAATCACTAATTCATATTGTGGATTGTCTGAAGCAGATGATAAATATCCCCCATTTGTATTCATATTGGAACTAGATGATTGATCTAGCATTGACGTTGTAACTTCTACTGAACGTGGCTCATAAAGAATGCGGTGTGGATGATTCAATTCATCGGTATATGTCTTTGATCCCAGTAACTGAATCTGTAATTAAATAGAAAATAGTATGAGTTAAACTTTTTATAAATTATATGGAATTAAATACCAAGGTCCTGCTGATCTAGTGCATTAGCTTAAACATTAGTTGATAACTTACTTCAAATTGATAAAGACCTTCAGTTTGACGAGGACGCCTCCATGAAATTTTAAGACTTGCTTCACCAGGTTTAGCTGTTTCTAAAGTTTGAACCCAGGCACAGGACAAATGGCTGATGCGTTTTAAATCCTCTGGTCCCGAACCAGGTAAATTATTGATTTCTCTATTAATTCCATTTGTTTCATGTGGATTATATATTCCTACATGGATAGGCTCACTTAACCTTCCATACCTTCGATCAGCTCCTCTTGATTTAATTTTTATAACATAATCCTTATGCGGATCCAGTAAATCTAATGTAGCCATTGTAACTGGACCAACATCTAAAACCTGCCATGTATTCAAATCTTGTGTATTTTCATTTGTTGAATAAAATATACGAAATCCAGTTATTGGTATTTGAGGTTTTGTAATAGGTCCAATTGGCACTGTATTCCATGTAACCTTTATTTGTCTTGGATTTATGCGGACGCCATTAATTTGTGAAGGAGGTTCAGGCACTATTTAAAAAGACATCAGTTCAAAAATATTTTAAATACAAATTATTGTCAAGTTTATGGGTATATTCTGAAATTATTGAAGAAAATGAATGATTAATTAAGGTTACAACACAGAAAACTAAATTGACGCATCATTAGTCGGAAACTTGGTTCACTGGAAAACAGACATACAACATAGTTATCAACAAATACCGGTAAATACTAAGAATACATCCTTAGTATGAAACATGATGATACCTGGTCCAATTTTGTATGGGTTTGTTAGAGTGGCTAGAATGAAGTACAGGAACAAGGAAACGTGTTACCTGAAATGCCTGCGCTCAGTGTATAAATAGACAAGTCATAGTTTTAATTCAGAAATCCTTTTAAGTTAGTATGAAAACCGTAGTAATGACTGGATAGTTTATCGGGAAATAAAATAATTAAGCTAAATGGAATATAAATATTTTCGTGCTAAATAGATGAATCATTGTTTTGTAGTGGCATTGCCGTCACAGAAACGACTATAAATGAATTCATCTATGTGACTGAAAAGGTGTTACATCATTTTTTTAATGATTTAGAGTAAAGATTAATTGCAGTATACCTCTTTTACCCATGGTTTCTATGGGGAAGGCAATAATATAAATATGTGGTAAGGTTCATTATAATAAGCCCAATTTGATTAATAATGAAAAAATTTTATTAATAAATAAAGTGTACCTATTCATGAATACTGTTTTGTATGTCAATCAAGTTATAACCCTAACTTCAGCTTATAAATCCTAACCTTCTAACTAATCCATAACTGCAAGTACGGATTCGGGAATTAAGCTACGTTTTACTCAGCTTTATCCAACATTTTGCCGTTCATTGAATTAACTTTTGTATAATCTTACAGCAATTCTGAACTTAAGTTCATGAATACCATTAGGACTTTAGGCTAGAAACAGTATTTGTTGTGTGTGTTAATATTCTCAATAGGACTTATAAATTCCAGTCAAAAATAGAAGTTTGCAAAACCATTTTCTTAACATTAAGTGTTTAATTTAAGTCAAAATTTTTAATCTTTATCCTAATTACTAAACCTTACTATGACATTCTGTTTATGGTAAACATTTTTAATTCAAACTTGAAGCAACTCTGTTACCATCAGTTTGTTACACAGTGGTTAATTTGGAAGCATTTCATGATCATTTAAATAGTTACGATACTGAACTCCAGAACTTAGAATCTAATTTGGTCAGATATAATGATTTTTTTCAATATAGTTTTGTTTTATTTCGTCCTTGAAATGTCAATTCAAGATAACCATTGTCATTAGCATAATTTTTAAACAAAGTATTAATCTTTTCTTCTTTAAATAATAATACTAATAATCAATATTACTATTTCTTCCTTACTGATTACAGTTTGCACATGATCCCTATAAATGATTACGTCATATTGCCTCTTATCTATTATATTCTAATATAAATTAACCTTATGACATCCAATGGCGTAGACGAGATATTCGTCTCCCAACGAAAGGGACAGTGTACTGCGCAACAGTTCGCTCTGTCTTACTGTATCGGTGTGAGACGTGGCCATTAAGGGTAGACGACACTCGAAGGTTATTAGTTTTTGACCATCGATGTCTACGAAACATCGCTCGCGTTAGCTGGGATTACCGAGTAAGTAATAACGAGGTTAGATGACGGATGTTAGGCAAATGTGGTAAATCAGTCGATGAGGTTGTGAATCTTTATCTACTGAGTTGGTTGGGACATGTGTTGCGTATGCCCAACCACCGTCTTCCTCGACGCGCATTGCTGGCTGATATAGGAATAGGACGGAAGAGAGGTAGAGGTGGCCAAACTAAAACATGGCATCAGTCCATGAAATCACTGACTGCCAGTTTGAGTCGTGTTGGTAGCTGCAGACTACCTGGATGGGGTCCTCGCGGTTACCGTAACCAGTGGTTGTAAACACTGAGTGACATGACTCAGAATCGGTCACAATGGCGCAGATGTATTCACTCATTGTCCTTTCTTGAATCATGAGCTTTAACTTTAACTTTCTTTCTACGCTTCCTGAACCATATTCTATATGTTCACATTCCTTGTTACTATTATTACTTTATTTTATTTTATTGAAGTAAGTTCTACTAATTGTGGCGGTGTTAATCTTGCGGTGCGATGGAGGTATGGCAACTTGAACCGATGCACACATGTGCCAAGTTCTATGTTGATTATACATACATACATACATACATACATACATACATTATTACATCGACCTTATTGACGCAATTGTCAATAATGTCGACTATCATAAAGAAATTTTACGTCTCCTATAAACTAAATTTTATTTGATATGAAACTATGCAGTTTATGTATTGAACATGAAAAGAATTCAAGATGAATTGAATAAAGCTTTACTTATAAAAAGTGGTGAGATAAGAAAATTACATTTTTACATAGTTAAGAATACTAAATAAATGTATGAGTATCTATCCTTATGTTTATTGTATTGTTGGTATTAAGTTCTCTAGACTGAATGGTTTAATTGTCGCGGTTTTTTTGACATTCAGTGCAATGTACTAAAAATCTCTTCAATCGTCTTATTTATGATGTATTTACTATAAGTAGACCTATAAGATTAGGTTTGTTATTGTTTATAGTTCTACAAAATTCTAATACTCACCAAGTGGTATCAAATATGAAGGGGAATAATTGAGATTGATCATTTTTAGGATTTCCATCTGATTTATATTGATAATCACTTTCGTTATTTTCGATTTACTAGTTAAGTTACAGCTTTTCATTCAACTGCAACTTATGTGAATACTTTTATGTAATTGTAACATCGGATATCCATAACATTCGTAAACTGTGAAAATATCTTAGTCATTATTTCTACTGACCAACTTGATTATTTGATTGAGAATATCTAAGTTTTACTATCAAATAGTCAATTGTTCATTTACATATGTGTATAGAATGGGTTTAGAGCTAATTGGTTTGTGTCGGTAAGATGCACTGAAAAACTGTTATGCTGGTTGATGTAATTTCGAGCCCACTAGTACACATCAGGTTTTTCATGATTAAAGATACACTTCTAAATGAATATAGACCAGCTGGTAAGCTAGGTTTAGAGTATTTTGTCAACCATCTTCAAACATCCGACATCAAAACACAATGTGCTCCGATATCAAGTCACTCAGACTAGTGGATACATTTTAACTTAGACCAACTGAATCCGATTAGTATTAAATGATTAATCAAGCATTATATTATTCACAATTGGGAGGTCGATTAATTGTGAATAGGAATTCTATTTCAGAGGTTTCCATTTGGTATTTTTAGTTTCCAGTCATTTCTTTACAAGGCTAGAAGAAGCAATAATAACTTATCTAATGAGCATATTGAACGTATATATTCCTTGTCAGTTACAAAAAAATGTTATTCTGACATACACATTCATAAACGATATTACATGATACATTCCGGATACACGATTTAATATAAGTAAACAGGAATACTGAATAATAAAATAATAACAAACATTAATTACATTCCGCTGTAGTACGAATTGTACTAGCTGCTGACCATGGTCCTGGTCCACTTTTGGTTAACGCTCTTACTAAAACTGTATAGAATGTACGTTCTTTAAGATTTTCAATTTGTATCATAGGTTCTTGTGTTGTTGTGATAATTTCAGTTTCATTTGGTGCACTTGGTTGAAAGTATCGAACCTAAGTTATGCATTATTGTTAGTATTAAGAAATAAATGAAAGAAAAGAGATTAAATTAACTATCAGTTTGAAAAACATAAACTACATTAACATGGTGAAGATCTATATAAAATTATTTGGATGACATGAATGTTTATCTGATGAAATTATGGGAAATTATGAACAATGCATACATAACCTTCGACCGTCTACGTGTATGTAATTAAGATAAGCTTGTATTTTCCCGTTGATTTGTAATGGACTGAAACTGGTCAGTCTCTGTTGCCATATGTGCATCCTGAGCGGATTGCCTCGATATGGCGTTATTACACAAGTTATATATTTAAGTTTGATTGTGACTAGCAAGCGGAATCCAGGAGGCGCCTTTCGTCCTATTTGGGACTCATCGGCTGGGTGTACCTGCTTGCCAGTCACAATTCGACTTAAATGTTACTTGTGTACTATCACTATATCGAGGCAATCCGCTCAGGATGCACATATGGCAACAGAGGCTGACCAGTTTCGGTCCATAGCAAATCAACGGGAAAATACAAGTTTATTCTAGTTTAGTTGTGTAAACTAAACATTTAATTTCTATTATTGCTATGTCCCACTTGTCCTATTCCCTCGTTTGATCCATTAATTGTTATTATGTCATTTGTCCATTTATGAACTACAGTTGATTAATTGTGCATACGCTACTCTAGGTCCCTATAATTGTCGCTTGTATAATAGCGATGTTAATTTCTTAGTTGATTAACTGTGTGGTCACATTTTATAAATATATAGAGGAGTGTTTGAAATGTACTTTAATATGTCTTGTTGGTTCGTGGGTCTTTTGTTCTTCTCTATTTGTCTTAGGACTGAATAGACATCAGAACAGACGTAAGAATATCTGTTGTTGATTACTTTACTTTGGTGGGTATAAGGTCATACAAAGTAATCGATTGTGCCTCACGACATAACACGTAGCTCATAATTACGGAAGTATCTAAATGACTAAGGCTGACATCCTCCTGTGAATAGTAATGAATGTTTCGATGAGGAAATTAGAATATATTACAAAATTTTTTACTGCGATATTTACAATAAAACTGGTGATTAGTATTATTAAGAAGAAACTTCTTTTCCTTAGTCAGTTTCACTGAACACCATCTACAAAATTAATTACGTTAATATGATTAAGCGCTTTCTACTTACAATCATTTGTGTGATGTAAAATCTAAACAACGAATTTCAAGAACTTTACCAATTTTAACTAATTTTGTTAGATGATTAAGTAGAATGTCCTATTTTGTATATTCCATTATTATGACGTAGAGGTGTAGTGGAGATTGATATTTAATATGTTTGTATGTGTCACAGATTGATCTTACTCGGGTTTTACTGATGAATCATGGAACTCTAGACAGCTGTTTTGTCTTAGTAAAAGATACCTTGAGAGTGTTCATCCACAAACCCACTTTACACAGCGAATTCCTAACCGTCAGACTGGTATTTAATAACAGAATTCCCACATCGCTCTATTTATAACGTATCTCAACAATCAGTCAACGTAATTGGTGATAGCTGTCTTAACGCCAGATATATCTGAACTCCACAAAACCACCTCTGCTCAATTATAATTATCAGCCCACTGGTGACTAACTTTAAGATGTTCCTAAATTTATAATGGAAAGTCAAGACAGTTGGAGTTCGCATATATCAAAATCGCGAAGTTATGATACGTGGCTCGATTGATTGTCGCGCTATTTCTAAACGTAAAGAAAGTAGGACTCTTAAAATCGGGTGACAGCCTAGCGGTGTTGACTATCAAGTGTTTGCCGTATGACCTGAATGCCCTGTGTTTGATTCTGAGGCGAGATCTGCAATATTCAATTCTATTGAGTCTCGTGTTACGACAAGACAGTGGCTTAATGATCCATGGTTTTTAATCTGTGGTAAATGCAAACAACAAATGTCTATTATGTTGAAGTGATGCAATGAACTTAATTTAACAGAAAAACCATTTCCTTTAATTACATCACATTGTTTCAAGTACTAGGCCTTTATGTTATTTGTGATTCATCGAATTGGATTTAACACATACTTATTATCAGTTTAATAGTTTGTTTAAATAGATTCCAATCATTATTTCATTCTAGAAATTTATTAAAAACACATCATACTTAATGATTACCTGATAACTAGTAATTTCTTCAGTCCATTTTTGTCTTAATGGTGGGGTCCATGAAACTTCAATAGCAGTTGCTGATAGTCCTTTGACACGTACATGCAGTGAATAACTTCCAGGCACTTAAATGGTGATAAGAAAAAAAATAAATAAAACAGCATTAATCAATAGTTATTTTTTTAAGATAATGTAATATAGGAAAATGTTATCATCATCATGTTAGTTTAGAAGTTAAAATGATAGATGATTTATAGATTGTAGATTGGATTTTGGTGTTTATCAACTCTCGTCTGATTATGTAAAAGTGTAGAACTTGTAAGAGTTCTTATCAGTCTGCAATCTAATTTACATATGAAGATGAAAATACTTAAATAATACTAACAGAGACACAACTATTACAATGTTAGGCCATAGCTTACTCACAGTCTGTAAATGTTCAGAATGAATAGCAAACATAATAGTTTATTCAACAGTGATGTGTTAAATTTTTTTGCATTTATTAGATCGTCAGTTTATCAATGATGAAGTTTACAACAGAAGAGATCAAACAGTTACCTTAATATAGCCTCGTTATATACCACTGCTTTAACTTAATAAACTGTATCGTATTATTCGTTTACATTTTCACTGATCAAGATATTCCTATACTTAGTTCGTTGTATTAAGTCCTTTTGTTATGTAGAACGAGATATTTCATTGTAGATACATTAATTCGTCTAGTCTTCAGTTCAGAGAATTGTGCGTCATTAATCCATTCAAAATAAATCATTTAAATATAAAATAGTAAAAGCAATTGATTTTGTTACTAATTGAGCATCATGGAGATTATTGAATTTGATATTACGAATTGGCCATAGTTAGACAACCATTAAGAACTAGGAAGCTTTAGGCATATGTTTTTTCCGATCATTAAACCTTGCTATGCGTATCCACCACCTCGTAAAGGATTCTATGACATGACATTTAGGTTTGACCGATTATGCTTAAACATTATACTAAAGAGTTGACATTCAACAGTTGATATTACTAAATGCAGTTACTTTATGATATAATTTCATGGCCTAATTCAGTTCTATCGATAGGTAACTGTCTAGCACCAGTAGTCAAATCATCGCGTTAGAGCTCCAAAAATTGAATTGTAGAATTAGCCACCAATGAATGCACACTGCCGAAAAGTTTCATACTACAACAAAATAGTTATCATGTGCTTCCTGGTTTCTGATGATTGTCTAACTCATGTCAATATACGATATCAAATTTAAAGGACTATTACTTTAGTTGAGTAGTTAATGTAGATCAATCCACTGTCAATGACAGTTACCTTGTCCTAATTATAAAGTATACAAAATTTTCCATAAAGTAAAAACTATAATTTCAATGGCTAGTATAATGATCTTTAATATTCACTATTTCGGGATATGATAGCTTGCATTCCTGCTAATGTCACATTCTAGTCATGTATGAATTCTCTTTCTCATGCCTATTCTATATAAATCGATTAGTTAGTCATTAGATAGTATACAGTTACTTTTTATTTGATATTACAAATTGGTTTGAATTCATCAACCAGAAAACGATGTACAGCTGTTTTGTCCTAGAATGAGACTTTTGTGAAGTGCGCATCCACGACCCCTTGAGCGATCGAACCCATGACTATCAGGCTTCGCGGTGAATGCGCTACCACTAAACTAGTGAGTTGAGTCCCGATGGTTGATATTTTTCACTCACTTAATTCGTAATACGTTTGCGCGCCCTTCTCCGTTACCATCGGTGGGTCACTGACTCACACCTAACATGAGTGAACTCAGCTAGTCACATCACACTAATACTCAAAGAGTTACCTCGTAACAGTTAATCACCGATGGCAACGAAAGAAATCGCGCAAACGTAATGCGAATTAACTGAATTACGAATATTTACTGTTGGGGGTCGATTTGGTGGTCTAATGGTAAGGCGTTCACTCAGGAGCCAAAGGGTTCTGGGTTCAATAATTTGTAAGATCGTAGATGTATATTGCCTAAGAGTCCCAAACTAGAACAAAACATTGTATCTTGGTTGTCATTGATCGTCTAATTCAGACAAATTTGTGGTATAAATTAACACTTAACACAGTTATAATTATTGCTTAGTTGAATGTATTATTAAGATAAATACAGAGACATTACACCCCAGAAATTATAAGCATAGATACGGTTAAATTAAGACACTACATTTGTTCAAAGTTTCCTGGTTTCTAATCGTTCTTCAATATTAACATGCCATAATAGTTCATATTCACTTTAATACTTCTATTAATTTCGAGTAGACAATATAACTAGAATTAATTATACTTAACCAATAATTACATCCGGTTATTAAACATAATTTCTAGTTATTAGGAAGAATTTGTATTCTCCCGTTAAATTGTTATTGACTGAAACTGGTCAGTCTCAGTTGCTATATATACATCCTGAGCAGATCGCCTTAATATAGTGATAGATCACAAGTATTTGTTTAAGCTGGATTGTGACGGGAAAGCAGAAACTAACTGATTTTCAAATCCTGGTGTAAACATCAACATTGGGTTGTAGGTATATCCAACCGATGAGTCGCAAATAGAACGAAATACACTTTCTGAATTCCTCTTACCAGTCATAATCCAACTTAAATAATAATTTCTAGTTCTTTAGAAAAAAATGTTACAGAGATAAACTTTGTGACTAGTTTTTGGCAGTCATATTCATCATTAACTTGGTACATCATTTTAATGTGAAGTAGACTTACAAATGTAAATATATTGATGTATTATTATTATGGGACAATTTAGAATTTTGAGAAAAATCCTGAGTTACACATAAAATATGACAATCAATTTATCAAATATATTTGTTGTTTAGTTTTTTTTTTCTTTTTCAATATATCAATTAAACGATTATGAAAATCAAGTTGATAATCACATTTCGTCTAGACATAGATGTAACTATGTCAATAATCAATGATAAGAAAACATGTGATCAAATAACAATATTTTAAAGTATCAATTATGGACAACTTATTGTTACTAGAATATTTAGGTTGACAATCACTTCGTGATATGAGAAACTTGGGCTGTGAATATAGAAGATATACATAGACTCTAGGTCACTGAATGTAGAAATCTTCCGAATATCGTATGTATATCACAGAACGAGAGAATAATTGAAATTGGTGTTAGATATAGAGCATTATGAAAAAGATGTAAATCAGTCAAACGGGTCGTAAACTTTCATCAACTGAGATGGTTGGGAGATGTGTTATGTATACCTGATCACTGTCTGTCTCATCGTGTTATGTTGGATCGGGTAAGAAGAGGATAGAAGAAAGGCATGGGATGCCAAACCACAGCATGAAACCGATCTATGAAGTCCTTGACTGCTGGTTTTAAGCATGTTAGTGGATCTAGACTATCTGATTGGAGTTCAAGTGATAAAGGCGATCAGTGGATGGTAAAAGTGGACGACTTGGATTACAATCAGTCACAGTGGAGCAAATATATTTATTCTTTCCTATTTCGTCTTTTATCTCTCATTATTCTTCTGCATACTCGCATCCAAGCACATATGTATCATGTGGAATCAGTAAAATTTAGTTAAATTATTTAAAATTAGATCCATTATTAGAATCTTATGAATTAGAGATCATTTGCACTTTGAAGCAATACGATTTTTAGCTCTCATAGTGATGGAAATCCAATCAAGATCAATATGCTAAGAAATAAGTTCTCCGTACTTGTAGCTACGTTCAGAATGTATTCTAAAACCAAGTTTAATGGCAGTATTGTTAGACATTACGAAAAGTTTATCTACCCTTCTTCGAATAATAATAACTATTAATTTCATCATTAGTGACATTAATTTGTTTGGACTTGGAGAATATAAGAAAAACTTTTAATTATTAGAATATGTAAGGGGAGGGGGGTGTACTACTACTGTAAAATGTTGTAGAATATATGATTAACATGCATTTAACTAATTAATAACCCTCATTATTATTAAGACGTAGGTGGCCAGAAAGAAACAAACTAAAATTCTTCTTTTCAAATGAATCTCAACAAATTCTGTAGTTATGAGGATAAATTAGGAATCTAATAGTTGAGGGTTAAGAAAAATAACATAAAAATATATAAATGTTGAATTGTTTAGTACGTAATGTTGATATGACGAAGTTTCTACGTTAATTGTGATAACGCATTTATTAATCAACATAAATAGAGGTAACATAATGTGAAGGATATAATATTTTTATCACAAGTCAAACTGAACGTTTAGTTGACGGTTACGTAATGTGTAAAATAATTAAATGTAAACTAGGATAAGCTCGTATTTTTCCGTTGATTTGTAGTAGACTCAAAAGTGGTCAGTGTCTGTTGCCATATGTGCATCCTGAGCGGATTGCCTCGATATGGCGACAGGACATAAGTTATATTTAAGTTAGATTGTGACTGGTAAGCGGAATCCAGGACCCTCGTTTCGTCCTATTTGGGACTCATCGGCTGGATGCACATATGGCAGCAGAGACTGACCACCTTCAGTCCATTACAAATCAAAGGGAAAATACAGGCTTATCCTAATTACATATATGCCCGTCACACAAGTGTGACTGTCTGGACACAGTAGCGTAGTGGTGAACGCAGTGGCGTTTGGCACGCAGCGGAATGAGTTTGAATCCGAATGTGAACATCAACATTGGGATGCAGGTACATCCGGCCGATGAGACCCAAATAGGACGAAACTCGCCGACTGGATTTTGCTTCCCAGTCACAATGGAATTTAAACATAAATGTAAACTAATCAATATTTTCATGTATTTCCATGATTATTGGCATCAGCAATACAAAGAAATGTAAACGATAATGATAAATATTTAAATTTTAATATAAAACGACGAAAGCATGGAACGATTTAGAAAGCATATTCAGAAGAATAGCATTCACGAGAAAGTACTCAGATTATAACAGAATTTCTTTCAGGCCTGTTATAAACGTGGTTTAGTAAGAGCTCTCTTAAATGGAGGCAAAATGTTTTGCCCAAATGATACAATTGATGAAGAATTGGTTGCAATTGAAAGTTCTTTATAAACAATGGAGACCTTGAGAAATTTATTAAGAAATATGGAAAAACATCCTGAAAACTATCAGCATCCGACTATGCAATATAATCCAGTCTACACAGGCTTTGATGTCAATGAAGATGAGACCTTAAAAGTAATTAATAAAAGAATGAATACGGCAGTGACATACCCTTTTCTGTTGCTTGAGTGGTCTACTTATTTACTAGTTAAATCACCATGTGGTGGATCATTACCTTGTGGATGCCACATTCAACTGTTTCTATGACTTCAGGTTTACTTGTAGTAGTAAGTCTATAAGAAGTACTAAACAAAAGGTTTCTGTTGGGTTTTATAAACACTCTCCTAGAACTGTCTGTCAGTCTGAATATAAAGTCATTTATTTAATTCTATAAAATTATTTGTAGATTTAGATTGCTGAAGGTTGGTGATAAAAAGCCTTGAATGAAAACAAATTTATTCTATTCTGCAAATCTTGTTCTTCTTGCGCTGTTCAGGTTTATAAAAGAATCTAGTTGGATGAAATTAACAAATATGCTTAATACACTTGTAACACATTTGAGATTACATGTATCAGTTTCATGATGTTGCAATACAACCGGGGGATGATGGAATGTTTAGAGTTCAGTTTATGGACACGATAACATAGAATGGAGCTTATCTAAATAACAATTTGTTTATATCCAGTCAGTTAAATTGCTAATTTAGAAAGAAGAAAATGTATAAAGCTAACGAAAGTCAATAATTACTAAACAAGGAATGAGTATTCACAGAAGTTTATTAATAAATATAGCATAATTAGGAAACTTATCTCCATCTAGATTTGATCTAAAGTTGGTGACACCTCCTAGACAATCAAACAACGGCTTAAAATTGTAGCCACGTTGGTCGTTATATTCAAAATAATATATTCTGTATTACAGCAAAAAACGTATAAGTATCACTCGTACGTTACCATCAGTTGCATTCATGAACTTATATGTATCTGTCAAACCAGTCACATTAGTAAGACAGAAAGAAGCACTAACATTCTATTTTAAAAAGCGTACTTCAAAGATTCACAGAATTAATCCCTTTAAAGCGTACAGAAATAACCATTCAAGATATCTCTTTAATAAAGGGTACAAGAGTGATACTTTAAAATCTTTCGAATTGATTAATAAACAATCAAGTTCTACTCTTTTAAAATTTATGAAGGCTGTAGTAATAAAGAACGTTGAACTGGATTCTCATGTTTAAAATAATCAGTTGTTAATCTTTCTCTACCATGGTGACACAAGGATTATTCTATCAGGTAATTAACTTTTGTTAATCAATTTACTCACATCAACCCAATTATCTTTATATTTCTCCAATTTCACAATTGAATATATTTTTTAACTAATTGATCATAAGTAATAGTAATCCTATTAGTCATTAACTTGTATTGTGCTTTTTAGTTAGGAAATTAATTAAAATCATTTACTCTGTAGTTGTTGACCTTTTTTCTTTGTTCGAGAGGTGTCAGTTACTAATTGGATTTAATTGCAACAGTAACTTTTCTGTCACCTTCATTTTCATGTTCTATTCATTATTATGATAATGTACACGTATTTACTTTTAGATGGCTTCATTACATAAAGTAAACGTTAAACATTTATTTTACAATTTTGATTGTAAAATATTACAGGTTCTAACCAAAACCTGATGAAAATCTAACGTAATACATTGGAATCATGTTACTTTGTTGATATGTTAGTTGTTTCTCTTGAAATTTCTTTGTATAAAGTGAATCTAAGTAATGAACATATGAAGAAGATAGCATAAAGAAGAAGTACATCAGTCAAACTAATCTTTTTATAATTATGATGACTATTTTTGCTAAGATCAGCCAAAGTAAAGAAAATAACTGAACATACTTCATATGTAAGTGAAAATCGGACATTCTCATTCGTATGGGCATTATTTCTCCTGTGTTGAAAACATTCAGCTGAATAGAATTTAGCTAAGTAAACTAATGCAACATTAAACAAATGCATAAACGAATGAAGGACATTCTTTTCAATAGATTCTGTTCTGTTAAAACCTATAAAAATTTTCATCATGCTGAATGTTTCTGGTTCTAAATAATATGAGCATTCATATATATACATATATACATATATTCAAACTCATGACACTTCAACTGCATTTAATGATCTGAATCTGTTGATTGTGGTAATTTAATGGTTGCAAATACCGAAATCTGATGATTTGCGCTGTTGTCGAGATTTTGTTATAAAACCTCCAGGCACTGAAGTTTAAGAAACATGAAATACGAGACTGTAATTCAATATCAGTTAGCTTATTATCTTAAAAGTAAAAAAGTTTGTTCCTTTAGAATCAGAACTTTCATCTGATTTTAATAAAGTAGCTAGACATATCATCAGTATTTCAATGAAATTGATTGTGGAGAGTGAAGTTCATATTCGAAATTAATCTTATTTAGCCAGTTATTGTAAACCAGAAATTACTTGGAAGCTGTTTTGCTGAAATGTAGGAATACTCAAAAGCGTGTATCTACAGTCGATAGAACTCAATACATTTTGCTTGCGCGGCGTCTACTAAAATATAACCCAATCGATTTTTATATTTAATCTCATTCATTTGGGAATATTATGCTACCCTATTGATTGCCACTGCTGGATGACTCCGTATACCGAGAAACAACTTGTTAAATGACTAACATCTGTAGGTATTTCTGGAGCTGTAGTTGAATGTCGAGATCAGTGGCGTTCATTCATGTGGGTTGTGAAGAAGCACCTCAACAATATCACTTTACGAAGTCGCACAATCCGTCTTCAAATGACTAAAGTTTGAAGTGCTAACAGCTTTACTTAGGCTTAGTGGTTGGAGATCTCCGTACTTATGTGAAACCTAAAAGTTCCTTATCTCAATACCTGAAGCACACAAAGATGAGCGTTGCCGAGTCACCTCATATACAGACGAACCAACTGATGAGTGATTTCTTATTCTCAGTGATATCCAGTTGAACAATATTCACAAAACTTAACATTCATTGTAAAATATTCAACAAATGTATTTCAACACGATAGTTACTGGAATAAATTTACAAAGTACAAGTAAATAACATTAGTAAATTTTATCTTGGCAAACAGTACAGTATATAAGTTAAACGCCATTCAGTTCTATGTAACAGGAACTAGTAGAGAGGTACTTTGAGGGGGTATGTATCTTAAATTCTTTTAACAGTGATTATAAAAATATGTAAAAAATTATACCACAACATTGCATATATAACTATCCATCCTAAATAACTCACCTTTTCCAAACAAGTGTTTGAAGTCATTAAACAGATAACCTACTCCGTAGATTTAAAGCTTACGAGAAACAATGGTGGTGATTTTTTAAAAAACCCCTGATAAACAAGTATATGCAGTAATGGTTAGTGGTACCGACCACCGAATAATTTAGTACAGTTACAGTAGAAGGGAATTTATTTGGAATTTATATTTAAAATGTTTAAAATTATACAAAATTGACGTTGCTACTAAAAGTATCTAAATATAGTTTACAAATTGAGTACAGTACTATAAAGTAATGTTATCATAAACCTTATCCTAATGGAATGATAGAAGTTTAAAAATGTTTTAAAACTATAAAATACTGAAAGGTCCTGCTAAACAGAAAACTCACTCTGTTAAATAAATTAACTCACGTAAAAGAGCAGATAGTTCTAGCCTCTATATTAAACTGTCTGCTGATTTGCGTGTAGTGGTGGTAATAAATTATACACTGAAAAATCTTATGAAAATTTGACTCATGCTAAAGAAGATGACAGTTATGCAAAAAGACCAGATCATGTTATGGAACTTGTAAATCTGTATGTATGTGTATATGAAAATATACATGTGAACATATTCGTGCAAAGGTTCAAGTTGTCACATTACAACAGTACCGAAAGATGAACATCAAATTAATAGAAGCAGCAGTTGCTCCAACCATAATAATAAAAATAATAACATAAAGACAAAAAAATAAGCTATTTGGTCATGGAGAAAGAGTTAGTTCTTGGAAAAAAAGGCATGAAATAATTTTAAGCTAGCGATTTGAAGGAGGACAAAGGAAATAAAACTGCAGTACCATGACCGATTAGGGGTCCACACTGACTTCAACCAAATAGTCTGCATCTACCAACGTGGTTTGGACCAACAGTCGGTGACTTCATGAGCTATTGTCATGTTTAAGTTAGGCTACCCCAAAACTTCCAACCTACTTCTATGCGATTCAAAATTGCGGTGGTTAATAATGGTAATAAAGTCAATCATAACAACGTTTTCAAGATTCAGTAGCTTTTAAACTTATACTAAAAATGTCATAATAAACAAAGAATGTTTTTCCCAACTATTAAGCCACTTAGCTGAAACTTGTTAAACATTGATACTTCATTCGTTATGTTTAATAAAAGGGAAGGTTTTGAAATGATTTAGCTGTCCATTCAACTAAGATCCATTTTTAAAACAATAACAAAACTCTAGTTAACGTTGATTTTTGGCAGGTGAGATAATACTGTAAGATTTTCAACTTGATGTGAGTGAAACAGCTATTATCAACTAGCCAGTCAGTCATTTATAAACAAAGTAGAGCCTGGCAAATATGAGCATGTCTCCAGGATGCAAATACTTTATTTTCACTACTCGATCAAATTTACAAGATTGACACCACAAAATAGTTCATTATGAGAGGATTAACAAAAGGAGTATACGAAACAATAATGAAATTTAACATCTAGAAAAATATGAGAAGTGTATATATCTACGTCACTATGACTACTTCTGAGCTCTATCACCCGATATATTCTACCATTGATGTCGATAATCATGCCAATCAAAGCCAAGCAGTCTGTATCTATCAACAAAGCTTAGGCCAACAATCAGAGAATTCATTTATTGATACCATATTTTGGCTTGGCCACCTTCAACATTTTCCCTTCCATCTGCAACATTAGTCAGCATCGTATGTCTGGCTGATCGTTGCATTATATTAACAATCATAAAATTTGCGACAATTTAGTAATCATGAAGCATTTGGCTTAGCTTGTACATATGTAGTCTTTAACACTGACAACAGGAAAATATCAAACCACTGCAAACAAATCATACGTAACCTTTTCAAATGTCACAGAATGAATTCATATGTAAACTAATCTGTACGCTCTTATATTGCAAATATCATTGATCTTATACACCTTTCCAGTTGCGAACAACTAGACACAGAAACAACGTTAACTTGAATAACCATGAAATTAGGTTGATCAGACTTATTTTGTACTTGAATACTACATAAAACTGCATTTAATTGACACAGTTATATGTTTCTACACCTGTCATGTCCCAATCTTGACAGATTTTGATGTACAAAAACTGATTGGTTTGCTGGAACTAATGTAAAAAAAGTCAATCACAAGATTGTTATTCTCTCCTAAATGGTCGACTCGATACTAGCGAGCGCCAGTGGAATAGAAACAGCTTATTCAGAAGTAATGAAGATTGTATTGCGAATTTTCTAATATATATATATATATATATATATATATATATATATATATATATATATATATATATATATATATATATATATATATATATATATATATATATATATATAGACCATATAGCCGAACAACTAGAATAGCAATGTCAACACATAACAAGGAAATGCAACATAGAAAAACGAAGTAACGGGTCCACAAATAATCGGTTTTTGTCTATGAATGGAATATACTATCGCGAAAACTTTTGGTTTAAATGCAAGCTTGAAACTAGGGTAGTACATAATTAATAATAATAATGAAATTGATGGAAGTGGGAATTCTACGATTGGATGCCGACCTAGTGGTGCAGATAGTTAGGCGTTCGCGTCAACCTGAAGCCCCTGGTGCGGAATCTGGGTTATGTATTGCTGAGGTGTTTCACACTAGAACGAAATAGTTGTCCAGTGCTTCCTTGTTGTCATTGGTACCCTGTCAACATTGATCTGTGATGTATTCAATCAAGTAATGAAATAGTTAATAGACATTCAATCTATATACACAAGTAAAACAAATAAAAGATAGCTTCGAACGTTTTTCGTTCTCTGCTTAATCGTCTATTATAACATCATCAATAAAGCAATTCATACTAATCTATGCCACAGTGTTATTAAATAATTATTCATAATGTAGATTAATTTTAATAAATTTCCTGATTTAATAATTCTAAAGAAAATTTAAACCGTAATCTTACCATCTTCAGGTGTACTGATGTTAATTTGAGCTGGAAGACCAAGATCCACTCCATTGTATGCAGCCACTTCGAATTGATAAGTACGTCCAAATTCTAAAGATTGATAAAATAAATGAATTGAGTTTAGTTGAACTTAAATGTAAATTTCTTATCTTTAAATGTAAACCTACGATTTATTTAAACGTATATTATTAATTACTAACGTATAATCATTGTTCCAACTCAATGTATTGGGTGAATTAGACAGATTTGTTGATAACTCAACTAATTATCAGACAAAATGAAGTTAGTTTGTGTTCTCTTTTACATTCTTCTAAATTACTGGGTAAATATTCGATTGGTGTATAGTGTTAAAATTAGGTTTGTTGATCTAGTTGCATAAAATTGGAGAAAATTCCCTTTCATTTACCTTGTTATATTTATATGGTTTTCTGACCTTATATTCACGTCTGTATCAGCTTAAAACTAATACTATATTTTTACCGTATATTCTGCATAAGTGAGAAGATAAGTCAAGGGCAATAAATGACTTGTAACATTCACCAACTTTTTAAGATCTGACTAAGACGTTGACCAGGGAGTTGTTGCTTGAAGAACTGTGAACAGTGGAATCAATAGTACTTCTGAGTGTTTGTATGAGTTTTAAGAACTCATTAACAATAAAATAGAATATCAGCATAAAGTTTATAAGCATCAAACAAAAATTACCGGGAAACAATAATTCAAAATGGTTACATGCTGGGATAAATTTAACAGCACTAAGTGACGCGAATACGTAAACATGCATTTTAAATGGGCTTTAAACTAGAGAACTCCACTTTAGATATTCAAGAATAAGTTTTGACTAGTCTTTGCTAATTACATATGCATCTTGATTAACAGTAAATTGATAGTAAATTTTAGAAGAGATCTTTCGTTCCTAACATTAGGATCCATGATGAGAGTTTCTCATTATTTGAAACATGATATGCCTGTATCATAGTTTTGGAATTCATATATAGGATAATGCAAACTTTTACTAGCAATATAAAACACCATACTAATTGGGTGACGTAGTAGCTATTAAGATTCAGTAACTCAGTGGATAACACATTAGAACTTCAAGTAAAAGATAATAAGTTCAAGTAAGGGTGCGAATAACAACACTGATATGCACGTATATCCCACTAACGACGCCAACGACAGAAGGGAAGTAAAGACTGAATTTTATAGCCATCACACGCTAAACCTTGAGACTATTGCTCCGGACTTTGATGGCTATTAGTAAAGAGTCATGCAATTAAGGCCAGTTTGCAATGTGAGGCTTCAAATTCAGATATTGCTAATGACTAAATACTATGCCCAACTGATATGCTGCACTTTACTGAAGAATCAAAATGTTAGTATTGAGTTTACTACATTTATAGTACAGGTACTTCTGTCCATATAATTAAGTTTTAGCCAGCTAGGATTATTTCGATATACTGAATAATCTAACTAGTTTGTTAAGTACTAACATTATCGATTATTTAAGCCTTTATTTTTATTATCTGTTCCATCCAAAGTGAACGCGTCATTAAAAGGGTTATAGATTTTCCAAAAATTATTTCCCAAAATAAAGAAACTTTATAGTTTGTTTATACCGCTAGTGATGTTTGGTAATGATTTTAGGAATGATGTGAAGACTTCACAGTGTTTACGCTTATCAATCACTGAGCAATGGTCAGCAGAATGTTTGGTACAGTCCTTTAATGTGCTGATTTAATTCTCTCGATCAAATTGTAATATGGCTGGTTATCTAAGTGACTAAATATAGCATACCGGAGAATAGTGATTCGTTTGCTAATCTTTCAGTTCACTGCATGTCTGTTATAGATTGTTAGAACATTTTCACTACTAACACTCTATACACTAATTAAATGATAACAGTAGCTATTCTGTTTCATGTTTAGTATTAAGATTTAGAAATTTTACGTATTTCTATGTCAGTTATTTAGAACATTACAAAATTTCGGCTTGCTAACTGACATAATACTTGTATAAGAATCAATGAATTATCCATGTTATTCATATGATCTGATATTATATAAAGCAAGAAGAGAGAACATTGCTTGATGTGAGTGTGATGTAAGACTTGAATGTTTCGGTAGAGCGCCTAGTTAAGTTATAAGTGTGAATGATCCAAGATGATCTTATCGAGTTCTTTGCACATAGTTATTTTGTTCGGCATTTTATATTATAGACTGTTCTACCTTATTGCAATGTAGCTTTGTTGAGATTGTTGGATCAGAATTTAATCTTACGAGTTGGCGTGAGTTAGACAAACATTGATAACTAGAACGTACTAGGTAGTTGTTTTGTCCTAGCATTGGACACTTCAATGGTGTCCATTTGCAACACCTTCAGGGAATTGAGCTCAAGACATTCAGGCTTTGAGCCGAAAACCTGAATATCAGACTACTCATCCGGCCTTCAACAGTCAATATTTGAGCGCCCTAATTCATTGCATCGGTAAGTAACTTCGACCTACTCGACATAGTCCACTTTCAGCCTCATGATTACTTCCTTCAGCTGTTGACTAAGTGCTTACTAGCAACATCGAATCTACCATTCATAAGTGGATCCATCTCATTTTTATATACTATAAATCTGCAAAAGGGGCATCAGATTTAATTTGTAGATGAACGGAATAAGCGCGCACATGAGACACAGAGATCGTGTTGTAATCAACAACAAATGGAGTGTACAGAAAGCTATTGGTTTTAATCAAATTACATCAGTAGTAATGTACTGAATAAATTGTTGACAATGATATTAATGATAATATAATAATAGTTAATAATACAATAAGATAACTGCAATTACTTCAATGGATAAATTGATAGGCGATCAAATTTTTTTATAAAATTACTTAGAACTATTTACGAATATAGAAGTTAAAATTAGAAGGACGGTTAATTAAGGTCACTTGTAAAATAAAAAATACGCAACTGATACCTATTTTGCCATCAGACAAATCAAAAATGGGAAGGCACCAGGACCTGACAATATACCAGCCGAGGCACTCGAATCAGATATAGATGTAACAGCAAGGATGCTTCACGTTTTATCCAGAAGGATCTGGAAGGATGAACAAGTGCTGGCAGACTGGAAAGAAGAGCATCTCACCAAGATATCAAAGAAAGGAGACTTGAACAAATGTGAGAACTACAGAGGGATCACACTACTGTCAATATCAGGAAAAGTCTTCAACAGAGTATTGTTGAACAGAATGGAAGATTCAGTGGATGCTCAACATCAAGATCAACAAGCTGGTTTCCTTAATGATTGGTCGTGCACAAACTAAGTCGCAACACTACGAATCATCGTCGAACAATCAATTGAGTGGAACTAATCGCTGTACATCAGTTCCATCGACTGTGAGAAGGAGTTTGACAATGTAGACAGAAGAACATTACGAAAACTTCTTCGACACTACGACATACCAGGGAAACTCGTCAACATCATCCGGAATTCTTACGCCGGACTACAGCGCAAAATCGTGCATGGAGGACAGCTGACAAATGCATCCCTAGTGAAGCCCGGAGTCAAACAAGATTGCCTACACTCGCCTTTTCTCTTCCTTCTAGTGGTTGACTGGATCATGACGACCTCTACATCTGAGTGGGTGCATGGAATTGAATGGACAAGTAGGATGCAACTCGATGATTTGAACTTAACCGATGATCTAGCTCTTCTAGCCCGTACATACTATCAAATGCAAGTGAATACAACTCAATTAAATTTGATGGAGAAATTCTGGAAGAAGTGGATACTTTCGCGTACCTGGGAAGCATAATCGATGAACAAGAACGGTCCGATACAGATGTAGAGGCAAGGATAGGTAGGGCAAGGGCGGCGTTCTTACAGTTGAAAAACATATAGGACTCAAAGTCAGACTCTTCAATTCGAACGTCAAGACAGTTCTGCTGTATGGAGCTGAAGTGTAGAGAACTACTGGAAACATCCTCAGAGGGGTACAAGTATTTATAAACAACTGTTTACGCAAGATACTGAATGTCCGTTGACCGGAATCCATCAGCATCAGTCTACTATGGTAGAGAACAAACCAACTAACAGGAAAAGACGTTGGAAATGGATAGGACACACGTTGGGGAAATCATAAGACTGCATCGCGAAACAAGCATTAACATGGAATCCCGTTGGGAAACAAAAAGATGAAGGCCAAAGAACACACTGCGTCGCGAATTGGAAGCAGACATCAAAAGGATGAACAGCAACTGTAAATAGCTGGAAAGGATTGCTTATGACAGAGTTTAATGGAGACTACTGGTAAGCGGTCTATGCTCCTCTGTGAGGAGTAACGGGAGTAAGAAAGTAATTAAGCTACCTATTTCTTATTAGAAACGATGTACTGTGATCTACTAAAGAATCCATATTCTCGAAAAATCTCTCTGAGTTACTCATCCAATAGATTTGTAGACATTTTTCGTTCATGTCTTTGTACGTGTCCACAAAATCTTCTACGCAAGACTCTCCATATTTGTTTAAATTACTTAGTACTAAAACTATGTGTAAATTACTAGATATATCCAGATTTTGTGACGATTATTAGCTTAGGGAGAGAGATTTTGGAGGTGTTTTGCTCTTTTCCGTTTTACTGTTTGAGTATGAACCCTTCATTAACTTACTAGTCGACACCATCAAACTAAAGTTAATCTTTAGAATTTTCCAAAAGTTGACATGTCGGTTACTTCTGTTGATATAGTGACTGAATTGTTGTCATTCATAAATGTAATGTTAAAATACTGAACAGAAAAAACAGGAAGAAAACCAAAGGACAATTGAAAGCCATGAAACACTATGTTCATTTTCAGTTTAATTTATGGCGGTAAATAAATGAATCACTTGTCCTAAGGGATCTAAGCCTCAGAGGACTAAGCATTCTGTCCAGCTCAGTCCGAAGGCACCTAGTAATCTTGGAAAGTGTAGTGAACACGATGGGATCATTCAAAAGTATAAACATGTAAAACACTTTTACACTGCTACGAATTGCTGAAACTTCTGCAATTAGTTGGTTCAAACCTGATCTATGCATCCACAAAGAGTCGGTGATGAAACTTCACTTTCCTTGGTAAATTAAACAACCAATGATTATCACTATTATTCTTATTCAGTCACTTATTTATTTATGATCACTATTCTCTCGTCAGTTTTGTACCTCAACTCCAATTATCGTTATTCTTTATTACGTAATTAGACACCTCCAATATATTTCAGATCTAACAATTCTATGTTAAACTAAATTTATTTGGTACATCATATTATATAACAACATTATTGCTGTCATAACGATTTACTAGTCCTTTCTGACCCGTCATCTATTAAGATAAATAAGTCTTTTTCATATTATGCAATATATCTAATGTAAATTTTATCTTGAACTAATACCGTCCTATAAATACTCTATTTGAAATCCCTTTCAATTGACTTCTGTTCCACTATCTTTTGATATACAATACATAATGAATGAATATACAATGATATTCACACGCTATATTAATTACAATTAATTGCTTGTATGTAACTTGCAAAGAAAGTACCGAATTACAATCAATTTAGTGTATTCTTCAAATACAATCGTTCTAGTTTTATTTAAACTTATCAAAGCGTTTGCATTTTGACTAATGATATACCAGTTCGGAATTCATTTTAATGTGTGACATTAATAACTTTCACAATCGTTGTTTGGCTAGAATCTAGGCAAACGAATCGGTATTGTTTAAAATTACGCAAATGCGACTCTTAATGGAATCTATCTGGGATTATTCAAGTGTCATTAGAAGTACAGCAATGTAAAATCAACAAGTTGCAACTCGAACGTCATCATTATCAAAATTTAATCATTTTGAGGACAAAATCACTCACTATTTGATGAGATTGGAGGTCAATTTATGACGGATTACATATCATCGTCCTCTCCTTAGATTTCAACACCTCTTCAAGTAGTATCAGCAGTTGAGAACAAATAAGTTTCCTGATAACAAATAGTTTTTGATTAAAATTACCTGACCCAGGGATTTTACAAACCAAATTTAATGCTTTCCTATGTTCTACTTTCCTTTCTCATTTACTTTAGCTTAAATCACTGATCATGACAGATATTTATGTAAAAGTCTTTTTTTACTAAACTGTGAATGGTGGCTGTTTCCAGTTATATTGTAGTTTCTTCTGGATTTGACAAAATTGGAATTACATTACCATAAAGCCATTTAAATAAAGACTGTTCATTTTAGTTTCAACGGTGCTTCTGGATAATGTATATCATTCTGGCTTATTTCATACTTTAAAAACAATTAAACATTCATTTCGTCTACACGAGTAGTAATTTAAAGCAAATAGTTCAGTGAACATCTTAATGGTATTTAAAGTGGATAAACTGAGTTTGAATAGCATTAGAATACGTGTTTAACAAGTTGGCAAGTAATACATGGAACAAACCACATTCATATTAGATCTAACTACTACTAACAACAGTGCAAAGAAAACATTATCAGACTAGTGTTTATTGTTCAGTAAATTTCCTACTTTACATTTCAAAGTAAACATAATTGATTTAATATATCATAGATTGATGTTAGCAGAGTACCATTGAAAACCAGGGAGCACTGGACAGCTTTTACTTTCTAGTGTGAAACTCTTCAGCAGTGCGCACCGCAGATTCCGCACCAGGAGCTTCAGGTTGACGGCGATCTCCTAACTTGTCGGGTGTGAGACAGTTGACACCAGTGACAATGGATGATCGTCGTACTATACATGGAAGTGGGAATTCTACAATTGGATGCTGACCTATATATATTCAATCAAATAAAATAACCAATCTCCACAAAAATAACAATCCCAATTGAACTATAATTGATTTACTTTAGAAGCAAAGTTATGCTACTATTTTCGATAATAAAATTAGACTAGAAAAAAATAGAATAAAATAAAATAAACGTTTCTTAAGGCATCAATTGATTACATTTTCAGTGTATATTCTCTTTTTTCTATGTTCCTACTCATCATTCATTCTTAGATTTGTTGTTCATTTTATTTCATAACTTTATTCTCTATTCGGTGTTATTATTAGCCCTGGTTATAAACTGAAAAAAAAATTACTTTCCAACCATCTAACTTCTTACATACATACATGCAATAGTTCTCAAAGTTTCTTTTCTTTGAAATTGAAGTGAAAAAGAAAGATAAATATGTATAGGTTTATGTTAGAAGGATGATTCCTAATTATTCTCTGTCTATCTATCCAATAATAACTGAAGAAAAGAAAGAATCAACATTAATCAGTTGAAATAATTGACAATTTACAATTGATTACTACTTGGAAACTAGTGTATACTTTTATCTACTATGAAAAAAAAGTCAATAAATGGATGGATAGATAGACAGACAGACACTAAGAAACAGATAGTAATAGACGACGAGAGAGAGAGGGAGGAAATGAAACTTGCAAAAGAAAGTTGTTGATATCTATGTTGATTACATGTCGAATTTACAAGAAAATAAACATATTTGTCTATTATTTACTTAATAGAATGAGATCAATTGAGTACATTTAAAAACCAAGGAGCGATGGATAGCTATTTTATTTTAGCAAAATACTCCATAGTGACAGTATGCACTAATGATCTAACAATTGATCGAACTAATGATATTCAAATTTTATTATGAACGCCTAACAACCAGTACCACCATGCTGGATAGAGTTCAATAATAAAATCTCTACTTTAGACAGTTTTTTTGATTGTAGATTGAGTAGAGTATAAGATGGTAGAGAAGAACGGTTTTGGTTAAGTTAAATTTCTCACGCTAAATAGTTTATTTATTCTAAGAACTCAATTTAACCAGATTATAGTATGTTCACTGCCACGATGGAGTTCTGTAGTAAGATCAAATGTCTGTTCGGTAATTCCTGGTTATCGACGTAATTACCGGATATCAATCTATGACGAATGAAATGTGGATATGAAAAGTCAACTTCTACTAAATCACCTCAACCTAGCACTAAATATATATATATATACATATATAAATTCTGGAAGATGTTGAAATCCTTACATATTTGGGTAACATCATTGAAAAACAAGGAGGGTCTGATTCGAAATTGAAGGCTTGGATTGGAAAGGCAAGGGCAGTATTTTTACAACTGTAAAACATCCCGGACCCAAACCAACTGTCAGTCAATATTAAAGTCATAATTTCAATACAAATGTGAAGACAGTTTTGTTGTATGAAGCTGAAACTTGCATGGCGAACTACGAAAAGCGTCATCCAAAAGATACAAGTATTTATAAACAACTGTCCGCGTAAAATTCTTAGGATTCGTTGGCCAGATACCATCAACAACAACCTTCTATGGAAGAGAACTAATCAACTTCCAGCCGAGGATGAAATTAGGAAAAGATGTTGGAGGTGGATCGCACACACTAAGGAAACCATCAAACTGTGTCACAGGACAAGCACTAACTGGGAATCCTAACGGCCAAAGGAAAAGTGGAAGACCTAAGAACACATTGTTTTGGGAATTGGAGGCAGACATGAAGAGAATAAAGAGCACACGGATAGGGCTGTAAAGAAAAGCCCAGGACAGAGTTGGTTGAAGAATGGTAGTTGGCAGCCTATGCTCTACTTGGGGTAATAGGTATTGATGATATATATATATATATATATTGAAAGCACTTTTGTAATGTTATATAAATCGCAAATATAACCCAATAGCAAAAATGAATTTTTAGGTCGAGATTTTATAAACGGTGTTAGACATACTGACCGCTGTATGATTATCTCACAGAAAGTTCTGTCCTCAAAACTCAGTTACTTAGTTTTCGGTAACACTGTAATCTGAAAGCAATTCTTATTATCTGATAGACAAAACCAAGGCTAAACCGGGGTTCGGTACTGCTACTTAGTAGTCGAAAGCTAATTACATTAACTACTGATCCAATGCATTGATGGCTGACAATCTACATCAGTCAAACATAGTGATACCTCCATCTTCCAAGACTCTGGATCATATTTCGACTACTCTGGTTTACAGTTGTAGACCATATCTACTTAAAGCGACTAGATTTACACAATGTGGACCTACAGTGCCCTTGACTTCTAAGTAATTATGTCCATTGAAAGTTTTTGGCCTCATATTCAGAAGTAAGGAATGGTTTAGGGCGTTGTAACTGACACCCTTCGGCATGACGGACGTTTACTAAATGTGACTTATCATGTCGTTTTCCAACCATACCACATCTAATTTATGCCTATAAATACTCTCAAAACTGTTAGTTAACACAGTCTATAAAATTAATTGGCCTAACTAGGACTGTAAATTCAATAGAACATGTCAAAACAATCCACTTTACCATTGAGATTGAACTCAATTTTAGATACTATTACTTTATAGTAAGCAGATATAAGACTATTTGTTGCCAAATTGAATGACTCAGTTTTGAATTTAAAGTTTTACATGATTGGGAAGTGTTTAAATAATTCATTTATGTTTTCACCATAATTTCAAATAGATATTTATTTCAAAAATCCTTTCAGTTGTGGGATATGTCATTCTGTATTAATGTAAAATCTTAATAATGATGGGTTTAATTCATGTTTGTTAGGTAATTTGAGTAGTATATTTATATATAACCATAACAACTTAGGAATTAATCTGTGTATTTTCATTAATAAGTAGTATATAAATTCGAAATGCCATTACAGCCAATTAATGCTACATTAGCAATTTGTGAAAATGTAAAATATAAAAACAACTCTGGACAAATCTTAAGTAACTGGAAGAAGTCAGTGATAGTTATTGCGCTTAGACATGCTTGTCTACTCATTGCATTAGTGTTGATCAGATACATTCACTCAGGCTGCATTATGACTCCTATTCTAAGTGACTCGTTAGCTTACTCGTTTTGTGAATTTGGTGTTACTGGAAAACATAGGGGATAGACATTCCGTTTGACTAACTCTAGCCATCTAAGCTTAACAACATGTACTGTCAAACCATTTCGACTGCTAATCAGATTGCAACATGGGGGATAGAATTTAATTAGTACTAAGTAGGATTAGATAAACATTATATTTCACACTGTTCAATGATTAATCCGTGTGGTCACTGATATGTTCAATTATATTCCTGTAGCATGTAAACGATTAAAATGATCATTTTCCTTTAAGTATAGACAGTAATAAACTTCTGATAAAACTAGCCCCTTGGTTTTCATATCTTTGTTTATGCATTATAGTTGTATTTAAGAAGGATAATAATTCCAGTTAACATTGAATGTGTATAAATTTGTTCTATAAAGCCATAATCATGCATTGTCATTAGTGATAAGTGTTTTATTTTCGACAGGACTGAATTCTTCCTGTCAAGACTCTACACTAGAACTTCAGGAATATTCTTAAATTGGTCACCAGCAAACCTGATTACTGTTAATCAATTGAGACAGTTTTGTGGAGGTAAGTATTAGGTTTAGGGTTTGATTCCCGGGGCGGAATTGAAGGTGTGCCCTGCTGAGGGGTCCCATATCAGGTGGTGGCAGCAGTTCATTATTTCTTGGTTTTCCTTCGTTCTCAACCGGAATCAACCTCTGACGAGTGCAAACAATTAAACTAAGCATTTATTTTAACAAAAATAAATCAATTTAGTTGTGTGTACATGGTTAATTCAGTTATTCAATACATACATATAATTATATTGCTACATGCTTGAAGATTGTAGACAGTTGAAGAGAAATACATTGAATTCGTTTATAATTAATAGCCTATATTTACCTGGTAAGAAAGCTTTGGTCATTAATTAATATTAACTATCCTATACTTGTTATCTAGTCATCAAATAAACAATACAGGAAATCAACTAAACTCTTAGGAGCACATTTATATATTCTCCTAAATGTTGTTATACACTAAAAGTGGTGTCGTTATGGTATCATATGTGCATCCTGAATAAATTGCCATGATATAGTGGTAATATATAAGTATAATTGAAATTCCACTGTGGCTAGCGATTAGAATCCAAGACATATGTTTCAATCTACATGGGACTCGATAACTTAATGAACCTTAGCCCAGATAAGTTTTGTTTAGATAAGACCCCGTAAATATTTTATCACTAAGGAAATTGATTATGTGCAAATCGATAGAACATTTTACAAAACTGTGCTTAATGCTATTTTTCTCTTTAGCTTATTTCCATCGATGATAGACCATGACTAAATAATAATAATATACATTATTATTGTTATTGTTGCTATGGCTTGACGTATTATCCTTTATTTTATAATTTATATTATAGACAGTAAAAAGAAGATAATAAACAAAATTACCCCCATTTAAACATAATAATAACATGTTTACAAAATGGTGTTTGTTCCTTTTTTTAGTCTGTTGAAGAAAACAACAATCAAAAAGAAGAAATACTTTAACATACGTAAATACAAACTTTTGTAGTAACTGTTACAAAAACATGATATGGTCCGATTTAAAAATGAGATGGAGAAGAACATGAATGAGGAATTTAGTTGACATTAAATTAAGTCAAAAACTAGACAATAATATAGAGTTTCACATGATGAATTGATCTTATTTATGCAAACTATGTAAAACCATGAAGGACTGGGTAGAACCAATCCAACAGTGTAGAATAGTAACTTTACCAGAAATAAAATCCAGAACATTTATGTTACAATGAAAGTTCTTAACATTCAGGGAAGCTGTTCACTATTATATAGTTTTCAGTGACTGCTTAACAATAGTCATTCACTGATGTGAAACTCTAATGCATGCAATGAGAGGAACATCTAAGTGTATCTAAATACAACGATTTTCGTATGTGTTGGTTATATTGAAAAATTGTAAGATTTTTAATAAATCAGACTATGTATCACCTACTTGACATTCATTAATCAATAACTTGATACACAAGCATACCTTGGACAACTATATCCGTCAACTTTAACAAAGGCTGTTGATACCATTCCTAGTCAAACAAGAGGCCAAATGTTCTGTTAATATGATTACTTAAGAAAGCACTTATTCTCTCTCTTCAAGATGCTAGATAACTATCTATCGACAACGTTTTTCTTGCTCATAGGAATCCGGCCTTTGAAAACTTTTGGTAGCCATTTTACCTTAATATTCTGTACATCAATCTTCGTAATATGTCTTCTTTTCAGTAAAAAGGAATATTTTCTTTAGGTCGTTACACATCCTACTTTCAGCATGTAATTAACTTTATGACTATTACGTAACTTATATTTTATATTAAAAAACCGGTTTTTTCTCATTTTTGTATTCCGACTAATATTATTTTTACTACAGACTATTAAAATTAAGGCTTATCATATTTGTGATGTTGTAAGTGACAATGTCGAAAATGAAATACTGCTTTCTGTATGGTTATTATTTTTCTGTATTGAAAAATTTTTATCTAGCAACTAGACAGATACTAGATGTTTACATCAACTGTTACATATTTGAAAAACTGTTCATTGAGTAGCATTTCTGAAAAATGAACATATACAATCTCAGATGAGTCTACAGTTTATGATCACTCATGAAATTAGACAGTTTTAAATAACTCATTTCATGATTATACAAAATATTTAAGTCTTATAGTAGATCATATTAGCATGTTTCATGCAAGTTAATGTTCTTAACTACTATAACCATAAAGTTCTATCAATCAAAATCTATTTCCAAGAGAGTTCTCATAAAAATTACTATTCTGGGAGATAAAGCGTAACAGTTATTAGATATGCTATCTTTAAGTCGAGAGTATTCTGTTACTTATCTCCAGGTGCATCTAAAAATACTTTACTCAATAAAAAAGGTGATGATAATTATAGCTGCCTTAACGAGAGCATCTTCGAGCCATCGATGAAAGACATTATTATAGGATTTAATAAATTAATACATTTTTATGATCTCGATCACATCTTGCAGTAGTTCACTAATTGCTATCTATCGTTTAATTATTCTCTAGATTCATAATTTTATTCATAATTTTATTTTAGATTTCGAGAAAGAAACTACCGTTCTCTTTGAAAAATATATTTTATGCGACTGAATCCTAAATGATCTTCCGCAGTTAGCCATTCATTCATAGTTATGTGGTAAAAATGGTTTTGGTACAAAACGCATGGCATTTATAAGTTAACTTGTTCATATAGAACTCCTGTGTCAAGCTAACTTGGAAGAATCTCTGAAAAGCACGCTTCCTAATTGCCTAACGTAATACTCTCACTCTATCAAGGTCGTAAACCCAGCCTTTCGATTCACTGTGTTTGGGTGTTTTGGAGATTGTTGAATTTTAATTTTATATTGTTTGAATTAGACAACCCTCGATAACCATGAAACACTGAACAGCTATTTCACCCTAGTGCGAGACTCTTCAGCGATGTGTACATACGACCTTACCAGGAATTCAACCCAGGATCCCCAGTATTGCGACGAATACCTTACGATTAAGCCACTCAGACGGTTCTTAACAGTCGTGATATATTTGCAAAATTTAATTTACCAACATCTACAACACCTAATTACACTCAACATCAGCCCAATACAGACTACTTTTTTGAGGTAATTCCTAGGGTTCCTTTGGGAAGATATGGCTAGCGAAATTCAACCGACTTGTCTTTATTCTTTTGTCAGTGACAAAATACATTTATTTCGTTATTTGTCATAGACTTTGAGGACTATAACTGTCAGCATTTCTAATAAGTGTCATGGCCATTTGTTACTTGTTATGATAACAATATTGAGATCCCACAATTGATGCTGGACGATTTTCTAAATGCTTTTAATTAGTTATTTGTCAAAAGATAGAAGCCAGTAGCAACCAGTTTGTTGTATGCTATCTATAGACCATTTCATCAGAGTTTCTCTATGGGTCCTCAGCATAAAATTGAAATGGATTGTTAATCGAACTCAGAAGTCGCATGCCAAAACCAAACAGCTGTCCAGTGTATTTTGAGTTACAGTGCTATTCAGCCAAGACCAGTCTGGTAAGAATGTAAACAATTAAAGATATTCGGCAGAAAAAAAGAAAACTTAGAGTTTTGTTCGGAACGAGTATTACGTATATATAATTTTAACGCTTGATCAAGTGATCAAGTGTATTACATAACCGTGATCTCAGTTGCTGATTTTGCTACTGGGTTCTGGTTCGTTTCACAACAATTATGTACATAAAATTCAGTTCTAGAAACTTTCTACAACTTAGCCTGCATGTATACATCATTTTCACCATTTCATTGACGGATTTGATTGTTATTGAAGTATGAGAAAATAAGACTAATTGTTAACCCGATGGATGATCTGTTTAAATGTACAATGGACGTAAACTGGCGTCAACATCTATTTATTCTTCTATACTTTTGTTAAGAATACACTAAGTAATGAAAAATGATTGCAGTAAACTTGTATTTAGGATTAATGGGACAATGTTATATAGGAGAAATGGGAATAAGCTAAATCAACTTCATTAGAAAAAGAATAAAGATTCTTAGAAAATAGTTATCACCCACACATTGAAATTCATTAAGATGGCAATGATTTTCACAAAAATCCAATCCGTGTATTAGCCAGAAATGCCACGCCTTAACCCCTCAATTAAATATAGTTAGTTCACAGGTTTTAAAGTGAATGTGATTAATAGAAGCACTGACATAATTTGAAGGGTTAGAAATGTTAATAATGAAATATACATCAAGGCTTACTTCATATTCTGTTGGCATGAACTATAAATGACGCTATGTAAGATGGTTAATAACACAGTTAATAGTGTTTTTTCAAGCAATTCATCTTAAAGAGCATGTATATTTTAGATAGATATGCCAAGGTTGTAACATTTATAGTAGAAACTTCCTGTGACGTTTCTGAAGTTATCGAAATGTACAACAACACAAACTAAAATCATAATACGAAACCAACATCAACTTTTATTTTATTTTTGTTGTGTTCAATGTATAACGACACATTTAGACTGTAACATTGTAATTTATTAAGGACAATTCAACTATGCTTATAATTACTTATTGTACTAGTGTATAATCAAAGAGAAATACCAGAACAACTACATGTCGATAACTATAGTATGATTGAAGTTGGAATTGTAGATTAACGGATTCTAACTAAGTAGTCTGTTTGTATTATGGTCTTTAGAGGACACGTTGGTGTTATAGAACTATAGATGATCAACGGGGTGACTAACTTTCAATTCACGGAAAAACTCCTTGTTTTATGCTGTCTAGTTTTGAATGGTAACCAGACTAATGCTCACTACAGAATATTACATGACAAATTCAGTAAAGAATTATCAGTTTACACTTCGGCAAAAGAAAGTAACAACTTAGCTACCTGTTATCAGACTAATGATAATATAAAACTACTGAATAATATTTTGTTGCACTTATGTTCATGATTAGCATCCATACTAAAAATAAATTACATTATTGATAGATTCAACAAAATAAACATGTTCAGTTGAATGAAATTAATTTTTTACCAAATTAACAATATGATTGTTAGTCGTCGTAGTAGCAGTAATGATAATAATAATAGTAGGTGACGAAAGAGGAGGCAGAAAACGATTATTATTATTAGTAGTATAAGTAGTTGTTATTAATAATGAAATAAGTTGGAAGCATGAAAATTTGTATCTGTCATGTTATTTTTAACGCTAGACAACAACTATTCATAAAATTTTTGATTACAGGTAGGTAAAACGAAAGAGCGACAGAGATAGAGAGAGAGAGGGAAAGTGATAGAAAGAATGTAAGAAAATATAGATGAAATTCCGGAACTATTCCTTATTCATTACGAAATCAACGTTATAACAAGTGATAATAATTTTACCAGTCTATGGGTAAATAGTTTTTTCATTAATACTTTGAAGATCTATTGAATGTATCTTTAATAGTTGACGTATGGATACTTATTGATAAATTTCAACTGACAATGTCAACTGAGTAGGACTTGTGGTTACATTTAAAATTTATCAACAGAATTCGAGTAATGGTTACATCTGAACATACTGCTTAATGATCAGTTAGTGCGATTATTACATGTCAAAGGAAAATTATAAAATATGACTTATGAAATTTGCCAAAGTCAGGGAACATAACACAAGAAAGGTCAACCATTGTGAAGTAGAAGACTGTCGGAGAAATAATATAAGTCTTTTGCTTATTAGTCAAATTACATAGATAAGACTAGTGAAGTTAAATGTCATAAATGTTTACGATTAGTAGAAAACATCACATGAACAAGTAGTTGTATTGAAACATTATAGGAAGAATTTGATTAGAACCAAAGGACTAGACAAATGTAATACTAGTCAGTTTTCAATAGTCAACCAATATGAGTATCTCAATCCTACAAGAGTCAGTCTGTCACATAAAGGACCAAACAGTTATGTTGCAGCTAACGAATCTAAATGTAACGCAGTTGAATCTTACAGGAGTATTAGTTGCCTCACGGTTTCTCATGACATGTGTCAACTGGTCTGAATCCTATACTCAAAGTATCATGGCGACTTTCCCCAACTATCTAAAGTTAATACAAGTCATTTTGTAAGAAGTGTGTTTGTTACTGGTTTCGTTATTCATGATTACACTAAGCGTTTAATATGAATATGATCATAACGAATGTAATTCAATAAAAAACGGATGTTTTACAGTCTATAATAACAATACTGACTAGAAATATCAGATGTGTAATTTTACATCTATTTACATTAATTTACACTTGCCCCCTAATCCTGGTTTATATAAAAAGCACTAGAAGCTAAGATGAAATTCACTATGGATGTACACTTAACCATTTAGATACATGATAAATTGATAAAGTAACTGACATTTAGAAGGACACTTGAATAATGTGGTGACCAGATGTTGGATTCCTTAAAGATATTCAGTGTTGTTTCTCCTTAGATATGGTAGTAAATAGGAGAAAACATTTTTTTAATCAGATGTCATTATTTGATGATCTATTGCAAAAGGCGCATTTCCACTTGTTTGTAACTGATCACTTAAATGTTTTTATATTTTAAAACTGAAAGACAATTGTAACGTCTCTAAACATCAACGCTTTATCAACTAAGATATATAGTTAGATTATTTACTTGCTTGATCTATTGATGATAACTTATTCTACTGTTATTTGAAATAGTCTGTGTTTTTTCCACTGTTTATATATAAAAGACCATGTTCTAAGTGAAGCTGATCTAAACTATTTTTGGATATTAACAACAAAAAACTATAAAACTTGACAAACTACAAAGCAATATGGTACAGTATAACAGATTTAGTCATCATTATTTTCTAAAATATAAAACGTTATTACTTAGTTTATAATATTACGGTTAGAGTATTATTTAACTTTTCCGCTTTCAATAATAGTTAACTTATCCTATGCATTTTTTGAAAGTTTCATCCATGTAATCTCCTTTGGTAGATATAATTTTCTGTCCATTTATTGACAGCTGATTAATAATTACCACAAACATAAAAAAGCATACAATTTATCACTGTCTTATTCAACATAAATGTAACCAACAATGATCGATGGTAGTCAGTCAGTATCATTAATTTACTGGAGTTAGTACTTTTGATACAAACTCGGCAATTCTAATGGCAGTCACTTGTTATAAGATTTGAATATCCTGAGATTGAACCCAGCAAAATCACTAATGTACACCTTATAAATAATTAAGATAAGCTTGTATTTTTCCGTTGATTTGCAATGGACTGAAACTGGTCAGTCTCTGTTGCCATATGTGCATCCTGAGCGGATTGCCTCGATATGGCGTTATTACACAAGTTATATATTTAAGTTGGATTGCGACTGGCAAGCGGAATCCAGGACGCGCGTTTCGTCCTATATGGGACTCATTGGCTGGATGGTGAACGCGGTAGCGTTCGTCACGAAGCGGACTGAGTTCGAATCCCAGTGTGAACACCAACATTCGGATGCAGGTACATCCAGCCGATGAGTCCCAAATAGGACGAAATTTGTACACCTTATAAGTTTCAAATTTCAAATGATTAGTTATTTTTCTTTTAACGATGTTTGTTTAGCTAATGCAAGAAGTGATATTACATATAATTAAAATTAAATATCCTCAATGCTTATAACATGGGAAACAGAACTGGTTCATCTATTTTAATATCACAATTACTGAACATTAAAAGTAATACACAAGTTGTGAGATTATTCAACTCGACTATTTAAACAAAATTTAACTTATCTTGCTATACAGAAAAACGGTATTTTAAAATTATATTTCTTTTCATCATTCAGTCTTGTAGATTAAGACTCTAGGCTTAACAATATGTGTGTGTGGCAGAATGAAAGAGGAATCGATTAAAAGACTGCATAAATGAAAGTTATAATTAATGCGTAACTTCGATTTTTCCAGAAAAGAGAATTCATCATTGAAAGTTCATACATCATGAGTCCTTACAAATTTCAGTCTTCTAATTGTGTTGAAGGTATTAGTAATAGACATTTATGTAAAGAACAGGTTATGTTGTTACTGTTACCAGGTTGATGAGAAATCTATCAGATATTTGTTGAATTTCGTATATTCCAATGGATAGTATTGAAAGTGATATTATATGTTATCTTGTCTACTGACATAACTAATACACAAACTACAGTTAACTTGTGGTTTCTTAAAACTATGCAAATACTCTGAATCAACCAAAAAACATGTATAGGTAGAACTTAAATAAGATTAGTGTAATGAAGCATTTCTACTCTGTTATCCACCACCCGCAGAAACGTTAGAACCTAGTATAAATATGCTCTTATTATGGAGGTTTAAGTGTGTTGAGCCCAATTTCCAAAAGTACGTTATTTGTATCCAGAATTTTTAACCGATGATTTGCATATCAAAGATGAGACACAAATTAGCAGTCACTGAATCCATGAAGTGATGTCATATCATCAAGTCACTGAATTTATTCTCCTTCTAGCCTACATAGTTATCGTAAAAAGTTGGCGGTGCAAGATAATCATATATTCCATGAACATAAATCAGTGGGATTTTACTCTCTTAGTATGCAATATGCTTGTTTTGGGTAAAACACCGCCAAATGACATTGATAGTCATTTATTGGTTGAGAAAGCAAATTACAAATGTATGAACGACTTGTATTAACATATGTTTCCAATTTAAAGAAGTTATTTACGTCTGTAGACAGTGTTTTATAACCATAATTTGAAACAGAATGAAATGTTCATCAGTATTAGAATAATTCAGAAAAGTGTTTATGAATATTTCAACTAACTCATGATGATATTCAAATTATTTAATTCATTCAGTGTTAAATAAATGCGAATAAGGTAGATTAGTGCAGGAATATCTTGCAAAACAAATTGAATTAGCCCACTTAGTATGTAATTCTCTGTCAAGACTTTAGGACATATTCCTCTGGAGTACTGGTAGTTTCTGAAAACAAGAACTTAGTGTCGTTTTATTTCTTTAAAATACTTAAACATATCTTCAAACTATATATTGGTTCCATGGGCTTGAACGAAAACCCAGTCTATTTGTAACGCTGTCATTCTCAAAAAGAAACTCAGTTGTGAAATGTTAAAGTAGTCACATAGAGCTGATTCAAGATTAATTGATCTCTTCGTTTATATACATACACTCCTTTTATTACATAATAAATACCAGCTTATATTAACATCTAAACATATATTCAGCAAACAACAACTTCAAGACATACAACGATAAGTGTCAGTACTCACTTATTCCATCGGATGAAACTGATGTATATGCTGTTTGCGTAACATTCCTGATAATCGGTTTTGATGGTGATCGCGAATCTGTATCCAATCTATTTGTACTAGCATATAATAAATCAACTGGTCCAATCAACCGATGTGATACTTGGTAACCACGTATATCACCATGTGTTCTCTCAGGTGGATCCCATGCTAATTCTAATATTGCATAATCTGCTTTTGGGTCATTTGAACCAGGTGGTGTAGCTCTTCTTAACTGATTCAGACGTAAATTTCGTGGAGCCGATGGAACTTGAAAACAAATTGAAGGATCCAAAAAACAAGGATTAGAATTCAAAATAAATGGTATGCCTGAGTTTTCATGAAATTGCTGAATAGAATGTATCGCTTGTAATAAATGACCAAGAATTAAGTAAATTTTGCTAGACATGATATACATTGGCATATCTTTCTTAGAATGATAACAATCAAGTTGCATCAATTCATTGATTAATCCATTTTCCTATGTTTTTTGTTCAATTTTCCTTATTGATTTTATTAAGAAGGTAATTTAACATAATTCCAAAATATTGTTAGTCAACAATAAACATTAATTTTGAAAACTGCCATGTAAATTCGAATGAATGTATGACCTTCAAGTTTTGATTTTGTATCCAATGTGCATTTAGATTTTTAGACCAATCAGATTCCAGTAAAATTATTCGACTAAATTTTACCATTAAAATATCAGTTGGAATATTATTCTGTAGAAAGATTGTGAGATGATTAAGAAGATTTGTAGCTGAGGAGGACAATTTTAGTTATAATGCACTTTCTTAGCTGGATGACATAATTGTGAATATTTCATGAGCATCCTGGATTGTTTCATTAAAGCAAACTTCTGAAAGAGGTCGACGACATTGTAGCTAATTTATTCCTAATAAATATAAGTTTCGAGACAAGTTTTCTGTAAATATATCCAATAATCTGTTTATCTATCTACTTATCACAGAGGTTAACATCATTAATTTGAATATTTGTATATTATATTCGTAAAAGGAGAATTTTAGAGCGAACAAGGTTAAGAGAGATGTATCATATTGTAAGGTGATATTTAGTCAACGAGGTTAAAGTTTTATGCAAAATAAGGATAATAGTAGAGTTGATACAACAACTAGTGAATTGTCTCAGTTGTCGTTTCAATGATGATAATAATAAAATGGTAAAGAAGAAAAGACAATGTTAAGAAAAGTTGTTATCATCATGAACGTTTAATAAAAGTAGGTTAAACTTGTAGACAAGCCTTACTATGAGTCACTGCAAACAAAGGGGTGAGGGGGTATATTTAATTCACATAACAAAGTCAGGTTTCTTTGACTTAATGTTATTTTACTCAAAATTTGTCAAGTAGGCATAATTTAACAGCTTTAGGCAAATTTTTAAGGACATTGTTTATTAGTGAGAAATCATCAATTTTGATAGTATGACTGTAACCAATCAAATGTCCAGAAATAGCGCCTTGGGTGAGTCCTGTTAAACTTTCAAATAACGTTACTGGTAAACGATGGCATGCCTTCAGAGATAAGGACTTTTGGTCATGTTCTATGACATGGCTTTATAGAAGCAACTGAGCTGATAACCACACATAGTGAATCCGTCTCTGGTAACCTACGCTTGATTTTCTGGGTCAGTGGAAAAAATGATATGTAACTTAGTAGGTATTAGAAATACGTCTTATTGATCTATCTAATCTCCTTGTCAAGATGGTATATGCTATATCTTCTATGGAAAGAAATTTTTCTTCTCTCTTATGTCAATTCGAGTCTTGAATTTAGCTACACTTATGTACTGAATAATGAAGCCAGAGAAGTATCCGTTTTCTTCAAACAAAGTTTTCAGTTTATCTGTTTCCTCTTTCGTTATGCCTTCACAGTAAATACGTTAAGGTTGGTGAATTAGGCATTTCACGTGACTTATTACATGCTAAAAAAGTGTCAAGCTGTAAAATTGCAAATTTCATTCAACCCAAGTTTTTTTTAGAGTAAATTCCTTTATATGAAGCCAATCTTTTGGCTAGTAGGCCATGAAGAAATGCTACACTGTCATTACATTCTATTTCATGCATGAATTGGAGTGAGGGACGAACGTTTATAAAACCGTTGGATTGCGGCCATTGGTTGGCAGTCATTTTTATACAATAAAAGTGTCACCTACATAACGGCATGCTCAATAACATCGCTTGATATTAACTAATGTAGCATGAAATTTATGTATTTGAAAATATATAGCTTGATTATGACTTTGCTAGAAACAATTGCTTGTTCTAACTTTCTCCACTTTTAATGATGTCAATATGTAGAGTCACAGTTATGCTTGCAAATCTTTTTTATTCGGTAATATTTTTCGTATGAAGAACAATAATAAAAGCACTGCAATGTTAGAATTTCAGAAGAAGCACTTGATTCAGAATTCGTATAAGTAGTTTTGGTTTCAAGGATTGGATTAATGTTAGAAATAGTTGCTACCTCAGAATCACGTAAATTTCGATGTGAGAAACTTCGATACTATTTTCATTTTGATAGATTAAGTGTACATCACTTTAAACTGAATGCGAAAAATAATTTGAAAATTTTTGTCCATTATTTACATTCCATTGAAAAATGTCGTGATATGTTATTACTAGTTGAAAGACTAATAAATAGAACTAGTTCAATACTTAAAGCCAGACTACAAGGCATATAACATCTGCTTAGTCTTATATCGTCTAGTATATTGACGGGATGAACCTAAGACTGGTTTGACATGAAATGTAGATGTTTTAAATGACATCATAATCCATCGCAAACGAAATATCAGATTGATTGATATTTCCTTAGTTGCTTTTATTTATTAATGAAGTTTGTCATGTTTCTAGAGATTCTAACTATCCGTTTGATAGGGTTTAAGGCACTAAGCTTAAAGATGATATCTATATCATAATGTGAATCTGTAGTACTGAAAATGATGCGACTTATTTACCAAACTGAGGTGTTCTTTGCTCGGATTCTGGTGGATTTGTCAGGGCAAGTGATTTTTCCCAAGTAGATGCCATTAAGTTAATTAATACTATCGAAAATGAAACATTAACTTGCATCACTAAAAGCCATATAAAAAGGATGAAGAAATTCATTCAAAAGTATTTATGACTGCAAACTGGTAATTGATAAGCTGTTGTTAGTTATAATAGTAAATTAAAATGTTATTCACTTAGAACCTACAATGTTTTTAATCATTTGATCTAGACATCCGTCTATATATGATAAAAATACATAATGAAATCATAAGTTGAACAGCGTTAAGTTTTAAGGTTAGTTATGCAATAACTCAGTAATATATATACATCATGACTTGAGGAATTAAAAGATTATATTGTAATTTTAACTTTGAAATTTAATTCTGTTGAGATAGGTATTAAGTACAGATAGTTAAGCGTTTGCCTTGAGACTTAAAAGCCTTCAGTTCACTTACTGGGAGGAATCTGTGGGAGGGGTGTTAACTAGTTAAGAGTTTCATACTAGGATGAAATAGCTGTCCAGTTTTCCACAATATTCATTGGTACCCAATCAACAATAATCTGTGATGAATACAAACAATTAAATCCTAACATTTTTTAAATGAATTCTAAGAGTGTAAGGCATAAAATTCAAATGAAGTGTTTATACACATAATTTAATGATTAGTTGATTTCGTTGTTATGTTCAATAGTAAAGGTAAGAGAATAGTGTCTATTAAGTAGATCGTTATATCCGTGATACATTTCTTCTAAATCTAAAATTATTTTAATGACTATTGACTATTCATAACAGTTGAAAAATCAAGGAGAAAAAAGGATTGAATATAAACTAGAACGTTTTTGTGGAGAGAATAATAATTTTTTTCTTCAAAACTCTGAAAAACATTTAGTTTTCTTCTATCACAACTCACCCCCCACTCCTCGCGATCATCTTATATTTGATAACAATAAATGTTATTTTTATTGTATTACGACTTCAACTATTTTATTGTTCACTTAGAAACTGTAAGAAGTACGATATGTTTAAGTTGGAAAACGTAGGGATAGGATTAACTATTTATTCAGATGTTCATTTAATTTAATTAAGCGGAATAAAAACTAAATTTTAAGAAGGAATAAGCGAACCATGAACTTAACTGGAGTTTAAATAGAATGATTGGAATGACTATATCCATCTTTTGTTTCCTACAGTTGAATCTAGGCTAGCTAGTTAATATATGCACAAAAATGTCACTAGAATATAATATTAGGAATCATGGTAGGCTAAGAATTTAGTGAAATTTGTATACAAAGTTCTCCTTATTAACCTAAGAAAACAGAGTAAGCAAATAACCTAGAATCGAATATGAAGCCATACTAATAAATCTACATTAAACAATATGTTCCGTTACTTAATCACACATTGACTGATATCACTTTCGTGTTAACCTCAAGTGTATGTATGATTTTTTATATCTTTTCTACTAAACAAACTTAGACCTACTTTAGATTTTGAAAATATGTTCTAAAGTATTATAGAATTTGGATTGTGACTGGCAAGTGGAATATACAAGCCCTTCCTAATACCAATGTGCCCGTTGCACAAGTGTGACTGTCTGCACTCAGTAGTCTAGTGGTGAACGCGGTGGCGTTCGACACGAGACGGACTGAGTTCGAACATCAACATTGGGATGCAGGTACATCCAGCCGATGAGTCCCAAATAGGACGAAACTCGCGTCCTGGATTCCACTTGCCAGTCACAATCCAAATTCTATAATACTTGTGAAAAAATCGCTATATCGAGGCTATCCGCTCAGGATGCACATATAGCAATAATGACTGACCAGCTTCAGTCTATAACAAATCAATGGGAATATACAAGCCCTTCCTAATATGTTCTAATGTATTGTTTGAATAGACTAATGTTTAGAATAAGGGCCTCATAGTATCTTTTGAAATGATTATTAAACATTTAAGTTCTAATTCTTACTTAATAATAACTCTTCGATATAAAAAGAATCTAAAGTATTCTGTTGAATTATTTAGATTTAAATGAAGTTAAACTGAATAAAAATTCTCATATAATGCATTACAAGTGCATAGATTATATACTTTATGGAAGTGTTCTGTGCAGTGATAAATAATTTCAAAGAAAAATTACTAATCTCTCCAATACTAATGGCATTTCAATGCTTTTACAAGAAATCTCATTTCATAATAGATTTGTACAAATTATTAGATTAGAAATAAATTACAACTTGATATGATAAAGAAGACATGTAATTTAAGTGAATGATTATGATAATAATGAATTCTCTAGGTGGTAGTTAGTTAAATTATAGACATTATGAATAGTATTTTCGATGTGAACATCAAGAAGGAGCAATTGTCAAAGATGCTGTTTAGAATAACAACAAAATCTCCACAATCAAACCAACCAATTTAGAGGACTTAAGCTCATCATTATAGATTATATTATGTGGTTAACTCACTTATATGATTAATTAGATGTTATATGAATTGGATACAATTTGTAAGATATTTTTAGTAATAACTAATAAAAAAAACATAAGTATTATTATTAATTTGGAAGATAAATGCTTTACATAATTAGTTATATAATTCATTAAACTAGAATGGAGGATAGTGTTATTCTTAATGCATTAATTACTCTTCTTAACTTCAATTCTAACTTGATTATCCAAAGATTGTAAAAATTCAATTTGTTCCAATAAACAGTTTAGTTTGTTATCATGAATTAGTCAGAATTAGGTAACAACTGACAACCAGAAACAATCATCGTAGCACTCAATTGCCAATAATTTGAGTTTATACATATAAGCATATTTAATTGTTTAGATCACAATCCAACTAATAAACAATTAATAACCGAATTTTTCGTAATTTAACTGTACGCACTATGACTGAATCAAGGGTGTAAACTACTAAGGAATCGCATATTAGGAAGAAATAGTTGTCTAGTTCCAGACGTTTTTATTGGTAATCAGTTGGTATCAATATGTGACGAATACAATCGACCAAGTACAGCGGTATCAGGGGGTATTGGGTCAGATCCTTGGTGGGTTGTGGGTGCGCACTGCTAAAGAGTTCCATACTAGAGTGAACCAGCTTTCCAGTGATTCCTACTAATTAATGATTGTCTATTTCAGATCAATTCGTGATATCAACAAACCATTCAGTGTTCTCCATGACAACCAATTACAAACAAACTAGCTAACAACCCCCCACAAAGCCACTTTTAACTTATCGGTAATTTATGTTTTAAGTAGTTTCAATAAATTTCAAATTGCCAATATCAAATTAAGAGACTACTGTGATGTCATAGTGTGTTACATTGTATCACGTTAATTTGACATTCATTTTGATAGATTACATTTCTGCCTAGATTAAATGAGTAAAACATTTACAAATTTGATGTTTCAATTATTTTTACTTAATCTATGAAATAAATAAAAGCTAAAGTGGCAGTGGAGAAAGATGAAGCAACAATGAAGGAAAAGAAATAGAAGACAGTAGTATATCACTTGAAAAGTATTAAAATAAAAGATAAGCATCATTCTGTAGTAGAAATAATAACTATTTTCCTCCTTAAAAGAAATTAACTTAGTTGAAATAAAAATTTATCAAACTAAACTATTTTGTTGCTATACAATATAAAACAGTATTGTCAAATTTGACAAGTTGTTCAATAACCTTATAAATGGAACAACTAAATGACGTTTTATATACCATTAACGAATGATTAAATAGAAATAAAGATACCCGAAGTAACTCTGTGTTAGACAAACAAAAAAGTAGAAGTTGATCATTTTCTTAAACAAATTCATTTTTCCATTAAAATTCAATGTTATGTTTAATGAGATAGAGAAATAGTGATTACTGTTGGTTGATAACGTGAATAAGTCATTATTCTAGAATTAATTAGAAACAATGAAGGCTGTATTAGGATGAAATTTTATATTCCCGTTGATGTGTTATAGATTGAAGCTGGTCAGTCATTGTTGTTATGTGTGCATCCTGAGAGGATTGCCTCGATATAGAGAATTTTTCACAAGTATTATATAAGTTGGATTGTGACTGGCAAGTAGAATCCAGGATACGCGTTTCTGGACTCAGTAGTCTAGTGGTGAACGCGGTGGCGTTCGACACGAAACGGATTGAGTTCAAATCCCACTGTGAACATCAACATTTGGATACAGATACATCCAGCCGATTAATCCCAAATTGGACAAAACGCGCATCCTGGATTCCACTTGCCAGTTACAATCTACTTTATATAATAATTAAAGGCTGTAGTTTGTGTAATCTAAGTTAAATTAAACTTTTTCAGTGATCTAAATTGTAAATGTTTGCATCATTTCTTTGAAACTTTTAAAGAATGCAGTTGTTCAGTATACATTATCATGTACACAACAACGTATGGAATTTCTATACGGATCAGGTTATAAAACAATGTCATTTTATGAGATTTAAAAAAAGAAACATTGACTTATTACTAATTCCTAGAGCAAAGGAGAATAAAGCCTAATAACTACAAGAAGTACATAAACTAGACAACAACTAGGTAAATTCATTTCTATTATGTTGTACTGTTTCTGTTCACCAGTTATTTTGTTATGCTATAACTAATGGTTGTAAGAATTTTTGATTTTGTAACTCATTGTCACTCAACTACATAGTTTACATCATCATTTAAACATTTTTATAATAACATATATAGTCGAATCTATGAATAGTTTAAATGAAATAAAACAGCATGAAATTATGTTCCGCGTCTTAGTGATTAATCAACACTCGTGTTAGTACATTGAATTGTTTCATTTCTTTTAATTAACGTACTACATTGTATTCAATAGTTCAGTTGTGAATATATAAGGTTATTAATTCAATATTCTGTGTTAAGTGGATAGTTATGATTCATTCGGTAAATGAGTGTATGAATGAATAACAAAGAATCTAGCACATATGTGCATATGTTCAAGTTGCTATAACTCAGTAGTACAGAAAGATGTAGTAACTATTTCAATGACAATAATAGCAATAAAAACAAAAGAAGAGTGAACATAAGTTATATGGTACAGAGAAGAAAGGTGGAAAGAAAGGTGTAAAATAATTTCTGGCTCATTATTTAAGGTAGGGGGGGGGATAACAAAGAGTGAATGCTCCTGAAACACGGTGTTTGGTTGGTTGTGTCATCCAAAGTCTCCAGTCATTGGAAGCTTACATATACCAATAATACTCTGACCATTAGTCACCGACTTCATGGGCCGATGCCATGTTTCGGTTCAGTTCCCCCAAGCTTTCCTCCTTCCTATGCCTGTACCCGACAGCATCATTTGTCGAGGAAGGCTGTGGTAAAGTATAAGTAACATATGTCTCAACCATTCTAATCGACGAAGATTCCCTATCTTAACAATTTATTTATCAGCCTCCCCTAACACAAAGAGTTTAACCTCATTATCACTTACCAGGTAGTCCTCGTAAACGCAAGCTATGTTACAAAGACAGGTGATCAAATATCACTAACCTACGAATGTCGTCTACTTTTAGTAGCCATGTTCCATACAGTGAAGCAGAACGGATTGCTGCGGAGTATTTTCTTCTTTTTATTAAGAGGTGGATATATCTGGACCACACCATGGGTGACGCAAGTTAGCAAACACCAAACAAGCTTTCCCAAAACTTTGGTCAAAATTTTGTCAAACACTAATCCATCAGCGCTAATCGGACTTCCAAAATATGTGAAGTGATTTATGAGCTCAGCTGCTTTACTCTCTATCTTTAGGTGAAGTGCTAACACAGACTAGTTCTAAAGCAACAGTGAAAACTAAAATGGTGGGGGGATGGGGATAAACGTATCCCAAACACACTTGCATTATTGCTCAATGTCATCAAAAGACTCTAGATTTTATCATCGTTTTCACCAAAGAGGACTATATAATCTGTGTATTCTTAAGCGAGTAGTCCACCCCCTGGTATGAGATCAGTTTCTGAAATTTTGATAAATCTAATTTATCAATTAATTCATCAGTTCTACGACAAAAGAAATCACATTTACTGTCGAAAGAACTATCAAGTAACTTCAAAATGAGGATTGTTTCAAGAAATTAAATAAAGCAGAGTCTACGTTTAATTCACATATAATATTAGATTCTAAACTAATTGTTATCTTTATCTGTATGTTGATATCACATTTATGTTGTTTATTGTTCTATTCAGTAGTAAAGGTTTATGTTTTGATGACATTACGTATGTTTTGTTCGACTTATAACTACTTTGTATTCAAATGTAATCAGTGGTATAGCTTATGACGTCATTTTAAAGAAAGTTGATATATCGGTTATGTAAGAAGATAAACAAAGATTAAACTAAATACATCTTTTTATACAAATTTATAATTGATGCATGGAACCATAGACACAGTTAAGTATAGTATGGAATCCATATTGATTCTAAATGACAATAAAGAATACTATTATAGAAATTCAAAGGGATGTTGGTATATTTCTTAATTCTTCTTGATTGGGAAATATGATATGTTGATTGATTTCATCAAATAAATGATTTTATTCTTAAAGAAAATACTTCTAATCGAAATAAAACAATATGTAAGTCAAGTTTCCATCAACTACTTATAATTGTTTATCAGGAGTATACATTTACCATCCCACCAGAGATTGAACCTAGAACTTTCAGGCTTGATAAAGATTAACATATTAAGTTTTAATCAGTTTTCAACAGTTGGCTAACTGAAATCAGTTTATCATGTGAATCAAACACTTCTATAATACCACTTGGTCCATAGTAAATATGATGTTATCAATATCCAGATTATAAATAAAGATATGATTGTGCGATTCACTCATGTTTCAAACACACTAAAAAGACAACGGATGAACAGCAATAACTTCAGTAGACTGGAAAACATTAAGAAAGGTTAAATGATATCCTGTTTTACTCCGAGCGTCAGCTTTGTACATACCTAACAAAATGTAGATGCTAAAAAATCTTGGAATATGTCAATTAATCATTCTTAATCAATAATACTTTATAATACAACACCTTTCAACAAAGTATCTGGTACAGCGGATAGAACCAGAAAATTGAAGTTAATAACTAAGTAGTTGAATATATCTCATGATCATTTTAAATTCTGCAAATCTACTGATATAACTTTGGTGAGGTGGGCGGACAATATAATGAATTGAATTAAGCTTGTTTGTGAAGATTGGTATTAAGATACTAGTTGATTGAATTTATCATACATTGATGTTGGCAGGGTACTATTAAAAATCAGGGAGTATTAGACAGGTGTTCTGCTCTAGTATGTAACTCTCTAGCAGTGCACACCTTAAATTCCACTCCAAGAACTTTAGGGTGACGAGCGATTAGGCATTTATACAGCCGGTCTACATCCGATGATAGAATTTTTACTCCCATCAGTTTGTGACACAGTACGACGATCACCCATTGTCATCGGTTTTAACTGTCTCAATGTCGACAAGTCTGAAATTAACTAATCACGATTTCTCACTAGGGGGTTCAGGAATTGATTGCTGTAATTAAATTAAGGTAGTTTGTGATGAGTAGTATTAAGTTTTAGTTACTTCAATTACTAATGTAGATTTCTTATCAGTAATATTGTTATTTATCTACAAAAATCAGTTTCGATTGGAAAATAATTCAAATTTGCAGATTGGTTTCATATAGTTTTATTTAAATGTTTTTAACAAAAACAAGTCAGAATTTTAAAGCACTGTGTTTTCCAATTGATTTGCTATAAACTGAATTTGATTACTATTTGTTGCCAGATGCGCATTAAATCAGAATGCTGCAGGTAAGTGGAATTCATAGCTCCCATTTTGTCCTATTTGGGGCTCGTCAGGTGCATGTATTAGCATTCCAGTGCTAATGTTCACATCGAAACTCGAACTCATTTAATTTCGTAGTAAATGTCATCATGTTCACCGGTACGATATTAAGTATAAGCACTTATACTTGTACAACGGATATGTATATATAGTTTAAAAGCATCGGTGCTTTCCTGTCGACTAGTGATGAACTGACATTTACTGAGTTCGAGCCCAATGTGAACATAAACAATAGGATATAGGCAGATTCATCTAAAGATTCACATGAATGACAAGATACACATCGTAAATTCGACTTGCCAGCCATAATCTAACTTGAATCCCAGAAACAAGTCATGCTTATATCGTATTAATATTTCAACACTATTTTGTTACAAATAACTTCACTATGACATAATTATTACTTTCTTATTAGATTTTTGTTTCTTCTAACAACATAAAAATGCAATTTTTCATGTGAAAAACTTATTTTTTTTCTAACACCCCTCTCCCTACCCACCTTCACTCCTATCTCATAAACACAACCATACTTGAAGGGAAACACTAACGAAATAGTGAGAAAAAATATATATAAATTAAACTTATTTTTGAGTTGATCAATATAATGATTATTACTGATATATGGATCAGATAAAATATGAAATATGTTTCTAGGGATTATTTTTCTTTTAAAAAAGGAAAAAAAAGAAAACAAAATTTTGATTTCTTTGAATTAATCTTAGTGAATTAGATGTTTATTTGGTTTTAGTAAAAGAAAAATCATAGTTTCAATTGATGATTGATTGTTAATCAGTGATTTTATTTATTCATATGGTAATGATTGTTGATAAGATGAATAAAGATTTACTGTAAGAAGTGAAAGTATTCGGCTCAGTTTTATTTTGGGGTCTTGAATGTTTATGGAAATGAAAAGAGGTTTAATTACTCTGTGATTTTCAACTTTACCTAACCGGGATGAATCAGTGATGAATACGAGCATTCAACTTTTTGAGTAGAAAAAAATTATCTAACTAATTAGTTCAGATTTATGTAAACGATATATGATCAGAGTTATTAGATTATTTATGTACAGCGATTTTGTTTAGTTCTCTAAGGCGAAGCTCAAAATTACGGATGCAAAGATGACGTATTCACTATGACAGTAAGTATATTAGATGAACTTATTAGCTTTAGATCCATCAATAATGTTGAAAAAGACCTCTTTTTTCGTGAATCCTGACTAGGTGTAATAAAAATATGCCACTTATACTCCATAAAACACTCATGTTTAGCAATATCAAATGGATGACAAGACCAAATATTGGTAATTACAGCTATATAAATATCATATTTGTTGTCAAAGAAAATAAGAGGGAAGACCATAGAAACTCTGTTTCAAACAAACTGCTTTACATCCTTATATCTAAGTTGCAGTACGGTTTTCAATTTTGAATCTATTTAACCACATAATATTTAATACAGCATATATAAGATATGTAATAAAGTACTTTCTAAAGAAATGAATGATTAAAGAATTCATAACTCTAAGTAACTGACTTAATGCGCTTCAAAATTATCAGCATCTAACTAACAAAGTAAGATAAATATAATCAACTTCTTAAAAAGCAGTGTTCCAGGGCTCTCCTAGCTTATATTGTGTTTACTTATTGATCAATACAGCATTTTAGAGAATAAATTCCATGCTTTAATAGGTTGAATGTTATTCATTAATATCATAGAGATTAGTTATGTATGATTGTTATGATTACGCAATAAGAATTAGATGCCCTCACTTTTCTGTGTATAAATTACTGAGTTTAGTTTGAAAGTAAGACGTATAAATAGGCTATAAGATGAACTTGCATATTTCCCTTGATATGTTATGGATTGAAATTGGTCAATCTCTACTTCCGCATGTGGATCCTGAGAGTATGGCTTAGATTAAGCGATTTTTCACAAGTAATATTTAAGCTGGCAAGTGGAATCCAGGACACGCGTTTAGTCTTATCCGGGACTTGTCGACTGGATTTACCTGCATCCCAGTGTTGATGTTTACAGCCAACGAGCTCCAAACTGGACGAAACGCGCGTCCTGGATCCCACATGTCAGTCACAATCCAAATTAAATAATATAAATTAGTTATTGAATTTAAATATTAAACTTTACTATGATGATGTAATATTAGCAGAATAATCAACATTATTCAACAAAATTGAACGTAGTTTCAATTTCCACCTAATAATTGAATACTAATCGCTGATGCTTAGCAGCTTTCGTACAAGTGACATGTGGATAATTAACCATACTATAGTCAGAATAACTAAATGGATTACTATTTGCTTTGTTTGAATACACTTCGGAAAAGGTGGGGTAGGCTTGACGTTATATTTTATAATAAGTGAGTAAATATTATTCGTTGGACTCCATGGATGTAGAGGTAACTGAAAACACCCCATTACAGTCTTACAAGCCACACAAGATTAGTCCAAGTACAGGATTTTAATTTAAATCAAGTTACTGTCAATAGTTCGTCAGTCTGATGAACATTTTAATCGTAGTATAAGCTAACTTTACCGTAGATAACATTAAGATGGAAAGGAACCAAACTGTAGTACTTGATAAATGATACTTCAAAAATTTCTTTCAAGATCATAAGGCATAACTGAAACAGGTTTATTGATTGTAAACAACCGGCAGACTAATTTCAAAAGAAATGTAATAAAACCGTGCTTACAAGAAAATAACTGCTCTAAATCACCAATTTATACTATCATAATGATGAACATATCGTAATATCTTATTGTTAGTTTTTTAAGTCAGGTTACAGGATTAGGAGTTAGAGTAATAATTCGCATTTAGAATTACACTTAAGAACCTGGAAATGGCTGTTGATCAAAATTAAAGTTTAATTTACGGATTAGGTTTTTTCTTAAAGTGAGTTTATGAAATGGATCACATTATCGGATAGAGTTATATATTGTTGACTTAGATTTAACTTATGGATTAAAGTTATTTCTTTGAATTTATAAAATAATAGTATGAGTATTCACTTCTGGTGTCTCTCCTCATTTCCAAACAAATCCCATGATTTCGATTAAAGATTTTCGCAGTCTTATCACAACGCATACACTAGTTCCAACACTAAATCTTAATTCTAATTACTGCATCTATTTACAATGAAGCATTTTCATAATCTACCTTTTGATAGACTAATTGTCTAAAAGTCATGTTCATATTCGCTTAAATTCATACACTCGTGACAATATGGTATAGAATATCCAGAGAAGTTAATTCATACGTAGCTACTACTATCATTGACTTTAGTTAAATGGAATCTTGCTAAACTATTCGAATGTATCAAGTTATAAGTATATTATTTCTATATATAATTAGAATAATCTTATTCTAATTATATATATATATATATATATATATATGCCCGTTGCACAAGTGTGACTGACTGAACACAGTAGCCTAGTGGTGAACGCGGTGGAGTTTGACACGAAGCAGACTGAGATCGAACCCCAATGTGAACATCAACATTGGGATGCAGGTACATCCAGCCGATGAGTCCCAAATAGGACAAAACGCGCTTCCTGGATTCCGCTTGCCAGTCACAATCCAACTTCAATATATATATTATTTCTAGTTAAAGTAAATTCTTATTATATTTAATTTACTCGAGAGCATATCACATAACAATAGGTCTTTTATTAATACTTTATTGTACATACAATCTATCTTGTTGTATCTTTTAAGCCGCCTCCAAACATTACTGAATCACTAATGTAGTCATTGATTATGCAGCTTTATTTTGTTTGTTTGTTTGTATAGTAATTTCTTTCTTTCATTTAATTGTAACCATCTTCAATTATTATTGTTGATTATTTTGTTTTACTATACTTTTTCTTTCAGTTTCTATTTAATATATTAAATATTAAGAAAAGAATATTCATTTATAATCTAGAACTTATTTAATGAAGAATACATAATATACAGTATTAAATAACTTCATCAATAATAGTAGTATAATGTATTCAATATGAATCATCAATACACATGATTATTATTATTGGATAGTTTCAATTGGATATTTCATCATGGTAACTGGAATATTTCATTAACATTTATTTTTACCATTTGTAAAGATAATCTTTATACGCTGAGAATGCATGCATCTATAGATTCAACATGTTTCTATGTTAATCTTTATCTATGTGTATGAATTGAATAATCATCTAGTTAGGTTAAATATACACATTAAATCATTGTATAATGGTTGAAAAATGAGGTTACTATTTTTGGTTAGTTTCTTCATTAAGCCATAGTTTGGGTGTGTATATATATGTGTGTATGAGAGTGGAAAGAAGGTTCTGTGTGAATAACGATGAATTCGTTACACCATGGTTACAAATCATAACATGAAATTTACATTATTATTCATTGGAAATTGTTTTTTTTTAATGGGTATTAAGTGTTGGAAGAAATTTTGTTTCGATTAATTTGTTTTGTAATTTAAAATCGTTTGAAAAATGCTTTTATATCCTATGGAAGGTAAGTAGACACTGATATTCTGTTACTAGGTATTACATTATGAATTTTTGTCAATCTTATTCATGAAATTGATGTAAAAGTACTTGTATCATACTGATGATGTTGTCAAGGCCTGAGATAGGTCTGTTTCTGTTGCTTTACGTACAACCTAGATGGATCTCATCAATACTAATATGACTAAGATTTCATTGGAACTGGGAAATATAATCACTGATTTGGAGTCCTGGTTTAAATATCATTACTAGGATGCAACTGCATCCAGCTGAGGAGTCACAAATAGGACGAAATGCCCATCCTGTGTTCAAGCTGTCAGTTATGATCCGACTTTAATATTACATAGGCAGCTATTAATCGATATACCAAATATTAGATGTGGAGTAAAATTCGATGTTTCATAAGCTTATTACACGATAGGAGTGCTTCTTTTACTGGACTCCAGTGTGCAAGTTTCTTGTACTTACTGTTTTTGAGTAAACTAACACCTATGGAAATGTTCGAGTCATTTTACTCAAGAATGCTGCTTTAAGTAAATAATTCATGTATTAATCATTTTGAAGTTTAGAACATTCATAATTACAAAAGAGACGTCACGAACTTAGCGTCTTACAATTACTGAAACGAACGTTCAACGTAATTGGGTGTTGTGGAAATTGTTGAATGCCTATTTGAAATCATGAATTCGTCTTGATTAGATAACCATTGGTCGTCAGAAAGCACTGGACAGTAATGGATGACAATGGATATGGTAGCGCAAACGTATCATGAATTGACTGAATTAGAAATATCAACCGTTGAGGGCCAACTAAATGGTCTAATGGTAGTGCATTTGCCACGGAGTTCGAAGGTTTTGGATTTAACCCCTAATGGGGTCGTGGAATCGCATTGCTGAAGAGTTCCATACTAGGGCGAAACAGCCATCCAGTGCTACCTGGTTGTCAATGGTTGTCTAATTCAAACCGATTCGTGATATCAGTATGAACATTTAACGAACACCAAATTACTACACTTGCTGGACATTTTAGTGAACTAGGATAATGTGTTAATTATGTGCATTAAGCAAAAAATGTACTAACTGAACTATTATGCCTACTTTTAAGTACATTCAATGTTATTATAAGTACAGTAGTTGCAACACATTTAAATGTATATCAATATGTAAACATAGAAAATTTATGAAATCCAACCCATAGTATATATGACAACTGTTCTCTTACTGAAGACATGATACCTGATTTCCGAATCGCCAGAGTTTATTAGCACTAAACTAGTATATATGAATCAATGATTTAATGTTTGTTAACATTTCATTCCAAGTAAGCAGATTAATTTTATACAAATAAATTTGAATGTTTTTGTTAAGTATCTTTCCGTGTTTTTTTTTTTTTTGTTTATAGTAACTTGGTAACTTTATCTACCTAAATTTGTTAATCTAAAATAAATGTAGGTTTTAATTACTAATCAGAAAGAGAGAGAAAGAGAGACTATCATTATACTCTGTGTAGGTGTTACAAGAAGTATCATCACTTGTTTCAAGCATAATAAACATTATAGGATTTATATATCTTCGTTGTGTTTTCAAAATATTGGTATCATAATATATTTATAGTAGGGAAATCTAGAGACTTTGTTTTGTTATATTTAGAACTTTTTAGATATATGTAAATATATTCTGTCGTTAATGCTTACATAGAAACTAAAATCAAATGTATTTTACTACGGACTACATTGGGATATTCACTAACTCTGATGACAAAAGGAAATTATTACGACAATTCATTCACCATGATAGAAGAGACTGATCTACTGAAGTACTTAACGTCAATACGTAGTTTACGAGAAAATCATATTGAAATTTACATTATATTAACTCCAATCGTTATGTCTATCATTACATCAATTCAATATGTCTACCGTCTGTTACCTATTCACTTTATTTTGTTAGGATGTAAACATTTCTTTCAGTTAGTAGGAATATATTGAGTTTTTTCTCGTTAGAAATTCTGACTTACATAATGTTTTGATAGATTTATATGTGCATTTATTTTTTTTTTTATTGAGGACAGTGTGAATAATATCCCGTTTGTTCTAGCTGATACTCATCAGTAAGTCATACGTGTATTATTAAGAGAATTAAAGCCTCAAATATATTTGAAAAACAACATTTTGGATGTTGTCAAGTCGTTAAAGTTAGCACTCGAATTGAATTCTTTGCTGAAAATTATATTTCAATATAAAGCATATTTACCCACCAAATTAACCGCGATTATCTCATACAACGAGAATAGTGAATATAGTAGAGCTAAAGATAAAACTAAATTGTAAATAACACTTAGCTACAATTTTCCTCCCAACAGATTATTAAATAGTTTGACAGGTTTACGAAAACTATCTAAAACTAAATAAGTGAGATATATTACGATTTTCTCGTTGATTTTCTATGGACTGAAACTGGTCAGTCTATGTTGTTACATGTGCATCCTGAGCGGATTGTCTTGATATAACGATAGATGGCAAGTATTGTGGTAAACATGGTGGCATTCGATAGGAACACGAATAGAATTCGAGTCCCGATGTGAACATCAACATTGAGATGCAGTACATCCAGTTGACGAGTCTCAAATGAAACGAAATGTGCTTCTTAGATTCCACTAGCCAGTCACAATCCAAATTAAATAAGTGAAACAATCATTTCATTTCCTTGACGTTGATTATAATATAATGTATCTATTGAAATTTTATTCCGTATGACTAGACTATTTTGGATATTATAATATTCTTGTTAAACTATGAACAGCCATGTATAAAAAACAGATCTTATAAGTTATGATATGGTAATTAATTAGTAGGTAAAAAATAGTAAACTGATAGTTATAGTAGATTTATCAAACAAGCTTTGAAGTAAGTCAAGACAGCGCAAATTGCTGTTGTTAACTTAGTTTATACAAGACCCTGAGTTGAACTATTGTTGGTGATAGAATATTATGATGTAGTTTGTTTGATGTACTTGAATTGTTAAAAATACCATATGGGTTTGTTATGATCAACTGTAAGTTGTAGGTTATATATTTTCATGAGAAGATAAAGAATAATATTTTATTATAGACTTTTTTCCCAACTATCCATTTAGTATTTAAATAGTACTGTTGGGAAATCTACTTCAGAAAAGTGAATTTTATATTAATCATTTAGTTTTGCGATGTTGGTATACAAATTCTAATTACTATAGAAAATGCTAACACGACCGCTTAGATGAGAGAACGATGATCCTTCAGATTTCTTCATAGTACTTTTTAATTAATCCAAAGATTGTCATTATACAGCAACTAATATGCTCTTTAATAGTAAATATAGGAGCTACAAGAGGCTCAATCAGAGGAAGGGAATCTACTGGATTCGTGTAACATTACCCGATTCCGATCACCTTATTGGGTGAGCGATTACCTGTACATACCTAGCCGACACTGTATTTAGAAGTAGGAGTCTGTGACTAAAATAGGCTTGCACACTACTCGTTGCCTTAGGATCCTAGTATTCACTAACGCCATTGGTTTGTAATTTGAGTTCTTAACCCATCCAGGTCGACCATCTGTAACCACGAACCTGGTTCAAGTTCCGGACATTCATTTTTGTCATTTAACTTTTACAAGTAACACCAATGTTACGTAAAGACAGTAAGCATGACTCCCCGGATGCAACTGTAATCGAGTGTCCATGCTAGGTCTCGAGTGAAAGATCAAACTTTCTAACCACCCTCCTTACCAAGACAATTTTGGTGATTGTTCTTTCCCTACTTCGTGAAATGAGCACTTGGTATTTTACATTATGAACTCAGCTTTTCAGTTAAACGTAACTCGGTCAAGATTTGCATCAATGCACAATCATTAATAATCTATTACATAATCTGTACAAACAAGCTTCATTGTTATTTTTAACAAAGTAAAATGGCTACTAAATTTCAAGGAAGTTGTATTTACTTTTAATAAAGAACATTAGAGTATATTATAAAATTTTATCTAAATCTAATTTATGCAATTGAATAACTTACCTTGACCTTTAGTTTTAATTGGTCCTAATTCAAGTGCAGGACTCATTCCTTCTGATCCTACAGCTATAATACGAATTCGATATGTAGTACGTGATAAAAGACCATGTATAATATATTCATAAATTGGTTGCATAGGATATAAATAATTAATGGATACTTTATTTTGTTCCCAATCTGTAAATGGAAATGCTGACCATTGAACTAAATAATGTAAAACTTTTGATGGTTTTTCTTTTTTTATCATAGCATTACTTATTCGATGTAAATATTGTGATATGTTAATATTGTCTAAAACATTATGAGGTGTTAACCAACGAATACGTATACTGAATGAATCTAAGATACTTAGTTCATGTAGAATAGGTGGTCCAGGCACTAAATGAAACAAAGTAAAATACCTGAATTAGTGATCATTAATTTGAATACAGATAAGTTTAGCAGAATCTTATCTTTTATAAAACAAAGTGATTCAAAGTTAGTTTAACTGGGCATTTGCTACAAGTATTTTGAAAAGTATGATTCAGGTGAAATACAAAGCTAGAGGTAACAAACAGTAGTTAAAGCTTATTAATTAAACAACTGTTATCGAAATCAATCTTACTAGTAGAACGTTATATATAATAAGTAGTGTCTTATAGAATGTCCCAATGCTAGAGAGTTAGGAATGTTTTGGAATGGTAGGTGTTAAATAGAATGTTACAAGTTTCTACTAATATCTCGCTGTGATTAGAATCCGGGTTCAATCTTTTCAAATGGAGAAAGTGAGTCGTGCAAAGCAAAAATTTTCTAATTCTGTCACAAGGTTTAAACAACTTTTTGCAACTGAAAAAAGAGGAAGAACAATCAAACATTTCAACATAATGATGTAAACGGTATGTAGAGACAAAAGTTTGGATCTAATCAGGCACAAAATTAAAGGATTTATAATATAAAGTTATAATAAAAGCATCATCACAACATCATATTAGACTCGAACCCGATAGTAGATATATTGAAAACACTTTCCTCCCCTATAGTAACGTAATGGATGAATTCTAAAGAAGAGTCCCATGCTAAAACGAAACAACTGTTTTATGATATCTAGTGTTTTAATAGTTGTCTAGCCCAGATAACTTTATGATATTGCATTCAGAAATCTATAGAAGCTTGAGAAGTCATATTCAAAATGCTAGTTTAATAGACTCCCTTCTCCGGTACATATTTTCAAGAGTAAATGCACTAGAAATGTTATACGATTTGTCCGCTTATTCAATTCCCGTGTAAAGCAAGAACATTGTGGGATGATGTAAATTCATTGTATTTCAATAGAAATATTCATAACTATGTTAAACTATATAGAACTTGGAAAAGAACTTTATTTATTTATAGTCATAGTAGCAAATCATGAAAAATGGTTAAGTGAATTTCATTTTTTAATAAGATATTATACTCATATTAAGTATAATCATAATTTATATTCTCTTCCCTCAGTGCCCTACCCCCCTCTTCCACTCATCTCCTTCGTCTACAATAGTAACAAAATATGTTGAATAACCTGAGAATAACCTTCAATGTTACTATCATTAAATTATGTAGAAATGTTACCTATGAATATATAGGATACTTATATTGACATTTGTTTAGACAATTTGTTTATTTAGATCATCGTTAAAGGTTACATTGTAGGTAGTCTATTTATCGTAATTCATTGCCTTCTGTATGAATATGAATCAAGTGTTTGTTTATATAATTAAAAATAAATGTATAGATGAAATAGTAGTAGAAATATACATGTATTTGTCGATTACATAATTGGTAACTTATAGATGTATATGTATATTGGACGTATCAATGATTTCTTTACCAAACACCTGAAAGAAAGTAACATAATTTCTAATAGAGAATAATAAGTAGTGTGAACGTAGAAATAGTCATTCAATAAGAATGACTGTACATTTCGTTTATATTTAATTAGTACTATTTACGCATAGTTGAATAGTTGATTAATTAAATGAATCACTTTTTGCCAGTTTCAACGTTTTAGTTTTATTTGAATGAATATATAACACATTGATGTTGACAGGGTACCATTGAAAACCAGGGAGCACTGGATACCTGTTTCGTTCTAGTGTTTTAGTTTTATTTTTTAATAGATCTCATAAAGCTTACAAAGTCTTCACCTATGGATGTTATTTATAAAGAACTGTTTATTAAGATTCTAGTGGTTAGACTAAAGAACTGGTACAAACTTGGGCTTTAGTTAATATGGTCTTGACATAAACCTAAATCTACATCAACCAGTCAGGATACAGGTTACGAAACAGAATGATCATCTTGTAATGGTTAGTCACTGTGTGGTGACCATATGAATGTTCGTCAAGTCTTAATAGTGCTGACCGAATACTATCGATCAAAGTATAATGTGGCCACTAGTCAAAGTAAATCAATATTACTGACACTGTGCACAGATGGAAGGCCTGTTCGTGGTAGTCGGCAGGAGACTATGAACCTGGGATTTGTGCTAATTCTTACTCGTCAGCAAAGCATATCACTATATCTAAAGTCGCATAAATATGTCCTTTGAAGGGGACTTCGAAAGTGGTTGATGATGATTCTTTTCGTAAAACTTAGATGACATAAGATGAATCGTCAACTCGTGTAGCTAAACTGTGCACCATGACCTTGATGTTACAATTTATTCCCTGATTAGCTTGTACCTGTTCTTTGGTAGTGCTGTTTAATTTCCATTTGCTGACAGGTGTCAGTCAAATTATCTATCAGAAATATCACTTATTGCGCCGCAATTCTTCTAAAAGTAAACTGTATTTGATGATTAAATTGTTCATTAATGTATTTTTTATTAAAACGAAATTTATTTAGTCACAAATAGTGGGCTTATTAGGGAGAAAATTCCCGCCGTTTAAACATTCCCATTATCTTCTTTAAAATTATATCTCTATTCATGGTTTATTGAAGATACAGCAACTTAATATACCTTTTATAAATGGTAAATTCGGGCACATTAACCTTGATTGATCATTAAGTAGTGGAAAATGCAATTTTTAACTTTTTCTTTATATTGCAGATCATGTTCTCTTGATCAACATGAAATGTGCTTACTAGTCCAAGTGATATAGAATGGCTGGCACTTCATTAAAGTGGGAGGTAGCTTGTAGGAAGTCAACAAGAAACTCCGCTTGATTTGGGTTTTATTATTTTAGGCAAGACTTGCAAACTGTTGCTCCAGTTACAACAGGTCTGTTTGGGCTACACCTTGCGTAACTTAATGACTAGTGATCAAATTTGCCTGGAGCATCAGTTTTCTCAAGATCGTGGGTGGTTCTTGCTGAAGGTTGCCAAATAGTAGGAAACCCAAACCTCTTGTAAACTTATATTAAACAATGACATTATGTCTAAGAGATATATTACTTCTCATTATTGACATTAATGACTTCAATCAACTAACCACATATGGTAACTTAAGCGTGTTAGGCTGATTGTCTCGATATAGCCTTTTGCCAAAAGCTAGTGTCTAATCTGATTCAAAAGCTTATTAGGTGAATTTTGAAGAAGTATGCACTTGAATTTACTCTTAGTGTCAGTATCACCAATGAGGTGTAGGTATATCCAGGTGGTGAGACCAAAAGTGAATGATTCGTGTGTCGCACAAATCTCATCCAATGATAATCCAAATATAACAATATTACAATCGGTTTCAGTTCATAATTTATGTAACTAGAACACTGTGAAAAGGAAATTATGTTACTTAGTAGTATTGTTTTATTTTTCAGTTGTTTTAAAAGAGCACCGACCCTTTGGTTGATTGACTAATTCTACTACTAGATTTTTACAAATTATTTTTATTGAATTGAATCCTCATTTATGGTGTCTTCTGTTTACCTACTGGTTTTTAATTAACAACACAATATGTCTTTAATTGTATGATATATTGATCCATAGCGAGCTAAACAATTGACACCTCTCTGCGAATTGTATAGGCACCACTGTCTCATGTGACTAGCGATGTCTTGATAGATTTTGGGGGTGGGGGAACGACTCATTTTGGTTTAGAAGTTTTATAGGATAATTACTTCTGGTTTGATTGATGGTATTTCTTAACGGTAAGTACGAGGTAATAATGAACATGGTTATGAAGCTTTCTCTTATTTTTAAGTTGGATTGTGACTGGCAAGTGGAATCCAGGACGCTCGTTTTGTCCTATTTGGGACTCACCGGCTGGATGTACCTGCATCCGAATGTTGATGTTCACACTGGGATTCGAACTCAGTCCGCTTCATGCCAAACGCAACCGCGTTTACCACTAGGCTACTGTGTCCAGACAGTCACACTTGAGTGTTCGAATTCCAGTGTGAACATCAACATTCAGATGCAGGTACATCCAGCCGATGAGTCCCAAATAGGACGAAACGCGCGTCCTGGATTCCGCTTGCCAGTCACAATCCAACTTAAATATTTAACTTGTGTAATAACGCTATATCGAGGCAATCCGCTCAGGATACACATACGGCAACAGAGACTGACCAGTTTCAGTCCATTACAAATCGACGGGAAATTACAAGCCTATTCTAATTACTTTCTCCTATTTATTTTCAAACACCTAATATTCTTTAGATGATAAGCACTAAGGTTTAATAAGCTTTGGATCTGACTACTTTGACTATTAAATATGAATAACTTAGTAGATGAGAGAGAATAGTTATGCAAGAGTCTTAGTGATTGAAAGTTGAGTAATCTGTGACGTAACACTTTGCGTAATCTCAGTGTTAAACAATTTAGAAATGCTCATCATTTTCACAGTTAACGAAGGGTGTATTCTATGGATTGTTCAGACAGTGTAAATAATCTATTACGTCTACAGATACGGTAGTTATAAAAATGTGATATTTGTCTTGTTTATCTCCTGTCACTGTATACATAAACAATATTTTGGACGTGTTTAATGAATTGTGAAGCTGTGATATTAAATAAATGGATCATTTTTATAGTTAGTTAATTGGCCTCGTAAAACGTCGTTAGTTATGTATTTCTTTTGAAACAATCTATCAGGTTCTTAACATTTACACTCATCATCTGGGAATTTTATAGTATTAACGACTAGAAACACCCGTGCTTAATATGCATTTAGACTTTAGCTTATTCATATAATTGCTATGGATAGAACTATACTATGATGGAAGCTTTAAGCGATTTATAAAATGCAATCAAGGGGACTTTATCCAGTGAGAAAATAGATTATGTTAACCATAGTCTAGATTTATTAAGATGTAGAAGTATGACAACTTAACGTGGATATATCGAATTTGCGTGATTCCAAAGTTATTTAGTGTTTCGGTGTTTTTAATTTAATGAAAGAACTATAAAGAGACTCGATGGTATGGGTATATACTTTGTGGATCAATATGGAGAAGATTGAAGTAGTACTTATAGCCGTATTACGGATCATGAGACAATAGGTTATATAGTAATATGGGCAAGTTTCTTAATCGTCATTCGTTTAAATGTGAAAACACTAAACCACTACACAACTTGAAAAGGGTTATTAATTATGCAAATTCGACAAATCTATTTTAAATTGTCAGGATTTTACGTCTTCTTAATAATACTAGACTATGGTTAACATGTGCTTGAATATCAGTTTGGATCGACTGAAAATAGATTTTGTTCAAATCTACTTTTGTAACCTCACTCAGGACGGTGAACATTTTATTTGCTACTCTTCTCTGTGTCCTCTGTAACATTTACTTGTAGATAAGTTATCATGACCAGTTCATCTAGATCTCACCAGAATCAAGGTTTTAAGTACGTGCCACGACCTTGAAAAATGACTCTCACTTCCCATTGGTCCGCCATAGTTCTACCTTAATGTTTTTTAGAATATATTTTAACTACATCAAGCAGACTATAGAGGATGAGTGAACTGACCAGAAAAAAATTGGTTAGCTACATTAATGTATATACAGTTATTGCATGCTAGACGATCGAACGTTTGGAACACCGGAGAATACTGTAACATTTAGCCTCTGCTACGTGACGTGGCTCGTAGTTGTGTTAAGTCCAGCTGGATATAAATCCCATTCCTTTATAATTCTTGTATGTTAATTGACTTCACGCACATCCACAATTTAACAAGTGCACATAAATAAAGTTGTTAATATAAAGAATTGGGTAGAAATATATATTAAATCTTAAATAATCCAACAAGCGACTGAGATTCAAAAAGATCGGAATAGGAGAGTTTGATCACAATTTGAAAATGTACACACACGCGGAAATATACAATTTAAAAATTTATATGTTCAAGGGATAATCTAAGCCTTTACACAGTTATTTAAACTAATTACTATATTTCAATTGGGATGGTTATTTTTGTGGAGATTGGTTATTTGATTTGATTGGATATATCACAGATTGATGTTGGCAGGGTACCAGTGCTCCAGTACTCCCTTGTTGTCAATGGTACCCTGCCAACATCAATCTGTGATATATCGAATCAAATTAATAAAGAGACTCGATGGTATGGGTATATACTTTGTGGATCAATATGGAGAAGATTGAAGTAGTACTTATAGCCGTATTACGGATCATGAGACAATAGGTTATATAGTAATATGGGCAAGTTTCTTAATCGTCATTCGTTTAAATGTGAAAACACTAAACCACTACACAACTTGAAAAGGGTTATTAATTATGCAAATTCGACAAATCTATTTTAAATTGTCAGGATTTTACGTCTTCTTAATAATACTAGACTATGGTTAACATGTGCTTGAATATCAGTTTGGATCGACTGAAAATAGATTTTGTTCAAATCTACTTTTGTAACCTCACTCAGGACGGTGAACATTTTATTTGCTACTCTTCTCTGTGTCCTCTGTAACATTTACTTGTAGATAAGTTATCATGACCAGTTCATCTAGATCTCACCAGAATCAAGGTTTTAAGTACGTGCCACGACCTTGAAAAATGACTCTCACTTCCCATTGGTCCGCCATAGTTCTACCTTAATGTTTTTTAGAATCTATTTTAACTACATCAAGCAGGACTATAGAGGATGAGTGAAACTGACCCAGAAAAAAATTGGTTAGCTACATTAATGTATATACAGTTATTGCATGCTAGACGATCGAACGTTTGGAACACCGGAGAATACTGTAACATTTAGCCTCTGCTACGTGACGTGGCTCGTAGTTGTGTTAAGTCCAGCTGGATATAAATCCCATTCCTTTATAATTCTTGTATGTTAATTGACTTCACGCACATCCACAATTTAACAAGTGCACATAAATAAAGTTGTTAATATAAAGAATTGGGTAGAAATATATATTAAATCTTAAATAATCCAACAAGCGACTGAGATTCAAAAAGATCGGAATAGGAGAGTTTGATCACAATTTGAAAATGTACACACACGCGGAAATATACAATTTAAAAATTTATATGTTCAAGGGATAATCTAAGCCTTTACACAGTTATTTAAACTAATTACTATATTTCAATTGGGATGGTTATTTTTGTGGAGATTGGTTATTTGATTTGATTGGATATATCACAGATTGATGTTGGCTTGTTAACCTTACTGTCAACCTTATAAACGTTATATTCACATATATAATTGAAACAGTAAATCTTATATCAATCTGTAAAGACTTATTGAAATGTATTATTAGAATAATACTGAACGTTAAGAAATATTCTTTAATCAACTTCACAATATATCAATCTAATAGGGGGGGGGAGGTCTTTTAACTAATTTGTAACTTACCATTACTATCAGTTTGAACTTGAATTTGTGCTGCAATTCCACCACCATATTTTGTACGAGCAGCTAATGATATATGATAAGTTGAATTAGATATTAAATTCTCCATTAAATATTCAGTTAAATCTGGTGATAATTTAATTTCAACTGGTTGATATTGTTGTTTATATTGTTCAGTATTATTCAAATTAACATTACCAACTAAACGATATTTTAATAAATAATCTTGTAAACTAATTTTTACAGGTAAATTTGGTGCTATCCAACTAAGATGTATTTCATTAGGATTAAAACTGAAACCAATCAATTCACGTGGTTGAGATGGAACTGAATTTAAATAATAATAATAAAAAAAAAATTCATTATAATGCTAAAACAGAATTAAATACTTATGGAAATATATGTGTAATATGAAATGAAGATATTATTTGAAGTGATTTTATAGAGATAGGAATTCAGTATAGATGCCTTCAGTGATGCTGGTTAAATAAAACTGAAAACAAGGAAGTATTGGATAGATGTTTCATTGTAGTCTAGGACTCATCAATGTCGTGCATTTTCGATACTAAAGGAGTATCAAACCCTGAATTTGAGATTGGTGAATATCTGACTACATTTGATCATAAATATATTTGAAAACCTAAACAATCACATTAAAATTTGAGTTCTACTTTCAATATTTTCTTTTTTGATACTACTGAAGGGTCTCAGGCTAGGATGAAAGAGCTACTCAGTGTTCCCTGATATTCAAAGTTACCCAGTTAACACTAATCTGTGACTTATATAAACAACTAGACATAATACCTGATATCACAAACCACCTTAAGTCAGTTACAATAATCAGCTTATTGTTGGTTAACCTCAGTATATCCCTGAGATTCTAGTTAGAAGCAGTAACTGGTGGAGTTTAGACTTGTTTGGAGTGCGACAGTTAGCATCAATGAAAATATTATTCATTTGTGTCAACTTAATTAAGTGAACTGAATAACTTTGAAAATGTGAAATTTATAATTCAATGTTGTTACTAATGTATTTCAGTGAATTTTTGATAGTTTGCGAATGACTGTATACGACAGCAGTTAATATCAGCGATAATTTAGATGATGAGGAAAGAATCGGTAAACTATCGTTTTAATCAAAAATATAAACTACAGAGTATGTAACTGTGGACATTCGGTATATGTTCTAGTTGATGTACAGAAAGTTAAATAGTTTTAAAAGTTTGTTAATAGAAAATCACTAATGTAGTTCTGTCTTTAACTTATACTGATCAATAATGTTCTCAAAGTATAGGATCTGAAACATTGGGGTTATAAAAGAAAAGATATTGAATAAAAATGTTTTAGGTTGGTTGATCACAGTCTGGATCGTCATCAACTGAATTGGATAGGGCATATTTTGCATATGATCAACCAATACCTACTCATATGTGTTGTGCTAATTTACAAAGGAGAAAGATGGTACAAAACCAAATTGTTGATATCAAAATAATTGAATGATTGTTTAGAAACAAATCCAATTGACAATATTATCCTAGTGACTAATCATATAAATTTAATATATAGCTATTTTTAAATTTAATCTCTATGTTGTGGTCGAATGACACTTTATAGTTTACACTATAAAATGCATATGTAATACAAAGATATAATGCATCAGTCCTACTGTATTTAACTATCCGTGTTATAAGTTAGTAATAAATAGTTTACATAGATGGATAGGCTAGTATCTTAGAAAGCCGATAGTGATCACTATTGTAATGAATGATTCACAATCTTTGAAGATTAATGTTTTCTAAGCAAACTCAATTGACATGTTTACTAATCTTATTAATTTTAGGATTACCTACTTTATTGAAATGACAAAACGGATTTTACAGTTTAGCGTTAAATACCTTAGTTAATCACTTCCTAGTAACGAATTTAATATTACCGTATAGTGCTGGACTAACTCTACCGATCAGATTATGATGTAGCCGCTAGTCGATAGATAAAATTCGATCAGTGCTACAAAGGACTAGACGAACGTTAAATAAAATAGTTAACCGGTGTATACACCTCATTCCTACAGGAGGTCACTTGTAACTGTCGTAAACTGTGAGGCTGGGTTATCTGGGATCGAATCCTTAGAGGAGTATAAGTTCCCTCGAAAACTGTAGGCATACCTCACTAAAAAGTCGCAAATAGTACGAAATCTAGACTCAGAGTTTCCTACTAACTACCCTTAAACCACATTCCAACATTAAATTGCATCACAAACGAAGATAAAAACAGGTTGGTGTGCATTAATAGATACACCAAGATGTTGCAAAACAAACTTGAGCCACATGTGTTACTTCACCATCGCTTTCAAAGAGACAGACGTAGATCATACCAAACAATAAAATAACTTTACTTAACCGCGTTCTTATTGAGTATGCACATATTACTGGGTGTATCTGGAAAACAATCACTTCACCATACAATATTGGCGGCCTGCTTGGACTCTTGAGCTACCATTTTTTTTATCAAATATCTCAAAAAGTTACTTTTTTGTTTTTTTTAACTGCTTAATCATGCACCTTTATAAAATGTTTACGACCTATCATAAGCAATTCAGTTAGATCTAAACAAAGACACTATGGTGGTTGGCAACATGCGTTAAAAAGAAAGAATGTTCATCAAACGTCCACTCCTGAATTTATTGGTCTTAACTATAGATTTCATTTTGGAAAATTGAACTATCTACAGTTTCTCCTTAGTCTTAACATATACCGGAAATGTGATTTAATCATAAATCAAGAATCTTGGAAAAATAGCCTTTTTTTCGTCAGGATCGTTCTGTCATCAAGTAAGACTGTAGAGGTGGTGATGCTACTTTCGTGAAAACAAACTGGTGTAAGTACAATCGTATATGTACATGATAAAAGAGTAATTTATTTAGACACTGTATGCTAAAAATTTATATTGTAATAAACATACTGTTAAATAAAGTTATTATTATTACTGAAAAAAACTTGAAGAAAGATGACTGACAGATTTCAGTTTAGTAAAACATTTATTAAATAGGTGTTATGTTTTCTCTCAGATGAGACAAACAATTGAGTTCGTATTATTGTCTTAGTACGGTTCGCATTACGATACAGATAAATTATCTAGGGTAGACGGATTTTATGTCTGATTCTCTCGATAGTTGGTACGGTTAGTGTAAATCGTTATCTCTGATACGTGAACTTTAGTCGGATACTACAATTTGTTCCTTTGTAACGCACAGCTACTCCAAATGACTCGATTTGTAGGAAGATTATATTGTGGTGTAAATTATATTTATATCAGACTAGACTAGTAAACAATGTTTATGTATATATCATATTTGAAATTGAATTAATTAATCAAAGTCTACAAATCAATCTTACAAAAAATTGATACAACGCCTTTTGCCTGATTAAATGAAAGATTGTATATTTAGGGATTTTGAATCTCCCAACAACAAGTGCCTGATTGTCGGATTTTGTTATGAATGTTAGCTCCCGATTATGTAAGCTGCTTGCCACCAAAATTCACGTAAAGGGCTTTATTTGAGTTAGATTGTAGCTGACAAGCAGAATCCAGGATGCACGTTTCGTTCTATTCAGGATTCGTCATGTGGGTGAACCTGTATCCCTGTGTTGGTGTTCACACAGAAACTTCGACCCATTTCTTTCCACGTCAAACACCGCTGCGTCCACCACTACGCTACAATTATATTCATACATAAACTTAGTAGTCTAGCACTGAATGCGGTGGCGTTTGGCATGAACTGAGTTCGAATCCCTATGTGAATATCAATACTAGGAACTAGGTACATTCAGCTGATATGTCTTAAATAGGATGAAATACGTATTATGGATTCCGTTTCTCAGCCACAGTCTAACTCAAATAATACTTGTAGACTTTCACTACATCGAGGTAATTCACTTAGGATGTACATATATCATCAAAGCCTGATCAATTCCAATTCATGATAAATCAACAGAAATATTCAAGTACATTTTATAGAACTTTCTTTAATTACTTCCAGTATAGTATCATAAAGCACTTACATATTAAGAAACAGAACTTAGAATACTAATAAAACTAATTAGAATTGAAAGCGAAAAACAAAAAAAAAAAACAACAAAAAAACATAATTAAGAATAAATTGTGCAATGAAAAATAACTAAAAGAGAAATTGTGCTAAGTCGAAAAATAACTTGTTGAAAAAAACAAATAATAATTGATCAATGACCAAAATGAAATAAAAAAAAAAGAGAAATGAATATTTTTTTTATTTACTTTTTACGAAATTGATTTTTTTGAAATAAACAAAAATGCGTTTTAATTCTTTGAAAACATTTCAATTAAAAAAAAAATAAAATTAAAGTAAAACAACAACTTATGTGCTTTACAATGAAATGTTGGTGAATGTAAAAGAAATTGAATGAAAAAAAAATAAAAAATTAATAAAGATATAGTGCGACGATCATCCATTGTCATTGGTGATGACTGTCTCACTCCCGACAAGTCTGAACTCCACTAGTCACGACTTCTCACTAGAGCTTCAGGAACATTCTGGAGTTAGTCACTAATGGGCTCATTATTATAGTTCAATTGAGATGGTTATTTTTGTGGAGAATGACAATGGATGATCGTCGTGCTATATATATCACAAATTGATGAGAGTGGGAATTCTACCACTGGATGCCGACCCAGTGGTGCAGATGGTTGGGCGTTCGCCGTTAAGCTGAAGCCCCTGGTGCGGAATCTAGTGTGGACACTGCTGAGGTGTTCCACACTAGAACGAAACAGCTGTCCAGTGCTCCCTTGTTGTCAATGGTACCCTGCCAACATCAATCTGTGATATATCCAATCAAATCAAATAACCAATCTCCACAAAAATAACCATCTCAATTGAACTATAATAAAAATATGGTAATAATGATAATTACAAAATGATATTTTATATAGAAGAAGAATAAATGAAGTACTTTTGAATTGTAGTATACTCTTCTAGATAGATGGATTAATTAAGGAGATTTTTATGTTGTTTTAAACAAAATTATCAGTATTAGTGATATTTAATAAGCATGATGAAGGGTGAAAGTAAATTACACCGCTGACATTGAAGTACCTTTTAGCCAATGAGAATCCACTGGTAGATAAAATCATTATTTATTATGAAAAATGAAATTTTAAAAGACAATTACATACGATAAACTATTTTTACATGATTTATGAACTTCTGAATGTTAGAGACGGGTTCATTGAATTTAAATTCAAAATATGAACGATATAAGAACTCGTCCATATGGCTCCAAATCATGTTGTTTCTAGAACCTTTATAAGGTTTAAGAAACTCCTTCAGACGTGACCAGTATCCCTCAATGTTTTGTGTGTGAACACCAGTACTTGGGTTCATAAAATGTTTTTGGTGAACTACGACATGATGAACATATCAGAGTCTACGAAGAGGCCAATATGCTTTCCAGTCGTCAGTATAAATAATGGATCCTGGTTAAACATACATTCGGATTATTGGTATCAGGGTTCTTGCACTTCGATTTGGGACATACTGGAAATGTCCTTTTCCTAATGTTTGGTCGTAAATACCAAGAACCTACCAGTAAGTTTAAAGCGATTATTACTTACCCATCCGGTTTTTACAGATCTTCCTCTATTATATTTTCTCTTTCTAATGGCCGTTTCATCTATTTCAACTATTCTTCCGATACCTCCGAGTAACAGATTTAACAGCAACATGATTTCTGAGCATACGTTTCTATATTGCTGATACCATTGCACTGCAGACACTTCGCTTACATCTGCGAGAGACGATGCCAGAGTGACAGGCAACTGCATACTCCACAAGACAATTAACATGCAGGTTTGCCGCAGTGTCAGTTTAGATTTGCTGAAAAAACTGCCTGTTCCTATTGATTTTTTTCGCCAGCAGCCATTGCAACGAAACGTTACTCCATCTCGACTGTCTCTGTACTGCATTTGAGTCATATTGAGACCACAATCACAAATGAACTCTCTACGAAGTAGTCCAAAAGCTTGTAGATTATAAATAATAATGTCCTCATTAAACATTCCAATAAGCCGATCCAAAGTATTCATTTTGAACTTAAATGCGCGCGCAACCGTGAAAGTAATAACTTGATTTTCTCATCGGCCTTCTCAAGGTCAGCGGTGTAGTTTAGTTTCACCTGACGTAGTTTCAAACATTTATTTAAGCATTATCAATACAGAGTAACATTCATTCTACATGAACATGTATACTTAAGTGTGTTTAACTAATTGGTGATAGGTTTAAGGAAGCTTAGATAAATTTCACGTATACATATTATTCCTAAAGGAAACAAGTCGTTGCCTTAAAGGTTTAATGCTAATGATACTAATTCTGATAGTAGGATGGTAAAAAGTTATAGCCGAATAGTGAGTATTATTTCTCGCTTAATTCCATATACGGCTTGTTGGCTAGCCATGCCATTTTTCAGTAAGCATATACTTATGAGTAAGTGTTAATTGCATGTAACAACATTAGAATTTCTAGTTCTTTTGTTAATTCTTTGTGGAAAGGGAACTGTATAACAAATGAGCATTCAATAAGTGGAAATCTTAGCGCGTTGCATACTCTTGTCAACTCATGGTGTTTCAAAAATGTATAACTAGTTGAAGGCCAGTAGACCAAACGGTTCAAATATGTTCACTTATTAGATCACATAAAGTAGATATAATCAGTAGTTATTAAACAGTGCACAAGTTTCACCTTAATCATATAGCATTAGGATGTAACTAGTAACGTATACATTTTTAAGTTAAATGTCCAATTGCTAGAATTCTAAAATTAAACAGCACATTTTGATCAAAGAAACTAAGAAGAAACATAAAAATTCCATTTCTGATTCTTTGATCACTAACTTTGGAAATATAAACTGATAGTTATTTCTTTGGTATAAATGGGTACCTAAAATGTATGTTCGAGAGAATTCTGTTTGTTTAGAAGGCCATTCATAGAGCCTTTAACCAAACGTTTTCCAATAAGACAGTAGGACATGATTAGATGATGAATTCCTATGGTAGCCTGTTAGAGAAATACGTTCATACATCATTCATACCCTGACCATCATGGAGCCCAGGTATATGACTAGCTTGAAGTTAGGGTTTTACAACTATCTTCCACCCCCCCCCCCTCCCACTCAAGTAAACTTTTGTATCCATCATCCAGGTTTACGTGCTTGATTTTCACTCTCATACTCTCACCTTTACAAATAATATCACTGATACATAAAAGTAACGATAAGGACTAACTAACAGAGTCTACTGTATCCTTTTCATTTTGTTTAAATGTATTTCTGTCATCATTTCTAAATCAAAATTAAAATATAACCAATTTACTAAACGTAAATTATATAATTTATAATAGAGGAATTCACAAGGATTAAATGTAATTTAACGACAGTTTTACAAAAAAAATAACTGATAGATTAAATTCTGTAAAATCAACATAAATTTTTAAAATAAAATAAAAAAATAGAAAAATAAATTAAAAGAAGCGGGAAAAAGAAATTCAAAAAAAAAACATTTTGTTGCCAATTTTTAAATGATTTACTTATTGTTGTTTTAACGTCTTATAATATTCACAAGAGTAAATGATTTGATGAGTAAACTTACTTAGTTTAGTTTCTTTACCAGAAACTTGATTAATGTGGAGAAAAAGAGAACACAAACAAAAAATCAATGAGTTGTAAAACCAGTGTATTGTAAAGTAAACACATGAATGTATACTCTCCTCTGCTGGGAGTGAAAAAGGCTGCTGTTTAATAATGGTGAACAGTATATCAATTAAAAAAAATGGAAAAGAAAAGTGTTTAATGTAATCATGAAGAAAAACATGTGTAATAAATGTGGTAATGGCTTTAAATATGAGTAAGAAGGTAGTCCCTGGTAATTATTTTGTTTCCGACATCATATCAATGAAACATACTCTATGACTAAGATTAAATTAATCGCATTTGTATGCTCATTAACAACCAACTCTCAAACCATTCTAAACATGTAAGTTTCTATTTCTGATTATCTTTTTAATGAGATGAAACAACTGCCAATTATTTGATATCGCCCAATAGTCCTCTAAGGGAAGATAGTTTGTGACAATATTGTCATGAAAATTGTAGTAATCCTTCCCCCCCTTCCCCAACGTCGTAACATAATAAACAATAATGGTATCCTAAATTTATTTGACTCGCATCAATGTGCATTATAGATGTATGTGTATATTAATGACAGGGTCAACAGATAATTAGGATCATATTAATCATTTATTTAAGTGATTTATTGATATCCACAGAATAGGGGGTTCTTATATCAAGCGATTAGGTAATGGAATATGTAACAAAGTTTTCTAAAAAAATAATATTTTGTCACGACAAAATGTATTTAATCTTCAAGAATTCTTCATTCAATAATGACTAGTGAAAATGTACCCCCCCTTTCCAGTTTTTGCTAAGATGATTAACAACTGCCATAGTATTGACAGGTTAATCAGTAATAAAACTACTTGGGTGAACTCACTCTGTTTAATTACTCAAGTTTTAATTTATGTGGGCGAATGTCAACAAAGTGATTAAGTTAATTTCAGTGGTTATATATTACTAGTAGGGTAGTTGATTAACAATTATTAAATTTTTCCACTTAGTGCTTTCGTACTTTAAATAGTGTATGGTGAACGCTTTGATCAGTTAAAGCAACCACTTAATGACCAGACTAAAATTTTTTCTGAAACTGTATTAAGACTAGATCAAGATTTTATTAAGAACAATATAGTTCGCTTACATATATTGTACTTATCGATCATTGTAATTTGATCCAGGCTTGAGTACCGATTGACCAACTTGAAATTTCACTCAAGCCTATAACTTAAGTAACGTATAATTTCTTTCAGTATTTTAAGCACTACTTGATGAAAGGTGAAAATAACATGAAGGGTTGATAGAATTCGTATGGAATGTTTCTAGCTATTTAGTATCATTGTATGATATACTTAAAAATATGAACTGTGTTTAAATGTAACATAAGCTTATGTATGAAACGAAAAATGTTTATTTCTCCCAATAATAATCTGTTATTAATATTACATAACTGTTATGTCGCGAAGAAAATTGATCTGTTGTGCGTGCGGCCGCTTATTGAAGTGTGCCTAGTTGATAATTCGCGACTGGCTTAAGCCCACTCAGTCCCAAGCCGGAGATAGAAGAATAAGACAACAGACCAACCAGACAGATCGGAATCAGATTCTATTTTACACATTCCCTTATATATACAAAATAATCGTAGTGACTATTCATCAAATGAAATTAGCAACATTGTTAATAATACAATTAAATGTTGTCAAATGTGTTCACTCACAAGTGATAAAAGTTTACAAATCATGTTAACAAAAAATCAATACAACTTGATAAAATGACCAATCGCATTTCTAGGGATTTCGAATCCCTAACAATAACACTACAAATTTATGAAACTATCATGTATGTATTATATAATTTGGATTGTGACTGGCAAGTGGAATCCAGGATGCTAGTTTCGTCCTATTTGGGACTCATCGGCTGGATGTACCCGCATCCGAATGTTGATGTTCACACTGGGATTCGAACCCAGTCCGTTTCGTGTCAAACGCCACCGCGTTCACCACTAGATTACTGAGTCCAGACAGTCACACTTATGCACAAGTTCTTCCTAATATCATGTATGTGTTTTCATGTGTTCATTTGATAATTGATTTTTTTCATTCTGTATGTTAATAATCTGTATAATTTACCTAGATTTCTTCATCTACAGTTTTATATTAACTCATTTAAACGTAAATTACGTAATATGCTATACTTCAAAAAAACAGATCATTAGTTAGTAATATTAACTATTAAATGCACTTATCATTAAATTATGTTAGTTTAGAAATCAAATTCATGCTATATATAAGTAATTAATGTAGATTTTTAGAAAATTTTAAGTAAAAAATCAGTAGCTTGAAGTCTCTAAAACGCCTGAAAACTTTTTCTTCGTCCTCATTTGTAAAGAGTTTCATATTTGAACTAATCAACTATCTAATGTATCCTTATTTTTAATCCTTCGAGTTCATGATACAAACTATTAAAAGTGCACATATTTAATAAAATCCACCAACCTGACTTACGTCAATTTCCCTGTTATACCATTTTAGTCATTTTAGGAAAGACATTTTAATACTCACAATATACACTTATTGTAATGTACAAATTTAGTTAATCAAATTTCAATTTGCCATATTTACTTAATAAACTTACCTCCAAATTTAACTAATACCTGATAGACATCAGTTAAAGGACTTTCACCAGCTGAATTATATGCATTAATACGAATATGATAAGTTTGAGATGTAAGTAAATTTTCCAATTTAACACTTTCAAATTGTGTATTAACTTTTTGCCATTGATTTAATGGGGTCTGTGGATTTCTATTATAGAATACATTATACCCCTGAAATAGAGAAATCAGTTTATTAAAAACATTGTGTCAATGAGATTATCAATTTATAATACACTCAAATTGTTCTTATTAAGGTTATATCTTGAGTAATCAAGTCAATCACAACATATGAAAAATAGTGTTACCTTGATAATACCAATCAGTTCCCGAACATATCTACCACCTGATTACTAGTCCTTAAAGCTAAAATGAAGAACACAAGATAACTAAGCCAACAACCAGACAGTCAGACTATATTTCAGTCATCCATTTATATACACGCATTTCGACCACGCATAACACCAATAAGATGAACAACATTTATACAACACGGAAACAATAATGACTAAAGACTGAGGGTATAGTCAGATGATTAATTGATCATAGTTCATGAATAACAAATGATATGTTAAGAGTTTGTTAATCCAGTGGGAGGTTTGAGCGATTGAAACATAACAATAATAGAAATGATATGATCGATTAACATATACTCGAAATAAATTGAACAGTCTCCCAAAAAAACGTACGGTAAGTTAATAGCACTCCTCTTGTATCTCCAGCTATAAAAATTAGTAGGTGATTTCACAAAGGAGACTCTATAACTTTATTGTAAAGATGTGAATGGTAGAGTGTATCTGTGTAGGATAGGAGACATTTATCTACCAATCATAATACATTAGGTAACAGTATGATGTGAACTTGCTAAAGTTAAACCATTGGATGTCACCTCAGTGGCCTAAATATTAATCGCCATATAATAATCCTGATTCGTGTTTAAATGATTCATGTAGAATAGCATTGATGAGAAGTGTAGCTCTAAGGAGAAGCAGCTACCCACGGTCTAAATGACGTGCACATAAAAGTGAAAGTGAAACTAAAAAAACGGGTTCTGTTAGATTTAGCATTAGGAAATAATTATGTCGTTCTTTTAGTATTTGACAACGGATTGCAGCATATAGTAACCATTGGTACGAATCATTAATACCGAACATCTAGTAGGCTGACATTTACATCAGATACTTTATAACCACATAAATTACAATAAAGCTTATTCAATTAACGTTTAAGTAGAATGACATATGGACATGTAATAATATATTAATTATTTATACCTTGGATTTATCACTAAGTAAATTTCTTCGTTGAGATGGAACGAGACTACTAATATTAACAGAAATAAATTGACTATAACACTCAGCTCTGAAAAAATAATTAGGAACTTATTCCTGAGTAATTATATTAAGTTTTAGGAATATCTGCCAGTGTTTTTCAAAACTATCCTATTATTCTTATTTAAGTAGGATTGTGACTAGCAAATAATATTGGAGACGTGTGTTTAGTCTTATTTGGGACCCGTTGGCTGGATGTATTTGCATCGTAATGTTGATGTTAACACTGGTATTTGAACTCAGTCTGTTGCGTGCCATACACTACCGCCAAAAAACTACTAATATTTTTGTTAAGTTCTTGATAATGAGTAGGTCAGTCTAGTGTGCAGTGCAAATATAAATAGAATAGATCCAACAGTAAGTCATCCATCAACCAAATAGTGGCAGTATCTGAGAGTAGGACACAGAGGACAGGATTCAACATGAAGAACAACTATCATACATTATAGGTTTATACACCTTGCATCAAGTTACTTCGTTTTGTATATGATATGCTCGACAAGGGTTGTTTAGCCTAATCATTGATTAACATCATTTACGTATATATATAATCATTATAATTACTCCATTATGTAACTTGAATATTTTGGACATATAATATTGCCTACTTATAAGTAACTAATTAAAAAGGATAAAATTGTCTATCTCATACTTAAATGAAATTCTGTCATAAACATCTTTAAAGAATTTTATCCACCTAATGACAGAGCATAAGATTCACATTGATGTTAAGATATTGCAAAGCGAAGAAGATCCTCAAATGAATTGCGTAAGCATAATTGTGTAGATATACATGTATAAATGCGGTATTGTGATGTATAGTCTATGTATATTAATTTCTATAGAATATGAATCAGTTACTGAATCTGATAAAGTGTGAGAAAATCATTCACAAGTGTAGCAGTGAATGTGGAATTCAATGGGAGGAAAATAATAAAAATCATAACAACAAGTTTAAGTGATAAAAGAATAAAATCACTGAGGGAGAGAGATCATGATCTAATCGATATCTGTACACGTAAAAGTTGTTAATTATGAGGTAACATTGTATTAACTACCCTTGCTATCAATACGATCAACAATGATGCTACGAAAAAATTTCATTAAATAGTCTGATTTAGATAGCGGAAATCTTCTCATACTACGTCGATTTTATTTACCATTTTATGTGTACTTGCTATGGTATAGACATTGAACGTGCGGAATCTCAGAACATTTACCAAGGAATATGATACAGAATCGCCATCAATTATTAATTAATGATATTGAAAATCATATCTCAGAATCGGGTTATTCAAAAAATTCTGATGCTGCTTTTCAAATATTAAGTAGTGAGAATAACACCAGACAAATTTGTTATATTAAAGCAGTAGCCTTTGTTCATATCGACTCAAACTGGTGTTTACAACAAAAGTTGTGCTTTAAGTGGCACCACATTGATAAGTAATTTACTGTTCTATTTTTCATCTCAATTTTTTATGTCTTTGCTTCTTTATAAAACGTTTATTTGATCTACAATAGTTGTATATATTCTTTATTTTTCATCAACACATTTGCATGTTCATAATAGTACCTTCAATAATTAATCCAGTTTTGTTATTTACATATTATTCAGCATAAATCTTACGCCACTCTACAACATACACGTTACTCCTTATGTTAGTGCTCAGTGTGGTTGTGTGTTTTTTTAACAACCCACAACAATCATTGTCATCACCTTAATCATGATTACTTCAATTCTAAGTTTGGTAATTAACACCATTAATCGATATCTTATCTACTGTAAACATAAAAATGAGTACAGGTTACATAGATTTACCCGAATATGTCAAAACTGCTCTCTTCGATTTATTACATACGTCCATAAATTGAACTTTTAGTTATGATTATTATTCGTTATTGATACTGAACGATATGCTGTATTCAGCATTACTTACGCCCGTCACTCCTCACTGAGAAGCATAGGCCGCTCACCAGCATTACACTTATAAAATGATTTACCTTTTTAAACAACTTTGTCAGTATATGAAGGAAGTACATCGAAAACAGATAATTTATTTGCTTATGTTTTACTAAAACCATATCAGTGTATGTGTGAAAAGGCCATTTGGGCAAGCAATAGTTTATTTGGTGAAAACAGAGAATGTCATAAAAATATTACTTGCATTATTTCAATTCTCTGGTCCGTGTCATTTATCAGCTTGCTTCTCTTGGTTGTTCTTGATTCTCCTATGTATTTTAATCATGCTTCTCTCCTTTCCACCTCGCAATTCACCTCATATGCTGTTTACTGACTTTTTCTAATTTCCATTGACGCTCTGCTACCTACTACTTATTGATGACCTTATAAGCAGTATCCACCACATATGTAGTTTGATATACTAATCATAACTATCCACTTTATTAAAGCTTATCATCAATGTAACTAACTTCTTAGTCCTCAAAGAGGTTAAAGCTATAGAAATTTTCGAGAAGTACAAGCACCCATGAACTACTGAATCTATCATTTCCGATGAACGAATAAGCATAAACATTATTCGTGACTTATGACACATTAACAATGTTATACACCGCTTATTTTAGATTATTGCTTTAAAAGAATTGTCAACTAATAAAAAGGATAACTGTTTTGTACTGAATTGGTCTCGAATATACCATTTCAATTAGTAGTACTTAACAACTTGTAGAGAGGTACAATCCATTTAACTGTTTGATTGTTATTCACTAGTATCTACTTATTAGTAATTTTGTTTACAGTATGATTATTGATGCCATATGCTAAACTTTCGTTCTGTGCCTTTAGTTAACAGATGAATTTATTAATCAGGAGAATGTAAAGGTAAGTAGAAAAAATCATTCGGTTTGTTGTACTGTTCACTCTGGAATTACTTTCCAATAACTAGTCGTCCGATATCCACATTGTTTCTTTGTGTTTGTTATGTACTATGAATTCATCACAAAGATGCTTATTCCTCATACTGATTGTTGGAATCCATTAAGTATTCCACTGGATAGTTCACAAAGCATGAGAAAACGCCAAATCCTATCTTGATTAACTAGGACTTGTTATAAACATCTAAAAGGTTGAAGTATTATGTGCTTATTGAAAAATTTTACAAATTGAGATGTGACACATTCTTACTCCATAATTACTGTTTAGATAAATTATAAATACTGTTGGCATTTGTCACATCAGATGTAAAGCTACTGATTATAAAGAACTGAGGAGCATTATATGTCATAGTTGGGCATTGTAGTACTTGACTTCACACTGATAAACTATTTAAACTCTGTTAAAATATCATATATTCAATACAACCTCTATTTAACAACTTACAATTATTTTTCCATTTGCATCTTTCGGTGGTTTCCAACTTACTAAAACAGAATCATCTGATGTAGTGATAGTTTCAACAGCATATGGTGCTGAACTTGGAGCTGTAAATAAGTAATGAAGAAAAAAAATGCTGATAATATTTTGTTTGAAATTAACCCACTATCAAAGTTACATTGAAAGCAAATACAGTAAACAGCATTTCGTATTAGGATGAAACATCAACATTTGGATGCAGGTACATCCAACCGATGAGTCACAAATAGGATGAAACGTGAGTCCTGGATTCCACTTACCAGACACAATCCAACTTAAATTAAGCATTTTATATTGAAATGGACAATGTTTGAGCTACATAATGAATCAGATTTTAATTTTATCCACTTGTGAACATTAGATTACGTGCAAATGCATAACGTTTTAAATGTTGTACAGTGTATAATAAGCATGTAACCAAATAAATTAGCCTCTTGTAGATTAAAAACAAATAAAATGTTTCTTCTCTGTTGTTACTATGCTAAAAGTTGATTTTGCTACTAAACTAATTTATTTCCAACAGAACTTAGAGACGAAACTAAAAACAGGCTTAAAGTAATGTACATTACGTAATGCATGCGCTGTATCATTCAAAAGATATATGTATTTATTAACAGTTGTTTGCGCAAGATACTTCGGATTCGTTGGCCAGATACTATCAACATCAACATTCTGTAGCTGAAAACAAACCAACTTTCAGTCGAGGAGAGAATTAATGTAAGATGCTGGAGGCAGATAGGCGACACATTGAAGGCGACACACAATGAAGCTGCGTCACAAGACAAGTCTTAACTTGTAATCCCGAAAGCCAAAGAAAGGAGGAAGACCAAAGAACACATTTCACCGGAAATCAATCGCAGACATGAAAAGGATGAATGCACTCGGGACAAACAGGAAACGAGATCCCATTACAGATTTGGTTGGAGAATATTGGCTTATGCACTACGATGGGTAACAGGCATTGAATGATTGAAGATTTTTGGCATGCAACAATAAATTGTTACGACCAATACACAAAGACTTAGTTAAATATTGAGTGAAAAATTGATACGAATTTGTAAGTGTGATAAAACAGGTAAATCTAGAATACACGTCTGTATTATCTTTGGATATAACTTCGTTATTTACCAGTATTCTACTTCATTATACAATCGATTATACCTCTGAACAACTAGTAGAAATGAGAATATCTATCAGGATGCCAACAGAAAAACCCGTAAAGGGAATTCCTACTAAAGTGTACGATGAACAAACATTCCATTTTTAACAGTAAACCCTACGGACAAATAGACAGAGTAACTATGGGGGTCACTCTTTGGTTCTATAATTGCATATAATTTCGCAGCCAAATTAGAGAATGGACTATTACAAGATACAGTAAGTAAGCTACATTACAATTGTAGGTGCGCAGATGATGCGACCAACCATCCTTTGTGACGAAACGATTAACCAACTAGGTATGATGAACACTCATGAACATACACACTTCAAGTCAATAAACAATGAAGTATAATGTAATAATAGTATAGTGTTTCTAGACTTTCTGCTTTTCAAGACGTTAAACTGGTTCTTATAAAGGAATCCATTTAAAAAACAACCTTAGGCTGGACACTATATACACCTTCATAGCTTCACACTTCTCGAACATAAAATCAATCTTGTAAAATACTTAAGTTATCAGATCCGACGATTTTATTAGACGACAGCATCAACGAAGAAATAGATAAACTAAAAACGATATTAGCAACGAACGAATGCTCAGATAGATTCGTCTAAAAGTATGTAGTAAAAAGAAAAGCAAAGATTACTTTAGATTACTGGAGAAAAGAAGGTATCTATATAAGCCTTTAAAGGTGATATACCAAGTGACATCCTAACACGATGCTTAAACAGATCTACCAAATGTGCATTTGATACTGCCTAGTCACATGTTACCTATTCGACTAAGGCATGACGAAGGCAGCAAATCAAGGATAAAATATATTCGATGTATATTTGTCAATTTAACTGTTCCTGTGGAGCCAGTTATATAGGCCTTACCCAAAGGTTCTCTTATCCATGAGATCACATGAACATGATTCAGCTTGGCTATTTAACGGTCTAACGAAATCTATTACAAGTGCGACTCTCGACTACAAAACCAAGATTAGTGAAGTCTTCTTGATTGCACATAAAATACAAAATAATTTGCCTTAGGGTGTTAAATTATAGTTTGTTAGTAAAGTGAAAGTTTTAGACACCAAGCAAACTTATGTATGCAGAATAGAAATATATTTACCCTCTCTGTTTATCTTGATCCACTATACGGCCTTATCTCTGAAAATATTTTTCGGTTATCTTTCTTCCCTTTCTTTTACCCCCTTTCTTATCTCTTTAAGAAATATTCAGACCCATTTTTTCTTCAAGCTATTCCGATTTCATTTTGTTTTTTATTTATCTACCACATTACTATAACTCTGACTTACCGCTAATTGCATTGTTGTCACTACTAATACTGTTATAATAACTACCACTTTGGTCCTATTTATTAAGTATCACCATCATCACCTTTGAATATGACATACTCACTTAGCCTTGCTACATTAAATGATCTTTTCAGTGCACTGTTACATAACATTTTATTACTGTCTAAGACCCGATCAGATGAACATGTAATTTGCTAATTTCAATCTACGATTTTGACATTCTCAATTACAATGCTTACTCTGTAACATTATCAAGTTGTAAAAATGATAATTATGTATTTACAAATGTAGGGCCTGAAGAAGGATTTATCAGAGCTAATTGTTCATTTCAGTATTCCATACTTTTATATGTAATGAATTCCTAGGTTTATAGAGTCATACAAATACTGACAGGGAACATTTTGTCTAATTCCAAATCTGTCTCCTCAGTATTAATGTAGAAGAATTGAAGTAAATCTGTAAATTATTAAATTTAAATCTTCAATATTTTTGGCAAACGCAGTGAACATTTTTGCTTAAGAAAACATTCAGTCTTAATTTGAATGTTGTTACTAAACAATAAGCTACGTGATAATTAACTGAATCCTATTTTTAAGTGGTTATATGTCTATTACGTAATAATGCTTAAGTAGATCTGTAATATGTCTAAGATGATGTTACAACAACATAATGGAATTTTTTGATAATCATGTTGAGTGACATACTATCGTTGTACATGAAATTACTTTATAATAAAAAATGAATGTAGACAAAATATGTTTCTGTTAAACCGACCATGGATACTATTCCATTTTAATATTATCTACGGCAAAATTTAATACTTCCAGATTCGTTTATTTGTTCATTAGCAAGTCAATGTTGATAATATAAAACTAAAAATAGATTATGAAAGTACTCCATCTTAACTACTCATATCGTACTACTTACATATAGAATATGACGAGACAAATAAATCGTTATATTTCTGATCATAGTCTGAGTGAGTTTACTAAAATAAACAATGAAAGGCAATAAAAAGTTCCCTCCTGTCAAAATCACTCGATTGAGACTATAAAAATACTGAACGTAATCTGACAGAACTTAATTTTTTGCCATCAGATGTTACTATAAATTTTCATTCATTCATCTTCTGTATTTAAGGAACATTTGTACGGTGACTGTTTCTCAGTACCTATCACTGCATAATTGATTTCAAACATACGTTTTAAGTTTTCAGTTTTTATTCAGATCCTTCATTATAATTCATGGATGTTGATGTAACAATGGCCGTTGGAAATGATATCAACTGCAGTGCAAATTATCACATTCATACAACTAAGGGTTTAAATAATTACATTCCCAAAACTTGCAGGAAGAATTGATCAATAAGGGTGTCAATTATTGATGGTACTTTCACAAAAACATTATGTAACATATGTTGATTCTTTATAGTTTATAGCTCATAAACCTAATGTATTTTTCAATTTTCCCAAAACATACTGATTTATATAATCTACCCGAACACTTGATACTTTTTACCCTTTTCTCTATCTTTTAAAATTTAAGTCACTTAGAAGTGATATCAACGAAATCGCGTGTACAAATATCTTGGCAATCATTTTTCAATGGAATTTCCTCTTCTTTACACTTCTTTGGATTAACTAATTATCATGTCTGTGGTTTGTACATCCTTCCATCCTTCTCCATCAATCAGTGAACAGCTCTTTCATTCCAGTATGAGACTATACTTTATTAGTGCACATTGACGACACCATTAGAAAATTGATCACAACATATTTATCTTATGTAATGAACGCGTGACACTTGAACCACTGAACCAGCATTCAATGCTAAGTATTTCTAAATTCAGTTAATTCGTTATAGATTTATCATTGGTAGGCGACTGCTTGAAATTATAAAATGTTGAGCCATACTAATCACTTATTCTCGACGCACCACCTGGAATTACTCTAAAAAAGTCATTATTAAACTGATATTGGGTGTAATAGGGTATAACAGAGGTTATTCAAACATGTATGGTCTTAAATAGTTACACACTGAAGACAATGGATGAAGTCATGCAAGTATACATAACGAATAGGCTCATGTTAAGAATGCCAGGTGAAGGATACTGGTTCAGTTGAATGAAAACCGTTGAGAAACAATATCACATTAGAATAAAACTTTGTTCTAGTTTACTATGATGAAATACACATCTACTAATCTCCATAACACCGAATTACATTCACAAGAATTATGACATAATTTTGTGTTTAAATTAATCAAAAATTAATTTGTAATTAGGATAAGCTTGTATTTTCCCGTTGATTTGTAATGGACTGAAACTGGTCAGTCTCTGTCGCCATATGTGCATCCTGAGTTGATTGCCTCGATATAGAGTTATTACACAAGTTATGTATTGAAGTTGGATTGTGACTGACAAGCGGGATCCAGAACGCGCGTTCTGTCCTATTTGGGACTCATCGGCTGGATGTACTTGCATACAAAGTTATCCTAATTATATATATATGCCCGTTGCACAAGTGTGACTGTCTGGACACAGTAGCCCAGTGGTGAGTGCTGTGGCGTTTGGCACGAAGCAGACTGAGTTCGAATCCAACTGTGAACTTCAACGTTGGGATGCAGGTACATCCAGCCGATGAGCCCCAAATAGGACGAAACGCGCGTCCTGGATTCCGCTTGCCAGTCACAATCAAACTTCAATACAAAAATTAATTTAGTTTGAAATAAAAGAAATTTAGATAATTGCTTTCTTTATTTTCTAATAAATATTTGCACGATAACAACATCTTCTTTGTTAACATATTTGTATATATGTTTATATATTACTTACAACAGTATTTAAGTAGATATAAATAAGCATTTATTAGATAAATACTTAGATACAACCACTAAAACAATTTACACATCATCGTAACTCTATAAAAAAGAGAACAAACATACTGACAGTAAAATCATACCCATGCACCCACCCACCCACCCACATATGAATACACGAAGAATGTCGATCATCACGCTATTACCTTTCAGTGAATTATGTTATGGAAATACACATTATTGTTATTATTTCCGTTTTATGTAATTTGTATACCTGATTATTACTTTACTTACAACGACTATTTCTATTGTTACTATCATAACTATTACTATTATTATTATTATAACTATAAATAAAGCCTATTGAGTGATTCTTTTTTATAATTTCAATAATAAGTAGTAATAGCAAAAATTTTGAAATTTGTCATCTTACATTTCTTCTTATTATGTATTGTAATTTATTCACCTAATTCAATATGAATGCTTATTCTATTAAATATAAACAAACAGATCATAACACATCGATTCATTGATATAAATGTATCTATGAAAAAATTCACTTAGAGTGTTTTACAATAATTTTTAACTGTCTACTATACTACTGTCTAGATGTTAATTTTTTTTTCGTGGTTTCACGTTCTATGTTGTACAAGTAGAAAGAAAAGTATGTTTATCATTGAGTGAATGAGGTAGATAGCGAGAGTGAAGGTGAATGTCATACAAGTTAGATTCATTACAAGAGTATTAATAGTGTCCATAAACAGCAAATATATATCAACACCATTACATCAAGTTAAATGTATATATCATATGAAATGTATATAATACATATTTGTTATTACAATGTTTCTTTTTTTTACAAGTTTAGACATACTTTATGATAAAGTAGTATGAAAAAGAGATTTCTCTTCTAAGAAAATTTCTCTAATGACAATGTAAGTCTACTTTTTCTTAACATTTTTCTATGAGTACTTCAAATAAATTTCATTTGATTGATAAGCAATTAAGTTTGTTATAAAGTTGAATGATAAATAAGTCAATCAAGAGTTCAAATATAGGTCATGTCAAAAAGTAAGAATATTGATATACCCAGTGAATGAATGATCAACTCTGCATCAAGTTATATAATCAATTGTATGATTGCTAAGTATTCTAGATGAATGTCAGCAAGAATGTCATGAAAAAAAACTCAAAGGAAATCATTAGAAATACTAGACAAATCTTTGAACTACTAGTGTGTAGTAGAAATTGTTTGAATTCATTTATCTTCGAAGATAGTTGTTAATAATCATTTCGATGATCTAAATGAAATACACTAATCGTCTGATATGAATATCATGATTCATGCTAATGGCATAGGTCCCTCTTGCTAATGAATTCTAGATTAAAAGCAAAATGGATTTTCAGTGCCTTCTGTTTGTTATGTATGATTTGAATAATGAATGCTAAAACATACTACTTATAACATATAAGTTTGTTGATATTGTAATATTATTTGCTTGATGCAATTTTTTCCAATACATGCAACACCGTAGTCACATGATTGAATAATACACTCATATACAATTCTCAAATGTAAGATGCCTTAAATTAATCCAACTAACTCCTTTACTTTTGAGCAACACTCTAAAGTATATTTATCGGTCAACTAATCGATAGTAAGCGCAATGTGTTTTTAACCTAAAATATCAAACAAACGTTATATTTCGTAACAAGTGAGTTGCTACGTCTCTGAAGCTATTATTAACAATAAAACGGTCGAAGTGATCTTTAAAGTACTCTAGCAAACAACTATTTAAGGTTATTGGATTAATTAGACATCAGATTAAAAAATAGTTAATTTCAACTTTGACATCACGAATTGATGTGAATCAGACAACCACTGATCACCTGAAAGCACTGGACAGCTGTTTTGTCCTAGTATCGGACTCCTCAGCAGTGCGCATCCACGACCCCGTCGGGGATCGGACCCAAGACCTTCTGGTTCCGTGGCGATCGCCTTACCATTAGACCACTGAGTCGGCACTTCTAGACTAGAGTACATACAAGTATCATCTAAAACTCATAGACACCTGAAGATAAAATATATAAGATATGTTGTACAATAGTTGGCGCTAGTCAGTCGGAAGAAATTTTTTGACATAAGTTTTACAGCAGTTAGCACTGATCAACACGTCTTGTCCTCAGTATTTACGGGCTGCTATTTTTTGTGAGATCGTAACTTAATTCATCCGGCTTCACAGTTAATATTGACATATTTCATGGACCACTATGCTCCTAGTAGGTATTGATAAATGTCATGTTTATCCACTTCCTCGTATTGACTTAATTTTGTCTATTAGGCCACAACACAATCACTGGTTGTAAACCTACAGTGAGAATCAGTTACCACAAAATTGCATGCATACTTTGATCACATGCTGGGTAGCACAAAGCTTAGGTCAAGCAAAACTTACTGCAGACTATGTTTAACCACCTAACATTAAATGCGATGAATGCGATAGCAAGTCACTTACACTGACGACTAGACTTCAGCTTCAATAATAGAATATAATAACTGCAAACAAGAATTAGACAAACATGATATCAACTATAATCCAGGGTAATGCATTTTGAAATTAATATAAATATTATTAATTTAAATGAAGTGGTTTTGTAGAGTATTGTTTCAATCTGTTGTTTATACACCTGAAAATGATAGAGTACAGTTTTGTCTCAGTATGGAATATTTAAATAGTACATTCCAACTAGCTCACCATGCCTAGCTCGAATCCTTTAGGTCGTAAAACGAATGCTATCTAATTTACAATTGTACTTAATCTAGATCAATCTGTGATGTATGCAAACAACAAATATATGTGCATATATTTCATCAGTATTTATGCATAACAAGAAACATTTAGATAGGTGAATTAAATGAAAAAAATAGTTAACTGAGAATTAGACAAAAAAGCTTCATTATTATTATTACTTGAAACCATTTCATTCATTGCATTCATTTCATTCACACACAAATACAAAGAAACAAACCTGTATATCTATGGATATAATTGAGTTATTTATTCATTAATCCATTAATACAAGCAATTAATTAGTTAATTAATTAATTAACTAATTAATAGGATGAACAAAAAAAAAAAATCTAAATTAGTAATAATGCTAATAGTTCGATCAATTTTATAGTTCAATCATGATGAAAACTTTTCGTCATTCACTCATACTCACCTTTACATTTTTTTCTTTCTTTTGCTTGCTCTCTTTCTCTTCCTATCTCCATTATCTACACATATACAAACATACAGTCAATATTATTCACTCTACTATCATTATCATTGTTTTCTTATTCATTTTCTTCTATACACTATCCTATTTCTTTTTTCGTGTCTTTTCTTTGCTTATAGAAATATAACTTCAATTAAAGAATTGTATTTTTGTTTTCATTCTTAATTATTTCAATATAGTTCATGAACTGAAAAGATTTGTTCAATCCTAATCTTTTATTTATTTTGTTCTTGTGTTGTTTATAATTCATTGTCTATAACTTCTTTCTATTATTATTATTATTATTATTATTCATATTATTGAATGTTTCGCATAGATACTCACAGACAGTCATACAGATACAAGTCAACACGCAAACACGTGCTGAATCCTCTCTACGTTAAACTTTATTCACCTTTCTCTTAAAATGAATTTGTTAAATCATCTCCATTTTGTTCAGCTTTTCTTCTCTTTACCTTTTAGATCAAGTCCCTTGCTCTTTTTTTAAAAAAGAAATTTTATTCTTACGTTTTGTCTAAATGAGTTAATAATGCATGTATGTGTGAATGTGTGCTTATAGGCATAGATTGAATGTGTTCTTCGTGTTTTCCTCATTACGTTAATTTTGTTTTTTCATTTTATTTCCTTTATTCATTTATTGTATTCACATTACAGATACTATGACTTTATCATTTATGCATAAAGTAGTAATTTGGCTTTGTATATAATGAAAAATTGATTTTAGTATTCTATTTGTCCGTCAACTCAGTTTATTAGCCATTAAGGTAAAAATTGCTATTAGTAGTGCTTTTTTTGTTCTTTTCATTTTTTAATTTTTTTTTTTAGAACAAAGAAATCATTGGAGAGTTGTACATTTACAGAATGTATTCATCAGTTAGATGTTTCATCCCTTTAACTCTTATAGCATGTATGTATGCATATATATATATATATATATATATATATATATATATATATATATATACAGAGAGAGAGAGAGTTATGGTTAAATGAACTATGAATACGGTCCTATTTTCCATTCTGTCACTAGTGAATTACATTTGTGTAGTGTTTATTATTATGTTTCTCAATGAGTTATTAGATAATACATATTTATCATGTGATACGATGAAGTGTACATTAATAATAATAATAATAATAATAATTAATATATGTATTATTTTGACATAAATCTGTGTAATGAAAGTTTGAATTATAAATATGTTTGTCATTGGGTTCCTTAGTACTTTATGCATACTGTTTATATTATTATTACTATTATTATTATTATTATTATTATTAGTGACATATATATTGTACTGTATCTGACAGTTTGCTCAAAAGTAGAATACTGTATTGTGCATAGACATAAAAGTAATTTGCATTCTTATTATGTATCAAAAAGATTAGTTGTTCTATCAAATTGTATACAATAGACGTAGAATGAATGTATAAGCTCAAACTATGGAATAACTTATGTGATATAAAAGTTTTATTAGTTTCTTATTCACTTCTATATATTTCATTATAAGAAAGCTAAAGCAATCCTAATTGGTTACGAGTTAGGCAAGTGAAGCAGTATATTGTTTGATAAAATCGAGATTATGAACAGATTTAAAATTCATCGAATATCTTTGTATGCAGTAATCTTAATGTGTATTCATTGTTTCATTTATACAAGTCAACTATTCAGTTTCAAGAATATTATACAACTAATTAGACGGTAGAGTATTTCAGTAATAGCTGAACTACATTTTGGTGAAGAGTTTAAATGCTTTATAATTTTTTCTTTATAGTAGCTAATCAACAATGATCTGGCAAATCAGAAACCAATCATAGATCACCTGTTGTAATAGCTACATATGACTTATAAAAACGTTAGGTAAATTGATTTCCAGGAACTTATTTTTAACACTACAAAGTGGAATGTATGTTGTGCAACATGTCAATTATTATGTTCATGCTAAGGAGACAATATATGGCACAAATTAACGCTGTGTCTAACAAACACTAAACTTAAACTAACCACATAGTCAACAAAACCGTGTTCTTAACCTCAACTTTAGTACAATCATAATCCTGAATGTCACACAAAATTAATTTAATGGTGCATAAAAATCTATTTGAGGTCTTATAAATGATTTTTCAATCAGGGTGTTTTGTACTTATATGAAGATGTCTTTGTTTCTTTGAATTACACGCACAGAAGTCTATATTCATCATGGATAATTGCATTAATTAAAAAATTTCTTTATATTCATCACAAATTGGCTCCTTTCTTGAGATAAAATATTGAATCAGATATACTGACTCCTGATTGGCTAAAACGATATGGATTCGTAAAGTTGATTGGCTCAATTGTTTACTTAAATTCTCATTGGCTAAAATAAATATTCATCGAGAACATTTTAAGAATCATTCAAACTTATCCTTACACAGTACTTCAGCCTATACAATAATCTCTTTGATCTATATGAATGTCTAAGTATAACTTGCCAATTCATAAAAACTACACTCTATTTAGATTCATTATTTTTTAATTAACTATCTGGAGCTTTTTCCTTACTTTACAATGGGTTAATAAATGCCAATCTTGGAAACATAATTAAAACAGTTGTTCCGTGACATCTTTGTCTTCCTGTCAGTAATTAGAAAACCTTATAAGAAAGTATGTGTGCAATGAGGTGAAAATAACTAAACAAACGACAAGTAGGTACATTTGAATGACAGTAAACATGGAAACTAAATAAAATATACAATCAGTCGTAATAAGTTGTTAATAATATGTAAGGAAAACTATGAAAGAAATGATAATAGCTGTCTTTAAAATTGTACTGAGAAGGGAGATAACCATAAATATCAGTGATGTTATGGTAAATAATGATAATAAAAGAGCTGTCTTAAACATTTCGATTCTAGAATACTCGATTGTGTATCATTGTCCGTCTAGATAAAAATCAGAGGAAAATCTACTTCCTTAATACATAACTTCATGTAACTAAGTATTACCGTGGTTCAACTCAGTTAATTTAAGGTGGTTTGAACCTTGTTCTTGAAATTATTAAACATAGATGACTTCGCTAAGTTACACTTTTATTGAAATACAGTGATAATCAGTAACTGGAGACATGGCACTAGATCATAGCATGATACTCGACTTGGTGGTAATTTTCAGTCTTCATTATCAATAAACATTCAGCAGACGTTTCAATTTCAATCGACTTTTGTTTCCTAAGCAAGCCAATAAAAAGAAAACTAATGACATTTATCTGTTTGCTTTTATACATATGCAGGGGTTCAAAGCCATTTGACTACTAATACAATCATTTCAGAATATTGATTATTAAAGAACTTGAATAAAAATTTGATTAGTATCTACATTTTTCTAGATTTAATGAAGCTGTCATAGAGTATAACGAAAAGCTAACTCTATGTATTCACAAAACGGTTTTATATAACGTTCTTCATGAGTCTAGTTTACTCAAATATATTATTATCTTTGACTGAAAACAATATATCTAAAGATACTTGATGTTCTGGAGAAACAATCATAAGTACATACTAAAAGTCTGACAGAGTTCAAACTGTAACTCAATAAACTCACTTTATTCAACAAAAGCCTTGAAAATAAGTATTCCAGTTAGTATAAATTGTCAGAATATTGATGAGAGGTAACCATGTTAACAAAGTTGAAATAGCAAAAATGCCTAATCAAATTCATCATTTGTTATGCCTTTTTTTTTTCGTCTTAAGTGCTATAATTACCATCATTTTAATGTCTAAGAGTTAAGTAGTGAAGTGTTATAGGCACTTAGAAAAGTCGACTTTCCACTTACTTTCTATTGTTTTCCTTTTCACCTTTATCAAATTCACTTATTTATGTCGCCAATATAGAATTAATACATTTTAAGTAGTATTAATAAGGTAGAATTAATTGAAATGAATGTAATGTTTGCTTTGTTTAAAAATTTATTTCATAGTTACCTACTATTACAAATGATCATAATCATTCACTTAGAATGCTAAAAAATAGAAACTAATATGAAACATCATTTGTCTAACTTTGTTAATGAAAAAAATCAATTTTGACTGAATTGGAAATATCAACCGTTAGGAGGCGACTCAGTAGTTCAGCCGTAAAAAACGTTCGCCGCGGCGCCAGAGGATCCTGGGTTCGATCCCCGATGGGGTAATGGATGCGTATTGCTGAGTTGTCCCATACTGGGACGAAACTGCTGTCCTGTGTTACCAGATGATCAATGGTTGTCTGATTCAGATCAATTCATGATATCAAAATCAACAATCGTTTCTTAAATTTCTTTATATCATCTAATTTTACAGTCGGTTGTATAAACATACATATGAACGGTAAACTTCTAAATGAAATGACTGATGGATTAGTTAATTTATTAGAAAGTTGTCTTTCAACAATAATATTATCAAATTAAGTAGTATAATTTTAGGATAAAATAACTATTTGTGTATTATAACTTAAGCTTGATTTGTGTGAATATGTAGGGTATACAACAAATGAAGTTATCTATTTGAAATCCATTAAAATGGGTCAACATATATTAATGTAATTTGTATAGCTGTAAGCTGTCAGTTACAGTCTATACATCCGCATACTTTTATTAATGATTCAACTATGAAACGGAGTAGATTAAAGAGGTTAAAAGGTTATTAGGGATAATTTTCATTGTGCACAGTAATACAGACTTAACACATTACATAAATAAAAAATGGCATGTTTTAAATGAATTCTCAAGAGATTCGATTATTAAACATAAGCTTATTATTTAGTTAAAACGTAACTGTATTGTCCAGTTGATTTTCTTATGAACTGTGTTAATCTCCGTTGGTATATCGTAAATTCTAATCAGACAGCCTTGATGCAGTGGTAGTTTATAAGTATGAACTATGTTAGATTTTGGATTTCAAATTTAAGCAAGATGAATGTTTCATCCTATTCGAGACCATTTAGTGAATGTATCTACATCATAGTATCAATGTCCACACCACGACTTGGACTCATTTCATTTAGTGTCAAGTGCTCGCCACATTAACTAATAGACTGCTGACACAAAAAAGGCAGAATTCGAGTCTCAAATAGGACGTAACTTCAGTTCTGGACCATACTTGTCAGCCACATTTCAACTTAAATCACATTGCCACCATATACAGTATGTAACTTATTCCTTTAATGTCGTTGTAGAAAAGTTTCCTCTCCAAAGTGAACTTTATTTAGAGTAAGATGTCATAAATTCCAGAAGGATATATTCGATTGCAGATAAAAGTCAATGTTGATAACTAAACCCAAGAACATTATATACTCCACATGATACTCATGTAGTGATTATGTTAAACTCTGATGATTAATAATAATCACTAAATATTATCTTATCATTTTAAAATGAATTTCAACTGTTTGCTAAAAATATGCAATGTTTATGTAGTCAGTAATGACCAATGTGACGTCTCTGTGGTGATCATCAAATGGCACCTATCAGGCTGTAATGAAACCACTTGTTTCAATGATTCGATGTAGTAGGTATCAGGTTGAGATGGAAGGTTATTCATTCTAAAACTAAGTAAAAGAACAACACACTAGTCAATATTTGGTGATCAGTTAGCATAAATATTACAACACTATGGGTGATCAATAGAGGCTTGAATATGTAACTAGGATAAGCTTGTATTTTCCCGTTGATTTGTAATGAAATGAAACTGGCCAGTCTCTGTTGCCATATGTGCATCCTGAGCGGATTGCCTCGATATGGCGTTATTACACAAGTTAAATATTTAAGTTGGATTGTGACTGGCAAGCGGAATCCAGGACGCGCGTTTCGTCCTATTTGGGACTCATCGGCTGGATGTACCTGCATCTGAATGTTGATGTTCACACTGGAATTCGAACACTCAAGTGTGACTGTCTGGACACAGTAGTCTAGTGGTGAACGCGGTGGCGTTCAACACGAAACGGACTGAGTTCGAATCTCAGTGTGAACATCAACATTGTGATGCAGGTACATCCAGCCGATGAGTCCCAAATAGGACGAAACGTGCGTCCTGGATTCCGCTTGCCAGTCACAATCCAAACTTAAACATATAGAGGCTTGAATAGTTATGCAGCATGAGGCAATTTCAATTATGTTAACATAACAGGTATAATTGCCAGTTACCATGGAGCATAGATCAAGCACTATCTTCTGATGAATACTCATAAGCCAACTTTAAGACATACGCATTTCATTTCTATACAATTTTTGTTAGGTTAAATCAATAAATGAAGAGTTGTTAAAATTCAATAAACACCAGACAGCTCTTAAGTTTGGACTTTAAACTTTTCAGCAGTGAGTACCCACAGCATTTTCAAGTCTCACTTTGAATACTTTATTTCGGAGTAAACTAGACCCTAATTAAGTCACATTTTTAACTTTTGTTAACAATTTCATCCACTGATAACTATCTAGGTTGATTCCATATACCGTTTACTTTCTCATAAGCAATATCAATATGGATTTTACACACTAGTGGATACAGTTATTTTTGAAGTATTTATCACTCTTCAGAACTTGGTTACATGTTTTAACTTTATTTATTAGCAGTTTAGTAATTTAGATTAACCTTCAGGATGAAATTAGAGTTTTTTTAGCAAGGTCGTTGCTTTACAGCATAGGTGTATTAACCCCATGCCCAACCCTTCTCCTTTATCCGGGCTTTAATCCGGCAGTGAACTTAGGGGGCTCCAGGCAGATCGTGAAGACTGCAACATCTGAAGACACTCTCGGAATACAGTGGATAACATCGATGCAACTAGATAACTTGGACTTTGTAAATGACCTAGCTCTTCTATCCTACACATAGTATCAAATGCAGGTGGAGACGCACAGTGTAGTAACAGCCTCGGGAGCAGTAGACCTCAACATACACAAAGGGAAGAGCAAGATCCTTCAATACAAAACAACGAACACTAACCCAGTTACACTTGACGGAGAAATTCTGGAAGATGTAGAAACCTTTACACACTGGAGCAGCATCATCGATAAAAGTGAAGGGTCCGATGCAGATGTGGAGGCGTGGATCGGAAAGGCAAGGGCAGCATTTCTACAGCTGAAAAACATCTGGGACTCAAACCAACCGTCAGTCAACATTAAAGTCAAAATTTTTAAGTGGATAATGCTTGATGGTAGCATATACTCCGCGTGGGGTAGAAGGTATTGATTGACTGATTGATTGATCAGGATGAAATTACTTAGTTGTATTGAAACTCCTTATTTTAAGTTCCATCTATTAATGTTCAGGTTGACTAAAAGAGATGCATGAAACATCTTCCTGTCCCTCTGTATGAAAATCTTGGTAGACTATTAAATTATCGTTCCATGTTATAGTGAATTATACTGAAGGAGTATACTAAACAGGTTAGATCAGTTTTGAATATAATACGAACCATTGTTCGGAAATTCAATTACTATTGATCTGAGTCGCAAAACAAAAACTTGACAGATATGTAGAATAGTATACCTGACTCATATCATCAGTATAAATTAAATGTAACCAATGCATTAGTCGAATAGTATATCAACATATTTGTTCATAAATATCATATGACAATTTTAAGAACATTTTATTATTATACTTCACAGTTTATGTACACTTTTAGAACTCTTATTGAAACACTTGACAAGTGTTATGTTGATGCATGTTTACTTATGTTCCATGAAGTTCATTAGTATTTCTGAGTGAAAAAAACTACAAATGACAGAATCCGAAAAAAAAAATTATGATTAGTTCTAATTAAGAATAAAAAGACCTTAACAACATCTAAGTGATCATCAAGTAGAAAACGATATAAAATTTCATAGTTCTTCATGGATGTCAAATATTGTTACTTAGAGTGTTTTTAATTTCCACTAACTGATACTTAAGATTACGCCCGTTAGTCTGTATTGCTACACTTGCATTATAGTCTACAGTTATAAACTATGGTATAAATGGTAGGTGACCAGAAGTGTAATCCAGGAGGTATTTATGAACATCTATACTTTGACATAAGTACACCTTACTAATAAATCCAAAATAGTGTCAAACATTCGCTAGCCATACATCATATATACTTATTATTACTGATTTAACTTACAAAACAACACTCTCAATCAAATAGAACTCAAGATCAACAATATAAACCATATTAATAATTTTATTTTACCATATTTTCATAAAATGTTTAAGACAAAACAAATACAAGCATGAAGTAAGATATAAATAGGAACTTACGAAGTTCTTTTGTTATAAAATTGACTTTATTACTTGGATCGGACATTCCTAATAGATTACTGACTGCACAAACTTCTACTAAATACATTGTATATGGTTTTAAATCAGTCAATTTATACTGTAATGCACCATGTAAATGAAATTGTCTTGCTGGAATATCAGTTAATTGTTTTTTATTAGTAATTGTTTGTCCATTCTCTAATTCATATAAGAATAATGTATATGAATCAATAGTACGTGGTGTAGTTTGTTGTGTATCCATTGATTGTTTAGCAGGTAACCATTGAAGAAATGCAAATGTTGGTCCTTTTTCTAAACATATTAAATCAGTCGGTGGTGGTGGAACTTCTGTAAATAAATAAATAAAAATATCTACTATGATTTTTGTATTTAAATTTATCGAATTAATAAATATGTTACAATTAGGGGGTTTGTGGAAATAGTAAACTGTCAATTTTGGTCCAATGGTAAAGCGTTCACCGAGAAACCATAGTGTTCTGGGTTCGATCCCGGATGGGGTCGTAGATGCTCACTGCTGAGGAGTCCAATACTAGGGCGAAACAGCTGTCTAGTGCCTTCAGGTGATCAGTGGTTGTCTGATTCAGATCAATTCGTGATACCAAAATTGACTGGTAATAAGTATGTACTGAACGATTGCACAAATATATGCAAATATAATAAGATTTAAGAATGTACAACTTCAAATGAATTGAAGCATCTTTAATTTGTTGGAAGCTGATCAACTGTATATGAATACTTAATTAAATAGCCATTTAAAGGTGAAACATTGACAGTTTGATCATATGTTTATTTTGCATATTTTATTTGGATCCAAATTCAGACAAGTCTTATAAAGTGGAATATCACTGCGGTAAACTAATTCACATTATTTTCAACTACAATTTATTAACTTTACTAGACAGTAATCAGATTTATATGAGGAATTTATCATACTTAAAGTGAATCAGATATAGTATAAGTTTAATGTCACGAATTAGTCTGAATTAGACAACCATTGACAATCAGGAATCACTGGATAACTGACTCATACTAATATAGGGCCTTTCATCAGTGCATACCCCTAGATCCAATCGAAGACCCAAGACCTTCTAGATCTTCAGTGAACGCTGTAATATCAGACCATTGATCTGGCTCCCAGCGGTTAGTCTTTTTAACTCAATCAATATGTGATTTATTTACGTGGCATCATTCACAGCCATCGGTAAGTAACTGTCTCACACCAAACGTGGCTGAACTCCACTGGTCACATCTCACTAAAAGTTTAGTAATTACCTCTACAGGTGAACCACTTGTGAGCTGTGACTAATTGTATCTGAGTGTTGGGGAGATTGTTAAATGGTCAGTAGTTATATAATTCAGATGAAATTAGTGATATTGGGTTAAAATTTAGCAATCTCCACAACACTCAATTACATTAAAGTGAAATACACTTTAGTTAGTAAAATGCATTTAATTTAACTAGGACTGAGAATTCATGAATGCTATAATGTAGGGTGTTTTCAATTCTTTAAAAATATAGTGTATGAGGTCAGCCGCCGTAATAAGTACATGGTACCAGACACATATTAATTTCAGTTGGGTACGTTTGAAAACCAGGGCAACTTGGACGGCTTTCTCGTACTATTATGGGACTCCTTAAAATTAGGTACACATACCAAAAGAAAATCAAACTCAAGATCTCTGTCTCACGATGAATTTGTAACTATCAGTACGTCTGGGTCAGGATTCCATTTTATGAATTTCTACTCTAATCATTTTGTGGCATTGAGCACTGAAGAGAATTATCTCACTCATAAAATATCTAAATTACATCAGTCGGTATTTAAATGGATTCCGTTATTAGGCAGATCATTTAATCAACACAACTCCTACAATCTTTTATCCTTTGTATTGGTAGTTCACTTTAATGGCAGTCGTTCATGACATGTTAATTTCCAATGAAAGCTGTTTTTATGAGCTTGACTAACAAAATACACCAACTTAGACTATTGTTCGAAATATACACGAAACTACGATACTTATTAAGCAATCATAAACTTTATAGCAGAATACAGGAGAACATAAGAAATCTAGTGATTATGGAGTCAATCGTTATAGTTTCATTTCATTATGATGCTAATTTCTTTATTTGGTGGTATAACTAGCTCATTAAAGATAAGCGAATGCATTTTGTGTACTTAGTTCCCTTTATTGATTTGAGGGCACTATGATCAACAAATAGAATAGAATAAGATGTAGTTCGTTAGTTTCTTCACTGCTGTTTACAACCGTTAATAAATCAAAGTTAGTTTGCAAAATACACTTATAGAAATAACTTTGACTGACAGTTGTGAAGACGCTTTGCCTAGATAGTGTAACAGGATATATCCAAATAGAGAATAATTGAAATTACAATTAGGGGAGTTTGTAGAGATAGTTAACTGTTTAATTCAATTTCGATATCACGAATTGATCTGAATCAGACAACCATTGATCACCTGGAAGCACTGGACAGCTGTTTCGTCCTAGTATCAAACTCCTCAGCAGTGCGCATCCACCACCCCATCGGGGATCGAACCCAGGACCTTCTGGCTCCGCGGCGAACGTTTTACCGTTGGACCACTGAGCCGACTCCCAACGGTTGATATTTCCAATTCAGCCAATTCGTGATACATTGCGCGACCTCCTCTATGCCATTGGTGAGTTACTGCCTCACACCCGACACGGTTGAACTCTACCGGTCACGTCTTCACACTAGAACTCCAGGAATTACTTCAAGGGGCTAGTCACTGGTGAGCTCATGTTAATTACAATTAGGAGAGTTTGTAGAGATAGTTAACTGTTTAATTCAATTCCAGATGATCAATGGTTGTCTGATTCAGATCAATTCGTGATATCAAAATTGAATTAAATAATTGAAATGTTGAAATATTATATTAGATACAGAAAAAATTAAAGATAACTAATCATATGAAAGGGTCTCGAAATAAATGGTTATGTAATTGAGAAGTTGGAGTAAAATGCCTGGAGCTTAGATAGTTTGAAAAACAAAATTACTGAAGTAGAGGAGTGTCGAGAACTGATATGACAATACAATCAAATGGAAGAAAGTGACAAAGGTTATTTACTAAGTTAAATAAAAAGTATGCACCCAAGATATAGTGAAGATTAACAGTTGATTAAATTTGAACACACTAATGAATTTTCTCTCCTAATAGCTAAAGCATTAACACACTTCAAAAGCCTGGAATCTGGATATCAATTAAAGGGATTAGTGGTGTCTAGTTGATGTTTTGTGCCTGATATATGTCTAAAAATTGAACTACTAAGTGCTTTCATTCGTCCTAATAAAAGGCTTTTTGGAAGATATTTAAAATATTTAATGTATGCACTTATTTCTTATCACCTGATGTCTTTGTATATTTCTTGATACAACTAAGAGTAACACTTAAAGCATAATTGTCTGTATTCGTCTGCATAATCTAGCTTACTGTCAGATGTAAAATGAATAAAGATGAGTTAATTACTGACACTAGTTATTGTCGTCTCATTTGGACAAATTCTTTTATGTACCGTTATCGTTATCTGGTGACTAAGAGGCATATTTTAGCATTTATCAAGTCATCTATTACTTGCTTAATAGTACATATTCTTTCAACTCAACAAAATAGTGCTTTAACTTAAGCTTTCTTGAAACCTTGCCAAACAAATACTATTGAATCTTAAGTAAAAGTAGATTATCTAAGTAGGATAACAAGAGGATGTCATTATAAAGTCGAAAATATACGAATAAATAAATCTTGATTTCTCCCTGATTTGCAGCCACTTGTTAACTGACGCCAGGTTTCCGAGTATCCTCATCTAATCGAAGGTGGAAGAGATTACTTTGATATAGAGTGGTTTTACTTGAATTGATTTGTTGGTTTGATTTTATTTGTCACAGAATCATCTCACTTCACTAGGCTTGAATATTGAGAACAGATTAGTCATTTTGTCGTAGAATGGGACTTCTCAGCAGTGCACATACTTAACTAAAACAGGAAATCACACTCAAGGCCTTCACATGTTGAGATATGGATTTAATAGTTAATAACAACGGGAAAAATAAATTTTGAATTAGGATGGTTTGGTGGAGTTATGCATTGGGTCTAATTGCCTTTGCTTATCACATTTTGATATTGATTGAATATCACTGAAAATTAGGAATAATTGGACAGGTGCTTTATCATAATTTGAAACTCCTCAGTACTTCATAACCTTCATTCTACACCTGAAACCAACCCAAGGACTTCAGGTATCATTGAGAATTCATAATCAAAACTACACTATTGGACTGACCGGTGCTAAATCGTAGAATTCCTACCTCACTCATTTTGTGATACATCACTACTATCAGTCGAGGCCACTGGTGATAACTATTTCATTCATGACATACGTAAGCACTAATCATGACTTCTCAATAGAATTTCAGTTAAATCATGAATTTAGTCACTAATAAACTGATTATTTTAATTGAACTGAGTTGGTTTTATGGAGATTAAAGAAGTGGGAATTCTACCATTGGACACTAGCCGGCTCATTAGTGTATATGATTTAGCATTTATCTTGAGACCTCGGGGTTTGATTTCACTGTAAAATCGAGGGTGTGCACATTCAAGGCTTCCCATACTGGAGCGAAACAACTGTTTAGTGCTTTCTAATTTTCATTGGTACCCAATTAACATTAATGTATGATGAATAGAAACAACCAAAAATCAAATTTGTTTTTTTTTTTCAAAATGGTTAGTTGTTATACCCTAAAAAAACTTTTATTTATTTAAGTGCTGATTATTTTTACTTTAAATTATTATAAAAATAAAAAAAAATTAAACAAACTGGTTTTTAAAATAAAAAAAAATTATTTTTTATTATCAAAAAACTCAATCAATATTTTTGTTATTTGACACTATGTAAAAATATTTTAGTTTTCTATTCTTTCTTTTTTTGTTTTTATCTATGTTGTTTTTCAATTGAGATGGTTATTTTTGTGGAGATTGGTTATTTTATTTGATTGAATATATCACAGATTGATGTTGGCAGGGTACCATTGAAAACCAAGGAGCACTGGACAGCTGTTTCGTTCTAGTGTGGAACACCTCAGCAGTGCCAACCCTAGATTCCCTACCAAGGGCTTCAGTTTGACGGCGAACGCCCAACCATCTGCACCACTGGGTCGGCATCCAGTGGTAGAATTCCCACTCTCATCAATTTGTGATATATATAGCACGACGATCATCCATTGTCATTCGTGGTAACTGTCTCACTCCCGACAAGTCTGAACTCCACCAGTCACAACTTCTCACTAGAGCTTCAGGAACATTCTGGAGTTAGTCACAAATGAGTTCATTATTATAATTCAACTGGGATGGTTATTTTTGTGGAGATTGGTTATTCCATTTGATTGGATATATATTGGATATATTTTATTTTCATTTTTTTTCATTTTTTTAAAGAAGTAAACAAAAATACAACTGAATTGTGTTACTTATTTATTTTTTATGAAAATTAAGAAAACAAATTCACTGATTGACTACAATTGATATACAGTGAATAGAAATCAATTAAAATAATAATCAATTAGAGTGGGATAATCTAAGTGTAACTTAATTGTTTGTTGCTAACTGATTCAAATAAAAATTATGTGATAAGTAATATCAAGTGATTTCAGAGTGAATGCCAACATTTATTGATTGAGTAATGAATATTTAATGAGAATTTGTAAAAGCCGTGTATCATTATTGTAGGATCGCCATACGATTTTTGAATTAGGAACAACATAAATAAGCTAACAATATTGTTTTCAATTAGACCATCATCAGGGTTAATCTCCTACACATCACTGAAGCCATGGAAATTCGGGTAACACCCCCCCCCCGAGTTTATGTTTTCAAAATAAATGTGTAATACGCATATCCCATTAATTACCGTATAAAACTTAATTAACAGAGTACACAATTCCTTACACCCTTTACTGTTTCTTTGTTCATACTCTACGCTTTTCATAGCTCTTCTTCATTATCTGTTTAATTGACCACATTATTTTCACACATAGATTTAAACAAGTATTATTGTTTAATTGGGATGATTACTTTTGTGGAGACTGGTTATTTAATTGATTAAATATGTTACAGATTGATTTTGGCAGGGTATCAGTGAAAACCAGGGAGCAATCAAATAAATAACCAGTCTCCACAAAAATAACCATCTCAATTGAATTATAATAATGAACTCATTTGTGACTAACTCCAGAATGTTCCTGAAGCTCTAGTGAGAAGTTGTGACTGGTGGAGTTCAGACTTGTCGGGAGTGAGACAGTTACCACGAATGACAATGGATGATCGTCGTGCTATATATATCACAAATTGATGAGAGTGGGAATTCTACCACTGGATGCCGACCCAGTGGTGCAGATGGTTGGGCGTTCGCCGTCAAACTGAAGCCCTTGGTAGGGAATCTAGGGTTGGCACTGCTGAGGTGTTCCACACTGGAACGAAACAGCTGTCCAGTGCTCCTTGGTTTTCAATGGTACCCTGCCAACATCAATCTGTGACATATTCAATTATTATTGTTATCATTATTATTGTTTTGACAAGTTTGGTTTTAAACCATTTTGACGTGCAGCCAACCTATAATTGCTCTTATTTTTCTAATGTCAAAATATGTAAACATGTTGTTGTTATTATTTTTCTTATTACTACTACTACTAATTTGCCACCTTTCACCTACCATGATTATTTACGTAATCCATTTGTTTCATTTTAATCATTGACTCACAAGTGCCTTGAATGATTCAGTAATTTTCATATTTGTACATAAATATTGCTGCGTATTAGAGTGAAGCCTGATGATGATCTCCTGTGCACTAACAATTTTTCTAGGAACTGAAGCTACAACCCAAAAAAATCTCGTAACTGTCCTCTCATCATTAGAACATTTATCGTGATGACTATCTAATATCTATGTTGATATCTCTTGCATTACGTAGTGTTGTTGATTTCGTTTAATGATAAATTTTATTAGAACCAACAGAATTCATCTTATGATGTAATTGTTTTAGGTTCGCATTTTAGTGTAGTCGTAGATATACATTGCATTGAGAGGAGTTTCGAACCTACATAAAATATATACCCTGAGCCTTTAGGTTCGAATGTTGACAAAAACAATCGGACAATTTTTAAAAATTTGATTATCTTTATCACGAAAAACATACAATTACAACCTGTAACATTAACGTCATTAGAGTCACATCAAAATAACTCTCAATCTAAGATATTAATAGACTTTATGTCACCTATATTCCTATTCTTTATTTTCTACCTATAGTTCACAAAATAATGATGCCATTAAGGCCTACTTCAACATGTTAAGTTCACTGACTGACTCAATATCTAAGTTGTCTGTGAAACTATTAAAATTATCACATTCAGACTTCATCATATACAGTATAAACGAGAGGATAAATGACGTACACTGAATATCCCAGTCAATTTTATCTCTGAACATAACTTCTCTGCTTACAGATATTCTGTTATTGGAAACAGTCGATGATAAATATCAACAACTAGTTAAAAGGAAAGTAGGTTTACTTTTATCGCGGGATAAAATGAAAGGGTTATGACTTCACTACGCAATCAACATTCGTTTTAAGTTTAATAACGAAATGCTTAGACAAGAATATGAAGTTGTAGTTAAATTAGAAAGTAAGTAATTACACGGTGCGTTACCTAGAACTTGATTATTATTGTCGGTGCATAGATGATACTTTAAATGCTACAGTAGAGTATATGCAAACGAACTGTGATCAACTGACTACCATTCATTCTGTGACTAAATTCAGCTTTGCAGGTAAACACGAGAACTGACTAATCTTCCTAGATGTTTCTTTTTAGAAGGACATAAAAGTCTTAAAAAGAAACATATTCGTAAAGGACACCTGTACAGGTGAACATTCTCAGTTCAGAAATTTCATATTGATACACCACAATGGAAATCTGACAAATTGTCTTAAACTATGAAGTCAGATAATCAAGTTCGGGTCTTAGTATAAACAAAGACATAGAAAAATTAAATAACGTCCTATAAAATAATAAACGTCTATTGAATATCATTAAGAAGTACCAGACTGAACAGAAGAATGGGGTAAATATTAAAACTGTCGGTAAGAAAACCTTGTACGTACGACTTAGTTTAAAATAGGTTATTGCCAGCGACATTCTAGCAGATTGACTTAGTCTGTCGAATACAGGTTTGATACAGAAAAGATAAAACCTTCAACACACATTTATCATCATTAATACAACAAGTTAAGGATAAAATACCGAATATGGTTATTTTAATTTACGTAAATCAGTTGAACATCATCTGTATAGCTTATTGCAAGCGCTATACTCGGAAGTCCTTGTCCTTGCCCATGAACACATATAGATATGGTTGCATAAATGAATAAGGATGTAAATTTATGTTGCCATCATATCTCATCTGGTAGACAATGGGTAACAAATGAAAATGGATTCTATCTCCGTTTAGTGCTGTTCTAATTAATCTACGCAGCGAAGAAAGATTGCACCTCGTTTTTTTATTAAAACCGTCAGGATAAACTTTAGCAAACTAAACCCTTGCACACTGAATATGTATTTAACCTCTTTGTCTATCATCGCTTACCGCCAAGTTATCCAGCTACATTTGTTTGTTAGAAGCTCCTACCTTAAAAACTATCTCTTCTGTCCATCTTTCTTATGCTTGACTCCTAACTACACATTCCTACTCAATTTACGTTTATTTTTTTAACAATATTATCATATCTACCCTGACAATAACTATTATGACAACAAACGCAGCTTAATTTTAGACCTCTTATGCATTGATTTACTTTAGAACTGGATGTAACTCAACATCATATAACAACTTTCTCCCACCCTTTTATAAATGACTTTTCAACTTTACGACAGGTAAATTTTAGATGAATTTAATCAGTAATCGATGTAACAGTTCTCTATTTAGAAATATTCCACTTGTTTACTTGTCTCATTCACTCGTAACATAATTATATATGAATTAAGGTGGTTTTATGGAGACTGGTATCAAGTTTAATCTACACAAAAACATCTCACTTCAGGCACAGTAATCGATTCACTAGTGACTAGCTTTAAGATCCACTTAAAATTTAAGTGAGAAGTTGTGACTGATGGAGTTACTCATGTCTGGAGTGAGACAGTTATCAACAATTGTATCGACTGATCGTAATGCTATATCAGGAATTAATTGAGGCGGAAATTCTACCAGTAGACGCCTTCTGGTTCAGTAGTACAGTTGGTTAAGATTTTGCTATTAGACTTGAAATTCATGGGATGGCTTAGAGAGTGGAATGTAGGCTGCGAACCACAGTGGCATCTCAAACCAGGATAAAACAACTATCCAGTGTGTGTTATTTTCTATGATGCCTAATTTACATCAATGTACAACTAATACGATCAGCTATATTTAAACATGCTTGATATTCGGTTAATAAGTGAAGTGTCTGATGATAAAGCTTTGTTTTGTTAAAACATATCTTTACTATATGAATATGTTTTCTCCAATTGATGGTATGAAATATGTTAGCTTATTTTTGATAAATTATGTGTTCTTAATGAATTACATGATATTTTTGCCAGATTGAAATTCCTAGTTGAATTGTCGATACATGTTAACAATCTAGTGTATTGAATAGACTCTAATAACACTCGTAATGTTTTGTTTGCTTTGACTTTCTTTAATGACTATTGTGTTTCAAACATATTTGACAAAAGAATAAACCTATGATACACTGTAACAATCATGGTAACTTATATGGTATGCCTTTTAATCAAATTTAGCATTAATCTAAACTACGTGAAATTATATCCGACGACTTCATTTGTTTTTGATGTGGTGGAGAGACAAAAAAATATCTGAAAGTTGAGGATGTTCCTTTGTAAATGTATCCTTTGTTGGTTCACACAATAAATTCTAATCTTTATCTTATGTAGTATTCATACCTTATGTTGTATAACACTGTTACACAAGTTTTATATATTCCCGAACGATATTTTAGTGAAATAAGTAGTAATGACTTAAAAATGGCAGGTTAAATGAATTTAATATTCCTTTAAAATTTATTTACTAAGCACTGCATACCGATTATTTGAATTCGAACAGGATGTTGTACAGTCCCTAGACTGTTATTTGCTTCACAAATATACCTAGCAGGTTCTGTAATATCTGCTAAATATAATGTTGATACGCCTTCAGTAAATTCTGTAATCGATCGTTCACTATCCGTAAGCCATCGAGTAGTTGGTATTGGATTTCCTGCAGCACGACACGTTAAATTAGCATTATGTCCAAAACGTACTCCAATTTGATCCATTTTATCAATTATCTTCGGTACAAAATAAGTATCTATAATGTAATAATACACAATAAAGAATAAGCAAGAAAATATTCAGATAACTTAGCTTTGATAACTTAGAAATAGTTTGAACAAACATTGATAAGCAAAAAAAACAGTATCACCTATCATTTTGGTAAATATAGTTTCTATGGGAATTATAATCATTTAAGAACATATGATAGAATATTGTTCTTCAAATAGACGGATTTCAATTTTTTAGTTTTAGTTACTTTATGAAAACGTAGGTCAATAAGATGGTTACTGTTTTTGATAATAAGTATGTTGCGTTGAACGGAGTAAAGAGTCTTGGTGATTCATTGATTCTCTATCCAATTAACTGGCAACTAGTTTAATAAAGCTGTAATGTTTTGTAATGAATCATGGAACAATTAGGATAAAGATCACTCTGTCTTACCACTAAATACACTAAACGGATTTACTTTGTTGTTCGTATTCGTTATGTATTGATCTTATTTGGGCACTATTAAGAACCATGGATAACTAAACAAATACTCCAACCTAATGTGATATTTCTATGCAATGTACACTATATATCTCTCTAAACATCTAGCCCAAGTCTCAGATCGAACGGCTACACATCAGTATCACTGAAATGTCAACCAATAGTGGAATTCTTACTTTAATTAATCTATTAGATAGAGTGATGATTAATCGATGTTACTGGTGATAATTGTATCACTCTCAACCCGTTTAAATTCAGCAAGCCAATATTATTTTGAGTATCTATAACTCAGTTATAGTTAAAGAAATTGTTACACAACATCTTATAATGAGTTTAACATTCTACTGAACACATTTTAGATTTTTTCTTCAATGTAAATATATACTCTAAAGAACGCTAGTTAGCAGTAACCTTCCTACAGTATGGTGACAGTGAGTAGCTGATACAAAGACAAGTACTTTATTCCGTGTTATGACCATACTTTAGTTATATAAAATGTATTAACAATATAAAGAATGCATTACATTTTAATTAAACTTGTGGTATATCACTATCGAATAACTCATAACTCTGGTTTTATAGTAATAAGAAAAGTGAAACAGTAAGTTAAATGTTAATTCTTCCTTTCAAAATTGGTACATATGAAATAAAAGCACATAAATATTTGTGTTGTTTAGAATACTTAGAGAATCAGCTATTCAGAATGTAAGTTTTATAGAGTTTGGTTCTGGAGATTAAAAGACCATTTAATGAATTCGAACTGACTGTCTGGACTCAGTAGTCTAGTGGTGAAACGCGGTGACGTTCGACACTAAACGGACTGAGCTCGAATTCAAGTGTGAACATCAACATTAGGATGCAGATACATCCAGCCGATCAGTCTCAAATAGAACGAAACACGAGTCCTGGATTCCGCTTGCCAGTCACAATCCAACTTATATGATGATATTTTCGAAATTATTAGAATCGAATGTTTGTTAAATAATGAATTTTGTAATATTCCATTGAAATTGAAAACTAAATTTCAAACATAACGTCTCTTTACGTCACTTTATTCATAACCGTCACTCAACACTAAAACTAAGTATAGACTCATATTTCCATCTTTCTAGTTTCATCAGTTTGTCTCCTGCAGTGAGTATGTCAGTGACCGGACACTAAACAAATTCACATGCACATCCAATATCAATAATAAATTGTATTAGTAAACTATACAAGAAAAACTTACTTTTTACTCGTAAATAAGCTTTTGAACTCAATATTGATCCAGCACTGTTTGAAACTAAACATTCATAATGTCCTTCATCTGATAATAATAAATGTTCAAATAATATGGAACCAGTTCCTAAAATGAACAGTACACTCTGGATATCAGTAAATTTTTGATAAAAGATACTGCTTATTGTCAGATAACATTAATCAAGGAGAACTGATACCTGATTTCAATGCCTATGACAATACATTGTTTGTAAATATGGGTTTAAGTTACCATTCTATTTGCATGATATAGACAACAAGGGTTTGTAGAAGTGAGTTTAGTAATGCATAAACGTATAATTTTGTCAGTGCTAGTCAACAAATAACACAATATTTATAGATCGTGAAACCGAAGTTAATGAAGCTATCCATACTTCATGACGGGTTATTCATAAGGGGTTTGGTATAGCTAAAGTTGATGAAAAGATGACTCTTTTGATATGATTATTGTATAATTTTACGCCATTAAAGTGGACATATGGTATATATATATATATATATATATATATATATATCCTGAAATTTCGTACAAAACTGACGTCAGCTTACAGATGTCATCATAGTGGTATAAAATTAAACACGGATACATACAAATCTTGGTGAAATAAGTATATAAATGAAGGTATAATTTACTATAAGGGAATTCACTAGATGGCAGCTTACTTTATCATATCAATACTAGTACCAATAATAATACAGTCTGAAAACTTCATATCTCATAAGAATACTGGTGTAATCTAAAATCAGATGCAGAGTACGCACCAATTTAAAGGTGTTAATAGGTTGTAAGGTGTAAACTCAGTGTACATGTATGGAAGTTACAACTATGCATAATTATTTCAATAGAACGTTAAATACATATATGTAGATATATTAGCGTCTACGTCATTTAGAATGTTTTTAGTATTCGTAAAGTATAGCCAACTGAACACTTTCGGTTACCTTTCGGTTACATTGTAATTTATATTCAAGATTTCATTCAACAGTCGAATATTTACTACATTAGTGTATTTTATTCTGCATTACATTAATCTGTTAAAAACAACCAACTATAGATGACTTTAAACTCTTCAAATGAAATCTTTAATTACAAACCAGTTATAGTATACAACAGCTTACCAAGTGAATGTGATATGATTAAAACGCCAAAGTATAGTATACTTAGTTGACATTGAAAATTATGTGATTACGCTTCTCTGTTTTAAAGCTTAATTTAACAAAGATATAGCTAGATAGACTCATCTTAAAGTACATTACACATTACCAAACTTACTGTAGATAAAATATGAAGTAGATCATTCGAAGAGGCTAATTACTGATACATTTCAATACTGTTATATATGTGACTAGACATTGCTTATGAATATAAGATTATCTTGACAATTATTACACTACACTACAAAGAAATAAGTATTCGCCATTACAATGACTTAAATGGAAATCTGAGTTACTATGGGTTTATATAATAATAAGAGTTTGAAACATACTGTTGGAAATAAAAGAATTAACTAGTGAACTGATGACAAGGTAACTATGACGAAAGAGTCAAAAAAGTATAATGGAATGAATTTAAGCATCACAGATTTTCAAGAAAGTATGTGTTAATTATTCTCATCCCTTCTGTATGTAATAAAGAGGTCATCATAAAAAGAACTTTCAAAAAAATTAAAAACAGATTTGTCAAAGTAAGACTTAACTAAATGTACTACTAAGACTCTCTTGACATGTAATATTTTATGCACATCAGAGGAAGCATGAAAATTCTTATAAATACGTAGATATTTGTAGGATAATGACCTATCATTTTTGTCAAGTCCTTTATAGTACTGACATAATTATGTCTATTTGTCAAAAATATTGACATTAGTATAAATAACTTGACATTGCTGATGTCATGTTGTGGCGAAAGATTACTTATCAGCAGTTAACACTAAACTCTGGACCCTTTAACTAAACACAGTACTAGCGATATCTAGTCAATCCTAACAGTGATAACACTTCAACTCTATCAGCACTACAAAAAGACTTGATAAACATAACATGGGTTACTGTACAGCGATCAGCCAATGTACACACCGCAGCTCTACAGTGGATCAGTCGCAACTCGATTAATTTAGTGGTAATGGTCTTCGATTGTGAGACTGGTTGATTTGAGATCTATTCTGCTAGAAATCAATAGTCCCCTAAAGTATTGCTGACGATTACCAAATAACATTTGAGGCAGATCAGGTAGGGATTCCTTTTAGCTGTACTCCAAACCACTTTCAAAACTAAATTATCATTAGTTTACCTAACTGATAAGCTAATACTAGAAAAAAGCATGATTCTAAATATAATTTTGATCAAAATCTCTGGTGCATCTAAATGCAACCTTATCATTAGTCGAAGATACATTAAAGTAATTCAGTTTTTCCGTCTTTGAATAACTTATTCTAATTACTCCGTATATCTGTAGCCATGACTCTTAATCAGATACCTTAAGTTATGGTATAAGACAATTTAAAGAAAAAAAATGACCAAAGGAATGAAATATAAAAATATACTATATATATATATATATATATATGTGGATATTAGGCATTTAGACAAAATCCGTAAGTCAGACAACTTATAGACCATATCTATTGTCGCTATAATCTATGTAACAAATCATCGGAACAGGCAAAATGACGTATGTCGGCACAATGTAAAGTTCTAAAACTTAACTATATATTTTTCTTATTTTGTAAAAATATAAGAAGCATGTGGTAAAATACAATCATTAGTAGCCAAGTATGTAATAGGCGTTTTAACTTTCTCCTGGTTTACCAGATGTACATATACATTCATAAACAAGTATATATACATCTGAATGCATCATAAAAGATTGTAAATTTTTCTCTGTCAAAAAGAAAAAAATATGTAAGGAATAAACAAGAAATTCCGTAGCCGACTAACTTTTCTGATGGTTTGTATACATAAATCTATTACAATTTAACAACATCTATGTAATACTTACATAGTAATAACAATAATAATAGTAGTATAGATAATAAGATAAGATTAGTTTTCTATGTGTAACTGTAGAAGTGAAATAGAATGTGACAATTTTTAATTGCTAATATACTATGATAACACATTGTCTAAAATTTGTCTTGACTACTATCAACATTAGCATAGATTGAAAACTAAGGAACTGAACCAGATTATAAAAATTGAAATAGTTTATTGATATCTTAAAGGTGTTCATTTTGAATAGATCAAATGATTAGAAACAAATCACAGGTGGCTGTGCTTGAAAGTTACATTCCAGTTATCGGTTATCAGTAAAATTTATGTAAAAGTTCAATTCAACTGTTAGCAATCAGTAGTGCAGGTTAAACATCCTGAAAATTGTATGTATGTTTGTACAGTCAACATAGAACCTGGCACATGTGTGCATCGGTTCAAGTTGCCATACCTCCATCGCACCGCAAGATTAACACCACCACCACTAGTAGAAGTTACTTCAATAAAATAAAATAATAATAGTAACAAGGAATGTGAACATATAGAACATGGTTCAGGAAGCGTAGAAAGAAAGTTATGGAATAATTAAAAGCTCATGATTTAAGGGAGGACAATGAGTGAATGCATCTGCGCCATTGTGACCGATTCTGGGCCATGTCACTCAGTGTTTCTAGCTACTGGTTATGGTAATCGCGAGGACCCCATCCAGGTAGTCTGCAGCTACCGACACTACTTAAATCGGCAGTCAGTGACTTCATGCAAATTACAAAAGTATTATTCGTATTACTTAGTTGCATTAACTGTTAAATAATATGAAGATTTACTGATGGAATTTGACCACGATTAAATATTAAACAAACATTAATTCAACAAATAAGTTGAGAAATCTATTACGAATTCGTCTTTCATCATGAAGCTACAATAATATTTCCAGTCAAATGTTACCGGTGGTGGTGCTTGTAGTTTATCAGTAATTAATATAAACACTACAAGTATCGTCATGATGATAATTATACATAATAATAAAAAAATAGTGAAGTGGATAACATGATTACAAATCGAGGGTCGTAAATCATAAAGGAATGAATGAGGAGCATATTGATATACAATTGATTGATTACATAATACCAAGTAAGTGAATATACAGAATGTCTTGATAAATGATAGAATATTAATGATGGATTTGTAGGAGCAAAGAGGATGAATTTCATACACCACAAGAGAAAGATTGGTTTTGAATATACCAAAGATGTTTAATATATTGTTGGCGGTGGATAGATTGGGGGGGGGGAACATTAATTATTGATATATGAGCTGATAATGAAGTTGGGAAAATATTTTAATAAAAGCTACTTAAGAATAAATAGGCGACTAGTAAAATTGGGTAAGTAAACTGTGATGAAAGGTTTGATGAAATTAATAAAACTGGGAAGTCAACTTCAAACAGATTTCTATTACAACCCTGCTTTCCTGTAGTCTATGTTGATGTTCAAGGTAGAGCGAGGGGTTGTAGTCATGTTTTCTGATATGTGTGGAAATAGCTTCAGCCATGTGTGATAAAAGGAATTGTAAGCCTCATGAGAAGGTTGATGGAATCTGATAAATAACTCTAAAACATTTATTCGGATTTAGTTGATGTTCGTGGCAATCAAGTTGGCCAGGATATAACTTCCACTCTGTGTTAGCTTTACCTTTATATCACCAAGAAGGATGATGTTTTGCGGTACTATAATGGACCTGTCAGACTGTGCATCCTATATACTTGGCAGCAGGTGGTTAATCAAAGTGATAAGTACACATAGAGGTAGCAAACGTGGTTAATTTGTCCTTCTTGATTATAGAAATTAAAGGGTCGATTTTAAAATATCACATTTAATTTCGCAGTATAGAAAGTTTTTTCAGTATCTTTTTCAAACCTCTACCTCTTGGTGAATATAATTCATTCGCTTTGCTCCTACAAATCCATCATTAATATTCTATCATTTATCAAGACATTCTGTATATTCACTTACTTGGTATTATGTAATCAATCAATTGTATATCAATATGTTCCTCATTCATTCCTTTATGATTTACGACCCTCGATTTGTAATCATGTTATCCACTTCACTATTTTTTTTATTATTATGTACAATTATCATCATGACGATACTTGTAGTGTTTATATTAATTACTGATACACCACCAGCACAACCACAGCTATCAGTTGATTGGTAGTGATTTCACTGTTCTAAATTAAATGTGGAAATATTATTGTAGCTTCATGATGAAAGACGAATTCGTAAGAGGTTTCTCTGCTTAATTATTAATTCAGTTTATTGTTTCAGCTAGATTTTTCACATTATTGAGACATCATTACAATATATATGACAGTTAACTATATAAAGTAAACTTATATAATGATTAGATTTTTCTAATGTACGATGATCTATTACCATGTAACTACTCTGTAAGGAACTTAATTATCAATTGTTGAAATCTTTATAAGCACTAAAGTTTCTGAATACTGTCTATTGTATTATTCAGAATGAATCAAAGCAATAAACTTCCTCTTGACCTAATTGAAAATGAAGAAAAACACACCATAACCAATCATTACATTTATAAATTGTTTTACTTAACTTACTTAAATCATTTTAGTGTAACAATGCATGATACAAGTTATATGAGTACATAGATTTCATTTCTATATGATGTAATGAATGATGTATGTTAAGAAATCATTAAACTTCATTAATTCATCATTTATTTAACAAATTGAACATTGAACATTAGTTAAATTTCATTTAGACTAGTTTTATTTTTCTTTAAATAAGAAAATATCACATTAAATTAAACTGGATAATAATAACCAAATGAATAAACTAATTCATTCTACATTATTTCTATAGAAATTACATAGAAAGTAGAAGATTAACTTCCGTTTTAGTTTGTATTCACTCTGTATTCATTCTGTTTAATATCTGTTGTCTATGCATAAGTGATTGTATTGATTGTATATTGTGTTTTTTCTTGAAAATTTCATTAAATAGATTCACTTAAGTAACGAGTTGGATAACAATGAAACTTATTCTGAGAGTGGGCGGGGGAAGGATGGTCTTTCGTAGACTTTATTTTCTATCCCCAAGTCACCTTCCATCCTAACAGTGGCAATGATATTGAGGCATGTATGCCAGTAGTAATATTGTAATCAGGTAGATAGAAGGACTTGATAAACATGACAAGGGTAATTACTCAGTGATCAGTCAGTTAGTCAATCTAAAAACAAATAGTTAAGTGCCTATGGTTGTACAGTGTGAGAATAGGTGACTCGAGATCAGATCTGCCTCAAACCATCCATTATCACAGGCCTTATTTAAAATTGTTAAATATCTTACAACAGGAGTCATACTGGGACAAAAAGACAGTCCAGTGATTGCTAGTTTTCAAAGGTCATCTAATTCAGGTTAATTAGTATAATCGAATACAAATTCATCAATTTTCCCAACATGCAATTACATTTGATATCTGTACACTAGTGACTAACTTCAGAAAGTACTTTCTAATGTACTAGTGTGATGTAATCAGTGAAGTTCAAGCATGTCAGATATAAGTATGAACCTGTATGTTCCCAATCATTTGTTATGGACTAAAGCTAGTCAGATTCTGTTGCTGTTTGTGCATCCTGATCAAATTAACTCGAGATAGCAATTATTTACAAGTATTATTTAAGTTGGCTTGTCACTACTTAGCGGAATCTAGGACTAGCGTTTCGTTCTATTCGGGACTCGTAAGCCGAATGTACTAGCATCCGGTTGTTGATGTTCATAGCCGACGAGTCCCAAATTGGATAAAACGAGCACTATGGATTGAATTTTAAGTAGATGATTCAACAATCATCTAAGAAATCATCATCACTAACATGTAATCATTTAAAGAATAGTGAAATCAAAATTATTAATGATTATTGTAAACGTTTACTGATGCAATATTTATAAACTGCCGATAACGATCTAGTTTCTTTATTGATAAACATAATGATCTGGTACTAAATTCATTCACCTGAATGGTTTCTACTGAGAGGTACATTAAGAACAAAATAAAGCAATTGATCATTTTACTGTTGAAATCTTTGTAATTGGGTGCTGTGGAGATTGATGAACTTGCATTCAATATCAAGAGTTTGTATTGTTAGACAACTATTGGAAGCTAAGAGCCATTTGATGGCTATTTCGTCACAGTAAAGGACTCTTCAATAATATGCATTTATGATCCCTTCCCATACCAGTAAATCGAGTTCAGGACATCCAGACTTCGAAACAAAGATTTGACCATTAGACCACTGAACTAGCGGCTCCATTTTGTTGATAATTCTAGCTTAATAAATTAAGGATATGTTTAAATGACATCATACAATTCAACCGATAAGTAACTGCCTTATTCCCAACAGAGTTATTATTTTTCAAAGTCATCATTTTCCCTTTCAACTTCCAGCTTCCTGTTATTAACTCCGTTTGGTTGTGAGTAGAAAGTGGCGTGGTTTATCTTTTCACTGTGACAATAATACTAATCTACATCTACGATTGTATTGAAGTTTTAATAGTTCTTTGGTTGACTCTACCAGGAAAACGGATCTGGGTCAAAGAGGTCATTAGGTGGACTGCAAGATGTCCTTTAAGTTATGATGAAAAGATGTGACTAGTATAGTTTAGACAGGTTGGGAATGAAACGATTCTCATCAGTTTCGTTATATTGTAAATTGATTGAACTAGAAATCCAACAATTGGACTCCAGCTCATTGGTATTGATGGCTAAGTGTTTATTGAATAATCTTAAAATTCTCAGCTCTGTTCCTAGATAGGTCCAGGATGGTCAGTGCTAAGAACGCCGTTGCTCATATGATTAAACACGTTATTAAACAATAAGTACTTCTGTATTTTGACGGACTAGTTAAACTTTACTGAGGAAATCATTGGCAATAATTGGCAGAATCATTATTTACAAACATTCCACTGGAAAACACTACTGGCAATATATATAAATATTTTGATATACTAACTTTCCAAAGAGGGACTATTATTATGCCCAAAATATGCTTAGTCTGAAATCAATCTGTAATACTATGGACAAACAGGTGTATCCACGGGAGGTTAGCTAGGACTAATCTTTAATGATATTTTTATAGCATGGCTAGAAGATACTAAGCTCAGTGATGTGTATGTCTCACAGAAAAACTATAGTCAATAGATTTTACTTAAAGGCAGACAGACAATGTTTTGAAGGGTCATTTGACAAAACATTCAAAACTTAGTTGATAAGGTCATCCGATTAATTTTATCAGTAGACACTTGAAGTCAACATATATATTCCTACAACAAAACATAAACGCAAGAAATAGAGTGTGTAAGATGAAATGGCATTTAAAGAAGATAACCTTAGTGTGTAGGAAAGTTACTAATTAAAAGCCAACAAAGAATTAAGTTTTCCTGCCAAAAATTTGATCAATACTTATTCCACGGAAGATGTTCAAAGAGTTTATGTTAAGTTACAGAGCTCCTCCAGTTACCTTCACTTATATTTACCATCTTACATGTACTAGTAATAGGGCATACATCAGATAACAAAAGCGATGTAAAATTCAGAGTCCTCTATCAGTAAATTTACTTACCAACAAGTGATATACGTCTATCAGCTGTTTGAATAGGAATTTCATTTTTTAACCAAATTACTGTAGGCTGTGGATTACCAGAAACTTCACAATCCATTCTAGCTACATCACCAACAGATGCAGAACTTGCTTTTGGTGGAACATGTATAATTGGATAACCATCGGGTATTCCTATAGTAATCAAAAAGCAAATAAAACCATTATACATTTAAGCTAAATTGCACTAGATACTTCCTTAAATACATATCCAAAATGATTATAAATAAGAAGAGATGTCTATTTATCTAAAAAACACATGGAATTTTTTATCAGAATAGATTCATAACTCATCATTACTTGATACAATTTCGTTTAATGTAAGTAAGCCAATACGGATCATAGGGTGTTTAATGAATTAGTTTGAATTATTAAGTTATTAGCTTCATATTTCATTTTCTACTGAATGTTTAAGTCACGACGAAGGTGACATAAGTGGTGAAATAATGATGACAATAACTTTTAAGTATATCTGAAATTTATGCAATGTTCAGGAAACCTGTCCAGTAACTTTAATGTAATATTTTTTCTGAGTTGAGATGATTTGTGGTGATTAATATATCACAAATTGTTGGAAGTGGGAATTATACTAATTGATCCCGGCCAGGTGATGCAGTGTTAGGTTTTAGCTAGCCAGTAGCCCTTGGGGCAGAATCTAGGGTGGGCACTCCTGAGGAGTTCCATACTAGGAGGAAACTGTGGTCCAGTGTCTCCTGGTCTTCAGTGATATCCTGCTAATATTTCTTTGATTCAGAAGTCAGTTTATTGTGTCGTACGTATCCTAAGCACCATTAATATATTTAGTCACAAATTAATCATATTAGAAATTTTACTATTAAATACTGGTTGCCTAGAGGTCTGAAGTCCCTAAATTCGATCCCATGACGGAATCGATGTTGCTCAATGCTGTCAAGTCATGTTCATAGGCAAATTAACTGTCCAGTATTACATGTTTTTCAGTAGCTCTCAACTAAGTGAAAATTGTGACAAATACGAGCAAAAAGATTAATTACCAATCTTCATAGAACAACCTCAATTCAATTGATAGACAGTAAATTTCAAGATGATAACAACCAAATGCCAATAGAAGAAGTAGAAATAGATAATATTCATCCTTTTAACTCATAATCATACTATTCATCATCTTAAGCTATTTTAAGTATGTGATATTAGCAAATTAGTTTTATGGGAAATTACAGTAACAGCAATTGTCAGTATAGTTGACAAGTAAATCTAATCATTTTAAATAAGATTTAAAGCTCATTTGTGATTAGATAATAAAACACTTTGAATAATCACTATAAGTGAAAACAGATGGTTCAACATTTTCTTTTTTCTTAGTTAATTTGGTGAAAATTAGAGTTCACTTTCATGATTTCATAATGGATATCTTGGTGTTAGCTGTTTCCAGTACTTCAATTAGGATACCCTGGAAAAGGTTAATTAACAGTTTATTACGTGTGTATATTTATAGTGAGTGACAAAAAAATATAAAATGTTACCAAATGTAAAAAATCACTTACGATCATTAGTATCATAAACTGTCAAATAAGCTGAAGCAGTATCACCACCAACATGATTTCGTGTTATACATTGTACTTGTAAACCATTTTGTCCTTGATGTACTTTAGTTAAACGTAATAAACTTCCATCTGGTATGTTTAAAACTCCACCTATACCAGGTACTGGTCGGCTTACTTGACGATCAAGAAGAAAATTTACTGTAGGAGTTGGATTTCCGCTTACTCGACAAAAGAATAAAGCTGTTTCACCGCTAATTACTTTCACATTACTTGGTGGTTCAATTATTTTTGCTGGACCTGAAGTGCAAACATAAGTACGATGTAATTAATTGAGTTGGTTTTGTTGAAACTGGTACTAAATTAAGTTGAGTGAATTCGTCAAGGATTGGTGTTGGTAAGGTACCGTTAAAAACCGTAAAGCACTGGACTTTTTTTTATTCTGGTATGAAACTCCAACAGAGTGAACCCTCTACCAACTTCCTAAGAGGAATCAAACACTGGGTTTTTTGTTGGTGAACAGCTAACACTCTGCACTAATGGGGCGGCGGTGATTCTCTAACTTTCAGTAGTACCTTGTCAACATCAGTCTATGACTAATCCAATAAACTAAATAAAGCCGTGAGAAAAAGTAAGGAGTCAGATGCAACTATTTTGTTACAAGAAAAAAATCACTTTTAAATTTAGCATTTACCAGTAGGATTTCAAAGAATGCCAGTATTTCCTTCCATTCATTTTTCGAAATGGATTTGATTTTTTTATTATACGAAGTGTAAAGACAAAAGAATGTATTCTTATTCATGTACCGTTGAATAATAAAACATCTGCGTTCTATCAGTTGCCTCCCTTGATGTAACATCCCTTTTTACCAAAGTACTCTTTTTCGGAACTATAGACATTATCTGCTAGTATTTTGACCTACTTTCTCCGCTTGTAGTAGATTTCAAAAGACTAATACTGACGATCAGTATCATTTTGGCAGCACAATATATCACTGAATTGATAGTGTAGTAATAGTAAATCCAACAGGTTCGATTGTGGGAGACATTTCTATGGTCAGTTTTGAGTACATAATGCTTAAAAGTGTTGTCAGTGAAATGGTACATTATTTCAGAGATGTCGATTACACAATAATTAACAACATGCATAACTCTTTCAGAACTCTTCAACAATGTGCTTAGAATCATTCAGTTTACTACGAAAATTGAAAAAGAAAACTGATTTTATCTTCATGATATTACTATGCAAAGAAGAGAAGATAGTTCAGTTCAACAATCTATTCATTAAATTGCACATGGAGTGTATTTTACTTGAGGTTTGATAGCTTGTGTACTTGCAACTACAAAATGCAGTGGTGACGGCACTGTTTCATAGAACAAACATAATACGATCTGATGATAATTTTCCTGAGAAACTGATGAATACCGAAAGTTACCTAGGAAACAATGAATACTCCACCTCTTAAAATTCACTGAAATATTACAACAATATGAGAACGAAAATTCTAAAGAAATTACAACTGGCGTAAAACTAATTTTTATTCATTTCGATTTCACAGAAGATGGTGCTGCAAGGACAATCAGAATAATACTGAATACACTGCAGCGACGTTAATTGTAGTGCTCAGAACAAGATGCTCTCTTACACAATCTAGGATTAATGGGTATTCTTGTCACGTTGCGACAAACTGTCTGTACAAATTCAATAGTATCTGCCAGAGTAATTAGTTTGGTAGAATTGAAAGAAGAGTCTACCTTAAATTCAATGATGTTCAGAAGAATCATCGTTCAAAAGTTATGAAAATTTTTATTAGTGCCACCTTCAGACACTAGTGATATTAATATTAAGTAGACATAATGAAGTCTTTCAGGGTATTTCATTGACTAACGGCATCTAGCCATTTAAAATTTGCCAAGATTTTTGCCATTAACCATGTAAAACAAGATTTATGTGTTCAGAACGGAAACAGTTGTCACTCTTTCTTTACCTATCTTTGACTTCATTACATCAATTACAACTACTGATTAATTTAATTACCTATTCAATTGTATTAGCATACCTCACTTGACATTTAGCTTAACTAATACCATATCAACTTGCATATCGTTTTTTTATTGCGTAATCACTTAGTTTCAAATAAATAATTATTACATTGATCGATTTTCTAAAACATTTTATTACATCATGTACATACTAGTAATGTTCTCTGATTCTTTTATGCTACTCGGATATAATTTATTTTCATACCATGTTGAAAAACTATCCATCTAGATTAGGACTAAAGTTATTGCTATAAGAAAGTTATATTTTGTTTAAATTTTAATTTTATGGACTTATAAGTAGTAGGTGGCTGATGAGGACCATATGAAATAAAATTTATTCATCATATTCTACTCAGTTATTTATTTTTACTTTTATGTTGACAACTACACACATGATCGACTACATGATTAAAAGAAATGAAGATACGTGATTGATGAAGTTGTCAAGTAATTTCCTAGTAAAGTAGTGTTGATTCTGATGTCTTCTCTGACAAATTACGGTTCATATTAAATCTATGTGCTACTGTTATTGCGCTAAAGTAACTAAGAACAGGAAAGTGAAGTAATGAATGTATAAACTATCAACAGAAGTGTGGCATATTTATCTCAATGAGTATGAGAAGTAGATAGGGGCCAGTGGGGAGGAAACTTAGTTTACTGAAAAGCGTGTAGTCTCGAATCAACCCTTCTACTTCTGGAAAGAAATATTTTACAATATCAGCAGTAAAACTGCTTGCAAATGTGATCATCTACTGAATAGGAAAGTTACAAAATTCTCTGAGAAAAATTAGAAATGCCATCACGTTATGTTTTGCAAACATTTCAACTTATTCCTTGGAGGAGGTGGTATAGCAGCCAATGATTGAGCCTAATTATCTGGTCACAATTTCATAGGTTCACAAATGATGCATAAGTGTCAATTATTTTTATTTACGACTATTTTGTGTTAAATATTTTCCCTAAAAATTAGTTCTTCCACCTTCTGATGGGAGTGCTGCATCAGTAACTTTAATTCGTAAGTAGATAAAACTGGCGACAAGTACTTCAAGCAGTCGAGTGCAATAATTTACTATCCTTTCATCACACATCATCAAAGTATTGAGACGTGCATTCAGCGTAACCCAGGCAAACAAGGCAATATAAACATATTTGGTAGTTGGCATCATTTCAACTAAATGGTTTTTGATGCTTCACTGTCACCATATGTTGTTACAGAGGTGTATACACCAGTGTTTGATTTTATTCTCCCATTATAATCATAACTAAGAAAGAAACGAACTAATTTGTTTAAACTGATAAACATCATACACAACATTAACTTGCTCTTAGTTACCGTTGGGGGAATTGTCGTCTTACTGAGGTAGGTCATTTAAATATATTAAAATCAATCAAATAAACATTTGTATATATCATTATGAAAGTAAGAATCAACATAAGTAAGTTAAAAGGAGGAACATAAATTCTTATAAGTGTTGTGGAAATAGTTGAACTTTACTTTTAAAGCTGATTAAGTGGTCTATAGCTAATTGCCTGCTGCAAGGCCTGAACGTCTTGGTCTCAAATACCTAGTAGGACCATGGATGTGCACTGCTAAAGAGTCATGCATTAAGAAGAAGCGGAAATCTAATTATTTCCCGGTTTTCAGTGGTTTCTAATTAAGACCAACTCATGATATCAAATTTACAAATTCCTATACGAACTAATATTAAGTTTACCGGTAACTAATCGTAACGCATCAGTGAAGAATACAATTCACTACAAAACCACCGCAACTTAACCACCACTGAGGTTAAATACCATTCATTATTCTGTAAAGCTTGTATATTCTTTTGATATTAAAGAGTCAGTTGTCATTAGATGTGACTAAATGGCATAAATTAATATTTGGTATATTTCATAATTTGTATATTAGATTAAGACATATACACATACAGTTATCGCCTAAAGTATAGGCAATATTGCAATCATGATGAAATAACGGTTTTTTTTTTAATTTAGTGTCAAGAATTGGTCTAAGTTAAGCATTCATCAAGGACCAGAAACACTAGACAGTTGCTTTCTCCAAGCATGAAAATTTTCACAATCATATCAAGAAATCGATTCAAAGAGTTTATTAATGAGGTATTTGTAAATGAATCAAGTAATAGTTCTAGCTAACTTGATTTTGGAAATTGAATGTTCATTACTGATTCCTTTTTAAATACGATGGTCAAGTATTAAATGTCTAATTGCAAGGTCACTTTATTGATTATTTCAGAGGATTTTTTTTCTATATTTTCTCGTTACTAACCGATGTCTAGATTTTTTTATTCGTACACATTATATAGACAAACTACCTCAAAGTGATGATAGAACTGTCACCCAAATCATCTATGAATGCTCTGCTTAAAATAGAACTTACTTTGATCTCTTTTACAATCTTGCATAGTCTTCTAATGAATAATGTATAGTATAATTTATAGGTATATTAACATTAAACACTAAAACAATCTATATGTAGCTGAAGAGAATTCAATTAAACACAACGAATTCAATGAATTCTGTAAATATTATCGTTTTAGTTCTACCTAATTTAACGATTTAATTTATGTAACTGTATAATACGCTTATGTTATGCTTGTACGGTAATACAAAACTTTGGTTTCTATTTAATAGAAATAAACAATGACATTCAGACGGCTTTCGAAACATTCCTATGAATCGGCTTGTTCATTTCTGTTATTCATGTAGTTTATTATTATGTTTCGAACTATCACGTAATATAAAGTGAATTGTATTACAATTGAACAGTTGTTTTGTTATATAGTCAAAGCGGTAGATTTAATCAGTAATTAATAGGTTAGATAGGCTATTTATTTTTACTTTACATGTTGTTAAAAGGTTTGACAAAGGTAGACTTTAATAGTAACTTATTACATTAGTTGATTATTATGTAGTGGACAGTTTGATGTTCATCAAGTCCTTTTAATGCTGACCAGATTCCTTTGATCTAGTTGCCTAAGTCAGTCGACACTACTCACAGTATGTTAAGATGGAATCCGTTTTAGAGGCTGTCTGTATAAAACCCTGAACCTAGGTTTCGTGCTACTTGACTCTGATCAGCAAGGGATATTTACAATCCTCTATGCAAATTCGATCCTGGATCATCTAGTTTCACAGTCGGTAACTGATACCACTGATTTATTGACTATCGTGACTAACCTCCTACCTTTCAGGATTGAGATGCAAACGATGATTGATTAGTGTGCAGTGATTTATTATTCTAAAGATATTAAATTATTAGATAGAATATACTATAAAATTTCAATGAAATGAAATAAGGCCATTTCCGTTCATAAATTATTATTAATATCTCAATGTTAGAAATTAAACATTAAGGGAAATTAAACGTATATCCCTTATTACAAATGTCAATCAATTTATGTTGCATATAGAAACAAAACGATTAAAACCAATGAAAAAAAATAGCAAATTAAGAAAACATTTAACTGATCTACAGATGACAAACGAAAATGTTCAACTCTTTCTGATTAGATCTTTTGTCTGGGCTTACAGTAGATTTATAACTCGAAACTTTATTTAGTAGGTGGTAAAGTAGAACTTACAGTCGGTTGGATACACTTGTAGGAGTTTGTTGTATCGAAGTGTTTGTACCAGATGACTGGTTAAAAATGTTTTAATGAGCAAAATTAGAATCTGATGCGGTTTTGTATGAATATATATATTAAGTTTAGCTAATTGTATTAGTTAAAATTGATCTCGGGTGGTTGCCAGTGAGAACCAGGAAGTACTAGACAGTTGTTTCACTCTAGTATGGAATTCCTCGGAAGTGCTCACTTTCAATTTCGCCAGCAGGCTGAACCTAGGACATTCCAATCTAATGACAATCCGGTTAACATCGGTACCACTGGGTCCGCCCATATCCAATGGTAGAATCACCACTGTCATCGATTTGTGATATAATGCAAAGATTATCCATTGTTTTGGGTGATGACTGTTTCACTTTTGACAAGTTTGAACCCTACCAGTCACGACTATTTACTAGAATTTCAAGTATATCATGCAGTTATTCATTAGTGAGCTGAGACAAACGAAAACAACTGAATGAAGAATCTGTCGACATTATTCTGAACTACTCAGTAACTATCCAAATTTCCCACATATTTCACCAAAAATTTAGGAACATGCTTGCCAAAACATGGTTCCTTCTTTAGAAACGACTTGATTGTCGATATAAAATTTTTTGTAATTTTCGAAGTAGATATATCATTGTCTAATTGAGAAATGTCATTGAAATGAAAATTAATACACAGTTTTCAAAGAGGTTACCATCCATCTAGTCAAGTGGTTGTAAGTTTATTCCAACATGAAGTAAAATGTTTTAATTTAAATCACTTTAACGTTAGCCTATTCCATCAAGTTTTGTAACTAACCTTGTATAATGTGAATTGAAATTACTTGCAACCTTCAACTAATATTGTAATCGACTAAAATTTATAAGTTTCTGTTGCTATAAGTGCATTCTGACTGAATCACCTGGATAAATGATAATTTATAAGTATGATAAAAATTGAATTGTGACCGATAACTGAAGTCCACAATGCTTGTTTAGCCCTATGTAAGACTCACTGACTGAATATACCTGGATTCCTTGTGCTAATGTTCATTTTGGGACTCAAACTCAGGCCTATCTTATTGAACGTCACAGTGTTATTAACAATAATGGAATAATACAAACGATTTTAAGTGAAATATGCATACCAGTTGTATAAATGTGGCCATTTGGACTCAGTAACTTAATTGTGAAAGTAATGACGTCTTGAGGTGCACGTGAACTCTAGGCACACAGGCACAACCAGTTGACAAGTCTCAAATAGAATAGACTGTTTGAATGAGTAAGTTCGATGTGATCTGCTAACTATAAGTAGTGGTTGTAAAACAGAATTACAATCAACAATTAGAGATAGATGTACATGTATAAAAATTAATTTGATAGCCAAAGGAGAAAGAGAGAGTGGACATACAAACATCTTTTGGATGCAACAGTTTAGTTTAATAATGTGAATACTTATAAAATTGACTGTATGTAAGAGTTTACATCTAGAAGATAAAAGATAAATTGATTGTTTGTTTCCTCTTCCATTATTAATGACTTTATACATTATATCGGTTACAATTATAGAAATAGAAAAAAAACTGGATATTTTAATTGAGTATTGTAGAGATTGTTGGAAGTCAATTTGATATCACGAATTGAACTGAATGGGACAACCATTAAAATATCAACTACTGGGAGCCACCTCAATCAACTAATGATAAAGCGTTCTCCGCGGAGCCAGAGGGTCCTAGGTCACCATTTATGATAGATCACGTGTGCACACTGCTGAAGAGTCCCGTACTAGGGTTGAAAAACTATTCAATAGTTCGTGATGATTAATAGTTGTTTAATTTAGACCGATTGATATTCGAAAATCTCCACAACACTCGCAGTTATTATCAATTTACTAGTAACTAACTTCTCGAGGTAACTTCTGGAGTTCTAATGTAAAAACATGACCACTGAAGTTCAACCGTATCGAGTGTGATGCAGTTGCCCACTGATGACAATGGATATATCACAAATTGATTAAATTAAACATATCAACCGTTGAGAACCAACTCGATGGGGTTCAATCTATGGCGGAGTCGTCAATGCATATTATCATAGAGTCGCCTACTAAGACGAAACAGGTGTCAGGCAATTCTTGCACTAAGTGATTGTCTAATTCATACCATTTCGTGTTATAAAATACAAAAACAAAAAAAAAACTGAATAATCCATTTTCATGTTCCATAGTGATTACATTTAAGAGAAAACTCATAAAAGACAAATAAATACCACGTGATTTATTAATATCAATATATTTTTCATACTATACTACTATAATATACTACTATAATAAGAATATAAATCATACATTTAATTAAAAAAAATTAAATATTATTTTTTACTTTATTTTCTACAATCAATTAATTAATATCACATTGTAACTATGCTATGCTCGTAACAACATTTCTAACATATAAACACTAAGATTCATTATGTTTTGATATGATGTAATGAAAAAAACATTGAAAATAAAATCAATATCTTATTTTTATTATTAATCAATAAATATTTATTCATATTATATGTAAAGAGTATAATTAGAGACAATGTATACCTGTAGATAAATGGATATTATTACGAGAGATTGATTTGATAAATTGAAATAAACTGAACATTAAGTTGAATAGTATATCTAGGCGATCTTAAGGTGTAGAAACTTTAAATTTCTAACGTTTTATGGTTTTAAGTAGTTTCTATAGAAAATAAATGATTAACTTTAAATACCGGTGTGAATATCAACATTAAGATCCAGATATGGTTAGTTTATTAGTCTTAAATAGAAAGAAACCTATGTTCTGGATTCCAGTTACCCATTTACAATTTAATCAAATCCAAACTTGTGAATTAAAACCCTATTGAATATATCCACTTAGGACACACATATGCAAAAGAGACTAGGCAACTTTAGTCCACAACATAATCGTGGGAAAATGTAAATGCCTCCAAATTATGAATACATAATTGTTGAACAAGTGTAGTTATCTAATGATACCCTACCGATCAGTGTACTGATTCTATCCTACAGTCATGGGACAGTTAAATAATTTTGATCATATCTACAAACTTTAAAATGTTTCAGTAAGAATGAAAGAAAAGGTTTCTTTCAGCATAGTATATTATTACAACTACAGAGTCATCTATGTCGATTGTTATGCAGATTAGATTGATGAGACTTCCCATAAAATTTCAACTCGAGTCAAAGAGATTTTGACTTGCACAAAAAGACCACCTAAGGAACGTGTAGGTATTGATAAAGTACAAATAAAATTGGTCATAGAAGTTCGTGATATTTTCACCAACTATTAATTCAATATTAGAAGCATCAAAACAATTCAAACAGGCTTTTTAAACTAAAAAGAAAGGTGAAGTGGGTGAAGCTTTTATGTATTGCTAACGATTAACTATGGTTAAATAGTAAAGAAGTTCTTATAATTTATTCAAACTTGACAATTTTTTCAAACCATCACACACCTATACTTCCAATCTTACATTAGAAACACAATGAGAGATTAACTCTACCCTTACACATCACAAATATTTTGCCACCTTTCCGTACCACTTCAGTTTAATTCACATCAATACATGTACATTGACATCAACTTTGAAATATTTGATATTTACACAATGAGACTAATCTTTGTGGTTAGTTTTTTTCATTAACATTTGATTTAATTTGTTCTACTGTATCATGTGACATTATTTTAATTAGACTCAGTTATTTATTCTTTAAAGCAGCAACTGAAATTGTATCCAAGATACGTCTAAATTTCAATGTTTCTACACATTTGAGACATTGAGTTATTTTGTATTACATAATTCACCGTAACTTGGTTTTATCAGACAAATTTTTGAATGATGGTTCATTGTTTTAATTTATTTATTGAAATGGATATAATCCATGTGTATTTGTTTTAAGTAATCCAATATATTCAGTTTAAGTTACATACATTTTTATGATTTTAATTATTTATTTTTATATTTATGTATCTTTCTTCATTCATATTTTACGCTTTCAACTACTCTTGGATACTATCCACTACTATGAAATGAGTATAAATAACAATTTCTGTAGAATAACATGGAATTTGAGAACGTGACCTGCAATAAAATTGATTTTGTTGTATAATATTACATGATCCTCGATACAACCGATAATCAACAAGGGCACTTCCCATGTTTGTATAATTTGTATATAATGGTAATATTGATAGAACAGAAAGTAGGACTTACGTTAGATCCCACATGCAAACATTTTGCGATTATAAGCAAGGAGAGCATTAAATGGTGTTATAGCCAGATATCTCATGGATAAAGGACACTATGTTGATATTCTGAAATATTTTTTAAGTCCTTAATAAATGAATAGCCTCCAGCCTTCTAAAATATTTTTGAAGGTATCGTTATTAAGCTCTTGAAACTTGACCTAATTTATTAAAAAGAAACAACTATCAGTCTTTACTCACATTGATAATTTTATTTTATTACACTATATCGTCGTTATTTGTGTTCCTTTATAATGGATTCACCAAATTTCATCATCATGTCCTTCTTCACCTGTTATTCATTGCATCACTGTTAATATTTTTGAGGTCTGTTTCATTTGATTATTGCATCATATCACATTTCTTAACTTAGCTTTACATAACTGACATTATTTCATATCTTGCTCGACTATTGTTAGTTGTTTTCCACTGTCTAAACAGTTAATCACTGGTATCATGAATACTCCTCTGGAACATTCTCGTGTGCTTAAAACATACACTAAGCATCATTTCAACTTTGTAATTAAGCTTTGTTGAGACAATCGAATTTTAACTCGATATCATTAATTGGTTCAAGCTTGACTCAAGGTTAAAAATGCCAACCGCCGGGTACAGGCTTATTTGTCTAACAGTTAAGCGTTCGTCCTGAAACCTGAAAGTCCTGACCTCAGTTACCTAGTGGGGTCTTGGATCCATAGCATTAAAGAGTATTATGCAAGGACAACGCAGCTGTCTAGCTCCACCTAATTGTCATCGGTTTTCTGACTCGGATCATTCAGTGATACCATATTAAAGGCTAAATGTTGTTATTGCTACGTTCAACAATGTCATTAACAAATAATACTGATTATTATTGAAAATGTATGTATTCGTGTTTGTATAGTCTTGAAAATGATTTCGCCAAAAAGAGAACTCTTCAATTAAACATATTTTTGTTCATTTTATTTGACAATGTATTTTATCATTGTTGTTGGTAAACTCATGTACGCTGCTGGATACGTTTTTCAATAGTTTGTGGAGATTGGTACTAAGTTCAATTTATTAAATTCGTTACAAATTGATGTCAGCAGAGTACCACTGAAAACCAGAGAGCATTAGACATCTGTTTCATTCTAGTGTAGAACTTCTCAGGAGTGAACACCCTAGATTTCAATGCTACCCTGCCAACATCAGTCTATGACAAATTTAATCAACTAAACTTACTACCAATTTCTATAAATCATACGTATTCAATTACAATAATCACCTCACTAGTGACTAACTTCAGGCTGCTCCTGAATCTCTGGTACGAAATCGTGGCTAGTGGAGTTCATATTTGTCATGAGTGGGAAAGTTATCACCAATGATTGTTACAATATATCATATTTGATATTTGTTCAACTTATATTTAAATCTATTTTCATAGTGTTGACTATAAAACTAATTATGATTTCGTAAAATCTTGTTGTATTTTGTGCAGTAGTGTTCAACATTGATCCATTTCTATTCATTCAAAGAATATACGTTAAGATATTTTATAACAATATAATGACGAGAGTATACTTTATACAATGATAATTAGTGACTTGTTAACTAGCATTTACAGAAGGATACCTTAAGAAATGAGTTACATGTAAATATTTCGGTTGATAGTTTCTTGTGTAAATTTAACATGTTGGAGAAGTGAATACTCTAGCTATTACCGTTCTAAACTGTGATGATTTGATTACTTTACTTAACATATTCATTACTGTTATGTACTGCAGAATAATACACAGTGACCTTGATAACTGCCAATCAGAATACGGATACGTCAGCCCCACGACTATCAACCCCCAAAGCCGGAATAGAGGAGACAACAGCTACGAGCCAACCAGACACAATCAATCCAGTTCAGTTGCTGGTGATATTGTATTTTAATCATGCCTTTATATATACACAAATTCAGACCGCACAGCAAACCAATTAGGAATTTTATATTAATACAAAACAGAAAAGATTGTGGCAGTGAATAGGGTTAACTTGTACACAACTAATTAACTGTAATCCATAATAAGAGATAATACAATAACAGTAAATATACTAAACGGGAGGACAGAGTAAGAGGAACATAACAATAATAAAAATGCAATGTTTACATTACACACGACCAGAATAAATGAATTAGTCCTCTAAAATACAGTCCTAGAAGTTCTTTCACTCCTCTTTAGTGGTCCGACATAACAATTACAATACTCAAGAATAACGTTATGTATATTAACCATTCACCAATATACTATGATGCTTTACATACAACTCTAGCATATTAATCCTACAATTAAGTGAACATTTTACAATATTTCGTTTCACCGTAATATACTATCTACTTGAAAATTTGTAACAGTTAGTTATGATATGAATAATTGATCGTTATCATGAAAGTATAACTCATATGAACATATATAATTAGGATAAGCACAAATGTGACTGTCTGGACACAGTAGCCTAGTGGTGAACGCGGTAGCGTTTGACACGAAGCGGACTGAGTTCTAATCCCAGTGTAAACATCAACATTGGGATGCAGGTACATCCAGCCGATGAGTCCCAAATAGAACGAAACGCGCATCATGGATTCCACTTGCCAGTCACAATCCAACTTAAATATACATCATATGAACATGTTGTTGTTGTGATACAGTCATCAATATATACATATATTGACTTTTCACAATCAAATAATTTCTGCATGAATATTACTAAAACTATACAAAAGTAAAACGGCCTATGATTAACTAATAATAAATCAAATGAAATGTCATGGATTGTTACTGTCGTTCTGCCTTATCATCATATTATAATTGAAGGATTGTCAAAAATTTCTAAAGCAATATAAAATTGAAGTCATCAATAAAACTATCAACACGTTTCAAAGTAGTTTGTTAGAAACAAATGTAAATATGCTCTTTACCTTTATACGAAACTATGTTTACACGTTAGCTTGCGTAAAATGTAATGCATTGAACATTGGTGAATATTTTTGTAAAATTATGACTCGTGTGAATGAACATGAAAGCTATACAAACGACCTCTTAATAATCCTGTAGAAACCGAATGGCTCAAAATGAAATCAGTAATAGCAATAAAATAACTACAAAATAAACATAAACAATATCCTAGTAATTTAAAAGAGCTTTTGTATAGCGTATAGGCGTTACGTTTTATATTTTGATAAACTTTACTATACTCAACAGAGAGGAAGGCCATATTGTTCATTTGATATGGTCTATCTACCCAAATAAAGACAGTAAAGTTGATCAAATTTTCTGACATGCTAAAACATAAATTCCCTAATTCAATTCGTCACACACTGATGTTAACTAGGTACTATTGAAAACCACGGAGCACAGAACATCTGTTTCATCTTATTACGGAAAACTTCAGCAGTGAGCACCCTAGACTTTGTCTCATGAATTTCAAGTTGGTGAGTGCCTGACTCTTTCATCATTGAGCTGGCCTCCAATGGCTCCACACTAGGATCTAACCTTAAGTTAATGTATTTTGGTTATTTCTCTTTAAAGAATCAGTTTACACAAAGGAGTACAACCTCAGAAATCTCCATTTCCCAATCATAAGATTATTACATATATACTACTTAATTGTACATTTTTTAATCCATTCAATATTTGAAACGAAGATTTGAGTATTTGTAAATATTGTCATATAGAATGAAGATGTATTTACTATAGAATCAAATATTATCTATGATAACTGTTTAATTGTAAAAATTACACGAAATTGAATGGAGAAGTAGTATGCAACTCGATGATTTGGACTTTGCGGATGATCTAGCTCTCTTAGCACATACACACCAACAGATGCAAGCAAAGACAACCAGTGTAGCAGCAACTTCAGCATCAGTAGGCTTGAACATACATAAGAGAAAAAGCAAGATTCCTATATACAACACAGGGAGCACCAACCCAATTCAACTTGATGGAGAAACTCTGGAAGAAGTGAATACTTTCACATATCTGGGGAGCATCATCGATGAACAAGGAGGGTTCGATGCAGATGTAAAGTCAAGGATTGGCAAAGCCAGAGCAGCATTCCTACAGTTGAAAAACATATGGGACTCGAAACAAATATCAACTAACCTCAAAGTCAGACTCTTCGATTCGAACGTGAAGACAGTCCTGATGTATGGAGCTGAAACGTAGAGGACTACTGCGAACATCATCAGAAGGGTACAAGTAATCATAAACAACTGTCTACGCAAGATACTGAATGTCCGTTGGCCGGAAATCATCAGCAACAGCTTACTATGGGAGAGGACAAACCAACTTCCAGCCGAAGAGGAAATTGGGAAAAGACCTTGGAAATGGATAGGACATACATTACACAAACCATCAGACTGCATCACGAGACAAGCATTAACATGGAATCCTGTTAGGAAACGGGAAAGAGGAAGGCCAAATAACACGCTGCGTCAAGAATTGGAAGCAGACATTAAGAGGATGAACAGCAACTGGAAACAATTGGAAAGGATTGCTGAGGACATAGTTAAATGGAGAATCCTGATGAGCGGCCTATGCTCCTCAGCGAGGAGTAACGGGCATAAGTAAGTAAGTAAGTAAGAAATTGCACACATACACAAACATACATGAACGTGGTAGGAATACAAAATGCTTACAAATTGTCAATGTATAAAACATATGAATGATTTCATATGATACACTTGATAAGTAATAAAGGTTTTCAATGTTATTACTTTTCTAAAATATCAGTTTTTGTATATTGAATGTTGCTTAGTAATAAATGTATACTGACTAAAACAAATGATCACCTGATAAGAATCGATCAGTTTATACTTACAAAATAGTCAGATTCATACTTCTATCAACATAGTTAGCTTGACTACTACATAGGAATAAGGATGCCACTACTAGATAATGGTTATCATTTACATTTCCAACTACCTTCATTTGTCTTCTTACTGCTTACATGTAGATAATTTAATCATTCATGCATTAGTAAAATTGTAGTTTTGACTAAATCAGATAATGTTTAGCTTTATAAAAACATGACCACACAGTAAGTACTATAACAAACGATTAAATGGTTATCATTAGTGAGTTGCTTAATGATTTCTTTTTACACTTATAAGTAATGTTGCATAGAATAAAATCCAATCAATTGAATGATAACAACAAAATAATCAGATATAAATGTAGTTACCAAGACTTGGTTTGATGATTCTGAAATAAATTGAGTAGATTATTTATGAGCAAAAAAATTTATTTAATCTGACAACGTTATAGTGTGCAAGGGTAGAATTGATTTGTGGATGTGATTATGGTGTGAGATTGTTAGAATAAGTTAATGTGTGATTATTTGTAGTAATTGATGAACCTCAGTGGAACATAAAGCCTCTTAACTTTTCTATTTAGCTTATTTTCCTTTAGCATTGATACGAGTTATACTTTTGAGTGATGACTTTCAGTCTAAGAAGAATTATTATTGATATATCCTAGTCTGCATTATTGAAAGGATTCTCTCCACCTACTAAGTCAATCAATCAATCAATCAATCACTGCCTGTTACCCCAAGTGGAGCATAGACCGCCCACCAGCATTCTCCAACCAACTCTGTCCTGAGCTTTCTTTCCCAACTCTTCCAAAGTGCTCTTCATTCTCTTCATGTCTGCCTCCAATTCCCAAAGTAATGTGTTCCTGGGTCTTCTTCTTTTCCTTTGGCCTTTAGAATTCCAAGTTAGTGCTTGTCTTGTGACACAGTTTGATGGTTTTCTCAATGTGTGTTCAATCCACCTTCAGCCTCTTTTCCTAATTTCTTCCTCGGCTGGAAATTGATTAGTTCTCTGCCACAGAAGGTTGTTGTTGATAGTATCTGGCCAACGAATTGAAAGAATCTTACTCATACTTATAAATACTTGTATCTTCTGAAGGATACCTCTCGTAGTTCTCCAAGTTTTAGCTCCATACAACAGAACTGTCTTCACAATACAATTGTGAAGACAGTTCTGTTCACCTACTCAAGATTAGTCAATTTTACTAAATAACCTCACATCATAAACATACTCGCAAATTTAATCCATCCTTTTATATTACAACTTCGTACCATTCACAGTTTCAATGAAGATATATTCATGGGAATTTATCGCACATTTAACTAGAATGAAACTGATTATTACGCTTAACTCTTTAATGAATACATCATTTATTCCTTTTCGTCGTTTCAACTAATGTTAATTTTACTTTAACTATTTATTTTTTATCCAAAGAAGTGATTTAATTTAGTTTTATAAAACATTAAGAACCAAATGTTTCTAAAATTTTGTGAATACACTATTCATTGTAAGCATCATATAGAGTGCCTCTGATTTCAAAACCTACTGAAACGAGCAGTTAGTACAACATTCTGCATATCAAATCAATCAATCAATGTCTGTTACCCCAAGTGGAGCATAGACCGCCCACCAGCGTTCTCCAACCAACTCCGTCCTGGGCTTTCTTTTCTAACTCTTCCCAAGTGCTGTTCATTCACTTCATGTCTGCCTCCAATTCCCAACGCAATGTGTTCCTGGATCTTCCTCTTTTCGTCTGGTCTTGAGGATTCCAAGTCAGTGCCTGTCTTGTGACACAGTTTGATGGTTTCCTCAGTGTGTGTCCAATCCACATCCAGCGTCTATTTCTAATCTCTTTCTCGGCTGGAAGTTGATTAGTTCTCTGCCATAGAAGGTCGTTGTTGATGGTATCTAGCCAATGAATACGAAGAATCTTGCGCAGACAGTTATTTATAAATACTTGTATCTTCTGAAGGATACTTCTCGCAGTTCTCCAAGTTTCAGCTTCATACAACAGAACTGTCTTCACATTTGTATTGAAAATTTTGACTTTTATATTGACTGAAAGTTGGTTTGAGTTCCAGATGTTTATCAGTTGTAGAAATGCTACCCTTGCCTTACCAATCCGCGCCTTCACATTCGAGTCAGACCCTCCTTGTTTGTCGATTATGCTGCCCAAATATGTAAAGGTCTCAACGTCTTCCAAAATTTCTCCGTCAAGTGTAATTGGGTTAGTGTTTGTTGTTTTGTATCGGAGGATCTTGCTTTTCCCTTTGTGTATGTTGACGCCTACTGCTGTCATTCTGCATATAGTGTTTAATATTTATTAGAGAGGTAATTACAACAGTAAGAGCACAAAGCTAGAAACTATGGATAATTAGAATTTTGATTCAGTCCTTGCAGAAGTAAACTCATATTATGTGTTCATTGTGACATACAAGCAACTTGTTGTAATTATAATTAAGTTAGAATCTCCCACTTACTAATCTATAAGTTATGCAGTAGTTATGTCTGCTAATCTGTATTTAAATAAAGCTAGCTGCGAATTTACCTGAATTACCCTTCTCCCCACCAAATATACACTTAGTTGACGAAAGAATAAATCATAGTTTCGACTAATTTACCACTTTAAACCAGTGAGAAGACGATATTTATGGTTGAATAGGCCATCTGAAAAAAGGTGATTATAATCCAGGGGATATATTTTTGTGTCAAATAGATAAATTATAGTTCACTAGTAGTGTTGCTACTGTTATGCAATACAATTCATTTGTGGATGCTAAAAAAGATACCAAATCAATTTTCAAAGAATTTGCAGTGAAAAGTAATTAAAATATCTTTAGTAAAATACGATAATCTATTTATAGATAGATGCAAACTACAATGGTTCCAACTATTAACCCAATATATATTTATATAGTTTTACGATAAATCCTGTTTTACTCAAGGTTTCTATGAAGGAGATGATATAATTAGCTTTTTGCACTAACGACGAAGAGATGTTTTTACTATGTAACAGTACAACTATTCATAGATACTATTTTCTATATAAGTAGGGTTGTATCCCTAATAGTTGCTTTGAATTGCCACCTTACAATAAATTCATCTTCATTAATAAATCTGGGATTACATGAGATTTTGTTCAGCGTTACCATACGTTTTGTTCAGTTTTAAGGCATTACTGAGTGTAAGTTCAGTGAAACGACAGGGACTTAACATCTGAATGGATTAATATTATCAGTAAGAATTATAAATTCTATTTAAAGCTAGGATTTTAATCGGTAGTTTCTACTGTTAACATTAATTTATACGATAAATGCTGTTTCTTGTCTTAAGTTCTAATTGTATTATTGAATTTATGTTTAAAAGTGCTGTCAAACTGAACACAACGTAATGTAAGTTAGTGCAAAGCGTATGTCCGCGCTGGGTAAAACGCTATCTCATGAAAAAAACACTGAACAATGTGACAAAGCCCTGTGTTCTTCATATATTTTGGCTGAAGTGTTTGCATATCGTCTTCTGATTTGGCACCAACTTTTTAGCTTACTATAAATTCTATTTTTCTTTAAATTAGAACCTGACTCAAAATCATATTTCTAACACAAAAAGCAAAAATTTTAACCTTAATTTCTAACTTTTAGCATAGATACTAATTGAAGCTATGATATATTGTCTATAGTATGCACTTTTAGTTTAAATTTACTGTAACATTGACGCCGATAGCGAGTTTTTTTTATTAGTTCTTGGGAAAATTTTCCGTAATCATTTACATACCGCATATGTTCATTTGTACATTGTACTCTAGTTGAAATAACAACTGACTAGTAATAAAATGAGTGCTTAAATTACTGAATCTAGCAACAAATTGATTCTTTGATAAGTATATGTTTATAAACATGTATTATATCAACGAAACAAAACCTATGAACTTGACTATCAACTAATGTAATGAATACCAATCGCACATAGGTATCTTATTTAACACGTAAGTAATTACAGGCTGATTCACTGAAGTATCAAGCACTTTCACTTATCATGAATTCATTCTCATTACACTTAGAACAGATTAGATTTAATTAATGGATGTTACATTCAAGAATAAGAATATTTTACATAAACAACAATCAGGTCATATAATCTATTTGGTTGTTTTATTTAATTCACTTGATCTGGGATTAATGAAAACTTTTTCATTAACATGGTTCATTATTTAGTCCTATTGTGTTCTTAGTTCTATAGGTTACATAATTTGAGTTCAGTGATTTCATTTAGAAAAATTTACATTTGACATTTTATTATCAGTTAGTTTTATCAATATGAAAATGAAGTAAATATCTTTAGGGAGCATAGTATGCATTTCTGTACAGACTTAGCTGACAAGTTAGTGTTTTGGCGACTGAACATGAAGATTTCCATTTTCAACAGATAAAGATATGCAACTAAAGTATAATATGGCTTTCAGTTAATTAGTCAATCAGTATGTGTTACCCCTCGGGGAGTATAAGCCACTGACTGGCATTCTCCAAGTAACTCTGTTCCGGAATAGCCTTTCCATTTGTTAGTAAGTATTAATCATTCTTTCCACTTCCACCACTAATTTCCAGCATAATGTGTTATTTGGTCTTCCACTTTTAGTTTGACATTGAGTATTCAATCTTATGCTGTGTCTTTTGATGCAGTTTGGTGATTTCATCAATGTGTTTCTCATTCAACTTCAGCGTTTTTTCCTGATTTCATCCTTATTTGGACTTTAGTTTGTTTAGTCTTTTCCTCAGAAGGTTGTTAATGATGATGTTTAACCAATGGATATTTTGTTCAAACAATCGTTTATAAATACTTGTATCCTTTGAATCTGAAAAATAACTGGTTTAAGTTCCTGCTGACAATTTATTGCATAACATTCAATTGAAAATATATTACATACTAATAACAACAACAATTGATGAAATTTCAGTTCCTAGTCTTAACAGTTGTCATATTCCAAACGCTTAAAAATGATATACATGATGTTTTGTTCAAAGAAGATCTATTGTATTTATAACATTTGGTTAATTAAACAATTCCACTGCTTACAGAAACATTTAAATCACTTAACAAATAGTTCACCTAAAATAAAAGTTCTACATAATAAATTAAGAAAGAAGTTACTTACTTCAAAAAAACAAAAGTAGTCGGCATTTATTTAAGATAATTTTACTACTTACTACTTCACTATATAAAATATAGTAAACATTCGGTTCTTACTTTCTAAATGCCGACTTTAATTTAAGCATAAAATAAGATGCCTAGTATTTAATAAGAAATCTTTTAATTTCAAAATTACCATAATTCAATATCATTTACTAATGTCAATACAATATAGATAAGGGTTGCCACGGCAACTAATGGATATCATTATTATACTTAGATATATATATAAGATATACATATTAGTTAACTAAAAGAGCTTTTGTCTCAATTCAATTGTTATTTAATACTCTTTGGCAATTGATTGTTATGATAATACGTCAAACCGAAATAAGAAATTTGATTGTCACAACATTAGTGTATTCTATGTTGGAAAAGTATCTTATTTATATGATCAAAGACTATTCAAAAGAAATGTACCTTAATTAGTTGGCTTGGTTAAGAAGTATCGTTTATTACAGAACTTCAGAATAATGATTTTGTTTCTAATGAAATCTTATTTTTGAGACAATTCACTATAACTACAATAGTTATTTATCTGATTACTTTAGTTGTATATCAGGATAAACATGTACACGGAATGATATTGGTTTATAATTTCAAAAAGACATGTTGTTATTAGACAGAAACTGGTCATTCTTTTTGATACCACAACCACTTACTGCCAAAAAGTACTGGACAGCTGATTCGTCGTAGTATGAAATTCTTTAACAGTGCACATCCATGACTCAACTAAAGATCGAACCCAAGATCTTCTAGCTATGCGGTGACCACCTTGCCACTAGACTGGAATGGAGACTGTTTATTTCATAAAATATTAGAATTGAATATAGAAAAGGGAAGTAATCAATAAATGTACTCGCTGCAATATGATTACTTTAGAGCCCAATCAAATATCTAATGTCTCGAACCACTGACAACAGTTACTGAAAGAATTCTAACTAGGTATTATTGTATCTAATAACACAACTCAGATATACAGTTAGTGATTTCATGAACTGTAGACTATTAAATTCACTCATTCTTGAAGCTTGGATAAGAATATGTTAATGTAATAAAAATACAGTTTGATACAGAAGTTCAATTTTCATTTGATTTCATTGTGTAACTACAACTTCTGGGAATGGTTTTAAGTTTAATTATTCCACGAAAGATCTTTTTTCAAGGATTTTATTTCATAGCTGTACAGTTATGTATATATAGATTCGTCGGTAAGACATAACTTATTTAATAACTGAATATTTTAGTGTTTATAATTGTCACAGTTTGATCTCGGTTTAATGCCAATATAAATCATGGATCACTTGACAGCTGTTTTATCCTAGAGCAAGACTTATCAGTAGTGTATACAGTCAATTTAACAAAGAAATCAAACCCACTATCTTTGGGTTTCGTGGAGAACGCTTAACTGATGAACGACAATTCGAGGTAGTGACGAAGTTTAGAACATTAATAGCAGTTACATAAGGTAAGATAAAGTAAAACATTTCTGTAACCACCGGAGATGGAAAGAAATAATCAGTAAAGTTGTATAAGGCAACTAACTACGGACATGACGAAAGAAAACCTCCGACGAATTATTTCTTACGCACATAAGTGTAGTTTTAAATTATGAATATCTTAGGTATCTGCTATGTATAGTAAACATAAGCACAAATCTCTTGATTTCTTTGAATAGATTTTTCAAATTATATCAAAGTATGAGTATGAAGTAGAATGTCATGAGTCTCATAAAGAGTGAAAAATTCATTGTGTAACTGATTGTTGTTGTTCCTTACTAAGCGATGTTTGTGAGTGCTGTGGAATGTGGTGGATAAATGACCCTGATTAACGATCTACATAATGGACTCTACATGAAAAAGTAATTTGGCTATACTTGGCAACTTATCTTTCACCTAGAGTGGCTTATACAGTGATGTACTGTGTTAAACACTTCTGGACTTGACCTCTTCAGACGGTTTTACAGTAAGTAACTAGCAATCGGGGGGGGGGAGGTTAAACAATATCTTTGGAACTATACATTTAGTCTCATAATGCTGTTTCCCCTTTGTATTTCTTTCAGCAAGTTTTAAAGGGTATATATCTTGTACGAAGATGGACTTCAAACTGCATAGTCAATTGTCTAATCAGTCTATCGAATACATTTTGCGATAGGATGATCTAATGGACTGACTATGATTACGTTTCTCCGTTGAATAAACTCTATTATGATGATTTTTTAATTTATTAAACTATTCTATATTTATGCGGTAAATGATATTCTTCCTAATGGCTTAGAAATAATGTAGATGCTTACTTTGAAAGTATTATCACTAAATAGAAATGTTGAACCAACGATTGTTGCCTTAACTATATTCAAACATAAAGGAAACAACTGTTGATTTGTTTACAGTAGAATAAGTTTAATATAGTTATACATACAATGGAATCCGTTTTGGTGAGGATAAATGAATGCTATACAAAATGCACCAAACTAATGTAGAATGACAAGTGATCAACTATAATAAGCAATATCTCGACTTTGGGCTAGTCGTGAAATTGCTTACAAAAAAAATAAAAATAGCCATCTACAAAGACTGGTTCTTTGATTATAGTAGATCGATTTTATCATGTATTCATCTAATGTAGAGTTGTGTAGTTTCCAAGTAAGTTATGAGTTTTACGAAGTAATTAAATACTACTTTAGGTGTATTTCATTAGCGTGACTCTTATGGTCACATCAGAATACCGTTCTGTATACCAAGTGAATATGATGTTAGTCAGTTTTGGGAAGATTCGTAATACACGCTTAATTTTTTTGCATATAATAATGATATTCATTCCACTGCCACAAGATCAGGTCGATATGTTCCTCGTTGTTTGAAAACTTCAAAACTATAAATAAAGGCAATAAGGCAACATTCATAATTTCTTTATGGATGTTTACGTTACGATGTCATGTCGTCAATTTTTACAGGCATATATTAATAGGACAGAATAGGATAAAAGACCAGCAAGTTATAGACAACTACAACAAATTGCTAAACCGAGTATTAACACGAAAATATTAAGCAACCTTGACACGTATCGTTGATGAATAAAACAATGTCATAGTAAGCCAACATGAAACACATTTGGAGGAAAAATAAATTGAATATTAAAACTTTGAAATATGACACTAATAATGACTTGGTTTCATATTCTATTTACTCACCGTTTCAACATCTCTAGGTAGTTAGTCTATGATTATATTTAAAAGATCATCCATACTACACATAATCCTAAGGTCAGTTACCTTTATAATTTTGCATAAACATATCGCTTGATTACAAAAAAATAACAGTTCATAGTTCATTAATTAAATTTCAGTGTAGAATAGAACACTACTAACTTCAATAAAAAACATCATCACTTCATAATAATCTTTCAATTAAATTACAAATGATCGCTTTCTCTCATTTGTTACCATGGTCCAAAAAGTTGTATCCATATGAAAACACATGAAAATATAAAAAAAAAATTGAATTTTGAAATATTAAAAATATTTTAACACTGTATGTGCTTGTATTTAGTGGATTACAATGTGTATGTCTTTTTTTTGTCTATTACATCCAATTCCTTCTCATCGAATGAAATAATAAACACTAAACATGATGTTAACTTGTCAGTTAAAAGTGAAAGAAAAAAAAAGGAGAAAAAAAAGCGAAAAGAAAAATTAAATGTAGATAAATCTGTGCAAACAATTTGTTCACATTCTATTGTCTTCCGTTTTATATTAACATAAAATGAAAATTAAAACAAAAAATAATAATAATTGAAAATTTCATTTTAAAAATTGTTTTCAATGTGTATTGAACTGTAATGAGAATTAATATTTAGATTGTTATTTTCTTTTTTCTGTATTTATACTAAATGAATTTGTTTTATTAATGCATAGATCAATAATTAAATGTATCGGGAACAATATTAGTCAATATGGGTAATAAATTAGTTCAGAATGGTAACTGATAAGTGGAACCTACATAAAATATATTTCGCCTCCTTCCCCCCGATTTGCTACTTTAAACTCTTCAGAAGAATGTACCTATATGTCAGTGTTAATGTTTTGCATCAGGATTAGAATTTTATTTCGTTTTGCGTCAAATGCCATTTAGTCCACAACTATGCTTCCACGGTGTAGGCAACCGGGAAGTGATAACCGCCCTCATACCGCTAATAGCACTCGAGTTCACCTTGTTCATGATCAAACACGTTCTCCATCTCTGGTCTCTTCTTATAACACTTCTTCTCCTACAGTTTCTATGCGCGCCACTTTTACTGGTTACCCGAGTTCCCAAATTATCATACCAGGTCTCCTGAAGCCACACTCTAAACTTCATGTTGGAGCTTTTAATGTGCGTACGCTGCGTCAAATCGGTCAACAGGCTGCCTCAGCTAAAACATTAGAATCTCTTACAATTGATGTATGCTGTGTCTCCGAATCACGCATACAGGATCCCAGCATGGTCATCCGTTTAACCTCACCTAGTCAATGCAATGGAACTGCACATTTAACTCTTCGTTTATCTGGAGACCCTACAGCTAGCTCACGTGACCTTGCTGGTGTAGGTATAGCACTGAGCTTACGAGCAGAACAGGCTCTTCTCTAGTGGATTCCTGTAGACAGTCGTCTATGTGCTGTCCGTCTAAATGGCACAGCACGAACTCGGAAAGATAGGGACACACGCCGATGCCTTTTTGTCGTCTCAGCTTATGCCCCCACTGATTGCAGCACAGATGAAGTGAAAGACGACTTCTATATGAAGTTCTCTAGCCTCCTTCAGAAAGCTAAGCACTCAGACATAGTAATTATTGCAGGAGATTTTAATGCCCAAGTAGGCAGACTAATTCAGGCTGAAAAGCACTTACGTGGGTTACTCGGCATCCCAGCCCAGAGAACAGACAACGGAGATTGTCTGTTGCAGTTATGTTCAGACTACCGTTTATTCTTAGCTAGCACAAACTTTAAGCATAAGGCGAGACACTGTTTAACCTGGCGACCTCAAACATCTACGCAACGATGGACACAAATTGATCACATCGGCATCAGCTACTGTTGGAGAGGTTGTATAGAGGACTGCCGCTCTTTCTGGGGCACTTGCCTAGACTCTGACCATGCCCTAGTGAGAGCACGTATCTCTATGCGTTTTACTGGTCGCAGAAAGGTTACATCGGGCAAACCCTTTAGATATCACTTTGAAAGTGAGAAGGCTAAGAATGCATTTAGGAATGGTTTGGCTAAGCATTTAGTCGCCCATGACCAACAGGTTTCCCCCGAAGTAGCTTGGAATGATTTTAAAGCAGGCGTATACGCAGCAGCGCTATCAGCATCTAACCCCAATCCAATGAAAGACCATTGGATCTCTAGTACTTCTAGGGAACTGATGGAGGCTCTAAAACTCATTCCAGCAGGCTCGGAGTATGATGAAGAGCGACGACAATTGAAACGCAGACTGACAAAGAGTCTGCGTATGGATCGTGAACAGTGGTGGGCAACAAAAGCAAAAGCGATAGAAGCATCGGTGGCAGCGGGCAATAGTAGACAGCTGTTCCGACTTATTAAGGACACCGGTATCAAAAAATCGGCAGTTAGTGAAATCATCTCTGAAAAAGATGGGTCGATGATCTATTCTCAATCTAAAAGATTAGAACGATGGGCAGAACACTTTCAGGAACAGTTCAACTGGCCCCCAGCCACTCTTAGCTTACCCACAATCTCCAAGCTACCCGAATGGAAAACTGACACAGGTCCCCCAACTCTCAGTGAAGTTGAAAACGTCATAAGTAAATTGAAACGAGGGAAAGCAGCAGGGCCTGATATTTTGTCTAACGATATCTTTAAGGATGGTGGTATAGTTTTAGCGTGCAGGTTGACTGATATATTAGCCAAAGTCTGGCAACTAAACACCATCCCATCTGACTGGTCTCGATCGCTGATTGTTCCAGTCTACAAAAAGGGACAGAAATCCTCTTGTGATAACCACAGAGGAATCAGTTTGACTAATACAGTATCTAAAATATTAGCCACTATAATCATCCGACTTTTAACCAACACTAGGGAACAACAGACTCGAGAAAACCAGGCTGGTTTCAGACCTGGCCGAGGTTGCATTGATTACATATTCACCCTGCGCCAGATCCTCGAACACAGACATATGTACCAACGCCCAACTATGGTTAAATTTCTTGACTTGAAAGCAGCGTTCGACTCTGTTGACCGTGAAGTCTTGTGGCAATGTTTCTCATTAAAAGGCTTACCTCAAAAGTACATTAACCTTATAAAGGCTCTCTACTCGGTCACCACTGGTCGAGTCAGAGCATATGGCGAATTGTCACGAGAAACTTCATCCTCAAGTGGAGTCCGTCAGGGTTGCCCGTTATCCCCATTTTTATTTAATTTCATCATAGATGTACTGTTAGATATCTCTCTCACTTCTTTTAAGTCCTCTGGGATTAGTCTCCTTCCAGGAGGCTCTCTTATCGACTTAGAATATGCAGATGATATAGTCATATTTGGTGAAGACGCTCACAGCATTCAAGGTCTCTTGAACACGTTGAGTAACAATGCAGGCATATTTGGGATGCGCTTCTCCCCTCCCAAATGCAAAACGTTACTCCAGGACTGGCCTGCTTCTTCCCCTAAATTAGTTATAGGGAGTGAAGTAATTGAATGCGTTGATCGCTTCACTTATCTCGGAAGTCTCATCACCCCTGGTGGGTCGGTGTCTGATGAAATCTCAGCGCGGATCCAGAAAGCTCGATTGGCATTTGCGATCGGCACTTGTGGCGCAGACGAGATATCCGTGTCTCAACGAAAGACCGGGTGTACTGCGCAGCAATCTGCGCCATCTTAGCTTATAGCTGCAAAACATGGGCCATGATAACTCAAGATATGCGTCGTCTCCAGATATTTGACCATAGGAATCTTCGGAACATCGCTCGTATACCATGGAATAGCCAGATTAGTAATAGTGAGGTTAGACAAAAGGTTATTGGGAAACACGGTAAATCAGTTGAAGAGGTCATTAACCTTCATCGACTAAGATGGCTGGGACATATATTGCGCATGCCCGACCACCGTCTACCCCGTCGTGCCATGTTAGCTAGGGCTGAAGTAGGATGGAAGAAGGTTAGGGGCGGCCAAACCAAAACATGGCATCAGTCCATGAAGTCCTTGACTACTGGTCTAAGCCATGTAGGTAGATGTAGACTACCTGGTTGGGGTCCGCGTGATGATCGCAACAAATGGCTGGAGACACTAGGCGATATGGCTCAGAATCGGTCACAGTGGCGCAAGTGTATTTACTCTTTAACCTCATCTAGATCTTAAATTCTATTGTTATTTTCTAGACATCTTTACTTTACTCTTCCCTCTTGTATTGTCTATACGTTACCTCAATATTCTCGTAGTGCTATTGTGGTATGGCAACTTGAACCTACAGGCGTTTGTGCCCGGTTCTACGTTGCTGATGATGATGATATGCTACTGAATCCCGACAGCCACACTTGTGTGTCTAATTTAAAGGTATTTGCAGCTTTCTGTTGATTTGTTATAAACTATAACTAACGAATTCAAAGTAGAACAAAGTGAGCGTCCCGGAATTTCACTTGTCAACCAGAATCAAATTTAATTCAGTCATGTGAAGTACACCTGAATCGAGGCTATCTACACACATGTAGTAGTTGTTAAAACGATTCACGGATAATAACTAACATTCCGTTTCATTTATTTACACTATATATATATATATATATATATATATATATATATATCGATTATTTTATTTATGATTATGCAATAAGCAAACGAAGCTTATGTAATTGCATTAAAATAATTTATCAGAGGGACAAATTATTTTATATTTCATTTCTATTACTGTGATATTCTCATCACCCTAATATTCCATTAAACTCATAAACTGTTATCATATCAGTTGTCATTCTGGAACCAGAATCAATTAATTATGCAACTGTGCACACCCCACATAGTCTTTTGTCAATATTGTCCCCGTTTCGTATAAATGTTATTCTCCTTATTGGCATCGTGTGTTGTCAGGTTTTGATTATATATAAACGATTGAGTAAAATATAGTCTAACTCTCTGGTAGTTGGCTTAGTTATGTTGTGTTCCTCATTCCAGCCTAGGAACTAGTATTCAATGAGAATCCACTGTTGATAATATCGAGGTCACTTTCTGAATATTGTGACTGCCCAATTTTTCAAGGTATCACGGTAACAGAGACTGACGATAGCAACTTGACAGAACGCAACAAATGCTTATAAAAATGTAAACATCAATCTCAATTTTGCTTTATTTGTTCCGCATTTTGATGCAACTAAATTTCATGAATATGATTTCAATGCATAAATTTAGATAGTTTTATACAAAAAAAGTTACAAATTACAGTAAATTAAAAGATATGAAACAGTCAATTCTCGATTGTATTTACTGTTAGCATTATTTTGACGTATACTGCATGAATCAGTACAAACTTTAATCAATACTAGTTACCCTGATACAAGATCTAATCATCATTGAAGTAAAAAAAGACATTCAATCTTTCATGTTATACATAAATTGTTACAGTTTCAATCATTTATATACATTAAACTTTACTTCTAAATTATTTACTTTAAGCTGAAAATTCTAGTCTCATTAATGATAACGATTGTAATAGTTATTGCATTGAAATGAAAGTATTCTCTAATAGTAAGTAATTTAAAAATTACGAAATCATCACATTAGTTTCGGAACAATTCTTACCAATCCCTTACAAATAAATTAACGATAAAAAAGATTATCTAGACAGATTTTTACTAACTAATTGGATGCATTGTATAATAACCTTTTTTCATTTTCTTTCATGATTTCTATGTGAATGTACCATTACTTACAGATATTATGTAAGATTCCATTTTCAAGTAAGTTATCTGACTTACTTACTTTTGCCCGTTACTCCTCACTGAGGAGCATAGGCCGCTCATCAGGATTCTCCATTTAACTCTGTCCTCAGCAATCCTTTCCAATTGTTTCCAGTTGCTGTTCATCCTCTTAATGTCTGCTTCCAATTCTTGACGCAGCGTGTTATTTGGCCTTCCTCTTTCCCGTTTCCTAACAGGATTCCATGTTAATGCTTGTCTCGTGATGCAGTCTGATGGTTTGTGTAATGTATGTCCTATCCATTTCCAAGGTCTTTTCCCAATTTCCTCTTCGGCTGGAAGTTGGTTTGTCCTCTCTCATAGTAAGCTGTTGCTGATGATTTCTGGCCAACGGACATTCAGTATCTTGTGTAGACAGTTGTTTATAAATACTTGTATCCGTCTGATGATGTTTGTAGTAATTCTCCAAGTTTCAGCTCCATACAGCAGAAATGTCATGATGTTCGAATTGAAGAGTCTGACTTTGAGGTTAGTTGATATTTGTTTCGAGTCCCATATGTTTTTCAACTGTAGGAATGCTGCTCTAGCTTTGCCAATCCTTGTCTTTACATCTGCATCGGACTCTCCTTGTTCATCGATCATTCGTCCCAGATATGTGAAAGTATTCACTTCTTCCAGAGTTTCTCCATCAAGTTGAATTGGGTTGGTGCTCCCTGTGTTGTATTTAAGAATCTTGATCTTTCCCTTATGTATGTTCAAGCCTACTGATGCTGAAGTTTCCATAGTGTTCTCCTATCTACACTATCAAACGCCTTCTCATAATCAATGAAGTTGATGTACAGTGGCGAGTTCCATTCAATTGATTGTTCAACGATGATCCGTAGTGTTTCGATTTGGTCTGTGCACGATCGATTCTTACGAAAACCAGCTTGTTGATCTCGAAGTTGAGCCTCCACTGAATCTTTCATTCTGTTCAACAATATTCTGTTGAAGACTTTCCCTAGTATCGACAGTAGCGTGATTCCTCTGTAGTTGTCACATTTGCTCAAATCTCCTTTCTTTGGTATCTTGATAAGATGTCCTTCTTTCCAGTCTGCCGATACTTGTTCTTCCTCCCAGATCTTTTTGAATAAAACGTGGAGTATCCTTGCTGTTAGGTCGATATCTGACTTGAGTGCTTCAGCTGGTATATTGTCTGGTCCTGCTGCTTTCCCACTTTTGATTTGTCTGATGGCCATCTTGATTTCTTCCATCGTTGGTGGAGTGACATCGATCGGGAGATCTGTAGGTGCTGCTTCGATGTCCGGTGGGTTCAGTGGAGCTGGCCTATTTAGAAGTTCCTCAAAGTGTTCTACCCACCTATTCTTTTGTTCTTCAATCTCAGTGAGTGTCTTGCCTTCTTTGTTCTTGACCGGTCGCTCTGATTTACCATGTTTATCTGCCAGCTTCTTCGTTGTGTCGTATAGCTGAAGTAAGTTATCTACTAACATAATATTCATTCCATGTATCCTATTCAATATTATTATGTTCAGTTAAAGCTGAATATACTTATAGTTACTATGGTATCTTTCCATTTGAAGTTAAAGAAGGTTATTCACCTCTTCTTCACTTTCTTCTTACTTTTAGTAGAATTAAAATGTTTTCATTTCAGTTTATTTTTTCTTTCTTCAAAAATACCAATCAATTCTCTAATGTATCATCATAATTTTTAATGAGATATACTGTTTTAAAGCATCATTAATGATATCATTCTTGTATATTATATAATAATAAAGTATTTTATTACACTTTAACTAAATTGTTGCTATACCCTACATTATTTTTATAAGAAAAAAAAAATGAGTACATCAAAGTAAAGTGAAAATATTCTATTCCCATGTTAATTATTTAACTTGTTAAATTGAACTTATTCATATTAACAGTAAGTTTATCATAAAGATAGAGATATATAATGAGAATAGTAAAAAAAATTTTTTTATTAGTTTACACTTTAGTTAGATTGTATAACATAAATTGTAACTACTGGAACAATTCTTATTTAGTCATGTTAATCAATTCTTCTTGTGTTCTATTACATTTCTATTGATTTATATTGATGTATCCATTTAAGGTATAAGAAAAAAAAAAGAGCCATTTGATTAAATGATGACATGAATTATAAATCTTTTTTCTTTAGTAACAAAAAAAATTGTATCAATTTATATTTGATTTGAAAAATTGATTAAAAAAAGTCAATGGTTACCGATTTATTTTAGTTGGTATATTTGTAAAAAAAAAATGAATCTCAGATCGATTAACTGGTCATTAGTTAATAACATTCTGAATGGATTATCTCAATACAGAGATAGTTTAAAATTGTTATTTGTATTGGATTGTGGTTGAATCCAAGAAGAATGTTTCAGCTTACTTAACACTTATCGGCTGAATGTATGTACATCCTAGTATTGATGTCATCTCAAACTCAATTTATTTTGTGTCCAATGCCAGCTGACGACTCATAAAAGGGACGAGACGCGCTTATGAGGTTTAGCTTATCAGCTACAATACAACTTAAATCTTACTTGTAAACGTAACATAGCTATCCGCTCAGCGTGTATACACAGCAAGAAAGACTGAACAACTTCAATCCATGACAAATGAATGGAAATTTTTAGATACATTCATACTAATGTGCTTTATTTTGTTCTGCTACTTTGAATTTGTAAAATATTCGTAAAATTAGGTAAAATAAAACAAAATGAAGGATTGCAAGAAGTCAGTCATATGAAATGTTTTTATGATATGAAGTAGAGTAAACTGAAATCTGGTGTACACTTACAAAATATGGTTACTTGAACATAACTGAAAATAGGATACCTGTAATCTATTAAAAAGTTGAAGTGACTTATAGGAATTGTTGAAGGAGGTGCCTGACATAAATAGATTACACCTGTATTTGGATGTTCCCTAGAAAGTCAATATACATATTTAGAATACTTAACGTACCCGAGAAGATAGTCAACATCATACGAAATCCTTACGACGGACCACATTGTGAAATCGTGCATGGAGGTCAGCTCACAGATTCATTCGAAGTGAAGACCGGTGTCAGACAAGGCTGCTTACTGTCGCCCTTCCTCTTCCTACTGGTCATCGACTGGATCATGAAGACTGAAACATCTGAAGACACTCTTGGAATACAATCGACATCATCGACGCAACTAGATGACTTGGACTTTGCAGATGACCTAGTTCTTCTTTCTCACGCACAACATCAAATACAAATGAAGACCAACAATATAGCAGCAGCCTCAACAGCTGTAGGCCTCAACATACACAACGGGAAAAGCAAGATCCTCCGATACAAAACAACAAACACTAACCCAATTACACTTGACAGAGAAATCCTGGAAGACGTTGAAACCTTTATATATTTGGGCAGCATCATCGACAAACAAGGAGGGTCTGATTCGGATGTGAAGGCGCGGATTGGTAAGGCAAGGGTAGCATTTCTACAACTGATAAACATCTGGAACTCAAACCAACTGTCAGTCGATATTACAGTCAAAATTTTCAATACAATTGTGAAGACAGTTCTGTTGTATGGAGCTAAAACTTGGAGAACTACGAAAAGTATCCTTCAGAAGATACAAGTATTTATAAATAACTGTCTGCGCAAGATTCTTCGTATTCGTCGGCCAGATACCATCAACAACGACCTTCTATGGCAGAGAACTAATCAATTTCCAGCCGAGGAAGAAATTAGGAATAGGGGCTGAAGGCGGATTGAACACACATTGAGGAAACCATCAAACTGTGTCACAAGACAAGCACTAACTTGGAATCCTAAAGGCCAAAGGAAAAGAGGAAGACCCAAGAACACTTTGCGTTGGAATTCGGAAACAGACATGAAGAGAATGAACAGCACCTGGGAAGGGCTGGAAAGGAAAGCTAAGGACAGTGTTGGTTGGAGAATGCTGGTGGGCGGTCTATGCTCCACTTGGGGTAACAGGCAGTGATTGATTGATTTTCATTTAACTTCGTACAATGAATATCATATCTTGATTCTTATAGAGATAAGCCAATTTAAAAACATGGCTACAAAAATAAATTACTCACTAATAATGTAATTGAGGTAAAGCATCTTTAGATAACGTTATAAAAGAAAGTCGAATAAGAAAACCTGCTTATAAAACATGCTGCCACATGCCCAATATAACTGAACTGAAAAATAACTTAGTAATTAAGTAATTAAGAACACTTGATCAGTAGAGTCTAAACATTTTGGATGTGAGGTAGCTATCGCTTAATGATAATGAATGAAGTTGTCCACATTTCTATTACAAATTGACAATAGTTAGAAATATCAACCTGATTGGTTGGACAGTCATTGGGTGGCCACGAAAGGTTTAAGTCTTAGGCTCTATCCCCTGATGTCGTAGACAAGCACTAAAGAAGAAACCTATACTAAGATTAAACAGCTACACAGTGCATGTTCCCTCGTTTTTATTAGTTATCTAACCTAGATTAATCCATGACAACGTGTTCATATGTAACAGTCAATGCATCATTCAATTTAAAGTGTTTAGCCCAATGAATGAAAAAACTGCTCTGATAAAATTTTTAAGTGCACGATTCATGTATGCAATGTGTAAGCTGCTATTTATCGTTAAGTAGCAATTTTAGTTAATAGTTAATGACAAGTTTTTGGGGATCTTATCACAATACCTACATTACTACGTTCTGTTTTTGATAACTACTATGTATACTGTGCATTAGATTGATAGATGATGATATTAATCATAAGTATGTGTATTTAGAATAAATCTGTATGTTTTCAATGTATAGTAGTAGTATTTACAATGTTATAACCTGTCGAAACAACTGGTTAATGAGTATTAAAATACTTTATCAAAACATGGAATAAATTTTTTTGTCTCTAAACGTCAGTCAATCAGTGAATATCCATTACGATTCGTGTGGGGGTGGGCATAAACTTCCGACCATCATACTCCAACCAAACCTATCTTGGTATCGCCTTCCCATTTGTTAACAAGTGTTATTCATTCTTTTCATTTCTAAAACCAATTTCCAGTATAATATATTGTTTGGTCTTCCACTTTTACTTTCACATTGTGGATCGAAACTTCAGCCTTGTCTTTTGATACAGTTAGGTGACTTCGTCAATGTATGTTCTATCGACCTTCAGCTTTTTTCCCCCCTTTCTTCCTCAATTGGACATTGGTCTGCTTGATCTCTGCCACAGAAGGTTGTTAATGATGGTGTTTAGCCAATGGATATTTTATTCATACTATTGTTTATAAATACTTGTATCATATGTTTAATAGATTTTGTACTTCTTGATATTTTTGTTGAAAATTGTGGCCTTTATGTTGACTGACAGCTGTTTCGTGGCTTCAAATGTTTTTCGTCATTTTCATAAATGCTGCTCATGTTCTGCCAATCTGTATCTTTATATCTGCAATATACACCTACCTTGTTTGTTGGAGATGCTACGTAGGTAAGTAGAATGTTTTGCATCTTTCGTAATTCTAAGACCAAACTTCATAAGGTTTTTGCTCGCTATTTGCTTCTATGACTCTTCCTTCTTTCCATTTATATGCTAGGGTCTCAAGCTATAGAGGCTGTTGCTATTCTGGCCGTCTTTTACGTGAATTTGTTACTGATCGCAGGATACAAGAGCTCTGTCACTGTTGTTTTTTTTACTACTATTTTCATTATCATTATCGATTTTTATTAGAAAGACTGTAATGTTTATTCAGAAAATTTCAGGGCGTCAAAAGATAAGTAAGTAAATAAATACAAATGAAATAACAACTACATGCTCACGCACAAATACACCTTCTATATTTTATTATTTGACCTATTTTATTGTTTGCTGTATTTAAATGACTTCTATACCTCTCAATATTGTTTCCTAATGAATAAATTTATTACTCCCCTCTTCTTCTCCTCCCCCCCTCTTACTGTTTATATATTGATATTATTTTCTTTCTTTCACTTCTCTATACTTAGATAAAACGAAGGTAACCTTTTATAAACATTCGTTTTGAAGTTCATCTTTCATAGTTTAATGCGAATATTAGAATTTGAATCCACCTAGATGAACTATTAATATTAGAAAAAAAATAAAATTTTTTATTTATTTTATTTTTTGAATTTATGTAACTAAGTAACAGATTTTCAGATTTTGTTAAAAATGTTTATCATAGATACAAAATATAAAATGATATGAAAAATTTTCTTTAAAGTTATTATCATAATTTGTATAATGAATTAGTTAAGATCAGTTAATTCAGTTATATAGCAACAGTTAATAATGATTATTATCAATATTAATAATTTAATTGAATTTTCATTATTCTATCATCTCTCCATCCCTTCTCCCTTTCCCCTCCCCCCCTCAACTTATTATGAATAGAAACAAAGAAATTGTAAATAAACGATATTATTCTGCACTGACTACTTTCATTTTACTTGAAAAATTTAATTAAAATAAGTTTTTTTATTTACAAAATGCATTGTTTTTTCCATCAGTCTGAGAGCGAATAGGTTAATAGTGAAGTGTGTTTATGTGTGTATGCGTTTATGAGTATGAAGTTATACAACGTGTAATATAACGTATGAATAACTAGTTCAACAGTTGACTTTCAACTGTTATATCATTGTATATGAAATGAGATGAAGATTGACAGTAAAATCATTAGTCGATTCTTATTGTCTAGGCTATTTGGCAACATTTTCACTATTCAATATATGTAGTTTACTAAACACTTTTGGGTAATTTTTATATTTATTTGATAGGAAACTTCCATTTGAAATTTAATTTCTAGTTTACACGTTTACTACAATCAAATATATTAGACTGTTTTATCCTGACATTTTCATTGTAAACAATTCAAATCTCTTGAAAACTATTCTCTAGTATACAGTAATCATTCACGAAATGAAAGTATTGGATGGAACACAGAAACTTATTGTTCTCACTTCTTATTAACTATGACGGATTAATGAAAAACTTCTACATAGATTGGCATTAAATACAATAATATCACGTTTGTACTATTTTGATCTACATAAAGAAACTTAAGGTATTATTTGATTGAATATATCACAGAATGATGTTGGCAGGGTACCATTGAAAACCAGGAAGCACTGAACAGCTGTTTCGTTCTAGTATGAAACTCCTCAGCAGTGCGCACCCCAGACTCCGCATCAGGGGCTTCAGGTTGGTTTTCAATGGTACCCTGCCAACATCAATCTGTGATATATTCAATCAAATAAAATAACCAATCTGCACAAAAATAACCATCCCAATTAAACTTATGTTTGTTAACACACTTAAACAATCAGTTAGCTTTTGAATGTCATTATCATTATCATAACAGAAGTCGGACACAATATTCAACTTACTTGTAATATTTAAATAAGATTTAATCACATCTAAATTAAACCATTGTGTATTGACAGTGGTAATATTTTCTGTAATATAAATTAATATAATCAAATGAGTAAATATACTCAGAGTTTTATTAAAATTCCAATTATATGCATTATGTTTTGGATTATGCAATGATTGAATATTATAGAGTAATAATTTATTTTCTACTTTTAGAACATTTAAGTAGTTTAAAGTATTAGATATTTGTTTAATCCATTTTTTATCATGCATAAAAGTATTCTCATTGTTAATCATTTGATATTACTTACATTTGTTTAACATTGATATTTCCTCTTTTATTCAGTAGTATATTAAATAGATTTAATTCGTTTAATATAAGTGATATACAGTTATAATTAATATAGATAATCAATTGAAACATATAGATTTTTGATTAGTGCTACATCAATAACTGATATTTAACTGATGTAAAAGACATTTGAGGGAAAGGTAGATGTCATTAATGAAAGTTTCATTGCATATACTACTTATATTATGAATATTTTTACTACTACTACTACTACTATCACTGTTTGTTTGTTAGTTATTTTTTTGTTTTTTTTTAACTTTTAATGTATTATTTATTGTATTGAATGTATTCAATAACTCAATCTAAACCAATCAAATTATTATGATTATTTAATTTATTAAAATGTGCCAACCAATCAAATTGAAGCATCGTTAAAATTACTTAATTTCTGTAAATCGGATATGATATTGAAAAAAAAAATTTAGTAGTATATACAGGAAATAAAACAAAAAAGAAAACTTTATTTCAATCAAAAATTAACAGATTACTGAAAAATTATTTTTTAAAGTTGAAAAAATAGAGAAGTAAATATTACAATAATGTCAATATTCAATTAGACTAATGATTTACGCATTGCTTATAATGATTAATTGCAATCTGAAGATTCTAACTGATTGATTAAAATTAAAAGAATATTTAAGTAAACAGTTGTTTTAAGTAACTTCGTCATCAAATTGATGAAGTTAGAAATCTGTGAAAATTTCAAAATTTATAGTTAAAATAAGGCGTAAATAAATATTGCAGTTGATTGGATTCATCATAGACTGATGGTAGTTGGGTATCAATAAAAATCAGGAAACCCTGAACAGCTGTTTAGTCCATTGGATATAGGCTTAATGGTGCGGTGAATTAGACATTCACTAATCTAAAAGCTCCTAGGGCTTAATCTAAAGTGCGCATAGCTGAGAAGTGTCATACTAGAACGAAAGAACTACTCAATACTTCCTGCTTTTCAATGTTTCCCTACTAGCATCCATATGTGATGAATCGAACACAACATAATACCAACCCCCACCAACTTCGAAATGGTTAACAAGATTACTAGAACAATTACGGAGAGACGTGATAAATATTTACATTGATTACTGACTAATTATACTCGAGATTTATTAATTGTAAATTCTAATGCGTCAATTTAATCAGCAATAAGAATAGGGTTGTTATATGGTGTCGATTTTCCCTCTGTAATGCAATAAAACAATTCAATAATATGAATAAAATACAGTAACAAGCAAAATGGTATGTTGATTTGGCAGTGATAATAATAAGCATACTGAAACAATATGTGAATCGTAATCCTGGTTATAATAATAGAAAGCGCACATGAATTAAAAGAAGCACCGTCAAGTTAATAGTGATGATAACAAATTTACTTAATTGCAAAATGTGAATGCTTACTTAATAATGAGACAGTACGAATAAACAGAAAAGCCACCAGCAGTGCAAGAGCTAACAGTAGTAAGTTCATGTAATGGGTGGCATTGCCTTGGCTGTGGTAGATCAAGCGGTTGAACGTACCTGTTCTGAACGCGTAAGTTGGGTTTTACAGAGTTTACCCCTGTGGCTTTAGCTGTGTAAAGTAGCTATAATCTGGTCTTTTTAGGTATGTTAATCAGAGCGTGGTGGAAAACAGAGAATATATCTTGTAGTATGACTCAATGTTTGCTGTCTATCAAGTCCGACATCATGGTGCTGACGATGAACTTCATTACTTCTTTTTCTAACGATGCACGTACATGAATGCAGCCCATATAAGTGACCACACAAGAGAAATTTAATTGTCATAAAAACATTGTCGAGGCCATCTTCACCACTTTACCTTTAATTTGCTCAGTGAATACTGGTTCAGTTGCAAACGTAATCAGTATCATAGGTGTATTAAGCATTCTTACAACTGACCTTTTGAGTTCACGTATTAAGATCTTATTAGTGATATCCAGTTTGAAGTACAGCCACAAGTAAAGGATTTTCTTACTGACAGTTACAGATCTTTTCCTGTTTATTGATCAAACATGTACTTTTAAAAAAGCCGGCTGGCTACCCTTTGCTCTAATAACATATTTTCCAGTTTTCTCGTTTTTTGTCTATACGATCTTCCAAACATAAAAACCTATATCCATGAATACTGCATTAGGCCAAATGAATTTCGTTTTGAATCAATACGGAGGATTAAAAATTAGTATATCAACCCGTCCAAGTGTTTTTCGAAATATATTTAGAGACCCATCTGTCTCATTAGAAATGAGGATATCCACGAATGTCATAGCGTTGTTGTATTCACCGTCTTAAGCAAATTGAGTTGGAAGCCGAATATTATTAAAAATAATGAGTAGTTCTTGTTTATTGGTAATCATGTCTCATGCAGTTAGTGTGTCATCCACATAACGACAATAGTAATCGAGTTTGATCAACTTGTCATGTAGTGGCTTATTTTTTTCTACCGTGGCTAACATCATGACCAAAGAAGACTCCATTTGTTCGTTCATACCTTCGTCATTAAACACAAAGTGGATGTTTATCCTGCGTTTTAGGAGTAATTCATTGTTATGTATTGATAGAGGTATTCCTATTATCCTTTTGGCCACTTGTTGACATACATAAATAATTGTTATCGTTAGTAAAGTATTCGTAAATAGGGATGTTTTATCTATTGACAGAACTGATGTTACTGTTAAATTTATGTATTTTACTATGTTTAAAAGTTCAGTTATACAGCTTACATTATACATGACTAGGTCTCGATTAAATAGTTCCAGTAGTTTCACTAACTATTGTGTGACTGAATGTTTGTGTTTCTGATTGTTTAACCATGAAATCTTTCACGATATAATTATACACGTCCTATTTTAACTGTCGTAGTGATATTTACATAGATTTTAAACTATAAACTGAATAGTCTTCAGTGAATATCAAGCACACCTTCTAAATACTTCAGTCTTAGTGTTAAAAATACAATAAAGCTTTGTTCTTAAACTTTATCAGCTAACTGAAATGTCTCTTCTTAATATGGAACTATTCAGCGGCACGCATCCACAACCCTACCAGGAATCAAACCCAAGACCTTCTGACTCAGTGATGAACGCTGTACTATTAGGCCACCGAGCCAGCTCAGAATAGTTGATGTCTCTAAATCAACCAGTTAGTAATATATTTCTGAGGCTTCATTCACTACTATCGGTAATTAACTACCTCACACCTGACATCGTTGTACTCCACGTCTTTCCACCAGAACTCTGAAAATTACACGACGAAGCTAATCAATAGTGAGCTGACATTAATTGTAATTAGATGTAGTGGGGTCATGGAGTTGCCGAAGAGTATTACTGAAGAGTCCCATACTAAAATTGAGTGTCTGTCCAGTGATTCATGTTTGTCTAATTCAAACTGATCCATAATATCAAAATAAAAAATGCAGAAAACAAATATTTATATTTTGTCCTACGAGGGGCGACTCAAATTATATTAACATACCAGTTGTACAAGTGGAGTTATCTAACTCAACTTCTTAGTTCATAGAGTGTTAGTGTTATGTAGGCATAGACTGAATTCAAGTCTATGTGTGAAAGAAACACTTATATTAGATTTCATTTTCCAGTTAAATTTCAACTTTACACCTAAACACTTATTTTTAGTGTTTTTCACATGTAATGAATAACATTTCAGATTAGAATCTATCTTATACAGTTTAAACAGTCATATAGATACATGGATTCACATTAAGTTCTTTGGTTACCTATAGAGTGAATTTACTTTAACAAATTACAGTTTATGAATTCACAACTGTTAATAAATGCAAACTGTTATTGTGCATGCGTAGTCAACTGTAACTTCATCACTTCGTCGGATCATTAACTAAACTATCTAGAAAATAAAGCAAATATCAAATCATAGACAGATGAACATTTTACAAGCTGATTTAATTATGGCTGTTACACAACAACTACTAAACCTAACTTGATTTGTCACTAATAATTAGAATAAGAAAAAAAAACAAATAAAATTAGTTGCTACTAGTAACAAACAACATTATCGTGTGTTATCGTTAAGTACAATAGCTATTTGGTTTTAAGCTCGTTTCACGTTGTTCCTACATAAAATCCCGTCATATGCTGAACTAGTCATGAAAATGTTTGTATGGAAAGTGTTATATCTTGAAAATACACAGCGAATCACAGTTTTGGGAGAATAGTGATCGCATTAGTACCGATCAGCGGACGTACACGTCTGCCCTGTGATTATTAGTCCCCGATGCCTGAAAGATAACTGGACCATCTACAGGATATTTGGATTATATTTTACTCATTCATTTATATACACAAAAACTTGACCACGCATCCCACCAATTGGGAGAATAATATTTACACAAAAGGGAGGCACTAATGACTAGAGCTAAGGTTTCAGATACACAATTAATTTATTCTGGTTTTCGAATGATAAATGATATGATGACAGTTTATGAGTTTAGTAGGAAGTTAGATCGATAGGAACATGGCAGTAATCGAAATAAAATAATTAATGTATATATACGGTGAATAAATGATACAGTCTTCAATAAGTGTTTTTAAATAAATCATGGATAATAGAATAATGTTTCATAAATAATAAAAAAGTAGTCGTGTAACAGTAAACACAAGTTACTTTATTTCGAAGAGTCACAGTCAAATGGTGTATCGTTCTGTCAATCTGTAACATGCATACCTTAAAATAGGAAACCTAAAATCATTACAAGCTTAGTATTATGTTCAGAGATATTAGCTGCTACTAAAAGTTAAGTTAAAGATAACGACATTAAGTACTTTTTATGTGAACAGTGTCATGACTTCATTTCAGTATAAGCTAGAGAGTTCAATATGAAATAGATATTATTGAATTAAAACAGATTTCATATCCAAGTTCGAAATCAACATCTGAATTAAGTAAATAATCATATTTAATATAAATTTTTAAGGATAATCACTTATGTGATCCTATTTACATAAAATATTATATAAAGTAAGAAATATTATGAAGAAGGAAGTGATAATGAAATTTACCTAACAACCGTATCATTTGTAAATAATCTAAATGATTTCATATATTGTAAAATGGCGCTAAAACACATATAAATCAATTGTCATTGTGTAAAGATGAGAAGAAATGCTATTCTGATTAGTGATTAACGAAAAGATACAGTCATCGAAGTGAATATTTCTTTAAAGTGATAATCATTAATTGAATGAATGTAAGAATGTCTATATAAAATTAAGTGATTACATAATAATATCAAGAAAAACAGTTAAAAAAAAACAGTAGTCAAATGTTAATGCCAAATACATAGACATTATTGAATTGAGGTGAATTTTTGCAAGATAGATATTAAGTATTTTTGATTGTATAAGTTGGATTGTGACTGGTAAGTGGAATCCAGGACGCATGTTTCGTCCTATTTGGGACTCATTGGCTGGATGTACCTGCATCCCAATGTTGATGTTCACACTGGGATTCGAACTCAGTCCGTTTCGTGTCGGACGTCACCGCGTTCACCACTAGACTACTGAGTCCAGACAGTTTATCCTAATATTGTTGATTGTGTTTTTTATAGATTGATGCCCATTAGCTTCTATTGAACATGATTTAGCAGCGCGCTACTTCAATGGATTCGAGACGAGGGCCTATGGGTCTCATGGCAAACACTGAGTAATCTCATACCTAGACGAAAAGACTGTGTAGTGCTGACTGGTTTGTATTGATCTCCAAGTATAATTGATCTGTGATGAATACAAACAGCTAAACATAGATAACATATTATATCTCTTTAAACATGTTGAAGAATTTGATAAGTTGAAAAGGATTTGTGATAAATTATTTGTACAAGAACAATACAGTTGCTAAAATATTTTAATAATAGTAACTCAAGAATAAAGAAAAAAAATACTTAAACTATGAATGTACATAAGTTTGAGAAACTTGAAAAATTATGGGAAATCGTGAAAAGTTTACAGATATTTCAACTTTACCCAACTATGATATATCGATGTGAAAGAGTGAGCCCAGAGGTTGCATAAAATTTCTTTGCGTACAAAGATTTGGTTAGTTGCAGTTAATTGAAATAGCCCCATATAAAAGGCTCGACCTTAGCCCGTATGAAATAATTAATGAAATCCTAAAAATTTGCTCGAAAAGTGTTTTCAAGCCAACTTGATGTCCTGTATTAATCAAATAAGAAGGAGTGAAGCCCTTAAGTTGTTTCTACTTATTTTTATACATTCACTTTAAAAGGTGTTCGATGATATTGTGAATAACCTATCGAATTTTATATGCAATATATACCCGGTTCTACAGAAACATCTGAAGTGACTTAGCGAATGTTTGCAGTTTGCCATCAGTTGCAGTGAAAATTAAAGAATGATAGTGAAATATTACATTTTGTATGTAGTGGGTAATGTCATATACAATCAGTTTTCTAACTTTTGTGATAGCATTCCACTAGTCACGTGATTTTTAGACTGTAGTTTTGAAAATACTAACATCTTCCTAATCATTACTAGATTCTTAGTATTATTCATCTAATACACGTGTATGACAATGAATTTAATTAATTGTCGACTGCACCTATGTCGAAACTATAAATACTGAGTAGTTTTTCTTCAATTGTATCGTTAGAGCCAGTTGTCATATGGTAATCTATTAGTATTCTAACTACTCGTACACAGTTTGACATACCATTATTTGATTAGTAATGATTGTTATGTATTAGAGAAGAGTTTTAGTGTCAAATTAATTCAGAATAGAAATCTCTTCTCTGCCCTAGTGACTAAAATATTCCTAAAGATGTAGTGATAAATTGTGATTGGTGAAGTTTATACTTATTGGGAGTGAAACGGTTATCACCGATGGCTATGGATGGTCGTTTCTTTATATCACGAACTGATGAAAGTAGGAATTTTACCAGTGGATACTGGCCTAGTTATGTAGAAGGTTAGGCGTTTGGTAACCTGAAGCCTTTGAGAGGCAGAGTTTGAAAAGCTCACAGATGAAAAGTTTCATACTAAGACTGAACAGTTCTACACTGCGCCACGGTTTTCAATAGTATTCAGTCAACATCAATCTATGACGAATTCAGTCAATTAAAGCTTAATACTAATTTCCACAAACCAAATTACGTTTAATTTAGCTTTTGCTGTGATGATAATTGCTTATTATAAAATACATCTTCTGTTTTATTTATTGGAAGTGTATGAATTCAGAATAAGACTCCTAGTCATTATCTTTGATGGACTGAATGCCGATTACCAAGAGACTTAACGTTTATTATGCATTATGTAATAAATTCTAACCTCTTATGATACGTTATATATTTCATTATGCCTATTGATTACTTCTGTATACATACTTAATAACATGTAGTATACTTTAAGAAAAGAACTTTTCCTATAATAGATCAATATATATATATATGTCACTTGGTAATAATTCATTTGAATTCATCAAACAGGAAATTGGTGTTGAAACCTAGTGATTTTTTATCTTATGAATCAATTTTATCCGTGATGCATAGATATGTTTTTCTTCTAACTGTAATAGAATGATTTTTCGTTGAATTACATCTATTCTTAGTGATTATAGTTTTAACTGATTAGATTTGTCACAGATTAATGTTGGCAAGGTGCCAGTGAAATCTAGGGTGAGTATTGTTAAGAGGTTCCATACTAGGATGTACCAGCTGTCCAGTGTTCCCCGGTCTTTAATGGTACCTTACCAACATGAGTCTGTGACAAATTCAATGAAATAAACTTAATACCGACCTCCATTAACCATCCTAATTCATACATAAGTATATCTCATTTTAGATTATCTTGACTCAAATGATTTGATACGAATAGATTTGTATTTTGATTTGTTCCATTGTGCGTTATTTAATTTTGTGTTAATTCAATTCAATTATCTATTTATACTCTGATGAAGCGATATGTACTAAGACGCAAAACTAATTATAACAAAACTGATTAAATTACATATATGTCATTCTATGTCCATTTCTTTATTGCATAACATTACAGTTGATCTATTGTTAATTGTTTTCTATTTAAGTATTCTTTTTCAGTGAAGAACATGATTCATTTATCCTTATGACCTTGACATGAGACATTCATCTAAGACCATTTGAGTTAATTTTACAAAAAAAAAATCTATCAATTATAAAACAAAAAATATTTTTAGTTGAAGTGAGATGATGATTTTTGTAGAGATTGGACATTTATAATTGATTGAATACGTCACAGACTGGTGTTACTAAGGTACTAATAAAAACCTGAGAGAATTGGAAAACTGCTCCATTCTAGTCTGGAACTCCCTAATAGTGAACACCACAAATTCTGTTAATTATTCAATCAATTAAAAAATATTTCCCTTGGATATAAGAACAGTTTTTGATCAATAATTTTATTTAATAATAAAGATGAATGTTACAAATTAAATTAATTTATTTTCCATTGAATTGATATGCCGGACACCTAATGATGATTGGCTATCTTCAGGAACTGTGCTTTAGAACATTATTTTAATTATTATAACTGTGGACAGTGTTAACATTTCATTTCTATGACTGTTACGTTCCCCTTGCCCGGTTCTCTCGTTTTGTATATTTGCTCTTAGTATATTGTTTAGTTACTATGAACTATGCTTACTTAATTGTGTACAAGTTGTACCATTCACTGCCACTCTTCTCTTTGTTCTATACAAATGTTAGATTCTTCATTGGTTCACTGTGTGGTCTGATTTTATGTGTATATAAAGGCATGATTAAAATATAATGCGTTCTCGGTTCTCAGTTCTCGCTCTCTCAGTCTTCCTGTTCTCAATTCTGGTTGTCCTATTGTCGGCCTGTGGGGGGGTGAGTGGGCTTAGGTCAATCGCACATTATCAACTAGGCACGCATCTTATTGGTGTTCGCGTCCACCAACCAAATCATCCACCCATCCATCCTCTCTTTCATTTTCACGTCATAACATGGATATATTTCATTTCATTTGGTTTTTATCACTATGATTATTATTTCACTGATTGAAATGTTTTTTTTCTTTTTTTTATTGATTCACAACAACATGAATAGAGTTAATAAATTTTGCTAATGTTGCTATGCGATGAATAAATAAAGAGTGTTCCTCATATATGCAACTAATACTATTACAATGCATATGATATTGTCACTTAGGATTATGTCACCATAACGATATTAATTTGTAAAGAACAAAAAACATTAAACTTAAAACCTATCACAATAAAACCACATCAATTCAATTACAGTAATCTAACATCAGGATGTTTCCGAAATTGTAATGGGAAGCCTTAAATGGTGGAACCCATTCTTGTTGAAAGTAGGATGATTATCACTATTGATATTGATTAATTGTAGCATTACATCACAAATTGATGGAACTAGGAATTTTATTGTTAGACATCTTCTATCCACGTGATCCAGGTGGTTATGAGTTTGTTGTAAGACCTAAAGTTTATTGGATAGATTCGCTGGCAGAATTAGGGATGCGCACTTCTGAAAAATTTCATACTAGGACGAAACAACCGCTCAATGCTCCCTAATTTTTAATAGTACCCAACGAATATCAATCTGTGATAAATACAAACAAATTAACTTAATACCTGCCTCTACATATCTAACTCAATTCAATAATGACTATTGTTGAAGTCAGCTGACTAGGTTACAATCAATAAGACAACTAAATAGAAAGAACAAAAATTTTTTTTTTCAGTTAATCTGATTAATTAATTATATTTATGTTATGTTTACATATTGGGTCATTTATGCATATACGTTTATAAATCTAAATAGCAAACAAAACAGAATTGTGAACATCAACATTGGGATGCAGGTACATCCAGCCGATGAGTCCCAAATAGGACGAAATGCGCATCCTAGATTCCACTTGCCAGTCACAATCCAACTTATATAATACTTGTGAAAAATTCGCTATATCGAGGCAATCCGCTCAGGATGCACATATAACAACAATGACTGACCAGCTTCAGTCTATAACAAATCAACGGGAATATACAAGTTTATCCTAATACAGAATTATGATTGTCAATAAGAGCTAGTACATTCTTCATAGAACATTGGTACTTTTAAGGATATTTGTATTATGTTTTATGGGCTGAATTAGTTAGTTAGTCAGTTAGTTATGCAGAAATATCAATAATGTTTCATTATAGATAGGTGTTTCTGAATAGTTATTTCACAGATATTGCATCATGGTTAAACAATTTATTAGTTAAAGATTATTAACAAAACAGATTTTATTTAACCTATCCTTAATTTCACTGTTACTAGTTTAACAGTAACACTTAAAGGGTTTCACTTCAAACAACCAATCACTCAATAACTGTTACGCAAGGTGGAGCATAGGTCAATGATTAGGATTCTGGGCTTCCATTTTCAGTTTCCTCCAGGTGATGTTCATTCTCTCCATATCTGTCCACAATTCCAGGTTCAATGCATTCTTTGGCTTTTATCTTTAATTTTTTTTCGACGATTCCAATTTAAAGCTTACCTCCTGACGTAGTTTGATGATTTCTTCAGTGTGTATCATATCCACGACAAATGTGTTTTACTAATTTCTTCCTCAACTGGATTTTATTTGTATTGTTGTCTGCCACAGTAAGGTTTTGCTAATGGTATCTAGTTAACGGTCCAGCGTATCATGTGTAGAAAACTGTTTATACATATCTGTGTCTTTGAATCATAGTTTTCACAGTCCTCCAATTTCTGCTCCACACATTAGAAAATGTCTTGACATTTATGTTGAAAATTGTGACTTTAATGTTCTCTGATGATTGTTCTAGATGTTCGCCTTAAATTGTAGAGATGTCTCGATTATCTTGTTATTGTATGCCTTCAATTCTACAACACATCTTTCTTGTTTATCAATGACTCTGCCAAGGTATGTAAAAAATTTCCACATATTTCATAGCATCTTCGTCAAGTTCAATGGAGTTAATATTTAATTTGACGTAATAACATCTGTTAACCTTAACACCAATAAAATGATTTTGTAACCATTTTATGAAACTAACTTGTTCATAATGTAATTCATAGTTTTGTGTGTAGTTTTTGTTACAAGTGAATGAATTTCAAAAGGATGTATTTTGGCTTAAATACAACATTGTAATCGAAGACTATTATTCTTTTATGAAATTAGGATAAGCTTGTATATATATATATATATGTACATATATATACATATACATATATATGCCCGTTGCACAAGTGTGACTGTCTGGACACAGTAGCCTAGTGGTGAACGCGGTGGCGTTTGGCACGAAGCGGACTGAGTTCGAATCCCAGTGTGAACATCAACATTCGGATGCAAGTACCTCCAGCCGATGAGTCCCGAATAGAACAAAATGCGCGTCATGGATTCTACTTGCCGGTCACAATTCAACTTAAATATATAATTATTATTCTTTCTTTTAAGTAGATCTCAATTAACACCATTAAATATTGTTTTATCAGAAAAAAACTGAAATGACAATGAAACTTTAACAAAATCTAGAACTATAACATTTACTGAATACTTTGGATTCATTGCATTTCATTGAATTTTGTCATTAGCTACACATAGGCTATTGATTTTAGGCATTGAACAATGAATATTCTTTGTTTAAACAACTTTGTTAAATTGTTTAGAAGATGAATTGTAGAGAAGTGTAGTTTAGAATATTCATAAATTAATCGAATACATATGTAAGCGTCTAGGATAAAAATAAATCGACTGTCCTATAAATCGTTATAAACAGGCTCATTTTCAGGTGATAATGCCTAATATTTTAATGGTTTATGATGTTTTATATCATTATGATATATCACATGAACTTTGAAGTTCAATGGAACATTAAAAAACTCCAGAGGATAGCAAGTTATTTACTGTTTTTCGTTTTGTCCCCTACACTTTTTTTTATCTATTCCGATGTAAGTAAATAAAACTAATATTTTCTAATGGAGATCGCTCTTTATCATTACTAAATGCCTATTTAGAATGTTTTTTCATAATAGATTTTAGAATAGTTAAGTTGCTTCTGAAATATGTTTTTTTTTAGGAACTACATCTTTCAGTTGGATAGCATATTTCAGACTTTGAAATTATTCTAATAATCATAATAAGAAAGTTGTATTTAAATGTTATCAGTAAACCTTATTACTGCATAGAGTAAGTAAACAACATAAACAATTTGTAAGTGGATTATAAAATTGCCATTTGATACGTTGACATGTTTATGTATTGCCTATATAAAGTGCTATATCAAAGAGGTTGATATCCTTAATTAGACGTGAATATTTTCATTAGATAAACTTTATATTTTCCAGTTAAACTTCATTATTACTTTAGTTCAACCAATCTCTTACAAATCATATAGTACATTCATGCTAATAGACTAAGATTAAGTAAAACATGTCTTCATCAAGTTAAGCCAAAAGTAGTTATAAACCATATATTCATCAGCTAGAAATATAAATCTTATAACGACTATGATCTTTGGATAATAATTGCTGAAATCTAATTACATAATATGATAACAATTCATTAGAGAACACAGTAAAATCAATTCATTGGACCGCGTTACAGATGACATTTCTAGAGAATAGTAGAAAAGATTTAATTATAAAATGTAAATACAAACTTATTATGAATATGCTTGTAGTTAAAGAATAAAACAAAAGTATAAGAATAGAACTTGTCGAAATAAGACTGTATGAAGATACAACAAATGATAATGTCATTAATCGATTGTTACCAGGGAAATTAAAGGTTAACAACTAACTCCTACTGAATTCAAAAGTTAACTTTTAATTACTTTTAGTTGTCATGGATTCAGTTAGTTTAAAAATATCGGTCTCCCTTTGTTTATTGACAGTTTGTTACTTTGTCTATTTCCTTTAATGTTTATGCTAGATGATATGCGACTGAACATACAAAAGTGTTACCTGCTTTCAGGAATAAGTCAGTCAAGATATGTTTGGTAAATTATGAAAACGCCAATATTTCTGTTCATCTGATTTATGTACTTTTACAAGTACATATAAACTACTTAATACATTTGGAGGTGGCATAAAGCAGACTTTTGTATACTTTTGTTTGATTTATTGAATATAGTGTCACACATAATGTTAATGATTTGGCAGTCACGTATATGTGAATTCTGTTTTAAGTCTTCGACTGATTTTCTGATAGCTTGGTCAATTTTAAATAAAAATTTTCAATATATATTCACTTCTTTTTAAGCTTTTCAATTTTTATTCATAACTACTTAATAAATATTTTTAAGTAGACATTTATTGAAGACACTCTTTCGTTACTATTACATCATCATCAAATTTATCATTAGTATGTAGTATTTCAGCTATGTTGTAATGTGACTTCACTAAACCACATTTATGATTAACTGGACTAAAGCTGTGAAAATGAAAAATGCCTATCTCATGTATCTTTTTGACAAGTACCACTGTCATGTCATGAAATTACTAGATATAGGAATTGCAATATATATTGCTTTCTTGTATTCGATTGTATATTTGATATTACAGTGAGCTTTATTATGAATTTCAAATGGTTTCTAAGTGTTGTATACGTCATCGTTTAAAGTAAATGTATCATCAATGTACCATCTGTTTAATATGATTTGATTCATCGTAGTCGTTAACTTTGTCTTTATCAAATTACCTATAAATATGTTGGCGATCATTAGTCCCAAATGGCAACCCTTTAACTACACAACATGCTTGACAGTATAATTTATTATGGAGTTGAAATTGAATATAATTTGTGCATAGTCGTAGCAGTTATCTAAGTTGAATCTTCAGTATGCACAAATTTTCGGATTGTTGATTTATATGGTTAATTGTTTCTTTTAAAATGATATTGGCAAAGAATTATAACATAACATATGAGACCATTAAGTTATTTAATGAGTAGTTACCATCGCAGTTAGATATAAGTGCATGAATATCAATGCTTAGTCAACCATGTGAAATAAGGCATTCACACAGTTTACAATGCTATCCATAAATGTATTAAGTCGGGATATACATCATACGTGAACAGAAGAAACCATATATATTACATATATCTTCTATTCAACCAACACAACTTCCACTCCTGTTTTTCTCTTCATTCACTCAACACCAACAATGACAACTTTATGACGATAACTTTTCAATAATCAGTTTGCTTAATGTTACAATTTATTGTAGAATATAGAAAAAACAAAAATATACTAATTAAACTAGACTTACTGTTATCATAGCTACTTTTACTATTGTCATGTTTTATTTTTTCTTCATTTCAATGTTGAATTCAAAGTAATCGATATTATGACAAGTAATCCTAACAACAATTACAATCTGAATAGACTAGCTGAATAGAAGACAACATTTTAAACTATCTGCCAATCAACAATAATAATAATAATAATAATAATAATAATCACCTTCTGTTGTCATGTTAAATGTTAAAAGAGTGAAGAAAAATATATGAGAATTGATTTTCATCAGTCTATAAATAAAGTATTCTATTGACAATTCCGTGTCCTTCTATAGATCGCAGAGAATGATAGAATAGACATTGTCGAAAATAGACAAGCATCATTATGCATTGAGGTTTTTTATGTGATAAAGAGAATAAATGTCAAATATATGAATATTTTAATATCCGGTTTAAAAAAAATCTTCACATTTGTTGTATATTCATTAGATTCAATCAGGTAAAATGAAAACCACAGTAAAATCTATTGTTATTATAAGATACTGATTAGAAAGTATTTTGAACTAGAATGTTTTGTTTTATTAATAGAACAGGAAATAATCTACATTGTAATCAGTAGTATATTATCAGGTTAAATAGTTTATCAAACAATTATTCCTTAAATTAAGGTTTATTTTAGGTTTGTTATCTATAAAACAATCAAATAATGTATGGATGAACATTATGAATCTTAGCTCTTGACTGTAGGTATATCTAGTTGATAATAGTTAAAATAGAACGTAACATATAAAGTAGGTTCTAGTCTTAGATACACACTAATTACACTACAATTTTGTAATATTAATACTACAGTAAAGACTGAGATGGTTGTGAAGATTTGTAGCTTAAGAAGATGGTTTTGGTTTGATTGTATCTACTAAACTGAACGATTTCGTTAAAGAGCTTTCATTTTTATTCTAGACGTATTCCTAGAAGCCAACTTCAGGTAGTAGTCGTTGTGGATGACAACGAAATATCCTCAACTAAACTATACAACTTATAGAACATAATCAAACGAAAATACTAAAAACTGATCAATTCCAATTCCAAAAAATAACAGCAATAAACATTCAACATTTACCAGTAACTTTATATGCATTAAATAAATCACCGACTGAGTAGTTTAGTGGAATGAAACAACAAAACATTTGATCATTTATAATGTTTATTATTATTGTTATCCAGACAATCCTCTTAAGATGCATGTGCTACAGATAATTTCATACCCAATTAAGCAAATCATCATCAATCTAAATGTAAGTAACAAATATGCGATTGACGAGTATTAAATAAAATAAAATTCCGTTTCAATTGGTAGTCACATGCAAAGTATGCTAAATAGTAAATTGATTTACATGAGCACTTTCAAATATTACACCAGTAGTTCCATGACTACTGTGGATTGAAATAAATAAAAAGTTTAATCTAGATGGTTATTTTTGTGGAGATTGGTTATTTTATTTGATTGAATATATCACACATTGATGTTGGCAGGGTACCATTGAAAACCAGGGAGCATTGGACAGCTGTTTCGTTCGAGTATGGAACTCCTCAGCAGTGCGCACCCCAGATTCCGCACCAGGGGCTTCAGGTTGACGGCGAACGCCTAACTTGTCGGGTGTGAGACAGTTAACACTAGTGACAATGGATGATTGTCGCACTATACATGGAAGTGGGAATTCCACTATTGGATGCCGACCCAATGGTGTAGATGGTTAGGCGTTCTCGTCAACCTGAAGCTCCTGGTGCGGAATCTGGGGTGCGCACTGCTGAGGAGTTCCATACTAGAACGAAGCAGCTGTCCAGTGCTCCTTTGTTGTCAATGGTACCCTGCCAACATCAATCTGTGGTATATTCAATCTAATAAAATAAAAAGTTTCCATTTAAATTGTATAATATCAGTTTATACATAGTGAAAAATACAAACTAATTTAAACAAATTGTTAGTCATTTCAATTGATGAGTTCACCACAGATTGGAGATTATTGAGTACTATTGGACTCCTCAACAGTGGACACCCTGGATTCCGCCTCAAGGACTTCAAGTTAGCAAACGTTTAACCCTCTTCATCACTAGTTTCGTATCCATTAATAGAATTCTCATTTCCATCAAGTTCTGTAGTATCACCTAATGGGGGAAAACAACTATCTCTGCCTTCTTGGTCTTTAATCTTTATCTAACTCAGGTCAGATTATAATAAAAAGAATACATTTCAACAATACTCACAACACAACTAATATCATTATAGTGCTTCTTAGTTCCCCATAACTGTCTAACCAGAGTCACTTAATGATATCAAGAGTAATCATAAAACTTATAAAATGTGTATATAATCAGTTCCTATGTATAGCGCCACCGCGTTCACCATTAGACTACTGTGTCCAGACTGTCACACTTGTGCAACGGGCACATTGGTATTAGGATAAACTTGTATATTCCCGTTGATATAATACTTGTGGAAAATTCGCTATATCGAGGCAATCCGCTAAGGATGCACATATAGCAACAATGACTGACCAGCTTCAATCTATAACAAATCAACGGGAATATACAAGTTTATCCTAAAGCTTGAACAGATTATATAAGTTGGATTGTGACTGACAAGTGGAATCCAGGATACGAGTTTCGTCCTATTTGGGACTGATCGGCTGGATGTACCTGCATCCCAATGTTGATGTCCACACTGGGATTCGAACTCAGTCCGTTTCGTGTCGAACGCCACCGCGTTCACCATTAGACTACTGTGTCCAGACTGTCACACTTGTGCAACGGGCACATTGGTATTAGGATAAACTTGTATATTCCCGTTGATATAATACTTGTGGAAAATTCGCTATATCGAGGCAATCCGCTAAGGATGCACATATAGCAACAATGACTGACCAGCTTCAATCTATAACAAATCAACGGGAATATACAAGTTTATCCTAAAGCTTGAACAGATTATATAAGTTGGATTGTGACTGACAAGTGGAATCCAGGATACGAGTTTCGTCCTATTTGGGACTGATCGGCTGGATGTACCTGCATCCCAATGTTGATGTCCACACTGGGATTCGAACTCAGTCCGTTTCGTGTCGAACGCCACCGCGTTCACCATTAGACTACTGTGTCCAGACTGTCACACTTGTGCAACGGGCACATTGGTATTAGGATAAACTTGTATATTCCCGTTGATATAATACTTGTGGAAAATTCGCTATATCGAGGCAATCCGCTAAGGATGCACATATAGCAACAATGACTGACCAGCTTCAATCTATAACAAATCAACGGGAATATACAAGTTTATCCTAAAGCTTGAACAGATTATATAAGTTGGATTGTGACTGACAAGTGGAATCCAGGATACGAGTTTCGTCCTATTTGGGACTGATCGGCTGGATGTACCTGCATCCCAATGTTGATGTCCACACTGGGATTCGAACTCAGTCCGTTTCGTGTCGAACGCCACCGCGTTCACCATTAGACTACTGTGTCCAGACTGTCACACTTGTGCAACGGGCACATTGGTATTAGGATAAACTTGTATATTCCCGTTGATATAATACTTGTGGAAAATTCGCTATATCGAGGCAATCCGCTAAGGATGCACATATAGCAACAATGACTGACCAGCTTCAATCTATAACAAATCAACGGGAATATACAAGTTTATCCTAAAGCTTGAACAGATGTTTCAGTAAAGGAATTGGATTAATACTTGTTATAATAATAATCGTTAAAACGGATTACATAACGAGAAGTGTGTGCATTGTTGATCAAAACAAAATTGGCGATGAAAACAATAAACAAATGTGGTGAAGGGGGGAAAAACAAAATACTGAACAGTTCATAAAATAATTTGATAATCTTTATTTGGCCAGGGAAAACTTTTGGTTCCATATGTTTTTTTGAACGTATAAACCTGGCTTACTGGTTCCAATCCCTGTAACTTCTAATATGTTTAGAAGGCGAATTCAGACCTACTTAGGAAGTTATGTTAATATATGGTGTATTAATTCAAGTGATATAGTTTTCCCAATTACGTGGAGTGATGTAAACACCTTGTTTGACTTGTTTTGAACCCTGTTAAAAGCTGTCCATTGATTTGGTGATAAAGTTGTCTTGTAATACACCCTTTCAAATGTTTCACAGGAGCAGCTGAAGTATTATATGCCCATGCAAAAGATAGATTCCATTAACCTATCCTTCATATGAATAAGCATTACTAGTCGAGTCGAAAATAATGAACATAGTCCTCCTAAGCTAAATGTCGTTATCACTAATTTAAAATGATAACAATAAGAATTACAAATAGGGTTAAAAGACATATTCACCAGCCGCAACACCCTTTTTAATGACCGAATGGATTAATAACATGAAAAATCACTACTCGAAAACACTAAAGCTTACAAATCTATTATTACCTATCAGAGAAATTAACTTAAATTAACTTTACACTACTTGTCCAAAAATAAGTAATATATTAGCGCATACTTTGTAATTCATTAATTAAAATTAGTCAAATGAATTCATTTGTCTCTCTCTTTCTCTCACACACACACACACTCATAAAGAAAAATAAACAAACAAAAGAACTCTCTTATCATTATGAAAATTACACACTACACCTCTATAGAAAGAGAAACAATTCCTTAAACTTATATTTGTAACATTTGGATATACTCCATTTTATCTCAATTCGAATTAACTACACTGTTATTCAAATGTGTATAATAATGTTGTGCTGAGTTCCTTATGTAGAATGTGTAATTTCTAATTACATCACTATCAGATCATCATTTATTGACATTAGTGATATTTGTCACATATCCAACATAGTTGAACTACAATAGTCACAGGTACTTTGGGCACATTCCTTCACAGTTTGTTATAAGATAATATATCAATTTATATTCTTCACTTTGACAAATTACAGAACAACTATTTTATTGGAACCAATACAACAAACAAGAACAATGGAGACTGTTGACTTGTAAATTGTAGGTCTTTCCTAATAATGACTGGTCCCAAGCTGAGGTAGAGAGAACATAGAATTGGTGATCAACTTCGTTTTGTATCTGTAATAGTCATATTTCCAGTACGTACAAAAATATATGTGTGTACTAACACAAAACGACCACATTAAGGATAGAGAAATGGAAGGTAACAGACACATTAATAATTAATTCTAGTCTATGAATGAAAAGGGACACACTGATATTTGGTAAGTCACATAGGAAGTTTAGACGGGAGAGGGGAACAATAGGAACGACATGTTCAATGTGTATCGCCAACCAAATGTACGAATTATTATAGTGGTGCTAGTATTATCGTGTTTCAGACATCTCCCATTATTACGTATATGATGATGTTTTACTATGAATGAATGTAGAGAATGTTGATACACTACCAACCTAAAAGCCCTGAGTTGGATTGCTTAGCGGAGTAGAGAGTATGCACTACTGAAAACTCTCATTGTAAGATGAAAAAGCTTTCAGCGCTCCCTGGTTTTCAATGGTAACCAGCCAACATTGACCTGTGGAGAATGCAATCGGACAAACTTTTCATTTACTCGACTGCGTCAGTTTGGTCATTGAAATTTGAACAACATATACGGAAATGTCCAGTAAACCCAATTCCAGATGCAAAGATCGTCGCTTCAACTGACCACCATGGTAATATTTATACTTACTTTAATAAAAAATACATGTAGTACGACTACATAGTTAGTTAAATGATACTGTGTTTTTGTTTTACTAATTGACATATTATTTCAGGAACTTTTGAAATGACATAATCATCCATCTAATGTTTAGTGTTTGTAACAAAAGCAACGTTGATATTGAACAATTAATTAAATATTGTAGGACAATTGGAATGGAATGAAAACATATTAAAATGTATGTTTAGTTACTTATTGGAATATAAGTAGTCAGAAACTTTACAGGTAAATTAATAACGAATTTCAGGTCATGAATTAGCAACATACATATAGTCATATAATTGTAGAAATGTATCCTTCGTCAGTGGTTCCTCTAAGGAGTATACACTTAGACATTTGCTGGAGATAACAACCGGAATACTCAAGTTTTACATAACTTTTAAACTATTATATTATCATTCAATAGTTAATATTTAAAAATTCGGTCAATTTACACTACTACGCGTCCACACGTTGATCAGTAACTAACTGATTCTTATCAAGTATGGTGTAACTCCTCTGACTGTGTCTTACAGTAGCTCCAGAATCACCGCCTAAAATCAATCATCAGTAAATACACGTTAATTGTCAGAAATTTTCTTTGTTATTTGTATTTGCTTAACTGAAACTATTTTATTGGAACCAATACAACAAACAAGAACAATGGAGACTGTTGACTTGTAAATTGTAGGTCTTTCCTAATAATGACTGGTCCCAAGCTGAGGTAGAGAGAACATAGAATTGGTGATCAACTTCGTTTTGTATCTGTAATAGTCATATTTCCAGTACGTACAAAAATATATGTGTGTACTAACACAAAACGACCACATTAAGGATAGAGAAATGGAAGGTAACAGACACATTAATAATTAATTCTAGTCTATGAATGAAAAGGGACACACTGATATTTGGTAAGTCACATAGGAAGTTTAGACGGGAGAGGGGAACAATAGGAACGACATGTTCAATGTGTATCGCCAACCAAATGTACGAATTATTATAGTGGTGCTAGTATTATCGTGTTTCAGACATCTCCCATTATTACGTATATGATGATGTTTTACTATGAATGAATGTAGAGAATGTTGATACACTACCAACCTAAAAGCCCTGAGTTGGATTGCTTAGCGGAGTAGAGAGTATGCACTACTGAAAACTCTCATTGTAAGATGAAAAAGCTTTCAGCGCTCCCTGGTTTTCAATGGTAACCAGCCAACATTGACCTGTGGAGAATGCAATCGGACAAACTTTTCATTTACTCGACTGCGTCAGTTTGGTCATTGAAATTTGAACAACATATACGGAAATGTCCAGTAAACCCAATTCCAGATGCAAAGATCGTCGCTTCAACTGACCACCATGGTAATATTTATACTTACTTTAATAAAAAATACATGTAGTACGACTACATAGTTAGTTAAAAGATACACTTCTGAATCATTTCTGTTTAATATACACAAGAAAAATGTGTCAAAGCATATTTATATCAAACAGTTGTTTAGATTTCTAATTAGATGTTGTTACGATTGTTGAATTTTAATTCGATGTCATTAATGGACATGAGTAAGAAAAAAGTAGTTTATTCCTTGTCAAATCGACTGTAGTCATACGTATTTATGGTTAGATTCTCTTAGAAATCAAAAAGTTAAACATTTATAGATAAATTTGAAATTTCTAGGCTTATTCGACCAGATGGGTAGTAGTTAAGCTTTGTTGATGTGTGTGTGGAGTAACTGTCTAGTACTTCTTGGTATCTAGTAATCATGTCAGTCTAATCATTTCGTGATATCAGATATCTAAACTTCTTTTTTGATGCATTACAATTATGTTGATTATTCACACTGACTACTAGCAGAAGTGGATGTGAGAACAAGTCTTTTGAATAAATTATTTTTTCAACAAAAATGTATAAATATGTTGTAATGATACTGTGTTTTTGTTTTACTAATTGACATATTATTTCAGGAACTTTTGAAATGACATAATCATCCATCTAATGTTTAGTGTTTGTAACAAAAGCAACGTTGATATTGAACAATTAATTAAATATTGTAGGACAATTGGAATGGAATGAAAACATATTAAAATGTATGTTTAGTTACTTATTGGAATATAAGTAGTCAGAAACTTTACAGGTAAATTAATAACGAATTTCAGGTCATGAATTAGCAACATACATATAGTCATATAATTGTAGAAATGTATCCTTCGTCAGTGGTTCCTCTAAGGAGTATACACTTAGACATTTGCTGGAGATAACAACCGGAATACTCAAGTTTTACATAACTTTTAAACTATTATATTATCATTCAATAGTTAATATTTAAAAATTCGGTCAATTTACACTACTACGCGTCCACACGTTGATCAGTAACTAACTGATTCTTATCAAGTATGGTGTAACTCCTCTGACTGTGTCTTACAGTAGCTCCAGAATCACCGCCTAAAATCAATCATCAGTAAATACACGTTAATTGTCAGAAATTTTCTTTGTTATTTGTATTTGCTTAACTGAAACTATTTTTATTTTGTAAAACTTCAATATAATTAAGAACACTATTTTACAAAAACCCTTGAGAGCATTTACTATGAAACTTTTTATCTAAACTTTTTATCTACATAAAAAATATACAGATAAGTTGATTTTCAAAAGTGATTAAAGTTGGCAGTTACGTACTTGATGCAATGCTGCATCACATGGGGAATATAAAAGAACTTAACGCTACCTTATAATACTAATCACTGTACAACATAATGAAAGCAATGATTGAAGCCTTGTTGCCAATTTAGTACATTTAACCACTTAAAAGAGTTGTACATAACAGTCGCCTCAATATACTGAAAGTGAATAAAACTGACTTGATCATAAATGTATATCTGTTTGAATATGGTGAATGTGAATTAAAATGCTATAGGTTTATCAGTAATTCTTTTGCTAACAATTAAGCGATATTAGCCTCGATTCAATTTCGTTCGCATCGACGAAATACAAAAAGTACATACTGTTCATAACACAGTGTCAATAATTTATTTTCTAATATACAACTACCAACGAAAATGTACAAATCAATCTGAAATTTATTGTTCATGTTACTAGGTCATTACTCAAAAAAACATGATGAATATTGTAACAAGCCTATTCAGTCTATTTATCATCTTGTTGAGTTCAAATGTAACATTGGTAAGGTGTAAAATATCCAGTAAAGGTTGTTTTTATTTAATGGTAAATTGTATTATTTTGAAAATCGAGAAAAATAACTTTTAGTCTTTTAAACTACTGAAATCGTTTTAAAAGTAGCATAAACACAATTTCAAATCTTTCAATAAATAGTGTCGGTTTATATTGTTATATAAATACGAAGATAGTTTTGTTCATGTTTTTGTCAAATGAAGGGGATTAACAATGATGTTAATTGTGAAGCTGATAGGTAAACAAACTATGTTAAGAGTGACTTGCTTGGCAACTAGTAAAATAACTCTATTTTCTTTCTATAGTTAATATACCAGACTAACTGTAGCCAAACACATTGAAGACTCAGTGGCATTAGCCGGCTATTTTTGTCGAAGTGTTTGATTCCCCACGAGTACGCATCCATTAATTTGTCAGAAACTAATCCCAAGCCGTTCGTATCTTGCGATGATAATACAAATTTTAGTAGGAGTTTTTGCCTAGCTAACACAAAACTAAGATTATTAATACAGACAATGAAGTATTAACTAGATACAGTTTTGTGACTTCAGATGTTTGTTTTTACAATTAAACCGCTGTTACAGATTAAAACACATAAAATATACTAAGATCACACCAAAATTGTTACCCAGGCGAATATTAAGTAACAATTTTTCTTCCTTATGTTTGTCAGGTAACAATGATAATTGGGAGGGGAGACTGGATAGCTGTTTCATCAAAGTGTGGGACCGACCAATAGTGGATATTATAAACCTAATCGGAGGTTTGAGGCCCGAATATCCAGATAACTCAGCTAACGTTTAACCATTAGCATCAGCGCCTCACTGACTTTTCACAAGATTTTCCGCTTTCTTTGGTCAATGATATAGTTCTGTGTCATGTTTCACACAGGGTTGAATAGCGCATACTAATAAAGAGTTCCAGACTTACAAGAAATACCTGTCTAGTGTTATCTAGTTTCTAGTTATGTGCAACAAATATTAATCTGTGATAAACACAATCTACGCATACCAACTAAAACTCAAAACATATTTTATCAGTCAACTCAATAAACTTACTTAATCGAATTTCCTTCTTTTTTCTTATCAGTTGTTCCTGATTGTATATTCTTGTATTGTTGTCTACAGTAACTGTATCAGACAAACTTGAAAATGTTAACGCGCCAACAAATATCTTTAGATCAATGAATGCAATTAAACGAAGTATCATAATAACTGAAAAATGTTTACATAACATGATAGTAAGTAGTCTGGTAGAATTTGTTCACGTAATATTTTATGAAATATTGATTCATATGGATTGTTGATACCTAGTAAAGACAAACAAAACATGAAACCAAAATGAGTTGATTTTACGGAGATAAGCAATTATTTATATGTATGTGCTCATTACAAATGAATATTGGTTGAATACCACTGGGATCCAGTGGTAGAATTCTTATTTACAGCTGTACAGAAATCCCTGATTTTCAGTAACCAAGCAACATTAATATATTACGAACAGAAATACCTAACACTGGATTGTCGAGGTGAAGCATTAAGTTAGTAAATAAACTATTGTTATCACTAACTAAGAAAATACACTTTTTGAATTGTATGGATCTTAATAATGCAAAATGATACTGTTCAGTATGTTATATATTCAATAACTTTAAACTACTTTACTCAAACATTATTTGTCTTGATTACTTGTTTAAAGTATGATTTGCATAGTCAAGTAACAGTTGAAATAAAAATGATGACTCCATCCACTTCAACCATATACAACACTACATTGAATTTGATGTGCAAGAAAAGCTCCTCTATGAGAACTAAAGATCTTTTTACCCGCTTCAATTGTAGAATCATTACTATACAATACTAAGAAATCGCGTACTAGAACAAAACGACTGACCAGTGTTCCCTAGTTTTCATTGGTACCTCAACAAAATCAATATTTGACGTAAATAAACAACAAAAATAAAAAAGAAGTTTTGTGTTATAGAATACATTAGTATCAATAGAATGATATAAAAAGTTATTAAGACATAACATTTTACAGACAGGATTCATTAACGGGTACATATATGATTAGTTATGCTAAATGAAAAATATAGTAAAGTAGGTAGTAAATAAGTTAAATCATAGGTAAAGTGATATTTTCAACATTTACTTTTGCCTAATGGTAATGAATTTAATATAATTTTAGATAAATATTCATAGATCAATTGCTTGTTCTACAGTAAAAATGGATTTAGTTCAGAACTAACAAAATTCATGTATTCATTGATCTCTTTGATGAATATTTCGTTGAACATATTTGAATTCCACACTAATACATTATCCGATGAAGGAGTGAGTTACGATAGTAATTAAATTGTTCGTATGATTTTAGAATTCATATTGTGTATTTATCCTAATGTGAATATCAACAGTAGGATGCAGTCTTATATGGAACGAACTAAACAAACACATATTTCAATGCATAAAAAGCATTACAGACTAGTTTTATCTATTTAATCCACATACCAGAATAAGCTGATCAAATGTCATTAACATCAACAAAAGGAAATCTCAACAGCTTTTGCATATGTTGATTTAACATTAAAATAAAAACGGATTTTACTTGACAGTCAGAGAAATAAAACAATTATTTTAGTAATTAGGTCATTTAAGAAGGTCAACATTGTGATATTTTGTTGTGAATTAGTGATTTGTGACTATGCCAATGATGAATTCAAATAGAAAGCAGTAGATTGTTTATTTTCATGTTCTGTTATATGACCGATTAATAGATGAAAGTAAACAACAATCCATGAAAAGGAACATATATACTAGTGTCTAAGAGAACAGTTCTGGAGTCGCAATCACAAGAGGTGTGAAAACAAAAGTTACAAGAGCATAACCTACAGTTAAAGTGATCATATTGCATAGAACAACATGTACATTCAATTAATCAAAGATCTACATCCACTATTCTCACGTTGTTCATCCATCTACCACAACAATTTGTACAAATTATTATGTGCGGAAAATTTCGTTACTCGTATTGACTGATAATGCAATGGATTTAACTAACGTGTTCTTAAGGGTCTTCGTTCAACGAGGATTAAACTTGAGATAATGATGCTTTAAGTCTTTCCAGTGTCAAATGCCGTCAGGTAGATACTTTGAAATCTGTGAATAGGTTAATCAGACAAATGATAGCTAATCTTTTAAAATCTACCGAAGTTGTTGTTATAAAACGCTTAAAACATAAATTGCAACATAGTTTCCACTGTTCCTTTTATTTGCAACATCCGATTCAATTTATTGCATCATATCATGTTGTAGTTTAAATTTACATATTTCAGTATACCCCTATTATCTTGAAATTGAGTTCTGTTAACCCATTACGTCATCACTTATTTTCAGACTCGCTATTTTTATTCTAAATAACATCGTTTGATGTTTTGTAATCTTCTCCTGCATCATAAACATATTTACAATAGTCTATCCAACATTTTTAACTCTTTGTGGATATTCTCCTCGTCCACGTGCTAACTAACGTAATTCTTTAATTATGAAGCAATTGGCTTACATTTTGTTCTCATTATATAATAGGCTGTATGCAGCTGATAACAATCAAACAGAATACACGGAATCCATCCAATTCTGAGCAAACCGTTAATCAATGCTCTCTTTTAGTGAGTAAGAATTCCATAATGTATTGAAGCCATAACTTGCATCATTTTAATCCCAAACAATCAACAATAATGAATGGTGTACTCGAAGATTCTGCTACTAAGCAATGAATCCTTATTCGAATCATCAATATTAGTTAATTTCTTTGAAACATGATAAGCTATAGTATATTCTGTTAGGAAAGTAATTAACAGATAATTACTGTCTTTGTAGCCTCTGAAATGATAATTAGACAATCGACTGCGTAATCCTAAGTCATTCTAATCACATAGTATGCCTCTATGTTTTTTGAGGTTTACATGAGTAATGCATGTGAAACATGTCACTTTGTTTTGATAGGTTTACATAATATTATTTCACCATGTCAACTAAATCAATTTGCTGTCTGTGAACACAACTAGAATGCTTTTGGTTATCCAGCATGTTGCTAAGCTTGTTATAAGTATGTAGACCTTAATATCTGAATTGTAGTTCATGAAATAAATTGTAATTAAGCTCAAATTACTTCGGAATATGCCGAAAAATCCGAGTCTTGATAGGGTTATCTTTAATTTCAGAAAGTATATAAATCAGAAATAAAGAATAATGCAAGAATAACAATTGTATCGTAATAAGATGAGTCCACTGATGGCATGGATTGATTCCAGATGCTGCTTCATAACCTACCGACAAACATATTGATCTACAACAAGGCCCGTTTTGAAGTTGACATCAATGACGAATAGTGAAAGATAATAACCATGAAATAATTTTTCAAAAAAATTGCTGGAAGCGACTCATGTCTTTAGTTGATATATGTGGATATTTTAGAAAAGGAAAGTGATTGGACCATATATATTAACTTTTCTAGTTAGAATAAAACATTATGACGTAATAGTTATGAAGACACGCAATAGACGTAAGTAGATTAGATCTGTGAACAAATGTATTCTAATCAGGGTCATACAAGTTCAATCATGTAACAAAATTATTGGAAATTATTGGAATCAAAGTAAATAAAGGTTTATAGCAGTCTATTTAAGTGTATAAGGATAGTTCAAAACGTTTTATTGAAACTGATTCAGCAAATTTATTTTAAAAGGTTCTGATATGTCAACCTAATGTCGATTATCAACTAGATGTCAAGCGATCGCACTGTTAAAAACCTTTCAACATCATAGGGATGTGTTATAAAATGTGGATACTAATCCTTCACACTGTTCTTTCAGTGTATATACCTTGTTACACACACATAAATTGATAAGAAAAATTAGAGAAATATGTCAGAATTTTTCTATTCATGACTGTTTTAACAAGTAATTTATTTCATAAATTAAAATCTATGTAGTAAATAGATAGATCCTTTTCAACATGGACTTCATTCTGTAATTAAGTGAAGTTTTGTCAAAATAACAGGCTTCTTTTCAACGGTAGCATAATCTGCTTCATTTATTCTAGTCTTGTCATAATTTGTCTGTAAATACGTATACACCTATTACTGTCACTATTAATCTTGTATTCATTTCAATGACGTCATAAATTCCAAAAAAAAAAATATGTCAAGAAGTAGTTTTACTCTATTCCTTTCACATTGTACCTCAAAATTGACTTATTTTATTGTAGTTGATTTGCAAAAAAAAAAAAACCGACACTTTCTTTGATGCTCTTTTTTTTATTATAGTTCTCTTTCATTTTATGTATATTTCTATGTTTCTATACAGAATTTTACTTTATCTTTATTGTTGCCTTGACTACAGTAAACGTTATATTTCAGCGTCATGAAAACAATCCAATTTGTTTACTAGAGATTTGGAAATAAAGTCGTTGGAGATTTTAAAAACAAATTTCAAAGTATAACAGTGTGAAATAATAATGAATGAAAGTATATTTTGTTTAAGTTAGATTGTGACTAGCAAATGAAATCCAGGGTACGTGTTTTGTCTTATTTGGGACTCGTCAGTTGGATTTACTTACATCCTAGTGTTGATGTTCACATTGGGACTCAAACTCAGTTCGTCTATATGCCAAACTTCCCTTCCTCCCAGCATTCATCGCTACTGAGTCCAAATAGAACGAAATACTCGTCCTAGATTTCGGTTGCCAGTCACAATCCAACTCAAACAATACATGTGTTTTATAGCTATATCAAGGTAATCTGCTCAGTATGTACATATAACAACAGAGACTGACCAGTCTATAACAAATCAACGGGAAGATTGGACTTCATCCTATTTAAAAGTATATATGTTTATATATCTACTATATTATACTTAATCATTGACATTTCTATATTTGATGAGGAGGCGAGACAAATGTATGTGCACATCGTTTTGCAGCAAATTAGGCATTCAACAAATAAAGATTCACTTCAATAAACTTAGGTTTGTGTAATCAATTCTAGTTGTAATAGTAATGTATTCTAAAATAAGTTATAGAAAACATAACAGTTAATAGGAGTTGTTAAGCTGGTAAAACTATACGGGTGTTTCTTGAAAGTCAAACAGTGAATTTAAAGTTCTTAAATACTGTGTAGGATAAAATGTTTGCCAAATGCATAGTCATAGGTAACACCATATTGGTTACCAATAACTACATGAATAGTGCAAGCTGGTAGAAGTTTATATAGAGATACATCACCATAAGCATTTTTGAATGGTTGATGTTGCATTGGATGAAATGTGCTTCATCTGAAATCATATTGGCGACCTGCTTCAAATCTTGGGCTACCACCTTTTACCAAACATCACAAAAAGTTACTTTTCGTTTTGTTTTAACTGTTCAATCATGTTCTGAAATAGCATTGTGTACTTAAGTGCCTTTATCAAATGTTTACGACCTATAATGAGTAATTCAGGTAGATCTAAACGTAGACATTATGGTAGCTTGCAACATGCGTTAAAAAGGGTCAATATTCATCAAACGTCTACTCGTGAAATTCTTAGTCTTAACTATAGATTTCTTAATAGAGAATTGGACTATCTACACTTTCTCCTTAGTCTTAACATATACTGTAACTGTGGTTTAATCACAGTCCAAGAATCTTGGATACATAACCTATTTATTATCAGGATTATTCTGTTATCAAGTAAAATTGTAATGATGGTGTTGCTTCTTTCGTAAGCACCAAATGGTGCAAATCCAATCGTATGTGTACATGTTAAAAGGTTAACTTGTTAAGACACTGTATGCTGACAATTCATATTGTACTAAACATACTATTGAATAAAGTTACTACTATTATTATTATTCATTAGCAAAGAAACAAGACGCCATGCTCGTGAAATGAAAAATTAAATAGTGTGACACAGAGAAATCTCACTCATATTTTACAACTAGTCATGTTAACATTACAACGAAGAAAAACGAAGTGAATAGCACAGAGCAACAATATTAAGAAAATTGTAGGAGTGGTGAAGTGGATGAGAAGAGATTAAACTTAGTCTAGCATTATACTAAACGACTTACAACCTAGCAACATAGTAAAAAACGAGGCTACAATATTAGCATGAAACGAATTTAAGTATGTGTACTGTTCAAACAGCAATGCTGATACATTAAAAGTACCCATAATTTTACAGGTGGAGTAAGAGATAATCGTTGACGTAAACACTTTGAGTGTGGTATCTATAGTGAGAAAACCAACAATGTACTATTCATGAAACAAAGTAAATGTATTAAGTGAGTAGATTTCAGTAAATTTGTTCCAAATTCTTCAAAATTGGCATGAAGTGACTCATATAAAGGGTGGATTTTGTAACGAAAGTCTATTAAATAAGGACATTTGATGCTATAATCTAAATCCTTAGATATATCACTATGGATATGGGAAAAGAAGAAGAAATCAATCAACTGAATAGATAAGTTCTTATTAGGAGATTGATGTAAAGCATTTACGTTGTTCGCAAGTTGATATTTTGTTTGTAATTTAATAAAGATTAGTAGAAAAATGTATACAAAAGGTTACTCCCACCACACACACACACACACACCCAACACTAAGCTGATATGCACAACATCAATGAAACGGTTACGTAAGCATAAGTGTTTGAATGAGATTGTTAAATAGAAATAACCATAGAAAACATGTAACTGTTTTAAAGTGTTTGTTGTTTGGTGTTATAGAGGATGTTAATACGATGTCACGAATTGATCAGAATCAGACGGTTATTGACCACTGGAAAGCACTGGACAATTATGTGTGACATAATTTACAGGTGTTACATAATTTTTCAGATGATATTCCTGTGTATTAAAAATGATCCAGCCATATGTACATTTTGATCAAACTAATTCGATACAGCGCTTATTTACAAGTATATTCAAAGTTTAATTGTGGATAATAAGTGGAATTTAGGAAGCAGGTTTTATCCTATTTGTGAATTATCAACTGGATGCAACTATCCAATTATATTTGGATATATTTTATAAAGTGTGGATGCCTGATCTTAGTATCAGAGTTGAGAAAGTGGTGACGTTTTATCTGAATGAATTGAATTTAAGTCGTCATCAACACTGACAAGCAGGTGCATCCAATTAGGATAAAATGCACTTCCTGAATTGTACTTGTCAGCTATAATCCAACGTAATTTGCATACATTTTGTAGTCAAATAAACAGATAAAAATAAGTTTTGGAATACATTTACTTCAGTCTTCTTACAACAATGAAACAATTGATTATATAATTATTCCGTAAGTTTGTAACAAAGGTCATTTAATTTGTGAACATGTGGATGATTATGTATGAGAAACATATTATATTCACCTTGGTAATAAAAGCCTTATCATGTAACGTAGAATCTGACTCGTATGCATAGTAATTCAACTTATCATACCTCAGTAGTACAGTAAGAGGAACACCACATCAGTATAAGTGGTAGTTAATTCAATGATAGTATGTTGGAAAGTGTGCTCTTATAGAATAGTGCACACTGAGAAAGAATTAGCTCGTGGATGAGTTTACAGTAATTTTAAGTTCATAATCTGAAGCGAGACAAAGAGTGAATGAACCTAAGCAGCTGTAACTGATTGTGAGCCGTGTAATCCAGAATCGCCATTCATTAGTTACGGCAGTCACGTAGACCACAACGATTATATTTCTCCAATACCGAAAGTCTAATCTCATTACTACATACGAATAATTTAATCAATTGCAAGCAACTTTTCCAAAATACCAATAATCCAATAACAATAACTTACGTATGTCATTAACTCTAAAACTCTATGCTTTAGATACATAAAATAAGACAAAATGAGCTGTTATACAGTGTACTCATCGTTTCATTAACAGACAGATATCATTATGTACGTTATAGGTGTAGTAAGGTAATTGATGAAAGTTAAACTAGCCAAACAATGAAATATTTTATTATTCTTGAATTTTATAACAAGAAGATTAGATTCTTGTTTTCAGAAGATAATACATATAGATATGCAGCATTTCACTATCAAAACAACAACAACAACAACTACAATTACAAATGAATGCAAATGTTATTATTATTATTATTATTTTAGTAGGCATTTGTTCTTTTTTTAGGGCAGTACATTAGTTACCATTTTCCTATTATTATAGTAAATGTATTGATAAGATTTCTTATCTAAACTATTTTATCATTATATATATATATGTTCTTTTTAGTATTTTCTCTAGTTTTCTTCATTCCATTGTATATTTACATTATTTTTCATAATAATGTAAGAATGAGAAGGTATACTTGAATTATTATATAAGTTGGATTGTGACTGACAAGTGGAATCCACGACGCGCGTTTCGTCCTATTTGGGATTCATCGGCTGGATGTACCTGCATCCCAATGTTGATGTTCACACTGGGATTCAAACTTAGTCCGTTTCGTGTCGAACGCCACCGCGTCCACCACTAGACTACTGAGTCCAGACAGTCACATTTATGCAACGGGCACATTGGTATTAGGATAAACTTGTATATTCCCGTTGATTTGTTATAAACTGAAGCTGGTCAGTCATTGTTGCTATATGTGCGTCCTGAGCGGATTGCCTTGATATAGCGAATTTTTCACAAGTATTATATAAGTTGGATTGTGGCTGGCAACTGGAATCCAGGACGCGCGTTTTGACATATTTGGGACTGACCAGCTTGAGTCTATAACAAATCAACAGGAATATACAAGTTTATCCTGGTATACTTGAATTGTTTGCTGAAAATAAATTATGTATATTTAAGTTGGATGGTAACTAGTAAGTGAAATCTAAAATGAAAGGTTTATCCCATTTTGAGACTCGTCAGGTGGATACTTTTGAATCTCAGTATTGATGTGTCATACATGAACTCGAATTCAGTTAGTTACTTGCTAAATACCATCGCGTTCACCACTAGACTATTGAGTTCATATAGCCACATTTGTGCAACTGTTATGTATATATCATTAAAATATGTTTGGATTTATCATTGACTGAAATTGATCAGTCTCGTCTGCCAAATGTGCATTCTGAGGACAAAACACGCCTACTGTATTCCACTAGCCAATCTCAATCCAATTCAAATAATACTTGTGGTCATTAACTAAAGTGAATTCTTTCTGGATGCATATTTGGTAAACGGGATTTTTCATTTGCAGTTCGTCAAAAGTCAACGGAAGAATCCAAACATATTCCAATTAATTTACGTATAAATTTGGATTTTATCAGGAAAGTTTAGTCTAGGATTTGAATTTCGTCAGTTGCTTGTAACTAGATTACAATTTTCTTGCTTACAAGAGATTTGAACTACATTAATCACCTTAAAGCTCCACAAGGCTATCGAATAAGTTACTAGGTTCACATTCAATGTATAAATCAGTACATATTCCATTAGACTGTAAAATAAGGGTGTTTTATAATTAATAAAACTAATAATAAAATCATAATTAAATTTACCCAACAAGGGCAAGGCAAGTATCTAGAACTCAAACCAGTTGTCAACTAATATCAAAGTCATAATTCTCAAAACAAACATCAAGCAGTTATGTTCTATGCATCTGAGACTTAAAGAACTCCAAAAAGCATATATTCATAAACAGCTGTTTGAACAAGATACTTTAGATCCGTTGTCCAGACACTATCATTAACAACCTTCTGTGGCAGAAAACAAACCTACAGAAATCCAGCTGAGGAAGAAATTGGGAAAAGATGCTGGGGGTGGGTACGACACATTGAGTAAGTAACCAAAGTGCATCACAAGACATACAATAACATGGAATCCTCAAGGCCAAAGAAAGAGAGAAAGACCCAGGAACACACTTCGTTGGGATTCGGTGACAGACATAAAGAAAATGAATAGCACTTGGAAAGAGGTAGAAAGAAGATTTGAGGGAAGAATTGGTGGGGGAGAATGCTGTTTGGTGGCCTATGCTTTACGTGGAGTAACAGACATTGACTGATTATCCAATGATTTACTTTATTTTTAAATAGGCATTCATTCGTACCCACTGACTGATGTACTGCTTGGTGCTTACTGACTAAAACATAACAAGTGGCTTAGGTTCAACTGCTGGTCAGAAGCTATCATTATTGAAACTTGCAGTTTATATTAAAATCGGGGCAAAGAGATCTAGATAGACTTTTATCAAATGTTGTTCGTACAAACAACAACAGAAAAGCACAAACTCTTATATATATGTTCGCGAAAAATCTGTGTGGATAATCAGCTGAAGCAAACTAATTATATTATAATAGGTGTTTGTATTCCGTCACAAATTGGTATTGGCTTAGCATCAGTAAAAACCAGAGAGCACTGGGCAACTGTTTTACCACGGTATGTGACTCTTACGAAGTTTCGTACCCTCAATTCTTCCAGTGAATTGAATATAAAAGTTTTAGTTCTTACGCTATACATTTAACAATCAGCATCACTTGCTGGTGTCTAGTTGTTTAATTCCACATCATTTGATTTCTGATAATTTAAAATGAAACAGCAGCCCATTTCTATTTGGTTTTCACTAGTTTCAAACCGACATCAAAAATACATGCTGTAGATCGCTAAGCCTTAGCAACAAACGATTTTTTATGACAACATTTGTAGAAAAGCAAATCGTTACCTAGACAGAATTACATAGCATCAGAGTTATTTCGATGTACTTCAACACTTGGAATAAAAGAAGATAACAAAATGCTGTGGATAACAGCATCTAAGTATTTATTAGACTTACTAACCGCAACTTACGACTACGAGGCTAATATTTAATGCAAACTCCGACCCCTACTTCTAGTTCTTATTTACAAATTTTAACTAAAAAACTTAATCCTATATCCTAACCTTAACCGATAATCTTAACAAGACATATAATCCTTAATCCTAATCAAAGCTTTCATGTGCAGTCATCTCACTTCAACACTCGACAACAAGCGTCTTCTTCAATAATCCAATATCTTGTAAATATGCTACAATTTCTACAGGATTAATGTTACATATTAAACTGTCAAGTATGATGACGTAACGTCATTTACAAACGACATGCACGCTTATGCACTATAGCCATTAAATCAATGACTGGTCATTCTTTTAGTATTCGTTGTTCAAATCTATGAGCCATGTTGACTGAAGTTTACGTGGTTCTATAAATTGTCTTCTATCCAGTAATGTTAGGCACCAAAGCTACTTTGACTAGCTAGTGATATATTTGGATTACTTACAAAACACTTGACAGTAATGACCATGTTTTTATTTATTACTGGTAGGTATAACTACTGGTCAATTAAATATATACAATTAACGTACACTGAACATCATTTGGGTACTATTGTTATGTGAAAAATAGCTTGATTATTGATTATTTATCAAATTAAATATGACGATATAGTCCTGTTTCGCGAAGACGCTGATACGATGCAGAAACTTTTAACAGCAATAAGCTCGAATGCAAGCATTTTCGAAATGCGTTTCTCCCCCCTCTAAATGCAAACTATTGCTCCAGGGCTGGTTTTCGTCAACACTTGAACTAAAGATAGGGAGTGAAGTAGTTGAGCATGTCGACCACTTCACTTATCTTGGAAGTCTGATTAGACATAATGGGTTAGTCTCTAACGAAATCTCAGTACGAATTCAAAAAGCTCGTTTGGCTTTTGCCAACTTACGTCGCCTATGACGTAGACGAGATATTCGTCTTTCAACAAAAGAGAGAGTGTACTGCGCAAAAGTTCGCTCTGTCTTACTGTATGGGTGTGAGACGTGGCCATTAAGAGTAGATGACACTCGAAGGTTATTAGTTTTTGACCATCAATGTCTACGAAACATCGCTAGCGTTAGCTAGGATCACTGAGTAAGTAATAACGAGGTAAGACGACGGGTGTTAGGCAAATGTGGTAAATCAGTCGATGAGGTTGTGAATCTTCTTCGACTGAGGTGGTTGGGACATGTTTCACGTATGCCCAACCACCGTCTTCCTCGATGCGCAATGCTGGCTGACATAGGAGCAGGATGGAAGTGAGTTAGAGGCGGCCAAACCAAAACATGGAATCGGTCCATGAAGTCACTGACTACCGGTTTGAGTCGTGTCGGTAGCTGCAGACTACCTGGATGGGGTCCTCGCGGTTACCGTAACCAGTGGTTGTAAACACTGAGTGACATGGCCCAGAATCGGTCACAATGGTGCAGATATATTCACTCATTGTCCTTTCTTAAATCTTGAGCTTTAAATTATTCCATAACCTTCTTTCTACGCTTCCTGAACTATATTCTATATGTTCACACTCCTTGTCACTATTATTATTTTATTTTATTGAAGTGACTTCTACTAATTGTGGCGGTGTTAATCTTGCGGTGCGATGGAGGTATGGCAACTTGAACCGATGCACACATGTGCCAGGTTCTATGTTGATTGTACATACATTCATACATAAATATGACTTAACTAGAGTAGAGGTAAAATCCATACGACAACTAGTACCATTACATTTTTTATTACATTATTCAGAATAATTTAATAGAAAATTGAAGAAAAAGTTAGTTAGTTACTTACTTCTTGTTATATCAACTTATTACATGATAAGAAGATTGAAAATTACACTAAGTAGATTAGATATGACAATATGTTATTATGATTGTTCATTAATAGAATGTATATCTATGACAACTAAATTATATTATCAAAAGATATATTTTTTCCTTATTCGTCGGCATTTCGTTCTTTTTTTTATCCGTCGAAGAACATTAAAGAGAACCAAAAACATTGCCAACTGAATTTTATTACTACTTTAAGTCGGATATCCGGTGATCTTTAGTTTAATAATGACATAATAAATGTACATCGATGTTAGAGTTTTGTTTTCTAATGAATAAGTACACTGTATTATATAATTTGGATTGTGACTGGCAAGTGGAATCCACGACGCGCGTTTCGTCCTATTTGGGACTCATCGGCTGGATGTACCTGCATCCCAATGTTGACGTTCACACTGCGATTCGAACTCATTCCGTTTCGTGTAGAACGCCACCGCTTCCACCACTAGACTACTGAGTCCACACAGTCACACTTGTGCAACGGGCATATTGGTATTAGGATAAACTTGTATATTCCCGTTGATTTGTTATAGACTAAAGCTGGTCAGTCATTGATCTGACTTTATAATGTATAATCTAATTTTAATTTTCTGTAAAATTGACATTTCAATGCTTAGATTTCATTTTACCATCTATATATTTAGTCATAACTTAGATTTATTAATGTAAAGAAAGGATCATTAAGTGACTGAATACCCTATAATGAATTATGAATAGATCTTACATGAATTGGAACTCTGTTGTCATGATTGTGATACGGTGATCAAAACTTTTAGATAATTCATGCTTCTAAAGATCAATATTATGATAAAATAAAACAATACAATGAAACTAGTCTCGATTTTAGAAAAGACTATTAGTAAGTCAATACTGCTATTGATGTCATGACTACTGTCTTTTTTTACAATTTTCAGTTTAACTATGTGCATGTGTGTGTAATACTTTGGAAAATAAACAATACCTAAATAAATGAAGGTCTTCATAATGATCGTCTATGAATTGCATAGCTAAGTTAGAAATATCAACTGCTGGATGCTTGGTTAGTGGTTTAACGGTTAAAAGTTCACCACGGAGTATGTATATTCTGATTTTGCATCTCTGGTGTAGTCGGCGATGTTTATTGATGGACAGTCCTATACTAGGACAAAACAGCCGTCTAATGCTTTCTGATTTTTATCGGTTGTCTAAAAGTTGTATAATAATCGGTGAGTAACGTACTCGTAGGATAAATATACTTTTACCAATCCACCCGATCAATCTGCTTTCAACTTAGACAAAACAGAATTACATATGTTACTGAAATCAAATTGAGTATTTAGATTACAATACCTATCTTTATAGAAAAAGTGATAGCTAACGGCTTATTATCAATTGCCAACATTCGTAGATTGTCCAACTTGTCAATGCACAGCTTTGAATGTATTCCATACAAAATAAATATGAAACATCATAATATATTTGGTTGTAAGAGTCTACCTCACGGTTTTTCTGTTGTATCAATGAACAGGCATAAGTTATGCTTATGATATTCCACTGATGAAACAAAATCAGTAAACAGCAGAGAAAAACCGTATGACAAAGTCGTATATGGTACAGAAAAACTTACTAGTAGCCCCCAAATTCATGTTTAATAAGATAACAACCCAGCAAGAATGATACAGAAAAATAAACAGAATAGGTATTATGTGGCACAAATAAAGTCAAGTTCAAGAAATATGAAGTCTTAAACAGGATAAATTCCTCTAATAATGATGTAGAACAAAAGTGTTTTAAGATATTATGTACATACTGATTCAGTATACACTGGAAAGCATAGACACAAAATGACAGTGATAACATCGCATTCATAACACATTTCTGTTTGGTTGCAATTAATGTGAAAGTTAATGTCGAAGTTCTATAGAGATTAAAAATTTTCTATATAGAGTACATGCAAAACGGATTCCTCTAATAAATTCATAGGAAACTATGTCAGTTATTTTACGACTTTGAAACAGATTTTAGTAAACTGATTTCTCCAAGATTGTAGAACACCCTATTTTAACTTTGTTTTCAAAGTACACACATTTGATAAGTTTGTTTCTAGCGATTAACTTTATTTAGAGCGAACATATCCTCGTATTGACACGTAATAATTAATGGCATATCGTTGTATGAGCTCCCACCGGATGACGTATTTCATTCTCTTGGAAATTCATTATCTCTCCGTATATACATATATATATATATATATATATATATATATATATATATATATGTTAGACAACCACTGAAAACCAAGGATCAATAGGCAGCTTATGTATTAACGTATGCAATTACTCATCAGTAATATTTATTCATATACCTTTCGCAGACCGAACCTTTAGCCCTCAGCTTTCTCAGCAAATGCTTAGTCATTTAACCACTAGACTGACATATAATCTCTGTTTATTCACAGCAAATCTGCCTAACCTCATCCATTATCATCATTCTATAAGTACCTGGGACTTAGAATTGTTGATCTCTGTTGATCACATCTCATCACTTTAACTCCAGGAATCTCCTCCTGAAGTTAATGTTCACTGGGCTAATATTGATTGTAATTTAATGTTGTAGAAATTGTTGAGTTTGAACTTAATATCACGAAATGACTGAAGTTAAACATTCATTGAGATCCTAAAATTTGACTTGTTTTTTTATACTAAAACAAAATAGTTGCTGTATACCAACTATAATCATCTTAACTAGAACTAAATCTAACCATTCAAAAACATATTTTCTATAACGACTTCGGTTATATGTAGTTTTTATTCTTGTTTCTCGACAGAAATGAATATTAAAAGAAAAATTCACATCCTATTAAACGAGAATTGAGAAATTAGACAAAAACCAAAGAATAATTCACAATTACACACAACGTCACTAATGAATAAAAAAAATGGGCAAACACATTTATGTGAAATTATTTATTCCCACCCCCTCCCCTTATTTTTTTCATTTTCTTTATTGTTTCACTTGTGTTTATATTTCGATTTATTTATTAATCTGTTTATTTATTTACTCGTATTAATATGAGTCAGTAAGTGGTGGTGTGTACATGAATGTGTGTGTGTGTGTGCGTACGTGTGCGTGTGAAAAGAAAAAAACATAAAATAAATCAACCCTCTTAGTTTCAATTATTTTGACGGTCAAATAAAAATGGTTAATAAGTAGCTAACTGTTTTTACATTAGAATTTTCTTTTTTATATGTAATTTTTTTTGGTGTATTTGATTTGTTTTGTTTAATTAAACTGTCAGTTACATTTGGTTAAGTGTGTAAAAAAGCAGAAATAAATAGGAATAACAATAATAATAATGAAAAGAATTACAAACAAAAGAAAATTTTGTTTTGAGTTAGCAACCGATTTTTCTTCTTTGTTTAAATTTTTCAATGAAAACAGGAAGAAGTAAATAGATACTGTGATAGGAATAATTAGATTTTTACTTAGTCTAGTTGAATATAAACGCTTATCTGTTACTTTACATCTATATTTTTATTATATACAGTTCGAATCCTGTTCTATTTTCTTTAGATTTTATAAGTTATATAGTGATAAGTTAGATATATTAAAGAAAACATATAAAAGTACTCAAGAAGTACTTATAATTATATGAAATGATTTAGCGTATCTAGTATATTGCTTACAGTGGTATCTAAACATGTATTTCGTCCTATATGAGATTCATTAGTTGGAAGTTTATGTATTCCAAAGGTTATTATTCATATTGACGATTAAACTCAATAACTTTTATGTCACAAGTATAAGTAACTAAATCAAAATCTTAGATTCAATTGCTGGTCTCGTCTAAAATATTATTTAACCTATGACATTTAGTGTCAAAATGCATAAAAGTAGTCTTTCTTCAGAAAAATACTAGAAGAAAATGACAACGTTTCTGTATAGTCTTAAATGCTTAGTTAATCGTTAATATTCTATTCGTATTAGTAATATATAATGAAATAACATAAGAAACAAAGTTTGGTTTGCTTATATGTCTTACACTGGTTCATACTTATAGTTATCTTCCACAATTTAAGAAACAGATCCTAAGTTCTTGGAATCACTATTGTCTTCTATTACTCACTGGTATTCCCCCCCCCCCCAATCTATCCATTTTTCTATTTGTGACTACATAACTTTCGATTTAATTTTTCATTATCTACACAATCTAACTCCATGATTTTTAAAGATTTTCCTGAAGAATTTTCACAGTAGTAAACGCAAAGATATGCAATTGTCTTGAATACGTGGTTACAATCCTTTATTAGTTATTATCATCCTTCTAATTATTCATCATTTACATGATGTAAAGTGTGTATAGTGATTATGTAACTAATGATTATGACTACTGGTATGTTTGGGCTGTAATCTAGGAGAAGAGAGACTGTGGAATGAATGAACCCATCATTTAGTTACATTCATTATTGTTTCTTTGTATAATAAGGCTTGCATGCATTACATCAACTAAACGTTACTACAGTCTGTTAGGTTATTTTACTAAAAGTATGTTAACCATAGTGACATCGTAATTCATTCAGTAATATTTGAACAACTGACATTTTATAGTTAATAAAAGCAACTTACTAAAATGTCTTCTTTTTTCGTGTTAACTTATTTCGAACTAATTTAGTTTTCAATGGTGGATTACGTCATAAACATTTTATTACTTGATAACTAGTGAAGATTAAGAGGTCTATAAGTTTCTTTAAGGAACGTCTATGTGCATCTATAAAATTCTAGTAATCAAAGTCAATACTTTTACAGTAGGCAATAAATTATCTGTCTTTGAACCACCTAGATATTATTGAACGGTCCACATTGTTAGCTTCAAACGATTTGTAATATTACTTAGTTATCATTCATTATCACTAACATTGCCTACTTATCTTTAAATTAGCCAGACAATAACGATAGAATTGTTTGGGGCAGTGGAAGGTATACACGTTATGACTCTAAACATTCATATTTTTTACCGTGACGAATTATGTTAAAGTTAAACGGATGTCTATAATAACTCACTAAACGACAGTTGGACTACACTTGCACAGGGTAATTAATTCTCTAGCATCTGAAAGTTAAGTGACAAGCTAATAACCTCATTTAGTTTTACAGATAACCACCTTTCATAAATCACTAATCAAATAAAGATCTCTTGAAAGCATAAAATATAATTTACATAACTCGAAGAGACATTGACACTTATGCCCGTTACTCCACGCTGAGGAGCATAGGCCGATCACCAGGGTTCTCCATTTAACTCTGTCCTGAGCAAAGAGATGGACATATGATATCATTTTGATTAAATGCTTCTTTTTTATTTCATACGTTAAAAAAATTAGGAAAACTTACACCGTAATTTCAGTTTCAAATGCGTGGAAATGTATCAGAGCGTTTTTCTGATAATTGTCTGATAAGTAAAACTCATGAATCTATTTTAAATGTTAGGATAAACTTGTATATTCCCGTTGATTTGTTATTGACTGAAACTGGTCAGTCATTGTTGCTATATGTGCATCCTTAGCGGATTGCCTCGATATAGCGAATTTTTCACAAGTATTATATAAGCTGAATTGTGACTGGCACGTGGAATCCAGGACGCGCGTTTCGTCCTATTTGGGACTCATCGGCTGGATATACCTGCATCCCAATGTTGATGTTCACACTAGGTTTCGAACTCAGTCCGTTTCGTATCGAACGCCATCGCGTTCACCACTAGACTACTGAGTCCAGACAGTCACACTTGTGCAACGGGCACATTGGTATTAGGATAAACTTGTATATTTCCGTTAATTTGTTATAGATCCCAGTGTGAACATCAACATCGGGATGCAGGTACATCCAGCCGATTAGTCCCAAATAGGACGAAACGCGCGTTCTGGATTCCACTTGCCAGTCACAATTCAACCTATATAATATTTTAAATGTTATTGGGAAGAAGATAGAAACGGTTGAGTTAAACTATGTAGGTTATAAGACGATTACCAACTGATGTCAATAGATGAGATCAAGTAGACTGACAAACGTTTGAAATATCAATCTTTACAGTATATTCTTTTAGTAGTCAAACGATAAAGAGTTAACTGTGGATCCTGAAATTTTAGGCTTCAATCTACGATAAATGTATAGATGTACACGGCTAAAAAGTTACATATTAGAATGAAATAGTTGTCGACTATTTCAGCTGATTCGTAATATTGATTCCTTGCATAGTTATATTGTTCAGTAATATCTTATAATTTGATAAATAATTTATGAAATGATTTATTCTTATACATTAAGATGTAAAATGATAAAATCTTCATCAATGAGCTTCCTTTTTTCATTGTTTCACTAATGATGTATGTATACATATGTATGTATCTACGTATCATATCTACAATACATTTCCATCTACAAACTCATCAGTTTCTATAGAAAGAACTTCATATTAAATGAAACAATAATGGCGTAATTAACAATATACTATTCTCACTATGACTATTCAAATACAAACAAACACAAATGAACAAGACTCCCTACATTTATATACAGTAGTGAGTTCAACGGAAACAGAAGAAAACAACTAGTTTTTCATTACCTGATCTATTGATTTGTGGATTAACAATAGGTGAACTTCGTTATTATTAGGACATGAAATAAACAGGTGATTATTTCTAACGTTAAATATAAATATAAATGTATACTACTTAAAATAAGTTGATTAGTAACCTAGAAATTGATATCTGCACATTGATAGAAAGCATTTATGCATTTATATTGTTGGTTTTCTATGTTTTTTTCATATTGTTATTCTATCTATACGTTGACTAGTTCTGTTTGTATCAAAATACCTTTAAATATATTCATTCCAAAATTTCGGTTTTTAATATCTATAACTTTAAAACAGAAAAGTAAAAAATAAGTTTTGTTGATTATTTGTATAGTTTGAAAAAAAGATCATCATTCTCAATAAAAGCAAACTTATAATTTGATAAATAATTTATGAAATGATTTATTCTTATACATTAAGATGTAAAATGATAAAATCTTCATCAATGAGCTTCCTTTTTTCATTGTTTCACTAATGATGTATGTATACATATGTATGTATCTACGTATCATATCTACAATACATTTCCATCTACAAACTCATCAGTTTCTATAGAAAGAACTTCATATTAAATGAAACAATAATGGCGTAATTAACAATATACTATTCTCACTATGACTATTCAAATACAAACAAACACAAATGAACAAGACTCCCTACATTTATATACAGTAGTGAGTTCAACGGAAACAGAAGAAAACAACTAGTTTTTCATTACCTGATCTATTGATTTGTGGATTAACAATAGGTGAACTTCGTTATTATTAGGACATGAAATAAACAGGTGATTATTTCTAACGTTAAATATAAATATAAATGTATACTACTTAAAATAAGTTGATTAGTAACCTAGAAATTGATATCTGCACATTGATAGAAAGCATTTATGCATTTATATTGTTGGTTTTCTATGTTTTTTTCATATTGTTATTCTATCTATACGTTGACTAGTTCTGTTTGTATCAAAATACCTTTAAATATATTCATTCCAAAATTTCGGTTTTTAATATCTATAACTATCATTCAGATGGTTATAGATCAGTTGATTGAATTCGTCATAGTCTGATGTTGGTAAGATGACACTGAATATTATTGTGAACTAGATAGATATTTCGTCGTTGCTTAAAACTCTTCAGCAGTGTGTATCCTCAAATCTGTCGATGGAATCGAACCCAGGAGCTTCAGGTTGGCAGGTGTCTAACCCAATACACTAATGAACCCAATAAACACCCCAACACTAATAAAGAATTCCTACCTATTCCCTAGCGTAGTCAAAATAACGCGCCGATAGACAGTCCCAGGCATAGGACCTCAAGCCAACACCGGTATATGACGAGTTCATTCAATTAATCCTAACACAAATTTTGCAAAAATAATAAATAATTTGGTTTGTTTATACTAATAAGTTTATATATGCATAACTTCATAATTTTACAAAGTAGTCAAATAAAATAAAGTGGTTTTGTAGAGATTGGTAATTAGTTTGCCGCTTATGTTTTCCGCAGGCTGGTCTCAACTGGGTATCACTGCAAAACTAGAAAAAATAAAAGGCTGTTTCATCCTATTATGTGACTTCACAGTAGTGCATATCACCACAAATCAATCAGATTGCATAAATAAGTACTGAGTGACTTCAAGGTATACCCTAAGTTGTAGTAAGAAATCGTGAGGTGCGGAATTTAAAAAAGTTAATGGTGAGATATTTCTAACCAGTGACATTGTGTGATTGTTACTTTATGGAACAAATCGATGATACTGAGAATTCTACCACTAGACGCCAACTAATCTAGTCTTATTTATAGCTGGACGTTTATTAGGTGGTCTAAGAGTCCTAGGTTCAATCCCGTGGCTGAGTCGTGGGTACACATTACTCATAAGCTACAAACTAGGATGAGACAAGTGTCCGGTTCTTCTTGGTTTTCAGTGGTAAGCAGCCGGAAATATAAACTAGTTTCGCTACGCTATTTTATCTAGTAATTAAACTACCACATTTATCTATAACTTTAAAACAGAAAAGTAAAAAATAAGTTTTGTTGATTATTTGTATAGTTTGAAAAAAAGATCATCATTCTCAATAAAAGCAAACTTATAATTAACTTATAAGTAGTTAATGGCATGGTTAGTAGTACAAAATCACTGGTGCCGTATTCACTTACTATATAAACGTAATGACACGAAACATTGGATTATGAATACCTATTAGATAAAATGAACTAGATCCGTTGGTGTATGAAGTATTGTCTTGACAGAGTGGAGAATTTATTCAACCAGGCCTATTGCTGAAGTAATAAATACAAATAGTCAAATACAGTTGATCATAATATTCTTAAAGTATTGGTGAAGTTAGTTCACAAAACAGGCAATATGTACAAATTACTAACGAATAGTTCATCTTGATATATAAATGTAGCTTTAAAAGTTTAAAGTAGAAACATAGTAATATCATGAGTAAAAGGTAAACCTACAAAAATTTTTAATCAAAAGTAGGTTACACCCCAGCTGAACATATGAAGAATGATATAACAATTTGGTTGTAAAAAAATATTGGATCACTACTGGCATGCTTTAGTTTGTCTATAAATCAATCGTCTTTATCGAATACTCTATTTAAGAATAAAAATACTCCTTTTGTTAATTGTCATTTATTGCAGAATGATCTAGTACAAGTACTAGTGAAAACAAAAGAAGCGATTGGCAACTGTTTTTCCTTAATATACTACTGTGAAACACTTGACCTCACCCGAAATTAAACTTAAGTTCATTCAAGTTTCACAAAGAACACTGAGACTCTTGTGGTATAATACAATGGTCATGCAGTGACAGTGATGATAAGTATCATTATAACGACTGGTTTGAACTCCACCAGTCGTAACTTCTTATTATAACATCGAAAGCGCCTTGAATATAGTCACTAGTGAGTAGACTATTATAATTGCGTTGTGATGATTTTGTAAAGAATGGTGTCGATATTTTGTATTTATTCTACTTGCTATTTCATAATACTACAGTATCCCATTTGTCTATTTATTAATTAGAAGTTGATAAACATGGTTCTCTATCGAAGTAACTTCTATAAATCACTGTTTTATATCTCATCTTGTAATCTGAATAATAGTTTATATTCATTCGACAGGCTTACTTACTTACTTATGCCCGTTACTCCTCGCTGAAGAGCATAGGCCGCTCACCAGGATTCACCATTTAACTCTGTCCTCAGCAATCCTTTCCAATTGTTTCCAGTTGCTGTTCATCCTTTTAATGTTTGCTTTCAATTCTCGGCGAGGCGTGTTCTTTGGCCTTCCACTCTTCCGTTTCCCAACAGCATTCCATGTTAATGCTTGTCTCGTGATGCAGTCTGATGGTTTGCGCAATGTATGTCCTATCCATTTCCAACGTCTTTTGCTAATTTCCTCTTCGGCTGGAAGTTGGTTTGTCCTCTCTCATAGTAAGCTGTTGTTAATGGTTACCGACCAACGGACATTCAGTATTTTGTGTAGGCAGTTGTTTATAAATACTTGTACCAGTTTCGTGATGTTTGCAGTAATTCTCCAAGTTTCAGCTCCATACAGCAGGACTGTCTTCACGTTCGAATTGAAGAGTCTGACTTTGAGGTTAGTTGATATTTGTTTTGAGTTCCATATGTTCTTCAACTGTAGGAATGCTTCCCTGGCTTTGCCAATCCTTGTCTTTACATTTGCATCGGACCCTCCTTGTTCATCGATGATGCTTCCCAGATAAGTGAAAGTATTCACTTCTTCCAGATTTTCTCCATCAATTTGAATTGGGTTGGTGCTCCCTGTGTTGTATTTAAGAATCTTGCTCTTTCCCTTATGTATGTTCAAGCCTACTGATGCTGAAGTTGCTGCTACACTGATTGTCTTCGCTTGCATCCGTTGATGTGTATGTGCTAAAAGAGCTAGATCATCTGCGAAGTCCAAATCATCGAGGGGCATCCTACTTGTCCATTGAATCCCAAACATTTCCTCAGATGTGGAGGTCTTCATAATCCAGTCAACCACTAGGAGGATGAGTAAAGGTGACAGCAGGCAACCTTGTCTGAATCCGAGCCTCATTGGGAATGCATTTGTCAGTTGTCCTCCATGCACAATTTTGCACTGTGTTCCGTCGTAAGAGTTCCGGATGATGTTGACGAGTTTCTCTGGTACACCGTAGTGTCGAGGAAATTTCCATAGTGTTCTCCTATCTACACTGTCAAACGCCTTCTCATAATCAATGAAGTTGATGTACAGTGACGAGTTCCATTCAATTGATTGTTCAACGATGATCCGTAGTGTTGCGATATGGTCTGTGCACTACTGATCCTCACGGAAACCAGCTTGTTGATCTCGAAGTTGAGCCTCCACTGAATCTTTCATTCTGTTCAACACTACTCTGTCAAAGACTTTCCCTGATATCGACAGTAATGGCGTGATCCCTCTGTAGTTGTCACATTTGCTCAAATCTCCTTTCTTTGGTATCTTGATAAGATAACCTTCTTTCCAGTCTGCCGGCACTTTTTCTTCCTCCCAGATCTTTTTGAATAAAACGTGGAGAATCCTTGCTGTTACATCTATGTCTGACTTGAGTGCTTCAGCTGGTATATTGTCCGGACCCGCTGCTTTCCCACTTTTGATTTGTCCGATGGCTATCTTGATTTCTTCCATCGTTGGCGGAGTGACATTTGTTGGGAGATCTTTAGGTGCTGCTTCGATGTCCGGTGGGTTCAGTGGAGCTGGTTTATTTACGAGTTCCTCCGCATTAACATGGAATACTGTTGGGAAACGGAAGAGTGGAAGGCCAAAGAGCACGCTGCATCGAGAAGTTGAAGCAGATATTAATAGTAGGAGCAGAAACTGGAAACAGCTGGAAAGGATTTCTAAGGACAGAGTTGAATGGAGAATCCTGATGAGCGGCCTATGCTCCTCTGTGAAGAGTAAGTTGCTAAAATTTGAATTCCTTAGAGAAATTAGAATGTTGAAACTTGAATTTCATAAACAAAGGTAGTTTTTCGTCATCTTTTATTTACCATGGTATTATGATGAATGATGTTTACTTTTCATCATTTATGTAATTATCATTGCTAGTATACTTGTACTTGTTCCGTACAAACGTAACAACTATTCAATACTTCCTATTTTACAATATTGTCTAAATGAGTTCTATCTTTAACAAATATGAACAATAGATGATTGCCTAACCTTCATATATCTATACAAAATCAACTCTTTGAAATTTCTTTTATTCATTTTCTAGCATGTTCTACATATTCCTCTGTCAATTTATATTCGAATGTATAGTCAGTTTCATAAAAATAAAAAAAAAAAACACAATCTAAAGAATTGATTGTATACAACAATTATAGCAAACTATTTAGTGTAGTAGTCTTACTTTCTCATTGTATACAAATATCTTCAGGGTAAATATCGAATTGAAATATGTGTAACCATTTCATATTACTTAAAATGTCAACAATGTAAAATAAAATTTATTACCTGAGGATATTACTTTGAAATATGCACCAATACATGCATGCATATATATATGCATAAAGTGATATACAAAAGTAAATGAATATAAAGGATTATAATAAGATATATCAAATTATGTAATATTAATTGTTCAATATAAAGGTTTTTCACAATTATGGGTTTGTGGAGATAGTTAATTGTCAATTTTGATACCAGCTCACTAGTGACTAGCTCCTTGAGGTAATTCCTGGAGTCCTAGTGTGAAGACGTGACCAGTGGAGTTCAACTGTGTCGGGTATGGGACAGTAACCCACCGATGGCATGGAAGAGGTCGCGCAACATATCACGAATTGACTGAATTGGAAATATCAACCGTTAGGAGCCGACTCAGTGGTCCAATGGTGAAGCGTTCTCCTCGGAGCAAGAGGGTCCTGGGTTCGATCCCCGATGGGATCGTGGATGCGCACTTCTGAGGAGTCTCATACTAGGACGAAACAGCTGTCCAGTGCCTCCAGGTGATCAATGGTTGTCTGATTCACATCAATTCGTGATATCAAAATTGATAAAGGTTTTTACTGGTTAGCGTTTTTTTTTAGCAAAGTTGTTGTTTTACGAGAACAGAGAAAGACCCAGGAACACATTGTGTCGGGAATTGGAAACAGACATGAAGAGAATGAACAACACCTGGGTAGAGCTAGAAAAGAAAGCCCAGGACAGAGTTAGTTGGAGAATGCTGGTGGGCGGTCCATACTCCACTTGTGGTAACAGGCATTGATTGATTAATTGATTTGAATTGTTCAATATGAGAATTTATATATTAGAACAATAGTATGATGAATCAAAACATAACACTTTCATTTAATGTAATCCATTTATTACTCTATAGGAATGTACTTAATTATTCATATAATGAATTTACTCTATGAAGGATTTTCTTTCAATGAATTCATTGTTGAAGTTATACAATCGAATATAAAAAGATGGATACGTTAATTAATAATTGTATGCCTGTTCAACTGTTGATTAGTTATGGTGTAGAATTCAAATATATTAGTTATGAAATGTACAAATAATTAATGATTGAAGGGAATGAATAACAACTATCTGATCATAAGAATGAACTAAGTAACTATGAGTGTTATTAAGTTGGGATGAAAGTGATGTGTGAATGCTATTCAGTCATTCAAGGGATAAACAACATTTAAAGTAAATATTGTAAGTACACTGACAAGGGCAATCTTTCTACTGTACAAAAATGAACTATCTATTTTGAAGTTCACCTGGATAGAAAATGTGTACTGATTAAGGTTTGTCAAAAGTACTATGTAGGTGAGACAAAATTCTCATATCAAATGCATAGTTACTTAGAAGATATTGTCCACAAGCTTCCAGTTCAAGGAAAGTATTCTTGTGGTGTTCTAAAAAACCGTTTAGAATGATCAATTCCTAAGACGTTCAACGTAAGAATTCTCCACATAAGTTATTCTACCCATTCCCTTACATGAATCCGGGTGAAAAATAATCTGACGAGAATGACTAGTTTACTTTCTCATTGTATACAAATATCTTCAGGGTAAATATCGAATTGAAATATGTGTAACCATTTCATATTACTTAAAATGTCAACAATGTAAAATAAAATTTATTACCTGAGGATATTACTTTGAAATATGCACCAATACATGCATGCATATATATATGCATAAAGTGATATACAAAAGTAAATGAATATAAAGGATTATAATAAGATATATCAAATTATGTAATATTAATTGTTCAATATAAAGGTTTTTCACAATTATGGGTTTGTGGAGATAGTTAATTGTCAATTTTGATACCAGCTCACTAGTGACTAGCTCCTTGAGGTAATTCCTGGAGTCCTAGTGTGAAGACGTGACCAGTGGAGTTCAACTGTGTCGGGTATGGGACAGTAACCCACCGATGGCATGGAAGAGGTCGCGCAACATATCACGAATTGACTGAATTGGAAATATCAACCGTTAGGAGCCGACTCAGTGGTCCAATGGTGAAGCGTTCTCCTCGGAGCAAGAGGGTCCTGGGTTCGATCCCCGATGGGATCGTGGATGCGCACTTCTGAGGAGTCTCATACTAGGACGAAACAGCTGTCCAGTGCCTCCAGGTGATCAATGGTTGTCTGATTCACATCAATTCGTGATATCAAAATTGATAAAGGTTTTTACTGGTTAGCGTTTTTTTTTTAGCAAAGTTGTTGTTTTACGAGAACAGAGAAAGACCCAGGAACACATTGTGTCGGGAATTGGAAACAGACATGAAGAGAATGAACAACACCTGGGTAGAGCTAGAAAAGAAAGCCCAGGACAGAGTTAGTTGGAGAATGCTGGTGGGCGGTCCATACTCCACTTGTGGTAACAGGCATTGATTGATTAATTGATTTGAATTGTTCAATATGAGAATTTATATATTAGAACAATAGTATGATGAATCAAAACATAACACTTTCATTTAATGTAATCCATTTATTACTCTATAGGAATGTACTTAATTATTCATATAATGAATTTACTCTATGAAGGATTTTCTTTCAATGAATTCATTGTTGAAGTTATACAATCGAATATAAAAAGATGGATACGTTAATTAATAATTGTATGCCTGTTCAACTGTTGATTAGTTATGGTGTAGAATTCAAATATATTAGTTATGAAATGTACAAATAATTAATGATTGAAGGGAATGAATAACAACTATCTGATCATAAGAATGAACTAAGTAACTATGAGTGTTATTAAGTTGGGATGAAAGTGATGTGTGAATGCTATTCAGTCATTCAAGGGATAAACAACATTTAAAGTAAATATTGTAAGTACACTGACAAGGGCAATCTTTCTACTGTACAAAAATGAACTATCTATTTTGAAGTTCACCTGGATAGAAAATGTGTACTGATTAAGGTTTGTCAAAAGTACTATGTAGGTGAGACAAAATTCTCATATCAAATGCATAGTTACTTAGAAGATATTGTCCACAAGCTTCCAGTTCAAGGAAAGTATTCTTGTGGTGTTCTAAAAAACCGTTTAGAATGATCAATTCCTAAGACGTTCAACGTAAGAATTCTCCACATAAGTTATTCTACCCATTCCCTTACATGAATCCGGGTGAAAAATAATCTGACGAGAATGACTAGTTTACTTTCTCTTGTGAAGCCTAGTATATAGGTCGTTAATCAAGGTTACTTGTCCAATACATTTCGGAGTACTTACAAGCATGGTTTATTAAGGGTTAACAAATGCCAGTCACATCATGAATTCTACAATCCTACAATAGACTCGTGGCATTCTGCTTCATATTTATCATTTGCAAAATTAAGCCAAGGAAATTAAGATGTTTTATTTAACTCCATTTTATATATCAGAAGCTTCAGGTATCCATGATTTAAAACTTAAGCTGTTTGGAAAAACAATTTATTAGATTCGTTTCCCAGACACCATTAACAATAACCTACTTTGTCAGAAAACAAACCGGTCAAAATTCACCTGACAAAAAAATTAGGAAGGAGGCTGAAGATGAATAGGACATGTATTAAGAGAATCACCAAAATGTGCGTCACATGACATGCATTAACTTGAAATTCTTAAGGCCAAAGAAAGAGAGAAAGATCAAAGAACATATTGCGCCGGGAATAAAAGGCAGACATGGAAGTAATAAACAGTATATAGGAAGACATCGAAAGTAGACTTGAACACAAGGTTGGTTGAAAAATTCTGGTTAGCAGTCATACTTCACGAAGGGTAGCTGGCACTCATCGATGATTGACTGGTTAATTGTAGAAACGCAATTCGCCAGATTCTTCACTTTACCATAACTATGGTTTAGTCATCGTTTTGTTTTATCTTGTCTTATTATTAATTTAAACGTTGTTTATACCTCGAATTATTCATTAACATTCACATACCTCTTTCACTTAAACTTAATAGCCCTCATAGTTGTTCCGTTTGTTCTAATGATCAGATATTTTTAATCCATTGTGTTTACTCACTAATTATGTGTACATTTCGCTAGTAATTCATATAAATTCCACACCAGAACTAATTAACGTTTCAATTATTTACATTTGTCATAGAGTGATATCGGTTGAGTAAACCTGTGGACAAACAACTAAACCACATTCGTAAAACCACCTCTCTCTCTCTCTATTAAAGTTAATTCGTTGGAAAGGAATTTTCCTCTGATTAAGAATGTTTACGATTTGCTAGAGACAATTAAATGAATGTAATGTGTAGTAATTGTATTCTTTTAATGAGGATGACATTCATTCTTAAATGACATCAGTAAATAAATTCAAGTGGGAAAAGTGAACAAGAGAGATCATTGTGAGGTAGTTACACATTAATAACACCAGATTTATTTGTGTTATATTACAAGTGTAAATAAACGAATCTGTACTCAGTGGTCTGAATGTTAAGTAATGACGACGAAGCATGTGACGCATGAATTTGATCCCTAGTAGTGTCATAAATATAAAGTTTTAAGGAGTTTTACATTAATATAAACATTTCATGAGAATTATTGTGAAAGCTAGTGCATAGTTGGGCTCTTGAGAAGGCAACACATCGAATACCAGTAAAATTTGAAGACTGTAAATGAGCTGATCTCCCTATAAGGAAATCGACAGGTTAACTCTATCGTGTGATTCCTTCCTATTTAAGTATTTTATGATGCATACTCTAAAATGAATTCAATTATTGAAAAACTATAGAAATGTACTACTTATTCTTGATATTTTTCTTTGACCAGTCGACTACTTGAACTTCCTGATTTACATCTAGAAAGCGTTTTTTTAATCACTACTAAGTCCTTATTTCATTAAATAAGTTTCATACTAACACTGATAATATAGTAGAATTATTTCAAACAAACAATTCTCATACACTATGAATTGAGAATTGAAGTCTGTCATTGCAATCGACTAGTTAGATATCGTATGTAGTTTATTGAACTGAACTGAATTCATCATTAAGCTCACTATTGAAGTGCATAACAGAAAAACGATCTAGTTTGGATTGTGTCTGACAAATACAATTCAGGAAACGTGTTTCGTTTTATTTAGGAGTCGTCAGCTTCATGTGCCTACACTCCAGTGTTGATGTCTTCAGTTAAACTAAAACTTATTTGGCTTTATATCAAACACCAATAGACTACTAAGTCAAGATATCTACACATGTGCAACGAGTATGTACCGGCGTAAACATCAACACAGTGGCTCAGATACATCCAGCTGACGAGTCTCAAACAGAATGGAACGCACGTTTTGGATTTCACCTGCCAGCTACAATCCAAATTAATTCACACTTATAAACTCTAGTTACATCAAAGCAATTCACTCAAGATGTACTTGTAGCAACCAAGATTAATCATTTCCAGTCTATATCAAACCAACGGAGAGTTTCAAAAAGACATTCAGAAGACGGATTATTATAACCGCCTCCCCAGTTGTAACAATCAAAAGACAGAGTTTAGATAAAGAAAAAAAGTCCAAAATCAAACAGAATTTTGAACGAAAAATCAGTTATTTTCTTAACACTGGAAATATATGCTTTGTAATTACTACAATGAGACGAGAACTTTAGTTACCGTATTATTTAAGCTGTCATTAACTTTATTGCATCGTTCGACTATGCAAGTTATCATCGTGAATCATAAGTACATGTCTTCGTTTATTGTTAATCTGTAGTGAATAAAATGATAGACTGTCATTATAGAAACTGAACTCCATATAAGGTTTGTTTTTCGTATGTAACCATCATACCAATCATACCAATAACTTGAACGTTAAACATTCTATTATGAAATTTATAACCAAACATTAAACCGACATTATACTTCATTTTCATGGCTTAAGTATCTCACGAAGAAGTGATGATGTCTGCTAAAAATATATCTATAAGAGGGAAAATGTAAGCAGACACTTTATTTATTGAAAATTTTAGTGGATATATCCATCAAAACTCTGTTTTTGAGGAGGCGGCATTTTAGTTAGTTCAATCACAGGATACATCTTAAACATGATAATTCCGGTGGATATAACGAGTATGTGCAGGATGGTTCATAAGTCATCTAACGTTGATAAAGTTCGCAGAGATCCTACCAATTAAACTGTGATTTAATCCTTGTGTTAAATCACAGTCTGCCGTCAACTCTTAGTCGCTTTGGTAGCAAAAAGTACATTTAACAATTTTCATCTCAGATAACAATATGATTATTACTCATTAAGTTTGGCACAATTTCTGTATTTTCACTATTCCCCTCATTTCTTAATTATTATTTCATCACGTTAAGTAACACTGTTCAAAAATCCCATCAAAGTTACACATAAAACCTTAAAAATTAAACTGTTTTTATTCGACATAGATTGACGTTGGATTAGCACCACTGAAAACCAGGAAAAACCAGACAACCGTTTTGTCCCAGTAAGGTACTATTCAGCATTGCTTACCTCCAATCCCACTAAGGTTTCGAAATCACAACATTTAAGTTTCACGGATAACACTTAACCAACTGCACTAATAGGATGACGTCCAATAGTAGTGTCTCAACCTCCATAAATCTGTAACACTGAGGAACGATATATGTGTATACCCTGAAATATGAACAAACATCTCAGTATGCCACGTTTTATCCATGAATAATTACTATTACTGCAGCAAATCAGTTAGTTGAACTGGACTTGGCTTAACAGCTATGTATTTAGAACATCCGTCTAACATTAGATATTTTGGTATTCATAATATGTGCATAGCAGTATAGTAGATGCTATATCACAAGTGGTTTTCAGTAGAGTGTTACATTCACCTTACCTAGATGAAGCGAATATGCATATAAATGTAATGAGATGCATGCAAAACTGTAGGTCAACAGTTTTAGTACTCATATATTTCATGTTGGATTATTATTCTTTATTTTATCAATAATTAAAGTGTAACTTCAAGTCCTCCTCAAAAGCTTAGACTATTTATTCACTAATGACACAAACAGACTTATCAGTTCTTTAGTTCGTGATTTTTAGGACCAAGAGTTAAATATAACTGTACTATTGTAAGTCATGTAACTGCATACTTCAATGCTACGAGAGGAACCCCTGGCGATTTTCTCACTAAGGTGCACAGCAAACTACCAGTACAACATTAATTTCACACAGTTTTGTCGTACTTTTAACAACTACTGTGTATATAATGTAGATTAAGACTTCAGGGTTATTAATATCAGATCTCCCAGTGGAACATTGATAGTAGAAACACAAACACCAAAAAATAATTCTATACAGCTGCTTCCAACCTCTTAAATAATTTAAACACTATAAAAAGTTAAAAAAAGGAAGCAATTCTCATTAAAGCCAAACTTTAAGCAGGTTAATAAGGCTTCATAAATAAATAAAGAGAAATTTGTACAGTCTCGTTTTACACTTCATGTTCTTGACAGTAGCTGTATCATGAAATACAGAATTCGATGGATAGATGGGTTAAACTACATCAATTTTCTTCTATGAGATACTGAGTAAATTATCTCTTCTTGACCGTAGTATCTCACTGTTTTAAGTTCCAGTCTAAACTCGAACTCTTCCCACTCACTTAATTACTCCTAAGATTTCTTTGTTGTTGTTGTTGTTATATTCCCGCCATTATATTTTTCTTCGCTATAATGGTAAATAACTGCTTATAGAACATGAGCGGAATTTCCATATATGTTATATTATCAAATTTTTCATTTCGCAAAAACGGTGACTTATTTCCTTACTGATAAAGTATTAGGCACCTAATACAACATCAATAGTTCAAGAATCCTTTTAATAATGTATCTCTTTATAATCTCCATTTTTCTTACACTATTTATTATGAACGAGCTCTATGCACATAAAGCTTTTTCTATGTATACTATTACTTATGATTATACATTTGGCTAACATCTTATCCCGCACAGTCTTTAACTATGTGAGCTACAATGTTCAATTAAAATAATTTAACGATAATCATCTTTGACGAATAAATTATCCTTATCTTGTTACCAACTTAAACACTCCTGTAAATTGTTTTGTATTCTGTGACTAGTATCAGATTATATATATATATATATATATATATATATATATATATATGAATATTATTATTACTATTACTATTATTATTATTATATTAACTTAGAATAAATCACTTTAGAAATTATCATCTTATTCTTATCATTACCATTAATGATTGTCAATTTAATTAATGTTTTAATAGATGAGAATTAATGACAATGATTTATTGAATTGTAACTGTTTATGCAAAATATTCAAAACAAAATTGACGCCAATTTCTTATTTGTTTTGTTATTATTATTAAACTAATAGAAAATGCATAATAATTAAAAAAAATTTACAATTGTATAGATGAATGAACATTGATCAATTTAATTGAATAAACAATTAGATGATGCTTTCTAAGGTTATCTATCAATGTATTAGTAAATAACACAAATTTGTATGTATATATAGATATAGATATTGAGTATGTCAGTAAGATAGATAGAATTATTTAAGTAGTATATAAAATTGTTTATTACTTACTTACTTACTTATGCACGTTACTCCTCACTGAGGGGCATAGGCTGCTCACCAGTATTCTTCATTGAACTATGTCCTCAGCAATCCTTTCCAGCTGTTTCTAGGTGCTGTTCATCCTTTTAATGTCTGCTTCCAATTCTCAACGCAGCGTGTTCTTTGGCCTTCCTCTTTTCCGTTTCCTAACAGGATTCCATGTTAATGCTTGTCTCGTGATGCAGTCTGATGGTTTGAGTAATGTATGTCCTATTCATTTCCAACGTCATTTCCTAATTTCCTCTTCGGCTGGAAGTTGGTTTGTCCTCTCTCATAGTAAGCTGTTGTTAATGGTTTCCGACCAACGGACATTCAGTATTTTGTGTAGGCAGTTGTTTATAAATACTTGCACCAGTTTCGTGATGTTTGCAGTAATTCTCCAAGTTTCAGTTCCATACAGCAGGACTGTCTTCACGTTCGAATTGAAGAGTCTGACTTTGAGGTTAGTTGATATTTGTTTTGAGTCCCATATGTTTTTCAACTGTAGGTATGCGGTCTGGCTTTGCCAATCCTTGACTTTACAATTGTTGATAAAATTAAATAATTTTACTCATAAGATAATAAACATACATCATCAGTTAATTGATAGATTGATCATTAGTAGAATGTTTAATTTTAGTCAATTGAAGTGTTCGTTTGTTGTCATTTCAATGGGAAACTAAAATAAGTCTAAAATAAGTCATTGTATTTTTTGATTAGATAAAAATTTAAAGCATATGAAAATTAGTTAATGCAGTTTTGTGAGGATTAGTATTAAGTTTAGTTGACTTGAATTGTCATAGAATAATGTCGGTAGTGTACTACTGAATACCAGAGAGCATTAAGTATCTGTGTTGTCCTAGTAGTTGGCTCTTTAGTAGTATTTACTGTCGACTCCACCAAGAAGATCGGACACAGGATCTTCAAGTTGGTGAACGTATAATCTAGTACACTATAAGGGCAGTATCTAATGGTGACATACTCATATCTATAAGCTTGTGATAAAACGCGACGGTTGTCCACTGTTTTATAATATCTTTAAACACGTTTGAACTCCACCAATCAAAGTCCTAGCAAAATCCAAATTGTGTACTGGTGAGTGGGTACCACTTTAAGGAAAAACAGCTGTCTAATGCTCCTTCTCTAATTTTAAGTGTTACCAACATCAATCTGTGAAAAACACAAGCAATTGGGACAGTGAATAGTAAATATCCTTGCCATATGCTGTAAAGTTAAATACTCTCTGTGTAGTGTAATGAAGGTCTTACATAATTTAATTTGATTTATTGACGCTATCTGTGTAATAGAATAATGTTTGTATTATTAACAGTAGTATAAGTTGAGTATAGGTTTGAATTATTGTATTATTGACAATGAAAACTAAAAAAGTTGAAAAAGTATTCGAATTTAGTAATTTACCGTGTAATTCAGTGGATATTTAAAACGGAAGGCACTGAATTATAAAGAAATACTAAAATACAAAGGATGGTCACTGTCCGCATCTCTGAACATATATCACATAAACTGAGTTTTGCAACATAGTGTCTTCTGAACGGTGCAATTGTCTGCCACCTAATTAATAGAGGACATATAATCAAGGCTCCAACATCTTTCAAACTAATCAGAAAACAGGCAAATTCAAATCACTTGAACTTTGCAGAAAGCAATTGCCATAAAACGATTTAAACCAAATTTATATATGCAAAAGGAGACTATAGTTAATCTTACTTTGCCATGGTAACTTTAAACTTTTATTAAAATTCGGTGACGCAACATTTTGCTGCTAATGCTTAATTCTTCTCAGCTGAGTTTTACTTATTTAGTGACTATTTCACTTCCACTTATCACTACATAACTTATGTTACTTACATTCTTAACTGTGTATCTATGATCTAGCAGGGAGTTTTCGTATGGCTGACCTATAAATATAAAACCGTGTTATTGAAGTTTTAATTCTTATGGAATTATGTTATTCTCGCTTAATTGGTTTCTACTTATACGCCAACCTAAAATTCTTTAAATGTCGTTTGTCGTAAAATAAGTACAACTGGTTTACTTTTAATAATTACAACTAATTTTAAGTTGTGTACAACTGATGTGAAACAGTGAACTAAATGGAATTCATATTATTATACAACAATTGTAGTATTTACCTTACTAAAACTTATAAAGCTGAGGAACTGTATGAAAATACAATCAACTAATATGTCTTACTATCAGATAAAATCTAAGCTATTGAATAAGGAATGTCATATGTAGGTAATCACTTCACCCCATAACAAATGATCAAAATCGAATTGTAAATATCAGTAATAAGATAAATTAAACAATCACTAAGTAGAATATTTATTTAATACTGAAGTCATTTTGTTTTCATTGTGTATCCCACTCATTATCGTGTATCCTTAGAATACATCAGGTCACTGCGTAATTATTAAAAATGATTTAAGTACATTTAAAATAAAAGTCAAACATCATAGTAACAAATCATTATTAACATTCATACTATAAACTTTAATTTATAAACATTCTTCCCCCACCATCACTACTATTACCACCACCACCACCACTAGATTCATTATGTAATTAATGTAAAAATTATTCAGATTACTTGAGTAAATATTGTTTCAATTCAAAAAAATCTAACTGGTCATTTTCTATCTTACAAAAAAGAAAAACAAACAAATTTTATTTGTATGTGTTTACTTGTTTACAGATTTCTGCTTAACTTATTCATTCAATTTATTCTCTTTATTTTTCTTTTAAGGCATTTCATTATCTTTTACTTTGCATAGATTGTTTTCTTTTTTCTTTATTAACATTTCTCTCTGTTTTATTTCTTTTTAGTTATTGTTATTTTAATGTGAATGTTAATGTATTGACTATTGATGAGTTTGAAAATGGAAACAATAACAAACCGACAAATCATGTAAAAATAATACAACATTGAAATGATTAATCAATCAGATCTAATTGTATTCTGCCTATACATTAAAATTGTTTTACTAAAATCATCATGGTAACATCATATCTTCAAGGTGTATTAGTTAAAACAAAGGACAAGATCCCTTTCACCTCTATATAGAATTGTGTCTACAGGTTAGATTGTGTTGAATGTGATGCTTGCTATATTGGTGAATCTTCTCTAAGGGCATGTAAACTACACTAAACAACCTTCTATTAATCCTGTTGAACTAGAAAAGTAAAAAGTCTGTTCATTAATAAAAGTATACGTTACCCATCACAACCATAAAAATCGACATTAAAAATATCCAAATTATTCAAAAAGATTTCTCCTATTCGAAAGAAAGGTTAATAGCTGAAGTGCTTCATATATTATTAGACTTAACTGCACTTAATAACAAAAAGGAAGGCCTATCTATTCATCGAATATGAACTTTCTATCCAACCGAACATAAACAAGGTGAATCAAATTTCATTCATGTGACAACACATACATTTATATCTTCACAGATTATTCACATCTATTCACATCACACTAACATGTACAAATATAGTTGATTAAATTAGTCACATATTGATGCTGGTAGGGTACCACTGAAAACCAGTGAGTACTGGACAGCTTTTTCGTCCTAGTATAGGATTCCTATATATCACAAATTGCTAGAAGTGGATGTTATACCGGTAGATGCCGGCTTAGTGGTGCAGAAGTCCCGGAGTTCACTAAGTAAAAGCCCCTAGGGTAGAATCTAAGGGTGCACACAGCTGAGGAGTCCCATACTAGGACAAAACAGCCGTCCAATGCTCACTTGTTTGGAATAGCACACTGCTAACATCAACCTGTAACAAATTTAATTAACTAAACTTAATACTAATTTCCAAAAACTATTTCAATTCATATACAAGTATGCCTCACCTTAAATCACCCGTGACTCTAATGACTTGACAACACACGATCAGACTTGTATTTAGATTGCACCACCTTATTTTGACTTGTTTTACTATGTATTATTTAATCTTGTGTTAATTCAACTCTGTTATTTATTTATTCCTTGAAGAAGTGACTAGCACCAAGTTAGAAATCGTCAGATATCTTAATTTCTTTTCATTTGAACATTATAAATACGTATCGCTTATTATTTATATGAAGAGCCTATCCAATGCTCAGTTGATGTATATTGTGAATACAGTTACATTGTTTTCCTTCTCCTGAATGAACTATCTCTAGGAAGCAATAAGGAATAGTCAACAAAGAAGATTTTTTCCGTTCGATGATTTCATTTATCAAAGCTGTACAATCAGAATTTATGAAACTGAGACAGGTGTTACGTCACAAAACAGCGAAGTCAACATTATCACAAGTTAGTTTGACATGTGTGGTGGTATCACTTGAAAAATGGCATGGAAACAAAATTGTTTGAAAATGTCAGATGTTGAAGACGATATTGTGGTATAAGTAAATTGCTAATGGTTAATACATGATTAGGAATAAAGAAAATTATTTGTTATTTGTAGTGGACAGTTAAGAGTAATCATGACAAAGAAGAATGGAGTGAGATAACGGATTATTGTTAAACAAACTGTTAAGGTCACAGTAGAATAAGAGACTCCATGTAGTTATTTTGTATACATAGATTAGGCTTGAAAATATGAGTAGCTAAAACCTCTGCAGAACAAAGCTTATTGATTCGTAATCCCCTTGAGGCAATATCATTTAAGTGGACAGATGATTGTGAAGGAGGATTCCATTGAGGCAACCTTACAAAAATTAACCGGATGCTCTACGGTTAAGCTGCTGGTAGACTTGTGCAAACTTTTAAACAGCTAATAGTGTTTTAATAGATTCCATACTGTGAGGGCAGTATATCCACCTTTACAAAAGAAGGTAAGTTTGATAATACATATAAATTTGTTCAGTGTGGAAGCTTTTCATTGACAGATCTCATAATCATAAATCGTCTAGAGAGAGTGGTACAGAGTTCGGCTGAGTAAAAATTTTTTTGCAGAGATCTGGAAAGTCGGATTTTTAAGACCTCTGCCAAAGTGCCTTCTTTGAATTGAAATTTCATTCATTCTTATGGTTAATATGGTTCCATAAAAATGAATTTGGGAGAATACCCACTAGGAACAAATATTCTGAGTAGCTCCGGCTCACCCTCATTAGTGTTATCTCTCTGTTTGGTCTGGCCCTTGAATTGACAGCGTGGACTGAATTTTTCTTTAGTTTTAACTGGACCAGACTTTGAAAATTAATAAATCAGGCTTCCTGTATATTGGTCTTCAATGAGAACCATATGGTGGGGGTGAGGGGGGGACTATTGAACTTATTCAAGATACCGTATGGATCATCAATTTTATGACAAATAATGAAGGTAATATCTAAATACCTTACAAACAAGTATATAGATAATATATTTCAGTGTTAAAGATTAACATATTGTACATGTTAATGTTCCTGAGAAGTCATGTATAATCGATACATTTTTGGCGACCTAAACGCTTCAAAAATATAATTTGCTAATAACAAAGAAGAAGCTTCACAAATCATGGAACATCATCACAAAATTTTTTTAAATCAAATCAATTATTAAAGTTTATTAACATTTTTCGGTTGTCAAGTATTTGTTTTCTATATCATTCATTGTGAATCAGATTGCGCAATTTTAGTGAATTCATCATGTAGTACTGTCTTTACAATATTAAAACGTACGACACATTTCTACTTATCCATTTGAACTACAATTCTTATAACATAGTTAACTAGATATTGTAGTAGTTTAAGGACGTGAAGTAGTCTCAGGATATGCTTTAATATTATTTCTTCTAGTTTGATTACATTGTCTTTTGGCCAAGACAGGCACATTTGTACTTTTCATATCATAGTTTACAAATGTACTGTTATTCAATGAAACAATAATTATAATTAAAGATCAAACATTACATAATACTGTGACCAGTGTTTCAGTTTCAATGGTCGATTACTATACAGATCAAGCTTGAAGTCTATTACGTAATCGACTATTTGGCGAATGAATCTTTCCACCGACAACTATTAGATTACTCTTCGAACAGGTTTGTAAAAAAGACATTTCATTGGTAAGGAACAAGTTAGACAATGAATGTATGCTTATGAGTACAATTTTCAAGTTGATAAATAGAGATTAAAATAATTTTATGAGTGTATAACCAATGTTTAACTGGGAACAATTCACTGAAGGCTGGAAATTACCGCCATAAACGATTTGCATCTACTATGTTGAAAGGAAATGCCAACTTGTTTAGTTTAAGATAATTAGATAGCATTTAAAAGCTGCTAAACATCAGTTAAATAAAAAAATCGATTGGGCTTTATTTCACCATAGAATGTAGTAACAATCTTCACTGAAGTACTTTCAACAATTTCACGAAGTACTATAGGTAACTAGTATTTTAATTCTAATACAAGCTGAATTCACTTGAAGAGACAAAAACAACAAGCTCAAAATGATGCTAAAAACACTATTTCCTGGATCGATAATGATTATTAGCTTACATTCACCTCATCTACACACTTCATACATATCTAGTGTTCAATGGGATGTAAATATTCTAGAAATCAAAAAACTCCCTGTTTATTGAATGAAAAACACCCATCAAGCAATGAAAAAACAAGAAGTGTATTCACCAAAGAGATTCATTTTTGGCAATTTTGTTTTAAAGCTGGGGATTTACAATATATAAATGATTTAATACCTCTCAAATTGATCTTAACAAGGTTGCATTGAAAACTATGAAGTACTAGACACCTTTGTCCACTCTAGTGAGGAACACCTCAGGAGTAGGCACACAGCAACAAAAAGAAATTAATGTTAAAATAATAACCACTAGTGATCAAGCGTAGTAACAAAAATCAAAAGTATGTTCTGTGATTCTTACTTAGAGAAGAGGAATTTTCTAAATCAAATTGAATAAATAACAAAATAGAAATTTCACAATAGATAAGCAGATAAAAAAATTGGAACGTTTCTAAGAAGTGGATGGGGACAGACAGATAAAGTGAGCTTTAGCAAAAAGAGAATCAGTGAGAAAAAATAACATATAGGAATTTCACAGAACAAACCAGGTAACAACAAAGTACAATAAACCCTGAATCTAAAAAACAACATGACAAAAATTCAGGTTAAGTTCAAGGTATGACGATAGGTTGGACCAGTTTTTTTCTTTTAAACATAAATATATATATACCCTATTGTACAGTTTTGAAAATGATATTGCCCACATGAGACCACTTGATTGAACAAAGTTCTCATTCTTCTTATACACATAATTTGGCAGTAACACTTCTATTAGAATTACAATATGTCGAATTAATATTACTGAATTGTGCTTTTCAGTGCATGAATACATGGCTTAAAAGATCAGTAACATTTCATTCAAGAACATGTTAAAATGGTAACATTCAGACTCTGTAGTTTTCCTAGCGCATTTACTCTTCTGCTATCAGGTAAGAATGATTGAAATACCGTTTCTTTTCAACTGACTACTGGATAATTATAACCATGTATCTGTTCAAAGGCAAGTCTAAAGGTATTCTATGCTATGAGGCACTTAGATGTATTGGTGTTTTAAGTAGCCTCATGTTAACATTTCTATGAATTATTTATAACAAGATATTTATTATTGTCAATGACTTTCAACTCACATTAAAAATTCATTTGTATATAACCTCATTAATTACTGAATAAAACCATTTACCGAAGCAGTTGGGTACGTCACATAGCTGTCCAGATATCTTAAATTAATGAATATGAAACCTTAGGTAACTCTATGGTAATTATGAATAGACATTGACTGAATCCTGTATAATAAACAACTCTCTATGTATTTATTCTGTCGTGTTGAATGGATTTGCCTACCTATTATAGTATTTTATCACTAGTCTCAATAATAACACTTTATGCTTAATCTACTTTGATTATGGTAGCAGCATAAACAACTAGGAAGTTAGACGAGTACATGTTCATTTTGCAGACAATTACTAACTAGCATGAAGCGTAAAAGAATTAAGGCTTCTTATCAGTTATTTCCAACTATCTAACATCATTAATATAAGTTTATGTAATAATTTAACTTGCAATTTAGACATTAATCGGTAGGAAGTTCATTTTCCAGTTGTTTCAGTTACACCAATGTCTATGTCAGTTATGCGGTTATTGTGAGTGACATCTTACCTGGAAATAGATATTTTCTGATTAGTAAAGAATCTAACGTATTATAAATCTATGTCTACTGACTTCAATCAATGTCTGGTGGAGGATAAGCTGCCGACCGGCAACCTCCAGTCATATCTATCCTCAAAACTCGTTTCTATTTCTTCCCAAATGTTATTCATTCTATTCATATCTGCCTCCTATTGCCAAAGCAATATGTTCTTTAATCTTTCTTTATTCTTTCCTTAAGGATTTCAAGTTATTTCTTTTCCTGTGGTATAGTTTAACAATTTCCTCAAATATTTGTCCTATTCACCTCCAGAGTCTTTCCTAACTTTTACTCAGCTGAAAGTTGTCTGGATCTCTGCCACAGGGGACTATTACTGATGGTATCTCGACAATGGATCCGAAATATCTTGTACAGACAACTGTTTATAAATACTTGCATTTTTTGAATGATGCTTTTTGTAGTTCGCCAAGTTTCAGCTCCATACAACTATCTTGAAATAATTAGGATAAGCTTGTATTTTCCCGTTGATTTGTAATGGACTGAAACTGGTCAGTCTCTGTTGCCATATGTGCATCCTCAACGGATTGCCCCGATATAGCGTTATTACACAAGTTATGTAGTGAAGTTAGATTGTGACTGTCAAGCAGAATCCAAGGCGCGCGTTTCGTCCTATTTGGGACTCATCGGCTGGATGTACCTGCATCCCAATGTTGATGTTCCCACTGGGATTCGAACTCAGCCCACTTCGTGTCAAACGCCACCGCGTTCACCACTAGGCTACTGTGTCCAGACAGTCACACAGTGCAACAGGCATATATAAGCTTGTACATCCAGCCGATGAGTTCCAAATAGGACGAAACGCGCGTCCTGGATTCCACTTGCCAGTCACAATCCAACTTCAACACATAATTATCTTGATGTTTGTATTGAAAATACTGACTGATTTCAAGTTAACTGATGACTAATTTATTACACTTAACATTAGTATGAAAATGAAATACATACATCATTTCATTTCTAACTTCTTCATATTTGTAAGTTAACCGTAATGATGGATTATACACTAAGAAAATTATCAAGTACATACATTTAGCATTAATGCTTGATTGTCAATTGTAATTTATCTTTATTCATCTTGACAATTCAATCAATTATTTATAACAATTACAATAATCATAAAAGAAAGAAACTTAATAAAAATGAATTAATAATAAGTTAAGGGTGTTCTTATATGATTTATTGATGAATTAGGATTTTATTTGAATTGAAGCGGTTATATGAAGATAGAGAATAAGTTTAATTGATTATATTCATTGTTTGGGTACCAAGAGAAACTAGAGAGTATTAGATATTTGTTTCACTGTAGTATATGACTTTTTAGCAGTACACATCATTGTTTCTACCAGGAAATGGAACCTAAAATTTTTAAGTTTTATGGCGAACACTTAACACTCTGCAACATTGGGGTGGCGTTCAACGGTACAATTTCTATTATTATAAGATATACCCATTAAAGAAATGGATAAAGGTATTGTTTTCATTGCTAGACCAGCTACAAATACAAAGTGTAATTCATTTCATTATTTGTAAATTAATGACTACACTTTAGATAATATCCTGAAAATAAAATAAAAATAAACAAACTTTATTTTAAATTGGCATTTTGTAAATTATTTAAATTTGGCGGTGGTATCACAAATTGGTTTCAGTTATACAACCAATGAGAACCAAGATGGGCTGAACAATGTTTCATCCTAATGTAGAACATTTCAAAAATTTACATACACTACCCTACCATAGAGTTTAGCCCAACACCTTCAGTTTATGTGTAGAAGGCTTAAATGTTAAGCCTCTAAATAGTTTGAGATCTGATGGTTGATATATCTATTTCATATTAAGACTAAGCAACTGTTCTGCACTTTCTGGCTTTCAACCGTTGTCTAACATAGACTAATTTGTGGTAATAAATTTAAGCATACTATCAAAAATGAAGATCATTATCACTAAACACCATTCAGTATCAGTGTTCATTGTTGAATTTCAGCTACTAGTTATCTCGATACAAACGTAAAGATACATATGATTTCATGCGATTGGTCACCGCTATCCATTTGCTGACAACATACAATTTATCCATAATTAGAATATTTTTGGATCTTAAAACTGACTTATCATAGATTGGAACTCATCAGTCTTATTTACCATATGTACATACTGATCGGATTGCCTCGATATGGCGAAAGTTCACAAGTATTGTTTAAGTTGGATTGTAAGTGGCATGTTGAATCCAGGATACGCGTTGCTTCCTACATAAAAATTAATTGGCTCGATGTACTTGCATCCCAGTGCTGATGACCAATATGTGATCAATTTCAGTCTATACAGTTTATCTAGTTAGTTCCTTTACAGTCATACTTTTAAATAAAAGCATTGAATATGAAGATGAAGTCACAATTTAGGTAATACTGATTTCAAGTACAATTCATACAAAATCTTTTATAACAACCATATTTGCAAATTGTTTCTAATTAATTAATCAAATCCCAGGAATCAGTCTCGTTCAAGCCCATACCTTCTAACCAGAAACAGAACATAAAATTTCTACTTCTTATGAATAAAACATTAGTTGGCTGTTACTAAGGTGTTTACATATCCAATACCAGTTGAATATTTTAACAATAGGTAAGTATCGTCGGCTACATCATTCTCTTTATTAACATAGTTAAACTTCATCCATCAAAAGAAACCCTCATGAATATCAAACATTTGTGTCTTAAGTGGTCTCAGATACTTACAACTAACGAGATAAATAAGATAAATATAAATCTTCTAGTTGACTTGTTATGTACTGAAACTGGTCAGTCTGTGTTGCTATATGTGTATACTGACCGAATTGCCTCAATATACCAATAATTCACAAGTATTCTTTAAGTTGGATTGTGATTGTCAAGCGGATTTCAGGAAGTGTGATTCGTTCCATTTGAGGCTCATTTGCTGGAAGCGAGCTAAGTTCAAATCCCAGTATGAACATTAATAGTAAGATGCGAATACATCCAGCCGATGATTCCTAAATAAGACGAAAAGTGCTTGTTTGATTTTGCTTGCCAGTCACAATCAAAATTAAACTTTAACAAGATAAATGTTTACTTTGATTTTACTTTACAATAACAAGATCAGCTTTATTTTAATCATGCTGAACAGAATGTTTCATATTGGAATACTTCTCATTGATTATAAATTATATCAAATTATACAGACATATTAAGTAGGTTGTTTTCTTTTATTGAATTTGCATAATCAGTCTGATGTTTTAAAGTCAACAAATACTCTACATCTACTTTATACCCGATATAACGTCCGTATACGTTACTCATTGTTAATTATGACAAATGTACACTTAATAAAGGTATAAAGCATTTCTTTGTGACTTGAAAATGTATTACAACTGTCTTAAGCAGTGTGAATGATAAATGAAAATCAGGAAGAGAAAGACAGTTGTATCTTTCTGTTGTGGAACTTCACAGTAAAGTATATACATAGACACGCCAGGAAATCTAGCCATTCTTTGATCAAAAGTCCAAATTACAATCATTATCTGCTCACTAATGGCCACTTTTTGGAGGTAATTTTTAGGAGTTTGAGTAAGAAGATATGATCAGTGTAGTACAATAATGTCGAGTTTAATGATGTTAGTTACCCAACGATGACCATGGATGAAGTTGTTCAAATATATTACAAATTTACTAAAGTTAGAATTATTAACCGTTGGAACCGAGTTAGCACAGTGGTATGAAGATAAATCGCTCATATCATAAACTAGAGGCTCTAGGTTTAATTCATTGGTGGAGTTGTGGATAAACAATGCTGAGGAGTCGCACGCTAGGAAGAAACAAGTAATCACAGCTTCGTAGCTTTCAATGTTTGCATGACTCGTGGTAATTTATGACATCAAATGACATTCACATGCAATGCGCTTTCTGTATTCCACTCCCCAGTTACAATGCAACTTAAAGAATACTTGTGATCTATTTTGCTAAATTGGGGTGATCCGGTCAGTAAACAAATATAACAACTAAGACTGATCATTTTCAGTACATAACAAATCAACGGGAAGATCCTAATTATATACAGGAAATACATTTAGTAAATATCGAAAAATTAAAGTAGGCTCCACATGGTCTGTAAATATCAAAGTTGAATAGCTGATTCAGGGTTATTTGCTTAATCGTAGGCTTCAGTAATTGCATACATAAGCGGTTAAGGTATACAGTCGATGAGTACATTATGTAGCTATCAAATAATACAATTTTTTTTATTGAAAAGATCTCTAACGACCACTTCAGTAGAATGAGATGAATTCATTTTATTCCATTTCTTTACTTGCTTACAACCTCTAATAGTTCAAAATTGGAATTCTAAAGAGGCTGAAGCATACATAGAGAAAGTAATTTGGTCAAATTTTGTTGTTGACACACATATTAGTGTCATGTAACAAAGATCCATAGCATATTGTTGAACAATATTCTGGAGCACTGTTAATAACAAAAGATAAAATACTAGACAAAAGTAATTTTGTAAAAGACTTAAGTTAGTGAGAAGTAAGAGTACAACCAAAAAGGGTAATTTTAATAGAGTGATCAAAGTGACTGGGGATTTCTTTATATTCATTTGTTCAAACATGAAACAAACAATCAGTGTAGTATTAGAAAATTACTTATATACATATTAAGAATAATTCAGTTCGCAGAATAACCATATTGTGGAGAGCATAGTAATAAGTTACCGGTTATTGAGTATTGGTAACTTCATGACGCTTTACACATTGTAGGATATTAGCTTCTTTTCAAAATGAACATAGCCAGTCTTCGTGTGAAACACATTTCTTTGGGTTGAATTTACATGAAACTCAACCTTCTGTAAATTGTATATTTATTCAGATATTAGGCAGCTGATATAATCATAAAGTTACTTCATTGATAAACAACGTACAACAGTGATTATCGACTAGGAAGTCAGTTAATGATATGCATGCATATAATCATTTAACATAACAGATGGAGGCCACTTTGTCTAACTACTTTTGCTCTACAGTTGCATAAAACTAAAATATCAACCATCTCATTAAGTAAGTAGTGTATTTAATGAGGCAAACAGTTTCAAATGGTAACTGAACCCCCCCCCCCAGTAAATATTAACCGAAAATGCAGACCGACTAAATTAAATTCTTCATCTCCAGTCTATTGAATGTAGGTTCATGTTTTGCTACTTTGCTATTCTCTTAACTTATGATGGGTTTTAGTAATGTATAACATACACGTATACGCAAATATATATCTATACAATCTATACAACTATCAGACTATATAATCAGCTTCCCTATTAAATTAGTACTTAGGTTCTATTTGATATAATTTACTTTTCATAAATGATTCATGTATAGTTTCTTTGAAAATAGATAAAATACTTTGATAATTTAAAAGCGGATAATTCAACGAATAGATCAGATTCAAGACTGCCTCATTCCGATTAACATACTTCTTGTAATTTATTGTCAACATTATGCATAATTGAAGCATATCAAAAGTAATCAGAAAATAGAAATCTAACTTCTAATAAAGTTTTTCTCTACATAAGGTAGGATACAATGACGAGTTTACTTATTTGCTCACAAACACACATCTGATAGTAACCAGTCAGAGTCCATTTATCGATATTCGAATCTAATTTTTTTTGTTTCATGAAAGTTGTAATGAGTAACATGAGCCTAAAACTTATTTAGCTGAGAAGAAACAATTCATAGATCCTCTAGTTTAACATTTAATATTCTCCTATTCTTTCGCAAGCATCGTAAAGGTACTTAACTGACTAAAGATAGTTCATGTGTTTGATCATTATGCATAATAGTCGATTTCATAATTGTGAGATCCACATCAACTTCAAAAAATCTGTTTTCGATTACATCGTATTATTATTGATGACTTCTCACACACGTTCAGAATTCTATCTACCGTAATTATTAATTGGGGTATATGAAATCATAGAATTTTATATTAAGTAATTTAAAAGTAACACATTATTGTTCAGTTGAAGTGGTTTTGCGAAGAGTTCTGTTTAATTTTTGTTGTTTGCATTTTTCCATGGTATATCTTGGTTGAATACCAGTGAAAGTAAATGCTAGGCAGATATTTTGTTATGATAATGAACCTTATACGATTGCTTATCATCAATCCTGCAAGCTGACTGAAACTCAGGCCTGAGAGTCTCATTGTGAATGCTTAAGTATGATCAGATGGAGGGTGGTTTGGGGAAGCAGATGATAGGGAAATCTGGACTTAGTTTTCATGCAAAGAGGCACTCACATGTAACCATTGAAGGAACTTATTCTCCCCTGCAGATTTCATCATGATTAGCCTAGCCTCACTGTCTAGGACGGCTACCACTGAGCTGTTTCGACTTCTAACTCATTGGTGGATTCAAATGTATGCATTGGTGGATCCCTGTGTACTGAATACTTTACTGTTTGTCAATTTATTTAAAGTAATGATCAGATTCTGTAGATCTAGTTGTAATATGGCTACTAGTCTAAGTGACTAGACCTTACTGGTACTACGATAATATAATGTATAAGTTTATTCATTTAGATAAACCTTATTGATGAATATCAAATGGCATGAATACAAACAAATAAACATAATACCTGTCTTCATAAAGTCACCTTGGTTCAGTTTATTTTATAGAATTCTAACGTATTTTCTCATAAATTTTATTCTAGAACTACATTCATTTATAGATAATTGATCATGACATTAATAAGAATGAAATTAACCAACAGATTATTTGAAAAATAAACTGTTTTCATTGAATTTTTCTAACATGCTTTAAAGACGCTTATGAAATTTATTTAAGTAATCTGAGTATTTTTTTTTTAATTTTTTTTTTTAAGTCGAAGTAAAAATATACTTGGATACAAAACGACTATAAATATGAATTGAACATTGATCTACTCAGATGAACATACGAATTATGTCATACGGTGAAATTGATTCTAACAAGTTACATACAACATCTGGCTAGGATTAACAGTGTTTAAAATACATACAAGATAGCTTTAGTGTCATAATGTTATTCGTTTCATTGATATGTAAGTAATGAAGAGAAATATTAATCTATTCTAATTATCGTATACTTTTCGTTTAGGTTGTGCATTTACTTAAGAGTAACATCTAGGTTGTGCATCATTGAGAAGTCACTTACTAGGATGAAACAATTATTCAGTTCACCCTAATTTTCATTGGCACCCGATCAACATTGGTCCGTGACGAGGTCAATCGTCTAAGACTTAATATCAATCTCTACAATCCACTTCAATTCAATAAATTGAAATAGTTCAAAATCAATTTTTCTAATTTTACCTACTATTAACGAAATGTTAACAATAGGTAACACAGGAACATGAGTAATATAAAGTTTACTAAAAGTCTACGGTTCCATTCAAACTCGATTATTGATGGTGGTGATCAATATAAAATAGCAGTTGAATTATAAAATGTACACATATATTCGTTTTTAACTTAAAATAAAAATAATCATAGTACCCGTAAATGTATAATGGGAGAACGAAACTTCTAAAGATCTAATCCTCAAGGTTGTTTGTATTCATCACAGATTGATGTTGATTAAACGTCACTGTAAACCAGGAGGTATTTGGCGGCTGTTTCATCTTAGTATAAGACTCTTCAGCAGAGTGTGCTCTTGATTTATGTGTGCGATATAGCTGGTAGAGGGTTAGGCATTCACCGTGAGACTTAAAATTGCTGTTTTCGGCTCTTCGATAGAGTTAAGGGTGTTTAATACTAAGGAGTCCCTCACTAAGATGAAACATCTGACCTGCTGTGACTCGATTTTAGTAAGATTAACATAAAGCTGTGATGAATACAAAAAAACAAACTGAACAACTATACAAGGGATTCAACTTCCCAAAAATACAATCGTTCATTTAATCAAGCGAAAGTCGTTGTATTGACTTTTTTTGTAAGATTGATTTGTAGATTTTCATAAATTAATTCAATTTCAAATGTGATATATACAAACGTTGTTTGTTATTCTCGTCGGATTTACTTTGCTCCATAATATAATCTTCCTACAAGTCTAATCTTTTGGAGTTGCTTTGTGCTGGCAAGGAACAATCGTGGTATCTGATTGAAACTGTCGGGGGAATCAAATATATAATTTAGCTACCATAGGTAAATTAGCTGTATTTTGCCATGGACCGTACTAAGCCAACTAAAACCCCACACATTTGTTTCATCTGAGAGAAAACAAATCAATCTATCTCTATAAAACCACCTCAACTAGTAGTTTATATCTGTTTGGCTAATAAGTCATTATATTCTAACTTATTTCCACTAATTATTGTTATAATATAACTTATTACACTCACATAATTCTAATAAAGAAAGAACAACGACAAATAGATTCGTTTGTGCTAAACTCAGTTGTTTCTTGCACTCTACATACAATTATATTGATCAATAAGAAAAGCATAATAATCTACATGCATTATATCAAGAAGTCTATGAAATAGGCTTTAAGTTGATGAATGAAAGATAACCAAAAAATGGTTGCTATGCCTCATTTAGACTATTGATAACTGGACTATATGAATATACTAGGAAAGAAAACTGAGATGTACATATTTATAAAATATTATATATGGATATAAAATATCTCATAGTCATGTGATATTAATTAGAATTCTTCGTATATTGATTGTCAAACTGTATTTTACAGCATTGACTTTATGTCCAGTTTCAAGAAAACACCTAGCAGTCGTACTTTTGAACTTTTAGTTTTATTTGTAGAATAATCTACTCAGAAATGTACATACATAAAATTGAACTGGAAGACAAAGTTTGAATTAACAGAAAACCTGAGAATTCTTCGACATGTGATTGTTTAAGTGAGTAAACTGTTTTGCAAAAATAGGATTTTTCCAGTTTAGCCATTAATCTACAATCGGTCATTTTTAATATTTTTTTTACCATTGATTCCAGATTTTTAAAAAAGAAGTTTTTTTCTTAACGGTGATATAGTTTGTTGGAATCTCGTCACACTACGTTATAAGTTTCTGCGGATGTCTGTATCCATGTAAGCATCATTCAACCATATCTGACTCCTCTTCAATTTTGTCCTCCAAAAAAATAGTAAACATACACGCTTGAATAATTATTTAACTACACCTGCTTTATAGATAACTGGACAGATTCTTATTAAATTTAAGCTCAGTGGATTTATTGCTTTCACTCAGTACACAAATCATTCCAAATAGTCATTGACATTGTACCTAATTCCAATGATTCAGTTAGTGGAGTACGTTCTTATGTTTAATTGTATATCGAATGTTTGTAGATACTTGTTGGGAATTTCTAGAGTGTCAGAAACTGATTGGCAATCATTATAGGGAATAAAAGTGTTATAAACCTGACGTATAATGATATATGACTATGTATTAATAAATCAGTTTAATTTAGGACTGCCATATTGATATCTGATAGGTACAAGCGCAATGGATTACCCATAGCCGATTGGATCGTTTGATAACATGAAAAAAATTCGAATTTATAGTTCTATTATTTTTTTTATTTATACTAATCGTATATGTTAATTAACGACAAAAGTCGGTTTCAATAGTATTTAATACAGCTGTTGTTTTCATGTTATTCTTTATTTCTCATATTTATACTTTTTGAAATTAAAGATAACCCTATCAAGACTCGGATTTTTCGGCATATTCCGAAGTAATTTGAGCTTAATTACAATTTATTTCATGAACTACAATTCAGATATTAAGGTCTACATACTTATAACAAGCTTAGCAACATGCTGGATAACCAAAAGCATTCTAGTTGTGTTCACAGACAGCAAATTGATTTAGTTGACATGATGAAATAATATTATGTAAACCTATCAAAACAAAGTGACATGTTTCATATGCATTACTCATGTAAACCTTAAAACATAGAGGCATACTATGTGATTAGAATGACTTAGGATTACGCAGTCGATTGTCTAATTATCATTTCAGAGGCTACAAAGACAGTAATTATCTGTTAATTACTTTCCTAACAGAATATACTATAGCTTATCATGTTTCAAAGAAATTAACTAATATTGATGATTCGAATAAGGATTCATTGCTTAGTAGCAGAATCTTCGAGTACACCATTCATTATTGTTGATTGTTTGGGATTAAAATGATGCAAGTTATGACTTCAATACATTATGGAATTCTTACTCACTAAAAGAGAGCATTGATTAACGGTTTGCTCAGAATTGGATGGATTGCGTGTATTCTATTTGACTGTTATCAGCAACACACAGCCTATTATATAATGAGAACAAAATGTAAGCCAATTGCTTCATAATTAAAGAATTACGTTAGTTAGCACGTGGACGAGGAGAATATCCACAAAGAGTTAAAAATGTTGGATAGACTATTGTAAATATGTTTATGATGCAGGAGAAGATTACAAAACATCAAACGATGTTATTTAGAATAAAAATAGCGAGTCTGAAAATAAGTGATGACGTAATGGGTTAACAGAACTCAATTTCAAGATAATAGGGGTATACTGAAATATGTAAATTTAAACTACAACATGATATGATGCAATAAATTGAATCGGATGTTGCAAATAAAAGGAACAGTGGAAACTATGTTGCAATTTATGTTTTAAGCGTTTTATAACAACAACTTCGGTAGATTTTAAAAGATTAGCTATCATTTGTCTGATTAACCTATTCACAGATTTCAAAGTATCTACCTGACGGCATTTGACACTGGAAAGACTTAAAGCATCATTATCTCAAGTTTAATCCTCGTTGAACGAAGACCCTTAAGAACACGTTAGTTAAATCCATTGCATTATCAGTCAATACGAGTAACGAAATTTTCCGCACATAATAATTTGTACAAATTGTTGTGGTAGATGGATGAACAACGTGAGAATAGTGGATGTAGATCTTTGATTAATTGAATGTACATGTTGTTCTATACAATATGATCACTTTAACTGTAGGTTATGCTCTTGTAACTTTTGTTTTCACACTTCTTGTGATTGCGACTCCAGAACTGTTCTCTTAGACACTAATATATATATCCCTTTTCATGGATTGTTGTTTACTTTCATCTATTAATCGGTCATATAACAGAACATGAAAATAAACAATCTACTGCTTTCTATTTGAATTCATCATTGGCATAGTCACAAATCACTAATTCACAACAAAATATCACAATGTTGACCTTCTTAAATGACCTAATTACTAAAATAATTGTTTTATTTCTCTGACTGTCAAGTAAAATCCGTTTTTTTTAATGTTAAATCAACATATGCAATAGCTGTTGAGATTTCCTTTTGTTGATGTTAATGACATTTGATCAGCTTATTCTGGTATGTAGTTTAAATAGATAAAGCTAGTCTGTAATGCTTTTTATGCATTGAAATATGTGTGTGTTCAGTTCGTTCTACATAAAACTTATCGTTTGAATGTAATTGCATCCTAGTGTTGATGTTAACATTAGGATAAAAACACAGTATGAATTCTAAAACCTTACGAACACCTTGATTACTATAGTAACTCACTGCCTCAATAGAATGCTCAGTTCGTTCTACTTATAATTTGGATAATAATTCTAAAACACTTCTAATACAATGCACTATACCGCTTTGTTTTTCTTTATTGACTAATATAACTATTTGTAGGTTGTGCAGCAGTCTCTTAAAAAACATCTAATGTCATCAATCAGTTTATTTGTTTACTACCAACTTTGTTAGTTCTTTTTTGTTATTTTAACTAACCTCTTACCGAAATTGCTTTGTATCTATCAGAATACAGAAAAAATAACTATCCTATTCACAACTCACATTTGCATAAACTACAATTATTGTTAGAAAATAGCTAAAATCACTCATTTTCTGACTTACCGAAATTGTCTTCATTAATTCACTTAACGATTTCATTAAATGGTATTAATACCAATTACATCATTGACACATCTCATAACTAAGCATCATTTCATTTTATTTGAAATCGGCATATAAAGTGAATATTTGATTTTTGTTTTTCATTATAAAAAATATTCATAATTTTGATCAATTGAATCAGTTCACTAATGTTTTTATGTCATTCAATAGTCACTAAGGAAGTTTCAACACAATGAATAATTTTCAATTTGATGTAATCCAATTTTATTTCCAATCAAATTGTTAATAATAGTAATCATAATCAGCTTTCTTTTTCTCTTTTGTTTAAATCAGTTTTATGTTTTATTGTTTAAATAAGTTTACCCTAAAATATTTAATATTATAAATATACATATGCATATTGTATATAAATATACTTAAATTATCTTAGAAAAATCATTTTAATTCTATCCTCCCCTCTTTTTTCTCTTTCCCAAAAATAATTTTAATTAACTTAATTTTGATTGGTTGATTGAAATAACAAAATTGAATGACAATGAGACAGTTAGTGATAATCATGTAAAAATAACCACACCCTTATGAATATAACTCAGATTTTCAATAGAAACTCTTTTCAATAACTGGTCAATTGTATAAAACCTAGTTATGATTGTTTCTTTGAAAATAGTTAATACTAATAAATTACATTAAATTAACAACTATTTTTAATTGTTTAAAAATTCCCATGCTTATTAAAACAAAGACGTTTGAACGAAGAATATTCTTTTCGATAAATGCTCATCAGGTTCTACATTTATTAGTTCAAAATAAATGTAGAACCTGATGAGCATTTATCGAAAAGAATATTCTTCGTTCAAACGTCTTTGTTTTAACTATTTTTAAATTAAAACATAAAAATCATAATGATTATTAATCAATAAAAATTTTCACTATAATTCTTTTTTTTCTTTTATCAATTCATTGATTTGTTTATCAGAATCTGAAAAAAAAAAAGAAATTGATAACAATCAAAAACATTCACTTAGTATGGGTGATTCAATTGTTTAATGTTGGCATACGTAAATGAATGAATATATAATTCAATGTTCAATTAATTTTTTTATCCTCTCTGACATGGAATACAAATGGTTTATAATGATTTACTGATAGAAATATTAGACTGTTTAATTAAATTAATATATAAATAATACGTCACAGATTGATGTAGGTGGGGTACTATTGAAAACCAAGGTTCACTGGACAGTTGTCCCGTTCTAATGTGGAATGCAGAAGTACTCAGCCCAGATTCAGCTCCGTGGGATTCAGGTTGACGAAAATCTGACCCTATGCACCACGGAGCCGGCACCCAATCGTAAAATTTCAATTCCAATCAGTTTGTGATATATAGTGTGACGATCATCTATTTTCATTGGTAATATCTGTCCCACTTCCAACAATATGAATTTCTCCAGTCACGACTTCTCACTAGAGCTTCAGGAGCATCCTGGAATTAGTCAACACTGAATGGGTGATTAATGAAATGGATTTTTTGTGGAGGTTGGTGTTTTTATTTGATTGATACCAGCACACATAGATGTTGGCAGGGTGGTATTTGAAGCTAACATCAGTCTATGACGTCTTTAATCAATTAAAAATAACAATCGCCACAAAAAATAGATCTTAGTATGAATAATAGTAAATTGAATTGCATAGGCTTAGTTCTCCTTGTTTAGATAGATTTAATAAGTAAAAAATAAGAAGTAGTAAAGTCAACGTTTATTCATTTGTAGATAAAGGAGAAATAACTATTAATATACGTTTTTGTATGTTGGCAAATCAACATAATTAAACTGAAGTGATTATCGTAGAGATTAGTGTTACGTCTCGTTGTTTGAGTTCGTCACAAATTGATATCGGTTTAGTACTGCATAAAACCTAATGAGCTACTGTTCGGTTCTCTTGAAAACTGGAGGATGCGCACTGTTGAAGATTTCTATACTGGGACGAAACAGCTGCTTATTTTACTGTTTTTCAGTAGTATCCAAACAGTATCAAACCGTGTGTAATACAAACAACCAAACAGAATGGTAAGTATGTTAACAAAGCAACAAAAATAAAAATAAATTTAATATTATGAATCGGTCTCATTTAAACAACCATTGGAAACTAAGAGGCACTACTTATCCGTCTCGTCCTAGTATGGAGCTCATCTGCAGCGTGCATCACCGACCCCATCAGGAAACCATGCTTAGGACCTCCAGGTTTCACATGATCACTTAACAATTAGACCACTAAACTAAGTTCAAACGGTTGATATTTACAACAAAATTATTATGGAGTTAATTCTCAAAGTTCAGCTATGTTGGCTGTAAGGACGAACCCACCAATTGAAATGAATGAGGTTTTACAAAATAGATCGTTAAGTGATTGCGTTTGGTTTCAATCTACTCAGTGGTATAAAGTGTAAGTGTTCACCGTACTACTACGCAACAGCTGTCCAGTATTTCTTGGTTTTCACTGGTTGTTCAAATAAGACTAATTAGTGATATCAGATTCAAATTCAACAATCTTTGCAACACTGAATAACAAAATGTGAAATTTTTTTATACATGATCTATTGTTTGAGTTCATTACAAATTAATCTGAGTTAGGTATCAGTGAAAATGAAAAAAATACTGGATACAGGAACTATCGTGACCAAATTTAGTGTTTAAACCCAAGAGCTTTCAGTCTTGCGGTTTGCGTTTAACCAGTATTACTAGATCACCTCAATCGTAAACGAACAGTATCGATAAAACATAACTTGCACTATTCTAATGCTATCAGCAATTATTTCAAATTTTGTTTTACACTCAATTTTTTGATAACTAGATCATAAACAAAAATATAAGTCTGAAGCTAAATCATCTATAATATTAGAGTTCAGTGTACGTTTATACAACTGTAACAATTGGCATCATAGTAGAATTCACCGTCAAACTTAATAGTTAAACGTTGCTCAAATTATATATACAAGAGTATATAAGTTTAACCTGTCGTTTCAAGCATAGATTTCCGTCTACTCTACCATACTCTCTAGTCTTCTTTCAAAATCAAACATAATGGAATATGATGTTTATCATGTTTCAAAAGAATAATTGGATAACTTAGATCGGTATATTTACCAATCTCGAATTTCTGGCGATTGTTTACATTTGTGTAAATGTTGTAAACAAACCATGTATGAGAATTTACGTGTTTCCTTTTAAGCAAACATTAATATAGTGATGGTTTGATACATAAAATCATATAGATAGAATAGCTCTAAAATGCATATTCTCAAGAAGCCCGTCCATGATTGTTTCATGGTAAAAAAGAATCATTAGGAAAGTATATCATTAATTTTAACTAACTTAAAAATACATTATGCCTAATATTGATTGACTTGGTTTTTAACTGTAACTTAATAAATAGCATATAATCAACACCAAGGACTTTGTAATTATAACACTAGTTACTAATTAGTAGTCAATCATTATAATTTTATTTATTACATCATCTGTTATTAATTTACCTTATTCACCTTTTAGAATAAATCAATTAAAACAATAGATTTTCATTAAAATGAATTAATTACACTTATTCAGTTGACATTTTTATTCTATTTACTTTATACTCTTAGTTGATACAATCTATATGTTACAACAACAATTCATCTTATTCATATATCTATACTACTTATATATTTGTCAATTTTTATATTCTTACAAAAAATAGAATTTATATGATTCCTTCAATTATTCAATTCAAAAAGTAATGTGTTATGATTTCTATTAGATTGACTTAAATACAAGTTAAATAGATTGAGACAGATTTTATTATGATAAACGAAGTGAATGAAAAACGTAGTCAAATGTTTCTCTGTATTGTTACTGTTATTGTTGATGTTGTTTATTTTTTGGAGGTGGGTGGGGAGGGGGAGGGTTTTCAAAGGTATAAATCACTTTATTACTAACACGTCAAAAAAGAAAAACATTAAGAGGAAGTAGTATTAATAGTTATAATGAATAATTTATATGCTTTGTTCACTTGATCTCTTTCTCTCTTACATCTACACCTAAACACACACACACACACAGTCGTTGTTTTAATGCGTTTTTGTGTGCGTACGTACATGTGCGCGTTTATTGAAATCAATGAAAATAATAGAAATTCAATATTCTGATAGAAACAAAATGCTTAACAAAAAATATAGTTGACAGAAAATTTAGTGAAAAACTTATACTTTTGTATCTACAACTCATAAATTTATTAAATTAGTATATAAATAAGAAAGAAGTAATAATAATCATGATGTATACAATTTCATTGCTTAAATGAAATACTACTACATTGATTTATGTCGTTGTAATTCATCATTCAGATTGTTTACTTCAATAAGATTCTCTCTCTAAGCATCATATCTTCTTTGTATTTGAGACGTCATGAAGTGCCTGAAAAAATGATTATTGATATTTTTGTAAATTTATTTAATGTAACATGGTGATAATGATAAGCCCTGCTTGTACAAGTGTTTTCGTAACAGCGTTAGCTTCAGTAACTATCTACCTTTGTCATTCATAATGACTCGTGCACTCACGACAATCATAGGGTGAGCCTTTGATCAGTAAGTCCAGAACGAAGATGAATCATATATATATATATATATATATATATATATATTTGAACCCAAAGAATCCAACGTTACAAATAACACCAATCGTCAAAGTTCAGTATTACAGTAGAGTCTAACACTTAGTACATTTACCAACAGTAAACTACGTAGTGCATAGTTCATCATGTTTGTGGGGGGAGGGTGTGGTAACCGTGGCTTCTACAACGTAATCATTTTAGTTATTAGTTCATGATGAATAATTAGTCTATAAATCAAAAGTTAAATTCAGCTGATGAGGTTTATTTTTTTGACTAAAGTATCAATTATTATTTATTATTATATCATAATGATACATTCAAAGAGATGTTAAGGTGTTTTGTAATTGATGTTATCCTCAACATTTTCAATAGGTTTAATTGTATCCAATCATTCTTACGTTTATTTTATGATTAAATATGTCGAGTGGAATTCTTAGGATTTCTATTTGTTATTTACAGGTAGAAAGCGGTGAAGAATAGCTACGGTTGCTTATAACGAAATTTATTATGAAACACTCATGCATTAAATGAATGAAGAAAGAAACTGCCGAAGATTTTGAATGTTATGCTCATGATATACTTTGAGTTTACTCAAAATGCATTACACTCCAATAAAGTAAGACACCCATAACAACATGCAATATAATATTATTCTATAAACACTTTACTGGAAAACTACCATTCAACTCTATTCCACCTATTAATTCAGCGAAGTTTACTGGTAGTTTATTTTCTAGAATTCAAAAGTCGATGCAAAATAATCTTCGGTAAATTTTTAGTATACATCCTTGATTACATCAAACAATCACTAATTACTTTTATCTTTCTTCAGTAGTTAACAGGAGAACAATATATTAGTAACAGTAATCAAATCTAGTATACTAATATGAACTGTTTTGAAATGGTAGAAAATAGCTTAGAATGAGTGTATTGGTTATGCTGCATTCTTTGAGCTAGATAATTTGATTGTGGACCTTTCGTCGTTATTCTGGTCGATTTTATAGGTACAAACAGCTGATAGTAGTGAGCTATGAAACATTCTCACACAACTGACCGACGGATTATTCCATCTTGAATGTGATTTATTGTTTTCGTCAGTCGTTGTTGACTTGTTTTGCACACTTGTTTCAATTCTCCAATCTCTTTCAACCTGATTAACTCCGCCTGAAATCCCCATACGGTTGCTGCCTGTCCAAAGCTTGGATTAGGGAAGAGGATTATTACGCCTCACGGTGAAAGCCAAGTTTTTTCGGAAGTCACGAGGTAGATACCCCTTTTGACGACCAGAACAACAATTAATACAGGTATAGAAAATGCTCGCAAGGAGTGGGTAGCAGGGAGAAGAATGCAATTAAATGAAGAAATTGAAGGATCCAACCTGAAGATAATTGGAATAAGCGCAACCCATCGGTTACAAGCTGGATAGCAAAGATTATCCTCAGGAAAAGTACTATTATCCTCCGATCAAGAAGATGAAAATACCTTGCACGCCCAACCACTAGCACTACTGATGTCCCAAGAAGCTCAGAAGACTAATAGGATTGGAACCTCATGGATCTACGAGCGACAAAGGGTTCTCCGTGACAACGAAGTAGCGGATAGCTGTGAATAGAAACAGTTACAGATTTCGAAACCAGTGAATCGCGAACGAATCTACTGGGGAGAACAAGCTTCTTCAAAGAGTGCTGCCTACTTCTTAAACCACCTTCTATCTCAATTTGTTTCATTTTTTGTTGCCCTAAATGTTCTTTTCACTCTAATTCTTTCAGCCATTATATGTAACTGCAATACAAGTTTGAGTCAATTTGGCCACATTTTTGTTCAATGATTTTGTTCATTATAATAATTAAATCTTTTAACAATTTTAGTACATCTTGTTTTTGTTTCACAGTATTTTATGATATCTGTCCTAATGTCGGCTAAATACATGGATACGGAACTGTGCACATTTGATTATTTTACTGCAAAAAAAAACCCAACACATTTAGTCCTTTGAAAGTAACACATTTAAATGAAGTTACACTGTCAAACATGCGCTATCCTTGAATCTTGAGAGAATAATTGGCAAACAGCTTAGTGTAAAGAATATTTGTTACATTGACAGTTACATAGATGATTATTTTACTGTACGTTTTTTGACATTATCTTTCTTCATCTACTTATAAAGCTAAATACTTTATTTGTTTATGTATTACGCATTTGTGATTCGCTTTAAGGAACTAGTATCAAACAATGAAAGTAACTAGATAAACAGAAAATTATAATAATAAGTAAACTATTGTCTAATTAATAAGTAAATCTAGACATTAAGAGCTACTAAAATATCTGGTATTACAATTCTATTGTATTTGGATCTTCCTGTTGAAATATTATGAACCGATACTAGCCAATCGTTGTAGCTATATGAGCATCCAGACTAATTTACCTCGATATAATGATTTTATTAAAAGTATTTTTTCACTTGGACTGTGACTAACAAACGGAATCCAGGACACAAGATTCGTCCTATTTAGGAATCATTGGCTGGACGTACATGCATCTTAATGTTGATGTGAACATTAACATTCAAACTCAGTTTGTTTCATGCCAAAGGCTACCTCGTTCATCACTAGGCTACTGAGTCTAGGCAGTCTAGGAATAGTTCGCACAAATGTAAAATATCGTTACAGATATACCAAGAGTAGAAACTAATAAATTAGGCTAACGATTCAACAGTAATAACTGATCACTTTGTTCACAGGAATTCACTGTGATATTTGTTACGTCTAATAGCAAATAAACAACGTTAAATGGAAGGTACGTGAATCTTCCCGTTGATTGAGTTGTGAACTGAGATAGACCAGTCTCTGCTGCCAAATGTGTATCCTTGGCAGATTACTTTGGTTTAACTATAATTCTCAGGAAAAGCCGTGTGTCGTGGATTACACTTGCCAGCTACAATGCAATTTAATCCATATTTGTAAACTCCAGTTACGTCAAGGCATTCCTATCAAGATGCACATTTGACTACAAAGACAGATTACTTACAATCCACACCAACTAACGAAAAGATTCATAAACATATTCAAATTATGTGTACTTACCAGGCCCACTAGTATGGCTGTCTGAACCCAATAACCTAATGATGAACGTAATCGCACTTAACATGAAATGTACTAAGTTCAAGTTTTGATGTGAATATTAACAGGTACATTCGGTTAATATGATCAAAATAGAACAAAACGTCTACTGAATTCCACTTCACAGTCACATTCTAACTTTCTCGCATTGAGTGATTGTATGAAATCAGTAGGTTAGAGGTGTTTGCAACAAATTAGATGAGTGTGCGTTCCCAGTTTAAATATCAACAATAAAATGCTGTTATATCCAGCTAATGAGTGTTGATGCCTACTTTTAATCAGCTATTTCTCATCGGATTGTGTTAGTTCCAAAAATAACTAAACAAAATAATTAAATTTTATGGTTCTTATGATATTCCTCAAATATAGAATGTAAGTTTATCAGCGATATACATTCACGAAGTACGTAATCCAAATGAAATGAATGCTGTTTCCGATAAGACATTTGCATACGTATAGATGTAATTTCTGGAGACAAATTTCTCTACCACAAAGTATACTTAATTGGTAGCCCGTCAAATTGAATGTCTATTTGATACGTGTTTAGTTTTGGCTTGATACAACATCATTATTCAAATATAAATATTCACCTAACTAATATGTAGAAGTTCAACGATCCTGCCAAAGAAGCTTTTTCCAAAAAACCTGACATTTGTTTATTGTTATAAAACGGTGTAAATTAGGGAGTTTTGGCCTTATGAACTACTGTTTACAACATATCTGACATTTCAAGTTATAATGGCCCTGTTAATGAAGATACGACTACAGTGTAACTTAGCAGGATGATATAAACATTGATATGTAGGTAAACATTTGTTTTAAAGCTTGAATAACTAAAAATAATACATCAACGCGATAAACTAAATTCGTTTCAATTGTCTATTTTTGTTACAGATTGGTTGGTACTATGAAAAAATGGATTCAAGCTCTATTATGTAGGTATCTGTAGTGAGGAGTTTGTTTATCCCGTATATTAGTAAATTAGTAAGGCGAAAAAACGATGTACTATTAGTAGAATTATCTTAGATATCGATAAAACATTTTAGTCGTAGTTTAGTAGTGTAAGATCCTGTTCGTCAGGTAGGTGTGATTCATTTGAAGCAGGCTGTGCAAATTTCTTATGTACACAAAAGTCCGGTTTCACAATTTGGACACAGATGGCTTCGATTATATGTGGAAGACGTATGCGTAAACCATACGGTAGATCGGGTGATAATTTTATAAGCTTACTTGTCGTTTACTCGATGTTCCGTATCAACAAAATGTGCAATTAAAGAGCTGTTTGCTTGCTGTAGTTGATTATTTGATGATGATTTTAAATCTATTGTAAATATGTATATATATATAATTAAAAATAAATAAAATGCATGAATTAAACTGTATTGTAACTGATTATTGAACCCAGGACTCGCGTTTCCTTCCATTTGGGAAACTTTAGTTGGATGTACATACCAGCCATAATTTAACTTAATTGATAATTGTGAACTACTGTCGTATCTATGCAATCTCGTCGGAGGACACATACAGTAACAGAAACATCGACTTCACTCCATAACAAACAAACGTGAGAGTACAAATATGCACACTACAATTTCAAAATCTTGGTAAATGACAGTTGGGAGAGGAATATTTTCTACTATTAGTTTTAATAAATATACATACAAGTGTTAAAAAAATGAAGAAATAAGTGAGAACCTTCAAACTTAAAAAGAATTTGTTTAATCCTTTCTAAGAATCACTTACTTATCATTTAATTCATGTTAAATCAAATCTTCTAATACTTTATTTTGACGCGTTTGTAGAATTATTTAAGAATGTATCAACAAAGAGTTTTATTGGAAACTAGTGATCTGTTTCTGATGTAAGAACACTTGCTAATCATCGAATCTTTATAACACCATTTTCAAATTGTTTTATCACTTACAATATCAAATCAGTATTCATTAGTTCGAAAATATAAACTACTAAAAAACGTTCTCATAGAAATAATTATTTTAATTCATGGAAAATAGTTTACAAAGTAAAATAATTCACTTTTACATCAATAAATGACCGATAAGTTAAATAACCATCCCTGACCGCCCCTCTCGTCCCCAGTCAAAAAAAAGTAACAAACAGCCAATTCAAAAAAAACTTTTCTTTTTGGATGATCAACTATTAAAATAGAAGAAGAAAAAAATAAAAGAAGAACTCATTCGTTTAATCAATTCAACATGAAAATAAACAAAAAAATTAGAATAAAATAAAAATTGATGTAAATAATCATAATGAAAATTTATTTAACTTTTAACCTGAATTCAATCATTACAAAATTTGTAGTAAATAGACTGAAAGACAGAAAACAACAACATGAATAACAACTAGAAACTAATTAAAATTTTAAAAAAGAATCATAAATCCTTTCTATCTTTTCTTTTTTCATTTTGTTTTAGTAAATTTATTCAATTGAAATAATGTAATTAGAAATAAAGGTGAATGTTTTAACTTAGTAATATGTTAGTCTAATGGATAATAATAATAATAATAATAATAATAATAGTAATTATTATTATTATTATTACTAATGCTATTACAAGTTCATTCATTAATATCAGGTGAACTAAAGTTTTAATAATTTTTTTCTATTTGTATCATATTCTTGAGTGATAGATTAAAGCAGTGATATGATATGCTTGTGATATACTATGGCCTCTCTTGAAAATGAAAAGATTAAAAATAATATATTCTAAACTTAGTTACAGAATTTGCAGGTTGATAAGAGGACAAGGGTATATTATTTGTAAAGATGAATATCCCTAGGTATTGAACTCAAAGTTATTAAAGACTATGTAGAATAAGATGTTGGCCAGATGTATAATCATACGTAAAAGCATATTATTTACGAATAATTACACTACTGGTAATAAATATTCTGTTATAGATTCTGCAAACAAAGAAGAAGTTAACATATGAAAATGGTTGGAATATAGCATTATGAGCATTTTTAAATAATCGACGTAACGTTAAATACTGTATACGTTATTAGCAAGACACCACGTTTGAGAAATACAAAATTCGATGGTGTAACACACAGAGATTTCCCTGTTGTTTTATAAGAAATCACTTTTAATCAGCGAGAACAAAATTAAAACAGATGGCACAGAACAACAATGAGGAAATCATATGAGTGGTGAAGAAAAAAATGGAAAGTGACTGAGCTTACTCTAGAATCATATAACGCAACTTACAACATAGCAAGATAATAAGATCAAGACAACAAAATATTAACAGAAAACGAGGTTGAATGTGTGTAATGACCAATGAAAATTTCCATACACTTAGAGTTCACATAATTTCACTGATAGAATAGGAGATAATTGTTACCATGCAAATTTTGAACGCAGTATTATAGATGAGAAAATTACGAATTACATCATACAACTAAAGTGGAGGAATTTGTTCATAAAGTGATTAGGGTAAATTGTTCCAAATTATCAAGAATTCATTTTTTGATGGAATTAGAATGAGATTCCATTGATTTTGAAATTCAGTTTTAGCAACTATCGTATGGGGAAATCGCAAATTGGGTAGGATTAGTCGTTGTATTATTTTGTCAGTATTTTTGTGCTAAATTAGGTTCCGTTTGCCCTATTGCTTTCGTAACTTAGTGTTTCTGTTTTTGTAGTTTAAGATATAATTACTCGTATGAATAATCAGTGTTTAGCGACGTTTTGTAAATTATAAGTTTATTCTTAATACAATCATTAATAAGAAGGAAAACTCAGTACATTATTTGTGGTCTGTTATGTATCTTATAAAGAAAAATACGAGAATCATCGTTATCAATTTTGTTTAGTATGTAGACTAGAAGTTAGTTTGACTCAGACGTTCGCAGTGTAACCTACTCTGAATTTGACAGATTGGAAGAAAATTTGGGTTTTAAGTGAACTAATGAATGGATCCATGAAAAACTTATTACAGAGATCAGAATTGAAACTTACTTCTTCGAAGCATATCCACTCACATTTTAAAGCAATAAATTTCAATTCGTATTTCAAGTATGATAAGGCGACTTTATTGAGTTCAGTAATGATCTAACTGTTTATGTGGCTAAGTTCGTGCACACGACCATTTGATCAATGGCATTAAACAAAAGTTCACCTCTATTGAAACTTTTTCAGGTTTCATTTATATAATCTATAAATAGCAGATGACTTAAAACAGTATCTTGTCTAGTACCACATGCAACCAATTAAACATTATACAGAGAGCAATTTACTCTAACTAACTGGCATCGATGACTGAGAAAGCAACTTAACCAATACTGGAAAAGATCTTTGACTTCATAGAAAACCGTTAATTCTAGACAGAAGAATACTGATTTCTTTTATTTAATTGAAGGGTACACTTCTCTACAAATAAAACGATTGAATAGATTTCATTTTGTGATTCATTCAATTACTAATAAAATGAATATTTGACTGTCAGGATTTATGTTTACCATTTTGTTTCTGATACTCTCTTCACAGACTCTATTGTTTAATAAAAAGTATTGTTAGTACACAAAGAATAACGTTGTTAAGTGTTAAACACTAAAATAATGTAACTGAAATACAAATGTTCATGACTTATACGTGTGTTATTTCAACTGGCAAAGGGTTAAGCGTTCGTTGTGAGGATTGAAATATTTGGGTAACATTTTTTGAGTAAGTTAAGGATACTTACTAATGCCTAATACTAGGATAAAACGGCAGTCTAGGACTTTCTGGTTTTCAATGCACCCTACCAATATCAATCTATGATGACGTTAATCAAATAGAAACTTAGTACTAATCTTCGCGAACTACCTCAATTGGATATCTTATTTGCTTTAATTCCTGCAGAATGAAAAGTTTTGAAAATAATTATCGCAGTTAATAACATTGTATACTACATTCAATAATCTTCATTCTAAACTTCATCATCATCATCAATGCCTGTTACCCCAAGTGGAACATAGACCGCCTACCAGCATTATCCAACCAACTCTGTCCTGGGCATTCCTTTCTAGCTCTTTCCAAGTGCTGTTCATTCTCTTCATATCTGTTTCCAATTCCCGACGCAATGTGTTCTTGGGTCTTCCTCTGTTTCTTTGGCCTTTAGGATTCCAAGTTAGTGCTTGTCTTGTGATACAGTTTGATGGTTTCCTCAGTGTGTGTCCAATCCATCTCCAGCGTCTTTTCCTAATTTCTTCCTCAACTGGAAGTTTATTAATTCTCTGCCATAACAGGTTGTTGTTGATGGTATTTGGCCAACGAATCCGAAGAATCCTACGCAGACAGTTGTTTATGGATACTTGTATCTTCTGAAGGATACTTCTCGTAGTTCTCCAAGTTTTAGCTCCATACAACATAACTGACTGTCTTCACATTTGTGCTGAAAATTTTGACTTTTATATTGACTGAGTTCCAGATGTTTCTCAGTTGTAGAAATGCTGCTCTTGCCTTACCAATCCGCGCCTTCACATCCGCATCAAACCCTCCTTGTTTGTCGATGATGCTGCCCAAATATGTAAAGGTTTCAACATCTTCCAGAATTTCTCCGTCAAGTGTAATTGGGTTAGTGTTTGTTGTTTTGTATCGAAGGATCTTGCTTTTCCCTTTGTGTATGTTGAGGCCTACTACTGCCGAAGCTGCTGCTATATTGTTCGTCTTCTTCTGCATTTGATGTTGTTTGTGAGAAAGAAGAGCTAGGTCATCTGCAAAGTCCAAGTCATCTAGTTGCGTCGATGTTGTCCATTGTATTCCCAGAGTGCCTTCAGATGTTTCTATCTTCATGATCCAGTCGATGACCAGTAGAAAGAGGAAGGACGAGAGTAAGCAGCCTTGTCTGCCACCGGTCTTCACTTCGAATGAATTTGTGAGCTGACCTCCATGCACGATTTTACAATGTAGTCCGTCGTAAGAATTTCGTATGATGTTGACTATCTTCTCGGGTACGCCGTAATGTCGTAGAAGGCTCCATAATATTCTCCTATCCACTCTGTCGAATGCTTTTTCATAGTCGAGGAAGTTGATGTAAAGTGGTGAATTCCATTCAATTGATTGTTCAACAATGAACCGTAGAGTAGCGATTTGATCGGTACATGATCGATCTTAACGGAATCCGGCCTGTTGATCTCGGAGTTGGCCGTCGACTGGGTCCTTTAATCTGTTCAATAACACTCTGTTGAAGACCTTTCCTGGTACTGAAAGTAGAGTAATGCCTCTGTAGTTCTCACAATTGCTGAGATCGCCTTTCTTTGGTATCTTGATGAGGTACCCTTCTTTCCAGTCTGCTGGAACTTGTTCTTCCTCCCAAATCTTCCTGAAGAGAATGTGGAGTATCTTTGAAGTTGCTTCTATATCAGTCTTCAGTGCCTCCGCTGGTATGTTGTCTGGTCCTGCTGACTTGCCACTCTTGAGCTGTCTGATGGCCATTTTGATTTCTTCGACTGTTGGTGGGTCTGTGCTTATAGGGAGATCCGTGGCAGCTGCTTCGATGACTGGTGGGTTCAGTGGGGCTGGTCTATTCAAGAGTTCTTGGAAGTGCTCTACCCACCTGTCCCGTTGTTTATGCACTTCAGTGATTGGTTTGCCAGCCTTGTTCTTGATTGGCCATTCTGGCTTATTGAATTTCCCAGTTAACTTTTTCGTTGTATCGTATAAGAGCCTCATATTTCCTTCTCTTGCAGCTTTTTTCGCTGTTATTGCTAGGTCCTCAACAAATTTTCGTTTATCCAACCTGATGCTCCTCTTCACTTGCTTGTTGACTTCAGTGTATTCGGCCTGTGCCTTGGCTTTCTCTGCTCTTGTCCGACTGTTATTGACCGCTGTCTTTCTGTTCCTTCTTTCTTGGATCCTGTCCAGAGTACTAACAGAAATCCACTCTTTTTGATGTTGTTTTGAGAACGAAGAGCTAGGTCATCTGCAAAGTCCAAGTCATCTAGTTGCGTCGATGTTGTCCATTGTATTCCCAGAGTGCCTTCAGATGTTTCTATCTTCATGATCCAGTCGATGACCAGTAGAAAGAGGAAGGACGAGAGTAAGCAGCCTTGTCTGCCACCGGTCTTCACTTCGAATGAATTTGTGAGCTGACCTCCATGCACGATTTTACAATGTAGTCCGTCGTAAGAATTTCGTATGATGTTGACTATCTTCTCGGGTACGCCGTAATGTCGTAGAAGGCTCCATAATATTCTCCTATCCACTCTGTCGAATGCTTTTTCATAGTCGAGGAAGTTGATGTAAAGTGGTGAATTCCATTCAATTGATTGTTCAACAATGAACCGTAGAGTAGCGATTTGATCGGTACATGATCGATCTTAACGGAATCCGGCCTGTTGATCTCGGAGTTGGCCGTCGACTGGGTCCTTTAATCTGTTCAATAACACTCTGTTGAAGACCTTTCCTGGTACTGAAAGTAGAGTAATGCCTCTGTAGTTCTCACAATTGCTGAGATCGCCTTTCTTTGGTATCTTGATGAGGTACCCTTCTTTCCAGTCTGCTGGAACTTGTTCTTCCTCCCAAATCTTCCTGAAGAGAATGTGGAGTATCTTTGAAGTTGCTTCTATATCAGTCTTCAGTGCCTCCGCTGGTATGTTGTCTGGTCCTGCTGACTTGCCACTCTTGAGCTGTCTGATGGCCATTTTGATTTCTTCGACTGTTGGTGGGTCTGTGCTTATAGGGAGATCCGTGGCAGCTGCTTCGATGACTGGTGGGTTCAGTGGGGCTGGTCTATTCAAGAGTTCTTGGAAGTGCTCTACCCACCTGTCCCGTTGTTTATGCACTTCAGTGATTGGTTTGCCAGCCTTGTTCTTGATTGGCCATTCTGGCTTATTGAATTTCCCAGTTAACTTTTTCGTTGTATCGTATAAGAGCCTCATATTTCCTTCTCTTGCAGCTTTTTTCGCTGTTATTGCTAGGTCCTCAACAAATTTTCGTTTATCCAACCTGATGCTCCTCTTCACTTGCTTGTTGACTTCAGTGTATTCGGCCTGTGCCTTGGCTTTCTCTGCTCTTGTCCGACTGTTATTGACCGCTGTCTTTCTGTTCCTTCTTTCTTGGATCCTGTCCAGAGTACTAACAGAAATCCACTCTTTTTGATGTTGTTTCTTGGGACCCAAAACCTCCTGACATGTTGAGGTTATTGTTTCCTTAATCTCTTTCCAGTTGTCTTCCATATTAGTTTCACCTTTTTCTAGTAGATCATGAAATGCCTGGAACTTGTTGTTGAGAATTATTTTGTATTCGTTGCGTTTGTTAGTATCCCGGAGAAGGGCTGTATTAAACTTGTGTAATAGTGCTGCTCCAGTTGTCCAATACTTCCTCAGCTTCAGTTTCATTTTAGCTACCACCAAATGGTGATCTGAACCTATATCGGCTCCTCTCCTTTCTCTTACGTCTTCCATGGTCCTTCTAAACTTCTTATTGATGCAGATGTGGTCGATTTGGTTCTCCGTAATGTGGTCCGGTGAAACCCATGTAGTTTTGTGTATACATTTGTGGGAGAAAATGGTGCCACCTATAATCATTTTGTTGAAGGCACATAAGTTTACAAACCTCTCACCGTTATCATTCCTTTCTCCCAGTCCATGTTGTCCCATGATGTCTTCATACCCGGTGTTATCCACTCCGACCTTGGCGTTGAAGTCGCCCATTAGAATGGTCAGGTCCTTGGTTGAACATTTCTCGATGATTGACTGCAGCCTCGCATAGAACTGGTCTTTGTCGTCTTCGTGGCTGTCATTGGTGGGTGCGTAGCACTAGATGACATTCATTGTAATCCCTTCCTTCTTCGTCTTGAAGGATGCTGTAATGATCCTAAATCCATAAGGCTCCCATCCTATAAGAGCCTTCCATGCGTCTTGGGACAACACCATTGCTACTCCTTGCGTGTGTGGGGCGTTTTCATCTTCGTGGCCGGAGTATAAAAGCACATTTCCCGAGGATAACCGTTTCTGTCCGGCTTGCAACCAATGCGTTTCGCTTATTCCAAGTATCTTCAGGTTGTATCTTTTCATTTCTTCAGCTATTTGCATGGTCCTCCCTGTTTCCCACAGCGTGCGGACATTCCACGCAACTATATTAATTGTTGCTCTGGTTGTCAGAAGAGACATCGGCCTCGTGGCTTCCGAAGAAACTCGGCTTTCACCATGAGGCGTCATAACACATCTTCCAACTCCCAGGGCAGAGTAAAAATGGTTATAAAGGCTTTTACTGGTTAGCGTTTTTTTAGTACGTTTGTTATTTTACGGGATGGGGTTGCTAGCCCCATGCCCGACCCTCCTCCTTTATCCGGGCTTGGGACCGGCAGCAACCCTAGGGGCTACAGGCGGAGTTATTCTAAACTTCAGCTATAGTAAATTAATCGTCATCCGTAAAGAGATAGGCACATTCGGCTGATGAATTCCAAATAGGACAAAGCTTACACCATGGATTCCACCTGCCTTTTGCAACCCAACTTAAACTGATTATGATAATATTGCCATATCAAGGCAATCCTGTCAAGATGTACATATATCAACAGCGACTGATCAGTTTCAGTTCATAACAAATCAACAGGAAGATCTATATATATCCTAATTAAATTCAACGTGGTTATGTAATACTCCATATACGCTAGTTACGAGTTGGTTATAATTTTTTCTTTGTTTATACTTCCTTAGTTTGTATGCTACGCAATTTCCTTCAAGAAGAATCTATGTAAATGTTTAACCAATAAACAATAACTGTTTTTTTATTCATGTATCTCTTCTGTCAATTTTCGCTTGGCAAAGAAATGACATTTGAATAAAACGTTTATATTTTATCACTGATTACTTCCTTTTTATGTTTAGAAAGAAATGATTTCTAAACGACTAATCATGAAACATTCAATTGACAAGACTGTATTTCCGAATATCTATTCTACGTAGGGAATCCTGTCTTCATTCAATAAGGCAACTAATCATTACTATTAAATTCAATTTTTTTATTAACTTGGCCATATCTAAATACATAATACTACTACTAAGTAGCCTATACACCCGTTAACAAACTTATTGTAGAATAACCTTATGATAATTGCTGAATACAAGTACAATACAATCAATAATGGTCATGCAATAAAAGTAATGAATATATATTCAGCGATTGATTATATAACTTATTCAAATATGGTCATCAAAGAAAATTTCATGGAAGTCATTTACTGTTCTAAAAATGGCATTTTGATTGACTACTATCGGTGTTTTTAGAAAAGCTTCTCAAGAGCATCACTATAAATTGATGATATACTGAAAATAATTTTGCAGATTATTTGTCTATCAGATGTTGAATAAGATAATAAAAAACCACATGACAAAAGTGTTTAGACAGCATTAGAGATAATGTTTGGTTCAACACAAAGCATGGAATTAGTAGAATAGAAATGTACGTTACCAACCAGTTCTAGATAATCATGCACTTCTTTGCAGACACTGTGATTAGTGCTTCACTTGTCTACGTTTTATCCCTAGTTTATACTCCCTATTGACTAACTTTATACGGTAATTTCGTAGTCCAAATGAAAAGACATGACCAGTTGTGTTCAACTTTGTTTGGTGTATAACAGTTACCCACATATGGAAGGAATAAGATTAAGTAGTATAGCGAATTGACTGAAATAATCAATGCAAATCAAATAAGTGCAAATCAAATAAGTGCAAACCAAATAAGTGCTTTATACTTTAAGAGCTTCCTGTAAACTCTAATGGTTATAAACTGGAGTACTAGTGAAGTCATGGATAGGCAGTGTGTGTAGTCGAAAACGAGGACGAAATATCTGCCAATTATTCCTTGCCGACCCGTACCATGAAACATAAAATTGAAAAGCCACCATGGCAACTGTTATATTTTGTTTATCGAATTGATGGAGTATATTTAAACAGTGATTCTATCTTGATTGATTCTTGACTTTGACTACATTAACCTAGTCTAGCTCGATTAGTAATTGATTAATTTACTAAATACTCTAAAATGAAAATCAAATGATGACAATTGATACATTAAATTCATTTTATTCTTACGATGAACTTGTATATTCTTGTTGATTTGTCACAGACTGAAGCTGGTCAGTCTCTGTTGCCATATGTGTACCCTGAGCGAATCAGCTCAATACAGCGGTTATTCACAAGTATTATTTATGTTGGACTGTGACTGGCAAGTGGAATCCAGGACGTGCGTTTAGTCCTATTTGGGACTCATCGGCTGGATGTGCCTGCATTCTAATGTTGAAGTTAGTTCGTTTTGTGTCGAACGCCATCGCGTACATCCAGCTGATGAGTCCTGAAACGCGCGTCCTGGATTCCAGTCACAATCCAACTTAAGTAATATTTCACTCTGTTTCTATGTTGTTGTTTGTTTACCTTTTATAGTAAGTGTCACTAAAATTCTCTCAGAAATGTTTATATGGATGAAGATTTGCTGTTAAAGAAGTCTTGAAATATATTCAACGCAATAGAAATTGAATGATGAACTGATATCAACCCAAATGGGAATTATTATTAAATACGAAGTCATTTAGTATATCTCACCCTGTTTTATAATGTATCTCTAATGTTAATATTTAGTTCTGTATATTCTGTATAGTCTGTTAGTTTTTTTTCAATAGAAGTAATGAACTTTAATAAGTTACCTTTCCATGGTACAGTGATATACATCTGTTTTTTCAATCTATTAATCAATACCTGTTACCTCACATGAGGCATAGGCCGCCGACCAGCATTCTTCAACATTAACCAGATATAAAACATTTTAACCGTACTCAATTCATAGATCCAAAGCATTCAAAGTATAACAAACAACAATTCACTTTCATATAACTTAACCTGTAAGGGTTTATTTTACTCTAATGTTGATACACAGGATGAAATATTGATTAATCATCTGTAGTATATGTGCATTAACAGTGGATACTTTGTTATCTTCAAACGAAGTCTGTTAAAATTAAAACTATAAAACGGAAATTCAATAAAAACAATCTAAAACAACCAAACATGATTATAATTAGGAAGTAATTGGAAGTAATTCATTTATCATGAACTGAAACTGGGCAATCTTTGTTGTTATATATTAATGATGAATTAATTTCCTCGAAACATCTATAAATCCCAAGTATATATACATACCTGTTTTTCACAAGTATGCTTAGCTGAACTCAATAGTTTGTTGGTGAATGAGGTGGCGTTTGGAAAGAAACGAACTAAGTTCATATCCTTGTGTGAATCTCAACACTGGAATGTAGGTTCATCTAACCAATGAGTCCCAAATAGGACGGAATACGCTTCCATTATTCTGCTTAACATTTACAATCCAAATAAAATGAAACAAATTTACTATAATTAGGTGAGGTTTGTAGAGATTGTTAACTGTCACTTTTGATATCACGAACTGATCTGAATCAGACATCCATCGATCACCTGGAAGCCCTCGACAACTGTTTCGTCTTAGTATGGGACTCCTCAGCAATGCGCAACTACGACCCAATCGGGGATCGAAAGCAGGACCCTCTGGCTTTGCGGTGAATGCTTTACCATTGAACCACTGAGTCCATTTATCATGAACTGAAACTGGGCAATCTTTGTTGTTATATATTAATGATGAATTAATTTCCTCGAAACATCTATAAATCCCAAGTATATATACATACCTGTTTTTCACAAGTATGCTTAGCTGAACTCAATAGTTTGTTGGTGAATGAGGTGGCGTTTGGAAAGAAACGAACTAAGTTCATATCCTTGTGTGAATCTCAACACTGGAATGTAGGTTCATCTAACCAATGAGTCCCAAATAGGACGGAATACGCTTCCATTATTCTGCTTAACATTTACAATCCAAATAAAATGAAACAAATTTACTATAATTAGGTGAGGTTTGTAGAGATTGTTAACTGTCACTTTTGATATCACGAACTGATCTGAATCAGACATCCATCGATCACCTGGAAGCCCTCGACAACTGTTTCGTCTTAGTATGGGACTCCTCAGCAATGCGCAACTACGACCCAATCGGGGATCGAAAGCAGGACCCTCTGGCTTTGCGGTGAATGCTTTACCATTGAACCACTGAGTCCAATTTATCATAATAAAAATCAATTCAATTCAGAAATTTATAATGATATCAGTATTTATATATGATCTTAATATTTATTTTATTCTTGTAAGAAATATCAGTCATTAAAATCTATATTTATGATTTAATAACTTACATAGATCGTTTGACAGTGTAGACAAGAGAACACTATGGAAACTTCTTCGACACTACAGCGTAACAGAGAAACTCGTCAACATCATCCGGAACTCTTACGACGGAACACAGTGCAAAATTGTGCATGGAGGACAACTGACAAATGCATTGACAGTGAGGACCGGAGTCAGACAGGGTTTCCTGCTCTCACCTTTTCTCTTCCTCCTAATGGTTGACTAGATCATGCAGACCTCCACATCTGAGTGGATGCACGGAAATGAATGGACAAGTAGGATGCAACTAGCTGATTTGGACTTTGCGGATGATCTAGCTCTCTTAGCACATACACACCGACACATGCAAGCGAAGACAACCAGCATCAGTAGCCCTGAACATACATAAGAGAAAGAGCAAGATTCTTAAACACAACACAGGGAGCACCAACCCAATTCAACTTGATGGAGAAACTCTGGAAGAAGTGAATACTTTCACTTATCTGGGGAGCATCATCGATGAACAAGGAGGGTCCGATGCAGATGTAAAGACAAGGATTGGCAAAGCCAGGGCAGCATTCCTACAGTTGAAGAACATATGGGACTCAAAACAAATATCAACTAACCTCAAAGTCAGACTCTTCAATACGAACGTGAAGACAGTCCCGCTGTATGCAGCTGAAACTTGGAGAATTACTGCAAACATCATCAGACGGATACAAGTATTTATAAACAGCTGCCTACATAAAATACTGAATGTCCGTTGGCCGGAAACCATCAGCAACAGCTTACTATGGGAGAGGACAAACCAACTTCCAGCCGAAGAGGAAATTAGGAAACGACGTTGGAAATGGATAGGACATACATTACACAAACCATCAGACTGCATCACGAGACAAGCATTAACATGGAATCCTGGTGAGAAACGGGAAAGTGGAAGGCCAAATAACACGCTGCGTCGAGAATTGGAAGCAGACATTTAAAGAATGAACAGCAACTGGAAACAGCAGGAAAGGATTGCTGAGGACATAGTTAAATGGAGAATCTTGATGAGCGGCCTATGCTCATCAGCGAGGAGTAACGGGCATAAGCAAGTAAGTAACTTACATAGATAGTTAACGTTATAGTTATTTGATGTTTTGTTAAAACAATTTATTCAATTGTCATGTATCACCGAAATTTATTCACTCTTCTGTTTACACTTTTCATCGAATTCAATCACGTGAAATATTTGATTTCATTCTTGATGATGAATACAATTATCGATGAGAAGTTATTAAATGAAATTGGTCACTTTGATGTATGTATAATCCGTCTAAATGTTGTTTATCCTCTGTCGAGTTGTAATATGATCACTTGTTTAAATGATTTAATTTCAATGGCATTATACAGAAATGAATTTGTCGCTAGCTACATTACAAGTAGATTAAGAAAACTCGATCATCATTAAAAAAAAAACCGAAATATATCACTATAATCACTACATAGTAATTAATTAGTGTATACGTCTCGGTCTGGTAGGGTGTCAGCCTCAATCTCAATAGTTCAGTGGTAACATTCACAAACTATGAAACTCAGTGGCTTTCAATCGAATCCAATGAAAAGTGTTGATTCCGTTAAATCGTACAGGTGCTCTGTTTTGACGAGTGCCAAATAGCATAAAACTTGCATCCTGTGTTTCTTGGCGTCTATTCCAAGAAACCTTCAAATGAGATGAATTGTTAAGATTATTTGATTTAATTGATGTCCTGAGTCATACATAAAAATGAGCCTTAGTTCTCACATACCATTTCAAAGTTTGTTCAAACTGTAAGTTTTACGTTCTTCAACACAAACTGAGATTTCAATATGCTTTAAAATATCCTATGAAGGTCTTATATTACAAACAAATATTATGATTATGAAGAAGCGATAATCATTTTTCTGTATAATGATTTTATCTTCACTTCAAATACATAAATATAAATTAGCTGCCATCCCTTATTTCAAATATATACATTTATGGTTAAAGATCTCCTTTGGAATACTAAGTTCATTTCCTGACTAGGTAGTGGAACGATGTGCGGCAACGCTCCTTATACAATGATGCGCCAACAGTTCAATTGTATTCTAGAAAATTTCACTTCAGGCTGTGAAAGCTTTGTAAATCTGAGTTAATTAGATAAACTATTAATTAGACCAAGTAAATTCATTTTATTTTGAAACACTGATATAAAGACTAAATTAAAATCATTTGCCGTTTTCATTCCTCACAAATTAGTTAGGGAGGGCTAGTGGGATTCAGACATGCCGAGAGTTAGACAGTTATTACCAATCACATCGACTGATCGTCGCTCTACATCACAAATCGAGTGAAGTGAATATCTTGTTGCTAATGACTAAGCGTTCACTTTATGATCTGAGGATTTAGAGCTTACTTCTCTGGTGGAATCCAAGGTACTCATTGTTCAAAAGTCTCCTACATAACAGCTGGTTCTTAGTAGGGTACCACTGACGAATACGAACTGTAAATTAAATACTAGTCACTATTAAATGGCTTCAAGTTTATCACAATTTTTCTTCGAAATCAATAATACAATACTATGTACGGATTAGCACCTTGCTGTTGTTGACATTTACGACTGCAATGGATCAATCATTGTTACTATAGGTGTACCTTGAACGAATTGAGCAGACATGGTAATAAGTAAGACGTTTTCTTAAAATCAAAATTTAAATAAATACCTGTGAAACAAATGTGTCTGTTTAGGTTTACTTGTTCAACAATACTGTTTAGATCAAATGAACTGAGTTCACGTCTCCAGGTGGGCTTTTTTGGTAGGATGGGGTAAATCTAGACAATAAGTGTCGAGCAGAATGAGTCTATGGGTAGTACTTACTAGTCATAATTCGATTTTTTCAAGAACATCTAATTTACACTTTTTTCGTGATCATTTTTGGGATAACTGAGTGAGTAACAATCAGATGAGATGCTAGGTGCTGGAGAGTCAGATTGTGACGTCATGAATCTTTATTGACTGAGGTGGTTGTAACATATGTTGGGTATCAGACGTCTGTCTACATCCACACCTTATGCTCAGTAAATAGGAGTAGGATGGAGCATAACTACAGGTAGCAAAACCAAAGCATGGGATTAGCCCATGGAGTTTGACTGCTAGTTCGAGCCGTATTGGTATATGCTGACTACCTGGTTTGGGTTCACGCAAATGCCGTAACCAATATTTGAAGATTCTGAGTGACATGTTGCTAGGGTCTGCTAATTAAGATGACACATTGATACCAGAAAACCAACGTATGATCAGCGACATAATAACATATGAAGCTAGCTATTCTTCTGCACCCTATCCCAACTAACTAAAGGGAGACGTGTACGTTGTCAAAAATGGTTTACTCCCACAGACAGCCTGTAGAGATAAACAATTAAGACTCAATTCGTGTATATATATACAAAAAAGAGAATATCCTAAGAAGTATCATAAATAACGTAGTGAAATAAACGCCGAACCAATGAGATTTAATCCCCTACCAGGCGGGAAACATAAACTGAAGGTGAAATGGACACAGCAAAAAATAATAAAATTCAAGTCTCCACAATTCAATTACCAATAACATCCAAGGGATCTAACATCCTTAACACAATTCAAACACGGTAACAGTGATTCCGATGCTTTAAACTATTTGTTTCATCTTAAATTATACGCTTAACATTACTTTATACACAACCATAAACTAATTCTTTCTCACTGTTTAATATTCGATTTATCTAAAATCTTCTTTTTGATCATCATTGAAATAACTACCACTTCCATTAATATGATGCTTATTTTACTGTGTTGTTGAAATGTGACAACTTGAACTAAGGTGTACATATATGCCAAATTCTATATTGTACATTTCTATATACAATTGATTACATAATAAAACATTCATTCTATTTACATATAGATAAATTAGTTTGTCTTACAATAAAGCAATTCATATTTTGCATGTGAAATGAATAAAAATTTTTTTTTCATTTTTCTTGTTTTCTATTTTTTCTTCATAGAATTTTTTCGTCATAACAATTGACTATGAATGTTTATTCATGTTTCTTTTCTTCTTATTCAATAATCTGTCTACATCTTGAACTGAATTCATCTACAACATAACAATTAATAAATGGTTAGTAACTAGAATAAGATATACATTGTATCCGTATTCTTGCCTACAAATAGGCAAATATTTATGGAAACAATTTTTAATTGTATTTTGTAGTTCTGTTTTTTTATCTAATGACAATGTAAAATATGATCAAGAAATAAGTGAATTCAAGAAACTGTCTACTTGTTTTTTTCTTTATTGTTATGACGAGACGAAAGAGAGGAAGGAAGATTTGGTTGATTGCAGTGAACGCAAATAAAGTGTGCCTAGTTGATAATTCGCGACTGACCTAAGCACAGTCACCTCCAGGCCGACAATAGAACAACCAGAATTGTGAACCGGAAAACAAAGAGAGTGTATTGTATTTTAATCATGCCTTTATATATACATAAAATCAGACCACACAATGAACCAATCAAGAATGTAACATTTGTACAGAACAAATTAAATAGTAGCAGTAAATGGGGATAGGGTGTACACAATTAAGTAACCGTAGTTCATAGTAATAAACAATATACGAAGAGTAAATACACTAAATGGGAGGACAGAGTGGGAGGAGCATAACAATCGTAGAAATGAAATGTTTACATTACTCATGACCAAAATAATTAAAATAGTCCTCCAAAATACAGTTCAGAAACTTCGTTATTTTTCTTTAATCGCCCGGCGTAACACATAACAGTTGATTGTGAATGTTTATTCATGTTTCTTTTCTTCTTATTCAATAATCTGTCTACATCTTGAACTGAATTCATCTACAACATAACAATTAATAAATGGTTAGTAACTAGAATAAGATATACATTGTATCCGTATTCTTGCCTACAAATAGGCAAATATTTATGGAAACAATTTTTAATTGTATTTTGTAGTTCTGTTTTTTTATCTAATGACAATGTAAAATATGATCAAGAAATAAGTGAATTCAAGAAACTGTCTACTTGTTTTTTTCTTTATTTATTTTCTTGTCAGAATTTTTTTTCGATTCTTTTCATGAAATGAAATTAAACGAACTAATACAGAATATAATTTGTATGTCTTAATTTATTGTTCCTATAGACAATTAGAAACACAACAGGAATGATAATGCAATACAGTTGATAGAGGTGATCGTCGTTTGTTTATTGTTCCGTTTAATGTATAATCATATTAAGAGCAGCGTTAAACTGTATACCTACTTTTGTCGTAATTAGGTATTGTGAAGAATGTTGAATGTTAATTCAATATCATGAATTGGTTTAAATTAGACAATGTATGACCACTAGAAAGTATTGGATAGTTCTTTGTCACTTCAGAAGTGAGCATCGACGACCGCACCAGAGATTGAACTCAAGACTCTGTGGCTCCTCAACAAAAGCTTCGCCATTATACTGATGAGTCAGCTTGCAATGGTTGATACTTCTAATTCAATTAATTCGCGATACTTTTTTGCGCTATCTCATCCAATGTCATCAGCGGTGAACTGCCTCATACTTGGCAAAGTTAAACTCCACTGATCAAGTCTCCTCACTGGAACTTCATGAATTACCATGAGAAGTTAGTCGCTAGTGAGCTGATATTAACTGTAATTGGTCTTTGCGGAGCAAGAAAGCTCTGGATTCGATCCTTGATAGATAGTTCGTGCGCACAGCTAAAGAGTCATATACCAAGACTAAGTAGCTATCCAATAGTTACTTGTAATAAATGCGTATCAAAGCAGACCGATTCCCGCTATCAAATTAACATTTATATTTTACTTAGAAATGAAAGAGATTATATATTAGTAAAATGACAAAATAATCAAAGTTAAAATTTAACATAAATTGTGCATTATCCCTTCATGTCGGGATTGAATAGACATTGTGGCAGTACTACATGTTTTCTTTTGGATATTCGAATACAACATTTATATCATTTATTTCTAGGTAACTAAATTTTCAACTAACGATGTAAATTATGCTTTACTGGATCTAGGCACAATTACATTTGATTGCATAAGGTATATTTAACTTTCCAATCACGAATAAGCAAAATACGATATTATTTGAACATTATATTACCAGTAGATCTGAGTTAGAAAATGACTGAAAAGACGAAAACAATAGATACCCATCTCATTTTCACATGAGAACTTTAGTAATGCTTGGTAGTGACCCCATCTGAGAAGTGGTCCAAGAACCTTTAGTTAGTCGTTTACTACCAACCAGTCCAGTGGTTGAACGCAGTATATGCGCACTGTTGAGGAGTTCATTAGTATGAAGAAGCATGTATCAGATGCTTCCTAGTTTTCAATGGTTGTCTAACTCGAATTCAAATTAAATAAACGTCAAAACATTTAATCGTTATTATGGTATTGTTATTGTAAGTAAGAACTTAAATTACTAGGTTGTTAATATTCAGTACTCATTTTCTAACAAACTTTGCGATCACATGTACTTTGGAAATAATTGTTCTTAACGTAGAGATTATTATTGCATATAGGTAGATATCAACTATAAGTGAAACAAATGATGCTCATACCATCCTAATCGAGACATGGTAACAGGATCACTGAAGCTGAGGAAGAAAAGGAAGAAGATAATGAATTTCTGCTTTGATGTGAATATCGACGACATAATGCAATTACATTTGATTGCATAAGGTATATTTAACTTTCCAATCACGAATAAGCAAAATACGATATTATTTGAACATTATATTACCAGTAGATCTGAGTTAGAAAATGACTGAAAAGACGAAAACAATAGATACCCATCTCATTTTCACATGAGAACTTTAGTAATGCTTGGTAGTGACCCCATCTGAGAAGTGGTCCAAGAACCTTTAGTTAGTCGTTTACTACCAACCAGTCCAGTGGTTGAACGCAGTATATGCGCACTGTTGAGGAGTTCATTAGTATGAAGAAGCATGTATCAGATGCTTCCTAGTTTTCAATGGTTGTCTAACTCGAATTCAAATTAAATAAACGTCAAAACATTTAATCGTTATTATGGTATTGTTATTGTAAGTAAGAACTTAAATTACTAGGTTGTTAATATTCAGTACTCATTTTCTAACAAACTTTGCGATCACATGTACTTTGGAAATAATTGTTCTTAACGTAGAGATTATTATTGCATATAGGTAGATATCAACTATAAGTGAAACAAATGATGCTCATACCATCCTAATCGAGACATGGTAACAGGATCACTGAAGCTGAGGAAGAAAAGGAAGAAGATAATGAATTTCTGCTTTGATGTGAATATCGACGACATAATGCAATTACATTTATCTTACAATGATCAGTCTTTTTTAAGAACCTGTAAGACATCCACGTATTCTTCAAGACTAATTACAAAATGAAACTAAGTATACATAATGAAATACATTACCGGTAATATTCAGTATGCTCTAGAATGAAATATGATTCGTAAGGTGTGTAATAGTTATTCATGATACATCTTGTAAATTTTATTTACTATAAACAAGATAAAGAAATCTTTGTTGTACCGTACATATGATTTCTCATACTACTAAAATATAAATAGTTTCCAATGATGTACATTCATTCTATATACATTTTCCAAGTTCACCGATAGTAAACTGTTTTTAGAAGTAATTTCCAGTAAGTTACTTTGAGAATCATCATTATTAAGTTCATGTAAACCAAAACAATCATTTGGCATAAAGGTACTTTATAAACATGCTACTATGTGTTATATTGCATGTATTAGTTCTTACGCATGAGAATTTGTTTGTCTGTCTGTTCATTTCCCTTATTAACATACTTTCGTATAGTATGGTAATCTGACTTTCATATCCTCAAGATAATATTGATCTTTCTATGCACAATCCATCCCTTCCCCACTGTCACCAATATTTAAAGCATTTGCATTTCAACATCACATGATATATTCCTAGTTGAACTACTTGATGGCTTATTTCTGCTGCTACTACAACAAAAGTAACAACAAATACCACTACTACTACTCCTATAACCACCACTACAATTTCCGTTGCTGAATACTTACTTAGTTACTTAGTGACAGGTGTTTCGAAATACCGAGTTCTAACAATAATAACAATAATAATAATACAGTTTGTTTCACAGATAGGATTCGTAGTGGGATGATTGCTTAACTCTAATATTGTCATGTTCCAATGATATTTCCAGGAAAATCGTGACTTTAAACAGTTTCTAAGTGATTCACTAAATATAACTTCAAGTATGCATTAAAAGATACAAAGTTATAGATAAATTGGCATAATTGTGCAATGCAGTCGGTCTCTGTTGCTATATGTGCATTCTGAGCGGATTTCCTTGATAGTGATTATTCGCAAGTATCATTTAATTTGGAACGTTACTGGTAAGTGAAATCTAGGACCGTGTTTTGTCCTATTAGGGACACCTAGGCGGTATCGAGGCAATTCGCTCAGGGTGCACATATATCAACAGTGACTTACCAGCTTCAGTCCATAACAAATCAACGAAAAGATACAAGTTCATCCTAATACCATTGTGCCCGTTGCACAAATGTGATTGTCTGAACTCAGTAGTTTAGTGGTGAACACAGTTGTATTTGGCACGAAACCGACTGAGTCCAAATCTCACTGTGAACATCAATATTGGGATTCAGGTACATCCAGCCGACGAGTCCCAAATAGTACTAAACTTTCTTTCTGGGTTCCAATTGCCAGTCACAATCCAACTAAAATAATTTCTATTTTTAGTTGTAGAATTGGTGAAAAACAGTTTGCTTGTTCATGTTTTTACACTGGTCGTTATATTTCTTATTGGTTTCTATCAGTTCAAGGGTGCTAATTTTTCTGTCGTAAATAAAGTTGCATATAAGGAATCGGAACGAAATAAAACCGACTTTTCTAAATGTGACGAGTTCCTATCCTCTTGACTTGGTTTAGGTGAGTAAATCATGTTAGCTGGTTTTTTGATCGTTGGTCGCAGGTGTTTAGTCGGTTTTCATAGATCACTTCACGTGTAAGTGAATTTACGGTTTATAGTTCTTTATACAGTCGCAGGTGGCTAACACATCACATTGAAAATCGGTAATCACAATATAATGCTGTCATTATGCATTGTAGAAAGTTGAAAATAACTTTAACAATAAGGTGTACAGAATGATATGAGGATTCATTTTATTTCGTTGATTCTCATCAACTCCATTCTACGTAGAATTCTTCGAATTCATTATTTTAAAGATTAACAAACTTATAATCAGGAAGTTGGTTAAAATTTGGAATTCATTAACTTGGTAAGCATGAAAACAAAATTTTTGGGTTAGATAGATTATAGGCGCTACGTAAATTATCCGAAAGAAGGTTAGATAACATTAATTGGGCTAGTATGGAAGGATTAAGTGATAGGGGAATAAAACAGTGCAAAAGAATTAATATTAGATGAGAGTAATGTGAACTAGGGTCAGTCATTTAAGTAAACCTATAAATAAGAAGCGTGTTATTATGACATAAACACATGAATTAGATTTGAAGATGCATTAACAACAATGATGTAATCAAACAAACGTCATGTGAAGGTGATATAAAATACTGATAACTATTTTGTTTAGGGCATGTAGGTTAGGTTTTAAGCGTTCAATAGTAATGACTTCAGTAACTTACAAAAGACTAGAGTTTCTTTATTTATTAAACTCTGAAAAAATTCAGAAAATATACCTGGTGTCCTTCGTAAATATGATGTCTGACGATATAGTTGAGTAATGCTTTTACTCCATTTATTTGTAGACCTTTTTAAATATATTCAAGCGACCTAAGGTAAGCCCTTCATTCTGTTTTTCTATTTTAACTTGTTTTAGAAATACACGTACACTTATACAAGCAATTAGAGGCAACATGAGATTGGTACCTGTTAAATATCGATTGCTTCCTGGAACATACTGTTTTATGCATGACAATGAGTTTCGCTGCATGGTTTATTCTTGTAAGTGCTGTGTCAAATCTCCTCTGATTGTTGCTGTAGTATAATAATCATCAAAATGAATAAGAACTAGCTTTGTGGATCATGATTTCCTGAGAATTTTTATAATTACTTTTCCCATATTCACCACTTAATTTACGTGGTTAGCTGTGGTTTTATATACACATTTTAGACCTGGTCGCGGTTGTATAGATCAGATATTCACCGTTCGTCAGACTTTAGAACACAGACATACTTTTCGGCGCCCGACAATAGTGGTTTTCCTTGACTTGAAAGCGGCATTTGACTCTGTAGACCGCAAAGTTCTATGGCAGTGTCTCTCATTGAAAGGCGTGCTTCAAAAGTACATAAAACTTGTTGAGGCTCTTTACTCAAAAACTATTAGTCGTTTCAGAGCATATGGCGAACTGTCATCTGAACTTGTAACCTCAAGTGGTGTCCGTCAAGGCTGCTCACTTTCTCCATTTTTGTTTAATTTCATAGTTGACATACTGTTGGAAATTACACTTTCATCGTCTGACTTTTCAGGAATTGATCTCCTACCAGGAGATCTGATTATTGACTTAGAATATGCTGACAGTATAGTCTTGTTTGGTGAAGACGCTGATAAGATGCGGAAACTTTTAACAGCAATAAGCTCCAACGCAAGCATTTTCGGAATGTGTTTCTCCCCCTCTAAATGCAAACTATTGCTCCAGGACTGGTTTTCGTCAACACCTGAACCAAAGATAGGAGTAAAGTAGTTGAGCACGTCGACCAGTTCAGTTATCTAGAAAGTCTGATTAGCTCTAATGGGTTAGTCTCTAAAGAAATCTCGGTACGAATTGAAAAAGCCCGTTTGGCAAATTTGTTCATTGATTGTCCTCCCTTGAATCGTGAGCTTTAACTTTCTTTCTACGCTTCCTGAACCATATTCTATATGTTCACACTCCTTGTTACTACTATTATTTTATTTTATTGAAGTAATTTCTACTAATGGTGGTGGTGTTAATCTTGCGGTGCCATGGAGGTATGGCAACTTGAACCGACATTGAGTTATTCTGTATCTCTAGTACATTAGCATAAATGTCAGGATCCAATGAAAAACATATGAACCCATGTTATTCTGATTAACTTATTATACTTATTGTGTGGTATATTAAATTTGAAGTTTCATATCACTAACTGATAGTAGCCAGACAATCTTTAAGAACCATGAAGCACAAGTCAGTTGTTCAAGTATATGACTTCTCATCAGCTCATATCAATCAACAATTTCATGAATCAAAACTTGGATATTTAAATTTAGGCCACTAATGTTTCATATCTTTAGTCACGATTTTCATTTAATGTTATTAACAGTAACATCATTAAAGAGCTGGAGTACATTAAAAGATTAATCAATGTCCCGGAATCGTATAATACAAGTGTACATCACTTACTGATCTTGTGGTATTTGTTTAACTAATATTAACCTGTATTATTTAAGTTGAATTGTGATTGGCAAGCGGAATTCAGAATACGCGTTACGACCTATACGGGACTCATCAGCTAGATGTATCTACCTGTGGCGTAAATATACAGGTAAAATTCTACTTCACAATGTTGGCTAAATTAAGGTTAGCATTAACAGTATGTTAAGATACATTGCTTATTATATCAGCATCTGATACACATAGTGAACAACTTTATAAGGAAAAAACAATCTATTTAAAATATTTTTTGCTATAAACAGCAATACAGTTAAGTAACTATTATTCTGGTGTCTATTATTAGTAGTTGGTTATGTAATCTGATTATTATTATTATTAAACTTTATATATATAATGTATATTATTAAATAATATGTTAAACAACATATTGAAGTTTACTGCAAGTCATAATGGTTGATAGATTGCCTTGAGTACTTTATATCCCATCAACCTATATATGCCCGACCACCGTCTACCACGTCGCGCGATGTTGGCTAGGGCTGAAGTAGGATGGAAGAAGGTTAGGGGCGGCCAAACTAAAACATAGCATCAGTCCATGAAGTCCTTCACTACTGGTCTAAGCCATGTAGGTAGATGTAGACTACCTGGCTGGGGTCCGCGTGATGATCGCAATAAATGGCTGGAGACACTAGGTGATATGGCTCAGAATCGATCACAGTGGCGCAAGTATATTCACTCTTTAACCTCATCTAGATCTTGAATTATATTGTTATTTTCTGGACATCTTTACTTACTCTTCTATCTTGTATTCTGTCTATACGTTACCTAAATAATCTCGTAGTGTTAGTGTGGTATGGCAACGTGAACCTACGGCGTTTGTACCCAGTTCTACGTTGCTGCTGCTGCTGCTGATGATGATGATGATGACTAATATATGTATATGGAGATATACATGTATGTATATATCTGCGTTTAATGGACAATAGTAACTCTAAGATGTTCCCGTAAACATTTTTACACTATATGAATATACAGAATGATAACTGAACAAATACAGCAAAATAAAATGTTTTATCAAATAGAATTGGAATACATTATAGACATTCATTATATAAACTAATTAATAATCATATGGTACAGCATCAATTTCACAAATTAGACTATTCACAATCAGTTATAGTTCCACATAATAGAAATGGATGTATTTATTTTCATAACTAAATTAATATATGTTGTTATTCTATAGCTGTCAATTAAGACAGTTTAGAATTCATAAGAAATGTCTTATTCAAATTAATGTTACATACTACTAATATATAATAAACATACATATATATATACTACTGATTGATTATGATAAACAGTAACGAATACCAAAAATAAATGACTACTCTAATGAATTAGGATTGAATAGTTAAAAACAGACTGATAAGATATAAATAAAATTATAGAGATATAACTTAGTAACTGGTGAATAATTTGGAAATGAAAATGAGTTTATTAAAAAGAGTATCTATTTGACCCTACTTTAACGGATACCCTTTACATGATAAAACTAAATGGTATCAATTAATTGAGTATGTCCTTCTCTATCTTCTGCCACTAACGTTATTTTGATATTGTTTTAGATTAAGGTTACCTCAAAGAAGATCAAGTAGTAACCAAATATTCATAAATAAATTTTTAAAACTGTAAATACAATTTGCATAATACGATCTTTGATGTGATCGGAAGAATGAAATAGTTTATGGTTTCATAAGAAGTTTATATTAGCGTAAGAGTTGATTGATATCCTTTATTCAACACATTAACTCATTCCCTTCCTTCCCCCCCCTCCGCAAATATAAAGTTTATTTATCATGAACATGTCAGAAGCATATTGAAAGCAATTAATGTGTTGATTTATAAGGAAATAAAAACAGGATGAATAATAATAATAATAAAGTAACAATATTAAATTGAAGGTAACCATGTTATTAGTTTAAAACCTATAATGATATAAGATGGTAGTTTCAACTTGAATAGACTACCTTTGTCATAAGCTTTAACTCAATAAACTAGTGTTTTTATTATGTAGCTAGCGATAGAAACCAGGATAGGTAGGTCGTTTAACGAAATATGCGTGTATCGTAGTCATGATTTTCACATTGAGATTTTAACTCAGTCCCTCGGTTTTTAAATGATTTAAACTCAGTATCACATTGAATAATGTGTCGGATGGCTTTAAACTAACCAAAACTTATAATTCAATGTTTTATCAAAACAATCCACTGAGAACATTCATATGATGAAATTCAACTATTCAACTAAAACATAAAATATTAACAACAGGAAATGGCATATACTTCTGTAAATTATTTTTATTTTGGATAAGCAAAATAACTTTACATGAATGTCGATCTCAGTCGGAAATTAATTCTATCAACTTTCGTTTGTAAAAGCTAAGAAGACTTCTTTAAATAGCTAGTATTAAGCGCATCCTAACAAAGGAACGCATCATTTATAGTTACTTGCTAATAAAATGTGTTTCGAAATTTTGGCATTTAGAATTTGAGTAACATACATTTGTAGACATTTTACGATATGTGTACATTCATGTGAACAGTTTGTAATCATACAAAATTAGTACAAGAGTTTACAATATGAAATTCATGCAATCTATGCTAAAATTATATAAAGAATGAGAAACAATAAGAAACCACTACCGATTTTTAAAGTACATAAGCGTTCTATTCATTCATCAACAACCTGATAGTGGAATATTAACTGTGAGATTTCCAATTATATACACTTTCACGTAGTTAGTATATGAAGTGCTTCAAAATTACAGTTGCATGTGATTATATCTAAAGATATCAGCTGAAAAGTTTTCATTTGTTAATTACTTACAGTATTTCATTGTACTGAAACCATTTACTTTGTTAAACTAATTGTGGTTAAAATCTTCAGAAATATTATTCAGAGTTCATAGTTTTAAACTCCGCCTGTAGCTCTCCTAGGGTTACTGCCGGTTCCAAGCCCACGTAAAGAAAGAAGGTTGAACATGGGGCTAGCATCCCCATCCCGTAAAACCCAAGCTTGCTACAAAAAAATGCTAACCAGATTAAACAAGCTAAACCATTTAAACTCTGCCTTGGGAGTGGAAGGAATGATAATGACGCCTCATGATGAAAGGGACTCATCGGCTGGATGTACCTGCATCCCAAGAATACTCCACGTTTTATTCAAAAAGATCTGGGAGGAAGAACAAGTGCCGGCACACTGGAAAGTACGACATCTTATCAAGATATCAAAGAAAGGAGATTCGAGAAAAAGTGACAACTACAGAGGGATCACGCCATTACTGTCGATACCAAGGAAAGTCTCTAACAGAGTATTGTTGAACAGAATGAAAGATTCAGTGGAGGCTCAAATTCGAGATCAACAAGCTGGTTTTCGTAAGGATCGGTCGTGCACGGACCAAATCGCAACAATACGGATCATCGTTGAACAATCAATTGAATGGAACTCGTCACTGTACATCAACTTCATTGATTATGAGAAGGCGTTTGATAGTGTAGATAGAAGAACACTATGGAAACTTCTTCGTCACTACGGAGTATCAGAGAAACTCGTCAACATCATCCGGGACTCTTACGACGGAACACAGTGCAAAATTGTGCATGGAGGACAACTGACAAATGCATTCCCAGTGAGGACCGGAGTCAGACAAGGTTGCCTGCTCTCAACTTTTCTCTTCCTCCTAGTGGTTGACTGGATCATGAAGACCTCCACATCTGAGGGAATGTTCGGGATTCAATGGACAAGTAGGATGCAACTCGATGATTTGGACTTTGCCGATGATCTAGCTCTCTTAGCACATACACACCAACAGATGCAAGCAAAGACAACCAGTGTAGCAGCAACTTCAGCATCAGTAGGCTTGAACATACATAAGCATTAACATGGAATCCTGTTGGGAAACGGAAAAGAGGAAGGCCAAAGAACACGCTAAGTCGAGAATTGGAAGCAAACAATAAAAGGATGAACAGCAACTGGAGAGGAGTGCTTAGGACAGAGTTGAATGGAGAATCCTGGTGAGCGGTCTATGCTCCTCAGTGAGGAGTAACAGGCGTAATTAAGTAAGTAAGTAAGTCATAGTTTCAAATGTAAATAACGTTACACAATCTGAAGTTTTATGATACAGTCGATTGAAATGACATGACAAAATAGTCAATGGAAACGTTATTTTCTTTCCTAGGTGTTCCTTTTGTACACTTCCTCCCACTCACATATAAACATATATATAGACTAAAGAACAATAAATAGGTTAATTATGGTTGTTGAATAACTAAAATTATAAACTGATTCATTTTGATAACCCAGAGGGTGTTAGTGCATTAGTCAAAATATGAAGTAAAAAAATGTTTAAAATCGTAACTAGGGATTTAGTTAATTTCTATAAGTTGCCACCTATAGAAAACCTTGTAGAATATCATTCTAGTGTCAGTTTAAATATTAATTTTTTTCTTCCCCGTCAACTGTTTGTTTTACCAAAGCTTTCCTTGGATATTAGGTTCTTTTGGCTAATATTTTTTATACAACAAATACTTAATTCAAGTTACATGTTTCATCTGTCCAATGGAGTATACTTTAGGAATTTCTTATCATAAGTGCATATAGAATATGCTTCAGATCATGTGTTTTAACTTAAAATATTGCATTTACTTAACTTTCTATTGGTTTTTCTCTTACAAACTTCAATATTGAGTCGACAATGAAATATTTACATTTCTTTTATCACAATCGAAATTTTCGTCTATGATGGTAGTGTTTCTCGAATTTTCTAATGTTTTTGTTTTCATATGAGAGGCAGTCACAGAATCTGATAAACAAGTTTCAGTGCCATTAATTTGTTAATATCCTAAAGACTCAATACCTATCAATCAATGATACTTGTAGAGAATTCTAATGATCCTTCTTTTGCTCTGAGCATTTTGTATATATGTGTATAAATCTGTCATGTAAGACGTATCATATTTGGTAAAGAGATAATTTAACATCTGGAAACCTGAGATTTTGAAGTCACTATCACTCAGTTACAGTCAGTTTAGGCAATGAATCGCTAATTCAAAACCTTCATACAACCGTTATTTCAATAAAACTCCTTTTAAGTCGAGTATGATTTATACTGTAGGTTGTTGATTTGATGTTGGGAACTTCAATGATGCTCAAAGTAATAACATGATCGTTACCCAGAATTTTCATCACTTTTCTATTGTCGTTTTTCTTTCATATATTCAAACTTCAGTTTGCTAACAAAACTTTTAACTTGTCTATTTAAATTAAGGATGATACTAGATTCAATGAGAAAAGTTTATGAATCAAATGAAGTCAATTGTTTTTCACTTACACTTTAGACAATTAAATAAATAAATAACTGTGATAGTACAATACTTTAAGTAGTACATCTCATAGACAAGAAACACTTTCGTGGCAGATTTGGAATAATCAACAACGTACACTACATATTAGATTTATATGATACTTCACAATAATTGATATGAAAACAACAAAATAATTATATAAAACAGAGAATAGTCTAATGTAATACATCAATCAACAGACTGAAATCTTAAGATGTCACCGTAGATGTCTATATTGCTAAACTAACAATTTCAGTAAACATTCACTATTTAATTTCTTATGAATTGCTTATAAACTACAATGATCACATCTCTTTTCCCTTTCATTTATCATTAGTGTTTTGTTTATTCCATTATAAATTCATTGGTTTTATTGCTTACTTTATATTCAACTATTGTTCTACTTCATTTCATGTTAAAGAAACAATTTAATTTTTTATAAAGAAAATAATTTCTTGTTTTTTGGTATAAAATTAACGGAAGTAAGAATGTTAATCAATAATTTATTGATCCAAATTATATTTTTCTTTCTTTTATGTTGTTTTTTCTTCTTTTTTTTGTTTCCAATTAAATTCTATTATTTTTTTAGAAATTTGACAATATTTTGCTAATAAATTTAATATTTATTTTGCATTTAACATGGTTTACTTTAATAATTATATAAGTAGTAATAGAGTCAATTATGTTCATTGTTTTATTATTATTTCGAATGGGAACTCATAAATATAAAAAAGATGGACGGTGGGGGGGGGGCAGTGAACGATTGTCTTTCATAAATTTTTTCTTTAGATTCTATATTTACAGTTAGATAATGTCGTAGAGTGGGTAAGTAGGCAAGCATTGTTAATGACTGTATCATAGTTGTGCATTGAAATTTGTTAACTCTATGTTGATCTGATCTTCAAATACTAAAACTGACTAAAGACAAATAAACTGACTATGTTCAAGTATCCTTATTCATGTAAAAGACCGTGGTTATCAAGGAGTTTAACAATGTTTACTACATTTAGTTAATTATTGTAACAATTCTAAGATTGTTGGAGCATTTTTAATCATATGCAAAGTTTCAAATAATTTCCCTAAAGTTGTTAGAACAGGCCTTTCCTATATAGGAGGAAGCATTAGGCATCGACCCGAAAAAACTGAACATATGTTTGTTAATTGTGATCTACAATATGGTCTTATCCCTATGAGTATCTTCGTTATTTCCCTCCTTTTATTTTGATTCTTTTTTTTATTTTCATTTCCTTCCTTTCTTCAACATATTCATACTCGTATTAGTAAATAATGTCAACTTTTTTCCTTTTCACGAACCTACAATAATTATAGATCAGATTGACAGGTAATTTGCTAATTATAGAGCATAGGCCACAGACCAGCATTCTCCAGCCAACCCTGTCCCTTACAGTTCTTTCCAAGTCTTCATGTAACAACCTAAACCAATGATACTGCAGTTGATTAATTACAGCATCCTTAATTTACAAATAAGTTCGGTAATTTTAAATTAGTGAGTTGATATGAAGATTTCTCCGAATCCAGCTGACACGCAAACACATTGAAGAAATTACTTTCAAACCGTAGATATTTATCAAAAAACACTAGTAAATTAGTCATTTTACTGGTATATTCATTGTTTTTCAAGATTTAGTTGATAAGGGAATAAAACTGAATAAAATTATTATATTGCAATCGAAAATTCCTAACTCCAAAGTAGCTAAGGATGTAAATCAACTGTATAGTAAAAGCTTAGGATTGTTTGTCATTAACAGAATGACCTAAATATTTCTATTGAAACAATGAATGTAATGAACAACTTGGACTCAGTTAAGTGAATTGTTTTCTTTACTAGGTCTACGCTACTAGAAGGGCAAATTATATGTTACTCGCTATACAATTATTTTGATGCTAGAGGTGCTGTGCAGGCGGATTTATAACAGTTATTATTTTGCTAAAGCTTATTATTAGTCTGTAATAACATGCTTTTATTGAATACTATCAATATTATTTCAATGCGCCACTAATTTCATTGTACTTATTATATTTCTGTTTGCACTCTTGCCACTTGTTATTCTATACTCTAGTGGAACCATGTCAACGTCTGTACAGTAGTCCTCATCATTAATGTCATTCCATTCACTAGAACTGCGTATCAAGACTTATTTCCAGTTGTAAAGTTAACGAATGGAGGAGGTCTGCGTTAAGTTGTCACCTACTGCTAAATTTTCTGCTGTTGTTTTCTTCTTTTCACAGTTCTGATTTTATTAGTTATTAAAATAAACGTTTAGTATATTGTGGTGGTCAAAGTGATAAGCCATCTTCTGATTCGAGTCCTGCTATTGTTCCAAGTAAATTGTATTCACATAATGTTTAGATATCTTTAATAAATTGATTAACTTTAATTAAAATATTCATTTTTATTTTGCAATCAATTATGTACATATAATACTCTAGTATTCCCTACTGTTACCATAGTGATAACCCATTAATAAGGCATTGCAAATATACATCTATACACCAAGTAACTAGTATAATTTATACAACAGTTATTAGTAACATAACGACATATTTTCTTTTGAATTTAAAATTATTACACCAACTGTGTAATCTGTTAATTTAAGTGACTTCCATCAGATAGTCCGATAGTGGTGACTAGAATTAATATTTTGATATGCATCACTCTTCATGCAATTCAATTATAATTAATAGAAGTGTTCATCATGAACTCTGGATATCTTTGATTTGATCTTTGACGAAAACATGAGTGACCAGTGGTGAAGTGTTGAATACTAAAATTAAACAACTATTCCGAATTTTTCAGTTTTAATTGAAGTGACATACATTCAAAATGAAACAATTTTATTGTAATTTAAACAAGTTGAAGTGCATTATTAAAATCTACACTTCGAAGTTACGTAACAACTTTATCATCAAATAAATCAGTGATGCAAACTATTATTTAGCAGTTTTATTGTGATAGGTTTCAGTTAATACAAGTTATTCACAAACGAGTTACTACTCAAATACAAATCAAGTAACTGAGTATAACGCATAATTTGTATCCAACTAGGTCATTACATAAGTAATACAATTTAGAATAACATTTTCAAGCCAGATTTCGTTTATAATTTAAAAAGAGCTGAAAAAAAAGACAAATACAGTGACAAAAAGAAACTGAGAACGAGAATTATGTACAGTGAAATATATATACAACGTAACCATTCATCTGTATCAAACACTTAAATGAATAGAAGGTGAATTTTTTATCCAACAAAAAGAGGAATGCATAAAATGTTTATGACAAGCCATTATATAGGCATAAAATAAATTAACATTGAACGAAAAAAAATTAACTTAGGTCATTTTAGGTTGGTATGAGAAGTATAATGGAGGTGGAGGGGGGGGGAATAATAGTGATTATTTGAAAAATGAGATTGTAATAACATTTGACTAAGTAGTGATATAATGAATTTCAATCTGTCCGACTAATTTAAACCACACAGTTGTAATCCACTGTCTATGGTAAACTGTAAATTGAGTTAGCATAAAAGTATCCTTGCAGAATCTTACTTACTTACTTATGCCCATTACTCCTCACTGAGGAGCATAGGCCGCTCACCAGGTTTCACCATTTAACTATGTCCTCAGCAATCCTTTCCTGCTGTTTCCAGTTGCTGTTCATTCTTTAAATGTCTGCTTCCAATTCGCGACGCAGCGTGTTATTTGGCCTTCCACTTTCCCGTTTCTCAACAGGATTCCATGTTAATGCTTGTCTCGTGATGCAGTCTGATGGTTTGTGTAATGTATGTCCTATCCATTTCCAACGTCGTTTCCTAATTTCCTCTTCGGCTGGAAGTTGGTTTGTCCTCTCCCATAGTAAGCTGTTGCTGATGGTTTCCGGCCAACGGACATTCAGTATTTTGTGTAGGCAGTTGTTTATAAATACTTGTACCCGTCTGATGATGTTTGCAGTAATTCTCCAAGTTTCAGCTCCATACAGTAGGACTGTCTTCACGTTCGAATTGAAGAGTCTGACTTTGAGGTTAGTTGATATTTGTTTTGAGTCCCATATGTTCTTCAACTGTAGGAATGCTGCCCTGGCTTTGCCAATCCTTGTATTTACATCTGCATCGGACCCTCCTTGTTCATCGATGATGCTCCCCAGATATGTGAAAGTATCCACTTCTTCCAGAGTTTCTCCATCAAGTTGAATTGGGTTGGTGCTCCCTGTGTTGTGTTTAAGAATCTTGCTCTTTCCATTATGTATGTTCAAGCCTACTGATGCTGAAGTTGCTGCTACACTGGTTGTCTTTGCTTGCATCTGTTAGTGTGCATGTGCTAAGACAGCTGGATAATCCGCAAAGTCCGAATCAGCCAGTTGCATCCTACTTGTCCATTGAATCCCGAACATTCCCTCAAATGTGGAGGTCTTCATGATCCAGTCAATCACTAGGAGGAAGAGAAAAGGTGGGAGCAGGTAACCTTGTCTGACTCCAGTCCTCACTGAAAATGCATTTGTCAGTTGTCCTCCATGCACAATTTTGCACTGTGTTCGGATGATGCTGACGAGTTTCTCTGGTACGCCGTAGTGTCGAGGAAGTTTCCATAGTGTTCTCCTATCTACACTGTCAAACGCCTTCTCATAATCAATGAATTTGATGTACAGTGACGAGTTCCATTCAATTGATTGTTCAACGATGATCCGTAGTGTTGCAATTTAGTTTGTGCACGACCAATCATTAAGGAAACCAGCTTGTTGATCTCGAAGTTGAACCTCCACTGAATCTTTCATTCTGTTCAACAATACTCTGTTAGAGACTTTCCCTGGTATCGACAGTAATGGCGTGATCCCTCTGTAGTTGTCACATTTGCTCAAATCTCCTTTCTTTGGTATCTTGATAAGATGTCGTTCTTTGCAGTCTGCCGGCACTTGTTCTTTCTCCCAGATCTTTTTGAATAAAACGTGGAGAATCCTTGCTGTTACATCTATGTCTGACTTGAGTGCTTCAGCTGGTACATTGTCCGGTCCTGCTGCTTTCCAACTATTGATTTGTCTGATGGCCATCTTGATTTCTTCCATCGTTGGTGGAGTGACATCTACCGGGAGATCTGTAGGTGCTGCTTCAAAGTTCAGTGGGTGGGTTCAGTGGAGCTGGTCTATTTGGAAGTTCCTCAAAGTGTTCTACCCACCTATTCTTTTGTTCTTCAATCTCAGTGAGTGTCTTGCCTTCTTTGTTCTTGACCGGTCGCTCTGGTTTACCATGTTTATCTGCCAGTTTCTTCGTTGTGTCGTATAGCTGTTTCATATTTCCTTCTCTTGCAGCCTTCTCCGCTGTCGTTGCAAGTCCTTCGATGTATTTCCGTTTGTCGGATCTAATGCTCTTCTCTACCTGTTTTTTGTTTCTGAGTATTCAGCTTGAGCCTTTATTTTCCATGCTCTTGTTCGGCTGTTGTTGATTTCCCTCTTCTTGTTCCTCCTTTATTGAAATTTGCTCAATGTCTCAGTGTAGATCCATTACTTATAATGGTGCTTCTTGCTGCCTACTATGCAGAATCTAAAACTTATAAATCAGAATGTTCAAAGACTTCTATAAGTAAAAAAAACTGTCAAAAGACAATTTCAAAATCTGAATGATTTTTAATATAATTTGAACTACTTTTAACAAAGAAGTATGATCAAAGATTTAACATGTTCAACAATGTTGGTAGTTCTTTGAAGTATACATCTAAAACATGAGTTGAAACACATCTATAACTATATATGAATCAAACGATTTTCAACCAATTATCCATAGACTACGGGTGTTATTTCTGGTATTAGAATTCAATGATTAGTGATATTTTTTGTTTATTTAATTAACGTTAGATTGTACTTTGACAAGTACAATTATTATGTATTTTAGTATATTATTCTGTTTAAGGCTGATTTCTTTTATGCATTCACATAGTTTTGCATCTATCTGTTCTGAAGTTTGTAGATACTCGGATCTTCCTATCGATTTGATATGCACTGAAATTCATCAGTTTCTGTTGTCATATGTACATCCTGTGTAGATACCGTCTATACATAACTGTTACATAATTGAGGCTCTCTGGATTCAAAGATCTTATGGTGAATATGGTGACGTTTGACAAAAATTGGACTGAGTTCGTGTTTTAATGTAAAAATTAACACTAGGATATGGCTACATCCAGCTAACACTTTTGAAATAGGACGTAACGCGCGTCTTATATCACAATCCCCAGCCATAATCCAACTTAAGCTTTTCTGAAGTCTGTTTAAAGTTATAATAATCTACGTATAATTAACAACCATTAATTAAAAAAATACCTATATACAAGGATTCTTACATTTTTGATAAGATAGTAACTCTCAGTTCAGGTTCTGTCTTCTAATATTCCACGACTCAGAGATAGCATGTTTTGATAAGAAACATGCAGCAATAACTTCCCATCCCTACATAATGCCTCTGTTGTCGACTATTGAGCGCACTACAAGTTGATAAGTAGGATTTCATCAGCAATCTAAAAAGGTTGACAAACATCAAATTTGTCACTACAGTATAATCAACGAATGCATACATTGAAGTACTACAAACGACCAGTCTTGATCAAGAGAGCTCAGTGGTCACACTCATAAACTGTGAAACTGGATGATATACAATAGAAGTATGTGTATCCTAAAAGATTGTAGTTACACCTTATTGACCAGTGCTAAATAGCACAAAACCTACGTTCAGAGTTTCCTATCGACTAGTTTTAAAACAACAATAACTCATATATATGTAGACTATATTGCTAAGCAAATGAAATTATCATAGTCTTAATATAGTCCAGAGTTTTATACGAAGTATTTAAGTAAAAAATGAAGAAACGTTACATAAAGGGTTTATAACCCTCAATCTAATGCAGATAAGTATGCAATACACTTGTCACTAAGTGAATTGTTATATAGGGTAAAAATAAATCGGAAATTACAATCTAACAAGGCTACTCTTCATGCTATTAGAACCCTTAAAGCTAACTTACATCTGGTTAAGTATTCACTAACTATGATATTTGCATTATACATATTGTAAAATTTTCATAGACTTATTAAATACTATCATATGTGTGTTTCTTGCCTGAATTATTGTAATTTCATTATAATCCTACTATATCAACCAGAGTAAACAACTCCCTTAATTCAGTCTTTATTGTATTTTGTACATCGTGATCAGTGTATATAAAAGCTACTGATTTTATAATAAGTAATGTATCTGTACAATTGTAGTGAGTAGAAAATTTTAACTTTTTGACGTTTCGCGGTTTTGATTTAAGTTACTTCTTCAGTCTCGAGACGTCAGTAAATTAAGATTTTATATGCATTTGAATTGTATAAATATATTATTTATTATAAACTATCCTAATGAATGGCTAATTTGTTTCAGTTTATCAAGGCGTTATTTTAACTTAATAAATTACATAGATATAACTCTCATTCGCCTGTGTTTGTTTTTCCTATTCATACCTCTGAGGAAGGCTTTAATTACCAACTCAGTATACCAACCAATCATCATATTCAATTTTATTATGCTGTTGTCATAGCATGAGTCCTATTGACTAGCTTTACTCCAGGCAATTGAAATGTCATTCGAAGAAGTATTTGATATACATAAATAAAAAAATTATGTTAATCTCAGTTTTAATAAGTATATTCATAGGATATAAATATTTCAGTATAAGATCACGTTAACGACAATTATAAAGGGTAAAGTAATTCACTTTCCAAATATAACTATGAAGTTAAATACAATTCTGTTTGTAAATAAGAGGAATGCATTCATTTTTCAAAATGGAGGAAATATTATCAAGATTTTTCAAATCAATAATACACTGATTTAGAATTCTTTTGGTATTATTTTAAGCGCCTTAACTGTCATACGCATAAATCAGCATAGATTTTTCGTCTAATAAATTGGATATAATTGAAATTTCACTACAAAAGATAATAGGCATATTAGAAATACACTTATTCTTTATTTGTTAACCTGTCTCCTACCAACCAACCCCCCCCCCCCACCTACCCACTTACCTTCATTTTACTCAGTTCTCTTTGTAGCTTGTAACTAACTGTTGCTAACGGTTGACGACTAGTTCTTATTTTCTCTTCTATTTTTTTAATCATATTACTGGAGCCATTTTTCAATGAAGTATTCAAATATGAGAATAACACAAAAGTAATAAAAATTCCTTCTTTTCTAAAAAAGTAACAAAAAAGCGTTTCTTTAGTCATCTGTATATAATTCACTGTTATTTTCTTTTGTATATAGAAAAGTTTACATTTCAGCTTTTATAAATTGTTCTGTTCATAAACCAGTTAACATGATGCCGATCTTACTCTTTTTTAAGGGATCACTATTGTTTTGAACTTTCAGTAGAATAATATTATGTATGTGTATACATTACCTAATGCCTAGTGACACGTTATTTAATAGAATAAAACATTTCAACAAGGTTCGAACAATGGAAAACACTGATTAATGTGAAGTTAAAAGATAGGGATTTGTAAAGAAGATTGAATTATTAAGGGCATATGTATATATGTATCAGCTAATTTAGTTTTGATACAGTCACACACCAATAACATTGAATGAGATTATGCAAATGGATCATGAATTGACTGAAGTAAGAAATATCATTGGCTAGATACCAACCTGTTCAAAGGTTAATCGCTCGCCACAATACCTGATGGTCTAGAACATGATTTAGTTGTGCTTGCACATTGTTGAAACGTTCCATACAAGGATAATATAGGTGTCCAATGGTCCCTGATTATTAATATTTTGCTAAGTCAAATCAATTGGTGTTATGCAATTCAAATTCAGCAGGATTCATGACAACACCCAATTACAATTAGTTTTATCTTCAAATCATTTAGAGAAATAAAGATTTTTTGTTAAAATACTATACAATAACCATCTATTAGTTTTTTCATTCGATATATTGATTACAAAAGTTCATTACTCCGCATTCTCATTCAATCTTTTGAGTCCAATGTCAAATTAGAGAATAAAATGTAGACAATAAATCGTTACGTAATCATGTTATCATGTTATATTGCCTGAGCTAAATGTTTGAATAATAAAGATTTCATTGTTTTTCTGAAAAAACATTATCAGTGAATATTTCATTTAGAAATGAACACGATAAATTTCAAAACGATTTTCTTCATCTACGATTATCGGATTGTGATTGTTACAGGCTAGCGTTATTTTTATTTTGATCCATTTCTTACGCAATAATATAAGTAGGTTCACCTGATCTACTTACCACGTCGTTAGCTAAGCCATTCGCCAACTTTACGTTTTTTCAACGATGCGAAGCATTACAATGGTTAAGCGTTCGCCGTGTGACTTAAAGATAGAAGGTCTAGTTGTATGATGGAATTAAGGGTGCGGATTGTCGTAAAGTTGCATACCAAAATGAAACAGCTGTCAGTGCTTTCTGGTTCTCAGAGGTATCCAATCGAGATCAATCTGTTTCAAACACAATCAACCAAACATAATATCTACCTCACCATAATTCAAGTAGAAATAATAGGTAAGCTATATGTTCGTTGTAAATGTATGTCGTACAACTCCTGGTATAAATTGAGTATTAGATGAGAAGGTAGAGTGAGTAATAAATTAACATGAGCAAATTCATTAATGATGGTACTTGATTCAAATAGAGTTATGTTGTAAAAATGACTACAGTTGGACAATAAAATATTGTTCTTAAGGAGCTTCTCTTTACACTTCTGACACTATTGCTAGTTTTAAATTTGAATATAAAAGTAAACACTAATATAATATGATGTTGATGTAAAGAAAATAAAATATTTAGTCACATATGTGCAACACAAACTTGGCACCTATTTGCATTCATTCGAGTTAACACATTCAGTAAGGTAGACACTAAAGTAGTAGAAACAGTAATAACGTCAGTGTTAGTAAAATTAGCTTGAACATAAACAGCACAACGTAAGAAACAGGAAATAATCCAAGCAAAGGTTCAAAATAATTTTAGGCTCGGGATTTTGGGAAGATAAATAATTAATGCATTTGTGTTCTTGGAAACTGGTAATACATGTCCCAGCTATCCTAGTCGATGAAGTTTCATAACTGTATTGACTAGTTTGCCATCTTTCCTTAGTATTCTGCATCTGACCTTATCATTACTGACCAAGTGGTCCCAGCAACCTCAAAAGATGTTTCGATGACACCTATCACCAAACACCAATAATCTACGAATTTACTCCACGCCCATAAGGAATAGCAATGCTCAAAACGCTAAGCATTATAGTCGCCTTTTTTTTTCAGATTCACATCTTGCCTGCGCTTTAGGTGACGCATAATGACAAAATGCTAAATGTGCCATTGTGTTCAGTGATAAGATTTTATCAGACACCGATCAAACGCATATGATCAGACTTCCAGGATAAATGCTATGGTTGAAACTCTTAGTTATCTTACTCCTTTTCTTTGATTCAAAAACTTACACAGACCAGTCTTGAAGTAACAATTTGTACATAGTCACGGTCAAATGCATCCAGAACAGGTTTCCGAAATGATATTAAAATACGAAATGAAGCGTTAATCAGATGATTATAGAATGATGAAAAAGTAAATTGTGTAAATATGTGTTTGAGTTAACTCTAATAAAGAATACAAAGTTCGTCAAACTATAAATCTAGACGGCTTCAAAGTAGAAGCTACTTTAATTAACAAGTGTACTCATTAATGTGACATTATCATTTCTTAATGAATTTCTTTCAGTATAAATTTTTACATTTCATAATTATTACCTAGTTTATATTATCACTGCCATCATGAATTTACTCGGATCTAAATGAATTATAGCTGACATAATACACGGAGATACAACATGTCAATGCAGACAATTATCATTCATTTACAATTCTTAATGTTGACGCATTGTTTATACATTTAAATTCATAGTTATTTTATCCTTGTTGAATTGTATTATAATGAAAAAATTCCCATTTAGGCATTAAGGAAAAACGAGAGGAGCGAAGAAACTACTTTTCAACTAGTTACCCATCAAACCTTTACACTAATATATATATATATTTATATACGTATTACTTACCTAATTATGCCTGTTACTCCTCACTGAGGAGCATAGGCCGCTCACCAGGATTCTTCATTTAACTATGTCCTCAGCAATCCTTTCCAATCGTTTCCAGTTGCTGCTCATCATTTAATATCTGCTTCCAATTCTCGATGCAGTGTGTTCTTTAGCTTTCCTCTTTCCCGTTTCTCAACAGGGTTCCATGTTAATGCTTGTCTCGTGGTGCAGTCTGATGGTTTGTGTAATGTATGTCCTATCCATTTCCAACGTCTTTTCCTAATTTTCTCTTCGGTTGGAAGTTGGTTCGTCCTCTCCCATAGTAGGCTGTTGCTGATGGTTTCCGGCCAACGGACATTCAGTATCTTGTGTAGGCAGTTGTTTATAAATACTTGTATCCGTCTGATGATGTTTGTAGTAATTCTCCAAGTTTCAGCTCCATACAGTAGGACTGTCTTCACGTTCGAATTGAAGAGTCTGACTATGAATACAACAAAATAACCTATCCATATTCCAATTGATATATAACATTAAGCTTTTTTAAGGTGAAAAAAACAATAGAATATTTCAATAATGTAATCTCTAGTCCTCACTGGGAATGCATTTGTCAGTTGTCCTCCATGCACAATTTTGCAGTGTTCCATCGTAAGAGTTCCGGATGATGCTGACGAGATTCTCTGGCACGCCGTAGTGTCGAAGAAGTTTTCATAGTGTTCTCCTATCTACACTATCAAACGCCTTCTCATAATCAATGGAGTTGATGTACAGTGACGAGTTCCATTCAATTGATTATTCAACGATGAACCGTAGTGTTGCCATTTGGTCTGTGCACGACCAATCCTTACGAAAACCAGCTTGTTGATCTCGAAGTTGAGCCTCCACTGAATCTTTCATTCTGTTCAACAATACTCTGTTAAAGACTTTTCCTGGTATTGGCAGTAATGGCGTGATCCCTCTGTAGTTGTCACATTTCCTCGAATCTCGTTTCTTTGGTATCTTGATAAGATGTCGTTCTTTTCAGTCTGCTGGCACTTGTTCTTTCTCCCAGATCTTTTTGAATAAAACGTGGAGTATCCTTGCTGTTAGGTCGATATCTGACTTGAGTGCTTCAGCTGGTATATTGTCCGGTCCTGCTGCTTTCTCACTTTTGACTTGTCTGATGGCCATCTTGATTTCTTCCATCGTTGGTGTATATACGTATATATACATATATATACATATACATGTATATATTTACAATAGGTTTGAATTCATTACCAAATAATTGGTAGTGTGTTACATAATAATTTCACAGGTTCAAAGGTGTTTATGTCTTCTGCATATAGTGGAACCCCTCGGTATCCACATTCTCATACTGGACCTGCGTGTACGTAAAAAGTTTGTACAGAGTCTTTTCTTGTCTTCACCATCATAATAGCCAATGCTTAGATGGTTTACATATAATTTATTACATTCGATTCTCCCATTATTGTTATTATCACATAATACAATTACTCTCATAACTACAAACAAATTTGTCACGTTTTAAGTGAAATATATCTCTTAAGTAACTAACTTCGTCATCAGATTTCTTATAATTACTTTACAGGTTTCTTCTCAATAGATATTATGTAATCAACAGTATGCCAACCTATTTACTTATCATTTGCACACTTTAAATATCTTAAGTACCTTAATCACACAAGAACAAAACAACAGTCCAGTGATCATTGGTTTTCAATGGTACCTTATCAACATCATTCTGTGACATATTCAATCAACTAAATAACTAATCTTCGCAAAAACAGCCGTCTAAATTGAATTATTGCATATACACATATATAGGTATATATATACATATGTGTATATATTTATATGTATATATATACATATATACATATATATATCAGTGTAGAAATTTAATGGAAACTAATTGAGAAGAAGTTTCTTCACTCTTTTTGTTCTTTCTTAATATTTTTATAGATTATTAATAGAAAATAGACTCTGATATCTTTAGAATGAAAGGAAAATCTGAAATTCAATTGTATCTGTTTTATTATAAACTTTAATGCAAAAACCTAACATGAATGCACTGACAATAGGTAGGTATTCATATATTATATTTATATGTATATATATATATATGTATATGTATATATATACATATATATGTATATATATATGATAGGTATTCATGAGCTGAGTGTAGAAATTATCAAATAAATTCTATGTTAACTATTTATACGGTAATGTTGAACAGGAAATAGAATCAGTCAAGTCAATGTAGAACAAGAATTCATGATCTATGCATTCCAGATGATGTTATAATATTTTCATGAAAAGGAAATCAAATCTTTTTATTTTATCAACTTTTCAATAAGTGAAATGATTATAAGTTCAAAATGTTGTAGAGAATGTTGTTGAATACGAATTCATTATCACAGATTGATCTGAATTATACAAACATTGTAGACGGAGATTAACTTAATAGTAATTTCGTCGTAGTCTACGACTCTTCAAAAGTGATTATCCACTATTTCACTCGAATTAAAGCATAACGCATGCATATTTCATAGCAGATGGATCAGCATTCAGTGGCTGATATTTATGAATTCAGTCATCTCGCTCTATACATAAACTTGATATCATCACTTGTAGTAGGTGTATAACTACCTCACATTCGAAATAATATAGCTTCATTAGTCACATCTTCTCGATGGAACTACTGAAATTACCTACTGAAGTAAATCATTAGTGAGGTGGAAACGATTGTAGTTGGGTTCAATAGAGGTTGTTAATTCTATTATTGCTGATGCCCAATCATCATATCGTAAATAAATTCAGGCATCAGCTTAAAAAGCAATATATAGAAGTCCACTTTACCTATAGTAATCAGCTCAGCAGTGACTAATAACGAATGTTCCTGAAGTATTAATAAGAAGTTATTACTGACTGAGTTCTAGTATGCCGGAGTAAAGTAGTATTCACAAGTGGTTTTGATTGTTGATTTATCTCACGAATTCATTGAACTTGGGTTCTGCAAATTGGATGTCGTTTAGGTTGTTCGTACTAATAGTTAAAAGTTAACCTCGAGACATGAAGCTCGCTTGTGCTCGATTCTCAAAAGTCTTTACTAGGATGGAACATCGGTTCAGTGTACAGCAGTTTATAATGGTACATAAGCATGATTAATGTATGATGAGTTAAAAAAGCAAATATCATAAGCTATTAAAATTATTCTCTATTGTTTCTAATTTTAACACATAGGAACATTAACAGATGTGATAGTCCGTGTTTGGCTTTCTCTTCCTTTGAATGAAAGAATACATTATCAATCTTAACTGCAAAGATTAAGAGAATTTAAGTGAAACCATTTTAAACTTCCAGTCTCCGATGCACCATTAATTATTCACATTTCAAATAAAACAAAACAATTTATATATAAAGTAGATCAGAAATCCTTCCCTTGCAACACTAAATCTAGTAGACTGAACAGTCAATTAACTCTCTATTAAACGGTTTCTAATATATTATGTTTTTTCCTAGTTTGGGGTCCCACGGGAGTGTGCACTCTTGATCTCATCATGGGAATCATTTCTTACTGTGGTAACATTTCACTCAATCTTCCTTTTGTTTTTAAAACACACTACTTATTACATCATTTTTCATTTTTTTTCTTGCTTTTCGATTTCATCATTTTAATTCCTGTAATTTCGCAATTGTGTTGTATTTCACTGACTAATCACAACTCAGGTTATTGTTAATTCCTTGTAATTCACTTGGCTTCATTATTCAACTTGGTATTTAATTAATTCTTTAACTGTATTGCCTTTCAATGTTCTAGAATCTTCACATACACATTATATTTATCTGTATCACATTTTCAGCTACATTAACTTGAATCTTTATTCCATCATCATTCAATTAACTGATATTCGACTGATTTCATTGATGGTGCATGTTAATTTCTATGCATAATTCTGATAGTAAAATAACGTAGGCTGTATACAACTGATGAGAACTAAATGAAATACAATGAATTCATCTTATTCTGCTCAATTCTTTGTTATTACTCTCTATAAAGTATAGTAATTATATATAATAAAGCGATCTATTTAAAATAGATAGACATTTCCTATAAATCACATGTTCAGTGAGATATAGAAATCTCTATAGATACGAGTACTTAAAAGATGTAGTGGCGGAGAGGCGGGGAGGGTGGTGGTAGTTAACAAATAAAATCAAGTTTATTAATGTAACTAACATGTAACGTAGGGAAAACTTAATCAACTGATTGATCAAATTCGTATGTTCATAGCATAATTTTAATTAAGTTGTATGTAAGTTCTTGAAAGTATGTTCCAGTTGACTTGATAATCAAACATCTATTTTTATTGAGTACACCAGTGTATGAAAGACATCGATTGGTAGTTATTTTTGTCATTAGTCCTATCATTTGTCCAAGATCTAATGTATTTGGCATGCATAGGTAAACATGATAAAGCCTATCATTTATCAGATTTTACAAAACTAATACGTGAGGCAACAGTGATAAAAGTAATTCCGGTTTGTCTTTAACTAATGCTATTCTAAGATCTGTTCATTTTTCTGTAGAACCCTTTATTGTTCCACTTAAATGCTTCGTCAATAAAAAACGTCAGTTGAATAATATACGCTGAAATAACAACAGACTATATCCACTCGTATTTCTTTCGTCTACATTTCCCTATTATGATACTGTTAATTAATCTTCTGGTCATAAGTAAGTTTACCAATGAGAGGATGGATTAATTCGAAATCATTACCCACAAGTAAAACTGTCAATTCCTAAAAGGTGATTAAACAAAAATATAACATTCAACTTGTATAGCTTTAAATTACAACTAATTTATTTATTTTCATTCAGTAATGGTCAATAAAAAGGGATTGTTACAGCTTTTCATGGGAACTATTGCCAACTTTTCAATAATTTTTAAATAAATCAGTCAAACGTTTCTTTACTAACCAAACTATTCATTACACAAGGAACACAAATTAAATAAATGATGTGTATATATATATATGCATATTTAATGTTACATAGCTTACTATCCCAATACTATTCACTTACTCTTTCTATATCTTGACCTACTTTACAACTTGTCATGTTTGACTGAATTCAGTTAGTTAGAAACGTAAGAAAAGTATTTTGGAGAGTGGAAAATGAAAGTTGTTATTCTTTTCTCTTTCTATTTCAACTTATTTTCAATGGACTTTTTTCTCATTTTTATTACATTTGTCATCTGATAGAAAAACAAGCGTTATAACAAAGTAAATAAGTTACACTAGTGTTACTATGGTAACGATAAGTGTGCATATGAAAAGCAAATAATTATTGGTTGATTGATTTATTATATAGCTTCATATAACTTGCATTTAATCCAATCTATCTAACGCATTTCTTTATGGATTGATTTATTCATTTACACTGAATAGTACTAGTAAAGGTGAACATCAACATTGGGATGCAGGTATATCCTGCTGATAAGTCCCAAATAGGACGAAATGCGCGTCCTAGATTCCACTTGCCAGTCACAATCCAACTTATAAAATATTTATAGATAATTCGCTATATCGAGGCAATCCGCTCAGGATGCACATACGGCAACAGAAACTGAGCAGCTTCAGTCTATAATAAATCAACGGGAATATACAAGTTCATCCTAATACTCTTGGTAGAATATTTGCAAAAGCTTACTAAAACTGCAGTTAAATATATTAAAATTATGAGTAGGTAATTTAAAGACTATTGTTGGATTTTCTATCACTAAATGATATAGGTTAGATAATCAGTTAAAACCAGAACACATTAGATAACAGTTGCACCTTAATACAAGACTTCACAGTATTCAACACTCATATCCCTACTTAGGATAAATCTCAGGACCATATGGTTTCAAGGCGAAATAACTCAGTACTATCTTGCTAAGTTTTCAGCAGCTGTCTGACCCAGGTCATATAATAATATCAAATACAAATGTAATAAATGTAAGTAAAGTTGACAAGTGATATAAGATTAAATATGCTAATTTAAAACCTAAGCTGACATAAGGTGAATATGATTCACAAAGTATTAGAGTTCGGATTGTTCTTTTTAAACTGACTGAATTAGAAATATCAACCGAGTTTTCTAAAGGTACGGCAATTTTTTGTAAAGCCTGAAGGTCCTATCCGCGATTCCCTAGTGTGTAGTCATTGAACACTACAGATGAGTCCCATACTAGGACGAGAGAGCTGCACACATCTTTTTGGTTCTCAGGCATAGTCTGAATCAGACCATTTCGTAGCATAGAACTGAAAGTAACTTTAGTTTAATGTTACATAGCTTACTATCCCAATACTATTCACTTACTCTTTCTATATCTTGACCTACTTTACAACTTGTCATGTTTGACTGAATTCAGTTAGTTAGAAACGTAAGAAAAGTATTTTGGAGAGTGGAAAATGAAAGTTGTTATTCTTTTCTCTTTCTATTTCAACTTATTTTCAATGGACTTTTTTCTCATTTTTATTACATTTGTCATCTGATAGAAAAACAAGCGTTATAACAAAGTAAATAAGTTACACTAGTGTTACTATGGTAACGATAAGTGTGCATATGAAAAGCAAATAATTATTGGTTGATTGATTTATTATATAGCTTCATATAACTTGCATTTAATCCAATCTATCTAACGCATTTCTTTATGGATTGATTTATTCATTTACACTGAATAGTACTAGTAAAGGTGAACATCAACATTGGGATGCAGGTATATCCTGCTGATAAGTCCCAAATAGGACGAAATGCGCGTCCTAGATTCCACTTGCCAGTCACAATCCAACTTATAAAATATTTATAGATAATTCGCTATATCGAGGCAATCCGCTCAGGATGCACATACGGCAACAGAAACTGAGCAGCTTCAGTCTATAATAAATCAACGGGAATATACAAGTTCATCCTAATACTCTTGGTAGAATATTTGCAAAAGCTTACTAAAACTGCAGTTAAATATATTAAAATTATGAGTAGGTAATTTAAAGACTATTGTTGGATTTTCTATCACTAAATGATATAGGTTAGATAATCAGTTAAAACCAGAACACATTAGATAACAGTTGCACCTTAATACAAGACTTCACAGTATTCAACACTCATATCCCTACTTAGGATAAATCTCAGGACCATATGGTTTCAAGGCGAAATAACTCAGTACTCATCCCTACTTAGGATAATCTCAGGACCATATGGTTTCAAGGCGAAATAACTCAGTACTATCTTGCTAAGTTTTCAGCAGCTGTCTGACCCAGGTCATATAATAATATCAAATACAAATGTAATAAATGTAAGTAAAGTTGACAAGTGATATAAGATTAAATATGCTAATTTAAAACCTAAGCTGACATAAGGTGAATATGATTCACAAAGTATTAGAGTTCGGATTGTTCTTTTTAAACTGACTGAATTAGAAATATCAACCGAGTTTTCTAAAGGTACGGCAATTTTTTGTAAAGCCTGAAGGTCCTATCCGCGATTCCCTAGTGTGTAGTCATTGAACACTACAGATGAGTCCCATACTAGGACGAGAGAGCTGCACACATCTTTTTGGTTCTCAGGCATAGTCTGAATCAGACCATTTCGTAGCATAGAACTGAAAGTAACTTTAGTTTAATGTTACGTATAGAATTATATTATTTCAATTCTTAGTCAACAACTGATTTAAGTGAAGATACTTACAATTACTACTAAGTTCTTACGTGCCTTTGTTGTGCAAGTAAAATTTTGCTGGAATCTTTTTAAAAAGATTGACTACTGCTAACACTTTAATTTATTCTAAGTAAGTTGAAATCTCGAGCAGTGACTTTTTGTATTACACTTTGAAGTAAGAGTATACATGAAACAATAATAATAAGATTGTTAGAAGTAGTCGGGGTACATGTGGCTTTGTATATCAATCCCCAAAGAAGTCTGTAACTTGAACCATTAATCGAGACTAAAACGATCCTCTTGTAATACTGAGATAACAATCATAAACTTTGTTAATCGAAAAGTAGTAGCAGTTTACAGCGTTTGTACTTTGTCTCACAGATTTATAGAATGCAGGTTTGGACGTTAAATTCTAAATAATTCGCTAAGGAACAACGACTTGATTTAGAGATAAGTACAAAAACTAGATTTCTAGTAAGGCTATTGTTCTTAAAGTTAGAACATTATTTAGGAACAAGTCCTCACTAATAAGCAGAGATTACGGAAAAGATATTTAAGCCTATGGAAACAAACAAATAAGCATTTCAGTGGTGAATAGTTGTCGGTTAGGAACGGGAGTCTAAGCGTTTGAGCTGTAGCCTCTAAAGCTGCCGTTCAATAGTGACCTTGAATTCCTATACTTTAAAAGATTATCATGAGATTCAGAGGTATTTTGATGTTCAAAGTATTCCAATCCATAGTTAGAGGTGACACAAGAACCCATTCCGGTATTTTGAGAAGAATAATAAATGACGAGACAGCCATTAATGAGCATGGTTGGTATTTTTGTGAATAAGGCTTAAATCTTTAGTCATACCTGAACAGGATAATTATGGCTTTAGATTACGTGTACACACTTATAAACATTTTAGTATTCCTTTCACATTTACTTACATAACCGTTACAAAATGCTTTATACATGAAAGTTACACGTCACATATTCTAATAGTTTAAAAAGTGAGGTTTTGACAGGTTGTTTGTTACATGTTGACACTGTCAAACTTTAATGCTTCTGAGCCAATTACTTACTTTTTATTAGGGTCTTATAAACGCCTTTGTGATTCTAGGGATCAAGTACAGAGATGAAATGGACTCCTATTAGTGAAATAGCTTTAAAATCGTTTTAAGCATTCGCATTTAAGCCTAGGAGTTTTAATATCTGATGTTTCTTCATATTTAAATTGTTTAACAAATTAAAAACAGCTTTACTGTATAATATGGAAGTGTACGTTTATTTCCCTTGTCTTCTGTAGAAAGACATGACAACAGGAATTCTAAGACGTAGACCTACATTAAATGCATAGTGTGGGATTGTGAATTTGTGTAGTTTGTGCCACACTACCAGTTTTCTGTGACAGCCCAGTATCAGTATCGGTGGGGAATCCTGTTGTGATACTGATAAATGTAGTTTGGTCACATACAACAGTGATATTGTGTGCAACAATGATTTTTATTTCAGGTTCTTGGTTTTTCATTTCTCTGAATAATAGTATTACCCCCAACTCCAAATTTAGTCATATGCTTGCTTAAAGCAGTGATTAACTGCTTGGAACTTTTAGTCTGATCAGTTTCTGATTAAAAGTTGAATTAAAAAGCTACGAAGCCAGCTACTTGTGGTGTAAAATGCCTAGCCAATTTCATTGGTGCTTTATCTGATATGTAAAAATTTCACATTTTGTCGGCAAAGTTTTTGTATGGTTACCTTAAAAGAGATTCAGTATATAGCAGTTTAAATATTACTGACATAAATCAATTCTGATAAATTAAAATTCCTGGAAAGTAATAATTCAAGGTGAGATGATGATTTGAGTTCTTGTTAAGCATCAGTTGTAACTGAACATTTTTAAGGCCAAACCAACGAGAAACGAGGGAAACGTTTCAAGATCATAGAGGACATCTGAAAGCTTTATGATAACGGTAGAGAGTGTTCCAGTTATAATTAGTGATAAAAATCTCGTTATTCGCTTGCAAACTAAAGAATTGTTATAAAAAAAGCATTAAATTGTGAATATGGAAAATAAATGACAGTTTTCAATACCCAAGGAATACGAGATGAATATTGCTTTCGTTGTACTGAATGCTGCGTAAAAAGTACATCAGAAGGGATTCCCTTTTAGCTCGTTTCAGACTAGAATTAGAACAAACCCTCGTTTTAATTACCGACCGGGTCGATGGGACTAAAGTAATGACGGCTGCCTCACTCGCAAATGTTTCCAAAAAGGCTGCATGAATATTGCCGTGAAATATGCTCCGATATATTAGTTTTCCACCAAATTCAATATGGAGGTCCAAAAATCGTCGAACTCGGCGAAGCATTAATTCGCAAACGAAAATATAATGGAGGAAAACAGGTAAAAGAAGGCTAGGTAAGTGGTTCATTTTTCCAACATTTGTAGCTATTTGGTATATGGGATAGTGGATTATTCAAAGGACATTGCGAAAGGATTCTTGACAGATCAGCTACTATCCTCTTTGTACTAGGTGATTACATTGAGAAATAATATATAATGACAATTGAAAACCCTATGAATCACTCCTAAACATGGGGTACGTACACATAGTCGTAGTGCTTAAGAAATACTTCGTTGACTCAACAACACGAGTTTATACCGATAATATCGAATCAATGTGGAGTCGAGTAATTTGTCACTTGTGACCGTACTTTGGATCGCAAGGAAGGATGCTATGGTGTCATTTAGACGAATAATTATATAAAACGTATTGTGTTATTGAGTCGAACAAATTTGAGAATAACTTACAACGGTTTTTTGATGATATAAAAATAATATATCCTGAATAACTTCTCAATTTCAATTACAAATAATTCATTAAAAGAAGTGGATTTCTCACTTCACTTTAGATCATGGTTAACTTACTTACTTACTGCCCGTTACTCCTCGCTGAGGAGCATAGGCCGCTCACCAGTGTTCTCCATTTAACTCTGTCCTGAGCAATCCTTTCCAGTTGTTTCCAGTTGCTGCTCATCCTTTTAATGTCTGCTTCCAATTCTCGACGCAGCGTGTTCTTTGGCCTTCCTCTTTTCCGTTTCCCAGCAGGATTCCATGTCAATGCTTGTCTTGTGATGCAGTCTGATGGTTTGCGTAGTGTATGTCCTATCCATTTCCACCGTCTTTTCCTAATTTCCTCTTCGGCTGGAAGTTGGTTTGTCCTCTCCCATAGTAAGCTGTTGCTGATGGTTTCCGGCCAACGGACATTCAGTATCTTGCGTAGGCAGTTGTTTATAAATACCTGTATCCGTCTGAGGATGTTTGCAGTAATTCTCCAGGTTTCAGCTCCATACAGCAGGACTGTCTTCACGTTCGAATTGAAGAGTCTGAATTTGAGGTTAGTTGATATTTGTTTTGAGTTCCAGATGTTTTTCAACTGCAGGAATGCTGCCCTTGCCTTTCCAACCCTTGTCTTTACATCTGCATTAGACCCTCCTTTTTCATCGATGATGCTCCCCAGATATGTGAAGGTATCCACCTCTTCCAGAGTTTCCCCATCAAGTTGAATTGGGTTGGTGCTCCCTGTGTTGTATTTGAGAATCTTGCTCTTACCCTTATGTATGTTCAACCCTACTGCTGCTGAAGTTGTTGCTACACTGATTGTCTTCGCTTGCATTTGTTGGTGTGTATGTGCTAAAAGAGCAAGATCATCTGCGAAGTCCAAATCATCGAGTTGCATCCTACTTGTCCATTGAATCCCGTACATTCCCTCAGATGTGGAGGTCTTCATGATCCAGTCGACCACTAGGAGGAAGAGAAAAGGTGACAGCAAGCAACCTTGTCTGACTCCGGTCCTCACTGAAAATGCAGTTGTCAGTTGTCCTCCATGCACAATTTTGCACTGTGTTCCGTCGTAAGAGTTCCGGATGATGTTGACGAGTTTCTCTGGTACACCGTAGTGTCGAAGAAGTTTCCATAGTGTTCTCCTATCTACACTATCAAACGCCTTCTCATAATCAATGAAGTTGATGTACAGGGGCGAGTTCCATTCAATTGATTGTTCAACGATGATCCGTAGTGTTGCGATTTGGTCTGTGCACGACCGATCCTTCCGAAAACCAGCTTGTTGATCTCGAAGTTGAGTCTCCACTGAATCTTTCATTCTGTTCAACAATACTCTGTTAAAGACTTTCCCTGGTATCGACAGTAGCGTGATCCCTCTGTAGTTGTCACATTTGCTCAAATCTCCTTTCTTTGGTATCTTGATAAGATAACCTTCTTTCCAGTCTGCCGGCACTTGTTCTTCTTCCCAGATCTTTTTGAATAAAACGTGGAGTATCCTTGCTGTTAGGTCGATATCTGACTTGAGTGCTTCAGCTGGTATATTGTCAGGTCCTGCTGCTTTCCCACTTTTGATTTGCCTGATGGCCATCTTGATTTCTTCCATCGTTGGTGGAGTGACATCTATCGGGAGATCTGTAGGTGCTGCTTCAATGTCCGGTGGGTTCGGTGGAGCTGGCCTATTTAGAAGTTCCTCAAAGTGTTCTACCCACCTATTCTTTTGTTCTTCAATCTCAGTGAGTGTCTTGCCTTCTTTGTTCTTGATCGGTCGCTCTGGTTTACCATGTTTATCTGCCAGTTTCTTCGTTGTGTCGTATAGCTGTTTCATATTTCCTTCTCTTGCAGCCTTCTCCGCTGTCGTTGCAAGGCTTTCGATGTATTTCCGTTTGTCAGCTCTAATGCTCTTCTTTACTTGCTTATTTGCTTCTGAGTATTCAGCTTGAGCCTTGATTTTTTCTGCTCTTGTTCGGCTGTTGTTGATTTCTATCTTCTTGTTCCTCCTTTGTTGAATTTTGCTCAATGTCTCAGTGGAGATCCATTCCTTATAATGGTGCTTCTTGCGGCCTAGAACCTCCTGACACGTTGACGTTAGTGCTTCTTTGATTTCTTTCCAGTTGTCCTCCATAGTGGTTTCTTCTTTCGGCAGATCTTGTAAGGCTTGGAACCTGTTGTTGAGAGATATTTTGAATTCATTGAGTTTGTCAGTGTCTCGGAGAAAGCCTGTATTGAACCGTTGTACTGCTGACACTCCAGTTGTCCACTGCTTCTTTAGCTTCAGTTTTATTTTAGAAACCACCAAGTGGTGGTCTGAAGCTATGTCAGCTCCTCTCCTGGTTCTTACATCTTCCATTGATCTTCTAAATTTTTTATTGATACATATATGATCGATTTGATTCTCAGTAGTATGATCCGGTGAGACCCATGTAGCCTTGTGTATGCGTTTGTGGGCAAATATTGTACCACCTATAACCAATTTGTTGAAGGCACATAGGTTTGCAAGTCTTTCACCATTGTCGTTTCTGTCTCCCAGTCCTTGTCGTCCCATGATTTCTTCATATCCAGTGTTGTCCATTCCGACTTTGGCGTTGAGGTCTCCCATCAGTATTGTCAGATCCTTTCCTCGACACTTTGCTATGATTGATTGCAGTCTATCGTAAAACTGATCTTTGTCTTCGTCGTTGCCGTCGTTGGTTGGTGCATAGCATTGGATAATATTCATTGTAATCCCTTTCTTCATTGTTTTGAAAGATGCTTTGATGATCCTGGGTCCATTTGGTTCCCATCCCACAAGTGCATTACGTGCCTCCTTGGACAGCATCAGAGCAACTCCTTGAGTGTGGGGAGCATTTTCCTCTTCGTGGCCGGAGTATAGTAGCGTCTCTCCCGAAGCTAATGTTTTCTGTCCAGCTTGAGTCCAATGAGTTTCGCTGATTCCGAGTATTGTCAAGTTGTATCTCTTCATTTCTGCAGCTATTTGATTTGTCTTCCCGCTCTCCCACATTGTTCGAACATTCCATGTACCTATAAAAATATTTGCTCTGGTTGTTAGAAGGGGGGCATCGGCCTCATGACTTCCGAAGAATTTCGGCTTTCATCATGAGGCGTCATATATCCTTCCACTCCCAGGGCAGAGTTTAAATGGTTTAAATGGTTTATCTTGTTTAATCTGGTTTGCGTTTTTTTAGCAAGTTTGGGTTTTTACGGGATGGGGGTGCTAGCCCCATGCCCAACCCTCCTCCTTTACCCGGGCTTGGGACCGGCAGTAACCCTAGGAGGGCTACAGGCGGAGTTAGATCATGGTTAAGCCTTAATATTATATGCATATTTTTTGAAAGGATGCATATTTTGTCTTGTAACAAAAATTTCCGTGGGAGAGGGAAAGACATATTACAGTGAATCTTGGCTCAAAGTTGCTTATTAAACAAGTAGAATCCGGAGAAAAGTCGTTTTTCTTCATTTTACAGAGTTGTGATTGGTTCGTTCTGATTATGGCTTTCAAGATCATTTTATAGTAACTTCAGTTCGGTCGTTAAAGTCATGTTTACTCACGTCATTTCATTAACTGCGTACATAGTCTACTTCATACTTTAGGTTATTTATGCTGGATTCCGTTTGCTAGTCACAATCCAACTTAAACGTTACTTGCGATTAATAGTAATATCAAGGCAATCCACTCAGGATGCACATATGGCAATAGAGACAGACCAGTTTCATTCGATGATTAATCAACAGGAAGATAGAAATTCCTCCTAATAATACAAATTTGTAATCAATTATCTGTTGGTTTTAGTAATTAAATAACATACATGAAATCAGTCCTGCAAGAATTTACTGTATTAACGTAAATGTTAGAGCATTGATGAGCTATGGTGTAATAGTTTTAACATAAGAATGTATAATGTAAGATATAACAGTGCTTATACAACAAGTATAAATGTTTTACAGAATATATGAAAAGATAATACAAACACCAAACGTACAGCATACATTACTCTTCATACTGAAAAGTAGTTGATTAGAGTAATTTCCAATTAATTGATTGAATATACTAGAAAGTATTCAATCAGGAATGTAATTAAGGCAACAATTTAAACGAACAAAGTAGATTAGGCTTCTGTGAATATTTCACAGATATTAATTAATAAATTCAGTTACAAAACTACTAGATTATGTAATAGAAATTAATTAAATTCTAATAACAAACTGAATATTAATCACTGTTACTTAGACATGAAATGAATATCACTTATTATGTAACTAGAAAGGAACAAAAGTCCTAAAAGTAAAAATAAAATAATGATAAAAATAGTTGTAATAAATTAATCATGAAGTGATGTGTAGGAGGTCCATTCTACTGTTTATAATTATGATGATGAACAGAAATAAGCTAAGAGATTGTATAAATATTTTGTAAATACAAACAAATTTGTGTTTAGAAAATTGTCTACGATTGTTTTTGTTTTTTTTTTCTTCATTTATAAATTTCATTAAGGAAAGAAGAATTATGCCAACAGGAGAAGGTGATTACATTTAGAACATAGATTTTCTCTTCAACTACTTCTCACAACCTATAAACAACTAAACTGATCATTTTGTAAAACAAATAGCATATCAGGAAGGAGAGTTGGCAAAGGGGCAGTTGAAATTGATATAAACGTTGAATAATGAAATATAATAACTAGGAGAGAAATTAAAAGTATTGATTTAAATTGTTGCTTATTGAAAGTTGAAGTATACGAATGTTCTAGATAAAGAAATCATAGTTATAAAAAACTTTTTTAATGACAAACAAAGGAAAACGTGTTACGAAAAAATTCATTAGCTGATCAAACCTTAAATAAAGTAATTTGTTAATGAATTTATTAAGATTACAAAAAAGAAGAACAGAACTGAGATTACCAAGACAAACGAAGATTGTAAACATCACCTTTTGAATACAAAAATGTTCTAGTAAAATATTTAATTATAATTACTTGTGCAAATAGTAGAGAATTTACAGTTTATTTCATTGATTACCTTAAAAGAATTCGAAGCATCAGTCTGACATCCAATATCGATCAAATACCTAACAACTACAATGTGGAAAACAATTTATTCAACAAGTATGTTACTTTCATTTCACTCTTATAACAGATTTGTATGCTTCAATTATCAATAATCCGTTGACCGGAAACCATCAGCAACAACTTACTATGGGAGAGGACAAACCAACTTCCTGCCGAAGAGGAAATTAGAAAAAGACGTTGGAAATGGATTAGACGTACATTCCGGAAACCATCAGACTGCATCACGAGAAAAGCATTAACATGGAATTCTGTTGGGAAACGAAAAAGTGGAAGGCTAAAGAACACGCTGCGTCGAGAATTGGAGGCAGACATTAAAAGGATGAACAGCAACTGGAAACAATTGGAAAGGATTGCTGAGGACAGAGTTAAATGGAAAATTCTGGTGAGCGGCCTATGGTCCTCAGCGAGGAGTAACGGGCATAAGTAAGTAAGTAATCATCAATAAATCGGAGTCATAATTGTGTTTTTTCTAAAATTCTTCCATAGTTATTATTCTTCGTTATTCAACATTTATGATAATTTTAATTCTCTCCACTTTCACTGATATGATGTCTGTAGACTGTTGTGTTTATCTTATTGATTAATAGGACTATTTGTAGTTTGTACGGAGTAACTGTAAACAATCCTTGCTGGTAAAGATTTAATGTTATTTTTTGTTATTTAGTCATTCAAAATTCTCTTAAACTGTATATATTGAACCAATTAAGTGTATACTGTGTTGAAACTAACGGAAGAATAATTTTATCGTGATCCAAGTGAATAAATTTTATTTTTGACATTAAGTGTTTGTTTCTATGCTTTTCTCTAACTTTCTAGTTTAATATGAATAATGTTTAAGTAAAATATTACTGACTTTGAATTCAGCAAAAAACAACTGAAAACGGTACTGATACATGCAAATTATTAAATAATTCATTTGTATTACTGTTGTTGCATAGATGGAACTTTTTGTTATCGTCAATAAGAATGTACCCAAAGTAGAATTACTAATATAATTTAGCAATCTCCACCCGGTAATCACTTATACTTATGTGAGCGATTGTCATAACTTGTATTATTAATGTTATAAAGGCTTTTACTAGTTAGCGTTTTTTTTGCAAGGTTGTTGTTTTACTGGATAGGGTTGCTAACCCCATGCCTAAACCTCCTCCTTTACCCGGGCTTGGGACCGGAAACAACCCTAGGGGGCTCCAAGCGGAGTTGTATTATTATGAAAAAGCATTAAATGTTTTAAAGGAAACTTATTGAAAACTAATGAATATCAAAGATAACGAAAAAAACTTATAGTTTCAATAGTGAGAGATATAAAACACTTTAGAGAATGAAATTTTCTTTACGATTAATTCATTTACAGTAGCTGTATTTTTTATTTAGAAATATAGAAAGCCAGATTATCCCCTGGACAAATCAACTTTTAAATTGTACCTTAGTATGTGTGTATCTTCAGTGTATAACTAAACTTCCTTCCTCTTCTGCTTTTCATTTGAACTCGTTTTTTTTGTTAAATTTTACTGGTTCCAAATATGACGTTATGCATCTGACTAATCGATTTCTCTATTTTACTCGCATTTAATCACTGGTATATTTGCATGAAGTCAAAGCGATATGCACAAGATTAAATGCCATAAGGTTATTTACGAATCGAAACTAAATAATTGCGATCTAACATATCTAGTCCTCATAACATGAGTCATGCGTGGTCTTCAGGTCCTCTCATGATAACATTTTACCAAAACAGTACTTTATTAGATATATTAGTCTAACGAATAAAGTAGAGTGTCAATTCCATCATGAAATGTCCAGACAGCGTATCGAAACAGTAAGGATGTGTAATTAATTAATGATCAAAGTGTAATCAATAAATTATACTAATCAATCGCCTGTCCATCCTGACAATTGACTGATCCTTCCTTTATATCACAAATCGATGAAAGTTGGAGTTTTACTATTGAATATTAGACCACTAGTGTAAATGGTTAAGCGTTCACTGTGAGACCTGTAGTCTCTGTGTTACACTCTCTTGTATAATTGAGGAAGAGCACTGTTAAGGAGTCCCATACTAAGACGAAATAGCTGTTCACTTCTCTTTAATTACCCAGTCGACATTAGTATGCAAAGTATAAAATAAACTACATTTTGATAGATTTGGGGAACAGTGAAATTATGAACTTGCAGTTATTATAGAGGTGATATGTAATTACTGATTTTGAAGTATATCGAATTCTAGGAAAAATGTTTCTATTTACAGATGCGGTAAATCAGGACTAACAATTAACGCTATTTCATACACAGATTAGATTTGCAGTAATGAATGGTTCACGCCTCTGAAGTTCGTAAGTTGGTGATTTGTGCTCCCTTTGATTATATTCACTTAATACTATAGGCAATTTCGTAAGAATTCTCAAATGGTGCAGTAATGAGCTATTTATGATTTCTCGTTCTTCTTTAGAAATCTAGCCAGGAAAATGCTCAGAAATGCATTTAGAAAGCGAACACTTTTTGCGACTAATGTATCTCGTCCCAAAAGAGCAAGCAAACCGGTAGAAACACATAGAAGTGCCCCAAAATTGATGTTTATCATTTACACAGTTTTCAATAGACTGGCTGGAAAACACAATGGATAATATCAAGGAACTTTAATTCATCATCTCTGCTGAATTTCCAATTCGTGAATGTAAAGTATTTTGAAAAAATTTAAGACATGTATTACTAGTAATTAATATGGTTTCATTCTCGAATACTGGCTTCCTTCATCACATTGATTTACTCTGAAACTCTTTCCACACCAACAAGTTACACTTAGTGTGCATATCAGTCGAATAATGTTGTAATTCGTTGATCACTGTGACCATTTTGATATTGATCAAGTCGTAGCTCAAATATTTCAGTGATAATGATTTTAGACTGTGAAACTAGGTGACTCAGGATTGAATTCACAGGGACAGCGTGCGTTTTTTTAACAATTCCAGGTATACCATACAGACGAATGTCAAACAGAACAAAACCCAGATCCAAGTTTTTTGCCAAACAATCACAATATACTAACACTGTACTTTCTTTATTTCCTCCAACAGCATGATATATGCATCTTTTGCATTATTGTTATTTTATTACATCCATAAAATTGAGTTTATTCTCTACTTTCTAGAAGCAATAATAACTAAAAAATAGAAAAAAATCTTTGTTTTTATCGCAAGGCAATTCTTACAATCTTTGTTACAAAATTCAATATGGATAATGTAAACTTTGAATGGGTATATTTTCACTTTAACAGTAAGTAGAGGTTAGTTGAATAACTTGTTTTAATGTTTTGAATTGCGTTATATTAATTTAATTCAGATAGTTATTTTTGTAGAGGTTACTATTCTTAAATGATTTAATACGTCGCAGATTGGTGTTGATAGGGCAACATTAGAAACCAGGAAGTAGTGGGCAGCTGTTTCGATATAATATGGAATTACTCAAAACTGCGCACCCCAGATTTCGCTTCATGGTCTTCGGGTTGTCGAAAAGATAACCGTCTGAGCCACTGGGTAAATAATAACTATGCAAGATACATTATGATCATTTGTAGCCTACTAAAAAGTATTTTCCTGAAATCGTTATTAATAGCAAAGGTAAAGAGGAATGAAGGACAATATATGGTACATTTGGGAGTATGTATTCTGTTAAAGGCCGTAACTAAAAATTGTTATTAAATAACTCGCAGTTGATAATGCAACAATGTACTTGATATTCATAGGATCTTATATCATAAACTTTAAATTTATTTACCATATTTTTGTGAGTCTATGCTTCTTAACGTTCATCATATAAAAAATTAAAGTGTTCTAGTGTAAAATATTGTCAGATTTCAAAACTAGCTCAATATACCTTAAAAATCTATGTGTTTGGAGTCTGTAAAACGTCAAGGGACGAAATCTACAGCAGCATTAACAAAAAAATGAAAGTGTCATTGATAAGAAACACACCTATAGTAGAACTGTTCCTTGTTTATTATACTAAGGATTGATTAGACCAATTAATAGTACATTACCACCATTCTTAGGTTGTTCCAGATGTATTTACAGATTTATGTACTTGTGTTAGAAACTGTATAGATAGAAACAAAAGAAAGGTATTAACAAGGTTTATTGAATACATTATTCAATATCTATGTTTGAAGGAAGGAAATGATTTTACATGGGCAGTGACTTGACATTTAATCAAAAGTGGATATATTTTGGACAACGTAAAAGTGTTAGACATGACTAATAAAGCTACTATCCATAAGTTTGACGAATGCCCACTTAAGGAATGCGTGATAAAAATCACTTTACCGTGGTAGAATAATTACATTGATGTATTCTTATCTGTTACACAAACGATTTATTATGTTTTGTTTAACTGATATTCGCTTATTTTATATTAACTATCCGATTGATAACTCCATGTAATTACTCAGTTGTTAGCAAGTTAAATCTTTTTGTTCCATAATTTGTATTCATGATATCACCCGCCCATCACTTTACATGGTCTATTTGTATAATATAAACACTGATTAATCTCATCCAATATTAAGATATGTTTACTGTTGTCATATTGTTCTTATTGCGTGTATTATGTTCCTGTTTATCAGTTTGATCTCAGCTTAAATAACGGCTAGATTTAATTATAGGGAAGAATAAACACAAATTTCGAATGTTTGCACAAAAGTTACCAATTAACTGATGTAGGACAAGCTTCCAGCAAGAAGGTTATCGTAAATTTTAAGTAGAAATGTACATCGCATATAGAATCATTGCTTAGGTTAATGATTAGAAATTGAAGTCAAAATTAGACTTATAGTATTAAAAATATGATTTTTTCGAAAAGTCAAAGTTTTAACTTGAATTACTAACTCCAATTGTTTATATAAAGTTATACAATAGATGCTTTTTTCAGTCTAAATTCTCAAGCTTATTCTTGAACTAAAGTTTAGTAAAGCTGTAGGACATTGCAAAACGTAGTGAAAGGTAGAAAAAGAATTTAGAGTAACGATGTCAACGATGTCATAAATTCGTATCTGAATCTATTAATCTGTTGTAAGGTTAGAATTTAACTTTACAGTTATGGGTATAACAAGAATGTAGTAGAAAAAAGAATTTTATTAATAGAAGCATTGATGTTCGGTATTAGGTTTCGGTATAGTGGATGATATAAGTCCTATTTTAGTTTTACTATGCCTTCCCTATAGAAACATTCAGCTAAACGACTTTTATAGTGAGAACCATATATATATATATATATATATATATATATATATATATATATGGTTTGTAATGCAATTGAAAATTCTACAACATTCATCGGAATAGAAGTCATTGAAGAAATGATAAAGAAAATAACAATAATAGTATATACTTACATATACTAAAATGTAGTAAATATTATAACTACTTTTATGAAAATTATAATCTTGATATTTGGGAATCAGGTAACATTCTGTTATTTAACCCGCCTGCTTCAATCGTGAAGTTTTCATTATCTTTGAGGACAACATTATCAGTATTAACAACTGAATCTATTTTATCATTCAAATTAATCTACTATTGACTAACATCTTCTACTGATACGAGATTAGCCTGATTGTTGTCTGTAAGTATGCTTATTTTGACTATCTTCTTCATTTGGCCTAATCTACGACTTAGAGACTTTAGAATGTTTCTAATTAGTTAATAAATTAAATCAATTTCTGTGTTAAACTGTTAATTATTCCCAGTAAAAGCAGAAACCCTGTGCTCCATATCTGGGTGGGGTCATAGATGTGTACTTCAAAAGTCTTACATTGGAACTTGGCTTCTATTAGTTGTTTAATCCAAGTCAATCCATGAGGCTAAATCCAAGTTTACAAATAAGATTCTTCTGCAGTGTAAATCTAACTTCATGTTATCCGTCTTATAATAATGTATCGATTGATTCCAAATGGACCAGAATAATTCACTCTTCAAAAGATCCTGACATTCATGAAATTTAGCCTATTCAAAACGTCTACATATTTCTAAGTCTAGCTGGTGTCCTTATATACTGATATGAGCAAAACTTTTATTTGACTCATAATTTTTATTTTTCAGATAATTTTGTGTGTTTTCTTTTAATGTTACATTTCCGCCTGTTTGTTATTGTACTATCTATCTCAGGTTATCACAATGTCTTGATTGTATCTACCTGTCACTGAGATAGAAATAAATTAGATCAGTCGAAGATATCAGATTATATGTACAATCTATTCATAACAAATTTTCAAATGGCAACGAAATTAAAACATTTAACAGACGAAACATACAGTCGAATAGTAATAACTATAAACACAAATTGAAACTAATGTACTTAATGTGAAATAGAATAAGACAACTCATCGTTATCTTTCTTTTTTCTCTTAAGTATATCATTTAACGAGTTCAGTACCCTCGCTTTATACATTTTTGCGTTATCCAACCAGCTACTGTACTGAGGTAATGTATTAGAATCTACATATAGCTAAGAAGAATGCTCACAATTCAGTCTTGTTATTAAAAATAAAAACCCATTGAAATAGTTAGTAACTATGTGAACTCAATAGCTAAGTGAATAACATGTTAGCTTTCTGGAGCCAGATGTACTAGGTTCATGTCCCAGTGTGAACACATACAATTGAATTTATCCAGATATGTCCAAATTATAGGTTTCAAATGTAGACTGCTCGTTTTAAAGTCTTTTATCCCATTATTTTTTCTTTGTTAAAATAGAACCTCAGATAGCACACAGATACTGACCGAGTCAACTTCTAAATGATTGTAATATTCTCATGTAAACATTGTAAGTACAGTCCAAGATGATGAATATTTCCCTTCATTTAGATGAAAATCAAGACTCAATACTCCGCAAGGCTTTGTTCATCATTCATATGGTGATAGTTGGTAATTTATTCAGAAGTAAAGCTATATTTTACTGTAAAGTTATAACAACCATCTAATTAAAAAGAAATAGCTATATCAACTAGCATTTATTAAATGCTAAATAGTCATACAAATAAACGCTGTCTATAAATTTCGTATTTCAGTATCCAACAAAGGATAGTATGAAGGAAAGCCTATTCCAGTGAGTGTTAAATATGTACAAAATACTGAAGTATTTACAGTTTTCTGTGAAGATAAAATAATCATTACAATTAATCCGATTCGTAAGCAGTAATTTTCAGCTATTATGAAGTCGGGATGTTCCACTTCAAGATTCTGGAGAATTCTATCAAGGGGTGATTAGACAAAATGTCTTTTACTCCTTCTGAGCTTTTAAAGGCTTCGCTGAGGTTTCTCGGAGCCCTCATAATACAGGTGATTTGACTTCCTGGTATGATAGTTTGAGATGGAACATTTATGTACCACTAATTGATCATCGAATAATAACTAATGTTGTGTTTCCCTAGTCACTTATTTCATTAATCGAATTCCGTCGATCAAGCTCTAATGTGCCCATTTGTCTAAGTGACTCAATATTGCCTACACTATGCTATCACAAAAATTGGTTTAGGCATAGATGGCAAAGAACTATGCTAAACCGAAGTTTTATGTTATTTGGTAGTCATCAACAAGGAGTACCTGCTTTGTGCTAACGAATTCGATCACATATCGTCTAACGTAACAGTTTGTGGCATGATTAACAACTGAACAAACATAACATTGGTCACTTATTAATGATCAATAAACGGAAATATATCAGTTTTACAGGACTAATAATGAGTCGAAGTTAAGCATTTATTAGCTTATGTTTACTTCTCCATTAACTATCCACTGTCTGTAACTAATAAAACTTTTCATATTTGATTTAAAAATTCATCTACATAAATAGATCCACAAAACTTACCAACATAAATCTACACATTAAAAAAATAAATGAATGTATACAGCAACAACTTAATAACTAAAGTAGTAACCAATTTGTATTAATATTGAATTAGTTAATATAATAATTAACAATAATAGTTAACAAGGTATATAAGTAGGAACACTATTAACTTAAAAACGATTCAGCAATTTATTGAAATTACTATCTAATTCATGCATAAAATTAACTATGACATAATTAGTTATTTGTCTCACAATCAGCTTTTTTTCCAGTTTTTTGTTCTATCATCCTTCCTCCCCACCCCTACCATCCCAACCAAATCAGGCTTTTTACATAAAAAAAAAAGGAGATATTTTATCATTATTTGAATTTCACTATGAAAAAAGATAACTAATGCACTTAGGAAAATAGTATCAGTTATACCTTAATGTTTTTTTATTTTATGTCTAAATGAATAACTGAAAGTTGACTTCACAACTAAAGTTAGCTCTATGATAATGGCATTGTCTTTACTGTGAATTGACGCAAGATTTCATTTGTATGCATGACGGTTTTGTAGATACACTTTAAATACGATCACACACGCATATATATATATATATATATATATATATGTATGTATATATACTAAGCTGTAGTTATAAAGACTTCCTGTCGGCTGCCATAATATATATATATATATATATATATATATATATATATGTTGTATAAATAATGAGCAAGTGGTAGCAATCATCATATGTATATCACGTGTTTTTTGCACCAGGAAGTTAGACAGATAGGTTTATCCATGCGTATATTATATCAGTACTAATTTATCAAAACATGATGACAACCGACAATTTGTGAAACTTCATTTATTTACTGATTTTATTCTCCTAACTGTAATTGATAGTTAATTTTTTGCAAACCGAAACTATCGCAATAACAGTAGTGCATTGTTTGTAATCAGCTTCAGAAGGTCAGTGTTTGCATTTTCTTTTTCATCTTCATAAGACTCTCGGATTACGGTTAGATTGTGGTTAGCAAGTAGAATCTAAGATATGCCTTTATTTTTATATTAAGACTCACCATCTGACTACACTGTATTACTCTTGTGCATATTGTAACTTGAACTGAGTCATTTCGTGCCAAACTTTACCGTATTTACTAGTCTACAGACTTCTAACATCCGCACGTTTTTAACAGGTATGTGTATCTAATTCAAAAGTATTTATGTCTTTCTAAGCCATAAATAGAATTAGACGTGAGGTTTTGATCATGCTTATCAGCTGCCATTCAACTATAATTGTCCTTATGAACTACCACTACATCAAGGTAATCTACTTAAAATGTACAGTTGGCAATAACACCAACTGGGTTATCATAAATAATTTGAAATCAGTAGTTTCTGGTTTTCAATAGTTATTTAACTAAGTTAATATAAATAATTAACTGTACTAAACTAGAACTATACTATTTCAATGAACAGTTTGATTTCGTATCTTATTGATTTTGGTCATTTAAACTTTGTAAAAGAAGTAACATGAAACTGTCATTGAAACTATCATCATCATCATCATCTGAAAACATTATTGAACCAAATGATGCAAACATATTTTAATATTTCCCTTATTAGTATGCACTTAAATCTTTTTATACTTGAAAAATAATTACTCTGATCTATTTGTCATTCAAAATTGATCCATGAGAAACCAATCATATAACAATTAACAGTTAGATAATAGAAAAGGTTTTATTGTAAGTGGATGATGGCTAACGTTATTGTCAAATACACAACATCTACCATAAGAAATTAAGATTACAATACATTCTGATTGTAATGAGTTGGATATTGTTAGACTCAGTCCTAGATCATTGTATTTCCTCTATCTAATTGAAGTGGATTTAAGAAGGCAAAACTAAGATTAATTTACGTTCTCATATTGTTAATTTTTACTTGTACTAATTGCAATACTCAAAAATTGAAATGTCTGCCATAGAAATTCACGGCTACTAGTAAGATTGTTTTTGAGAACATACATGAACAGATGATAAGACTACTTCATCATTCCTTGTACCTTATTTCCCAGCGTTCTACATTTAATAAAATAAAATAACAGGCAATTTCGACGACGATCAGAAAAGACAAACTGCATTAGCTTCTTTTCGGAGTATAAACATTACTGGTTAGAGCTATTCAATAGAAATTTGGGAACAGTCTGAAGTTACTCACTAGTGAGCTGATTATCGTAATTGATTTGAAATGCTTTAAAGAGTATTTTTTCGTTTGTTTCAGTTTAACAAGTAACACCGTTTTTCTTAACCAGTGAATGCGTTCCACCAATAATCTTATTCTAAATATTATCCATGTATGCATAAATTAACTTCATATTATGATATTGATATTTTCACGATCAGCCGAACGTACGCTAGTCTACTCCGAAATTAACGAGAAGTTAGTGAATAACATTTAAGTGCATAGTTTGTTAGTATGTTACTGTAGTATCTTTTAATAAACTATCATGAATATCCACTAAAATCGTGCTTTCATAATCAAGACATTCACTGAGTTACTTAAAGTATAAGAGTGAGTAATCTTATGTACAAACTAAGTAATCTATGACAAATTATGATGTTTTTAATTATGTAATAGATGCTCAAAGATGTAGACGTCAATGATTTTGAAAATATTCTCAAATAGAGTTAATAATCATGCAATTTGTTCCCTTCAAAAATTTGAATAATGCAAGAACAACAGCATATGCAGAATATTTTGAATTCAATGTATTTCGGTGCATTCTCATCAGCTACATACATGTTATTGATTTTAGATAACCCCAATTATTAATGCACATAGTGATTTTATCAATTGAATTGTTTATCTGATAACATTAGATTGTCTAAGTAGTGAAGCTATAAAGAGGTTGAATTTAGAGTATTTGTAAATAGATTAGATGAATATTCTAAAGTTTAATTACGTAATATGAAAAAAGGTTTAAAAATAACTCAAAGGGTTAGGTACAAATGAGAGTTCTAGTGAATAGCTGAGAGAGCTCGTTTATGTTATTATGAATACACTTTTGTTGTGATTATGTGAAGAAAAGGAATAAGACAGAAGAGTAAGAGTATAACTCACCAACTTCCTGATATCTATAGTTGGAAGAGGAAGCTGGGTCATCAATCTGATGCTACCAGGGCAATTGAGGATTAACTATTGATTCCTCTTTAACACGTGTAATGGGCTCAGTAAATTTTAATAAAATCGTTTTATGTTGTTTATTGGCGATTTCAAAAGCATTTGTTACATCGACCTCATGTCCCGTGTCTACCAAACGACGCATAAATGAACTTCTAAAAGTGGTTGCTTCTTTCAAGCACAGGTTCTTCGCAAGATGTTCAAAACTGATTTTAAAGATGAATTAGCTATCATAAACATAGTTAATAGACCAAAGATTATTCATTAAACATGTACTTATATCACAGATTCTAAGAATGTTAAATTAACATTTACTGCAACTTATATTTATTCAATAAGAGAAGAAAAAGTATTCACTGTGCATGCAACGAAGTTAATAAGGTTTATCTTAATATAAAACTTTTTTAAGATTAGTCCTCTTCAAGTATAACTACTACATTACAAATGATTTCTCTAAGTACTAAGGAAACATTTATCAATGAAAATATATTGCTTCCGATTAATTGTTTCTTCAATAAATATAAGTGTTTTCAGTTCAATAGAGAACTAATTATAAATAAAACAAAACGGAAATACAATCAATCTACATTGACTAATAGGCTAGAGTACATAGCATTCTCCGGCATACGTTATACTTGAAATACCTGCAATCAGTTTACAAATGGGCCAATCAGCATTTCAATTTATTAGCCACCTGAAGCCAATGTGAAGACAGTGTTTGTAGTGGAATAGTTTATCGGGAAACAAGCAGTTATATAATAGGGTAAATAAATATTTTAATGATAACTAAATAAATCATTGTTTTCTAATGGAGTTCCTACTGTTAAGCCACATGAGCGATGAAAAAGAAATTCATTTATGTGACCAAAAATTGTCTGGTCAATTTTCACGAAGTTTAAATTAAAGACTAATTGTAATATACTGTCCTCCCTCGATAAGAAGCAAAGATTTATCCACAAATTCATAAACATCATAGTGGTTCCAGCTATAAACCCTATGTTTATATATACAACTCCCTTTACAAACCTCAGTATAACTATATTACAAGGCTCATTATAATTAGCCTTATTGCGATAACAATGTAAAAACCTATTACCAAATTGTAATACAACTATTCACAATTACTATTTTCTATGTCAACTGTAACTTTAAATCGTAACCTTTCAACAAATTTGCAAAACAAATACTGATTCTAGAGTTACAATATATTTTTTCCTACCTTACATTACGTTTTATGCCCAACAGTACAGTACATCTGAAGATAAGTTCAAAACTGAGAACAGCATTTATCATATAGATCATTAGTGACAATTGGATTTAGAAATTTCTATTTAAACTAGAATTTTCTGATTGTTCCTTACACAAATCATGTTTCTTACCCTAAAATCTCATAAAAATAAATCATATTTCCAACACTAGAAGTCTAATTTATACTGAACTTTCTAGTTATCTGCTTAAATACTAAACGTAGCTGTGATGTGTTAACTACGATATGCCTTTTTAGCTCAAATTTGTGGCAACCATGATGTCGGTAGCAGGTTTCGCAGTAATTTATTAGTAAACTTTGCATAGTCATTTGAATTCGACATTGACTCATTCTTATACTGTACTCTAACCGACTAATCTATGATCAGATCAACATATTCTACATCCAAGATTTCTAAGTTATTCTGTAGCAATATTTAACACCTGATAAAACTAACTATTCTTCAATAGTCAGTAATAATTAAAAGGAGGACAGATGTTATACACGAGTATTAGATACAAGCAAGTCATATCATATTTTGTGTAGAAAAAGAACTGGTTAGTCTTCTTTGAATAAATCAGTAACGATAAAAAATCTCAGCCAAAACATGGTATCAGTCGATAAGGTCACCAATTGTTTGTCAACGTACTGGTGGTAGATCCAAATAATTTTGTCGACTCCCTCTCCCCATAAAAACGTCGTAACCAACGCGTGGAGATTGCGTGATAATGGTCAAGATCGGTCAAAGTTGCGCCGGCACATTCACATGTCATCTCTTAAATTGTGTGTTTAAAATTGTTTTACGCTATTCTGTTCAAAAAATTGATTATATTTCCCCCCCTACCCCCACTATCACCCTTAGTGAACTACACTTTTTTCTCATTACCAATAATATAACTCCTTCTTCTATTAAATTAATGTGCATAAGGCTGAGTTGCTAAAGTGCGACAACTTGAAGTGACGCCAGGTTTCATTGTTATAAATACAATACTACAGACAGACAGACTATAATAAATGTAACCTTTATCTTTAAAAACACTTTATTTCCATGTTTCCTGCTACTCATGTAATTACTTCGTATTCATAAATGAAGATAGGAAGAATATTTGTACTTTATCCCCATTTATATCATATTTGACAATAAAACCAACAGTTAATTTAAATAGGTATTTACCTTTCAAATAAAGAAAATCAAAAGAAATGAAGTGAACTACTTCATGTCCATAAATAATAATCATTGATTGCATTTAACTATTCGACTTCTTGTAGTGAAGTAAATCAGTTCATATCCGCTGAAATATTTTGTTAAAAGGATGTTCGTAATAATTCAAACATATTACTCACAGCTTACTTATAAGTAATAAATATCCATTGAACATTTAACAGACATTATCTACAATTAAGCTGAATCCATTATATGATAAATGTAGAATTTCGCAATAGTTGTTAAGAGTATTCATCAGTTCGATTATTCATAGTGAATAATTAAAAATTTCATTATTTTAGCAGACAAGTTAATGTCGTTTGAGTAAGATGATTGCATCATGGATCCTTCATTGCTATTCTAAACAACATTACCAACATAATGTTTTCTAGAAAAAAAAATTTATAACTGACCCATTAAAATCTATGAACTTATCACTTCTTCCAGATGAATAGGTATTTCTTGAAATCTTAAAATGCTTCAACCAGCTGAGAAGAAGTAATTTCTCAAAAGTGATTTAATGGATCGGCTAGAAAAATAGCATAATTTAATATATTCATCATAAAACTTTACTGTGATAACTTTTTCGGCTAATTTGCAAAGCATTATCAATAGGCAATTCAATAATTTATGAGCTTAAACAGGGAGATACTTTGAAAAAAATTCAAGCACATGGTTTCGATTGACAATTTTAATAACCTTACATTTAAAACAATTTGTCCCTTTGATAAATTTGGATAATGCAATAAGAAGACGAATTTTATCAGAGCTATGTGATATATTTGCGCAATACATTTCGAACAATCTGATCACACATACACTTGTTAAGGCATTTATATATGAAAAAATGAAAGTCACTAGACAATTAAGAGTATAAGCTAAGTAAACAAAGATAAGTAAACGAAGATAATAAAGATTACAATGTAAGTAACACTCTACCAAGGTAGGTTGAGAGAAAGTACAAATTGTTTTTGAGCACACAAGGGGGTTTGAACTTCCGTATAGCTAAGGCTTCAACAAACTTTAGTATACGTCCTAAAGCACTTTTATACAACACCACAAAGGCTGATTTGATATCAACCATGTGGCCTGTCTCAACTAAGTGTTTGGCGATAGACGATGAGGGTTGTTTATCCTGTACTTTTATTTCTCCTTTCGAGTCCATTTGTTTTCGGAGCCATTTAGGTATGTGTTCAGCTACCGTTACATGCAATTCACGATTGCTCCTCCCTATGTATGTGTGTCCACACATACACGTAAATTGATAGATACAGTGGGATGTGATGCATTCGTTTACGTGCTGTTTAGGCTTATTGTGAATCAATGACCTATACTTTTCTACTACAACTACCTCAGCAGCATAAAATGTTCTGTTAACCACTGACTTAAGCCTTTGTTTTAACACAAGGCTATTTGAGTCACCTCTAAAGGGTAATGTGATATAAACTGATTTTTTGGGTGCTAGTAATACAGTAGGTTTCACCATACTGCAACATTTCCATCGATTTATGAACTTCTTTGGATATCCGTTCAGCATTAACGTTTCTGTCAGTAATTTGTCATTTTCTTCAATAGTGTAATAAGTGCAAATACGATTAGTCCTATTAAATAAAGCTTTTACTAGGTTCTTTTTATACTGCACTGGACAATAACTATGGAAGTTCATATACTGCCCAGTCCATGTAGATTTTCTGTAGACAGAGCGTTTGATTGATCCATCATCCCTCCGATTGATTAATATATCCAGGAAAGGGAGTTGGTTGTTATTCTCCTCTTCACAGGATAAACTAATATGATTTTGTATGGTATTCAGTTGCCTTAGTAACCTATTTGCATCATCGATTTTCGTGCAGATAATTAGGATATCGTCAACGTACTTTCTCTCAACCTACCTTGATAGAGTGTTACTTACATTGTAATCTTTATTATCTTCGTTTACTTATCTTTGTTTACTTAGCTTATACTCTTAATTGTCTAATGACTTTCATTTTTTCATATATAAATGCCTTAACAAGTGTATGTGTGATCAGATTGTTCGAAATGTATTGCGCAAATATATCACATAGCTCTGATAAAATTCGTCTTCTTATTGCATTATCCAAACCTTACATTTGATAATTTCATAAACGGAATCATACGTATTATATTTCTATCTTCTAAAGTTAATCGATACTACTTACATCATATTTATTTTATTTTGATTATATCTGAGCTGAGATTTATTACCATGACGTAATTACTTCTCTATATTCAAATAATAAGTCGACAGATCTAAAGTGTTTATAATCATACTTATAAAACAATGAAAAAAACTTTGACACTGTCAAGAGAAAAAAGAAAACAATATAGAATTTTCGTCAGTATTTTATGTTTATTGATTAACATGAATTTCGTTCAGTGTACATAAGTAGACATTTGATTTGGATACTAATTGGAGCAAAGAAAAAAGTTTTTTGTTGTTGAATGATTCAGTTTCTTGGAGTTATATCACATCTTACTCAGAAATTGTAACTTACATCACGTTCATAATTGGTTTTCCCTATTAGAATAAAAGAGTTTCATATTATTATTATTATTATTATTATTATTATTATTATTATTATTTAATTAATCATTTAAATTATCAAATAAGATAACTTCAGATTTACATAATTTGAATGTATTTGGATCTCCCCGTTGGATTATTATGCATTGAATTTGATCAGTCTCGTTTGTATCTTAAGTGTCTTGATATAACAATAGTTCACAAGTATTGTGTGAGTTAGATTGTGAATGGCAAACGAGACACATGAAACGCGTTTTCACCTATTTGGGACTCGTTAATTATCTAAATAGAACTGTTTTAAATATGGGTCAGCCTATGAAGTCAGAATAAACATATAAAGGACATAAAAAGGAAATTAATTGGGTACTCAAGAATGATATTAAATGAAACACATAAGAAGCAGTACATGATTACGTAATAGTCAGATGAGTCAATGTGCTGACAGAATTAGAGAATATTTATGTTGTGTTGCCTGATTTTGTGTAGACTTATTACATGTTTACATCACAATGTCCCAACCACCATTGTCGCTGAAGTGTAACAAACTCACTAATCGATTTACTATCATTTTCCTTCTACCCTACGTTTAATCACATTAGTATTTACCAGCGGTTTCAGTAAACACCACCATTGTGTTGAAAATACCTATGATAAATATCGATATCCTACGAATATCATCTACTCGCAACAGTTACGTTCCAAATCCATCAAACTTCTGTTTAGCAAACAATTCCTTTGATTGGGTGAAGGATATCTGTCCTACATCTTAGAAGATGTAAATTGGCTAAAGACATACGAACCTTTTGAATTCGTGTTAATATTTTATTAGACCCCAAATCATCAAAGTTGATCAAACTTCTAATCATCCAACGACTTTCTATAGGTGGGTCCCCATCAGCAAACAACGAAATGTTATGTCTGATGTGTCAAGGATCCAAAGAATCTGCTCATTTGATTCCATTGATGCATGGTTAAGCTTTTCCAAAAAGTAATCACTTGCGTTTTCTAGTTGGCTGGTATTTACAAACAACCCAGATGTACAAACTATTGTATCTAAGCTCTTCAGAGTACATTTATAAATTCGCTTGTTGCTATACATCAGCATACATCGGTCATTTAATCCGTATTTTGTCCAAAAGAGTTCAAGGACACTTCCCCATCTGGTTGAAGAAATGATATAATGATTACATTAAAATCACACTAGTAGGACATCTAGTTACTATAAACCTCCAGTTTAACAATATTTTATGTATGTTGTAATGTATGAAGAAAGCGGAAACTTTACATAGCATTACATTTTTGACTCATATCCACTGCTGAGGCCGTCGTCAAACACAGTGAAACCAAAACTACATGTACAAAAGAAAATTATTCATCTACTCACTATACTCTATACCTACCTAGTAAGTCACTATAATAAATTATCAGATGATTCTTATTCACGCGCTCTTCACCTCTATCAATCAGTTCCACAAACTTTCATTATTTATACTCCCTCAATACACACACACCCTACATTATTTACACGTATTAAGGTAACTTTTTTCTATGCCTTTCTGAACATAGTTAACTTTAGCAATTCAGATTATCACAGATTAAAGTGCATTTTATGAATATTATTTTATCAAGTGACCCAACTTATTTGCATATTTTCTATCTAGTTTCTATGATAATCATTCTTCAACTTTGTATAAAGCATTATTGACTAATAGTAATTAATGTACACTTCATTTTATTACTATATTTAACCAATTGTAATTGTTTTATTGAGATCATGTTTAATGTATATACGATTGTACAGCTTTGAAAATGAAATTACCGTAAAGGAATCTCGTTACGGAAACATATTATTTTATTACATCTATCAAATAAAAGGTCAAATAAATAATCAACTCACTGGTGAAGTTTAAACTTGTCAGGAGTGAGACAGTAATCACCAATGGATGATAGTCGCGCTATGTATCACAAATTAATGGGAGTAGAAATTCTACCATGTTATACCAGTCAACTCAGTGAGTCAGATGGTTTGGGTGGAATCTGAGGTGCGCACTTCTGTGGAGTTCCACATTATATCAAAACAGCTATCCAGTTCTCCTTGGTTTTTAATGGTGCCCTATCAACATCAATCTATAACATATTCATCAATTGAAAATAACAATCTCTATAGACCATCTGAATTGTAATAAAAGTCATTAATTTCTCTGTATACCTAAAAGACATTCAATATTATTATTTTTAATATAAAAATAATTCATTAATGAATAGGAGACGACGTACTTCATACTTCTTTCTTCTCAATTCAATTGAACATTTTAATCTTATTCATGTTTCAATGAATTTCCTGTTATTCATAACATCGAATAGAGAAAAGCATTATTGATATGAGAATTCAAGTTTTCAGTGATTTCTTCCTTTTATTCTTCTTCCTATTTAACTGTTTATTATTTGTGGTAACCATTTGAATTAGATTCAATCGAATAGTTGATGAAACTGTTTTTATTGCTTTATGATATGATTCTTTTATTAAGTTATTCTGTCTTTCTTGAATAGTTTTTAAAATTTTTTATTTGATCAGCTGGTTTATTTTTCTGGATTTAATTAAGTTTTTGTTTTGTTAATTTGAAGAAACATTATGAATAGATTAACATTGATAAATATATAGGCATATATTTGATCGATATTAATTTCTAGGGGTGTTTCATATTCAGAAATTGATTAAATTATTTATTGTTACTATGCAAAGCATAAATGATGGGTAATTGTTGTTGTAATGATATTTGTAAATAACTCAATTTGTTAAAGTATACTACCTAAATATTTTTTTTTAAATTAATTATATTACTAATAACTTTTTCTCATGTAAGTTGATCTTGTGACATGTTAAAAATATTGATTGATTTGACATTTCAATGTTAAAAACAAAGACGTTTGAACGAAGAATATTCTTTTCGAGACAAATGCTCCTCAGGTTCTACATTTATTAGTTCAAAATTATCAGTGACAAGAATAGCCAGTTCTCACGCAGAAATAACATCATTTAGATATCAAGGATAATTTGGATATTAATTTTGTCTCTTCAGATTATTTGTAAATTACAAATGTTAATGTTTAAACAATAGTCATCATTATCATGTAACTTGTGATATGTAAACGACAATTGGAATAAACAACAGGATTATTAATCCAACATATATAGGTATCACTGTATATGGGTGACAAAGGAGATGTGGTGGTGGCAAAATATGATTAGACAAAGGCTGAATTTTGAACTAATAAATGTAGAACCTGATGAACAATTATCGAAAAGAATGTGAAGATTGTTGAATTAGATGTTTCATACCATGAACCAACCTGTGTTAAAAAGGAATATTAGAAAGTAACGGTTGCACAGTGGTTGACGAAGAAACAGAAGCAGGGAGAACAGTTACCCCGCAACGTTTATAAATAAACATGCCAATTCCAAAACAAATAGAAAGGGGTTTCAAACCGTAAATAGAAAGCCGCTTTTCATTAGACTAGCATTCGGAAGGGACGCGCCCAATGAAATTCTAACGTTGAGGCTACGCGCTTCCATCCAAAAAAACATTTAACGCGGTAAAAATGCAACTGGTACTTTCTACCCGCCCTATGGTGATACCGAAAATAAAGGACAAATTACCTAAGTTTGCCACTTCATTTTGTATCTATCAGTTCAACTGCTCCTGTGGAGCAAGTTACATTGGTAGATGCCCAAGGAATTTACACCTCCGTGCTCGGGAGCACCTTCCAGTTTCGTTAACCAAAGGAGTTGTCAGAAATATCAACAGCTCAATACTAGCTCACCTAATCGAAACAGGTCATACTGAGAGTATAGATCAGTCATTTAAAATAATATTCTGTCTTAACAGCTACCTGCCAGGATCAGACTAAAAGTTCTTAAAACGGCAGAAGCGATAGCTATACGGCTCAAGAAGCCAGAACTATGCATACAGAAGAAGTACGTTCAACCTCTTCTCCTGCCATGGTCGACGCAAGATCAATTGAACCATTCTCCAATTTAATCATAAGAAGATTTAATTTTAGTAATGCATAAGATCTTTCCCGACCTTTATGTGTATTTGTATAATTTAAGTCTACCCTATCCAAATACCACTCTCTTTGTTCACATATATGGATATATATAATAATAATAATAATAATTATTATTATTATTATTATTATTATTGTTATTAATCAAGGTACACAGAATGAATTTAAATATCACTCAATCTTCTATCCTAATTTTATTGACTTGAGAATATTTTAAGACCGATCAAATGAACTGATTATAATTCATTCTATTATTGTTATTGTTACTGTTTGACGAATTTTAGATTATCACTCACTCCGTTTTGTAATCGCTTACCTATTCGGTTACATTTACGGTTTGAAACCCCTTTCTATTTGTTTTGGAATTGGCATGTTTATTTATAAACGTTGCGGGGTAACTGTTCTCCCTGCTTCTGTTTCTTCGTCAACCACTGTGCAACCGTTACTTTCTAATATTCCTTTTTAACACAGGTTGGTTCATGGTATGAAACATCTAATTCAACAATCTTCACATTCTTTTCGATAATTGTTCATCAGGTTCTACATTTATTAGTTCAAAATTCAGCCTTTGTCTAATCATATTTTGCCACCACCACATCTCCTTTGTCACCCATATACAGTGATACCTATATATGTTGGATTAATAATCCTGTTGTTTATTCCAATTGTCGTTTACATATCACAAGTTACATGATAATGATGACTATTGTTTAAACATTAACATTTGTAATTTACAAATAATCTGAAGAGACAAAATTAATATCCAAATTATCCTTGATATCTAAATGATGTTATTTCTGCGTGAGAACTGGCTATTCTTGTCACTGATAATTTTGAACTAATAAATGTAGAACCTGAGGAGCATTTGTCTCGAAAAGAATATTCTTCGTTCAAACGTCTTTGTTTCTGATAAGTATGGGAATTTTAAAACAATTTCAATTTTAGAATAAATCTACAGTTACTATATTATAACATTGATTAAAGTAGATTACTCTGAAGTTATCAAACAACCTATACAGTTTCTGTGGTTTTCACTAACCAATTAATTAAAACAATGAGAAAAAGAAACTTCTCATTTACGTAAATCATATTTTGTCAAGTGTTAAACTTGACAATTTTTTCAATATCAAATGATTTTACATTTGATATTGGAAAAGTAAAACTCAACATCACAACTCTTAACCAAGATTGGTTACTTTGTATTTTATAAGAAAATAATTGGATAGAACTACAGTGTTTTCAAATTGTAAAGTATGATATTAGTACTGATTAATGGTAGTTAGTTTACTAAACAGTGAATATACTAGGTAAAGTGTCAATGGTACAATTTGAAGCTTCATAAAATCTGGCTAAATCATTTTAAATGTTTTCATTCAAGCCAATCTATTAATGATAACATAAATTATTTTAATTTTTACAAGAAATGAATAAATCTAATCATTTTACTAAGATTTTCAATCATACAGATGAAGCTAGAAAATTTTGGCTTAAGATACAGAATAGTTTGGAAACAACTTTGCAGTCGTAGTTAGTAGATACAACTCCAACGATGAATTATATTCCTCACATTTTTAGTATATTGAAGTATATGTAAAAGATGGAGGTGATATGTACTGAAAACATTTAACCTAATTAGATGAGTTAGACAGTTACATCATATGAAATTAACGGATGTATACATTCTAGATCATTTTAGTCAGTCATATGATCATATATGAAGATAGTTGAAACTGGAACTCCGAATAAATTATACTAATAGTACAGTTTATATTTCAAACATTATTTGTAATTACTACTTGTTTTGTATATTCTTAGCTTCATCAGTAATTTATTAATAAGTATAAATAATACATCTAATGAGATTTTAATCAACATTTAAACGAGAACTTTTACTTTCTTGACTTTTTTAAACTTTCATCATGATATCTAGCAACTTATTGAAAGTGTAATTATTTCATAATATTAAATAATAAACAACTTTTCTTCAAACTAAACTTAGGAAAACTTTGAAATCATAACACCTAAATGAAGGTTTCAATATTTGACTTTTGTGTTTAAGAAACATTTCAGTGTTTGATATTTACAGTGAAGTTAATTGATTTAATTTGAGTTCTGTCACATTGAAGTACGTTAAATGTTAAATAGTTATTTTCATAGTCGATTGGTCTTCTTATCTATTTTTTCATTTAAATATAATGAAGTCTTTGTTTTGATTTATGCATACTGTTTTGTTATACCAACGATACATGGAGCATACTTTACTTTTCAAATTCTTATATAATTTACTTACTTGGTTTCAGATATCCTGTATACAGTTGACTGGTTAAAATACAACTAGAATCCACAATGACTAGATTTCAGATACACTTGAATAAATAAATGAGAATAACTTGACAGCATTACGGATATCCGTAGCTAATTTGCATAAGCGATAAATTAGTATGTAAATTTTTGTATTGATTAACTTCGACCTACAAAATCTGATGTTTATTTTGAGGGTTTGTTGTATGAAACTTTATTAAACGCCTACTGATTAACAAATATACTACTAATTGAATTTTGTAGACGCTGATAAAATTTAATTGGATTTTACGAATTGGTCTGAGTTAGAGCATCATTGAAAAACAGGAAGCACTTGATAGTTGTTTTGTCCCAGTTTTTAACTCTTTAACAATCTCTGTTCATAACCAGGAGATCAAGTTAAGTATCCTCATATTTCGTAGTTAACGCTTAACTACTAGATCACTGAGCCAATTTCTAGCTGTTGTTATTCTTTACTTAGACGATTAGCAACGTGACCAGTGGAGTTCTAGCAAGTCGGGTGTGAAGTAGTTGGTCACTGGTGGCTATAGAATAGGTCATGAAAATACATCGCAAAGTGACTGAGATTGACATATAGATTATCGGAAAACGGCTCAGTAACTTTGTAATAAAGCGTTCACTGAAAAACTGAAAGGTCCTGGGCTCGATTCTCTGGTTGGATAGTGCATCAGCACTACTGATAAGTTACAAGCCATGACGAAACAGTTGCGCACTGCTTCATGATTTCCATTGTTATCCATCTCAAACCAATTAGTTATATCAAATTAAAGTCATTCTAAATGTAAGATAATTATTTCACGTTGGTCATTAGAACTAAATATAAATGCACGAAATCAACATACCTACTTATTCGGACATATTGCCATTCATTTTTATTACTAAAAGCTTTATAAATGACTGACTTACTGTTATTTTATTTATTTAGTATAAATACCCGCATTAAGCCCACTTTCAGATGACTACCACCGACTACTTGACATCAAAGCGTGTTTACTTATGGTAATGTTTTTTGTACTCAAAGCTCAGTAGTTTCATTATGAAGTTTTAATTATTGTTCCTGACATCAATATTTGAGCTTGCTTCATTTAGAAGTAAGCTGTAGTGTAATTTCAAAATCTTTCTTTTGACAGCTTACACAGTTAACAGATAGTGTTAATGGTGAAGAGATTGTATTAATCTCCAATTCAACCTGTTTAAATAGTGGAAAGGAATAATCTCATGAATTAAAATAAACAGTTGTCCGTAATTATTCAACCGTGTAATTACATTTTCCCTATAAAATTACAGTAGTTTTAATACAAAAATAAATGAGAACTTGAATAACTCTATTAACACAAATGAAAACATTTTCAGTTTTGATACAGATCACGGAACTTAGCCAAAATAAGGATAAAGTTAATCGATAAATAACCGGAATTAATCTAAGAAGAAATTAGGATTAAACGAGATTACAAGTAGGTTATAACTAATGAAGGAAATATATACACGTCTTCTTATGTTTATGCAAGTAATACAAAGTATGTGGATGTTTTTGGATGGTTGTTATTTGTGGGTCAAGACCTAGGCTCGAATATTCAACCCATTACTTTCAGTATTTAAAATAAATATTCTATGAGCATCACCGTATAAACAGAAAACATAATCCCTATTATTATTATTATTATTCTGAAATTTAGTACAGAATTCACGCCAGTTTACAGGCATGGTCATTATGATACAGAAAGGTTAACTCATGCACAATGGAACACAAAGTTTTACCGAAATGAGTGCTTGACTAATAATAACATTTACAAGACACTAGGTTCATATGCAGGAAGACTAAGTGTAAACAAGAAAACCGTCAACCAACAGCTGGGAGATACTTTTCAGGCTTGAGTGTTCAGGGATGCATTAGTACAGAACACTTAATAATGTATGTAATCAGTTCAAGAAAAGGAGTGTCAAAAACGCGACGGAAGGAAGATTTAGATACTACATGGTTGTTTGAAATAGTCGATTGTAGCGTCGAGTACGAACATAACCTTGTGTGGGACAGCACCTTGCAGGTGGACGATGGAGATCGGAGGTACCACATTAAGGTATCATGAGTAGATCACAAAGATGCAATTTTCTTTACAGCGTGGATTCTTGGTGATATTTTCAACGTGACACAATAGTTGGGAACTGAAAAGATAAAGAAAAGGAACAAGCAGCATGGCGAGAGGACACATAACCAATTAAGTACATCTGATTCCAGTGAGACCTGAAGTGTACATATTGCATTAACTAAAGCTCATTTGTTATTCGACTTTTTTATTCTGGGAAACGTCGACTGATACCAGAGATAACCATGGTAAATTTTAGATCTACTTTATCCTATAAGATAAAGTATGGGGAAATGAAGGCATACTGCATCACCTCTAAAAAATGCATAGACACTACGAGATTCCGAAGCACTCTCTGCTAGGTAGGAAAACGTTCTATTACCTGTAGGTGAATAATTAAGAGGTTTTTAAAATCTACAAGTAAATTTATTTTTTTTAGTAGTGTTATAAGAAAAACTAAATGCCAGGAGGTCCACTGATAAATGTACCATAATCTATGTAAGTTGTGTTAAGTAAGTTAAAGATACCGGCATTGTCTAAATATAGGTTTATTGCCAATCTAAACTGTGACAAGGAGCTAGATTGTCGTATGCTTAAAATGTGGAGCTTTATAGTTTAAGTTCGCCACGATTTGTAAAGGCAGGCTTCATGCAAGTTTCATGTAAATTAGTGTCTGTTAGACAATGACTTACTTAGTTTACTAATTCAGAGTTGGGGTAAAATTTTAAGTGGTAAATGGGGTTAGTGTTAAATCTTACAACTAGATGGTCTATATTTTGATATAATGAAAGAAATTACTTAGGATATAGTGATATTTTACAGGGTCGTGTTGCATGCGCAAGATGATTTGCTTGTAAAAGCTCTATTTTTGTTTAGGATAGTTTAAAGTATAATTTATCTGAATGAATACGCCACAGACTTGTCGGAAGTGAGACAGTTATCACCAATGACAATGAATGATAGTCGCACTACATGTCACAAATTGAAGGATGTGAGAATTCCACCACTGAATGCTGGTCAACCCAATGGTTCAGAGGGCTAGATGTAATATGTAACCTAGTATCAACATTTTTCTGCCTGCAAATTGATTGTAACTTCCGTGAACATATTTAAAAAATATGAATTGTATTGTATATTAACAACTGAACATAAACTGTTATATACCGAAACTAAGAACAAGTGGGTAAAGATGACATGTGATAGTTTATATGATTCCAAACTTATGATCCAAAACTATCTGAATTCATTGATGTTCATGTTTTAATGATATCAACTGACAGTCATATTAACATTAATTTATGAAGAACATAATTTCGCAGATCACCAATGTGTTATAACCGTAGAATATAACTATTCTGTGTTGATAATTTATTCCTTGGTTGAAATCCTGTGGAAAGTGCTGTTGTTGTCGACGTGTTTCGATCTAGAAAACCAATGAAAACTGTGAAGCAATGGACAGCTGCGTTCATGCTATTTTATGACTTACCTTATGACTTCATGTTTGGTAGAACACTGGATAGTTCACTACCTCTTGAACCACTTGATACATCAACAAATAATCCATATTTACAGTATTAATCAATTGATGATGTAGTATAACCAACGTCAGTGATATATATATATATATATATCTTTTTTTCATTTTTAAACTGAACTAGTTGCTGTAACAGGAAATATTGAAATTCTAGTGAAACTGAATAAAGTCCAGCTATTTTAATAATGATGAATTTACAATTGATATCACTTAATAGATGATTTACAATAACCTTGATTTTTAGTTTAGAAACGAATCTGATAAAACGTTATATTTTTCAGTCAATAAATACGACGTGAATTTCAAGTTTTTCTACGGAAATTCCTAATAGGACATAAACAACTTACAAATTGGTTATTTTGTATGTTTAACTACCATCTCAAAGAACAGTTAGACAGCCATATATAATTTTTATTTACAGTAAACGTATTTCAAGTCACAAGAAGCTTGAAATATGAAACAAATAGAAAAAGTAGTTATCACACTGATTGAATTTTGAAAACTAACTGGGTTTAAATACATGAATAGCACTTTGTAAATTCACAAATTAGTGATGTAATCAAAATAAATCTGTACAACTCTGACGATCTAAATGGACATCAATACTAATCATTTACAACAAATATATTCATCAGTTTTAAGCGTTTTAAGAACTACATATGATTAAGCTTTTAATAGTACATAATAACTATCCCTTAGCTTTCAAAGTCCCTAGACATCGTAAGATTTGTATTTGGAGCACCGGAATGTGTGAGTTACGACGACATTCTTACTAATCGATAAGGGTTGGCTTTACACACAAACGTATTTCATTAGCTTGTCTGTACTTTGATTTGTCAGTGATAGGCTAAACTAGGGAAGCAGTCGAGTTTCAATTGCAAAATACAATATATGTCTATTGTAAATATTTCCAAAGATTTAAAATAATATTTGTGATAGTAGTGTTTGTACTCAATAACATTTATGAAGTAATCTTTACATAATCTACTGATAAAGTTGCATATACTGATTACAATAATTAGATATCCAAATGACATTTCAATACAATTAAATTACGGTAATGACTGTAATGACGTTGACTCATGAATATACTTTCTATATACAAAATATATATGGAAAGCATACGAAGTAACTATAATCACCTAATACTTAATATTTAAAAGATTTTCACTGAGGCGCTTAATATTGATTAAAAACAACAGTAAGCGAAAATTATCATTATCTACACTTAAATCAGAAGTGTTTAAATGATGTAGATAAGGAATTAAAAGTAGATATCCGCCAGTCGTCTGCAGTGTATTGATCGATTGACTCTTGAAGACTGAATGTGTCGCAAACAATTAAAAAATTTCAGGTATTTTCATTAAAATTATGGTCTCAATACAAACAGACATTGATGTCAAAGTACATTCATTCGACGAGCCTTAAGTGGTATGAAACACACATCCTCGATTTTACTAATAAAATCCAAATCTTTTTAATACATTCCCTTACTTCTAAAAAAAATCCTTATTTATTGTTTTGTCAAATGTACTACTATCCTGATTGAAACCAGTAGTATACACTAAGTCAGCTCAGTGATATGATTTATTTGCTGAAACCTGTGGAGAACTCATTTGTTTACAGGTTATTATTAATTCATAAGTATTGATAATTAAGCACTGTCATTTTAAGGCACTGAATATACAGTATATAGTTTAAATAAAACTGGGATTTACTCAAACTAGAATTCAAGTAATTTGATCCTGTCACTTAATTGACTTTTTCGAAGATCAATAGATTTCCATTAAATGTGGATTGTGAATGAGAAAGGGAACGCAGAACTCGCTTTCTATCCCATTTGAAAATCATCAACTAAATATGTCTGCACCTCACTGTCGATGTTTACACTAGAACTCCAACTTAGGATGCTCTTACTAAACGCCATCAGGTTCACAACTAAGCTACCGAGTCGATGCCGGCACTCATATATATATAACTCTTTGTATATTACTGTTGGTGTTGTTATGTGCTGAAACTTACTAATCTGTATTGTTTTATGTGAGTACTCAGTCGATTATCTCTGTTCACTGGTAGTTCACAAATGTGTATAAATTTAGAGTGCAACAGAAAAAGATAAATCCACGTTACACGTTTTTCTCTAATTGAAACTTGTTAGCTAGATGTAACCAACTTCTTACTGTTGATATTCAGACCTCAATATTTCACTGATACTTATTTGCTTTATAAATGATATTTTTAGTTATTTATTATACAATAAGTAGATAAAGTTTACTCACTTATTACCACTTACGGAACTTGTTACCCTGATTATATATTTCTCTATTTATTTTCACAATTAAGAATAATCTATCCTTTTGATATATCAGTTAACATCGATTAGTTGTAGAAGGTCTTATCTTATCAAGTAGCAAACAGTACATACTTATTGTGACAAAATTATTCATGTAGGTGTAATTGATAAAATTTGGACATAATAACTTGCTTACTACATTACTACTGATAATAGTAGTATTTTTACTATTGTTATTATTATTACTATAATATTAATATAAACATAATTTGTTTAAATCATTCATTGTTTCCTGCGTTATGATAGTGAGATAGACAGATACAACGCCAAATTAAAATTCAGGGGATAACATAAATAAGAATCAATAAATCTCAGCATATCTAAGCATGAGATGGAGAATGTTGTATATTGGTCAACTTTAAACATGAAAAAAATATGTATATTTACCATCTCATTTCTTACAATTCAATTCTGTTGTTATGACTATTTAAGAATAATTCTTTTAAATAGTTAAGGTTACCTAACAAATTAGGTCATGGTGAACAATACAACCTATAAATGTAATCATAATGTCTAATTGAAAACTATGTTTAATTCATATTTAATTGTATTTAAATTAGTCTCATAATGTTCACTGTGTTTAAGTCGTTTAACATAATATGACCACTTCACATAAGAGATTTGTATTATGATTTTCTTTAAAACAAATATCAAGTTTTGAATGTTCAACTGAGTAATAATCCTTTAGAAGCATGAAGTAATGATAAATCTATTCCTTTCAAGCATGATATTTATTCTTTGTTGGTATTCAGCAGTTCACATTTCTAATTTCAAGCACGTAGCAGGTGAAGTTCAGTTATGGCTGGTGAAACAGTTACTTACCAATGACAATGAATAATGTAATTCAGTGTACTGCCAACTGACTGAAATTTTAAATGTCACCAATTGGGTTCTATCACAGGCTTAAGTGTTTTATGTTTACCGTCTGGCACGAAAATTCTTAGCTCGATCCCCGGTCAGCATGGTTAAAACGTACTACATTAGAATGAAGCAGATGATCAGTGATTACTGATTTTTAGTGGATAGCTAACCTAGGTCAATTTGTTATACCAACTTCAGACTCAACGATATTTAGAACATGATATGAGTAACATTGGATTGATAAATCCATGATATGTATTACAAATAAGATAACTAAAAGATATACACTAAAGAAGACAATTTCTACATATGTTAAGTTACTAGACAATCTGTTATAGCATTACTTGAGAGGGCCGATACCCCAATTAAAACATCAGATGAACTTACATTACATAATGAAAGTAACTAAATACCATAAGAAATAGCGCAAGCATGAGGCAGTGACAATAAAATGATAAAAACTAGAAACTGAAAGAGATTTAAAACCTGTAGCATGTTACTGAGGATGGAGAAATTTAACAGTAGAGTGATAGTTCACTTAAATAAATTCATCTGTCGTTTCATTCATACATATTTATTGATTGCAGTGAGAGACAATGAGATAACGTAATGATATTATTCTTATACAAAACAAAAGTCATTGCCTTCTAGTTGGAAAAACAATTTTCATGCTCAGTAGATTTATGGGAGCCAAGTAACTGTTAGTCATTGATATTATTGGACGCATGCATACCATGACATATTTTTGCATTATTTTAAATAAAATCAGGCACAAAATTCACTTCTTTTAAAAAAAGCGTTTTACGTAGTTTATCAAAGCAATTTAACGAAATCTGCTAACTGGTCGGTCCATACATTGTCTATTTCTAAGGTGTTCCTATTAAAACTCCCTACTGGTAAATAAATCTGATTCACCGTCTAACTAAAAGTGGACGTATAAAAAGAATAATACCTTTTTGATAAATTACACTAACTATAGTGAATAGACATGAGCAAACACGGTCACAATGGAAAAAATTTCTGTCTATGTACTTACAAATGGTTACGAGGAGACTGTGTGTGTTTTTGAGTAATGTGTATGGTTCGCAACTATGCACATACCTTCCAATATTCTCCAATATGTCCTTACTTGGAAAGACTGCTCCTAAAGTGAAACATGTTAGAGAAGGCAAGTTACCCTGCGCTGTGATTGGAAAAAATCAGTCTACTGGTTACTGGATGGCATGGTTTCTGGGAAGGTAGATGTATTATCCCAGTCCAATACAGCGGAGTTGGACTACTTGTAAATGTGAGGTGAAATTAGCATAACTTTCCTTCTCATTTAAGTTTTCAACGGTTTTGTAAGCCATATTCTGAAAGTCACAATAAAGTATTTAATACGACCATTTTTTGAAATCTAACCCTTATATTCTTCTTAACTCTATTGGGAATCAGTGTAAAGTCCACCAAATTTATTACATAAATTCAAATAAATAAATAGACAAATAAATCCATAAAACAGGATGCAATCATGTTGAATTGTACTACTTAAAATCCGATAACCGAAACTGCTTGCCGAGAAATAAATTAATGTTAACGAGTACATGAAATTAACGCACACAAACACGCGTTGTCTCCATGATTATTAGGACCTATTCTACATAGAATTATTTGTATTAAGCAATAGTTGTGTCACTCATTAATTATACTCTAAGAAGTTGAAATCACTTGGTAATGAGTGTATGGTGTTTATTTACGTTCAGTGTTATTGCGCGGAAGACCAATGCCGTTATCCTTTCATGTTCATAAATGACTGAAATAATGACTGTCTTTCGTTAACATGCAAGTGCACTTCGTAACACAGCTCAATGGTATAGAACGCAAGCACTATGGCATATGAAGTCAATGCAGATGTGCTAAATTTTAACTAAATCACACTGCATTTATCTGTCGTGAGACGTTGATCGATTCGACTCAACAAATTGAAGACACCTTCGTTCATCGACACGATCGATTAAACGAGGTAGACACGATGTATAGTACGGTGCTGTCAACATTCACTTATGCGACTTCTGTTTCATCTTCTTCAGTAGATTCTTTTTTAGACAACTGCCATTTACATAGCAAGAATTAAAGGGACAGAAAGTCTGGTCTACACGGTCAGCGTATGCACGGTTATAAAGTCACCAAACAATGTGGTCTTAAAGTAGATCTACACAAATTAGACAGCAACACCATCCATACCGAATCAAATTGAGTTGGGCTACTGGTAAATATAAGATTAACTTTAACATGAAATTCAACGAAGAAAATTCTGGAAACACCAGCTTAATGTAACAGTACCTAGGATTAATCCTACAACATACTACTTAGGGGTGTAAAATTTGCTTTTTGATATACACATATATTTGAGCGATGATTCAGTGATTTGTATATTTTTTATCAACATATTATATGTTAAAGCATCCATTGTTTGATTTTTCAAATTCCAAGGTCACTGGCAGCTAGCTTTGGAGTATTCGCGAAATGGTGTATGAGTTTCGATTTTTGAAAGTCGTCCATCGTTCGTGCGTCATTTTAACTATCCGTGCATACCAAAAATTGACTTGTGACACAATTAATCCTAACGTTGTAAAGCTTCAGTATGCTGTCCGTGGTCCCATAGTACTTAGAGCATTAGAATTAGAAAAAGAAATATCACAAGTTAGATAATTTTAACCTTTGATTATTTAACAGGGATCAAACAAATTATTCGATAAAGTTATTCGTTGTAATATTGGGGATTGTCATGCTTCCGGTCAAAAACCCATTTCCTTTATACGTGAAGTTTTGTGTGCCGCTACAAATACCCGCATTATGGATACCAACATAGTTCCGGACGATGCTAAGCTTAGAGCCAAACGATTTCTGGACAGCTGTGGTGGGAGTGTAGGTAAGTATTTTCGGATACATCTGTATTTTTACAAGAGTACCTTATTAGATATTGGAATTTTACGAACTTCTCAAACAATATTTTTTTTAAGTATGGATTACACGGCGCTTATTATTAATCTGCTAGGTTTTTTCCCGTACTTCACTTTGACAGTTTGGTTGTGTTATATAAGCCTACAGTGCCCCCCGAACTGACTTTTTCTAAATCCGTGATTACTTCGACGTTTAGTCTCACAAATAAACAGTATTTTACGTCCTTCTGAGTAATAGTTTATGAAGAGCTGTTTCATATGACTAACAAACCGATGACGTTCACTCGTATTCAGTGCAAGAAAAGGTTTCCTTCACAATAGCCTATATACATGTTTCATCGTTAGTATCATAATTAGAGTTTGCTTGCTGGTTTGTCAACCATTTTATTACCAAAATAATTAAGTCGTGAATTTTCGATATTTTGGTATTTTAAAATACTAGAATTGAAAACTCTAGGTCTCCTGTTTTGAACCGACTCGATGCCGCGCATTCTAACGATACTATTGCCAAGTTCGTTGAAATTATATTTAGATGACGTTTCCTTAACTTGGCAAATGGCTAGTATAAAGTCATAGCATACTTGATAGTTCTTGAACGTGAATGAGAGTACCTACTGATTTGATCACTTAGTTGATAAAGAAATGTCCTACGTCGTGTCATAAATATTGTTGATACCGAACTACACGCTTATAGTTAGTCAAGTCTGTCCTAGGTAACAAAGCAATTACCAATGTTCACTACTTATTAAACTGCTTTTTATGGCAAGTTATTTGCCATTACATCAACTTCCCACCTACTTCAAAGTACTCCTTTATTATCTCAAATGAGTGCTCTGAGTTTTCACTTACAAACAGTGTAACATATGACCTAGTATAAGATTCAACTAAATGTAGTCCCTGAAGTTTGAAACGACAGACTAAAAGCCAATCACATGAAAAGCAAACTAAAAGGCAACTTAATGGTATGACTGAACAAGAAACTTTAATATGGGAAGCAAGATATTCGACGTGTTACTGAAAGTTCTATTACTAACCTATTATCGAAAAAAACATTGATTACTACGTCCCAAAATTAGTTGCTGGGTGACTAAGTTGATGTCTCAAGAACTAAACTATGCCTTTGGGATGAAGTGTGCCCTCGGGTTTTAAGTGACTACCCTGCTTATGTTATTGTGTTTAAAATAACTGGTCACTTTGTCTTCCACATCAGGTACATCATATTTAGATCCTGCTCCTTATGTACTACAATGTGATAAGCTAGGTGCATATAACTCAGTACAATTTAGTTCGTTACAACTTTAGACAGTTTTAAATAAAACCAACAGAAGGAATTAATCGAAGTAAACCATAAAGGGGCTTTGAGTTAGAAAGAAGAAGATAAGTAAATTTATCATCACAACTGTAGCTAAACCAGACCAGTAGTTCTTTAGTGCCCTGTTAGCCTAAAAACACTTCTACAGCAGTTTAATCAAGAGTCTGCAGATTCATGTAAAAGGGCAGTTCCTTAGTTCTTTAACTCCGGAGTCCTATCGTATTCTTACTTCATACTCGCCTAGATCCCATTCTTAATTAAGTTAAATTCACAATCGTGGTGAACGACATAACATACACGGTTGGGCTTAGGTTTTGTTCGTTTTCATCTAAATTAAACTCTTGTAATAATTCCGTGCGGCCAATTCCTTTGCACCTTATTATTAAAGTTTACTTCCTGAGTTAGAAAGTGTATCGTTCTAATTGCAGAGTAAGGACCCACTGTTATGCATGTATCGCACTGCTGTACTGTTAAGGCTTTATTTTCACTGAAAGTTTTGGTGCCAAGAAAACTTAATAACCAATAGACAACTGAGGACAAACTATCTTACGTGTTATATAGCTTTCTCTGTAATCAATTTTATATCATAGGAGTCTACAGTCAATCCACAGGCGTTGAGGTTGTCCGCGAAGATGTTGCGAAATACATTGAACAACGAGATCACTTACCAGCTAACCCCCAAAATATCTTCTTATCTAATGGGGCTAGTGAAGCCGTCAAGGTAAGTAGGACTAAACTTGCAGTTTTTGAAGCATCGGTCTAGAATCCGTCTGCATGAATATTGTTATTTCCATTAATTGCATGCACCTATTATTACCACAATTATGATTAGAAATTTGTTGTGACGTAGTATGCTCGTTATGATGAGATTATTTCCTATAATAAGTAATACCATTATCTATATAGCAATCATTATAAGGGAGTAGAATAATTAGGAACTCTTAGGCAGTATATTTAACTTTTTCATCCCTAATTTACAATTTAAGACATTGGACATTCAAAGCGTATATCCACTATTGTGCCCAATAAGTTCTAATGCATTATTACAGCTTTGGATTCTGATTACTTTTAATTATATAATGAAGTAAATATTTGTGTTAAGATACAGAAGGCGAATTCGTTGGTCTTACAGGTAAACGGAGTCTCAAATATCATTAGTTGGTGAGACCACTAATAATAAAAACTCTTTAATGATTTACTTTGTAACGACTACCAATACAATGTACTAAACATTTTGGACGGACAGTTAAGATGATATTCAGCTAATAACTGGTTACGTGATTGAGATACGAACATCGAGTCTATATACCTTGGCTAAGTCGACTAGTCTCTAAGAGATTCAAAGAAAACTATAGTAGCAGCAAACACGACCCTTTTATTTTGATAACTAATTGTACTGACAATTATTATAGGTTTGAAATGAAAGACAATTCCAATTAACTCTTGTTGGCTAATGGCCTTTTTACATTCTAAGTGAAAATAATATGCACTTATGCATTTTTTATTACTGTATACTATTTGTAAATACCTCAAAAACATCAGATGATGATATACATTATGACTGTTGATTATTATCTATCCCAGTTGTTCTATTTGTATATATATATATATATATATACGTATATATATATACATATACGTATATATATATATATATTATTGTGTTAGGGATTGAAAGTCACAAGAATAGCAAAAGCCATACAAAAATGATACTTTTCATTTACGTATTCCTCACAATTACAGATTAAATTACAAAGATTTCTCGCACATGGAAATCCTCTAGTAATTAATACGTGATAAGTTTCATTGAATGATATCTATTTTTCACTTAGTAAGATTCATCATTTTTAAATTGAATTAGCTTCGACAAAGTTTGTGAACTCACCTTCTGTAATTCTACTTCCCGTAAAAATACTCACATCTTGGAGATATCAAGCACCATTTGTCTGCTGAAAGCACCGTTTTTATCATGTTTTCGTACAATAATTATCACGTAAATAATGTGAAATCTTGTGATATCTAATATCGTACTTTGAGCTACCTACTGAAAGAATTCGAATAAATTTTATTAATAAGGGTTTGTAATTTCCAGTTGTTGATATCAGTGGATAACGAGCTGGCATCTGAAGGGTACTGAGTTCTATTCCCAACATAATGATCAAGATTGATGATCCCCATAGTAATTCTGATGTAGAACAAAATGCATGTCATGAAATACTTTGCTAATCGCATCCCATGTATTTAGTTCTATTACTGTTTCCCTTTTGCAAGTTCCTGTACTGTTATGTTGCATATTGACTACTAGTGACTTAATGTGTCGTTTATCAATTGGTAACCTGAGTACTCATTAGTTGATTGTTTGATAAATCTGTGGTAATTTTTTCATGATATTTTGATTGCTTAAGATAACCCTTCACAAAACCAATAAACATCTGTCGTCATTAATGCGATGTAAGTGATTTTTATAATTTACTCCTGGTACATACAATTGGTTAAATCTAACTTAAGCCTAAATTAACGCAATTTCAATAAAAATATCTGGTGATTGATAAGTATAATATAACGTTTATTTCTCAACGTATATCGTAGCGCGTTACCTAGTGTTGTAACATATTCAGTTCACTCTTTTAAGATGAAAGAATAAACGTAGCAGTTTTTGCTCCCAACTTTTACCTTCACATGGAGTTCATGCGACCTATTTAGAGTATTAAAATGATATAACTTTGTATTAATTATCATACAGGCAATGCGTTATCATATGATCACATATAATGTTTCTCAAAGATGGCAAGGATCAAACAATGCATTTTTTATCTTCCAAGTTTTTTAAAAAAGGTTATGTTTCAATGTACATCGCATTTTACGACTTGTAAAACAAGCAATAAACATAGTTAATTATTTCTACATCTCCATTTTTAGTCAATCCTTCAGTTAATATCCACTGGCGAAGATGGGTGCAAACGTTCTGGTGTTATGGTCCCTATCCCTCAATATCCGCTTTATTCAGCAACAAATGCTGAATACAACGCTTATCAGGTAAATTTACCAGTCAATATATATGAATATGTTCATCACTAGTAGCATTTATATTAACAAAATAAACAGCCTTTTAAAGATCCAGTTAGCATTTAAGTAGTTTTTATATAATCAGTTAATTGAATTATTAGTTTCTTCAATAGTTTTATTCCTCATATAACGGTAGGCTTCTAATGTTGTAGTGACCTTAAATACATCTTGATGGTTAAGGAACTATCAAGTGTTCTATTTTCATACTCGATTGACGATTATTTGTTTCAGTGAAGTAATCGTTCATATAATTAAATGTCACAAATTTATCAAAATGGCTTTGACATTAAATTATCCAGGTAAGAGAATGATTTTGAATCAAGTCGTAAATAATCAATAACGATGGGTACTAATTAGTAAGTATACTCTTGACACTGATTGTGTAAATAAAATGCGTCAGTATACTATGACTATCTCGAATTTGCAATCTACAAACTTGGATATATGTATCAGCTAAAACGCAGTTTCTTTAAGCATTAACTTCGACGTTGTTAGTGGAAAAAATACTTATTTGTCCATCACTTCATAGTTAAAAACCCATATGACATGATTATGATAAAATTTATAAAGCGGTTTCCCATTTTACAATTAATATTCTGTGCATACTAAAAAGATTTTTACCCTTTTCTTTAGAATTATCCTAGTGATTATACAGGGAAATCTCCAACGAAAGAATATTTCGTTTGATTTATCGATCAGTTACACGAAGCGTTTAACCGAAAAAAATTGATTCTAATGTAGTTTTTCATCACTTAAGCTAACAAAGCCAAATATACCTCATTATGTCTGTCTACATATCGTATACGTTTTGTATAAGGAATCGTCATTTTATTAATTATGTCGATTTTGTGAATATTGTTCTTGGTGTGCATCATACATTAAACCGACTAGAAATAGTTTATTTATTTAAGACATGTGAATAGAATGTATTTGTAAATAATCTCAGCGGATGAAATTAAACATTCCAGCGTTTCGCTCGGCAATCTGGTCCGAGCTTCTTCAGGAAAATAGCCAAGATCAAAATTATCGAATATAAATGTAAATAAGAGGTCAAATTTGAATTATGAATATCCAATCGTATACAGGGTATGAACATGTTATATGAGACATTGTAAGTGAAATAATGTTAAAATTGTTGTGGATGAAGGGAGGTGTGCACTTTGTGTGTAGTTTTTTATGTTTCAATCATATGCACACATATACTGCTATGAGTTATGTTCACGGTGAGGGGTAGACAATCTGAAGAAAGGCTTGCTATTAAATCATGGTAGAAGTAAATCAATGTAAGGACAATTATGAGTCAAAGGTTGGGTGTATATTCGCGAATTGGTAACACGTTAAAACTGTTAACTCAGGAGTAAACAATTCTTAAATCAATCATAAACTGACCGTCTTTCCGCTTTTGCCAACTATTATCAGCGTTTGCAAATAATGCACAATACGCAAGCCTCTCAGATAGCATTCATAAAATATGACCAAGCCACCGAAGTTGGTGTTTCAAGATGGTAACACCAATGGGGTTGTCATCACCTCGCTCAAAAACAAGATTCCGAACTTCAGCATTACTAACATAATGTTCCCACCGAATGTTCTCACTTATACGGAGACAACGATGATGCCGAACATCCCTTGCTCGTAAAGATCAGGTTTCGCAAGCATAGAGCAGGACTGTTCTCACGATCTTTTACTTGATCTTTTACACGCAAACTCACATCATGACGGTACCAAATTTGACCCAGTTCAGCATGACTCGATATGGTTTTCTCTATTTGTAGATTGATCTCGTCTGACGCACGACCACTAACACACAGAACTACCCAGACCATCTCCTGACTTAAGAATCTACGTCTATTATCAAACTCATGAGTCCTCAGAGTGAACCGACGTACCTCATTAAGTTGTAAGGAACCTGCGGAAATTCATTACTTATAAGCGAGACAGACGTCTCGAAAAACTGCAAGAGACGTGGTCCTCCATTTTCATGGTGTCATACGAATGCAACCAGTGCTCGTTTTCGCAAGCGAGTGAATTAGCATTTAGTATAGAACCTAACTTCGACTGATATTTGGCTACGAAAGATGATGAAGCCAATTTACTAATATGGTGCTGGCTAAAAACAAGTTATGGCCTTCACGAAGCTGTGGAAAATGGTCACTTTAATCTGATCTGCGACCATTGAGTCCCAATCGGCCACCTAAGCGACTCTCCTTCACATCCAGCCACCTGACCTGCATATTCAAATCTCTAACTGGTACTCCAAAATCTGCCGAACGTGCTTTTTTGTGATGATCATCTAATTGATGTTGGAACTCACCCTTGATTGCATCCAGGTTGCAGTCTGTCGGTTTGTAGGCGGAGACTACAAACAATCATCGTTTCCCACATCAGTTACTTGTCACTTTGATAGAACATTTTAATCTAACAACAAATAAGCGATTACTCCAGTAGATTAGAGCTGGCGTCTAGTGCGGCGCCGATGCAACAGGGTTCCCGGATAAAAGAGCATGTGTGATTTGTAGTGCATCACTAGAGTCCTGAATGCGAGTCTCAGATGCACAATAAACATCGACCTTAACGCTTTCGAGAAATATAGCGAAAGCTATCTGATGTCCTATCTACACCAGTGTGTGAATGTTAAATGCGCCCAGTTTAAATGGAACACGTTGCTTCAGAAAGGCTGTACCAGATTTCGACATTGACGGCAATAAACAAAATGTCTACCATTCGGCAACTTCATACTAAACTGATGAGGCAAAATTTTCTTTGTTGACGAACTGCTAAGTGAATAAAATAATCAGTGAAAACAAGCTAACGAAGCAAAAATGGAAAGAAAGGAAATATAAAATCAAATCAAATCATTTTTCATTAAAATTTCATTGGGTATCGCAAAATTTTAAGTATCGTTCGACTGAGTTGGAATGTGATAAACAGCTCATATTTGTTTCGTAATTAATAGTTGTTGTAGTTGTATGTGGGTTGAGATACTGCCCAACCTCCCGAACGGAAGCACTGTCTATCGTAGTACCAACCTTACTGCTTCATATTTTAGTTCAAACCAATACATAGTATGAATACTCCGATTAAATTATTCATTCGTTTCGTGTACATCGTAACCAGTCTTTCATCTACTTTTTCATTCATTTTGTTGCCATTTTGAATTTTTTTACAAACGCCTCCGTTTTTATGGAATTACAATGCTTTTCGATCTTTTAACACTCCAACACAATAACTCATATCATATGTAGGAGAAAATCACTATTCCTTAGTAATTCAATAACCTCCAACATTGTAGCATTTAGTTTAACTATCGGTTCATGTATACTATTCTTTTAGATACAAACCCGTAATCTGGTAGCATTAAGTGACATTTTGAAAGCTTATTCTTGCTCACCTTCTGACATCTGGCGTCAGAAGTAAGGTTTGAGAATATTATTATCAGGAAATTTAAAATTATGGCTTCCTACATTGCCAAGTCTTTGTGCTAAACTCCATTTGTTCTCATCGAAATTTCTGTATTTATTTCCCTTACAAAGATTGATTACTATTTGGATGAATCAAATGGATGGGGTTTAAGTGTTGAACAGTTGGAAGAAGCTTTGGAAAAATGCAAAGATAAGTGTATCCCACGTGCTTTGGTGGTAATCAATCCTGGAAATCCAACAGGTCAGCTACTACCAAAGGAGGCAATTACAGATGTTTTGAAATTCGCGTATAAGCATAATTTAATTGTATTAGCCGATGAGGTTTATCAGCATAATATTTATGCGCCAGATATGGGATTTGTTTCATTTAAACGTGCTTTGCATGATATCGGGGGCAGAATCTCTACGGAATTACTAGTAGCTTCATTTATGTCAAGTAGTAAAGGTTTTATGGGAGAGTAAGTTATTTTGAGTAATTATATGAATATAATGTTTAGATTTTGCATAATTTACTCACTGGATGGTTTTCACTACTACCTTCTGATCCAGCTTCTAAACAAATGTAAAGAAACAGTAGGATCTGAGTTTCATATTAGCTATTTGGCTAATTTACTTGAGCCTCTAGGAAAAAAAAACATTTTTATATGATTAGAACTTCCAGCTTAAGAGGCGAATAGTCTTGTTCCAGGAATTCTTATCATCGACCTCTTAATTAATCAAAGTCAACTTTAAGTCTTTTGATCATTGTAATAATAAAATCAATCACTAATTTGATAGCCTATTTTACTCTGATTGTAAATGCTAACGTCACTATAAGGTATCCAAGTACTATACCTTGTATTGTCAGTTGAAGCTGGGACGCAATCCCTTCTGACTGACATCAATCTCTAATTATTTTAATTTATAAAAAAGGACAAAATCTTTGTGATAAACACTGAGGGACCAGTTAATCTTTATGAACACTTATCTGTCTTTTTTCTGGATGTGTTTTTTCAGATAATTCAGTATATGTAATTGTAAATAATGTATAGTTACTTATAAATAAAATAAATCGATTGGATAAACTGATTTCGTTCCGTTTTTTAACATTTTATCATAAATAGGCGTTATATATTGTTTCATATTCTTGTTTTATTTATTGACTGTCTAAAATTGTTGAACATCTATTGATTTGAATGTAAAACAGTCGTGGTAGCCTGTTCAATTTTTGAACACTATTTAGAATATATGAAAATTAGTAATCTTATAGATATAAAGTCAACGTTTTACGCCCTAAAATTTTGTCTAATACTTGAAATGATTCCTAGTTACCCACAATTTTGATTCATTTTGTTATATCGATTCTCTCCACTTGTAATGTTACTGTCTGCTTATTGGTATATTTACCGTTGTATGTGCTATTCACTTACTGCGTTCTCATATACATCCTGATTATATCTAAACACAGTAGCTACACCTCTTTTTCGTCCTTTCTAACAACTTGTTCATTACATTTGTCAGCAGCAATACAGTCCTGATTAAGATATGCTCAAAGCATGCTTACAATGACGTACGGTAACTTGTTCATTTCCAGACAGTCACCGCTTACTAACAATCCAGAATGTGTGATCCTCATGTATTTATGTACGCTATATACCGCGATTCTGGTTCTGAACATATTTTACTATTTGCCTAAACCTTGTTATGATTTAGGATCAAATCAGTGAAGTTGCATGTTTGTAGAATACCAGGCAGGATAAAACGCAATAAACTTTGAATTTAATTTATTTGCACCACTCAGTGTCTTTGCCATATTCATACCACTAACTATTCGTGTATGTCGGTCTTCGATGTGTAGTCATAAATACACTATAGATTACAATTGCTTGGATCTCTGAATAAACAATTCACTGAAGAACAGTGATTAGATAATCCTTCGGTAGTAATTTTTGTAATAAATGGCATAAATTATGAAACGTGGGAAAATGCTACTAGAATTCAGAAAGGTCTTCAACAAAACACAATTATAAAACGAGCTATTGAGTGAATTGAAAATTTTGTTTAGTCACACTCAAATTAGTAGCATACAAACCCATCCCTAAGTAAATATAGGTCACCTAATCACCATATAAAGAAGGAAAATGTAGAGTGGTGGCTTAATAGTTAAGCTACTTGGTCCCTTCAAGTTTGAATTTTATTTCTATCTACTTCATTTGGACAGCTTCGTCGTATCACTAGCCCTCACCATTGATGTAGATCTAAGCCAAGTTCACAGACTTGTGCTTGGTAAACACATTATATTAGTAATATATTGAAAGTAAAATACATTCGCCAACGTATCTGTTGACAAACTATTTGAATAAGTATAGTTACGTAATTCTTAAAGTACCCTTGTTCTTTCATACAACCGTTTGAATTGGTTACCAAGGTACAACGTAGAAATATGTTATTACAAGGTGAAGATTATTTCCTTATTTCTTTTCGTTATCAGACTGATGTGCATCTTTGTAACTAATATTACTGAATAAGTAATTAGTCTATCATTTGTCCTTTAAGTAAATTATTTTAAGTACGATTGTATTGCTTCAAAAAATAACATTATTTCGTTGAAAAGTTTCCTCTTTGAATAGTTTTCCTTTCTTCCTCAATGGTACAATCGGTTACTTTCGTTATAATTTTATTTTTGTATAATAAGATGTGGACTTCGTGGCGGATATTGTGAACTTCTGAATTTCCCTGAAGATGTTCAACAACAACTTTATAAATGTCTTTCAGCTAGATTGTGTTCTACATTATTAGGTCAAGTAAGTTGCTTAATTTTCAAGTACAGGAATTTAAAATGAACTGTTTTATGTAATTGTTCGTTTTTTTCACTTATTATAGCTCCTTAGAATTTCATCTACATTAATCTTTAATAACCTTAATATACTTTCGTTTACAGATTTAAGCTTCAGTTTGTTTACTAATAACATTCACTTAGATAACTATACATCTAAATTAAAAGAGAAATATTTAAACAATCTTGTAGTACTATTTAAGTTGGATTGTGACTGGCAAGCGGGATCCAGAACGCGTGTTTCATCCTATTCGGGACTCATCGGCTGAATGTACCTGCATTCCAATGTTGATGTTCACACTGGGATTCGAAATTAGTTCGCAAATGTGTGTTTGCCTAATTAAAGTCAGTTCGTGACTTAAAACGACATGGTTTCACAGTAAATCACTATCTTTTTCTGTTTACATAACGTACTAATCATTGTTTTACGCATCAGATCCCTTATAGCTGTTAACGCGTAGTGGATAGAGTATTCAAATCCCTTATTCATTAGCCTTAATATTATAACAGTAAAATCCCGTCACTACCACCTATAAAACTTCACAGAACAGTACATTAAAAACCAAGGTTATATCATCTTGATCTTAATAGTTATTTTGAGATAAATAATATAACAGAATAATGATCCGACTAAATTTTAATTGGGTGTTTCGAAGATTTCTGAATTTGTAATCACAAATAGGCCTGAGCTTTGTAAACCATAAAGTACTGGATTGCTATTTCAGTCTAATATGGGACTTTGTTGCTATGACTTAAAATTTTGCAATTTACAAAACAGACTTTCGATTTCTAGTAGAAATCAATAGAATGCCAATAGATGGATCATATCACGTGATTGAGTGATAAGTTATTATGAGATCATATTTTTGACTCAAATCATTTAATAAACTAATGTCGAAATCAAGACTAATCTCTGGCAGAGTAAATCTATTCATCTAATAAAATAACACGCTAGTATACCAATTATTAACATTTAAAATAATATGATTAAATATCATAAACGTTTTTTAAGATATCGGTCTTGTAGGCCACTCACCAGCCAATGAATATTCAATTTAAACCTTGCCCTTCACATTGTGTGACTAAATACAATTTACAGAATGATACTGTGTCATTATTTAACCGTTTTCCTTGTAACTTGTAACTAAATTGCAGTATTGAGGTCATTCCCACAAAATCCACATGCCAATATGATCAACTACTGTCTATAATATCGTTAACGAGAGGGGGGACTTCAAACCTTTACATATATAGCTTTATCCCGGTTAAATGGATTGTCGCCTATCTGAACTCAGTAGTTCATTGGATAACGAATTTGTATGTTTCATGAGAAAAGTACTGATTTGAGTACTGACCCTCGAATGCATGTACATCTAGCTGACGAGTCACAAAAAGAACGAAACATGCTTTATGGATTATATCGCTATCCACATTCAAACTTTGTTTTCAATCTACTTTTACTTAGATGGGAATGTCGAATCAGCTTTGCTAGAACAACAGAAATGAGTATTGATATTCTCTTTATTAAAAAATAAATATTGCACTGATCTATTTTGGTACTTTATTTTAGTGAACAAAACCTTATTGTTAACATCCCAGTTGTATTTTTCACCAAGATTTATAAACTCCATTATAAATTAAAACGCATAATTCGGTGAAGAAACTTTTCTCTTCTCCATAATTTCATTTCCAATAGATGCACAATCACATGTTATATAAAATAATGAATGTAATAAACATATTTTGTTTGTTAATGTTTGTGCATATAATAGACGGAAATCATAATGATAGGTAAGATAGATAACAATAAATAATGGAACCATCAAACTGACTGGAAATGACGTGGGTAACCAAATGTCAATGACACAACTACATGATTAGAGATTTTGTCACGAATTTAGAAATACGTAAATGGAGGTCATTATAAGTGAAGACTCAACGTAATGCTAGTAGAATATATCCGAATACAGAAACTGTAAGGGAATTAAATTTCTCATAAAAATAAAATAATGAGGAACTTCAGACTCCCGAAGAATTTAGCTGCCCGCCATAGTTGATTGTTATGAGTTTGCGATGTACCACGGGATTGTTGAATGTAAGGAAAGTGCTAAGGAAAAAAATATACTAATCAGGAATTTAAAGATGAAACTGCAGACAAAATCCTAAATAATTGTTTGATGAGATCTCTAAGAAAAATATCCTATTCAGCCTCATTTCAGGTATCGTACACATATGAAAAGAACAAAGGACCTCATTTCACTAGTTCAATGTGCATCATTTCGTTTGCCCGTCAAGTATATAGATCATTTAACAAGGAACATCTTACGCAAGAAAAGGCACCTACCGGTATGGCTCGGTAAACGATAGTGGAAAAGTATATTATCATCTATTCTACAACATGCGATTGACCACCACCATACAGTACGTCAATCGAATTGTGAGTTTGTATACAATATCATGCCTAAAGGTGTCCGCACACATTTTTGTATTGCTGTATCCGTGGTGATACACAATATATGCGTGCAAAACTGTAAGGCTGCTTTCGTTGCCATAACCCTATTTTTTCTCCCATAATTTTCGTCTATGTAGCGTCTTCATTTTTAACATTACATCAAATGTTATCCCTACATTTTCTACATTCGGATTATTCTACTAGCATTTATTTGTTCCGTTCAATATATTACTATTAATAGCGCCTAGATTACTTCGAATCTTCATTTACCATGACCTCCATTTACATACTTGTAAATTCATGACAAAATCTCTTGTTGTGTGGTTATGTCATTAACATTTAGTTACCTATGTCATTGCTGATCAGTCTGATTATTCCATTATTTAGTATTATTTATCTTGCCCATCGTTGTGGTTTCTATATGTTATATGCATAAATACTAACAAACAAAATTTGTTTATTACATTCATTATTTTACATAAATCGTGATTGTACATCTATTGGAACTAAAATTATTGAAAAGGAGAAATTTTGCTCACTGAGTTATTTTTTCTATTCTTCAATCGTTCAGTGTTTTGTGCTTGGCTAATAATTTAAACGGAAGTCGGAACATTTTTATCTTATAGCATCACTTCATCAAATTATAGCTACTCATTGGATTTGACTGATTATGAAATACACGGACACATTGTCTCTCTCTCTCCCTATATATATATATATATATATATATATATATATATATATATATATATATATATATATATATATATATATATATATTAACTCTTCCATATTATTATTTGAAGGAATCTGAAATTAATGATATCAAGACAAATATCCAGTTTTTAGGCACAGGAATCATTTAGATAAAGTATTGCTGCATATTAATTTGGGATTGTTTGTAAATTTTGATTAGCTAATTCTAGGTGTAGTCATCAGTTTACCAGATCATATAGAGCTAGGTACTTTGGTAGATCGCCCATTCCGCCTTTCTCTCGCCTCTTTCAACATCGCCGAGTAAATAACTATGTAGATTAATAACGTCTTCTACTCTGTAACATATAGTAGATTCAGTCCATTCAGCCTCAGATTCATCATTTGATACGATTTACGTGATTCCGTAAAGTATTTTTAGGAGGATCATGTTTGAATTCACTTAGGTTAGAGCTTACTTCATGTGATTTATTAATCTGTAATTTTCCGTTTCTTCATATCTCATTCCTATTTCTAATATTGCCATTCACCTTTACTAGTCTTGTAACTATTATAATAACAATTAGTATTATTGTCTTTTTGTTACAAAGACTGTCTCCATCTAAATTTTCTCGAATTTTCTCTTCACTTCTTCACCCTAATCTAACACTGGTCACAATTACAGAGTTTCAACCCCTACTAACTACGTAACTTTCATGTTTCACAAACCTCTTCCTTCAATTACTAATTGGTTATTTAAAATACTAGATAGTTAAAGGACTTCACATAATTAATAACTAATCAATTACAATTGTGCAGCTTGTTAATGTATTCGTTGAGAAGCCATCCTGTCACTGAATAAATTTGTTTTATGATTTAAATTAATTCAAAAAATAGTGGAATAGAATGAGTGACATTCAAATTTCTATTTGTTTACACGATTAATAACAATAATACGAAAAATAATAGTGGTAGGAACAAAGAAAAAAGCTATTTGGTTATGATAAACTTAACGCATGGAAACACAGTGAGAGAGGGGGGGGTAACTACATTAGTCTGACTAAGTCATCCTATAATTAAGGTGAATAATAGCTAAATTATCTTTTCTTCTGGCCATTACAATTTAAGTTGTTGAACGTATTTTCTCTGTATACAAAATTCTGGCGTTTTAATTCATATAGCTATTACTCCTGCTTTTTGAAAAATAGTTGAGTTTAACTGTTCTTCACAAGTAAATTTCATTAAAATATATGTGAGATTAATAAAATAACTAAGTTGTTTTTTTTGTATGTTTCACCATTGAAAATAACGGAGCACTGCACAGCTATTTTGTCCTATTATGTGACGTGTCAGCTCTGGGTACCCACGAATTATATGTCTGGTGGCTAACGTTTAACTATCAGCATTACTAGGTTGGAGTCTAATGGTAGTATTCCAACTCCACTCAGTTTGCACTACTTTGATGTATTGTGATATTTTTCTGTTTTTACATTTTAAATTTAATTTTCCAGTTAAGACATGAAAATCTTATATGAATTCCAATTGTCACGTTTCATTTCAAAACATATGTATCCTTTTTATAGACATTTGTTAACATTTGAATGAGTAGTCTGATGGCATTTCGTTCCAAGTACATAAAAGACATCAAGTGTAAAATTATATTTTAAAATATCTTAACGACTGACGTCAAAACAATCCCGACAATTTACTCAATAATCTAATCCAAGCTCTTCAAGTAAAAAGAAATCAATACTAATTCCTTACCCGACGCTTGTCTAAACATATTCGAATTATGAACTTATTTATAGTAAGGGTGTGAGTCTATGTGAAATGTCTTCAAAATGCATCATATGATGTCTCACTATATATTATTGCTATTAAAATCCATTAACCATATGAAAACTTTGATTGCGTTTAAGGTCAAAATATACCCTCTGTTAATAATAAAATTGGACAAGCACATTTAAGTAAATTGAATTTGCCGGTGTGCATCTTGATAGGAAATAATCGGATATTGTCTCGCTACCAATTAAAAGGAATTGGGGATTGACCCATATCCACCTTTATTTTAAAATGTTCAATCCAAGGATATTAACTCAAGTATGTGGATATACTTTTGCTTTTTGCCTTAGTAAATTTAATTAATGGATTATTAAATCAGATAACTTCATCAAATCTTTTTTTCACAGCTAACAATGGATGTAGTTGTGAATCCCCCAAAACCCCATGAACCATCATACAATTCGTTCATGAAAGAGAAATTATCAGTACTAGATGAACTTAAACAGAAAGCTGAACTCACTACAAAATCACTAAATTCACTGCCAGGTTTCTCATGTAATCCAATCACTGGAGCAATGTATGCCTTTCCACGAATTGATTTACCTAAAAAAGCAATTGAAACTGCAAAAGTAAGTTGATACCCTGATATACATAGATTGTTTGTCTGTAATGACTTATATATGGCAAATGCACTGGGCTAAAACAAAATTGTTTTGCTACTAATTTTTCCAGTCAAAAGGTATGCAACCAGATTTTATGTATTGTTTGGAATTTTTGGAAGAATATGGTGTCTGTGTTGTCCCAGGATCTGGATTCGGTCAAATGCCAGGAACTTGGCATTTTAGGTATGTTACGTAACAAATATTCACTTTCCAGCCTATGAATTTCTCCTTAAACATACACTTTTTATGGTGAAAATTTCATGAGCAGTAAAATGAATATTAAATAATTTTACAACACGTTATTGGACAGCCAGAAAAAACCAATAAACGTAGCCAAACTGTGTAACGGCAATAGCTTGCTCTACACTGTAAACATCGTTAGTGTTCTCTTAGATGAAAGGGAAAGACAATAAATTTTATCAAAGTCATCTTTCAGTATAGGCTAAACTCATTTAACATCACTCCTTAACCTATGGCAGGATGGAAGGAATAATTTTTGTAATCTCACTCTGTCTTCATGTAGCTCCTGTTTAAAACCTAGGTGAGACCTTATCGAAAAATTTACTATAATTTATAAGGATTACATCTGTTTCTGTGTAGAATTGTCGAATATGGGTAACCTCCTCGAAAACTATACTGCTGTTAAGTTAAAAGGCTACTTCATCCATCATAACTGTAATGTTTGGAAGGAACGTTTCTAGCTTCTTACCCTTAAACTTTAACATATTTTATGCGTTTCTTTTGTTCGAAAATAAATTGTGATTTATACTATTGAGATACCTTCTTACTCCACAGAATAACAATTCTACCTAGTATTGAAGAAATGAAGCTTGTTATGGATCGTTTAAAAGAATTTCATTCATCTTTTCTGATAAAGTATTCTTGATTCATTAAAAGTATGATAATAATAAGACATACAGTAGTATTTGGAAATTTGATGTTTCTATTTTTTTTCTCTTCGTTAAACTGTAACCATCATAGTTCATTGTTACTTTTCATATTTTTATTCATTGTATTTTCCATTTATCGATACTCGTGCTTTTCTTTTATTGCTTTACTATATTCCCTTAACACTCACAACATATATAACACCTTATTTAGGTTTTGTATTTATGTCGTTCCACAATTATATTAATATTCTATCTTAATTTACTTACCCATTTCTATACTAACATTAGACGATTAAATAATATTTTAATTAAAATGTATCTCACTTACTTCATATCTCTTTAATTCTGTTATGTCTCTTCTATCTTCTAGTTTATTGCAATGGTGAATCTCTTTTCTCTAAAAAAACATAATGATCAATTATCTTATCAAATTATGTAATCTTAATCGTAATGAGTAACTACTCTTTCTCATTGTTGTACTTTTAGTTATCATATGAAAGTATAAACTATTAATTCTGTTATGTGTCTACATAAAATGAAGTTGAATTAGTTCTGTTACGATCTAATATCATATAAAAAAATTGATGAAATAAATATTAGAGCATTTCTCTCTATTGGATACAACCTTCTATGTCTACTTATGACTCTTATAAACATAAGTAGCTTCAGGAAATTACTTATAATTATTGAGAGATAGAATGTGATCTGATGCTTTGATTTAAAATTACGATAAATTTTATTTCCTCAGTTTGGTAGTTTAATCGTTAAGCTCACATTTTCTTTCTACACAACATCAACACAAACTCTCAAATAGAAGTTAGTTGTAAAAATTTCCCTACAAGTCCTCAGCGGTTTGTTCCGTGGATTTTGAACGTGATTGATTTTTATCAATACCTTTATTATGATTGTTTTCCGCCTGCTAGATCTCGTTCTCTGCCTTATAGATTTTTCCTCATGCTTTTTATTGATTTACAAATTGAATCAACTTCAATATGTCTATTGTTTGTTATCATAATTTGAGCATTAAACTTCCGAAAATCGTTCATGTTACCTTCTTTCAAGATTTCATCTCTTGCTCAGATGAATGTGCCTCCTTATTTTTTTTCACATGTGCCCACGTAGACATTAGTGAAAGTAACAATCGCTTTGTGTGATGTTTTTCTCACCATTGGTTGCTGGAAATCTATTTAGTCGATTAACATTGTTTACATAACAAATTCTATTATTTCTCCTGAACTTACATAGTAGAAATTTAAGGAATGTAAATGAATTTTACAAGTTGGCGGTGTCTCAGACATTGATAGATGTGTGCAATATTTCCTTATTTGGAAAAAAGTACTTTATATTTTCTTTAGAAATATTTCGAATTCTTACTAAAAACAACGTCTTCAGCTGCATTTGGCTTTTACCATCATGCTCAAATTGGTTACCCATAGCCTGAGATATCATAGAGTTTTCCACTGACTCCTGAAATATATATTTGTCCGACATATATGATAAACATATGTTTCATTTTTCCTGCATAAACTCAACTTATCAGTGTAATGCACTGTTCTTCACTATCTTAATCTCTAACCTACATGTGAATGCAATTAGTGTCACGGTATCTGATCTATGAACATTTGATCTGGTTTTGAATAACAGTGGGAAGAAAGTTCACGTCCCTTTCCTTGATCATCTATCTCCTAGGAAAAAAATACAAAACTTTTTTTCCTCTATGTAATCGTTAGTGTAAGCGATGTTAAACTTTTATGTATTAATCCTTATTTTTCTTGTTTGGCATTTTCATGTCATTCCAACCACTAGATGCTCATTTTATTGAGGCGAAACATTTTCTCTAACTTCAGCCACATCATGTCCATGCCTCTTAATTCTTATCTCTTTCAATCAACTTTTCTTCAGTATAGACAGTAAAAGGTTAGTCTCACCTTCATAGTAATCCACTCTTAATTTTGCATTAATAAATTTTTTTCATAGTCAGTGTGTCAGTCAATAGTCTTAGTTATTTCTGTAACAATTCGATACCATTTTTACTTTTTCATCCAGTCAATATGTGAAACCATAATGATTCTTTTTTTCATTTTTATCTTACAATTTGTTTTCTCTTGTCGATAGTAATTGTACTTGTATTTATTTTGCATATTATATGTTGTTTGATTACTGTAATTCTTTGTAATCATCTATTGAAATAATTTTACCTTTGGAACAACACTTAAGTGAACAGCGTTGTTTTCCATTAATCTTTGCTTAGTTTCATCAGACTTTAGTGTATACAAATATTGATGCGAATAATAAACTAGTCAAAATAATTCATGAGTCAATCAAAAAGATTACATAACCAATCATAATACGAACACAGTTTAAATTGATAGTAAGATTACAGTTATAATGGAAGTGGTAAGATTTTTAAAGCATGAAAGGGTTGTTGAAACTAGAAAAAATAACAATCTTATTAAATTGGAAATCAGAGGTGATATAATACGAAATGTATCAATAATAACTGGTGAAGAGGAGGAATGAATGAATTGAAGATACAACTTTATTTGACAGTAACTGCTTAGTGAATGCTGTTCTATGGAGATGGGTTTTTTGATTGCCTGTTTGTGCTCGTCACATTGATCTCAGTTGTGTGCCAATAATAGCCTATCAGCACTGTTCAACTGTCTCGCTCTAATATGAGACCACTTAGCAGCGCACATCTCTCACCTTTAGATCTTGTAGTGAACGCATGATAGGCGTTCAATAGTCGAAATGATAGTCCTACCACTGGACAGCAGCCTAATAGTAAAAGTTAATCGTTCACTATAAGACCTGCAAGTTTATGCACATATGTGGGTCGTAAAACGTTGACCTGGATTCAAGCTCATCGCATAACAGCTGTAACATTCAGTGTGTTATATATTTATTCTGATCAATAATGATATGCTAATGTTTGCCACACGTGCGTAATGTTGTTAGAGATACAAGGGCGTTCATCACTTTACTATATATTATTTTTTTGAGCGATTTAATAAACGAACTGAGTTAGAGGTAATCTTGAAGATTCATGTACGTGACCACAGTGCTACAAGGAATTCCCACCCCCAATTGGTATAGTCGGTTGCAACTGTCTCACTCTCGGTAAGTCTATAGTTTTCAAACCTATGGCAAACCGAGTCAATTAAACTTAACTCTAATCTCCACAAAACCGCTTCAATCCAATTATACTAATCAGCTCACTAGTGACTAACTTCTGGCAATTCCTTAAGTTCCTGTGAAAGTCGTAATTGATGGAGCACAGACTTGTCTAGAGTGAGACAGCTGTTACTTATGACACTGGATGAATGTCATGCCATACCACAAACTGATGAAAGTAGGAATTGTCTCATTTGAAAGCGCCACAGTAGGTAGAGGTTCAGGCGTCCACCAACTTGTAGGCACCTCTAAAGATTCCCATATTGGTGTAAATCTGCTGTCTCATGCTTACTGATATTCAATGGTACCCTACCAACATCAATCTGTGACGAATCAAATCGACTAAACTTTTATTGATCCTAATGTTATTAATTATATTGGCCTGCTCATCTAGAAATCATAATTCAATGTTTACGGTACTTAAAATATTATCAGTAGTATAAATTCAATACTAAAATGTGTACATAGTAACACCTAATGTACCTAATGTTGTTTGAGAAATTCTAAAACATTCTCTTTAATTGAATGAAAATCTTTTGAACTTAACCTGCCCTGTCATCATAATTGTTATCCACATAAATATAACAAATACTATATGCAGTCCCTTATGAAGTTTTTACATTTCTACAATGAAAATAAATGAATACATAATCCAATCATACTTATCAAAATACTACAACAGTTAAATTATTGCATATAAGAAGCCGATATTCCAAATGATTGACTTTTGTATAGTGCGATGGCTTTACCTTATTGTTTGGAATAATAATTAGTCAAAGTTTCAAACAGTTGTGAATTCAGTAATTGCTCCATAAGCATAATAGTTTGTCTACAGTACAATTCCCATGTTGAATATTTGATATAAAAATCGTGAAAAGCCAATTAACGAGATGGCTGGCTAATTTGTTTGCTTTTAGGATTAACTTAGTTCAAAATACATTTCTGAGCAAATTCTTTTAATTGACTCTTCATTATATGCATATTCTACTACATGAGTCATTATAGTTTACAAGGATATTCGTGTTCATAAAATACATAAACCACAAAGATGAACTTAGTCGTGATTCAATTATTAACACAGTTACCTCTGAACATAATATGTGATATCCAGTATACTGTTTGTTTTTCTTTGTTTTCGTCACAGTATGATGTTGGTTGGATACCAAATAATACAAACCTTTGGGTTGATGAAAACTTTTAACGGGACGAATTCTTGTCACTTTTCGGGATTAGTTCCAAAATATGTGATAACTTGTTAGGCTGATGATTTTCACTTGGTCATTACAGTTAAACAGTGGACTTTAAAGCAAAAAAAGATAAATGCTACTACGGAAAGTGTATTGCTAAAAAGTTTTTAATTGCACAATAGTTTTATGGTTGCTACGGTTGAAAAATGCAAGAACATGAGGTTTAGTAGTAGATTTTGCTCTATTTAGGTTTGTAAAAAGAAATCAATATGTAAAAAATTATTTTTAACATTATGTACTCGGTCCTAAAAGTTTTTATGAGACGTGTTTTCTCGTATTAATTATGACACTACAGGTAGCAACAAAAATCGCAAGTACCATTGTTTACGAAACGTCCCAAATAATAAGTAAAGTATGTCTGAATATGAAGTTTAACGAACCTAAAGAGCTAAATGTATTCTACATAATTATTTAAGTAATAAAAAATTTACTAATTGATCATTTAAATGTTTAGTGCTAAAAACTTTCAATGTTAATAGATTCCTATAGCAACAGGTTTTAATAATAATGTAGTAGCATGATTTGGGAGTGAATTTTTCCAAAGTCTGAAATTAATTAAATCAGGAATGAAACTGATGCTTATAATCATTATTGAATGTTGTTAACGTTAACAGAAACAAACATCCGCAACATTAATTTAATTAACTGTCAATCATAACAAATTAGGTAGTATTGTATCAATATTTTTGGACATTATTCATTCTCAAGTATGGGCTACTTACAATTGATATACCAGATAATCTTCTCAACACTAATGGATATATTTGTACAATTTGTGACATTAATTTCATTCAACGTGAAAGTTAGACATGTGGTACTGTATGTTACTTCTCATCTAGGAACGCAGTTCTCATTAAGTTAAAATAGATATTTCTGTAAGTTACATAAGTATGACTTAAAGGCATTAACAAGAAAACAATGGTAATCATATGCTGAATGTATATCGATAATGATGAATTTATAAGTAATATAAAAGTAGACAAGTAAGATAGAATGATATATTGTTTGAAATAGCATATTAGCATAACAATAATAATGTTCAGCACTTACATATATGTACTGGGTATGAATAAAATATAGCTTAGTAGCTAACTATCAACAGAATTCAATTACTATGTTTGAAATATACTAAAATATGTTGAAAGGAGGAGGGCTTTAGATATATGACATGTTGTTAAGGCCATTCATATGTATCGAATCGAGAATGTCCTAATTCGAGTCCAAGTAAATTCTTATTATGTTTAAATCATTTGACATTATGCTACATATTGAAAGCCGTAGAAGTGAAAACATTACATTACATTTTGTTTTTTTACTTTGCTGTATATAAATATATCTTATTCATATGATTGATTTCATTCGAATTATGAAGAAATCACATGATATCTGGAGGCTAAATTACAAATAACTAATTGGTTAGGAATCGTTGGGAAGGCACAATGAAAACTCGGAAAAGATTTTAGAAACCATGAGAAATTCTAAAACATTCCATCTATTCATCGTTTGAAGAACCTCCCATAATTTTGTTATGTAGCCCACTGATTAAACAATAGCAGAAAATCACTGCATGCTGATTGGATGAACATATTGATGATTTCATTTTTACCTTAGTGTTTCGTACTAAATTTGTTACTTACTGGGATAAAGATTTTCTCCCTATTGGTCTTCTATCTTTTGGTTTTCACTTAGAAGGATCCAAGGCATCCGAAGATTGAAGTTAAACACTGTATTAGTAGAACCTAGCAAAAGATATGAAAGAAAATTTTACTAATAAAGCTGGATAGCATAGAAATGTGCTGATAGATTGTCAAAAGTAATCCTGAATATCATTATTTTGAACTACCATATTGAGAAAAGTAAATTTAGATTAATGATCTTAGTGACTAATTAGTTTATGGTAGCAAACTATAAAGTAGAATCGGTTGTTATTCAATGCTATGGAGAGTGTCAAAGATGAAGTTTCACATCACGGACTTCAGTAATCGTGGTAATACGGATGACTAACTGAGACAGTTTTCTAAGTTCAAGGCCGTAGCAATCAGCGATAATCGTGACTTCTTGAGAGCTGACTGAAGTTACAAGTGCAAACTACTGGGTACCGATTAAGTGAGTTTCGGGTTTAGCGTTTGCCGTAAACTTTGAGCATCTTGAGTTTGACTTATTTTGAAGTCATAAGTGCACATTGCTATAGTATTCCATATCACTAAAATCAGCATTCCAGTTCTTTTTTATTTCCGGTGATTATCAAAACAAAGTTAATAAGTATTAAAGAAATTGATTCTGATGTCTAACATAGGCCATAATGTATCCGTATTACTATAAATTACCACAGTGTTAAAGCTCATTTATTAAATGAAGTAGTTCTTATTTAAATGAAAGCTGACTTTCAAAAGAATCATTCAAAACATTGTTTTATCACCAAGTAATGCTAATCAAAATATGTCGATCAGCATGCAACGTGACGACTAATTCAAGTGACTCGACATCTTAAGCACTATGTTTAAACGGGAAGTGGTTTAGGTGTAGTTGGAAGCAAACTATGGACTTAGTTTTCATTGCTATTCTACACTTTCTAACAAACCGTACCTTAAATCTTGGAAAAAACTGACATTACATGACAGATTCAATTTCAAGTTACTTAGTTACACAGTCTTCTGCCATTAGCAAAGAACGTATCGGCTAAACTTAATAAAGCATAGAATTATTTTATGACTTACTATTGCGATTCATTTCATAATGTAACACTGGAGGTGGGAAATATCTGATGAAAGTGTGAAAGCACGGATTGGCAAGACAAGACAAGGGAAGCATTTCTACAATTAAAGACATCTGGAACACAAACCAGCTGTCACCCAACATCACAGTCAGGATTTTTATCACAAACTTTAAAACAGTTCTATTGTATGGAGCTGAAACTTGTACGGAAAACTATGGTGAGCATCATTCAAAATATACACGTACTTATAAACAACTGTCGACGCAGGATAATTCGATAAGTTGGCAAGACGCCATCGGTAACAACCTGCTGTGGTAGAGAACAGCCCAACCAAATCCCAGCTAAAGAAGGGAATAAGAAAAGACGCTAGAAGTGGGCATGAAGCACATTGCAGAAATCACCAAATTGCTTTAAAAGGCAAGGATTAACTTGGTCAAAGGAACAGTGAAAGGCGAAGAACACATTACTCCTGAAATCCGTGGCAGATATGGAATGGATGAATAACAGTTGGGAAGAACTGGAAAGGAGAGCTCAAAACGGAGTTGATTGAAGAATCCTGATCCTCGACATATGCTCCATGAAGGGTAACAAGCATTGATTGAATGAGTAAATCTTAAAATCATTCAATTAATATAAAGTAATACTTATCTGTGCAAGTCTTCGGTTTACCTATTTAGTTATCCCGAGTGTTCTTACCTCTGTGTTTGCTAATCAAAATCCAGGTTGATTAGGTAAATAATTTATTATAGAAAATCACAAAAATTATATGAGATTGCAGGATGGTAGCTTGTGAAATACTTCAAACACCTTTGCTCATTTTCTGCATTACATGAAATACGCTTAACTAGCGATTACTGTTCTATATACAATCGATGTGTTTCGTCCAATTTAGCTTGAAGTCGCATTTACTGTGTTTGTATTATTTTAAACCATTTCAAGAATTAAATTTGCATAAATTTTACTAAGCCTTATTAAAGTAGTAATTAGAGTTTTTGATATTAGCCGTGTTATCTAACTGTTTAACTCAGGTGAGTCTCACTTGTCGTTCAAGTGAACTGTAAACGTATTACAATTACTTTACAAAATTCTGAATATCCTAGGTTCTGGCAAATTCTCATTACGTTTCCAATTTCATTAATAATTAAAAGTTCAGCGATCGTGAATATGAATGCTTCAATATTAAAGTGTAGTTCTGCTAACATTTCTTAACAAGATGCATCCAAATCTAATATTTCTTAGACACGTTAGTCAGTATGTTTATAGTTGATGCATTCTTCATAACGTTATTGGAGTTCGAGATGCTGATTGCATTGTTTTTTTAAGTTCACTAGTAATTTCAGATGAAACGAAAACTATTCACTCTCTTAATTAAAATAAGAAACAATCATATTGAATTGAATTGACTTGGTCTGTGGAGATTGAATTTGTCATAGACTGATGTTGGTACCCTGGTAACATCAATCTATGACGAATTAAATCAAATGATGTAGAAGTTCTTAATCAAAATATTAACTAGTGTCTACTGAGAAAGAAGTCCTTATCTGAATTCATTATTCTGGTGAACTGTAATGGTGTGTTAAGTTTAAATAAGGTCACATTAAACGTCAGTTGTATAAATTCATTTAGCACAAAATAAAGCAAACAACAATGACTAGTATTGTAGTTAGATTACTATGTTACAATGTTATCAACCGAATACTGTTACCCTATAAGAATCTCATGTCAACAATGACCGACCAGCTTCAGTCCATAACAAATCAACAGGAATATACTAGTTTATCCTAATACCAACGTGCCCGTTGCACAAGTGTGACTGTCTGGACTCAGTAGTCTAGTGGTGAACGCGGCGGCGTTCGATACGAAACGGACTGAGTTCGGATCCCAGTGTGAACATCAACATTGGGATGCAGGTACACCCAGCCGATGAGTCCCAAATAGGACGAAACGCACGTCCTGGATACCACTTGCCAGTCACAATCCAACTTATATAAAACTACATGTCATAAGTTTGATGTTTACCTCTTGATTAGTAATTCAATGTATTCAAGAACAAATCGGTCTTCATTGGTAACGACCATGTCATCTACGTGTTAATTATAACCCCAGTGACCTTGAATGGGTTACTGCATAACATACATTATGTTGAAGCGTACAATGATCAATTGATTGGTTATTTGTAAATTGTTACCATGTGACACTTGTCAAAATAATCACATTATTCATGTATTAAATAGGCTCACTGCCATTAGTAGCATTCACTACATTTATTTATTTCTACAAACGAAAACTTCACCTCTATTTATGAAGCATTAATTGACAAATGAAAATGATGCTTTCTTGGTGAGTTTCAATTCAACAGATTGGTTAGTTTAATATGAGTAAACTACTAAAATTTGTATTAGTAAACAAGATGTCAACTAGTCTGTGACGCTATCGCTTAAGAAAACACTACTCTTAAAATTGTTCACAAGTATTTAGTACCAATAGAATAAAAAAGTTTACATGGAAGAAAACGAATTTAACGAACTTTAAGAATCTTCCTGTATGTAACTGTTCACAGTTTCAATTGGTAAGGAAATTATTTGTTTAAGTGTAGGCTTTAGACGATTGGTGTATAATGTCTTATTATAATTTGGTGTTTGATTGATCTAGGCTGCGACTGATAAGCGAGTGAAGACTACCATTGAAGTGATTACCACTCCTACTAAATTGGCGTTAGTCTTGTTGTGCTACTGTGGTATGAACATAAGTGCAGGCTCTATGCTGTTTGGAAACATAAAATATGTTCATCCGGAGATTACCACGATATATTTCAATAAAAGACCTGTTATTCAAAAAAAAAAACATTCACGAATGTATCGCCTGAAAAATCAGGTTCATTTCAGTTAGAGATAATACTTAACTTCCTAATTGTAAAGTTTTGTCTGAAAAAACTACTTGTTATTTCACTAAATATTGAAGGTAAAATGAAAATAAAAATAGTTGTAGATTGTGTCGATTTAAAGTAGGTGACAATATGATGAATAATACTTTCCAGATCTTATCAAAGTAGTATATGATAAACATCACTTAAAGTTACAACACTAGATAGTTGACGAGGGACGTAGTAAAGCTTATGTAGCATGTTTAAGAAACAAGACGATAAATTAAAGAAGGCGGTATGGAATCAAACTGGAGGTGAGGGTAGAGACGACAATACACAAATAGGTGAATGAAGACAAGATATACACAATTTATCACGTTCTATTATGCCAAGAAGTAAACAACTTTATCTCAAGTAATCCTTTTTTACCACAAAAATAACCCATCTCCTGTGTACATTTAGAGTAGTAGAAACAAGTGACATAAACTTTGTGCTAATTACGGTATATGTATTCAATGTATAATTTGATAAATCTTTCCGTAAATTCCCTTTCCATACTATAGTTATCTGTCTTAAAAGCGTAGTATATATATCCATCAATTACAACCCACTTAAGACCACAACTATGTATATTTTATAGTGTCAATCACCTTCAGAAAATTTAACTATAAAATATCATTCAGTTGAAAGGTAACTCTTAACAAATAACCATAGTTTATATATTAGTTAAGATACAGTTAACAGGTAAATGTAAGCCTACACACTTTGACTCACTAGATTGCGCCCTGTATGTAATTATATCCTAATCTTTATGTTCACACTGAGGCTCCAGTCAACTGTGTTTTACTTCAAACTGAATGTTTCCAGTTCTGAATATTGATAAAAGGATGTTATAAACTCATGTACATAAAGTTAATAACCATTTACTGAACAGGTTAATTTATAGTGAAGAAAGTTAGCCAATGATGTCAAACAAACTTTGACAAATACCTACCAACCGTTTAAAAGAAACTTGATTAGGCTATGTATTAGGTAATGAATTTCAAATTCATGGTAAATATCAATACTGGGATACAAGTATATGCAACTGACAACTTCTAAATAAGACGGAAAGCGTGCTTCAGATTTAATTGCTGGCCATTGTCTAACATTACTTAAACCTGAACTTATTGTTTCAACATAATATTTTCTTTCATACAAATGACTTTTCCAAAAAGTGTAATTAACTATAATTTCAATTATAAATAGGATCACTACAAACCTGATAACAAACAATTAAGGTTTATCACCTATTTTACATTTTATTCGTACACTTTTCTTCTATGCTAACAAATTCAAAGATGAATTAAACTGTTATGAGAAATATATATCTTAGTAATATTCACTGAATGCTGAATTGTAAAAGTATTCAATTGAATATTCACAATGTAAAAGTACTTCAGGTAAAATGTTATCTCGTAGCAGAGAATAAGAAATCACAACCAGTTGAGTCTATTCTTCGTGTTATCGGGACCATTAGGGTTAAGTTGCATTTTTGTTTAACATTCAGTAATTATGATATTTGAATTGTTAAAATTGCAGGTTTTTCACAGACTCATCAATAATTGTCATTTGTGTTTTCCTTCCTGAATTATTGTAAATTTATTATGGTTCTGTTAAAGTTCTCGCGAATAAATTACACCTCGATACCTGCTAACGAACGTATGACCAGTGACACAACAACCAGTAAGCTAAGCTATTCGCAGCGCCCCAGCCAAGCTAACTAGAGAGAGAAGTTCAAAGTCAGCAGAAGCTTTAATTCCACAGGCAGCCCAGCAAACGAACGAACAATCACACATCACATGCGTATATATACAAAAAGAGAGAGCGTCCTTGAAATGTTACAAATAGCGTACTAAAATAAACAACGAACCAATATGATTTAGCGTCTCACTAAGTGGGTAACATGAACTGAAGGTGGAAAGGGAAATTTCTGGCGACAAAATAAGAAATTTAAATTTACACAAATAAATCACAAAAATAACAGGTTTACTAAGAGAATGCTGGGGATCTGACATCCCCAACAGGTCCCATTATCTTGAATCATGTACACATCTCCCTTAAATCAGTCTTCATTGTATTTCGTACTTATTACTACTTATTGATGTAGTATACGATTTATAAAAGCTATTGTTATTACTCAATAAATGAATTAGCTTTAACATTCATTCGCCAGTGTTTGTTCTTTCTCTTCATACCTCTAGGGAATCCTATCGTCATTCAGGCATTATGATAATTAATTATCTTTTCCAAGTATACAATGTACAAGTATAAGTTTCTACTATAACAACTTCGTAAAATGAAAAGTAATATTTTCATCTATCTAAAGTATATTGAATATAAGAAATGAAAGTGAGGGTGATCAATTTCTTTATGAAATTAGGTCATGATGAAGGCCACATACAAATTTATAACTTATTAATCGAAGTTAACTTGAATGTAGAATTGGTCACATTTGATCAACTTCTCACCGAATTCTGCAATTATTCAATCTGATTTCAAGTGAATATGAGTCCATACTATTAGTTTATACAACATATCAATTTATTGGTAAACAATACATTCAATAAGTGTGATCCATTTCAATGAAATATCTCAAAGAACACAATCGATTTAATTATTTTAATATTAAACTCAAAGATAGAATTAATATATTACAATAAAGGCTTTACAATTATTCGGTTACAGATGAAGAGAATATGCTTACATGCGATACTTAAGTAGAATTGAATTAGTTACCTTGTAAACGTCAATATCATATCCATCGTCAAGTAAAGAACAGGCTGCTGTACTAATTAAAATGCATTGTTCTTCCAGACTTAGATTTTGTAAAATTTGCTTAGAAATGGGGATATTAACTCTTATTTTTGTTCATCCAACATACATATTTTAACACGTACAAGTAGGCTGGTAGACATAATCTAAGATAATATAAGTTGAGAATTCTTCCATATTTAATTCTACGAATAAGAAATTTCTTATGCTTTTGTGAGACTGGGTTAATTACTCAAATCAATCTTAATAGATATTTGACCAGCTTTGCATCCAAGCTTAGTGAACACAGGCATTTCTTTAACTGTCACATACTATGTTAACTACGTCCTAATCTTTTCATATTTGTCTTTAAATTTCCGTGAATAACTGTTTTCACATAAACAACGTCTAACTATATTTAGTTCTTTTACGATTCTATCTTTTATGTATCATTTATGTACACGGTTGAATAGCATGCTAACCGATCAGTTTCAAAATCTATCATGAATAACTTCGAATTTGTTACGTTCTTGTTGAATCTATTCGCATTAAAAAAACTCAAATCAAATTTTCATATTCATAAAGATGCATTTGTCAATCTCTTTTCGCCATGGTGACCTGATCTTCTTTCATTATATGACCTTAATTGCAATTTCGTTTATATTTAGGCATCTTAACTGGGCATTGTTCATCTAGTACCACATAATACTAAACTTCTGTTTGTAAAATTCTCTATTTACAGTTTTATGCCTTTGCTCTTCTAGAATATTCATCTACTAAAACCGTAAAGAAGCAACTATTTAAGTAACTTGTGATTATTCCACAATTATTTTCTTTCTAGGACACATTCAAATCATATCATTATACTTGTTGCACGAGTGTGGCTTTCTGGATTTAGTAGGGTGGATGCTGCGTGCTTTGACATAAAATGAACTAAGTCCCAGCGTAAACATCAACAGTGGGAAGTCGGTACACCCAGCTGACGAGTCCGAAATAGGCTAAAACGCGTGTCGTAGACTTCACTTGCTAGTCACAATCTAAACTGAATCAAATTCACTACTGTTTCTTTATTTGAATCCTGAGTTTATCATCTTACCAATTATGTAAAGTTTTTGTCTTAGATGAGATGTCATTCAACAATTGTAAGCATTAAACACCCCCCCCCCCAACTTCAAATTAGCAAAATTATTATTATTCAATCATGTATCACCTTGTTCGCTAACAACTTTACAGCGCAACATCGTCTTCATAACTTCCTATTTCCAAACAAATCTTGTTCACTTCACAGCCTTTTCATCATTGTTGTTGAAAAACAATTTTCATACAATACCACTATGTTTTCATTACATATTTGTCAAACGAATTGGTGACAATTTTGACTTATTTATTTAGTGAAGCAATTCATATCTCTATATCATAATAGACAACTCTCGGTGAAAAAAATTAACTACAAATTACGATTGTATAGCTTTAAGGGATGACAACATCGAAAGGAAAATCTCCTTCGCTGAACACGCCTTATATTTTCCGTTAATAGGTTTGTTTGGTTCTATTAATACAAACTGAAAACAGATATAATAACATTACACAATGTACACCCTCGTTACAATGATTCATTAGGAGGAGTAAGGTTCAAAAGAGAGCAGTCTATATTATAAGACGGTAAACATAACGGTTGGTTTACAATTGTAAAAGTTTGTTTACAAATCATCAATCATTTTGACCGTTTTCACTGATGAAATGAAGTAATGAAACGAATGATTAATCATTAATAAATTAGTTAACCTTAATTTCGATATTAATCTACCCTTGAATGATAATAATATCTACAATATTTTTATAGTTAATTTTAACACCCAAGTAGGTAGCTTAAACGAAACGGAAAGACATTTGGGTGGATCTGTTAGTGTTCTGGATCAGAAAACGGATAATAGTGACCATATGCTGTAACACTATTTAGATAACTGTTTACTTATAGTAAGTACCAAGTTTGAACAGAAGGTGTGACAACATCTAACGTAACGTCACGCTACACCAACTCAGTGATGGATTCGAATAGACCATATTGCCATCAATTATCCTCTGGGAGGCTCTGTTGAAGACTCATGTCCGTTCTGGAGCACATGTTTAAAATCTGATCACACTCTGATACGAACAAGCGTTTGCCTGCATTTTATATGACGTAGAAAAACCAAAACAGATAGACCCATTAGAGTTGAGCTTATCGATGAAGAACTCAAGAGAAAATCCGAGGGAAAACAGGAAGTACCCCTATGAAACTATGAAAACGAGGTTTACTTGGATGTGGATTGCGGAGATATCCGAACAACTGTGAAGATAATAGTGACGTCTATGAGCGACTTGAATAGAAAGGTCAAGAAAGATCAGTGGATTTTTGTAAAATCTGTTGGATTGCCATCAGACTCAAAACACGACGAGGAGTAAAGACAGATAGGGTCTAGACTGGCAAACCATATAAAAGACCACCATTAGCAGTGGTAGGCAGCAATAAGAAAACGGAAGGGGTGGCTAGGCAGTACTCGACAGCTTGAATTATTTTTTTATATCGGTTGATCATGCATGCACAAACCCTTATTATGTAACTGAAACATTCTGATAGATCTGTCCTGAGATAGGCAAATAATACATATTACGATGATAGATTGATAGTTCCATAAGTTTCTTCTATTTAATATAAGCATTGTGAGTTTTTAAATCTGTATGGTACTATTTTGTACATGTATAATCATGAAAGATACTAAAACTAAGTGATCATGTATAAATGTTCAACTGGTATTTGCTTTCCATACTTCTAACTTGCATGTATATTGGTGATACTCTAAAACGATAAAAACTTAAGTGAATGGAAACTTACTCAACCTTTTCCCCATTTAACACAATACTCCATCAAACAATAAAATAAAAACGCTAAATTGTATGTGTTGTTTCATAGTCATAAATGGTATTTATTAATGTACATTTGTATTTGTGAATTACTGAATCTCCATGTTTTGTTTTTCAGAAAATAGCTGTCACGTTGCATCTTTTATTGACATGTACATTTAGGTTATTACATATCTTGGCAAAAATAAACAATTAGTCAATGATAGGATTGTACAATTGCAGATAAAAGAAAAGTAAATGATAATAAACAAACATATACTTATGTTCATGTAATATGGAAGTAAAAGTTAATACTTATGGAACAAAACAGAAAGATGATAAGAACAAAGATTGTGATGAAGGAAAATATGAACACATGGAGACTAGAGGAGAAAGAAGTGACGAATGTTTTTTTTTCCTCACACTTAACTCCTCATCGTCTTTACTTGATTAAAAGATGATTCAAAGGTGTAAAATAAAATATTCATTTGAGAAAAGAGGTATCGGAACATCGTTTAACAAAAGACAAACAAGTGTTAAGTTCAAAACAATTCTGGTTATATGATGTCATTAATACATATGAGAATGAAAATCAATCTATGTTGATATTGGTCATGCATACAATTAGGCAATGAATGAAATTCTATTTATTGATAATCTAAAAATGCCTCATAATCATCATCATAGTGCATAACTAAAACAAGATAGGATAAAAATGAGCTCGAACTATAAAGAACAAACTGAAAATACTACAGACTTTGGTAGGATGTACTTAAATGACTTTACAACTTTACAAAGAACGTGAAGAGAGGGAACTGGAGCAAACTGAATAAAAAATAATGAAAACCCTGGTTTATACAACAAATAGAAAAGCGATTCCAATCAGAATAAAATCGAATATTAAGTACTTATTGGCATGAAATAATAAAGTAGAATTCTCAAATGTATCAAAAAGAATCAACAGGTTGTGTACAATGAAAATAATAATAATAATAGTAATAATATACTCTGACTTCAGAAAAGAGGAAACTTTGTGAAATGCACATTTTATCTAAATAGATAATTCATAAATACAATAATAAGACCATTTCTTATACAACACTTTGTCAAATAGTAGTAATATATATATAGAGAGAAGTAAAAAAATTTCAATCTGTTACAATGAATTTTTTCATATCAATGAATAACATGTACAGGATTTTCCCGAGATGACTTTTCAACAGTTGGAGGATCACTGAAGATGAAAAGAAGAAGAGAGGAAAATGATGACAACCAATTGTTCATTACGAGGTAAAATACTGAAAATATTGCATCCATGATAAATCTTGTCATCATCAGTAACGACAATAGCAAAATTATGTAACGAACGGTGAATTGTAACAACACATAAGTTGAACATTATTAATAATATGATGGTAATAGTGTATACATACATATACTCGGTTTTAGACCATCCTTTATGCGTAGGTATTTGTGGTAGTACCATGTTGCATAATGTCAAGTAAGTTAAGTGGAACTTAAGCCTAAAATCTAGTGAATGAAAATCATACGACTAAATCACCGTTTCAGACTAGCAACATTAAGCGAAGTGAAGGGTTGAGTGATACATGAAAAATAAATATCATAAAAGATGAATTTTAATCATTGGGCAGAAATTATGTACGAACAATACAACCCGTCATATACATAAATACCTTGAAACTACAAACCAGTAGCTATGGTACAAGCTAATCAATTTTAAGCAATTTATTCTACAGCTTCTTCGCCAATACTTACCTAACTGACTTTTGGCTTCACATTAACAAAAAGTTTCGAAATATGATATATTATTTAATGTTGTGTATAGTGTTTGTTACATTACTGTATATGTCAAAAAATAACGTTATGAGTAATGAACAATCATTGAAATGTGAATCAAGAATAATAACTAATAAATTGCACTCAATTCTAAAGTAGCATTGGCACGAGGCAATACTATTCAACTTCTTAAACTTCCTAAATGATTAATTCCCTAAAAACAATCCCTTAATTACAAACGCTTTCTTGTGACTATACTGAACTTCCTTCTAACCTACATAAATTCAAAAATAGAAAAGTGATAGTGAATTCATAAGTTCAAATAACACCTCAACCTAGATGGAGTCTTAACAGCTTATTCACTTTCCCTACTTAATATTCAACAATCAATCTCGAAGTAACAAGCGTAATGATATAAATACATTTAAGTGAAGCACTGAAAAAATCACATAACTGTTTCACTTTTAGTGGACATATATAAGAAGCGTAAAGTATAGCTGAATGAAAAGCTATAAAACAGATGTGTCAGCTAACAGATAGATTGTTGAAGAATAAAAGTAAGAAGAAATTACTTTAGAGAGTATATGAAACAAGTCGGATGTGAATATGTAAATTAAAACCCAAAACAAATACTGATCAGCACACATACTTAATATGATATCATCTTAATATCATGTCTTACTGTGAACCTAACGTTAGGTAAAAAAAATTCTTTCGCAAAACTAATGTCCTATTGGAACCAACTTGGTTGGTCAATCATTTAGAGCGTATATATATATATATATATATATATATATATATATATATATATATATATCAGGACCGAATCAGACATCAGACCATGATATTCAGTAATAAGATGTGTACAATGTGAAGGTCATCTCAAGATAAATTGTTATCTGCCGAACTACTTTCCCAGTTTGTTTTATTTTAGAAATATTAATTCACCTAATGTAAAAACCAAACAGTGATATCGCCAAATAAAACAACACCATCGCTAAATGACTTCCCTTTGATAATAAATATCATAATTTACTTTAACTAAACATTGAATAAATTAAAAAAAGAAAAGTACAGAGTACAAAGTGCAATAATTAATAATAGTTAGTCAAGAGAAACATCAAAAAGTAATTGCCAGTAAAATTGTAAACTGTTAAAATTACAACAATTTAATAATAAACAATTGTAATGAAGCTTAAAAACACTTTTGATTCTCAGTCTCTACTGTCACAAAGTGATTGTTTCAAGCTTTGCTATTCTTTATGTTAATTGGTTAACTTTTACTATTAAATGTCAGTTCACATAATCAACATTGGTTCACTTTTTTCTCTCGTACTTCTCTCATTCAGATTCTCTTATCCAAGTGGCTTTATACTCTCCTATGAATTACAAAATATGAACAGCTACACTATGTAAACGTGGTAACAATCAGATCACAAAACGTACTCGTAGTACTGACTTTTTTTTAGAATAAGTGTTAACGTCTATGACCGATGAACTTTTCCAGACTCATTAAGAAATGAATAATGCCGGAACGTAAATTAGATGTTATATTATACCAGTTAATATGTTACATACCAGAAAACACATTCAACGAATTCTAAAGTGAGTAAATACACTACTTATTTCGTGAATTTGCTTCACCATCTGAATGTGAAACGTAGCCTTTCGAGGTAGACGGAATTTGTAAGTTCCCAGTATTTAGTGAGTTCGAAGCATTGCTCGCGCCTGTTTGGGCTATTGAGTAAGTAATTCTGAGGTTTGATGCAAGGTACTATGGAAAAATGAGCAGATCAGCTGATACGGTTGTAGATCTTGACCAAATGATGTGGTTGGTACATTGTGGAATCCTGTAATAAGTTCGCATAGATTCGGACAATCATGTGGACTGAATATTCCTTGAAGCTATTAGAGTATTGATTTCTATGACTTGTATGTAATCATGTACCTCTTCATATATGACTGTTTCTCTGTTGGCATGTCTATTCACCATACTACATCGTCCTAGGATAGTATGTTAATCTCCCCTTCAAGTTCTTTACATTTCACTGGCCTTGTTCATCCTGACTTAATAGGCTGACATATATTCAAGACAATTTAGATATATGGTGATATGTTGCTGCTCTGCTCATGGGATTTTATGAATCTCCATTAATACTGATTCATTAAAATTTCTATATATAACAGATAATCTTCTACATTTACTAGCAGCAGTAAGAATACTACAAACATACACTACGTATGTACAACGAGAACTTACCGTTACGCGAGATGATTTGTACATGAGTAAGACATGAGTAAGACATCAGTCCATGAAATCACTGACTATTGGTCTAAGATGTATTAGTAGGTACAGACTACCTAATTTGGATCAGCGCAATCATCGCCGCTAGAGGCGTAAGCCATGGGTGATATGCTAAAGAATCGGTCTCGAAGATGTAGACTCATTCACTCTTAATATTCTGTTAAATCCTCAGTTAAAAACCAATTCATCTGCCTAAGTTTCCACACCAAGGTTATCAGTCATAACGTTAAACTTTACAAAATATTGACCACGATAATCTCACAGACCCACCCAGATAGTGTGCATCTACTAACTTGGCTCAGACTAATAGCCTATGACTTTTGCCTACAGCAGTCAACATCATTTGTCCACGTAGGTGGTAATTAAGAATACGTAATTTATGTCCTATCACAGTTAATAAAAGCTTACAGTCTAATCAACCGATTTATTATATTTGCATAAGGAATTACGTCTAACATCACCATTATTTCTCGGTGGTCACAACATTTACATAATGATAGTAATATGATAACAAACTTGTTTAGATCATTGGTAATAGTACAATATATATTTAAAAAAGTTTATTATAGAATCAAATAGGAATGCAATCAATTGGTCCCTTCGATGAATATACATAATGCAATGAGAAAACGAAGCTTATCAGAACCATATGATAATTGATGGAAGATTACATAGACTTATTAGCATATTTTTTTAAGAAAAATAAGGGACGACGAGATAATTGGGGATGAAAGAAAATAATAATATAAACCACACAACTTTGAATAGTAAAATATTACAATTACCAGGGTAGTTTAATTTAATCTTAAATTGTTTCTAAATACACAGGAAAGCATTCAACTTTTGTATGGCTCAAGATACAACAAATTGAAGTATTTACCTTGAATGCCTCTTTTTTTACAAGACTATAAGGGCTGGGTTAAGGTCAATCTTATAGATTGTCTTAAATTTTATATTTTGCAATCAAAGAATATGAATATTTATCAATCTCCACAAAACTACATCAGTTTAATTCCTTATGTCCCAAATTATTTATTTGACCTTATTATTTCAAACATAAATAGTTTAACAGGTCGTTTGATTGTTTGAAATGTGATGGTACTAACATGATATTACATAGTTCAGAGAAATTTTGCCTTCTCATTGAATTTTGTGATATAAAATAAAAATGCTTTTCTATCGCTCAATTTGCATAAATCAACTAGGGAAAAAGATCAAATATAATAAATAAACACATTACTATGAACAAATCGTATAAATATTTCAACTTACAGTTTAATAGAATTATTTGACCAACTTGGATTAGACAACCTTTGTGATGAGTTTAAATTGTATCGTTTTGAGTCGAAACCAGAAGAAGGTGATTGTACATTATTATGGATATGATTAACATCATTATATATTGGTGCAGATAATGCAGGATGACCATAAGCTTTATACAATATGGATAATTTCATTTCTAATTGCTATAGACCGAAATAAAACATAAAAGTTTATTAAGATTATTAGAAGCGACGATTTGTAGAGATTGTTGAATTTAGTAGTTTAACATAACGGCCCGGATGTAGATAGGCAACCATTGAAAAGTTGAAACATGGTACACTTGTTTCGTTCTGGAATGAGACTAATCAACAGTGTGCATCATTGATTCCGCCGGAAATCTAGCCCAAGACCTTCAGGCCTTGGTGACGAGCGCCTAACCTTCAGGCCATTGAATCAGCTGCATATGATTTGCATTTCTGACTTTAACCAATTGCCCTGAAGGTTTTGAGCCTGATTTCTGTGAGAACTGTGAAGGAGTAATGCTACTAAAGAGTCCGATAATCGAACGAGAGGGTTATATATATATATATATATATATATATATATATATATAATGGTAGACAAATATACATAAAATTATTAAATCAGTATTACTTATTATCCAAACTTACTCCTATTCTTTGTAAAGCACTATTCACCATATTCAAAGCAGATAATCTGACAGAAGGAGTAAGTAATGAATTAAAAAAGCAGCTGTTTTCTGTCTGTACAGTAGAATCTTGTGTATCGACTAGATAAAACAAGTAATAAGGCAAACATAAGGGGAAATAGAATGATTATAATCCTTATGTAAAATGACATTGTACAACATTGTTAGTCTAAGAATAAACCAGAAAGAGCATGGCCTATCTGGACGAGCATTACTATCTGATGAGAAGTAAGCTGGGAAAAAGCTAGGGACGTCAAACCAAAATATGGCAGAAGTCCATTAAATCACAGACCATTGGGTTGAGCTACGTTAATAGGTGAAGAATGCTTGGTTGGGGTCCGCATGATGATCGTAACTAATGGTTAAAGACTGGCTGATACGGCTCAAATCGTTCGGAATGGTGCAGGTGCATCCATTCTTTGTCATCATCCAAATTCTATGCTCATGAATTCATTATGATTTTCTTTCGAGTGAATTATGTTTTCTTAAACCTTACCTTCGATCCTTAACCCTCTCCAACTCTATTACTACCTCCACTACTATAGGATTCGGTCCGACAATTTTATCTCTATTTGCTAATTGAGGCATTGTAACTTGAACAAAAGTACGCACGTACTTAGTTCTATGTTGTAATCGATCCAGTCCTGCAAACCAAAATAAGTGGAGTGATGTCTAAATTTTCAACCTATCAGTTGTAAATCAAGTGCTTTAATTACTCATTTTAGTGAAATTTAGTCAATGCAGTAGAGATTTAAGATACTAAGAAAAAACAGAACGAGTGACATGAAAAATCTATGAATTTAGAAGCAATATCATAATCATTGAACGTGTAACATTTAAGTGAATTACGTAGTCAATAAACACAACTGTTAGGTATAAACGGTTAATAAGGGTCAACACATATTCGCATGAAAGTTAACAAAAAAAGAAGCGATCCAAATCAATCACAGAATACAAAAATGTAAACAAGAATTCTTTGGTAATTAGAATCTAATAAAACTTATAAATAAGCACGTTCTTATTTAACACACACGGTTAGTGTCAACCATGATCAGTTAACGAGAGCGTAGCTAAACAAGTGAAATATCACAATAATCAACACTGAACTGTAATTTCTATATTCTCCATGTATTTTTCATGTGTGGTTGGTCCTACTGAACACTATATGTGAAAGCGCTGTCTGTTTCATGTCAATATATTATTATAAATTTCTCTTTTTCACAATAAACGAACAGGATATTGTATCTAATGTCAAGAGTAATGAAGGCAGTTAGCTATATGTACTGATTTATCTCATTCTCAAAGACCTTAGTTTCCATGAATATTAGAAAAATACCACCCAAAACAATGAAACAACCATTCATACACACACACAAAAAATATATCAAAAATGACTGGATATGAGTATAAGTGATCGTAGTAGTAGCAGTATAAATTGGTTGATCACTGTGTAGTAGTAACCAATTCGATGTTCATCGAGTCCATTATAGTGCTGATCGAACAATGTCGACTGATTTGTAATGTGGCCATTTATTTAGGTAACTTGATATCATGCAAAGATGGAAAACGATTTGGGGTAGTTGGTAGTAATCTCTAAACTTAAGGTTCATTCCATTTGGCACTCGTCAGCAAGGAATAACCACAATATGTAAGAGGATTTGTGGTCCTCTGAGAACTCCATACCAGGTCACCCAGTTTCAGTCTATGACTGTTACCACTAATCTATATGGGCCTTGCTAACGAACACCAAATAGCACGAAATCTAGGTCTAAAGTTCCCTGCCGATTACCCTTGAACCAACCTTCAGTAGTGGTAGACAGACAGACAGACAGTTACAACGTAGAACTTGGTACATGCGTACATCAGTTCAAGTTGCTATGCCTCAATTAGCAGATAGAGATTAAATTGTCGAATCAAATCCCAGAGTAGGGGAGGTAGTAACAGAGTTAGTATTAATGGAAGGGATAGAGATTGGAGATAAGGTTTAAGAAAATATGATTAGATAAAGAGAAAATTATGATAAGTCCAGAAGCTTAGAATTTAGAGGAAGACAAGGAGTGGATGCACCTGCACCATTGCTAACGATTTTGAGCCATATCACACAAGGTATCTAACCATTTATTACGAGCGTCACGCGGACCCCAACCAGGTAGTCTGCATCTATTAACATGGCCCAGCCCAACTATCAATGACTTCATGGACTGGTGCCATGTTTTGGTTTGGCCGCCCCAAGCTTTATTCCAGCCTACTTTTACACCAGACACAATAGTGGCAGTGTTAGTAATGGCATTTTTATTGCTATAAAGATACAGAAAATGCACACTGAGATAGTAAAATATCAATCTACAGGAAAGATATATCTTTTATTTTATTTATTAAAAGTGTTCAGTACACATTGTGCTTTAGTCACGCAAACTTGCAAGGTATGATAAATGCTATTGAAGTAAAGTAGGATTTAAACAGTCATTTGTCACCAAGTTTTACACGTAATAAATAATCAAATAAATATAGCATTGAGAAGAAAGAATAAAAATTTGTATATACTAGGTTTTAATGTATACTATATTCCATTTAGATAGTGAATAATGTAAGGTGTGAGAAGTATTATCTAACATCACACTATCTGGTACGCGTGCTTAAATATTGACTTTCTTTTAAACCGCCACTTAGTCCCCAAAAATCTATTCATGAATCCTAGATAGTAAGTTAGAAAGTTGGATGAATGGAGGAGGTCTTACTAACAAGTTTAGTTTATGTACAGAAAACAAGGATATTTCTAGATTTGTACAGAAGATACTGGAAGCTCCTGGAGAAATATACTGAAATCGACAACTGTCCAAATAGGATAAGGAAAATAGAAATCATTGTTTTCTAAACTTCTCTTGAAATTTTGTAAACATTGATTAGTGAGAGCATTTCCACGAACTCTGAAGGTTTTCGAGGAATCAGTAACGGCTATCAAAGCTAATACGAAATTAGTAAATAGTAATAATATAAGAAATGAGTCTAAAATCTGAAACAATACATTAGAAATGATAACACAATTCGACATTGAAGTGTTATCTTAATTATCATGCAACTACTGGTGACAATCGATTTGAGAAAGGCCAATCAGAGAACCACTATACAAAGCTCAGAAAAAATTCAGTTAGCTTAAAAGATTGACAGAATACGTATTTAATCAGTTTTGAACCATCTGAATTTGGATTGTTAAATAAATAATCCATTTTAGAATTTAAAATACTGACCATAGTAGGTGATTACCTTGTTACATTCCAGTAATACCTTTTAAATATCAGTGGTCAGACACATTCAAAGTTTTAATATCTTGAATAACTATGCAGAAAAACGTTATGGTAAGTTACGGTATAATGTACAGTTACAAATTAATCATCTGAATCATAGTTACAGTGTTGATGTGTCTATTTATTATGTTTTATTCATTTCTGAAGTAGTTTTATCACTTCATATATTGTCGCTTTAAAAAAGATCAAGAATATGAAGACAGTACAAATGGATATGACTTCTAGAGACGTTAAAAATAATTATCAAGAAGTATTTTGAGAAAATAAAACAAAACTATTATGTAACACATTTTTATGGATAGATCGGTGATATATGTAAGTATCTCTGAATAAACTCTCAGCCATGATACAATGCTACAGTGGATAGTGCAAATGTTACTCTGCTAAACAAGAGTAAGTGGTTGACTATTTATTTTATGGGAAATTACACGTACTTAATTCTTTGTGCTATATTCAATAGTTGATCAAAAGAAACGCAATGATAGTTATCAACAAGAGTTTGAAATTTCATGTTAAGGAAATTCAATACAGGAATTGATCAGTTTCGTTTTATGCCTACACTGGGCAAACTGGTTAGACACAATCATCAGTGTGCTTGATATACGGCTAGCAGTGGAACTCATGTACTGAGTCCAAGTCTTAGTGTGGATATCAACACTGAAATGGAGGTACATTTAGCTGATGAGTCAAAAGTAGGATGAAACATCCGCCTCGGATTTTACTGTTAACCACATGTCAAATATACAAAAAACAAAAACCTTCTTCTAAGAAAAATTGTAAACGTAAAAAAATGTCTGCGAAATACTGGATACGAAAACAGAAAACACGCATAAGCTGCAAGATTTAAATCATAGGTGACGAAGAAGAGCATCCTGAGACGATTAAGGAAGTAATATTGAAGTTAGTCACAGAGTACTAGGCAAAGATAGCAAACCAGTTGGTTAGATTGTAAATCTCTATCAACGGAGGTGGTTGGGAAATGAATAATTTATGTTCTACCCTCTCCTACCCCAAAAAAGGATGTTGCCTAGTGTCAGAGTACGATGAAAGAAAACTAGGGGTGGACAAGGCTAAATGTGCCATGAAGTCATTGGCTGTTGATCTCAGTGGTGTTAGTAGGTGCAAACTACCTAGTTATTGTCCCCACGATAATCGCGATCAATGATTGAAGACACTGACTAACAGGGTTCAGAATCGGTTTGAGTGTCACAAAAACATTCACTCTTCATTTTCTTCGAAATTTCTAGTTCTGTTTTTCTTCCATACATTTGTTTCATTCTTTATTATTGAAGTATATTTTGGTGCTTAACTTATTAATTTCATCACGTCGTGTTAAGGTGACATGATAACTTAAGCTAATAGATATATGTGCCAGGCTATGTGTTGTTTATGACTGACTAGATATGAGCAGAACAATAAGATAAATTAATTCACTTCAATTAAAAGTGTTTGGCAAACATATTATTTACCAATTCAAATGATTCAATTCCTACACATAAAGGTATATCTATTCATGATTATTTTAATAAAAAAAAAATGGTGAATTTCGTTATTCAGTTTAACACAGAAATGAATTATGCATAAAAATGTATTAATTAATGTAGATATTGATGGTAAAGATCAATGATTACTTAACTCTTATGATTTCAATTCAGTAATTGGAAATATTAATTAACAAAAACCCCTCTTCTATACATTCTTTACTCAAAAGTCATATGGGCCATAAAAGAGAACATACTACATCAATAATATAAGGAGAAACATTAATCTAAAAATTTGTAGTATTCACATGTAAATGAATGTTACATAGAACTATTTAACTGAACGCACACACACACAAATACACACACAGAGTCATTAATCACTTTCAAAAAGTATTAGATGAATTCTTTACCTTCAAATGACAGAATATTCGTCAAACAATACCAATAGCACTCACTAAATAATATACAATAACCATAATAGAACGATGAACCTTTTCTAATAGAGACTGAATGATAATGATAATAACTATGACAACTAAAAGACTAGAGAATGTGAATACATTCAACTACCACCTAATTAATCACTACCTCAGAATAAACAAACTGTATAGAATAAAACACATTTTATCTGACGTACTTACTATAGAATATCTTAAACTTCTGTGTATATGTAAAAGACTAATGACATTTACTCTAGTCTTAATAAATTTAAATATAACACAAATCATAGGAAAAAGATGCATATGTGACTTTCGCGAAAGTTACATTGAGTTAGGTATGGCTACAGAGCTAAAGTTATATATGGCCATTTAAATATTCACTGTGTATTCACTTCCAGTCATTTAGCCATTCACTTAGTGTATATATGTAAGAGTGTACATTTTATTACAGATTTTATCTTAAACCCTAACCAACTAGTATTTTAAGCTTTACATTAACATCTTCGTAAATGATAACTATTGATAACAACAGTGAAAATCGTATTCGAATATATAACACTTACTAAATAAATGTCAAAATGAACAGAAACGCTAAAAAAAAACATTTATTGAATGGGGAAAATGTTACAGATAACCTTAACCGGCTACTGGAAGGTTATGATGATGACAGTTCAGTTGTTTATATCCCATAAGAATCTTAATTACCAAAAACCTAAGATAATGGTAAGCTTTACTTTAGCATTACTTCGAGTTAAATGATAAATGATATAGTCATAAGCAATTTCGTTGTTCTAGGATACTGTAAAATATGCATGAAAATAAGTAATAAATTGTGTCTGACAAAGTATATCAAAACAAAACAAATATATTAATAACCATAATGATCTACATGAACAAATACTTCTTATAATTCACTAAATTAGTGCTTTGTTAGTTATTCGTTGTAACATAACTCGCACTGTTTAGAACTCAACATGTGATTAATGCACGATTATCACCTAACTCATAAAATGCAAAATAAACAAGCCAAAGATAATAATTGTGCTTATGCATCACATGAAGTAAAATAGAGTAAACACCTGAGCAACATACTAGCTCTTTAATATGGAGGTGGGTAAATCACTTAGGTTGAACATGATATTTGAAATATGTACAGAGAATTCATCAATCCTCATTTCAATACTAACCTCCAACTTAAGTATGTTTAACTACTTCAGCTATTAGATCATGCGATAACGCAGAGAAATATTGAAGCAACACTATGTTTCGACGGGAAGAAACGCATTACAGTTATTCAAGGTCGTCAGAAGAATCTGTATTTTATATCTTAGTCAAACACCTATATCATCAATGAGTGACCATATAGATAAGATAAGAATGGAACTAAGATAAATATAGAAAAAATGGAAAGCCAATGTTAATGGAAATAATAATGCTAAGAATAGAGTGATTACTGAAAGGTAGTAAATAACGCATCTGTTCCTTTAACGAAAATTCACATGACCTACATACAAAAACAGGTAAATATATAGTACGCAAACACTGTTGATATATGGCTTGATTCACATTGGTTGGGAAAATGATAATGTATGCGATCAGGTGATTGCAATTCTGATGACCTTGGACGGGTTATAGTGTGTACAATGACACGTAAAAACTGACCATGGTTAATATGTTGGTTAAGCGCAGAATATTATCACGTGATTCAACCTGATTTCCAATACGATTGCATAGGTCCAAATTATTTGCACACAATCTTAGCGTGCATAAGAAAATGTAAGAACTTGGTTATCTAGCAACTACTTTACGATAAAATTACAGTTATTATCATCATAAATTAAAGTATATTTACTTTTTGGATTGGAATAACATGCATCTAGTTGTGTAGTTAGAAGTAACTAACAAATTCGCTATAAACAATTTTTAATAAGATTAGTAAAGTTAAAGATAATAATCTGCAGTCACAACCGTTCACATACACCACTAATATATAAAAAATGGATAAAATGGGCTTTGTTTAGTATGAACAACAGACTAGTTGTTATAAATCGAAATTTCAAGTGTGTTGGCTGGAGTTATGCACAATGTTTCCAACAGCCATCAACTGTTTCTCATACCCAGCACTTTTATTATTCCGTTTAGTAAACGAGTGTCAAATATTAGAGTATCATTTTCACTAAACGTATCATTCCAAGTAACTGAAGTTATCTTTAACTATCTGTTATAAATATGGCCGGTGAGGAGCAACCAGAAACACAAGATGAAAAACACAAATATATTACGAATTAGGGTTTGTCGTGGAATCTTTGGTAAATTTTACCTCTAATATGCAGAAATCACTTGTTTTATGAACAGGAAAATTACTGAAAGTGCTACGTACTCATAGTAAACATTGAGGATATTGTAGAAAAGCCCAGTATATTATTAATTAATTAGTGTAAACGACGATCACTAAATATTTAGTATTTAGTCGAGTGATGGTAACAAATGACTAACGTGTCAGTCACTTGAACACAAGCAGGAATTTTGTTTTTTTTAATGGACTTAGTGCTACTTGATTTATAGAAATAATTGATTTCCCCAACTTGAATTGGTGCGTATGTGTTTATGCATTCAAACCAATAAACATAAAATAGCTTAAGATTATATCAAAGGGTAGATGATGTAACTAACACCAAACACAGATATGTGTATCTGAATTCAAGCGGAACTATGTATGAGGTCTAGTGATAAATCATGAGTGCTTGAACAGAAGTAGATCGGTATTTTAACCTACTACTCAATGATTGAATGTTGGACGCTACAAACAATAAACCCACTTCTCTACAGAAACGTTGATAAATGCTGCCGCTCTTCAGCATTACAAAATCAGCATAAAAAATCATCTTGAATTCAACTTATTGTAATTGAGCAATCTAATCAACTATTTCCTTCAAACATAAAAACTGAGCATAATAAAATAAACAAAAATGATCAGTAAGCCTCAATTAACCAAACTATAAGATGAGAGCGCCAAGTGTTTTTAAACCTGACTAGGGATATGTGATAGCTAAATGGAACGTGCTCCGCATAAAGAAGACTTCAGTCAACTGGATCGTCCATCTAAACACAATACATGTAACTCGTGGCTTACTATTAAGCGGATTTCCATGTGGTTGCTAAGTTACATTAAATTGTTATTTTTATCATCTTCAAATGAACTGGTCTAAAACAACTACCAAAGAGATAATAACAGATAATATTCTAATATCATCATAGTGCTGCATATTAAGATCAATACTATTTATAATCTTATGTTAATTTACGTAGAAGTAATAATTGTTCTATTTTGCGATAAAATATTCCATCGGAATTGAAAAAGTGATAATCATGACAACTATACTGGCTATGAATGATAGATTTATAATACGTATGACGACAAAAAAAGCTTTTATTTTCACTTTACTGCATTCCTAAATGTGAACTCTGAAAACACTTCTATTGTAGATAATATACATTACTATTAAAAGGAACTCGTGCGAATAATGAAAAAAAAAACAGTAATCATAATTGATTGAGTTTTTCCTATGGATGACAATTTAAATTCGTTATTCAAGCTAATTGTATCAGTAAATGAAAATAGGAAAGTATTCGTATGTATTTATATTCTCTCGCTGTTAATACACCAATATCTCCTAACATCAATGCAAACATTTACCAATAACTTCATACTAATAAACAAGTTAGTGACTATCAGGACTCAGTAAAGCATTAACACATAAAGTGAAAGTAACTGGGGTCGAGTTACAGTACAGATATCAACACTGAGAAGCAAAGCCAGCGGACGAGGTCCAAATAAGATTAGATGTGTCTCCTGGATACGACTAATACCCATAACTGGTCGTTAATAGTCTAAGAAATCTTACAGACGTCAAATATTTTCATTAATCTTTCTATTAGCAATATCAACTCAGCTATCTGAAACAAAATCGATGAAAGATGAATTTAAACTGAATCTTAAACTATTATAGAACCGGTCCAGAAAAAAAGCACTCAGTAGAATCGAAATATCATAAATTTAGAAACTGTAGTTACCATCGATCAAATAAGTGTTTGATTAACCAAATAGGCATGGTAAATGGAACTGAAATCCTCGTACCTTATTATGAATAATCGAATTACAGTTTGGATGAATTGGTAGTTTTTCTATAAAGTAGTGCATTCGCTATATATCATCAATATTAAACAGAAACCATAGTTTGTAAGTACAGGCATGGGTCATTAATGTAGTACACTTTCATACTTACAATAACTGTATAACTACAGAAGACAAACCATACATCCATCAATCCAAAGCTCAAAAGTTTAAATTACATACATATACACATCGTGACTGTGACATAAAATCCATAAAATCGTAACAACGAAGAACTTTTATATGAACATATTATGAACTACATAACATAACGTAATAAGAAATCAAACCAATATAATTGAATTAGGTTTTACAAATGACTACAGTTCATGAATGAAAATGAAACTTTTGACAACGACTACATTACAATTTAAATGACATAGTTGGGATCCAAAATAAATTGTTATCTATGAAACCAATCAAGAGCACAGTAGTAACAAATCAATTACAATGCATGGAAAATGCAACATATCACAGACTGATTTAAGTACAAAAATATGAAACATTTGAGCTAAAGACTGGACAAAATCATACTTGATATTTCAAATGAAGATTGTGGGGACCTGAAAGCGTTCGAAGTGATGGGTAAGCGTGTGTATAGCTGAGAAGTTACAAACTATGACTGGAAGAACTATATTGCACTTCCTGGATTCTAATGGTTACTTGGTAGACATCAGTTTATGATGCAAAATGCTTACAAAAATAAACTCAGAATAACATAAAACTGTTTAATTTGAAAATAATAATAGCGCCTGTGTTAAATTCCGAAACAGTGTAGTAAACCTTAAATCCGATCCTCTTAATTCAGTTTGAACAACTAGGTAGTCTCACTAGTGTGCTATGAAGATAAGAGAGGAAGTCATTAAAAATGTAAAACCTGACGCATACACTCACAGTTTCAAGTTGGAAAAACACATTAGTACGACCAGATCAAATTTACACGATTAACGTGATATTATAATTACATAGAAAAAAATCAAAGGTATATATTAGATAATAATTGAACTAAATAACCAGAAAGACACAAAAAGTGACCAAAGAAATGAGGTCTACATATGTATTTGATTATTAAGACCGATGCTTCCCATCCATAAGTTAGAACAGAGCGGAGTGCTGCAAAGCATACTCGTCCATTCGTTGACAGACGGATATCTCCTATAAGCCACGAGTGACGAATGTTGGGAGAATCAAGCCAGCCTTCTTAATCCATCATGAGATTTCGCCAGATATCCACCAATCAGGACTGGCTGATGAGATTCAAGATATAAGTGAAGTAGTTAACGCACTCAAATACTTCACTTTCCTTGACCAATCTTCGGAATATGTACATCAATCATAAAATGACACCTCACATTCACAGAGAAGATAAGGACAAACCAAATAGCCTTGCAAGTTACTCAAGGTGCTCAGAAGACTGAATATTGTCAGCGTCTTCACAAAACAGTACTATAATATCATCTCCGTATTCTAAATCGACAAATACACTTCCTCGAAGGAGGTCGATCCATAAAACTTTAAGTGAACTATGACCTCCATTAAGGAGTCAACGATGCAATTAAAAAGAAATGACAATAAGAGAAAACCCCAACAAATACCACTTCAAGTTGACAATTCCGATGACAGCTCACAGTAAGCTCTAACTCAACCACTGATGTTCAAGTAAAGAGATTCTATAGGGCTTATGTACTTCAAAGTACACCCCTTAATAACAAACACACAGAACCTCTCCATCTATACAGTCAAACGTTCCTTTCATATCAGAAATTACTTCCATTGTCGGACGATGGAAGGTATATTTATGTTCTAGAATCTGACGAACAGTAAATATCTGGTCAGTGCATCATCGACCAGATCTGAAATAAACCTGCTCCTCCCTTGGTTCACGTGCACCCACTTCAGACAAACGTCTGAGGATGATAGAGACACTCTGCTAGTAGAACTGACTCCTCCATTATTGTCATAAGAAGATTTCTCCCCTTCCTTATAAACTGGGACAGTCAGCAACCGAGATCAATTAAGTAGGATTACTTTTATAGGCTCAAGCTAATATAGCAGTCAACCTACTGATTAATACTGGACCATCATACCTAAAGATATCTGCGATCAATTTATCAGCTCCTGTTGCTTTATCTAACTTCAAGTTACTTATAGCCTGCTCAATATCACTACGAGTTGGGGAACATGTGACAATTTCTTATTCACGTAGTTTGGTGATAGTCGGTAAATGAGGAGTGGCTGGAAGCCAGCTGAACTATCATTAAAAGTGTTTTAATCATCATCATATATATATATATATACAGAGAGAGAGAGAGAACTATAAGGTTCAAAACGATATATTCAAAGAAAAATTGTACAAGAAGTTGTAAATGACAAGTATTTGTTTAGAAGTTAACGTTAAGTTGTTTCTTGGACTGCTTAAGGAAATTTTATGAAAAGATTTCGGCTTAGTTTAGCTATGAGTTAAAAGGGTTTATTATGAACATTATTATTGACTCAAAAGGAAATCCTTTACTTAATACACATATTCATGACATACGACCTGGTATCGTTGTTCATTTTTGACTGACGAATATTCTCTTTAAGATAATTAATTGAGGGAAAGAATTCATCATTTCAATTAGAAAGAAACAGAAACGATTATGCACTTAAAATTCTCATAATACACTTAATGGTTCGAGTAGTTTATATAAGTATATTATCAATTATCCACCCAATAAAAATTGTAATAGTGTTTAACAGTTAAAATTTGAGTCAAATACACATACAAAGCATCCGATATTGAATTCAAACTACTTGCTATCACTAACTTCTAAGTACATGTTTGTGTACTCAGCAATGAGCCAAACTATGGGTGAATGAGGTCCGGCGAGATTAACTAGCTGTCTAAATCAAAGTAGGTGGGACATGAGACTTAATTATTGGAAAGCGAAGGCCTAAATCACCAGTACGTCACTTAAATTATCGATCTATGCTATATAAGTCTTGAATGAATACAAATTAACAAAACAACAAACCTGCTTTAATAATTGACTCATAATTTTATTTTCATACATAAAAATAGAAACACCGTAAATTAGCTAACATGTACAAAAAGAAAGTAGTTAAGGCAAAATTATGTATAAAAAAACAGGTAAACAAACTGTGAAGAAGCTAGAGCACATACACATGTTACTACTCTGTTATGCTTTCTGTAATTTGCATAAAACGATAGAATAAACGAAGAGCTTACACAACTGCCCTACTAAACAATTTCTCTGTATACAATAATCAACAATCAAATACATAAATGAGTCTTGTTATTCATCACAAGCATTATTAATGCAACAAATGTAATAAACTGGTGCTTGAATGAGAAATAGTCTGTTAAAGAAAATTAATATACACCGATAAAAAGAAAATAGAAGTACTAACGGATCAGTTAGACGAGAAACAATGTATTAAGCAAATTACGATCGGGTAATTATTATCTAAACAAACACACCGGAAGAATTACAAAATGTAACAGAATCTTTCCATGTATATATGTAGAGAGAGAAAGAAGAAACTAACATATACTAACATGATTGATTAAAATAAACATCGTAAGTGCCAAAATATTTACATAAATCGAAAATAATGTGAATAACATATTCGACGAAGAAGGAGAAAAAAAACGTGATTAGAAAAGTACACATGCATCCCATGAACATGTGACCTAGAAAGAAACAGCTGATTGTCAAATTTAAAAAGTACGGAAAAATTCATGTTTTTTTTCTCTTTATTCATATTGTCTGGTTGAGCTCTTCGCCATTATTATCATATTTATTTTCGTGATTTAATGAATTATGCAATTCAGTTTAGAAAAAATAAGTATATACCATCTGAGAAGAAACGTCCTAGAAAAATAATTAGTAAAATAAGTCATACATCTGGGTGATTTACACTTTGATATGCACATGGAGAGAGAGAAACGACTGTTCAAAAGTGAAGTTTTTGAAGAAAAAAGTTGAAAACAGTTGAGAATGAATAAATTTTCCACAGAAGATAAAAGAAAGAGTAAGCAAAGGAAACACTTCGACAATATTATTAAAAATACAGGAAACCAATATCTAAGATAAATAACAATAATTAATGTACAGATATTATATAGTTGTACAAAAAGAGCAGGAACGTGGACGCCCTGGAAAAAGTAAAAGAATGAAAACTAGTTCACAGGATTCAAATCCTTGCATGCATACATACATACAAATACATTTAGTTACGCACAAATAGATACGAATACTACCACCTTCCGTCTCCACATAAAAAGCATGAGGTGTAAGTGAAGTTGGTACAGCTAGTAAACATAAAATGTCACTAAATAACTAATTAACAATTATATAGCAACTTTATAAACAACCTAACAATGCTATTTAGTGTCATGTAAGCATAATATAAGTATAACATGCCGAATACGAGACATTACAAGATATCGCAGGTTTTCGTGGTAAGCGAAAATCAAGTGGAGCGTGTTGTAGGTGAACCGTTTAACTGACCAACAACATCATTTGGACAATCCGGTCACTGACAAATATGTATGAATTTTAAACACTTTCGGTGATACAACTCACGCGATTGTTGAATAATAATAACCAGGTTGGTTAATCTTGAAAGAGAGAATATGTTAACTGAATGGATCATTAAGCACCGGAAGTTACAAAAGAAGTAGATGATCAAACACAACGCACCCCCCGGACTATTGAATTTGAAGATTCTCAGCTATACTAATCAAGCTGACCGTATTATCTACTAACTAATTTTCTCGTGTATTAAGAACAAATTCAAATAATCGGCTCTCAGTTACATGTTAATTATATGAGGAATAGTAATATTATCCGGGTGCCCAAACAAAGGTAAATGGGATAGGGTTTAAACTAGCGACGTTCATTCTAGCACTCTACACCGAACTTTAGCATTAATCATAGTTCCACGATATATAGACAATTCCTTAAAAATATGTATGATCAAATACCTGTAATCTAAGTTGTTTCATAGCTGTAAAGTAACACAGAGAAAGCTGTTCAAAAGTATACTCACTTTTAGCCAGAAAGTGGACAATTTGCCAACCCACAAGTGAAGAAAGTTAGCAAAAGTAAGACGAGCTCCACACAACCTGATGTTCTTGAGTTGACAGCAGGTGGTCAAATACGCTTACACACACCTGACTGAATAAATAAACTGTCTTCAGTTGTTAAATTGAGAGTGAAAGTACTGTTTTTAATGGTTTTCTAGCTAATATCAGTTTGCGAAGAAAACCATTCACAAAACGAACAAATCACAATAAACAAAGTCGAATAAAAAATAATTAGGCAAATACTTTACAACGTATACACAAACTACAGTCTATCAGGACGAATAAAGTTGGCTAGTGTAGAAACAGGCAAGAAGAAAACTAGAGGTGTCTAAATCAAAACCTGGCATTAGTCTATAAAGTCACTAACTGTTGGCCTGAGTCAGGTTATTAGGTATAGACTACCTGGTTACCGTGTGCACGATTGGCGTAACCAAAGGTTGAAAGAGTCGAAGACACATTACCCGACTGTCTCCTCTTAAAATCCGAGTTTCAAAACCTTGAATTCTCAGTCGTTGTTGTCGATTCATAACAAGTGTACAAAATGCAACATCTTATTCATATAGTTAAGAGTCATTACAACTACTCAGAAGTATGACTAACAATAAATTAAATTAATGTGACGAAAGTTTACAAAAAATCACTACAACTCTTTTTGCTTGATTTCATGAACAATTGTATTTTTGGGGGATTTCGAATTCCCAGCAATCCCTAAGTGGATTAATGAGTAAACACCACTTAAACAAAGAAGCCACAGAATTTTCCATAATGTACAAAAAGGTATTCGAATGATATCATTTCGTAGGTGGGGTGGTGGTTTACGACTTCCCTTCGTGACTACGAGAATATTACTACAGGAGAGGAATGAATAGAGTAATTTACAATGAAGATGATTCCAAAAGAAGAGATAATGGCATAAATATGTGTTAAGAAGAAGTACATTTAAAAAAATGTAACTGACGGGAAAATATATTACCCATTACTGAATTTTCATTAACTAACTGACCAACTTGAATATGCAACCTATTTCAGATTATTAGTATATTTTGATGCCTTTAACTGTAGAAATAAACATTAAGAGAAAGTCTCTTTCAGAACTAAGAAACAGAAGTAAAAGAAAATTTGAAAAATTAGAAAAACCTATGTTTCAAGTAAGTACACTGTGCTATGTGCGTTATGTGCTATGTTTGCATCTACTACAAACATTCTAATAACGATAAATACCGATGTACAATACACATTGTGAAGATATTATTTAACTTGAATATGAATAAATTACAACGAAAATGAATTCATCAATAAGTACACGTAATACTTCACAATAACAACTTAAGGTAATTATATAATTATCTAAATCCTCTAGTAATTAGCTACTAACAGAAATTAGTTTTATTTGTCAGTTTTTCATTTTCATTTTCAAAATTCCTGGCTTTGAATACTCAGCAATTAATTCAAATATAATTAAAATTCACTTGACAATAACTTAAACCATCGTATCAACTTGTTCATCACTTATACTATTAAATACTAGATGATAATTAGATCTGAAATCAAAAGTGTACTCAATAGATACTACAATAATCTACTCAAATACACTAATTTTTCACAAAACTTTACTTTCCATAACAAAATACTTTAACCACGAATATGATTTAAAAATCAACTCAAAATCGTTAACAGTAAAAAAAAAAGGTACATTTCTAAAGTTTTTATTACACGAGGACTAGACATATGAATGAAACCAAATTTAATAATACATTCACAAGTGAAAATAATAAACTCTATATGCATATTAATACTAATTTCATATTGTAAACTAAAATGAAATTCATTACCAATATAAGATAAAAATTCATTAGTTCATTTGATAACAGCGAAGATATGTGAACTGCCTTTAAAAACGACCAATTATAAATGAATCAGTGAAAACATCATTTGAATGTTTTCCATTTACTATGCGCTTACTTAATGAACATGAATTCAACAGTTTAATATGGAGTTGATATGATGTAAGCACTTAGAGATCCTGGCATGAAATTATATAAGGAATGTTAATCTTACGGCGCAATGGAGGTATGGCAACTTTAACTGATGCACACATGTGCCAGGTTCTATGTTGATTATATATACAAACATAAATAATATGTTGCAGTTATTAGTTTAAGGAGAATATTAATAAACGTAAAAATAAAGCCAATGATTTTTTCACATTGTAAAAATGTTAATAAAACTTCTAACCCGAGGCTTTGATACTTTTATTTGTCAATTATTTAAAGAACTCCTCCTGGACCCTCCCGGGGTTACTGCCGATCCCAAGCCCAGATAAAGGAGGAGGGTTGGGTATAGGGTTAGTAACCCCATCCCACAAGAACAACAACCCAGATAAAAATGTACAAATTAGAAAAAACCATCTAGGTCCTTTAAATTCAACCCTAGGAGTTGGAAGGTCTTCACTTCGAAAAGTTATGACGCCTCATGATGAAAGCCGTGCTTCTTCGGAAATCACAAGGCCGATGTCCCTTCTGACAACCGGAGCAATAATTAATATAGGTGAGCGACCTCAAAAAGTTGTTCCCTGGGTACAATGGTCACACTCTCGGGTCATCAAAACCTTCCCTAATCCACTTTCTTTTTCAGGTATACAAGAAGAACCCTTCAACGGTGCGGGCAACCGGGAAGTGACAATCGCCCTTATACATCTAACAGAACTCGAGATCACATTGTTCGCGATCAAACACGTTCTCCTTATCTGGTTTCTACTATTTGCACTTCCACTACATCCATGCATGCCACTTGTACTGGTCGCTCGAGTTCCCGAAATGCTATACCAGATCTCCTGAAGCCGCGCTCTACATTTCATGTTGGAGCTTTGAATATAAGTACGCTGTGTCAAATTGGTCAACAAGCGGCTTTAGCTAAAACACTAGAATCCTTTGCATGTACGTTATGTCTCCGAAACACATATACAGAACCCCAACATGGTCATCCGTTTGACTTCACTTAATCAATGCAGAGGAACAACACAATTCACTTTTCGTTCATCTGGAGACCTTACAATAGGCTCACGTGGCATTGCTGGAGATCGTCTGATACAGTTATGTTCAGACTACCGTTTATTTTAGCTAACACAAACTTTAAGCATAAAGAGAGACATTGCTTAACCTGGCAACCTTCAAACACAATGATGGATGTAAATCGACCACATTGGTATCAGCTATCGTTGGGAAAGCAACATAGAGGTGTATCGCTCATTCCGGGGCATGTGTTTAGATTCTGACCACGTCTTAGTGAGAGCACGCATTTTAATCCGTTTTGCTGGTCGCAGAAAGGTCACACCAGGCAAACCCCTTAGATATTAATTCGAGACCAAAAATGCCAAGATTGCATTTAGAAATAGTTTGGCTAAGCATTTAGTTACCCACAACCAACAGGTTTATCCCGAAACAGCTTGGGACAATTTTAAAGCACGTGTAAACGCACCAGCGTTATCTGCATCTAACTTCAATCCAAAGTTTATGAAAGACTATTGAATCTCTGAAACTTCTAGTGAACTGATGGAGGCTCGAAAACTCATTCCAGCAGACTCGGACAATAATGAAGAACAACGACAGTTGAAGCGTAGACTGACAAAGAGTCTGCGAAAGGATCGTCAACAATAGTGGGCAACAAAAGTAAAAGCGATGGAAGCATCGGCGGCTACAGGCAATAGTAGACAGCTGTTCTAACTTATTAAGGACCCCGATATTAAGAAATCGGTGGTTAGTGAAACCATCTCGGAAAAAGATGAATCTATGATTCACTCTCAGTCTAGAAGATTAGAGCTATGGGCGGAACACTTCCAGGAACAGTTCAACTGGCCTCCAGCTACTCTTAGCTTACCCACTATCCCCAAGTACCTGAATAGAAGAATGACACAGGTCCCCCCATAACTCTCAGTGAGGTTGAAAAGGCGAGGGAAAGCAGCAGGACCCGATAGGTTGTCTACCAATATCTTTAAGGATAGTGGTCGTTTTAGTTAGCAGGTTGACTGATATATTAGCTAAAGTCTGGGAATTAAACATCATCCCATCTGACTAATCTCGTTCACTGATCGTGCCAATTTACAAAAAGAGACAGAAATCCTCTTGTGATAACCACAGAGGAATCAGCTTGACTAATACAGTATCTAAAATTGTATCTTCTATAATCACTCAGCGTTTATTCAACACTATAGAATAGCAGACTCGGGAAAACCAGGCTGGTTTCAGACCTGGACGTGGTTGTATTGATCGAATATTCACCCTGCGCCAGATCCTCGAACACAGACATATGTACCAACGTCCAACTATAGTTGTATTTCTTGACTTGAAAGCAGATTTCGATTCCGTAGACCGTGAGGTCTTGTGGCAGTGTTTGTCATTAAAAAATGTACCACCAACGTACATAAACCTTATAAAAACTCTCTACTCGGTCACCACTGGTCGAGTCAGAGCATATGGCGAATTGTCACGAGAAATTTCATCCTCAAGTGTGGTTCGTCAGAGTTGCCCCTTATCCCTTTTTTTATTTGGTTTCATCACAGATGTACTTCTAGAAATCTTACTCACTTCTTGTAACTCTTCAGGAGTTAATCTCCCTCCAGGAGGTCCTCTCACTGACTTAGAATACGCAGAAGATATAGTCCTATTCAGTGAAGACGCTGACAATATGCTGAATCTCCTGAACACCTTGAGTAGCATTGCAAGCATATTTGGGATGCGCTTCTCCCCTTCCAAATGCAAAATGTTACTCCAGGACCTGCTTCTTGCCCTAAATTAATTATAGGGAGTGAAGTAATTGAATGCGTTGACTACTTCACCTATCTCGGAAGTCTCATCACCCCTAGTGGATCAGTGTCTGACGAAATCTCAGCACGGGTTCAAATAGCCCGATTGACATTCGCCAATTTACGCCACTTGTGGAGCAGGAGAGATATCCGTCTCTCAATGAGGCTGAGTGTACTGTGTAGCAGACCGCGCCGTTTTAACATATGGCTGCGAAACGTGGGCCATAAAATCCCAAGATATTCGTCGACTTCAGGTATTTGACCATAGAAATCTTCGTAGCGTCGCTCATATATCATGGAACAATCGAAAAAGTAATATTGAGGTTAGACTAAAGGTTCTTGAGAAATATGGTAAATCAGTCGAAGAGGTTATTAACTTTCATCGACTGAGGTGGTTGGGACATGCATTACGCAAGCCTGACCACTGCCTACCTCGTCGCGCGATGTTGGCAGGGTTGAAATAGGATGGAAGAAGGGTAGGGGCATCAGTTCATGAAGTCTTTGACTGTTGGTTTAAGCCACGTTGGTAGATGCAGATTACCTGGTTGGAGTCAGCGTGATGATCGCAGCAAATGGCTGAAAATACTAGGCGATCTGGCTCAGAATCAATCACAGTGGCACTAGTGTATTCACTCTTTACCTTCATCTGGATCTTAAATTCTATTATTCTTCTCTGCACACATTTACTCTCCCCTCTTGTATTCTGTTATTGTGTTACCTCTGTAATCTCGTAGTGCTAATGTGGCATGGCAACTTGAACCTATGGGCGTATGTACCCAGTTCTATGTTGTTGAAGAAGGAATGAATGAATTATTTAAGGATAAATCTGAAAACGACAAATTTAGTAAACAAGTAAATTCACTAAGATCGGCTTAAGTGTATTTTATAAAATGTTTTACACTTATATACGCAGCAGTGACTCAGTAGTTCGCTTTTAGACACTGTCAAAACTTTGAACACTGTTCTGTCCACTTCACTATGGACAACCGAGTAGTACCACAAGCTCTTACACTTAGGGTAAAGGCTCGAAGCCTAGTATATGAATTACATTGTATACATTTTTAACGTATTTGTTAGCTTATATATCTTCGTTTCTCTCCAGCTACTATGAAGATATTGGAGGAAATTGAGTGAGCTTTAAGGTTATTAAACCCTAATAAAACAGGCCACTACTAATACTATCTTCGTCGGAAACAACCTCCAGTGTGACTAGTCACGATGCAAAAACGAATCTAGTTAATGCCAAAAATACAACAAAGAGTAACATCTTTATGTCTCCACATTTAAATAGCATTCATTACAATATAAATTCGTATGCTAAAATGAATTGACGAAAATTAGACGGCTTGCAGTACTCATCAAATCTGATTATCAACTGATACCAACGGACAAACACTATATGATTCTACAGAACTTTTTATAAGAAGGATTTTTGTGGATTGACAATGTATTTGATGTTCATGTAACAGGTACACAAGAAATTCTGTATACAGTATCATAGATATATCTTTATCAAAAATGGTTTGTTCAAAACAACAGACACTTTTGAATGTAGCTTCGTTTATAAATACCAAATGATGAAAGCAAAGGTTCACAATTAAGTTTATGCAGACATGTACAGATGATGGACGAGAAAAGATAAATAAATTAAGAGTCAACTGACGAATAATAATAACTACTTAATTTATTAGAAAACTATTTTCAAAACCACGTTAAAAGTTAATGATTGAATACGGTATACTCTAGCCCACTTATTTATTTAAACAACTGCTGGTAATCATGAAAAAACGAGTATGGATAAAAAGTACGGATCAGTGACTCAGTGGTTAAACAGTTTAACCGTAAACTAGAGAATATTGTCATATTTGTACTATTAGGGTTTAAATGTTCCTACCGAAGTACTGTTTACTAACTGATACTATACTTATAGCTCAAATGCAAGTAAAATACCTGGTAGTTGTTTAATGAACCTCACTAATTATATATACTGTTAGGAAGAATGGCTTTGAAGTGTCTAAATGGCATCATGATTTGGATGTAAAAGTCTACCTGTGTGATTCTTTTAATTTCAACAGAATACCGCCGTGATGAAGATTCCTGTAATTTAATTACAGATTCACCTAAAAGCTTAGTCACATATGGTAGGATGATCCGCACTATAGCATTATTGTTAAGATACTTGACTTCCAAAGAATGAGGTCATAGTTTCGAATTTTATTGCACCAATTTCGATCTGGTCAGCAAAGTAGTAGCATCAACTTTATTTGAAACAGTTTATCTCAAAGCTGAGTAAGCTAATTAATGTGCCCAGTATGTACGTTACATCGGAGAGGATTAACTATGTCAAGATTAGCTTCAAAGCAGAACTTATTACAGCTGATAACTGCAGAAGATTGGGTCATTTTTCATGCTCATAGTACTAAGTAATTTACCATAAAAGAATAAATTAAACTGAAAACAACGATCCCAAACAAGCAATTTTTAAGAGTAACTCGTATGTAGTATGAAACTAATGAAATTACTGAAATGCTTAATCACTGAATAAAAATGACTAACTCAACTAACTCACATAAAATAACTGGATCTTATCTAAAAGATGTAACGTCTCTAACATTGAGTTAAAATTTCACTTACAAAAAATTAAACATTGCTTAAAACAAACACACTGAAATAAGATGAATTCGAACAAAGAAATTAATTTACCTTAAATATGCTATACCTATTTTAACAGCTTCTTGTAAAATGCATATTGAATTATAATCAAGCTCGAGGTTAATAAATCACATAAAAATGCTGTACGATGACATATGTGAATTGTATCAGCCATGACAAAATATTTTAAGGGAGGTTTAACAATCATTAATACAACATATGAATACATATATCTAAATGATAGGAAACGATTCACTTACTTTTACTAACAGTTTTGGTAGGAATTGTGTTGCCTCCATTACATATTTCTGGTGAGCTGACTGATTCAGGTGGACAGCGCGTTATAGCCAATTCTTGGTGAAGATCTGTGACAGGGATAAAAGATTCAGTGAAGAAACACTAGTCAAGAAATTAATTACTTTATACTCATAGAACACTCATCAGTAAAAATCCATCAAAGTATTATTAGTTCATTTATCACGTAGATTTGTGCACTTGGACTGCAGCCGCACTCCATACATAAACGATAGTGATATTGCCGGTTGTTTGTACCAAACTTGTGTTAGGACGTGAAGAGAAGGAGGAGGGGATGAAGTTGGTTGGTTGATGCGAACACCAATGTGATGCGTGCCTAGTTGAGAATGTACAATTGACCTAAGCCCACTCACCCCCCAGGCCGACAATAGAACTAGAGGCGAGAACTGAGGACCGGAGAACGTATTATATTTTAATCATGCCCTTATATACACATGAATTTAGACAACACAGTAAACCAATCATAAATCTAACATTGATACAGAACAAAAGAAATAGTGGTAGTGAATGGGAGAACTTGTACACAATAAGTAGGCGTAGTTCAAAGTATTAAACAATACACTAAGAGCAAATATACAAAACGAGAGAACCGGGCAAGGGGAACGTAACAGTCATAGAAATAAAATGATTACATCACTCATGAATAAAATAACGAGAATAGTCCTCCAAAATACAGTTCTGAAAGTTCGTTACTTTTCTTTAATCGCCCGGCGTAACAACTTGATAGGGCAGAGTTCGAACCTGTGAGATGCTGACTGTACATGAAACGTGTTAACCACTAAGCCACTACTCTATCATGTATTCAATGTGACCTGCAACTTAGCACAAAGTCCGTTACCAACTAAACAAAAAGGTCTCATTTTATTACATCAACATGTCAGGTACTTCAATGAGTTCCCAATACAACAATTGCTAATAAACAGACTCATGTAAATGAGATTACCCTCATGAGAATGCTGAATATATATTCTTCAACTAACAAAATACTAATCACAAAAGCAAGCCAATCTTTCGCTTCTCATATTTTTAAAAAGGAAATATGCTTTAACAGTCACATCATTACATACTGTGATGAATATATATGTTCCTAAATAAGAGGTGAAGCATCAAGAAAACTACAAAATGATGGGGCTTATAGCAATTAGAAGGTTGTTTATTGTCCAAAAAAATACATACATATCCAACTGTTACGTATGTTAATAGATCTGTCGGCAACGTGAAAATATAACCGATAAGATCGGCAAGATATATTTATATGCTGAGTAAAAACAAATCGACAGACCGATGACTGAATGATTTGCAACTAACCTCGAGTTTCATCTTTGAGCCTCTGGACGGCTACCACTAAATCCTCTTTTTCTTCTAATTCGTTCTCCAAAAATGCATTTCTTTCAATAGCCTACAAGATAACAACACATTTGTTATATGTACATTCTTACTTGGTTTAGGCGGGATTCACAATCTTCTAATGTAACAAGTGTTGCTCTATAATAAAAGTAATCGGAACGTCAAAAATGTGAACCTTTTAGAACGTTCCAAATCGTCGTTTAACTGCTCCAGTTCACGGATATATTTGTGCATTTTCTCTCGATCTAGTTTCGATTTCTCTAATTCATCTTGAAGTCTAGTGATTTCGTGATTAACATACTCTTGACTATTTTCGGCCTTATTCTACAAGTAAAATATATATATATATCACTTTGTTGTCCACAGGATAAGCACCCCAAAATACAATAGTTTTACACTTACACGGTAGTTTTCTTTTTCAACAGTTAGCTTTTCGCACAATACAACAAGCTCGGAATTACGTTTTTCTAATTGTTCCAACTGTGTTTCGAGCTCCAGTTCCAGTTCTCGTGAACTGATCTGAAAATCCTCCAGCTCCTCTCGTACCTCTTCCATACTATTTATATTCATAAAAATAGAAATGGCAAAACGAAAAACGTACCCATTACGGTATTCTTCAGCCTTTTGCCGCCAATATTTAGCTTCATTACTAGGATCATCGAAAACAGGATTCTCCATAAAGACACGTAATCTAAGCAAAAATAAAAGCCTATGTTAAAATAATGTATTGTTACGGCTTATTATTTATTCAAAGACAAATTGATTTAATGAGCGCGAAGTACTGACAAGCCATAATGAGAAACAATATGCTAATTGTAGGACAAAACAATGAGGGTGTGGAAACAATAAAACAAACATTGTGTACATAAGATAGTCTAGGAAAAACTTTTTATTCATGACAAATGTAACCGTTACTGTGACTTTTCTCACCCATATTCACAGTTCCGAAGGGAACCAATCCCAATGGCTATTGGATATTTTCGTTAGGAAACCTGAATCAATTTTGAAAGATAAGTGAAAAATCACTTCTTGCCAACTTGCAACCAACGCTAAATACCTTTATAGCCACTTTCAATATGTTACCTTGTAATTTATGAAACGCAACTAAACCAAGATTGAATTGGTTAGCTACTTGTTGGGTGTACATATGTTAATAATCTTACTAAATATCTGAATTCTCAGAAATATTTTGTGCATAGTCAGCTGATAAAATTACTAATCTTAAAAGTACTGGTCAAAATAGGTGTGTTGAACTGGATGAAAATGAACTACAAAACCAATGATCCGATTCAAAAGAAGCAATATCCCCATTTAACTGACAAGAAAGTAAAGTGAATTATACCAGATTTCGCCAGATACCCATCAATCAGGACTAGCTGATGAGACTTCAGATATAAGTGAAGTAGTTAACGCACTCAACTACTTCACTTTCCTTGACCAATCTTCGGAATATGTACATCAATCATAAAATGACACCTCACATTCATAGAGAAGATAAACACAAACCAAATAGCCTTGCAAGTTACTCAAGGTGCTCAGAAGACTGAATATTGTCAGCGTCTTCACAAAACAGCACTATAATATCGTCTCCGTATTCTAAATCGACAAATACACTTCCTAGAAGGAGATCGATCCATAAAACTTTAAGTGAACTATGACCTCCATTAAGGAGTCGACGATGCAATTAAAAAGAAATGACAATAAGAGAAAACCCCAACAAATATCACTTCAAGTTGACGATTCCGATGACAGCTCACAGTAAGCTCTAACTCAACCACTGATGTTCAAGTAAAGAGATTCTATAAGGCTTATGTACTTCAAAGTACACCCCTTAACAACAAACACACAGAACCTCTCCATCTATACAGTCAAACGTTCCTTTCATATCAGAAATTACTTCCATTGTCGGACGATGGAAGGTATATTTATGTTCTAGAATCTGACGAACAGTAAATATCTGGTCAATGCATCCTCGACCAGATCTGAAATAAACCTGCTCCTCCCTTGGTTCACGTGCACTCACTTCAGACAAACGTCTGAGGATGATAGAGACACTGCGCTAGCAAAACTGATACCTCCATTATTGTTATAAGAGGATTTCTCTCCATCCTTATAAAATGGGACAGTCATCAATCGAGATCACTTAGGTAGGATTAAGTTCGCAGGCTCTAGCTAATATATCAACCTACTGATTAATACTGGACCATCATACCTAGAGATATCTGCGATCAATTTATCAGCTCCTGTTGTTTTATCTAACTTCAAGTTACTTAAGGCCAACTCAATATCACTACGAGTTGGGGGACATGTAACAATTTCTCATTCACGTAGTTTGGTGATAGTCGGTAAATGAGTGGCTGGAGGCCAGCTGAACTGCCACCTAATGTTCCAATCATCAGTTTAATCTTCACAGTTACTTCCGTCGCTTTAGCTTTCATCAACCGTCATCCCTCACGATTCTTGAGTAGTTCGTTTACGTTAGTTTACGTTCCCGTCGTCATCACTCTTCATCATTCTCCTGGCGTGTCGAAATGAATTTGTGTCTCCATCAGTTGATGAAAAGTTTCGGAAATCTACTAGTTTATCTTAACTTCCTGGCTTATGTAAGAAGATATCGTTGGTACACTTAAAGCTGCTTGAAAACCGTTCCAAGCTTTGTCTGGATAAACTGCTTGAACGTGGTGGAATAATTGTTTGTCTAATCCTTCTCTAAACCTACTCTTGATTATACTATTCGCAAACTAACATTCAAGGGGTTTTCTTGACGTAGCCTTTCCTTATCCAGCAAGACGCATGGGAATGTAGGCTTTCACTAGGGCATGGACAGCGTCTAAGTGTGTGCTCTAGAATGAAAAGCAGTTATGTAGAGGCCAATGACTAATTAGGTAGATATTTTTAAATTATCAGACAATTGGAGTAAATAAAAATTTATTGTGCTCAAGACAATTGACAGATTTGAAATGTGGATAGTTCATGAATGAGTTGGTAGACTTATTCTCACATAACTGTCCGTTTACACGCTACATCTTAAAAGTAGAAAAGATACCTGAAGATATTTGAGCTACTGGCTAATTCTAGGAAATATGGTGTCTTAAATGACTTCCTCGTTGGGCTAGTGGTTTAGCTACGCAGATTAGTTTGCCAACTTCTAAAAGCGATAACACGCATCTAGTAAGTGACAACAGGTGATGAACAAATCTTGAAAATACAAGTAAGTTAGCTTACTAAGCCAGTTAAGATGAAAAAGCGATCATTTGAAGGACGTCAGCTACGACTTACGATGCGTGACAGGATCTACTTTCAGCATAATATTATTCTTCCATTCCATGTGTACAACATTCACGTTTATCGGTTTTACTGGATTTACACGATTTTATGTGAAAACATAAACACAAAACTCAAATGCAAAGTTTGTCATACGATGAGACTCCTTTGCAGATCAGAAAGTATTGGAATCTGTTAATTAATATGAAAGCAGAGACAATCAGTTGAGTTTATTTACACTTAAGAGTCACCAACGAACGTACATAGCAACTAAGATAACTTGGGATTTTGAAAGTTAAAATGCCCACTTGTATAGGTAAAGGATTTTACTACATACAATGCACTACAGTTAGCAACAATATTTTATGCAACATAATGTCCCAAAGTTTTACAATACAATACATAAAGTGGTAGAATGTTCCAGTCAACAAATTCGGGAGTAGGAGTGATTACGTTAACACCGGATTTCTTATTGACTGTTTAAGACAGCTAGGATTGTATTGAGTTTTCCCGGATGAAGAACTATACGTATTCGAAAATATAATAGAATGGAGCTGGTCCGCACCCTAATAAACGAAATTACTACAATCACATTGAAACTGTCTGCTTCAGATGGAGGTAAAACTTTATAATGCTTACTAATTTACAAAGGCCGCGCCCTGGGGCAGGGTTAAAATGCGCGCAACTATAGACAACTACTTGGTGCATAGAAAGCAAATTGTTATTATTGAAGGTATGTACTTTACATGCATATTTAACTCCGTTAAAGTGAAATAAAGCTAGAAAAAAAAATTGTTGAAGTATATAACTTTCAAGTGTCACAACTACGATTTGAGATTCGAAATGTTGTGGGAGGTTTAGAAAAAGTGTCCACTTCACTAGCCTTCGTGTCTAGTAGCAATTCCATTAGGTGCAGACTTATATACTTTAATAAACATGTAGATTAAAGAAGCACAAGCGGGCTAGGAGGATGATTTTTTATCAGTTCGTATAAATAAATCTAAAGTTTTCTTATAAACCTAGCTAGAATTTCATAGGGCTTATTGAGACAGGTAGGGAGTTCCAGGGTTCGCCTGTTTCTGTTAAAAAAAACTTATATTTACAATCAGACTTACTTTGTTGTACCTCAAGTTTTAAGGTGTTTCCTCTAAGATGTGTGTCTAAATTCACTCTAAATAGGTGTCACAATGAGTGACCGGGAGTATATAGGATTTTGCAAGTCATTATGAGGTCATTTTTAGGCTGCCCGTATTTTATGGAATATAAGTTCAACGTTGATAGGCTAACCTCATATGACTTCAGTCCACGAACGAGCTTCGTGGATCTTCCTTGAGTTCGTTAAAGAGTATTCCTGTCTTTCTGGAGCGAGGAGGAAAACACTATTTTATAACACTACGTTGTATCTGAAGCAGGGATGGCCGATATTACCGATTCTGTTATCCACCGCTCTATTGTCTACAGCTAGTATCCAGCCTTGCCTTAACCTATTGCACAGGCGCAATGATCCGACTAATTATCAAGAAGCCAATTAGTTACTCACACGCATGTATTATAACAACCATTGATATACAAGATATATATATATACATATATAACCTAGTCTTTGTCATGTCTGTCACACGATATTGGCCAATCATATGTCTTCTTCCACACTAAGTCCAAAGCAGTCACACCATTTAACATATTTGTGTCCCTAGATTTCATAATCCTTCACTGGATGTCCAATAGATTACACTAGACTGATATTGGCAGGAATCACTTATGTACAAGACTCAATTTGGCACAAGTTTTCATCTTCGTCACGTTATATAGATAATTGCTAATGACCTCTATATAGATTCTTGCCTCTTAATACTACGTCTAAAATCAGCGCCTACTAAGCAAATAGAAATACTTAGCCGTCATAATTAAGATGAATCAAGCATTAGAGTCTTCGTATGGTGTCTTTTGACTGTAGAACTACGAAAGTTAAAAAAGTTTCATTATCCGATAGGATTCAAATGAACACAGGACATTGGCAATCGTATTCACTCTTACTCTCAAGCTCTCCTAATTAGTAGGAATATAGGGGACACATCAAAATTCAAATCACCTTCAAATCATATTAAAGTGACCTTCAGACATACAGCGGTAAAGCACATGGTCTAATTTTTCTAGTCGCTTTCTGTTATGGCGTGAAAAAAGGAAGGGTGGAGAGGATAGGATGATTTTGGTTGGTTGTAGCGAACACCAATTAGATGTGTGCCTAGTTGATAATGTGCGACCAACCTAAGCCCACTCACCTCCCAGGCCGACAGTAGAACAACTAGAGGCGAGAACTGAGAACAGGAAGACAGAGAGAGCGAGAACCAAGATCGTATTATATTTTAATCATGCCTTTATATATACATAGAGTCAGACCACACGGTAAACCAATCATAAATCTAACACTGATACAGAACAAAGGGAAGAGTGGTAGTAAATGAGCACAGCTTGTATACAATTAAGTAAGAGTAGTTCATAGCAAATAAACAATATACTAAGACCAAATATGCAAAACGAGAGAACCGGGCAACGGGAAAGTAACAGTCATAGAAATGAAATGTCAATACTGTTCACAATTATAATAATTGAAATAATGTTTTAAAGCACAGTTCCCGAAGATAATCAATCTTCACTAGGTGCCCGGTATATCACTTTACAAGTATTATATTTGGCGATTCGGTGAAAACTTTAGGAACTGTGTTTTATGTGACTTTCAATTATTTTTGCTGTTTGCTAGTCGAATTTAGTTAGGAAGAAATCGATATAACTAATTACGTGAACTAATTAACACAAAGGTTAGTTGGAATGATCTCATACATAAAATGTTTACAAATCGGTGTTAGCTGAACCTAAACAGTGTTACTGAAAGCAATAACCGATCACCTGTCTCAGTCGCTATATAGTTATCTTCACAGTATATATGCACATGCAATTCTCGATGCTCCGTCTGGTTACTGAAACTTTTTTATATGTGGTTTGTGGTTTTCAATAGTTGTGACATAATTTGCTAACAGCCTTATCCACAGTGCTTTAAAACAATATATCATATTAGATGACTAGTACTTGTTAGCTTGACTAGCCGCAGACAAATTTAGCCCTCGAACACTGAAACATCCTTGTTGCTGATTCAGGGGACCGAGGACGAGAAAACCAAAATCTTTATTTCAGTAAAATAGCAAGTGTTATGCGCATAATATTCGCATATTTGTTGTGACTATTCGTTGGATTGATATTATGAACATTGTATTAATACAATGAAATATTGTCAATTATACTCTGTGAGTTTAAATCGCACTGACTCACATTAATGTGATGAAAGTTTGCAAATCAAGCTTACAAAACATCGCTGCAACTCCTATAGCTTGATTTAATAAACAATTTTATTTTTGGGATTTCCAGTTCCCAACAATTATGTATCACGTTACAATAAAAAGGCAAGATTAAATAAATGCATAAACTGTAACAAACGACCACGAACCAACCAACTCGACTAAAAAGACCAAACCGACGTCCAGTGTCCTCAATAATGCCCTAAATAGCCATCAGGTTAACACTTCTAACATTTTATATGATACTCACCGCGATACAGTCAGTAACAGGCATCATACACTATCACTACAAAAATCCCTGGGTGAATTGGCATTTGGACTCAACCAACTAGCTGCACTGAAGAATATGTGGCGCCATAACAACGACGCAAACCGTGCAAATCCATTTAAGGCTTATTATCTGGTTGGCTTCGTATCAGCGGGTGGTAAAATGGGTTATTTCCTAATATATATAATATATAATATCCCCGGCAGTACACCTCTCGAAGGAATAAGGGATACACATTTAAAAGCATGTGGTATGTTGGAATTTCGATGCCCGGTTATAAGAGTTAGAAAAAATATCTAAGTGGAAGGAATTGCCCGTTATTATTCAAATGTAATTGATTTAGGTATACGAAACTAACCATTGAACCATGAAAAAATGGTAACGAACTAATTCCCCATAAAAATATGAAAGTTACCCAAGATATAACCCCCTTCAAACGTCGCATAAAGAGACGTGAGGCCTCCACACTTAATCATTATACCACAAGTACCAACCTGCGGAAAATGACTCTTATTAAATTAAAGGTAATTTACTACATACCTCATCATACAAATCCATCACCTGGCAACTTCTCAACAGGAAAATTAAGGACAACAGATATTGCTGACCATAATATCTCTCTTGAGGTAACACTATATAGCGGCAAACACCTTCCTGTAGATGTCAGCAAATGTACCTGTACTAATAATCCTACTCCAGGTTATTTCTACAAACTGAAACTGGTGTCAGATCGATTAAACAACTCAAATATGGATAATCTTCGTTAACTATAGCTCATTTCTCAACGAGTTATCCCAAAATATGATATAACCTAAACTGGATTTAAAATTAAACAATCCCAAGTAAGCCAACGACACATTCTAATGCGGGCTAATAGCCACACACAGACTAAGCATCATACCCCAAATAAACGAACTTCTAAGATTATATTAGCTCCATAAATAAAATGTTACCACTAGCTTGCAGCAAACTCATGAGTACTCAAAACAACAAGGTAAACGATAAGTGCCAGTCTATTCAAATTTCAAGAGAGCAAAAAAACATATTTGAGCAGACTAAGATGAATCCATTTTATTTCGCTGGTTTCTCATCAGCTGCATGAAACCTAGAGTAATATTTAACAAATTAATATTTGTAACAAAGTTTAGCATACTCATGAGAATGTTCGGGCGTTATTGAAATCAAAATTATATAAACATGATAGACATTTGAAAATAACTGAAGTGTTAGAGAAAATGCTGTAACCATACACATCCAGTACAAAAAAAGGTGCTAGAAAGCAAAAGAAAGACCAGAGTTCAAAGGATTACAAAATAAGAGGCAGTTGAAAACATTTAGGAATAATGTGAATTAAGCTCAGTTCCTGTTATGACGCGAAAAGAACTGATCTGTTGTGCGCGCGGCCGCTTATTGAAGTGTACCTAGTTGATAATTCGCGTCTGGCTTAAGCCCACTCAGTCCCAAGCCGGAGAATAAGACAAGACCAACCAGACAGATCGGGATCAGATTCAAAATCCGATTCAAAATCAGATTATATTTTACACATTTCCTTATATATACAAAATAATCATGGTGATTATTCATCAAATAAAATTATCAACACTTTTAATAATACAATTAAATGTTGTCAAATGTGCTCACATACAAGTGATGATAGTTTACAAATCATGCGTACAAAAAATCAATACAACTTGATAAAATGATCAATTGTATTTCTAGGGATTTCGAATCCCTAACACCTCCCCCTTTTGAAAAAATGAGGATAATGATGATACGTTTCTTGAGACCAGTTCAGCTTTGAGGTAGTCAAGTGAAAACTACAATTTACTCAAGAAAAGAAAAAGAGATGATTAGTTACATCGAGAACTGGGAAATTACAATCTACCACTAGGCTCCTCCTCCACGGAATGTAGTGGGATCTTTGCGTAGTGGCAGGAACAACACCTCATTGTACTGAAGATGTATGGTCTTGATGGCAGCATTGTTGCAACTTCGTGGATGAGTTGGGAAGGCAAGAAATTGACCACTTCCGAAGCGTACATTGAGGAAAGTAGTAGCTATCTTACACTTAATGCACCTCCCGTCTGAATAATTTGACTTGTTGTGCTCAACAGACGGTCTGAACACGGTTCTCGGGATGACTTTCTGACCTGGACTGGCGGCTATGCTCCGCTCACGTCTTTTGGGATTAGGGCTGCGAGACCTTGTGAATAATTCTGAGACTGCTGCTGGATTTTCATTTAATGGTTGTTTCATCTCTGGAACGATCTGAACAGAGGTCTCCAGCTCGACTTGTTTCTCCGGAACGGCAATACTAGGCACATGGGACAGATGCACCTCTGTCGGACATTCTGGTTGAACATGGGAGTCATTGAAAGATGTGGGCTTAGGTATTGCTTCGTCGATTACCGGCATGCTAATGCTGTTGGCTTGAATACCAGCTTGATGCAGCAATAGTTCAATTAACTGCTGGTTAGCCATCAGAAGCCTATGCATAGATAAGTTGAAGCGTTCATTGAAGGCTGACATGCCGAACTGCTGACTCAGCGAGTAGAAAATGTGAAGCAAGGTCAACGATGAGAACCCGTCGCCAATTGTTATGACGCGAAAAGAACTGATCTGTTGTGCGCGCGGCCGCTTATTGAAGTGTACCTAGTTGATAATTCGCGTCTGGCTTAAGCCCACTCAGTCCCAAGCCGGAGAATAAGACAAGACCAACCAGACAGATCGGGATCAGATTCAAAATCCGATTCAAAATCAGATTATATTTTACACATTTCCTTATATATACAAAATAATCATGGTGATTATTCATCAAATAAAATTATCAACACTTTTAATAATACAATTAAATGTTGTCAAATGTGCTCACATACAAGTGATGATAGTTTACAAATCATGCGTACAAAAAATCAATACAACTTGATAAAATGATCAATTGTATTTCTAGGGATTTCGAATCCCTAACACCTCCCCCTTTTGAAAAAATGAGGATAATGATGATACGTTTCTTGAGACCAGTTCAGCTTTGAGGTAGTCAAGTGAAAACTACAATTTACTCAAGAAAAGAAAAAGAGATGATTAGTTACATCGAGAACTGGGAAATTACAATCTACCACTAGGCTCCTCCTCCACGGAATGTAGTGGGATCTTTGCGTAGTGGCAGGAACAACACCTCATTGTACTGAAGATGTATGGTCTTGATGGCAGCATTGTTGCAACTTCGTGGATGAGTTGGGAAGGCAAGAAATTGACCACTTCCGAAGCGTACATTGAGGAAAGTAGTAGCTATCTTACACTTAATGCACCTCCCGTCTGAATAATTTGACTTGTTGTGCTCAACAGACGGTCTGAACACGGTTCTCGGGATGACTTTCTGACCTGGACTGGCGGCTATGCTCCGCTCACGTCTTTTGGGATTAGGGCTGCGAGACCTTGTGAATAATTCTGAGACTGCTGCTGGATTTTCATTTAATGGTTGTTTCATCTCTGGAACGATCTGAACAGAGGTCTCCAGCTCGACTTGTTTCTCCGGAACGGCAATACTAGGCACATGGGACAGATGCACCTCTGTCGGACATTCTGGTTGAACATGGGAGTCATTGAAAGATGTGGGCTTAGGTATTGCTTCGTCGATTACCGGCATGCTAATGCTGTTGGCTTGAATACCAGCTTGATGCAGCAATAGTTCAATTAACTGCTGGTTAGCCATCAGAAGCCTATGCATAGATAAGTTGAAGCGTTCATTGAAGGCTGACATGCCGAACTGCTGACTCAGCGAGTAGAAAATGTGAAGCAAGGTCAACGATGAGAACCCGTCGCCAATTGTTATGACGCGAAAAGAACTGATCTGTTGTGCGCGCGGCCGCTTATTGAAGTGTACCTAGTTGATAATTCGCGTCTGGCTTAAGCCCACTCAGTCCCAAGCCGGAGAATAAGACAAGACCAACCAGACAGATCGGGATCAGATTCAAAATCCGATTCAAAATCAGATTATATTTTACACATTTCCTTATATATACAAAATAATCATGGTGATTATTCATCAAATAAAATTATCAACACTTTTAATAATACAATTAAATGTTGTCAAATGTGCTCACATACAAGTGATGATAGTTTACAAATCATGCGTACAAAAAATCAATACAACTTGATAAAATGATCAATTGTATTTCTAGGGATTTCGAATCCCTAACACCTCCCCCTTTTGAAAAAATGAGGATAATGATGATACGTTTCTTGAGACCAGTTCAGCTTTGAGGTAGTCAAGTGAAAACTACAATTTACTCAAGAAAAGAAAAAGAGATGATTAGTTACATCGAGAACTGGGAAATTACAATCTACCACTAGGCTCCTCCTCCACGGAATGTAGTGGGATCTTTGCGTAGTGGCAGGAACAACACCTCATTGTACTGAAGATGTATGGTCTTGATGGCAGCATTGTTGCAACTTCGTGGATGAGTTGGGAAGGCAAGAAATTGACCACTTCCGAAGCGTACATTGAGGAAAGTAGTAGCTATCTTACACTTAATGTACCTCCCGTCTGAATAATTTGACTTGTTGTGCTCAACAGACGGTCTGAACACGGTTCTCGGGATGACTTTCTGACCTGGACTGGCGGCTATGCTCCGCTCACGTCTTTTGGGATTAGGGCTGCGAGACCTTGTGAATAATTCTGAGACTGCTGCTGGATTTTCATTTAATGGTTGTTTCATCTCTGGAACGATCTGAACAGAGGTCTCCAGCTCGACTTGTTTCTCCGGAACGGCAATACTAGGCACATGGGACAGATGCACCTCTGTCGGACATTCTGGTTGAACATGGGAGTCATTGAAAGATGTGGGCTTAGGTATTGCTTCGTCGATTACCGGCATGCTAATGCTGTTGGCTTGAATACCAGCTTGATGCAGCAATAGTTCAATTAACTGCTGGTTAGCCATCAGAAGCCTATGCATAGATAAGTTGAAGCGTTCATTGAAGGCTGACATGCCGAACTGCTGACTCAGCGAGTAGAAAATGTGAAGCAAGGTCAACGATGAGAACCCGTCGCCAATTGTTATGACGCGAAAAGAACTGATCTGTTGTGCGCGCGGCCGCTTATTGAAGTGTACCTAGTTGATAATTCGCGTCTGGCTTAAGCCCACTCAGTCCCAAGCCGGAGAATAAGACAAGACCAACCAGACAGATCGGGATCAGATTCAAAATCCGATTCAAAATCAGATTATATTTTACACATTTCCTTATATATACAAAATAATCATGGTGATTATTCATCAAATAAAATTATCAACACTTTTAATAATACAATTAAATGTTGTCAAATGTGCTCACATACAAGTGATGATAGTTTACAAATCATGCGTACAAAAAATCAATACAACTTGATAAAATGATCAATTGTATTTCTAGGGATTTCGAATCCCTAACACCTCCCCCTTTTGAAAAAATGAGGATAATGATGATACGTTTCTTGAGACCAGTTCAGCTTTGAGGTAGTCAAGTGAAAACTACAATTTACTCAAGAAAAGAAAAAGAGATGATTAGTTACATCGAGAACTGGGAAATTACAATCTACCACTAGGCTCCTCCTCCACGGAATGTAGTGGGATCTTTGCGTAGTGGCAGGAACAACACCTCATTGTACTGAAGATGTATGGTCTTGATGGCAGCATTGTTGCAACTTCGTGGATGAGTTGGGAAGGCAAGAAATTGACCACTTCCGAAGCGTACATTGAGGAAAGTAGTAGCTATCTTACACTTAATGCACCTCCCGTCTGAATAATTTGACTTGTTGTGCTCAACAGACGGTCTGAACACGGTTCTCGGGATGACTTTCTGACCTGGACTGGCGGCTATGCTCCGCTCACGTCTTTTGGGATTAGGGCTGCGAGACCTTGTGAATAATTCTGAGACTGCTGCTGGATTTTCATTTAATGGTTGTTTCATCTCTGGAACGATCTGAACAGAGGTCTCCAGCTCGACTTGTTTCTCCGGAACGGCAATACTAGGCACATGGGACAGATGCACCTCTGTCGGACATTCTGGTTGAACATGGGAGTCATTGAAAGATGTGGGCTTAGGTATTGCTTCGTCGATTACCGGCATGCTAATGCTGTTGGCTTGAATACCAGCTTGATGCAGCAATAGTTCAATTAACTGCTGGTTAGCCATCAGAAGCCTATGCATAGATAAGTTGAAGCGTTCATTGAAGGCTGACATGCCGAACTGCTGACTCAGCGAGTAGAAAATGTGAAGCAAGGTCAACGATGAGAACCCGTCGCCAATTGTTATGACGCGAAAAGAACTGATCTGTTGTGCGCGCGGCCGCTTATTGAAGTGTACCTAGTTGATAATTCGCGTCTGGCTTAAGCCCACTCAGTCCCAAGCCGGAGAATAAGACAAGACCAACCAGACAGATCGGGATCAGATTCAAAATCCGATTCAAAATCAGATTATATTTTACACATTTCCTTATATATACAAAATAATCATGGTGATTATTCATCAAATAAAATTATCAACACTTTTAATAATACAATTAAATGTTGTCAAATGTGCTCACATACAAGTGATGATAGTTTACAAATCATGCGTACAAAAAATCAATACAACTTGATAAAATGATCAATTGTATTTCTAGGGATTTCGAATCCCTAACACCTCCCCCTTTTGAAAAAATGAGGATAATGATGATACGTTTCTTGAGACCAGTTCAGCTTTGAGGTAGTCAAGTGAAAACTACAATTTACTCAAGAAAAGAAAAAGAGATGATTAGTTACATCGAGAACTGGGAAATTACAATCTACCACTAGGCTCCTCCTCCACGGAATGTAGTGGGATCTTTGCGTAGTGGCAGGAACAACACCTCATTGTACTGAGGATGTATGGTCTTGATGGCAGCATTGTTGCAACTTCGTGGATGAGTTGGGAAGGCAAGAAATTGACCACTTCCGAAGCGTACATTGAGGAAAGTAGTAGCTATCTTACACTTAATGTACCTCCCGTCTGAATAATTTGACTTGTTGTGCTCAACAGACGGTCTGAACACGGTTCTCGAGATGACTTTCTGACCTGGACTGGCGGCTATGCTCCGCTCACGTCTTTTGGGATTAGGGCTGCGAGACCTTGTGAATAATTCTGAGACTGCTGCTGGATTTTCATTTAATGGTTGTTTCATCTCTGGAACGATCTGAACAGAAGTCTCCAGCTCGACTTGTTTCTCCGGAACGGCAATACTAGGCACATGGGACAGATGCACCTCTGTCGGACATTCTGGTTGAACATGGGAGTCATTGAAAGATGTGGGCTTAGGTATTGCTTCGTCGATTACCGGCATGCTAATGCTGTTGGCTTGAATACCAGCTTGATGCAGCAATAGTTCAATTAACTGCTGGTTAGCCATCAGAAGCCTATGCATAGATAAGTTGAAGCGTTCATTGAAGGCTGACATGCCGAACTGCTGACTCAGCGAGTAGAAAATGTGAAGCAAGGTCAACGATGAGAACCCGTCGCCAATTGTTATGACGCGAAAAGAACTGATCTGTTGTGCGCGCGGCCGCTTATTGAAGTGTACCTAGTTGATAATTCGCGTCTGGCTTAAGCCCACTCAGTCCCAAGCCGGAGAATAAGACAAGACCAACCAGACAGATCGGGATCAGATTCAAAATCCGATTCAAAATCAGATTATATTTTACACATTTCCTTATATATACAAAATAATCATGGTGATTATTCATCAAATAAAATTATCAACACTTTTAATAATACAATTAAATGTTGTCAAATGTGCTCACATACAAGTGATGATAGTTTACAAATCATGCGTACAAAAAATCAATACAACTTGATAAAATGATCAATTGTATTTCTAGGGATTTCGAATCCCTAACACCTCCCCCTTTTGAAAAAATGAGGATAATGATGATACGTTTCTTGAGACCAGTTCAGCTTTGAGGTAGTCAAGTGAAAACTACAATTTACTCAAGAAAAGAAAAAGAGATGATTAGTTACATCGAGAACTGGGAAATTACAATCTACCACTAGGCTCCTCCTCCACGGAATGTAGTGGGATCTTTGCGTAGTGGCAGGAACAACACCTCATTGTACTGAGGATGTATGGTCTTGATGGCAGCATTGTTGCAACTTCGTGGATGAGTTGGGAAGGCAAGAAATTGACCACTTCCGAAGCGTACATTGAGGAAAGTAGTAGCTATCTTACACTTAATGCACCTCCCGTCTGAATAATTTGACTTGTTGTGCTCAACAGACGGTCTGAACACGGTTCTCGGGATGACTTTCTGACCTGGACTGGCGGCTATGCTCCGCTCACGTCTTTTGGGATTAGGGCTGCGAGACCTTGTGAATAATTCTGAGACTGCTGCTGGATTTTCATTTAATGGTTGTTTCATCTCTGGAACGATCTGAACAGAGGTCTCCAGCTCGACTTGTTTCTCCGGAACGGCAATACTAGGCACATGGGACAGATGCACCTCTGTCGGACATTCTGGTTGAACATGGGAGTCATTGAAAGATGTGGGCTTAGGTATTGCTTCGTCGATTACCGGCATGCTAATGCTGTTGGCTTGAATACCAGCTTGATGCAGCAATAGTTCAATTAACTGCTGGTTAGCCATCAGAAGCCTATGCATAGATAAGTTGAAGCGTTCATTGAAGGCTGACATGCCGAACTGCTGACTCAGCGAGTAGAAAATGTGAAGCAAGGTCAACGATGAGAACCCGTCGCCAATTGTTATGACGCGAAAAGAACTGATCTGTTGTGCGCGCGGCCGCTTATTGAAGTGTACCTAGTTGATAATTCGCGTCTGGCTTAAGCCCACTCAGTCCCAAGCCGGAGAATAAGACAAGACCAACCAGACAGATCGGGATCAGATTCAAAATCCGATTCAAAATCAGATTATATTTTACACATTTCCTTATATATACAAAATAATCATGGTGATTATTCATCAAATAAAATTATCAACACTTTTAATAATACAATTAAATGTTGTCAAATGTGCTCACATACAAGTGATGATAGTTTACAAATCATGCGTACAAAAAATCAATACAACTTGATAAAATGATCAATTGTATTTCTAGGGATTTCGAATCCCTAACACCTCCCCCTTTTGAAAAAATGAGGATAATGATGATACGTTTCTTGAGACCAGTTCAGCTTTGAGGTAGTCAAGTGAAAACTACAATTTACTCAAGAAAAGAAAAAGAGATGATTAGTTACATCGAGAACTGGGAAATTACAATCTACCACTAGGCTCCTCCTCCACGGAATGTAGTGGGATCTTTGCGTAGTGGCAGGAACAACACCTCATTGTACTGAAGATGTATGGTCTTGATGGCAGCATTGTTGCAACTTCGTGGATGAGTTGGGAAGGCAAGAAATTGACCACTTCCGAAGCGTACATTGAGGAAAGTAGTAGCTATCTTACACTTAATGCACCTCCCGTCTGAATAATTTGACTTGTTGTGCTCAACAGACGGTCTGAACACGGTTCTCGGGATGACTTTCTGACCTGGACTGGCGGCTATGCTCCGCTCACGTCTTTTGGGATTAGGGCTGCGAGACCTTGTGAATAATTCTGAGACTGCTGCTGGATTTTCATTTAATGGTTGTTTCATCTCTGGAACGATCTGAACAGAGGTCTCCAGCTCGACTTGTTTCTCCGGAACGGCAATACTAGGCACATGGGACAGATGCACCTCTGTCGGACATTCTGGTTGAACATGGGAGTCATTGAAAGATGTGGGCTTAGGTATTGCTTCGTCGATTACCGGCATGCTAATGCTGTTGGCTTGAATACCAGCTTGATGCAGCAATAGTTCAATTAACTGCTGGTTAGCCATCAGAAGCCTATGCATAGATAAGTTGAAGCGTTCATTGAAGGCTGACATGCCGAACTGCTGACTCAGCGAGTAGAAAATGTGAAGCAAGGTCAACGATGAGAACCCGTCGCCAATTGTTATGACGCGAAAAGAACTGATCTGTTGTGCGCGCGGCCGCTTATTGAAGTGTACCTAGTTGATAATTCGCGTCTGGCTTAAGCCCACTCAGTCCCAAGCCGGAGAATAAGACAAGACCAACCAGACAGATCGGGATCAGATTCAAAATCCGATTCAAAATCAGATTATATTTTACACATTTCCTTATATATACAAAATAATCATGGTGATTATTCATCAAATAAAATTATCAACACTTTTAATAATACAATTAAATGTTGTCAAATGTGCTCACATACAAGTGATGATAGTTTACAAATCATGCGTACAAAAAATCAATACAACTTGATAAAATGATCAATTGTATTTCTAGGGATTTCGAATCCCTAACACCTCCCCCTTTTGAAAAAATGAGGATAATGATGATACGTTTCTTGAGACCAGTTCAGCTTTGAGGTAGTCAAGTGAAAACTACAATTTACTCAAGAAAAGAAAAAGAGATGATTAGTTACATCGAGAACTGGGAAATTACAATCTACCACTAGGCTCCTCCTCCACGGAATGTAGTGGGATCTTTGCGTAGTGGCAGGAACAACACCTCATTGTACTGAAGATGTATGGTCTTGATGGCAGCATTGTTGCAACTTCGTGGATGAGTTGGGAAGGCAAGAAATTGACCACTTCCGAAGCGTACATTGAGGAAAGTAGTAGCTATCTTACACTTAATGTACCTCCCGTCTGAATAATTTGACTTGTTGTGCTCAACAGACGGTCTGAACACGGTTCTCGGGATGACTTTCTGACCTGGACTGGCGGCTATGCTCCGCTCACGTCTTTTGGGATTAGGGCTGCGAGACCTTGTGAATAATTCTGAGACTGCTGCTGGATTTTCATTTAATGGTTGTTTCATCTCTGGAACGATCTGAACAGAGGTCTCCAGCTCGACTTGTTTCTCCGGAACGGCAATACTAGGCACATGGGACAGATGCACCTCTGTCGGACATTCTGGTTGAACATGGGAGTCATTGAAAGATGTGGGCTTAGGTATTGCTTCGTCGATTACCGGCATGCTAATGCTGTTGGCTTGAATACCAGCTTGATGCAGCAATAGTTCAATTAACTGCTGGTTAGCCATCAGAAGCCTATGCATAGATAAGTTGAAGCGTTCATTGAAGGCTGACATGCCGAACTGCTGACTCAGCGAGTAGAAAATGTGAAGCAAGGTCAACGATGAGAACCCGTCGCCAATTGTTATGACGCGAAAAGAACTGATCTGTTGTGCGCGCGGCCGCTTATTGAAGTGTACCTAGTTGATAATTCGCGTCTGGCTTAAGCCCACTCAGTCCCAAGCCGGAGAATAAGACAAGACCAACCAGACAGATCGGGATCAGATTCAAAATCCGATTCAAAATCAGATTATATTTACACATTTCCTTATATATACAAAATAATCATGGTGATTATTCATCAAATAAAATTATCAACACTTTTAATAATACAATTAAATGTTGTCAAATGTGCTCACATACAAGTGATGATAGTTTACAAATCATGCGTACAAAAAATCAATACAACTTGATAAAATGATCAATTGTATTTCTAGGGATTTCGAATCCCTAACACCTCCCCCTTTTGAAAAATGAGGATAATGATGATACGTTTCTTGAGACCAGTTCAGCTTTGAGGTAGTCAAGTGAAAACTACAATTTACTCAAGAAAGAAAAGAGATGATTAGTTACATCGAGAACTGGGAAATTACAATCTACCACTAGGCTCCTCCTCCACGGAATGTAGTGGGATCTTTGCGTAGTGGCAGGAACAACACCTCATTGTACTGAAGATGTATGGTCTTGATGGCAGCATTGTTGCAACTTCGTGGATGAGTTGGGAAGGCAAGAAATTGACCACTTCCGAAGCGTACATTGAGGAAAGTAGTAGCTATCTTACACTTAATGCACCTCCCGTCTGAATAATTTGACTTGTTGTGCTCAACAGACGGTCTGAACACGGTTCTCGGGATGACTTTCTGACCTGGACTGGCGGCTATGCTCCGCTCACGTCTTTTGGGATTAGGGCTGCGAGACCTTGTGAATAATTCTGAGACTGCTGCTGGATTTTCATTTAATGGTTGTTTCATCTCTGGAACGATCTGAACAGAGGTCTCCAGCTCGACTTGTTTCTCCGGAACGGCAATACTAGGCACATGGGACAGATGCACCTCTGTCGGACATTCTGGTTGAACATGGGAGTCATTGAAAGATGTGGGCTTAGGTATTGCTTCGTCGATTACCGGCATGCTAATGCTGTTGGCTTGAATACCAGCTTGATGCAGCAATAGTTCAATTAACTGCTGGTTAGCCATCAGAAGCCTATGCATAGATAAGTTGAAGCGTTCATTGAAGGCTGACATGCCGAACTGCTGACTCAGCGAGTAGAAAATGTGAAGCAAGGTCAACGATGAGAACCCGTCGCCAATTGTTATGACGCGAAAAGAACTGATCTGTTGTGCGCGCGGCCGCTTATTGAAGTGTACCTAGTTGATAATTCGCGTCTGGCTTAAGCCCACTCAGTCCCAAGCCGGAGAATAAGACAAGACCAACCAGACAGATCGGGATCAGATTCAAAATCCGATTCAAAATCAGATTATATTTTACACATTTCCTTATATATACAAAATAATCATGGTGATTATTCATCAAATAAAATTATCAACACTTTTAATAATACAATTAAATGTTGTCAAATGTGCTCACATACAAGTGATGATAGTTTACAAATCATGCGTACAAAAAATCAATACAACTTGATAAAATGATCAATTGTATTTCTAGGGATTTCGAATCCCTAACACCTCCCCCTTTTGAAAAAATGAGGATAATGATGATACGTTTCTTGAGACCAGTTCAGCTTTGAGGTAGTCAAGTGAAAACTACAATTTACTCAAGAAAAGAAAAAGAGATGATTAGTTACATCGAGAACTGGGAAATTACAATCTACCACTAGGCTCCTCCTCCACGGAATGTAGTGGGATCTTTGCGTAGTGGCAGGAACAACACCTCATTGTACTGAGGATGTATGGTCTTGATGGCAGCATTGTTGCAACTTCGTGGATGAGTTGGGAAGGCAAGAAATTGACCACTTCCGAAGCGTACATTGAGGAAAGTAGTAGCTATCTTACACTTAATGTACCTCCCGTCTGAATAATTTGACTTGTTGTGCTCAACAGACGGTCTGAACACGGTTCTCGAGATGACTTTCTGACCTGGACTGGCGGCTATGCTCCGCTCACGTCTTTTGGGATTAGGGCTGCGAGACCTTGTGAATAATTCTGAGACTGCTGCTGGATTTTCATTTAATGGTTGTTTCATCTCTGGAACGATCTGAACAGAAGTCTCCAGCTCGACTTGTTTCTCCGGAACGGCAATACTAGGCACATGGGACAGATGCACCTCTGTCGGACATTCTGGTTGAACATGGGAGTCATTGAAAGATGTGGGCTTAGGTATTGCTTCGTCGATTACCGGCATGCTAATGCTGTTGGCTTGAATACCAGCTTGATGCAGCAATAGTTCAATTAACTGCTGGTTAGCCATCAGAAGCCTATGCATAGATAAGTTGAAGCGTTCATTGAAGGCTGACATGCCGAACTGCTGACTCAGCGAGTAGAAAATGTGAAGCAAGGTCAACGATGAGAACCCGTCGCCAATTGTTATGACGCGAAAAGAACTGATCTGTTGTGCGCGCGGCCGCTTATTGAAGTGTACCTAGTTGATAATTCGCGTCTGGCTTAAGCCCACTCAGTCCCAAGCCGGAGAATAAGACAAGACCAACCAGACAGATCGGGATCAGATTCAAAATCCGATTCAAAATCAGATTATATTTTACACATTTCCTTATATATACAAAATAATCATGGTGATTATTCATCAAATAAAATTATCAACACTTTTAATAATACAATTAAATGTTGTCAAATGTGCTCACATACAAGTGATGATAGTTTACAAATCATGCGTACAAAAAATCAATACAACTTGATAAAATGATCAATTGTATTTCTAGGGATTTCGAATCCCTAACACCTCCCCCTTTTGAAAAAATGAGGATAATGATGATACGTTTCTTGAGACCAGTTCAGCTTTGAGGTAGTCAAGTGAAAACTACAATTTACTCAAGAAAAGAAAAAGAGATGATTAGTTACATCGAGAACTGGGAAATTACAATCTACCACTAGGCTCCTCCTCCACGGAATGTAGTGGGATCTTTGCGTAGTGGCAGGAACAACACCTCATTGTACTGAGGATGTATGGTCTTGATGGCAGCATTGTTGCAACTTCGTGGATGAGTTGGGAAGGCAAGAAATTGACCACTTCCGAAGCGTACATTGAGGAAAGTAGTAGCTATCTTACACTTAATGCACCTCCCGTCTGAATAATTTGACTTGTTGTGCTCAACAGACGGTCTGAACACGGTTCTCGGGATGACTTTCTGACCTGGACTGGCGGCTATGCTCCGCTCACGTCTTTTGGGATTAGGGCTGCGAGACCTTGTGAATAATTCTGAGACTGCTGCTGGATTTTCATTTAATGGTTGTTTCATCTCTGGAACGATCTGAACAGAGGTCTCCAGCTCGACTTGTTTCTCCGGAACGGCAATACTAGGCACATGGGACAGATGCACCTCTGTCGGACATTCTGGTTGAACATGGGAGTCATTGAAAGATGTGGGCTTAGGTATTGCTTCGTCGATTACCGGCATGCTAATGCTGTTGGCTTGAATACCAGCTTGATGCAGCAATAGTTCAATTAACTGCTGGTTAGCCATCAGAAGCCTATGCATAGATAAGTTGAAGCGTTCATTGAAGGCTGACATGCCGAACTGCTGACTCAGCGAGTAGAAAATGTGAAGCAAGGTCAACGATGAGAACCCGTCGCCAATTGTTATGACGCGAAAAGAACTGACCTGTTGTGCGCGCGGCCGCTTATTGAAGTGTACCTAGTTGATAATTCGCGTCTGGCTTAAGCCCACTCAGTCCCAAGCCGGAGAATAAGACAAGACCAACCAGACAGATCGGGATCAGATTCAAAATCCGATTCAAAATCAGATTATATTTTACACATTTCCTTATATATACAAAATAATCATGGTGATTATTCATCAAATAAAATTATCAACACTTTTAATAATACAATTAAATGTTGTCAAATGTGCTCACATACAAGTGATGATAGTTTACAAATCATGCGTACAAAAAATCAATACAACTTGATAAAATGATCAATTGTATTTCTAGGGATTTCGAATCCCTAACAGTTCCCAAACTCAAAATGACCTAATTAACCACAAAAGTTGTACTTAACCATCTAAAAAACGGCGTTGTATCGAAAAATATGATCCACAATGTAGAACTAATAAATGACACTAGGCGATGAAAATAACGACACAAAGTCAGGTTACCAGGGTTTGGAAAGTCTTATAATAATTTCTTTTTGGACACATAAGTTTAAGTTTATTCGTTTAATGGCAATCTCTTCAGCATAATTTAGAAGATTTGAAGTTTTTCGTCTATTGAACATTTGAATGTTCAGCGACTGACATGTTGAATGCCTTTATTCCTAGGAATCGTAATTTTTTCTGACCATGTGCATTAAATAATAAAGTTTTATTCTCAAGTATCATTGTGTACATGAGAGCATTCGTAGATAGGCCCTTCTTTATGTTCGGCCAATGTAACTGCTACTGCATGTTTACGTAAATTTATGCAGGCAGTTGGCGGCAACATGAGAAGGATACCTGTCGACCTGATTGTTTTAGTGAACATGTTGTTATGTACGATATGGCCAGTTTTGCAGCATAATAATTTCTCTTTAGAGCTTAACCAAGTCCTCTCCGGATTGTTTCAGCAATATCGTCACCTTTAAAATCGAGTTGAAGGACAATAGGCCTCTTATGGACTGTGATGTCATTTGGTTTATCAGGTTTTTGTTCACTATATTTGTCAATGAATTTTTCTGGCTAGCCATTCATTTTTAGAAAATGTTTAAAGTTAGTGAGCCCTGAATCTCTCATATCTGTAGTACATGTCTTTTCGGCTATGAAAACCGATGTTTTCACTAATGCTATTTTGTAATGGGTTGGGCAGAAGCTATTAAAATTCAAGAACGACCCATTCCACGTCGATTTTCTGTAGATTAACGTTCGCAATGAACCATCTTCTCGACGTTGCAAGGCAACATCCGATAGATGGAATTTCTTATCATTTTTCCACCTACATAGTAAATTGAATATCTTTATATGCTTAAATGAAAATTTTTCAATAAGTAATTAGCATGTTGTTCATTACTGCATACGATAAACTTATCATCCACATACCTTGAATAATGCGTCATTTCCTCAATCACCTTTTTCAGCTTTGTGTTTTCAGCTACATAATACGACATGGAAAATAAAAGACGACGGAACAAAAGACACGTATACTCGCGTCTTCGAGAATCTAATACCAACAGTCAACATATTGAGAAACGTTTACTCACCCCTCATCCAGTATAACACTGCCTACTAAAGTAAACGCACTTGGGAAAATAGGACGAGACACTTTAGGGCATCACACTAACGACCGATTATAAGTTCTCTTAATCCACACACGTATAACAACAAACTTGCACCATTTCTAATCCACTTATAGTGACACAAATAAGAACGGTTTTAACCCTAACTATATAAATCCCAACTTTCATCATTATCATAACATAATAGACGGAAACGGAAATTTTTTCGGGATACAGGATAAAGTATTACTATAAGCCAAACAACTGGTAGATACAATTTACAACCACATGGTATATGTAACCACCTTAAACCCATACAATCAGAGACAGTTAAAATTTCCACTTCGGGAAAACAAGTCCGAATAAACTCAACGGTTCCTATAATGAATTAAGTCCTAGATCAAACTGTCAATACTAGCTGTCCGGAAACCAACAACCACTTAGATTTCACTTAAACTTCTTCCCTTGGTAATCACTTATATACTGCTTCTACGTACGACACATGTGCCATCGTTCGCTTCTCTCCATACCGATGGTTCAAAGTGGTAGCTCAACCAACAACGTAGTGCTTCGTAAAGACAGCAAAACTCCAGTATGTCGCCTCCCGTCGTCTCATTCATGCTGTAAATCGGCATCTCCTTGCACTTATTTTCCTAATGTACCCAGAACAGGACCCTCCTTACCGCATCAAAACCCTCTTACTACCACCTACACACAAACTAGGCAAATGCTCACGAGTAGTGCCAGATCCCACTTATAACTACTACTGGAATCAAACGGCAGTATCCTTCGACACATTTACAACACAAATGATTATATCGCATGTAAATGTCACGATAACTGTTGTGGCGAATATAACAGATAAACCAACGATACGAAATTTGTTAAAAAACAATTACCAATAGGTCATTTAAGGTCCTAAATTCGTCTTATCCGACACTATTGCCAATCAATGGCCGATCTATATTAAATAAAATAACATATTTTAAGGACTGTGGCTCTCCTATCCAACTCTAAATTTGCCCTAATAACGGAAAATTGGTTGTCCTCTGAAGTTCATGACTCTTACCTTATCATAGATAACTATTCCATATTTCGTTGTGATAGTCATTAAAAGGGGTGGGAGTAGTCTGGCATACATATCGAAGGCTACAAAAGTGGAAGGCATCTATGACGACGTTCTTAATGCAGTTTCTGATTCGATATGGCTAGAGAACACGTAAATTACTACTATTTATATTAATTAATAAACGCCTCATTGATCACATCATTTGGACACGCTGCTTCTCTCAGCCTTGACTATATAATAACCTGTGGAGACTTTAATCTCACCGAAGTCGATTGGTACGCATTCTCTGATCAGGCGTTTTATGAAAGTATAATTACGCCTATCAATATACATGACTGAAAACAACATGTGTAATTACCTACACGGAACAACAGCACCCTTCACTTGATATTTTGTCATAATAGTAACGCCGATATCCATAGAATGTGGTAAGAATCTTTACAACAGTGACCATAACACAGCCATAAGCAACCTACCATTCCTTGTAAAAGGTACTGAGTACAGAACGATTTATGAGCGCTTTCAGTATAAAGACTTTATCCATGGCCTACTTCTTTACAAGTGACAGCATTACCGAGAAACTAGAAATATTCTACCATACCGTAAAGCCCTTACTAGATACTAAAGTACCAACAAAGATGGGCTACAAAACTATCCCCTTACGTCAACACTAAAACTAAGGCCAAGCTGAGGAAAAGGTACTTCATCTCAAAAGATTTCTTCGTTCTGAATCAAATACACTGTTTACTAGAACATAAACCTCTCCTGAAAGACGAGGAATGTATAGCACTCAATGACACATTTGAACCTCTAAACCTATGCCATCTGTTAGAAAAACGTTGAAAGACAACTGAAGATTATAGTATTCATTGAACACTGAAAAATGGAACAACCTACGATAGCTCACAAGTTATGTGTGAACTCATCACTGAAAGGTTCGCTAATAATGAATGCGAAATTCAAACACCTGATACCAATTTATACACAATGCAACGGTAAGTACTATAAGATCCAGTTTCAAAATATCAATGAAGCAATCAGAACGCTTAAGCCAAATATCAGCCAAGGAACCGATAATATCCCATCAATCTTTTACAGGCATGCTGGACCAAAATTACATATTCCCCTACTTAAAATATCTACACTTTCATTAAAAGTAGAAACCTATCCTGAAACCTGGAAAGCTGCCCACATACTTCCTGCACATTAAACAGGCACACAGAACCAGACCGAGAACTATCCACCAACTAACGTAATGGAGGATGTAATCAAATATCTGACTACCTACTAAATAGAGGCTTAGTTTATGCTTCCCAGAGTGGCTTTTCAAGAAGAGCTCATGCGTCTCATATTTCAATGATTTCGTTAACGAGACCAGTCGAAACCGTGATCAGAAGTTAGTGATAATACTATACTTCAACACAAAAAAGCCTTCGACAGGGTACCGCCTAATCTACTAATCTGCAAGCTACTGTCCATACGAACCACTGAACCTCTCTTAGGGTAGTTCCAATCAGTTCTCACAAACCGACATCAGGAAACAAAAGTAGGAACTACAGCATAAACGCAATAACTCACAACATCTGAATTTGTGCAAGGTAGTGCCTTATGGGTTTTGCTCTTCATTACATATATCAATAGTATATACAGGTGCTTCGTAGAAGGAAAGCTATACCTGTATGCCGACGACTTAATGTAGTTTATGACTGAAACATAAGAGGTAGCACATTGCGTCCAAAATACGCAGAACAGACTAAACAACCTAGGTAAGTAGTGCTCAGATTGGTGTCTGGAATTCTATACTGTAAAACGTGGATGGATAGAAACATGGGACCCAAAACTTCGAATGAGATTTGCACTTAGAAACTACACACTTTTTAAACTTAATTCTGTAATCAACCTAGGCAAAAAGTATTCTCAAAGCATCAACTTTTTAGCGCCTAGGTATATCCCAATCTAGTGACAGAAGAAACCAGACAATTATGGAATAGGTCTTTATTTTAGCAGCGTGGGCAGGAGACAGTGAAGCGCGGTTCTAGTCATTCAAACACACAAAGACTTCTCAACACTCAATATAAGATAACAAGAAATATGTTCCCTATGCAGAATAAAGAAGTAAATGAATACTCTAGTCTAATTTTTTTGACGTATGCTTAAGGTTTGAAGTAAACTTTTAACTAGTCAACCTAAGTTGCTACAACTTCTCTAAGCACATTTCTGCCAAACTACCCAAATCACGACTCTTGGGTTTCATTCTAAGAAACTTTTACTAAAATGAGTCAAGACTCACTATTTACAAAATATGTTTAAGACCTATACTTAAGTACTTTTTCTTCCTATTTAGCGAACTACGAGCAAGTGACAAACTGAGAGAAAGGAGCGATTAACGCTACTTAATATGGTAGGTGACTAGAAACAATTTTAAATTTGACCACAAAACTAGATGTCACATACTTGAACTTGAACCACTATGGAGAGGAAGATTAAGTTTGTTCCGAGGTCTTACTCGTAATAGACGCTACATAAATACTACTTTGAAACAACTTTTATTATTCGATTATTTCTACGTACCTAACTTGCAAATGAACTGAGTAGATATCCATTTTTCACAGGGAGCTGTACAGAAAACCAACCTCATTCTCTCAAAGCCACTTCCCAAACCTATACATAAGGACGATTTAGTGAAAGCCACGTCCACCAATCAGTGTTCACCTGCTTTTAAATAATCTAACTTTATCAACCGTTATATATTTCTTCAGAAATAATGCTCTCCGTGTGTACAACTTTGTTGCTGCTTACAGTTCAGAATTTCAAATTCTGTTACGTTCAATTACTACACACAAATATATATATAAACTTCTCCGCTTCTGGCTATGCACACACCTGGGTGTCTCACTACATTATTAAACACTTTAAACCCGGACTTTTCTTTACCACAGTATAGTTACGATGTGCAACAATTCAATCCTGTTGTGATCTGATATGTTTTTGTTGATCTTGTCTGTAAAAATGGCTTGCTCCTAGTATAAGGGAAGCAAATTATATATATATAATATATATATACATATATATATGTAGTAAATCTTCCGGAGTATTAATTAAGTTAACACACTATTACAAAAGGGTCAATTGTGTAATAAATGGAAGATAAATACTTAAAGCTCAAGTAAGACACCAAATACTGCTGCATAAAACAAATGTATGTAAATTCCGATCAGTCACCTTGTGAAAAGTCTAATTGGGCAAGCAATGATTTATTTGGTGAAAACAGAATGTGTCATACAATATTACATACCTTACTTCCAAGCATCAATTTGCACATCCTCCGCGTCCTCTGGACTGTGTCGTTTATTAGCTTGCTTCTCTTGGTTGTTCTCGATTCTCCTCTGTATTTTAATCATGCTTCACTTCTTGCCACCTCGCAACTCGCCTTGTATGCTGTTTACTGATTCTTCCTAATTCCCTTTGACGCTCTGCTACCTACTACTTATTGATGACCTTATAAATAGTATCCACCACAACCTCATCATATATCTATTTCTAACAATTTAATCTTAATTATATAAGTTTTGTCGTCACATAAGAACTAAACTTCACTTATAACTGAATGTACGTGAACTCATTATTGAAATATTAAGAAATCCATAAAACATTAGCAGATATGATAGTCTGCAAGTAAAAGCAATTATTTTACAACTGAGGTGGTCTTTTTTGGATCTATGTATTAAGTTGAGTTAATGACACTACTCACAGATGGGTGTTGGATGGGTACCAATCGAATTCAGGGAACAGTGGACAGCTGCTTTATTCCTGTGTAGGACTCCTCCTAACTCATAAGAATGCACCCTTGATTCAGCTATGGAACTGAACTTAGGACATTTATGTCTCACAGCAGACACTTACCCATCTGAATTTTTTGGCCGGCGTCCAATGGCGGAATTCTCACTTCCATCATTTCGTGATACAGTAAGACGATCATTCATAGTTAGGGATCACTGTTTCGTTTCCAACTAGTCAGACCCCCACCAGTTACTTCTTTAGAATAAGATGTTCAGTACACCCAGGTGCTCAGTAGTACTTCATAGATACCAATGTATTTACTACCACACACATCACTTGATTATCGAGCAGTTAATTCGGCTTCGATCTAATCTAGTTTGAAACAACTATGATTCATATTCAATTCGTGGTTGACTTAAACTAATTAAGTGAATAAATGCTGTAACTATTCAATATTGGGTGATATTTAACAATTCACTATTTCTTCTTATTTACGCACATTATGGGCACTTTAGCTTCAGTAATGCATCATCTGACTATGTTTTATTATAAATTATATTTTGCATGACGCGTGAATCATGTCTAACATTCATGTAGTTTGAAAACAGCAGTACATATGCGAGTGGTTTTGTAAATTATGTGGATAAGAAAGTCTAAATAAATAACTGTTTCTCCATATATGAATTCAGATGAATGTATACCTCATGAACCAGCCAGTTGTCTGTGCAAGCTGTATGAAGTAATTTCAATTAGCATTCATCTTAAGAAAACTTTTTATTAACTAGCTTTAGATTGATAAATAGTTTATTGCGTAGTTATGCAGTAAAAATGATGTGATGTAATAGGAAAGTTACACGTTAAACCTACTTCTTAAAAAAGCAATTTAATAAAAATTCACTCTTTTGATTTTTATTCAGAATAAACTCTCGTTTAGATCTCATCGTTACGAAACCATTCAATATTTGGTATAACATAGTGCCAAAAAAAACACTGATTAGATCGAAATGTTTATTTACATGGTTCTTAGACCAAGATCCCAACATTATTTCATGAAAACAATTGAAGATTTTTTAAGAATATCACAGTATGATATAGTGAAAGGTCCATACATTAAGTAGCCCCTTGAATAATGTTAGATTTATAGATAATACAGTTCACTAAGAGAAGTGAAAAATTATGTTTAGACCTCCGAAGAAAATAAAACATTTAAGAACAAAACATCCATCATGGTTTCATTATTGTTTTAATGATGTATCCTCCGACCTAACATCCTCCTTATTCAGTGTCTAATAACGGATAGATAACTACCAAAGTTGACCAAAGTCACCCACATGGTACTTAGTGATATAACTCTTTACCAACTTCATATTCGTATAGTCGGCTATGAATAACGTTTTTTTGCATGACTGGCACCATGCATATCGGCTAAAGAAAAGTATCGGGACAAGAATGATTTTTAAAGTGTTCGCGATAAATAACCATTTTAGCTTATCAACATGGACTCTGAATGTATGAAATAATACATGATCAAGTCAGATTCACGACTTTGTACCCTGTTTTATTGAGTCGGGTGATAGTAATTATGAGTAAATATATTATCAGAAAAGAAATGAAGATTTTCATGGTTGGTGTCATTATCCAAGTTATCTCTAGGCTTTCAATCTGTAAAGAGAATAACGATAGCTTTTCCATATAGATATATAACACACGTATTCTAAAGTCTTTATATGACAACACAAGGAGTCTTTGATGCACCATTAAATTGGTTCTTGTTGAAGTTTAAGGTAAGGGTTACGTCATAGCTTAGGTTGGAGAGTAAGGGTTAGGTCATTCTAGTAATAGCGTTAGATTAAGGGTCAATGAGTGTGTTATATTTGGTTTTTTAAGGAAGAACTAAGTATTTAATACATTTAGCGCTGTAATTGTTAACCCTAGATACAAAAAACTAGTTTCCTTAATAACTTAGAACTTTGAGGGAGTCAAGCACATGATTACTGGCTGGCTATGGTTTTATAGATCGTTACTGATTGGCTATGGTGGTTATCCTTTGCGGACAGTTTAAGTACAGTTGTAGCTTGTCCTTATATATAACTGTAACCGGAACTAATCTGTATCGAGTTGTAGAGCTTAGGTATATTGTTCCGATTACACGTAGAATGTAGATATCAAATCATTACGATTACAATAAAACTATAAGGCGTTTATATTTAGTTGAGTTATTTATTCTTTGAATTTCCTGAATATCGTAGGCGAATACTTTAGTTCTTTTAAATAAAACCTTGGATGTGAAAAATGGAAACAAAAGTGGTTGATTAAGCAGGAACCATGCACGAAGTGGGACTACTCATCGGCCGCTAACCAAGCAAGGTGAATACAAAAGTAAGAGAAGTAGCAGTAACATCAGTGGTGGTTAGAAAAAGAGTGGACATCGATAAAATGATTCAAGGAGGAAGAAGCAACTAGTGGGAAGAAAGGTTTAAAACAAATTTAGTCACATGATATCAAGGAAGACTAGGAGTTAATACCTGTGCAAATATGGCTAATTGTATGCAATGCCACCGAAAGTATCTAACATGCTGCAACAACTTATGTGGACGTCAACCAAGTAGTTTGGATCAACTAACACGGCTCAGACAAAGTCAGTAACCCTAGCTTCATCGTACTCCTATACTTGTCAGCACTGTGTTGAGGTAAGCGGTGAGAATATCATAAAACGACTATCAAACAACAGATTCGTTAAACTATACGAAATACATAAATGCCCAAATTTTCCGTCTCTCAAACAGTGACTAACGAATTAATATATCTCTGTAGTAATAAAAAGCGTCATTTGTGTGGTAAAAAGTAGTTAAAATGGTAATCGATGTGATAAACATTTGATACATTAAACATAATCCCAATAATGAAATATTAGTTGAGCACTAAGATGTATCATAAAATTATTGGTATTGTGGAAAACCAGTGCATGCTACTCAGTGACTTAAAGATATCACAAGGGTTCTTGGTGTGATTTCATGTTAATTGTATTGTGACGAATACGTCACTAACAACCATCAAGATGGTAATTATGAAACGTATTCAAACCCTGTAACTTACATTTTTCATAATTTTCAGTCTGTTTAGTAAATGGTTACCAAGAAAGGAACGTCCTATTTAAAACTCGTCAGATTGATATAGAAGCATCCACCCTATCACCACTGACAGTTAAACTTCTAAGACTTTCTAAACAGAATTGTTGAATAAACTTCATATAGGCAAATCCGACCAAAGTGCATATACGGCAATAGGAATTGGCTTGTTATAGTCAGTAACATCAACAACCAATAATATTTAAGGTATTTTATGTTTTTTTTTTAAGCAAATAGCTCCAGTTTATTAAACCGCCTAATTTTTGTGTACTTAACAATACGACTAAATATGAGTATACAAATGTGTTTAAATAGTATATGAATTAACTACTAAAAAGCGATAGTTGTAAGTAACTAACATAAAATCCACTTAACAATTAATCAAAACAAAGTTCTTTAATTTTCGTATTTCGTACTAAAACAATGAATTTTCTTGTCACATGACAGAGTCATCAGATCACTTATCAATTGATGTTAGTTCATTCAATAGTTTACGGATATCTTATCAGTTATCCAATATAATTGATATAATCTATTTATCTTTACTAGCTAATTATTAAATTCAATATCAAGATATGAATTAGTTAACTAAATAAATTGTTGGATAATAAGTAGAATATGACAATGAATTTATCATATGAATTTATTATTTATTATCATGCAAACAATGACCCTAAAAGCGTGTAAGTTACTAAGTAATTCAAAGGATATGAATAAGAGAAATATCCTGTAACATGTCAAAATATGCATATATATACTTGTGTCACATACTCAGTGCTTAATACATTGGGATTAAGACCAGTAGATGGCAGGTTCAAATCCAACCTTACTTAATTCGATTTAATCAACCAGGTAGTAAAAACACTAGTCTAAACATAAAAGTAGTGTGTGCATAAATTGGTACCGATCGTCAAAACACTTCATTTCTTAAAACTATTACAAGTTTGAACTTGATTCCACTTAAGTATGAGCAGTCAGTCATGTAAACATAATACCTAGCACATGAACAGTACAAGTTGGTACATCACATTAGAACTATAGAATGAATAGTAAAGTAATAGAGGTAGAGACAAAAAGAGAATATGATACAAGAAGAAATAACATATCGTTAGAAAAGTATAAAGTGACTTTAAAGTTCAAGATCTAAGTGGATTCACTAGAACGATTGCAACCAATCTTGAGTTATGACACCAAACCATTAATTAATGCAGTTGTGATGATCCCAACCAGCATGACTCAGATTAACAGTTAATGATTTCCCAGACTGAAGCCGCACATAGGTTTGGTTACTCCTAAGTTACTTCTACACTTCCCATTGGAGGGATAAGACAGTAATGATTAAGTTAGTTATCTCTAGATGTTCGTATTCGCAACAGATTGATATTAATTGACAACCACTGAAAACCAGGAGAGCTGTTTCATTCTATTATGGAACGCATCAGTAGTGCCACTTTGGATTCCGTTATGGAATCCAACTAAGAACTCTTAGCACTACTGACTCAGCGTCTAATGGTAGAATTTCCACTTCCATCAGTTTGTGAAATATCGTGACGACCATCCAGTGTCATTAGTTATTACTATCTCACTCCTACTACATCCAAACTGCAATTAGTTACGAATTCTCACTACAACAGACAACCACACATGACACCTATCTACACAAAACCAAGTCAATTCAAATCAGTTAATTATTATTTTGTAATATGATAAAATGTATCAAACAAATGAGCAGCATGAAAAAGAAATGGTATTTCCTCTTTAATAATTAAAAAAAGACAGTGAAGTATTACTTTTTTTTCTATGCTGTATACAATTATTACCCGATAAAATGTATAATCAATTGTATAATGTCTACAGGTTAATGCAATAAATCCGTTATGTATTTTTTGGTGAAAAATGTTTCACTAACACACACCATCTCTCCTGGTAAAAAAGCAGAGCAATATTTCGATAGAAATCTACACAGAAAACAGCACTGATGAATGCTAGTAAAAACATTTTGATTGTGTTCAATAGTTTGGTAGAAGTAAGCGTAATTATTTTTTTTTTCAATTAAAAAAAAACAGATATGCGAACAATAGAATAAGTAGTAAAACTAGCTAAATTTGACAACACACAAAAGCCAAAGGGAATGCAGTAATACAAATAAATACATAGATCTATAAGTAGCAGCACAAGGAAGAAAGCAGGACGACAGATTAAATTATGCTCAATACAAACATGAACGTTAAAGTAATGCAGCAAACTAAATCAGATAAATATGCACTCAAACTCCCCCAAAATTTGTGTCACATACAACATGTGTACATTAAGAAATCCATAAAAATATCATAACAATGTGTAATTTAGTTTTGTAGTGTGAATGCAGAAGAAGGCCGTTAATAAAAACAATAAGAACAGGGGGAATTGAATCAACAACAAACTGAAAATTCCTAAACACAACAATTATTTTAGAAAAATGTAGACGACATTAAATATTTGAATTCAGGAATAAATACGTGGGACCTGGATAACGAAAAGCCTACAGATTTTAGTTAACATGAAATATAATACACAAATTAAACATTTGATGAAAATCTCTATGGCGACCGAAATGGGGAGAAAAAGGAAAAATGATCAAATGTAATGAATGGATGTAGTGATGGTAGTTAACGACCGTAACAACTGGTTAGTATTTATTATTATTTAAAAGGTGAGAAAGAAATTTACTGTTTTTGTTTGTTTTCACAATGGAACATTTATCTATGTAAGTATGTATGCATGTAGTTTGTTGAGATGTTGAAGATTTAAAGTACTACTAACAATTACTCATAGGCATCATATGGATAAACAGACAGTTGTTGATAACGTGGTTGAGCATTCCGTGTACTAGATCCATTCGACTGGCTTTTTACTACAGTAAAAAGAATAAGAAAGTAAGTAATACATAATCACAACATGGCCTACAATTATTAATAATATTAACTTTAAACAGTAACAACATCATTCCTGCTTAAGATTGCATCTGCCACTTATGTTTGATAAATAAGGTACTGTATTAGTTCCGCTGATACAAATACCTTTTCTATCTTGTAATGTGAAAAATATGTTAACAGCAGGAGTCAAAACTAAGAGAACACCATGAATACGTATAAAGGAGACACAATATACATACTGTTAAAAAAGAGTTAAAACAATTTTTAAGATCAAAATTGTGTCTACAATTGGAGACTTCGATTAAGCATGCGAAACATAATGCACATTGTTAAATCGAACAAGTGCTTCAATTCATTATTACTGGAGATGTATGTGTGAATGTAGTGTTACACAATTCATGGAAAAGGTAACAGGATCACCATGTAGCAACTAGTATATATATATATATATATATATATATATATATATATATATAGAAATAACAATATTACCCTGCAGTACTTTAACTCAATAAACATGTTTTGTATTGACAGTTATGAATATTCGTTGTTTTAGTAAAACAGTGAAGAGAGTAAGCCACAGGCGACGTTACAAAAACAAGATGCTTTGATACATGCAATCATCTGAAAGACTAGGAAGAAAAAATGGATGCGCTATGCTAAGTTTTTATTACTAATGACTACTGCGTTAATAAAATAACACGTTCTAGAGAGTAAATAAGAGATAGACAACATAATGAAACCATTTTCCACATAACAATAGCATGACACAATAGGGTATGCAACAGCAAATATACACATACAGATTTAGTTAATGTTGGTTTTTTTAGGCAAAACAAAACATTTTAGTGAATTATGTAGAAATAAACTTTTCTAACAACAATACACCAATGGAAAATCACTATTGTTGAGAAAGTTACAATAAAGTCTAGCGGAATACAAAAGTTAATGATCAAGGTAACATTGATTCGGATAATCAATGATATCAAAGTCTTTTAGGTACTTTTACTTAAGATACAAGGTTCATAGAGCGAACCAGCTAAGTACTGAAAATAATCAATATGCTTTAGGAATTTCACCATACAAAATCTTGATGAGAATAGATTTTAAAAAGACTATCATAAACATTACGCTATATTTGTGAGAAATAATTGACATATAGGCGATTACATTTATTATATATACATTAATGGCTTTCAGGAACATTTTATATATATGATCTAGTAATACTATGGGACGAGATTCAGAACTACAATTTCACTGGTTAACATATAAACACTTTAACAGCAGCTAATTCACTACACAATCTTACAATCTATTTTGAAACAGTAAACATATTAAGTTATTATTAAATATGTAAGCGCAAAAGTTGTACAAATAGTTAATTTATTTTTATTACAAAAACGCTGACAAGAAAAAACACTACATTCAAACAACGGTTAATAGATAGTACAAACTTTTGTTGGAAACTATCATACATATTTTCATAATGACCCTTTATCGAATGAATTATTCACTACAATAATTGACCATACTAGATAAGAAACAAACGTAAACTGAAATTACAAGGTTATTTACAACTAACTATTTGTATTATGCTGAAAATTTATATGTCGTTATAAGTGTGAGTTTCAAAGGTGACATACGTTGTTTTTCTGTTTGCGAAGAAGTACATACTACCTAAGAGAACTGAAAACTAAACAGCGTTATCAATTATTTCGAAAGTTCAAAATACTAACCACTAGTATTGCATGTAGGATTATTTTGCTGTGTAATATAGATGGTGACGCATATTAGGAATGGAATATATGTCTAATTTTTTTTACCACATAATGGCTCTCTAGTCGAAATTAGTTTGTGACAAAAATATTGATAATAATCTCAAATGATGACTATGGAATGTAATTGTAGAGAATTACGGAACCACAGTCTTGACTTCATAAATACGAACTACCAACATTCAATAAACATTTAGGAATATCTATTATTAGGCTACAGATTTGTTAGATTATAAATGCTGATGGAATGTTGAACATTACAATTTCTAGGTTAGGGTAATAATCAAGTCTAGAATAAACCTTAGTGATAGTTTCGTACAAAAGACTTTTACCTGATTAACGAGCTGAATTATGTATCAAGAATAATTAGGAGAAAAAGTAACAATCATACAAAAATAAATACTAAACATACCGGCTGTCTGCTTACTTTCTTGTTTTGAGTGTATTTGAACTCACAAGCCCTTTTATTAACTGAATTTTTACTTTTTGTTTACTTATGTTTGATATACAATAGTAACATTTTCCGATTCTCTGCTACGTATTGTACTTAATCTACTTCCTGACTCATCATTTTCTTATTAGCATATATCGCAGACATTATATATATTCCGTCTATATTCCTTATTCTGCTTTTTGCTTGGAATACTAATTTCGGCAGTTTGATAGTTCTTGTTGAACTTATTTGTGCGTTCAGTATATATGTTTAATTAAAAACGCCATACTCGAAGGTATTAATTCTTTGTCACAACTGTATTTATTCATTATAGTACTGAGATTTTTCAGTAATTTGGATTTCGAATTTATACGAATAAACATCGAATCTATTAACATGGGTTTCTCATTCGCTAAGCACATCATAGTGGTATTGCTGACGCTAAACAAATTTAGCAAGAATAGTGAATCAAACGAAAAATCTTATTTGCACGTATATTCTGTTAATCCTATCATTAATGAAAATCTAGCTACTAAACAAACCTGAATATTCACGTAGATTTCGTGTCCTGTATATTTTATAACCAGTACTATCAAAACCGTAAGGATCGTCGTGAACAGACCAAATGGCAACACTTCGGATCATCGTTAAACAATCAATTGAGTGGAACTCGTCACTGCACACCAACTTCATTTACTATGAGAAGGCGTTTGACAGTATAGACAGGAAAGCACTATGGAAACTTCTTCGACACTACAGCCTACCAGAGAAACTCATCAACATCATCCGAAATTTTTACGATGGAATACTGTTCAAAATCGTGCATGGAGGACAGCTGATAAATGCATTCCCAATGAGGACTGGAGTCAGACAAGGTTGCCTACTCTCGCATTTCCTCTTCCTCCTAGTGGTTGACTTAATCATAAAGACCTTCACATCTGAGAGCATGCACGGAATTCAATGGACAAGTAGGATGCAACTCGATGATTTGAACTTCGCGGATGATTTACCTCTTCTAATCCATACACACCAACAAATGCAAGTGAAGACAACCAACGTAACAATAACCTCAGCATCAGAAGGCGTGAACATACATAAGGGAAAGAGCAAGATTCTCAAATACGACACAGGGAGCACCAAACCAATTGAACTTGATGAAGAAACTCTGGAAGAAGTAGATACTTTAGCAACCATTAGCAACAGCTTACTATGGGAGAGGACAAACCAACTTCCAGCCGAAGAGGAAATTTGGAAAACGCGTTGGAAATGGATAGGACATACATTGCGGAAACCACCAGACTGCATCACGAGACAAGCATTAACATGGAATCCTGTTGGGAAACGGAAAAGAGGAAGGCCATAAAGCACACTGCGTTGAGAATTGGAAGCAGATATTAAAAGGCTGAACAGCAACTGGAAACAGCTGGAAAGAATTGCTGAGGACATAGTTCAATGGGGAACACTGGTGAGAGGCCTATGCTCCTTGTGAGGGGGTAACGGGCGTAAGTATGTAAAGTAAGTACTATCAAAACCGTAAGGATCGTCGTGAACAGACCAAATGGCAACACTTCGGATCATCGTTAAACAATCAATTGAGTGGAACTCGTCACTGCACACCAACTTCATTTACTATGAGAAGGCGTTTGACAGTATAGACAGGAAAGCACTATGGAAACTTCTTCGACACTACAGCCTACCAGAGAAACTCATCAACATCATCCGAAATTTTTACGATGGAATACTGTTCAAAATCGTGCATGGAGGACAGCTGATAAATGCATTCCCAATGAGGACTGGAGTCAGACAAGGTTGCCTACTCTCGCATTTCCTCTTCCTCCTAGTGGTTGACTTAATCATAAAGACCTTCACATCTGAGAGCATGCACGGAATTCAATGGACAAGTAGGATGCAACTCGATGATTTGAACTTCGCGGATGATTTACCTCTTCTAATCCATACACACCAACAAATGCAAGTGAAGACAACCAACGTAACAATAACCTCAGCATCAGAAGGCGTGAACATACATAAGGGAAAGAGCAAGATTCTCAAATACGACACAGGGAGCACCAAACCAATTGAACTTGATGAAGAAACTCTGGAAGAAGTAGATACTTTAGCAACCATTAGCAACAGCTTACTATGGGAGAGGACAAACCAACTTCCAGCCGAAGAGGAAATTTGGAAAACGCGTTGGAAATGGATAGGACATACATTGCGGAAACCACCAGACTGCATCACGAGACAAGCATTAACATGGAATCCTGTTGGGAAACGGAAAAGAGGAAGGCCATAAAGCACACTGCGTTGAGAATTGGAAGCAGATATTAAAAGGCTGAACAGCAACTGGAAACAGCTGGAAAGAATTGCTGAGGACATAGTTCAATGGGGAACACTGGTGAGAGGCCTATGCTCCTTGTGAGGGGGTAACGGGCGTAAGTATGTAAAGTAAGTACTATCAAAAAATTAAAAAAAATACTTTTAACATAAATAAAATAAACATACAATGTGCATTGTTTTTAAGCATCAATAGGCCAAGTCAAACCACATACATATGCTTGAGAAACAACAAACTACCCGATATAAACTGTGGAAAACATTGAACTGTCTCGTTATCATTTTTCTTATCACTAATTAAACTGAATGAAGCGAACCACAAGTGAATAATATCTACTAGATAAATTAATGATTACGGTATACAGGTGATTATTAATTTGAGCATTAATCGAAAAAAACTGACAAGAAATAAGGCACGCCATGAGAACAATATATAAGGAAAATAGTTTATAGCGAATAACTAGGGTTGTTGTATACACACGCAGGTACACTAGGTAAGCATATTAAGGGGAAAATAAACAGTTTGTTAAATACGTCAAACGTTACTGATAAGTTAGCTTAGTTAGATCATCGAAACAAAAATAAAGTTAGAATATTGTGATTCAGGTGAGAGTGCACAGTCGATACTAAAGAAGAGAAGAAAAACATTTTATCTGCCAAAATAAAGCTTAGCAAGATATTGAATTTTTTGAAACTGTTGTGTGTACCTTTTATGCCTCAGGATTCGGAACAGCCACATAACCTGTACAGATGATAAAAAATGTAAATGTGACTTCATGAATATGTGAAAGTAAAGAAAAGTGAAATGAATGACGGATGTTAGTGATTACACATATAGTGCTAAAATAACTGAAGAGAAATAAAACAGATATGTGCAAGTGGGTTAGGGGTACACAAATATATGGAATGGAATGCGTAGAATAATTTGAAAATGAGTCAAGTCGTGAAAACATAAGTGAAGAAAGTTAGAATTATAAGTGTTTAAACAATTCTCAGAGATAACAGTAGCATAGAAGCTAATTGTGAGTGAGCTACAGAACTAAAACAAAGTAGGAATTAAACAGAAATGCCAACGCTATCAAAATCTAAAGCATTCATACTATAGAGATAGTATCTGTATACTCTTGTTTAATGCATACACACACACGCACTACCCACGCACAAACCAAGAAAACTATTGAAAAGTATATCATGAGCAAAATCTGAATACATCCCGTCTATAAGTTAGCTCTTGGTGACTAGACAAACTAAATTGTAATAATGAAGGCTATGGAAAATAACTTTATGTATGTGAAGTTACAAAATAAGTAATGACAAGGCAATTTAAAAAATTTTGAAGTTTCTGGTTGATCCAATCAAAGGAATGCCAAAAAGAATTATTTCTGAGTAAAAAGGAAAGTTAATCGATGTATGGAAGCAACGCACTTCAAATAGTGAATGCATAAATATCGAACGAACCGAGAATGTGACTTCAGCTCATGAAATTATTGACATATTGGTAGATGCAGACCGCTTGATTGGGGTCTGCAATTGTCACAACTAGTTTGAGATGATTGATGGCATAACTCAGAAACGATAGCACTCACTCTTTGTCTTCCCTTGGGTCAACAACTTTAAAGATATTCCATATTTTCCTTCCCCTTTAGTCGTACTTCTTAAGTCTAAACTTTTCTATGACTATTGGCATAACTAATAATTCAACTATTTTGTTATTATTCTCGATGCGCCAATGGGGTGTAGACAAGCAAGTGTCGAAGTCTCTATGTTCGTAATAACTGAAGATTGCCATGATTGTTGTAAAATAAATGTTTGGAGTAAATTAAACTGTAAAAGCATCTAGCACTAACAGCTGGACATATAGCTTACTGAAATGATAGGAAGGATTTTGAACTCAGGTGGATATTTTTGGTAATGTTTGATTTTCTGAGCTTGTGAAACTTTCGTCTCCATTTGTTTATGGTTATCGAGGCACGGAAATAGGTATGCATGCTAATAATCTGATCAAAAGATACTTCATAAATAATGACTACATTGTAGTAAATACGGGGAAAAGAAATATACATATGAGCAAATAGTCAAAATGAGGAATCACAACCAACATAATAATCGCTATTATTAAGTCTTACAAGTTGTTCACTCTATACTTAAATATTACATAAATTAAACAAAGTATAGAAACATAGTTTCAGGAAAAACAACAATATTGGAAGTAAACTGAAAAAGATTAGAACAGAACAGCAGAAATCAATAATAATGACAGTTATAGGCATAGATATGAGACAACAAAATAAGCAAGAAATAACAGCATAGACAACAGACGACATGTATACATACCACTACATCAGACGTACACATATACATTTATATCAATACACATAACAAATACTGATAGGCATTTAAGTAAACTAAATAAAGGACTGGGATATTCTCCCGAGTTAAATAATAATAATAATGTGACATCATGCAATAGTGAAAAATTAACAACAATGTGCATACTATATAACAAGAAGGGAAGCGAGGTGATGGGTAGAATAAGAGAGGAGTAAAAAATTAATACATGACTCATTCATACCTTTATGTTTACGAGATTTGTTTCGGAGTTTCCTTTAGTGGAAAATAGGAATTAAGTAGTAATTATGATTAGAGTCGTAATGATGATATAAGTGATAAAAAGTATTGACTATTTGTCAATTTACAATAAACACACACATACAAATATATGTGAAAACATTTTTCTCATGTTCTACTTCATAATAATTAATAATTTAAACACAAACTAAGTCAAAATTGATCATAGTTAGTAACAGAAGTGAACAACCAACTATAATTACATTTTTTGCAATCAACTGTAACGGTTGTGAGAATTAACTAAACTGTTCCATGGAGAGACAGACAAACAAACATATAGACAAAGAATAAAGACTTATATTGAGAAAGGCAACCTCCAATGTTTGACTATTTAGAGTTCACCTAAAATGTCATTTTAAGGTTAACTGATAATAAATAACGAGAAATACAATCAATGTTAACAATACTGTATTCACTTTACAATGTAAATAACTCAGTCCTACAGGTAAATCAGTTACAGTTCGAATAACTCAGTGGATACATTTTATTGATGGTAGAACTAGGTGATGGGAGCTTGAATCTTAAAGGAAGCAACAATTTCCCTTACGATTGAAGGCGTGTCTTGTTGACTGGTGACAGCAAATACAAAACCTAGGTCAGACAGATTTTTTTCAACTAACTACAATAACCTAACAGTGGATGTGAAACACAATAGCCAATTCTAAATTTCAACGTGAAAACAGTGTTATCACACAGTAAGTTTATTGATACATACATACACACTGAGATGAATGGTTTTCAAGACAATCCATGTACGGAAGTCATTATTCTACGGGTGCTTTATCATAGACTGACAGACTGTTTATTCTTATAACTCAGTCATAGTGTAAGAAGATAGCCTGAAGTATAGAAGCAGTTAGTAAAGATATGTAAAACTATGATCATCTATGTAAACACTAAGACATGGACGTTCTGATTATTTTCAACAACTCACTAAAAAAAACGAGTGGTTGTTGGCACAGAATTCCCACAGAATTAAAGAAGTAGTTTGCATTTTAATGGAGTCTATTCCTACGTAAAGGACTTATTTAGACTTAAGTGCTTCTTTCGAATCTACCCGCGTAATATCAGTGATGGTAAAATTGAAAAGGGGTCGTGAAAGCTAAGGCAACCGCGTATCAACTTGCTGGTGAGTTGGATGTCATTAATCAAAAAACAGAATGGCTTAATACAGATTAAAATAAAAAGTTGCATGACACTTTAGAGACAACTGACGAATTCTGGTAATGAACACTATGATAAACAACTGATAGTAAATGATACGGTTTACAACTAATTAAACACTTGTATTTTTCGGGAGGAAACTGGTTGTGGAGAGCTGCTTCAATAGGTGTTTTTATGACCCAGTTTAAATAACACTACATCATGGAAACTTGTACAATCCTTGGGTCAAAATCATTCTTAAACAAATTAAAGTGAAAGTTAAGTAAACTTTCCTACAACAACAAGTAGGAGAATTCACATCTGTACAAGTTCTTTTCTTTTTCATACATGAGCATGATAAATTTATGAAAATGACGGAATGTGAATAAAAACGTATTATCGATGAATACCAGAGGGAAGCAATTGTAGTGAGAAATAAACAAAAGCATAATCCTGAAATCTTTATCAAATTAGTACTAATAGTGATCGAATAATAAGTACTAATTTATCACTACTATTATTAATATGCATCCGAACAATATAAATGTTGGTAAAAAATCTCCGCAGAAAATATTTATGGAAAAGGTATCATATAAATCCTATTAGAAAAATATCATTCGGATAATGACAGAAATTGATTTTTAAAAGTTATTTGACACTGCAGAAAAACAGCACAGTGAACAAATAGGATGAGATCATTTATTTCTCTAGAATCAGACTCAATAAATAAAAGTTATTTTGAAATAGAATAAAATAAACTATCGAAATGCTAATAAGAAATGGACTAAAAGCATAATACTACAAAGTCTAACAAATACAAGATATTTGCGAAAGAATAACCGTTTTGTTGCCCGTTCCCCATCATACTATCATGATGGAAAACGCATATTTTAGGTTAGCCTGCTAAGAAATTGATAATTCGAGTAAACGTTGGATTAAATAAGAAAGAACATTTAATGAATTAAGTATTCGAAGTATGTATGTTTTACAGACTAAAGAAAAGTACGGAACTTCCAGAACTGTGTTCTAGAAGACAATTTCAATCCTTTTAGTTGTGAGTATTGTAAACATGACATTTCTATCATTGTTACGTTCTTCTTACCCTATCCTCCCGTTCAGTGTATTTACTGTTAGTATATTGTCTTTTATTATGAACTACAGTAAGTGGTTGTGTACAAGTTACCCCTAGTCACTGCCACAATCTCCTTTGTTTCATATTAATGCTAAATTCTTAGTTGGTTCGCTATATGATCTAATTTTGTGCATATATAAAGGAATGCCTGATATATATATATATATATATATATATATATTTATATATATATATATATATATATATATATATATATATATATATATATATATATATATATATATATATATATATATATATATATATATATATATATATATATATATATATATATATATATATATATATATATATATATATATATATATATATATATATATATATATATATATATATATATATATATATATATATATATATATATATATATATATATATATATATATATATATATATATATATATATATATATATATATATATATATATATATATATATATATATATATATATATATATATATATATATATATATATATATATATATATATATATATATATATATATATATATATATATATATATATATATATATATATATATATATATATATATATATATATATATATATATATATATATATATATATATATATATATATATATATATATATATATATATATATATATATATATATATATATATATATATATATATATATATATAATATTAACATAATCATTTCCAATCATATACTTATAAAAAAATAATATGTTAATATCCTTTGTATTAACAGTGTGTTAGTCTATTAGGAAAGTAGAGAGTACTTCACTGAGCAATGACTTGATGACTACCTAAAGCGAAAAACATAAAGCATACATAAACACACGGCATACTGTATGCATATCCGTTGCAAGCTGAGACATCAGCGCAATCAGAAACAGAAATCAACAAGTTGAAAATCAAAATATTTGAGACTAGAGTAGAAAATTCTGTGTATCAGAAGGACAAAAACAAGTAAATAAACAAGACAATAAAATGTGAATTATACGGAAAAAATCTTTCGTGATTATGATGGGAATAAAGGATTAAACAGATTGATGAAATGACGAATAACTCCTAATCATATGACTTATAGCCTTAAGCTATAATTAACAATTAGCTCGAGAATCGGGAATTCGCTTAAGATGGTACAGAATAGTCTGCTATTTAATAATTAGATAGATTGAATCTGGTAGTCAATCTTAAGAGGAATGATTTAATCTCAAGTTCTGATCCAAATATGAATGTTTCGGTAAATATACTTCACTAAGATGATTCACGTCTGCTATACGTTTTTAATTGATAGAGTCAAGATATACGCGAAATCTTATGGAAACTTACATGTCCAGTGGGATTCGAAACGGCTCACTAAATTTTACAGTTTGAGATGTTAACACTACGTTACTCCAGCCATACCAACTAGTGTGAAACTTACACTTAGGATTTCCTACAAACTATCCCCAATCACCTGACATTAAAACATAGTGTACGCGTTGTTTATCATCTAGAATAGTAACTATAATGCAACTTGATAGGTAGAATTCCATTAACACTAAAGACCATACAAAGGCATAACACATCACAACTTAGTAATCAGTCAGAAATTTAGGTATACACGTTACGTACTAATTTGCAATCCAAAAAATTATAAAAAGAATTAACTTAGTCACTTTAGGCTCGCTAAGAATACAGTGTTTGAAAACGTAAGAGCAAAATACTACAAGGAAGAGTAAAATTACCAACAATTATTGAATTATAGAGCAAGCAATAAAATAATGCAGCATAACCTAAAATAATACCTTCAAATGATGAATCGAATGAAGACGAGTATGCAAACAAATACACAAATTGCTCTTCATCAACCGTTATGATTTCAACTTTTTAAATTTAAGAAATAGAAAGACTAACTACAATGCGCACCATAAATAATCTTTTTCATATTTCATTTTGTTGATTGATAATTTTAGATATAAACTTGGATTGATGTTTGAAAAACAAATATAATAGATAAAATACGTTAAATGATAACTTACTGTGTATTATTGTCATGATAGTCTGTTGGTGGTCTCATATAGAAACCATGATATGATATGTAATCCCTGAAAGTAAGTAAAGAAAACAAAGTAGGAATGATAAGAATAGCTAGAAAATATTTCATTGCATCACAAACACTTCACTAGATAAACAAACTGAGTATCAGACGATCAGTAATCTAGAACGCATAACCTGAAACATTTATGCATTAGCTCAAATTGTCACGCCCGATTAGCACATCAGGGTGGATTACTAATGCAATAGAAGTAGTAACATGAGTGCTAGTTTAGGAAAATTGGAATATAGAAATAATTCGTCGAAGCAGAGGAAAACACAGTTTCCGAAGAGCGATTGCACCTTTGCTACTGCAATCAATAACATGAGCTATGTTATTCAGAGTTTCCAACTACGGGTTATGATAAATGCACACACACTAACCAAGAAATCTTTACCTCCCGGCACAGATCAGAAGTAATAGTCCGAGGTGTCATGTACTGATGCTACACTTTAATTTGGCTGCCATTAGCTTTTCGCCATCTTACTCTTATGCCAACCATCATCAGATGTAGACGTATAGATTTCAGTGAGACAACTAATAATAAATGCATACCTCACTACAACTTAACTTACCTATAAAACGATTACTTTTTAATTTAACAGGATGGAATGTTAACGAAGAGGAAAAATGTATAGATGTATAACCTACTTGTGATCCTTAAAAGACATGTGTTTAATCAAAAACATAATTGATAACAACTAAACAAATAAGTGCCTAATATCAGAGCAACACATGACTGACCTAACTGAAAGACAATCCACTTGTTGCAGTACGACAATATATGATGTGAATAAACTGAATAAAATGCATTGATGATATGAAAATGGCACAAATTTACGCTAGTAGTTAATGCATTTTTGTGTAGAAGTCTCTGTACAAGTGAATCTACTATAATGTCATATGTACATAGCATTTTTAATGTAATTAGTTAATATAATAAATAGTTATACTTTGTGCTTAAAGTGGATTTTTTACATTTAATAAGAGTAACAAAATACGTCAAAAATAATCATCACTGATCAATGTCAATGATAGTCTGCATGTCTTAATTATGTAAAAAAACACAGTCCATTTAGAGTCATAAAAAAACTACCAAAACGTTGGTATTTGAGATTCAAGACTGGTTGGCACAACTTAATGTGTTTTTATTTACAAGGTTTAGATAAAGAGGGACAGACTAATGGGTGCTAAGAATATCATATCATAACTAAAGATGGCAAACTACCTATTCCATTAGTAATATCATGCATTGATTGGCTGCTAGCTGGAATTTCAGTATTTCATATCTGTCCAACTCAAGGTTATATCAGATAAACTTCCGATTTGCGCCACATCTATGAGCATCCACTGGCTGGTGCTGAACCATATAAACTAACCGTACAAAGAGCATGATTTCTAAAGTCATTTTTGAAAATCACCCAATTTTGCTTTTAAAGGTAAAAACGTAAGCCTATTAACAGTTGTCTTATTAGTCGTGGTCATGTGACCACAGCGAAATCTTTATCTTATCTAAATAGGCAAAAGAATGAGCTCGAATAGATAAAGTATCTCAATCTTATGGTCTCCAAAAAGCGTTGGCGATTCAACAGTTCAATTCTGAATTCAACAAGCAATCTCTAATTTCATCATGGTTCAAACACCAGCTTCTAATTTGATTTTTATAACTTTTTTAAAACTCTAATAATTAGAAACAATTTTTCACAATTCTCTACTAACTTCTCATAATTATAATGAACTTCAGCACGTGTTTCTTTCTTTCCTTCTTCATAACTGTCACATGGATTGTGTTTCTTCCATTTTTTGAATACGTAAACTATTTTGGACTTAAAATTTCGATTGATTTAGACCATTACGTAGCTTTTTTTTTGATTCTCGTGCAACATGAAATATCTGAGAACCTATAATATGAATTATCTTTCTATTTTGCAATAGATTAATTTTTTCTTAAATTCACTATAAATTCCATTATACAGGTCCTGGATTCGATTGCTAGCCATCATTACGAGATTACACATCATACTGTCCTGAAATTATGAGTTCTGAAGAGAAATGCAGCATGTAAATCTCGCTAACCTGCTTTAATGTTGTTTAATCTATTCAGTCTAAAGTGGCCAACAGGCATAAATACCATAAAAATGCGAACTAAGCATACGAATAGAAAGAAAAAATAATGATATCAAAATATGCTGGAGAAAAGTCAATAAACCAGTCGTTTAAGCATTTGACATTTAGGTACTAAACCACATTTTAGAACCCCGTATCATTGACCCCGGTCAACAAGAAGTATTTATAAGCAAGTTACGTGAATAAATGTACAGCATTTATACTGACACAAGAATTATAACAGCTTAAAATCCTTATTAATAAGTACTAAGTATGTACACACATATAAAACAAAAAGCTGTATATTATAATAGGAAAGAACTAAAATCATGTAGCAGATTTGAAGTTCAAATAAAATACTTACGGTTCTTCATAATCACGACTGTATTTCTCTGTTTTACGATACAAACCAGCCAATTTAACAGCAAATACGATTGCGGGAATGAAAAGAAGTAGCGTAAACCCTAAACCAGTCCAAAATGCATTCTGAAAAAACCCAAAACAACAAAATATGCATGTCATTTTACTAAGATAAAAGACACTCAACAAAGAATGATTTACACCTACACAGTTTAGCAGGGAATAAAGGAAAATAATAAGAAGTTCCATTATTGTACACTTAGTGTACACGGCTACTTTCTCTGTCACGACAATGAGACTAGTTTAAAACGTTCACTTCACAATTCATTCTTTAGTTTTATGCTTCTTAATTCTAATTTTCTAAGAATCAATTACAAACTTGTTATTGCGTAATTAACTCTTGTATCCAGTGGATATCGCAATTTATTTTGCATTACCCAATCTATCATAACTTAGTCACTGAAAATAACAGACTGATTCTTACACTGATTTCACCCTTACGTCTTACAATTTCATTATTACGCGACCAGCCTTCATCAGCAACCGATTATTTTCGTTTCGTTTACTGTTTTCGACAATATTAACAGTATTATCATTATTACTATTTTACTCACGGCCATTAAGCTGATACAAATTTTATGTTCAAATGTAAGGTCTAAGATTAACGTCGAGGAGCAGTTAATTTAAAAGAAATATCACTCAGTTAAATTTTTGTTCATAATGTCTTAATGGAAATATTTAATTTACATATAAGGTGGATAAAGTCAATCTTCAAAATAAGGTGCACAACAATCACAAAGTCGATTGAAAAAGACTAATCGTCATTTGATCGACATAAATCTACTAACACTAAAAAGTGGACGAATAAAACGTCGAATGCTATGGATGACAAACAGATTAATGAAACGCCTATACAAGTACACTGATTAGTTTCATAAAAACATGAAAAAACGCTAGTTAGCTTGGAAAAGTAGTGTTATGCCTGCTACGAAACTAATTATTGTACAAAACAACTATCTAACAGAATGCATACATATCACCGATAGATTAAAAACCACCATGTTGCATTCGAAAATAACAAATATTTGAAAGAACCATCGTTTACAATAAATTCATCAATGGTTTATACAGTTATAAATGCATGACCAAAATAAGACACATAAACAAGAATTACACTGCGATATACGTTAAAACAGTGAGATTTTACACTGATTATGCACTGAATATGTTCAAAATATGTAATTTGTAAATTTTAAAATCATGTTAAAGAAAATAACAACAATACCCTGTAAGGTGTTGAGTTTAATCGAATGTGATAAATCAATAGAGGAGGTCAAAAGCCAAATAAATTCACAATCCCCATTTAAGAAATTTAAAAATCTACCTGAACGAAAATAATATTTCTAGTAATTTCATTCTCAATAACTATATAAACGTATACATCCGAGAAATGAATGCGATGAACAGGTTCTATGTATTAATGTGTGTGCATAGAATGAATAAGAATCATAAAATGCAGTTTAGAGTTGTAGATAAAATAGATCAATGAGAAAGAAGTCATTTGTTATTTGAATCTACCACTAATTGATTTCGGTTGGGTACCAATGAAAATCAAGGGGAACTGAACAGGTGTTTGGTTTAAGTATACGACATCACATTAGTGAAAACCTACGACCCCAATTCGGATTAAATTTACGACCAACACAGTGATGATGATATTTAGGTGTCTGATGCAACATCCGAAGGTTCTAGGTTTTACTCCCCATGTGGGATAGTGAGTGTGCACTATGTACTAAGACAATACAATTCTCTAGTGCTCCTTGATACTCACTAATCCACAACGGATACAGTGTGTGACGAATACAAACAACAAATTAAAACCAACATCTGTAAGACCATTTTACACTAAGTAGCATCATTATTACAATTATTAGAAACAAAATGATAATACGTAAAAGAAAATACAGAAATACGGACAAAACAATGGTCATGATAAAAGGTGTATGATCGTACATCATATTTACGATGCATAGATCTGTCTATAGATTATGTATCACTAATGCAACTAAAACAAGGCATGTGTATGCCTTCAGTACAGTCATTTTAACCTTCGAAAAGTGGTCTCCGATGCTGATACAAGTACTCAATCACAGACTGCCAAGTATACTATATTACATTCTTATTTTAGTTTTAAATCAGCCACGTAACTTTTTATCAGCTGAAAGATAGATGTTGCAAAGATAAATGATCTGTGTATCTAAATTTACAAAAGCGAGTGAACAAATAAATGAATATTGAATTAATTAAATGAGGTAACCTTTCCTATAAACATGAGTGAATCGGTGAGCAATTAGTGTAGGATACATGCAATGACGATCTCACAAGAGAATACCTTAGGATTTCATCCACAGTATTGATCTTATGTTCTTGATTAATAAGTGTGTTAGCAAAAGATAAGTTACCTAACTTGATCAGTCCAATATGTGTTTATTCATACAAAATTTCTAATAAGAAAATTTACATCGTTGAAATATTTATTTTAAAAAGTTATTAGAATAAACGAAATAGTATGAACATTTAAGCCTACAATTTCGAATAAATACACTTACAAATGGCATTAAAAATGTGTAGCAGACTGAATCAACTCCACGTTTTGCAGCTAAACGAAGTGATTGACAAGGAATGTCATGCCAAGTTGCAATAACGGCCAACTGTAATTCTTTAGTGAATAGTGGACGAAGTTTGATAAGCCCACGATCCATAGACTGAAAAATATGATAGCAGTCAACAAAGCAAGTCAGGTTATTAGAACAATGTGAACTTATTCCACTAAATTGTATTCCTGCACTTTCTCTACTATTAAACAACAATTAGTCTGTATGTTAACATTCGCTAGCAGTCCAACTAATTGTCATGTAAATAACATAGCTGACTGAAGTGCAAACACATAGACAAAGTGTGATAAACGGAACAAATGAACATGTGTAACTATATCTACTTTTAAATGATATCTGAAACAGACGGTTGATCGATAACTTGTGCTTATTTTCAATATCATCACAATCGATATTAGTGAAATGTCACAAATTGAGATATACAAAGTTACGCCATTGTAAATCATCACGAAAACCGATTCACGTAATGCAAACCTATAATGAGATTATGACAGTTTAAGCATGATCATATGGCGCAGTAAATCAATATTCTACATACGCAATCAAGTGTTGCAAACAATGAATAAAATAATGCCGTAAAAATGCTGAGAACTTCCAACATTGTGGTTATCATGGTGACTGGATCTTACTTCACTAAAGTGACATACAAAGCTGACAGCTACCAACTATTTCTAACAATGAACAACTGAATCCTCCAGTTAGCACTCTTTAGGTGTTTGATTAGAGAATCTGGTCTTGTGATCAGGTATCACTCAACTACATCGTATCACTACATATTGTCCAATGATTGACATTTTTCATCCATTTTAACAATTACAACTTTCATTTATTAATCATATTCTAATTCTATAACATTTGTATGATAGCAATAACATTCATACTACTGAATTATCATTCCCCATGAGTCAGAAATCAAAAGAGAGTTGTTTGAAGGCTGATAACTTATGCATATGCATCGATTGGTGTTCAGTAGCAATGTAACAATACGGAATAGTGTGATGGTTATGACTATATCCAAACACGAATACTTATCAGATAGGAAATGTCATCAATATAGCATCGGACAGCAGAATACATTTTGTAGTTTATTGTAATTTCTAAGGGTTTTTCTGAGCGGTACAACAATTAGTGATAGGTTATCGGTTAATATTAGTTATGCAGTATTGAAGGAATACTAGTATTATCGAAAATGTAACTCAAAGTCATGCTCAGTATCCACACATCCCCCAGACTTTAACATTATGAAAGTGGCTGTTTATTCAGACGATGGAATTATTTGTAACAAAGTAGGTGTCGCGTTTTCTGGGCTGGATAGTATTTTCATGAAGATTCATTTGGAAGTACTTTCTGGTAACGCTATATAAAAAGACAATGAAAATCTCACTATTAACCCATAGTTCGCAATAATTCCAAATAACTTTCTATGGGACACATTTTTAAATGATAAAATATGACAGTCAATTGGCTAATCCATTAATTTAAAGTACCATGTTTATATATATTATTAACGTACTTTTAACAAACTCCGCCTGAAATACATCTAGGGTTAATGCCAGTCCCAAGCCCGGATAAAGGAGGACGGTTGGGCATGGGGTTAGCAACCCCATTCCGTAAAACAACAACCTTGCTAAAAAAATCGTTAACCAGTAAAAACCTTTTTAATCATTTTACCTCTGCCTTGGAAGTTGGGAGATCTTCATTTCGAAAAGTTATGACGGCTAATGGTGAAAGCCGAGTTTCCCCGGAAGTCACGAGGTAGACAACCCTTCTAACAACCGAACTAGTAATTAATGTAGGTACATGGAATGTTCGCAAAATGTGGGAGAAAGGAAGAAGCATGCAAATAGCTGAAGATACTTGAAATAAGTGAAACCCATCAGTTACAAGCTGGACACCAAAAATTTTCCTCAGCAGAAGTCCTTGTGTGTGCTTCACGCACACAAGGAGTAGCACTAATGTTGTCCCAAGAAGCATGGAAGGCTCTTATAGCATGGGAACCACATGGACCAAAGATCGTCATGGCACCCTTCAAGACAAAGAAGGAGAAGATTACAGTGAATGTCATCTAGTGCTACGCACTCACCAACGACAGCCACGAAGACGACAAAGACCAGTTCTATGCGAGGCTGCAATCAACCATTGATAAATGCTCAGCAAAGAACTTGACCATTCTGATGGGAGACCTAAACGCCAAAGTTTAAATGGACAACATCGGATATGAAGACATCATGGGACGACATGGACTGGGAGAAAGAAACGAAAACCGTGAGAGGATTGCCTATGTGCCTTCAACAAAATGAATATAGGTAGCACCATATTCTCCGACAAATGCATACACAAACCTACATGGGTTTCACCAGACCACATTACGGAGAACCAAATCGACCACATCTCTATCAATAAGAAGTTTAGAAGGACCATAGAAAATGTAAGAGTAAAGAGATGAGCTGACAACTTCAGATCACCATCTGGTGATGGCTTAAATGAGACTGAGGCTGAAGAAGCACTAGCCAATTGGAGCAACAGTATTACAAAAGTTTAACACAGCGCTCCTCATGGATACTAACAAACGCAACGAATTCAAAATAACTCTCAATAATTAGTTACAGGTATTTCATGATCTACTAGAAAAAGGTGGAACTAATATGGAAGACAACTGCAAAGAGATTAAGGTAACAATAACTTCTACATGTCAGGAAGTTTTGGGTTGCGAGCAACAACACCATAAGGAATGGATTACAGTTGGTACTCTGGACAAGATTCAAGAAAGGAGAAGCAAGAAGTTGACAATTAATAACAGCCAAACAAGAATAGAGAAAGACAAGGCACAAGCCGAACACACCGACGTCAACAAGCAAGTGAAGGGGAGCATTAGGTCGGATAAACGGAAATATGTGGAGGATAAAGCAATGATGACGGAGAAAGCTGCAAGAGAAGGAAACATGAGGCTCTTATACGATACAACGAAGAAGCTAGCTGAGAAATTCAGTAAGCCAGAACGGCCGATCAAGAACATGGCTGGCAAAGTAATCACTGAAGTGAACGAACGACGAAACATGTGGGCACAACATTTCGAAGAATTCTTGAATAGACCAGCCCCACTCAACCCACTAGTCATCGAAGCGGCAGTCACAGATCTTCCTATAAACACGGACCCACCAACAGTCGAAGAAATCAAAACGGGAATCAAAGTGTCAAATCAAGTAGTAAGTCGGTAGGGCCATGCAGCATACCAACTGAGGCACTGAAGACAGATATAGAAACAACTTCAAAAATACTCTACATTCTCTTCAGGAAGATTTGGCAGGAAGAACAAGTGCCATCAGACTGGAAAGAGCACCTCGTCAAGATATCAAAGAAAGATCTTAGCAATTGCTAGGACTACAGAGGCATCATTCTACTTTCAGTACCAGGAAAAGTCTTCAACAGAGTGTTATTGAACCGAATGAAGGATCCAGTTGACGCCTAGCTTCGAGATCAATAAGCCAGGTTCCGTGAAGGCCGATTGTATACCAACCGAATCGCGACTTTACGGTTCATTGTTGAGTAATCAATTGAATGGAATTCACCACTTTACATCAACTTCCACGACTACGAGAAAGCATTCGACAGCGTGAATAGGAGAACATTATGGCGTACCCGAGAAAATAGTCAACATCATACGGAATCCTTACAACGGACTACATGCATGGAGGTCAACTCATAGGTTCATTCGAAGTGAAGACCAGTGTCAGACAGGGCAGCTTACTCACGCCATTCCTATTTCTGTTAGTGATTAACTGGATCATGAAAACTGCAGCATCTCAAGGCAATCTCGCAATACAGTGGACAACGTCGATGCAACTAGGTGACTTGCACTTTGCGAATGAGCAACCTACCTCTTCTATCCCATACACAGCAGCAAATGGAGATGAAGACGGACAGTGTAGCACCAGCCTTGGCAACAGTAAACCTCAACATACAGAATGGGAAAAGAGAGACCCTTCGATACAAAACGACGAACACTAACCCAATTACACTTAATAGTGAATCCCCGGGAGATGTGGAAACTTTTACATACTTTGGTGACAGCACCATCGATAAACAAGGAGAGTCTGATTCAGATGTGAAGGTGTGGATTGTTAAAGCAGGAGTAGCACTTCTACAACTGAAAAACATCTGGAACTCAAACCAACCGTCAGGCCACATTAAAGTCAAAATTTTTATTACAAATATGAAGACAGTTCTGTTGTATGGAGCTGAAACTTGGAGAACTACGAAAAGTATCATTCAAAAGATACAAGTATTTATAAACAACTGTCTGCGTAAGATACTTCAGATTCGTTGACCAGATACCACCAATAACCTGTTGTGGCACAGAACAAATCAACTTCCGGATGAGGAAAAAATTAGGAAAAGACGCTGAGGGTGGACACACCAAACTGTCGCAAGACAAGCACAAACTTGGAATCCTCAAGGTCAAAAGAAAAGAGGAAGACTCAAGAACATTTGCGTCAGGAATTGGAGACAGACATGAAGAGGATGAAGAACACTTAGGAAGAGCTGGAAAGTTAAGTTCAGAACAGAGTTGGTTGGAGAATGCTGGTCGGAGGCCTATGTTCTACATGGGGTAACAGGCATTGATTGATTGACCTTTTTAACAACTATATCCACACGGACAAAATTCAGTACTCAATGTTTAACAGCCTAAAGATAACGTAAAAACATCTACCCTTAAATTGATATGAATATAATGTGATAGCTAGAAGCACAAAATAGTACGACTTGACTGAGGATAAATGGAAAATCATTCGTGAAATAATAAAAACATTCCAGTATGTTAATTAGCAAAACAAGGGTCGTATTATGTCAGTGAACAAAAGTGTTACACGTAAGTACTTCGGAAGTGTTGTGACCTATAACCTTGATGGATTAACACTGAAGACAGAATATGCCTGAAATGAATCTTTACGATTAAATCAACCAGCTCAAAGAACACAAAATTTTTATAACCTTCATATACAACCAATCATGTCCATCTGCTCAACAAAAATTAACCACTTTCATAATACTACAATCTGAAAAATGTATATTTTATTGTATTCGACTGTATGAAGTCCGCTATACATCAAAATCTGACAAACGGCTTTATGTGTTTAAATATTCTTGTGACCATCATACAGTGATATTTTATATTATTAGTAAAGGACGGTAAATCTTAACGTTATAGAATCTGGATAATCACTTGTTCAACGTGTACGACATGAATAACGTCACAGTGTACGAAAAGATGGGATGTAGGTATACGAAGCAGACAAGTCTCAAATAAGATGAATCAGGTGCCCTAGATCCAACTACTAGTCACAATCCATATATTATAAAACCAATCATTATATTATTCGCATTTAAGGCAAATATCATTATGGAACTAGTTAATACACTTTAAAGAAACCAACTTTCTTGATATAAAACCATCATGAATATATGCAGCCTTATAACTCCCAATGATGTAAAGTCAATTAGTAATTCACAAGATAAAAATCATCAGGATAACGTTATTTGAACAGTAAGTAAAGTAACTTATTATGAAATAAAATCTGAGTACTAAATTAAATAAGTGTATAATTTTTAATATCTATTAGCATAAATATATCTGTTGAAATAATAACTACACGAAGCATAATAAATATGAATGTATGTGACCATTAGGCGTATACTTACAGAGTGAACAGAAGTAGGTAATTTTTCATTGTAGCTATTTAAATTGTTGACAACGTGATTCATTTGGTCCGGAAAACTATTGAATCGCATAAACAAGGTGTGTATGTTACTGCGACTAGCATCTAATTTCACAGGTCCATTCACAAGTGCTTGAATATGTGGTGTTAAAGAGTCCTTTTGTATGATAAAACAATAAAACGGTCTAATCATAAATAAATCATGATAAATTAAGACATAATTACAGAAAAAGTGTGATTAAAACGAAAACATCTTAAACACGAAATTTAGTTCTAATTCACTTTTTAAGGATGATGAACATATTATCGCCTTACTGTGATGAAACATTATTTAAAATTTATGCCACTGATAGAACTACCAAGCTTTTTTACAGATTGAAATCAACTCAGAGATTACTTTAAACACTACAACACACAAAAATAGTGTACACGAGAGAGGTGCGGCTCGACGAAAAAATATCACCAATTTGTGCACAAATAAAAGTGTGGAACGGTAATGTAATTGGTTAAAGTCTCCAAATTACAGCAACTAGGTCCTAGATTCGAATCCTGCTTATACCTACACAGTTTGGCTCAAGTTCGAAAACACGAAGCTGCACTTGGTGAGTTACAGAATCCTAAGTAGAAATACATCAAAGCATTTAAACGGACAATGTATTTGCTGCTCAAGGAACACCCCACTCTTCTTTCAATGCACGACCACAAACGAGGTGAAAATAGGATAAAAACCAATCTTTTTAGAGTAATTTAGTTCTAAATTCACGCTTTTTGTCAAACAGCCGGTAAAAGTCAACAGAGAATGTGGTAGTACAAAAGCAGCAATACGATGTGAGCACAGTAAGATAAATTTAACAAGTTGGATAGTAAGTGATTCGAAATAATTAATGTATCAGTGATAGTGAGATTGATAACAGAAGACGATTCTGAAGAATTCGATAAACTCGATGAATAGAGAGCACGATATATTAAGGCTAAAAATGTAGAGAAAGATAAGAACTTAATGGATTGGGGCCAACATGACCGATTCCGAATCATGTCACTCAACGTACCTAACCTCTAGCTACGATCTCCATATAGGTGATCTGCATTTACCAATATGGTTCGGTTCAACAGTCAGTGACTACATAAGTTGATAATATGTTTTGATTTCCTCACTCTCAGTTTGCTTGAAGCTTACTAATACTCCCATCAACAGTGATTACCGACGAAGACGAAATAAATGTCACCACACAGTCAGTAATGAGACGCTATTTCATCAAGCAATTTGATATTTTTGCCTAGTATCCAATGCTTAACATAATATTCCAGCAATGTTTCGAAGATACCTATAATCAAATAAATCTAGTCGACGCAGGCTTTCTGATTCGAATGTTGATTATGTCATCTACGCATTCAATAAGCGAATCCTTCAAAAGGAGATCAATCTCAGAAAGCGTGGATAAAAAGAACATTATCTGTTAAATAATCTCTGTGTAGTGATAAGATATAGAGCCAAACGTTGCAATGATCCAAAACTTGTAAAACAGAACATCTAAAACGTATATAAGATTTATATTTTTCAGAACGTTAGCCGTCAACCTGCTTTCACGAAAATAAACCAAATAATCGAAGGTTCTCTTACTCCTATATTTTAGTCATAAGTGTACAAAAATCTAATCTGCAGCAATTGGTAATATCCTAAGAACATACAATAACAACGCTCTTTATATTTTACTTGAATGTACAATCTTATTGCGTTAATAATTCCGTCGAAAAACTTTAATGCTTGCTTCCTCAAGAGAAACGTGAATATATTTTCATGCATTAAGTGTACATTTAGTGAATCTTGTTAACTAAATCAACATGCATATTACAGTCAAGATGGAACTTACATCTCTAGTTTAGTTAGGACTAGGTAAATTGAGAAAAAAAATCTATATCTAGTGTCTACAGAAATCGAAGATGAATTGTCAAGACATATTACATTTACACAATATAGTTAGAGGAACGCATAACACAACCACAATTACACAACTTTAAATACTCTGCTAACAGATAACGACGAAAAAGAGCATACAAATATATACAAACCTAACTTACCATATTTAAACCCTTCAATCTAGACACAAACTCATTGAGATCATCAATGTAAGTTATTGGAGTATTGGCCTATTTACAAAAAAAACGTAGAATTAAATGCGTAAGCGATAGACAGGTAAATAGATAAGTAACTAAACATATTTGAAATAAATATCATGAATAAACAGACTTAGTGCAAAACGAAGCAGTTCAATGAAACATCATCAGCATTTTTTTAAAAAAATATGAATAATATTCATAAACTTAAGTACACGCATCTATAAAAACTGTAATGAAAACAAGACTGCCAATTTTTTGCTGGAAAAGTAATCAAAAACGTTTTATTTTAATCAATATGCTCTTTAATTGACATAGTGGTTAGAGGTAGTCAACAGTAAACTCGGGTATATCAAGCCTCGTGGACGATGACTAGTTAGAGACAAGTACTTACAATTTTACGGGAACTGATGTCTTATGTGGCACTAGAACACAAATTATTCAGTTTCGCAGTCTGAGACGCTATCACATAGCTATTCAAGTTACGACTAACATTCCGCTGAAGTGACATTTAATGATTACTGAGTAGTGACCAATATCATGTTTGTCTACTCCTAAGTGCTGATCAAATAATGTTGAATCCTACAGAAGGTATCACTCGTAGTTAAAGATACAACTGGCTGAGGAGTGCTTAGTAGGTCGAGTAAGTTACCATGAGTAACTATAATGCCTAATATAATGACTACGTTCAAAACACACTTAATACCAGGACGAATAGAAAGAGTGGTGAAATGATGCAAGAAATGGATTTAAATGGATTACGATAATAGTTATTAGAAATAAACTTGGTCACTAAGTAATGTAACGCATATCAATATAATTAGCACAGTTTATAAGTTTGGAAATAACTTATTTCTGTATTGATTGACTGACTTAAAAGCTCTAAGAATTGTTGCTGGTCGCTGATTAAAAATAAAAGTGGAATAACTTCACATACACGTTAACAAGTTGTTAGTAAGACGTTTTTGAAATCAAAAAGTCAATTTAGTGATTTCTACCAGAAGTATATTAGGGAAGATCAAATAACAAATTTTGTTTCAACAAAGAAGTAAAAATACCTACATACATCATTCACATATTACAGAGTACTCTGTTGTACAATGTCATAACCAGTACAGTGGTGGATTTAAGATCAAAGCAAGCTGGCTAGAGAAAGTATATGGACGAGCCCAACTGACATAAAGAATGTTCAACATGAATAATCACTTTGAGCATGCCAGTCAGCGTTGCTAACTTATCTCCCATGTTGGTTACTTAGAAGATAGTAATTGTAAGTGAATATTTTATTAGAAAAAGGTTTATATCGGGATAGATATATATGAATTTTACATGATCAATGTTTTTAACGGATTTTTTTCAATAAGGTTTCTGAAACATTTTCGATCAGAATGAGATAAACACGTAGGTTCTTACTGGCTTAATACGGTTCGCGATACGATTTCTAGGGTAGCCGGATTATCTGTCTGATCCCTTGATAGTCGATACGATTAATGCGAAACGCTATCTCTGATGCTTGTACTTCAGTCGGATACCACAACTTGTTCCTTCCCAGCTAACAGGTATTCCAAAAGAGTAGACTTGTACGAAGATTGTATTGTGAAGCAAAAACTGAGAAAAGGCTAGTGAACAACGTTTACCTAATGGCATCGATTTTTATATTAATTAATTTACAGTGATTATTTATTGAAGAAAATCATCAACAATTTATTAATACAGTTAAATGTTATCAAACTGTACTCAGGAGTAGGACTCATATTGAAATCAAATCAATGTGATAATAGTTTACTATCAAGCTTACAAAAAATTAATACAACTTCTTTCGATTAATTAAATAAACTATTGTATTTTTGGGGATTTTGAATCCCTAACACTTTCCTATCTGTAAATCAGAACAAAACGACGTCTAAACTCGTCAATATAACAATATAACATCCAACTTCAAAAACTTTATTATAGGGATGTAGCTAGTCTACCATGTGTCATTAGACTGTTTTAATTTGAGGTTCAGGGTTAGGTTAAGGTCACAGTTGGAGTTAGGAATAGGTTAGGGTTTGAGTAAATTAAGATTAAGCGTTTTATTTAAGCATATGGTAGGTTGATGTTCAATAAAGTTTGCCAAGCAAGAACTTAGTATTTACTAAGTTTAGAACTATGTTTGATCTAGGATATCAAAATTAGTTTTCCTTAATAATTTTATGGATTGTGTAAAATATGAACATAATGATTATCATATATGGTTTTCTATAAATGGCACAAAAATTTATCCGCCCCTACCCTTCTTCCATCCTATTTCAACCCTAGCCAACATCGCGCGACGAGGTATAGGTGGTGGTCAGGCATGCGCAATACATGTCCCAACCACCTCAGTCAGAGAAGGTTAATGACCTCTTCGATTGATTTAACATGTTTCTCAAGAACCTTTAGTCTAACCTCAATATTACTTTTTCAACTGTTCCATGATATATGAGCGACGCTACGAAGATTTCTATGGTCAAATACCTGAAGTCGACGAATATCTTGGGATTTTATGGCCCACGTTTCGCAGCCATATGATAAAACGGCGCGATCTGCTGCACAGTACACTCAGCCTCATTGAGAGACGGATATCTCTCCTGCTCCACAAGTGGCGTAAATTGGCGAATGTCAATCGGGCTATTTGAACCCGTGCTGAGATTTCGTCAGACACTGATCCACTAGGGGTGATGAGACTTCCGAGATAGGTGAAGTAGTCAACGCATTCAATTACTTCACTCCCTATAATTAATTTAGGGGAAGAAGCAGGCCAATCCTGGACTAACATTTTGCATTTGGGAGGGGAGAAGCGCATCCCAAATATGCTTGGATTGTTACTCAAGTTGTTCAGGAGACTCTGAAAATTGTTCGCATCTTCACCAAATAGGACTATATCATCTGTATACTCTAAGTCGACAAGAAAGCCTCCTGGAAGGAAGTTAATTCCTGAGGAGTTAGAAAAAGTGAGTAGAATTTCTAAGAGTACGTCTATGATGAAATTAAATAAAAAAAGAGGATTAAGGGCAACCCCGACTAACAGCACTTGAGGATGAAATTTCTCGTGACAATTCGCCATATGTTCTGACTCGACCAGTGGTGACCGAGTAGAGGGCCTTTATGAGGTCTATGTACATTTGAGGCACATCTTTTAATGACAAACATTGCCACAAGACCTCACGGTCTACAGAGTTGAAGGCTGCCTTCACGTCAAAAAATGCAAATATAGTCGAACGTTGGTATATATGTTTATGTTCGAGAATCTGGCGCAGGGTGAATATTCGATCAATACAACCATGTCCAGGTCTGAAACCAGCATGGTTTCCCGAGTCTGCTATTCTCTAGTGTCGGATAAACGCTGAATGACTATAGAAGATAGTATTTTAGATACTATACTAGTCAAACTGACACCTCGGTGGTTATCACAAGAGGATTTCTGTCCTTTACTATAGATTGCAACGACCAGCGAACGAGACTAATCAAATAGGATAATGTTCAGTTCCCAAACGTTGGCTAATATATCAGTCAAGCTGCCAGCTAAGACTGGACCACCATCCTTGAAGATGTCAGTAGACAACCAATCAGGACAGGCTGCTTTCCCTAGCTTCAAGTTACTCATAGCTTTTTTCAACCTCACTGAGAGTTGGGGGACCTGTGTCAGTTTTCTATTCAGGTAGCTTGGGAATAGTAGGTAAGCTAAGAGTAGCTGGAAGCCAATTGAACTGTTCCTGGAAGTGCTCCGCCCATAGCTCTAATCTTCTAGACTGAGAGTGAATCATAGATTCATCTTTTTCCGAGATGGTTTCACTAACCTCCGATTTCCTAATATTGGCGTCCATTATAAGTTAGAACAGCTGTCTACTATTGCCTGTAGCCGCCGATGCCTCCATCGCTTTTGCTTTTCTTGCCCACTATTGTTGACGATCCTTTCGCAGACTCTTTGTCAGTCTACATTTCAATTGTCGTTGTTCTTCATCATTATCCGAGTCTGCTGGAATGAGTTTCGAGCCTCCATCAGTTCACTAGAAGTTTCAGAGATTCAATGGTCTTTCATAAACTTTGGATTGAAGTTAGATGCAGATAACGCGGGTGCGTCTACACCTGCTTTAAAATCGTTCCAAGCTGTTTTGGGATGAATCTGCTGGTGGGCAACTAAATGCTTAGCCAAACTATTTCTAAATGCAATCATAGCATTTTCAGTCTCGAATGTATACTTAAGGGGTTTGCCTGATATTACACATATCTGATGTTAATGATGAAATTTGTTTTGCAACAATGTAAAACAAGCAAGTCGATAAGCGAAATGAATCACTTAAAGTTTATCATAAATGATTCCTCTATATTTCTTCTTTTTCAAATAATATGATATAATCACTAACTGTTATCATTCATTAATATTACGATAACTAAGTTGAGGTAATATTGTGGAGACTGGACAAATTTGCTCGTATTAATCAGAGATTAATCTCGATCGGAAACCCCCTGAAAAACAGAAATTACTGAATGGGTGTCTCGTTTTAGCGCAGGGCTCCTCAGCAGTGCCCTCCTACTACACTGACAGGTAATCGAACCCAGTAAACGTTTAGCCATCATCCAGACGCTGTGTTAACCAAGGTCTAGTAGTAATTCGCAATGTAGTGCGAAAATTATCCAAGGCGATTGGTGATAACTGCTTCACTCTAGACTCGTCTGAAGTGGACAGCTAAGTGAACTAATGATAGTATCTCTAAGGTATACCGTGAAACATTTAGTCAGTACCGAACGGAAGAAACCTATTTCCGGCGTCATTTTTAGCCTAGAAATCACTATTTACTGAAACAACAAGTATGTATGTTTTTTTATACTCATAATTAAGTGAAATTTTCGTTTTATGCGGTTTAGGATCATGAAGGGAACACCAACAAGAAAGCATTTGTTTGTTGAGCGCACTTGTATTCTTAACTAAATCATACAAATGGAATCATCCTCGAAACTACTTAATATTCATATTTAGTACAAATATATTTTAAAATGATATTAATAATCATAAGATAGTATCACAATATAATTACCCCAACAGATGGAAGAGAAATATAAAGTTAAAAAAAAGCGCCGAACTAACTTGGTTAACAGCTTCATTGAAATTAATAGCAGAAATAAATTTCAAACGTTCCAATGTTGCCAGAGATGACTGGATGATATTTCGAAGTGGAGATACTAAGTCAGCTCTTTTAAGTGAAGCAACGAGATCCTGTAAAATGCCGTCAATTGCCTAAAATGTACAAACATATTTCATACAGAATAAAGGTATGAAAATATACACTGTTCTTCAGTGTTCGGATTCATCTACAAGATCAACAAAATCTCCCAAAGACAGGGAGTTCCATTCAAGCTAGCGTTACAGAAACCTATGTTATACAACTACTAAAAGAAACTTACAAAATCTTAGATTTTACCTTTCTCATACCACGTTCTTTATTGACATCTAGTCCCGAACCGAAGTCCTTTCATCTTTTTTCCAAGTTCATTTCCAATTGCATTTCATTTCACTTTAAACATTTTATCTTATCCCATTACGCAACCGATTGTTTGTAGTAATAATTATTCATTATCTAACTTCGGTGAGATTTTAATGAATACCAAGCTCCTTGATAATTGCATTCTCAAATTCTTAATAATAATGTTTTTGCCTTTATTGTCACTATGTTCACTTAATTATTGGTAATGAATATTATTGATTATTATAAACTAAATGTATGTACTCTCGATTATATTACCTTTGAAAATGAATTCCCTGAAAAGAGAACTAAATGATGGAATATAATTTTGTCTTTGTAACCTATCTAACATCTAAGAAAAGAATATTTAGAGGAATGGAGAATAGAGACTTGTAACAAATAGAAATTGCACTAATGAAACAGAATTGATAATGAACGTTGTCAAATAATGGTGGCAAGTTTACTTCCCATTCGAATATAATTCAAAATTATTCTTCTATTTATTTCATTACTTAATTATCCATCTATTTGTCGATAACAAAACAATGTAACATCATAAAGTGACGTGTTAATCTAGATTGAATAACATTTCATTAATAACAGTAGGTGCATTTACAGTGTATCGAGATGAAATATAAACTAACAAACCAACTAGAACATTTTTTATAAGACTGATTGGTTCTCCAAGAAATGTTTCGAATAATCCCCAGGTAAACACAAAGATAACTTTTTATTAAGAGATAAACTTTTATAAACATGATGAAACGCATTAACTAAGATGAATACAGCAAGAAACAGTATGATTGAAGTAGTTTACGTTGCTTGCTACATTAATCATGTAAACTAAGGATCACATTATACTGTAATGTCAGTTAGTTATAAGTAATCATAAAATGCATATATAAATATGCACGCATCGGATAAAGTTGACGCATCACATCAGCACAAAGAAATGAAATGATCACAATGAATAGTAAAGTGGTGATAAGAATGACTATTTACAGTGTATGCGATTCAAGAAAAAAGAATTTGCGGAAAAAATGTACAAAATAATTTTAAAATCTAAAATCAAAGAGATAGAAGAGTGACTGATTTTTAACTACATTGCTCGTCTCCAACCACTGATCGCATGGATCCCAAACAGTTTGCACATACCAAAATGTTTGAGGTAAACTGACAATGAAGAAGCGAAATAAAGATGGAGATAGCAGGTAGCCTTGACAAACACTAACTAAAGTTATCAAGTCAGATGACGATTCACTATGTGCATTGATTCAGACTACCGTGTTAGAGTGCTCAAGTACTTCTATTATGTTATATTCTAAACTTGTGCATAATATGTCAGTCAGCTGCTAGTGATAGTATAAAATATATCTACGTCGTTTACTTAGTAGATTTTTCTTAGCTATACAGTTAGTTGTAGTAAAACCACATGATGAAAACAATTTTATATTAGCAACATAACATATAAATAAAAACTACTGGTTAATCGCTTTAAAAGTATGTAAAGTGTAAAGTCAAAACTATATTTAAGTAATTCATTTCTTCCAAATCTAGACAGCTGGATGATGAGCTAACCATACGAAGAGAATCAACCACAGATGTGTGAACTGACTTTGACGTTATACGACTAGTGGGAATACTCAATCAACTTCCACACCTAATTAACTGTTGTAATTGAATAAAGTAACTTGGTTAGCTATAGTCTTGTTGCTTCCATTTGTCAAACAACTTTTGCAATATATCATAACAAGACTAGCAGCTTGAAATACAATAATAGTTAATGACAGTTTATCCTTTAATCAAAGAAGTTACTAAACCATTAACATAAAAAGTTAGATTTCATTGTTATTAAAGTTTACCGTCAAGTATGAAACACAACTTACATCATTTAGAACAGGCCAAACAAACTCTCCTGTGCTGATGGCCTTTACAAATGGTTCATATTCACACCGAGTTAAAATAGTGTCCGACAGATTAAAACGAATAATATCTAATGTTGACTGAATAGTATTTATATTGTCTTTATTAATCTGAATTGATCTAGATTTGGAAGAATCTGAAAGTGGACGTTCCACGGCAACAAGAATTGATTTCAAAGTCTCAAAAACGTATTGATCCATTTTTAGGGGACCATCTGGGTAGCGACCAGTCAGATATCGACAAACTTCAGTTTGCAAAGATCCACCAACAAGGAAAGGTAATATGCAAGATACCATCAAGATAGTTGAGAATAGGAACATGAATCCTACAGCACTGGAAGAAAGGTAGGATAAGATGTAATGTAGCAATGGGCATTAGCTATCAGAGGTAATTCAATGAATCAAAGAAGGTAGTTTGGAAAATTCACAAACACAAAAAAGGTGATATAATACTGAAATATCTTTATCTAATCTCTTACACTTTACTAGATATACCCCTTTCTTCTTCGTAATAACTTAAACATAACTTGTGTGATCCAAAGTAAAAATTGGAATACACTTAATCACACCTTAAATCGAATCAGAAGTAGTAATTCATTATCCAAAATTATGTGCAGAAGTTAGGTCCTAAAGGGCAGAAAATAAAATGGTCATGTTCCGTGCTCCGTTAAATGTCATGAAATGAGTAATAGACAAGTTTATATGGTGTTTACTGCATAACGAAAATAAAAAACTTACGCAAGTAATAAATTGGCCCCAACACCTCGATTACATAAACCAGCTTCTTCATATGGACGATCGCCACACGTACCGAAACATAATCCAAGATACAATAGCAAGAAAATCAAAATTGGAATACACAAGAGAGCCATTCCACCATATAACAGATATTCGACAGTCCTAAACATTTTCGTGTAAGGAAGTGTAGTTTTAGAAAATCGAAATGTGCAGCATGACTATAAAATTGTAAATTCATCAGTTATTATTTGTAACTCATAGAAAGACAGTAAAATGGAAAATCGATCAGATAAATCTATCAATAATTTGACGGGATTCACTCAGTAATTTTTCAAGGACCGAAACGTTTGTGGTCCCGTTAATTCCGTGTGCATATACATAGTTGTTTATTTAGTTTCATCATTGACATGCTTTAAGAGTTAACATTGTCACCGTCTGATTTCTTCGGGGTTTACCTCCTTCCAGGAGATTAACTTGTTGACTTGGAATATACAGATAATATAGTTCTACTAGGTGAAGTATGTATGCATGTATGTATGTATGTATGTATGTACAATCAACATAGAACCTGGCACATAGGTGCATCGGTTCAAGTTGCCATACCACCAAGGCACAGCAAGATTAACACCACAACCATTAGTAGAAGTTACCTCAATAAAATAAAATAATAGTAACAAGGAATGTGAACATATAGAATATGGTTCAGGAAGCGTAGAAAAAAAGTTATGAAATAATTCAAAGCTCACAATTTAAGGGACGACAATGAGTGAATACATCTGCGCCATTGTGACCGATTCTGGGCCATGTCACTCAGTGTTTCTAGCCACTGGTTACGGTAAACGCGAGGACCCCATCCAGGTAGTCTGCAGCTACCGACACGACTAAGTCCGGCAGTCAGTGACTTCTTGGACTGATGCCATGTTTTAATTTGTCCGCCTCTAACTCTCTTCCATCCTATTCCTATATCAGCCAACATCGTGCGTCGAGGCAGACGGTGGTTGGGCATATGCAACATATGTCCCAACTACCTCAGTCGATGAAGATTCACAACCTCATCGACCGATTTACCACATTTGCCCAAAACCCGTCGTCTAACCTCGTTATTACTTACTCGGTGATCCCAGCTAACGCGAGCGATGTTTCGTAGACATCGATGGTCAAAAACTAATAACCTTCGAGTGAAGATGCTGATAAAATGCAGAATCCCATGACTACCTTAAACATCAATGTAAGCTTGTTTGGGATGCGATTCACCCCATCCAAATGCAAAATGTTGCATCAGGATTGGCTTGCTTCGGCGCTGAAACTAGTGATAGGGAGTGAAGTAGTTAAATGAGTCGACCGCTTCATTTATCTTGGAAGTCTCAACAGTCCTGACGGTCTGGTGTCTGATGAAATCTTAGCTCTTATGCAGAAGTCTCGATTGGCTTTTGCCAATCTGCCCAACTTGTGGCACAGGCAAGATATCTGTCTTCTGACTAAAGGAAGGGTTTATTGTGCAGCAGTTCGGTATGTTATACTTTATGAATGTGAAAGATGGACATTAAAGATAGAGGATGTTCATAGGCTTCTAGTATTTGACCACAGATGTCTTCGAAGCATTGCTCGTGTTTGCTGGGACCACCGAGTAAGCAATACTTGGGTTAGGAATAGAGTACCTAACATTGATACTTACAATAAAATCCTGGAGAGTAATCATGTGTGGTCATGGGAATCATTTATTAAACATGAGATTAAAGACACTATTATTAAGAATTTGTAAACAGTTATTTGTGTTACACTATTTATAAAAGCCTTTTACTGATATTTCCGGCTAAATGGCATGGAGATAGATTATTTCCCAATAAGGTTTAGCAAACTATACTGGTAAATCTTTAATCATCCCTCTCAAATATCCTAAGTTCCTACAAGTTATTAAGCTTTAAGAATTTCTAATTCCGAAGATTACAAATCGATGCAGTGATGATAAACGTAATGGTTTAACGCACACACAGGGCGATTCATAACTTCAATAGTAAATTTGGAAGAAAAATATGGATGCATCTATCTGCATAAACTATACAGATATTGATACATAGTATTGAGTTCACTGTGGCTTGCAAATATATCGACAACGTTGCTCAATCCAATTAGTTCTATTTGGATAACCGAATAGTGATAGTAACCCTTGCACTGAGAGCGCAGCTCAAAGACAAGTACACGAATGTGTGGTACCTAGTAAAGGAGTTAACCAAAAAACGCAGGATATATGACTTTGATTAAAAGTTTAAAAAAATCAGTGACAAAAATACATGTGGTGAAATTGAAAAGGATTCATACTAACCGTAAATAATTATTATTTGCTTCTTCGTTACCATCCATTGAAATTAAATCACGGGCAAATTTTAAAGCAGTGCTTGCATTAGCCACAATGCCTTCAAATACACTAGCCAATTTCTCTCGTGTCTCCGGCGACTGAGCTAAATCTTTCCAGGCACCTACAAAACAAAACGACTAAAGTTAAATATGTACTATAATAAGGTAGCTGGATCATAAATGGAAACATTTCACCATATATATATATATATATATATATATATATATATATATATATATATATATATATATATATATATATCACTATTAAATAAAAGTGGTTGGACAGAAATGTTAACTGCATTTCTAGGGCATACATGATTATGCTAGAATTTGGCTAACACTAAAAGTGAAATATGGATTACGCATTGTTATTACGGTATTCAAAATTTCATATGAATCGCCTGAAAATACGAAAAGAATTATAGTAGAATATAGGTGCTAGACTAATGTTGTCATGGTAATAATAAATCGATAGTCGGGTGACGAAAAGTAATGATAACCAACAAAGATATAACGGAAAAGGAACAAGAACAAAGTAATGCAAACATATTCGAAACATATGAAACGTTTGACAAACCAGACTACAGAAGGTACAAAGATAGTTTTTTTCAAGCAAAAAAGGAACTTAATTTCAACCACTGCATATATGCATCAAATTTTTGAAAGGAACCCATGCAGCAGCAAATCAATATACTGGCTAGGTGTAATATTTCAAATAGACAAATATAAACTACTTGGTAAATACTGACGATTCAACATCATCACAGATTACAATCTTCACGGTTTACAATCATTTAAAAAAACAAAGCTGATTTGTCGTCCAACGAGTCATAATCTAACTCATGACGATTTTTACTCTAATCAATTGCATTACATCCACCAACAATACTGATATACATGAATACACACAATTTTATATGGGAAAAGAGGGTCCACTTTTGGTATAAACAGTCATTACAAAACCTAACTTATCTGATAATAATAAGAGCAGCTTGAAGTCAAATAGTGAGCGTGAATGAAAAACATCAAACATGTGTCTAGAAGGCGGTATACATCAGTGTTCCTGGAATAATTGGCATTCCACTGCTTCACTCTACAGTATGTTAGGCAGATTCAGAAACATAATGGTTAAATAAGTTAGTTACTATCAACGTAGAACCTACAATAACTGTGCACCAATCTAAGCTACAACACAGCATACCAACACTGAGAGACGAAATCTACGTTATGTGAAATGTATAACTGAAATAATATCGAAAACAGTGGAAAACAAAATATGTGAAATACACTTCACAATTAATAAATGTCACCAGAGAATAAAAATTTAGGACTGATATTTAACTGATCATTTAGGGGAAGACAGAGAATGAATGAAACAACACTACTGTAACTAACTGCTCGCCATGTAACCCGACGTCTCTAAGCACTGATTATGCGTACTGCGTGAACCACAACATCGCTCAGACTAATAGTTAACAGCTTTATAGACTAACGCTTCGTTATAGTCCACCTACACCTAGCTGTTTCGCTAACTACTCTCAACCAACATTGAGAGTCAGGGTAGATAATCCTTTGGCATAGTTAATTCATGGCAAAATCAAGTGCCAAAAATATTAACACTTATTCACATGCGTGAAATAGAGTAAATGAGAACCACTCACTTTACAGTTGGTTTACTAAAACGTGTAGATTGGTCGAAATTCTTAACATAAAATTGATGATTATCTTAGTGGAAATCAGGGATCGCAACTGCTAACAAGCTGTGATTTCCGAATCAACAATATATTAAACTCTAACTAAAAGTGGATCATCAACGATTTGCTATGGTTGATGCTGGCCATTTCACAGGAAAACAAATAATTCCTCATGAAATAACTAATTATAACATGAACTATACCTTTCAGGTACAACCATATAATAAAAGGTACATTTACTAAGAACTTACGATCCAGATCACTATCAATGGAACGTCGTACAATAACAGCCAGATTATTAATGATTTCACTAAACTAAATAGGATTCAAATAAATTAACACAAAAGGAATTACAAATAAGAAACCAGTAGATAACTGCAAATTCAGTTTAAAATAATGGTGATAAACGAATTTGTAAGACAAAAAATAGACAAAGAGTATAACATATTTCTGAACCAGAGTAAGTTGATAGATTTTTCAACAAAATGCAAGACTCGATTTAGAGTGAATAATAAAGAAATAGAAACTAGCGTTAGAGAAGTTATGAAAATAGTCAAAGCATCTTCCAACCAATGAGCTGAATATTCATATAGTAGTAGAAGTATAATTAGCCCTTACATAGAAAGAAAGTTTAACAGTGCAGTATACAAACATGTGTCTGATTATTAGTTTGAAACATATGTAAAGAATAAGAATAGAGTTCACCGATTGGTACCTAATGAGCCAAATACCACCACAGATAGAGTGAGATTTATTAGTAATGTTTGTGAATTTCGAATGTCAAAAAGGTTTTTAACGAGAACGCTTGACAGACCAACAAATATATACGACGAACATACTATACAATGTGAACAGCCACACTTTAGTGAGTGTGTAATATTTAGAAGGAAATGTGTGTGACAGATCAAAACAGTGAACAACGAATACATACGGTCTTAATTATGTGCACTAAGCGAAGATATGAATCCCGCCATGGTTAAAAACAAAACCTGAAGGACTGATCAGAATCACTTCTCATTTGACATTTGAATACAAAGGCTATAACTTATCTTAAATTTTCATAAAAATATTAAGGAGGTGATTGAAGATGCATACATAAAAAATTTAATGTAGGAGTTTCGGATACCTATAAAAAAATTTTAAGAAATAATCTAATTTGCTCGACAAACGAAACAATTGAATATAACTAATACCAATGAACTGAATCAGTTTATGACATAGTGCCAGGGTGCAAAAGATAGCTGTATAAGACCAGACTCTGCTGATCTGTCACGACTGATCGGTTGGTATCCTAAAGGTGGTGCAACTCGAAAGCTTGAAACGTCAGTAGATATGTCTTAGAAAAAAAGTCAACGACAATCTTGAAGTGGCTTTCTTTAACGTTTTAATAAAACAAGAAGAGTTCTTAATCGGATAAAGTCCATTTTGGTCGTGATTTTTACTGAAGTGTATTTCCTATTATAAATCATTCTTATTTGCTTACATGTCATCTCAATCCTCTTTTTTGGACTATACTGCTCTCTTTCCTTAGAATATAACTCCGCCTGTAGCTCTTCTAGGGTTACAGCTGGCACCAAGTCCGGGTAAAGGAGGAGGGTTGGGCATGGGGCTAGCATTCCCACCCCAGAAAACACAAGCTTGCTAAAAAAAAACGCTAACCAGACTAAACAAGCTAAATAATTTTAACCCTGCCCTGGGAGTGGAAGGAATGATTATGACGCCTCATGATGAAAGCCGAGATTCTTCGGAAGTCATAAGGCCGATGCCCCTTCTAACAACCAGAGCAAAAATTTTTATAGGTGCACGGCATGTTCGGACAATGTGGGAGAGTAGGAAGATCAATCAAATAGCTGCAGAAATGAAGAGATACAACTTGACAATACTAGGAATCAGCTAAACTCATTGGACTGAAGATAGGGAGAAAACACTGGCTACGGGAGAGATGCTACTATACTCCGGCCACGAGGAGGAGAATGCCCCTCACACCCAAGGAGTTGCTCTGATGCTGTCCAAAAAGCCACGTAATGCACTTGTAGGATGGGAACCACATGGACACAGGATCATCAAAGCATCTTTCAAAACAATGAAGAAAGGGATTACAATGAATATTATCCAATGTTATGCACCCACCAACTAGGGCAACGACGAGAACAAAGATCACTTTTATGATAGGCTGCAATCAATTATAGCAAAATGTCCAGGAAAAGATCTGATAATCCTGATGAGGGACCTAAACGCCAAAGTTGAAATGAACAACACCGGATATGAAGAAATCATGGGACGACAAGGATTAGGAGAGAGAAATGACAATCGTGAAAGATTTACAAACTTATGTGCTTTCAATAATGTGGTTATAGGTGGTACAATATTCCCCCCCCCCAACAAACGCATACACAAGGCTACATGGGTCTCACCGGACCATACTACAGAAAATCAAATCGATCATATATGCATCAATAAAACATTCGGGAGATCAACGGAAGATGTGGGAAGAGGGAAAGGAGCTGACATAGCTTCAGATCACCACCTGGTGGTTGCTAAAATGAAACTGAAGCTAAAGAAGCGATGGATAACTAGGTAACAGAATTACAACGGATCAATGCAGCCTTTCTTCGAGATACTGTCAAACTCAAGGAATTCAAAATAGCTTTCAATAACAAATTCCAAGCCTTACAAGAACTACTGGAAGAAGAAACTACTATAAAAGACAACTGAAAAGGAATCAAAGGGGCACTAACTTCAACGTGTCAGGAGGTTCAGGGCCGCAAGAAGCACCATTATAAGAAATAGATCTCCACTGAGACCCTCAGCAAAATTCAACAAAGGAGGAACACGAAGACAGAAACCAACAACAGCCGAACAAGAGCAAAGAAAATCAAGGCACACACTGAAGACACAGAAGAAAATAAGCAAATAAATATGACCTGACAAACAGAAATACATTGAAGGTCTTGCAGCAACAACGGAAAAAAGCTGCAAGAGGAAATATAAGACAGCTATACGACATAACGAAGAAACTGACAGGCAAATATGATAAGCCAGAGCTACCGGTCAAGAACTAATAAGGCAAACCAATCACCGAGATTCAAGAACAAAGGAATAGGTGGGTAGAACACTTTGAGGAACTCTTGAATAAGCCAGCTCCACTGAACCCACCAGACATCGAAGCAGCACCCACAGATCTTCCGATAGATATCACTCCACCAAAGAGGTATGTATGTGTAATCAACATAGAACCTGGCACATGTGTGCACGGTTCAAGTTGCCATACTTCTGTGGCACAGCAAGATTAACACAACCACCATTAGTAGAAGTTACTTCAATAAAAATAAAATAATACATACATACATAAGGGAAAGAGCAAGATTCTTAAATACAACACAGGGAGCACCGACCAAATTCAACTTGATGAAGAAACTCTGGAAGAAGTGAATACTTTCACATATCTGGGTAGCATCATCGATGAACAAGGAGGGTCCGATGCAGATGTAAAGACAAGGATTGGCAAAGCCAGAGCAGCATTCCTACAGTTGAAAACCATATGGGACTCAAAATAAATATCAACTAACGTCAAGGTCAGACTCTTCAATTCGAACGTAAAGACAGTCCTGCTGTATGGAGCTGAAACTTGGAGAATTACTACAAACATCAACAGACGGGTACAAGTATTTATAAACAACTGCCTACGAAAGATACTGCATGTCCGTTGGCCAGAAATCATCAGCAACAGCCTACTATGGAAGAGAACAAACCAACTTCCAACCGAAGAGAAAATTAGGAAAAGACCTTGGAAATGGATACGACATACATTGTACAAACCATTAGACTTCATCACGAGACAAGCATTAACATGGAATCCTGTTGGGAAACGGAAAAGAGGAAGGCCATAAAGCATACTGCGTCGAGAATTGGAAGCAGACATTAAAAGGATGAACAGCAACTGGAAACAATTGGAAAGGATTGCTGAGGACAGAATTCAATGGAGAATCCTGATGAGTAGCCTATGCTCCTCAGCGAGGAGTAACGGGCATAAGTAAGTAAGTAAGTAATAATAGTAACAAGGAGTGTGAACATATAGAATATGGTTCAGGAAGCGTAGAAAAAAGGTTATGAAATAATTCAAAGCTCACAATTTAAGGGACGACAATGAGTGAATACATCTGCGCCATTGTGACCGATTCTGGGCCATGTCACTCAGTGTTTCTAGCCACTGGTTACGGTAAACGCGAGGACCCCATCCAGGTAGTCTGCAGCTACCGACACGACTAAGTCCGGCAGTCAGTGACTTCTTGGACTGATGCCATGTTTTAATTTGTCCGCCTCTAACTCTCTTCCATCCTATTCCTATATCAGCCAACATCGTGCGTCGAGGCAGACGGTGGTTGGGCATATGCAACATATGTCCCAACTACCTCAGTCGATGAAGATTCACAACCTCATCGACCGATTTACCACATTTGCCCAAAACCCGTCGTCTAACCTCGTTATTACTTACTCGGTGATCCCAGCTAACGCGAGCGATGTTTCGTAGACATCAATGGTCAAAAACTAATAACCTTCGAGTGTCATCTACCCCCAATGGCCACGTCTCACACCCACCAAAGAGGGAAGAAACCAAGATGACCATCAGACAACCCAAAAGTGGGAAAGCAGTAGGACAAGACAATATACCAACTGAAGCACTCAAGTCAGATATCGATGTAGCGGCAAGGATGCTCCACGTTTTATCCAGGAGGATATGGGAGGTAAAACAAGTGCCTGAAGATTGGAAAAAAAGAGAACCTTATCAAAATACCAAAGAAGGATCTGAGCAAACGTGAGAACTACAGGAGGATCACGCTACTGTCAGTACCAAGGAAAGTCTTCAACAGAGTGTTATTGAACAGAATGAAAGATTCAGTGGATACTCAACTTCGAGATCAATAGGCTGGTTTCCGTGAAGATCAGTCGTGCATTGACCAAATCGCAACACTTCGGATCATCGTTGAACAATCAATTGAGTGGAACTCGTCACTGCACACCAACTTCATTTACTATGAGAAGGCGTTTGACAGTATAGACAGGAAAGCACTATGGAAACTTCTTCGACACTACAGCCTACCAGAGAAACTCATCAACATCATCCGAAATTTTTACGATGGAATACTGTGCAAAATTGTGCATGGAGGACAGCTGGCAAATGCATTCCCAGTGAGGACTGGAGTCAGACAAGGTTGCCTACTCTCGCCTTTCCTCTTCCTCCTAGTGGTTGACTTAATCATGAAGACCTCTACATCTGAGGGGTGCACGGAATTCAATGGACAAGTAGGATGCAACTCGATGATTTGGACTTCGCGGATGATCTAGCTTTTCTAACCCATACACACTAACAAATGCAAGTGAAGACAACCAACGTAACAGTAACCTCAGCATCAGAAGGCGTGAACATACATAGGGGACAAAGCAAGATCTTCAAATACAACACAGAGAGCACCAACGCCAACAAATGCAAGTGAAGACAAACCAACTGAACTTGATGGAGAAACTCTGGAAGTAGATACTTTCACGTGACTGAGAAGCATCATTGATGAACAAGGATGGTCCGATGCAGATGTAAAGGCAAGCATTGGCACAGAAAAGGCAGCCTTCCTACAGTTAAAAAACATATAGAACTCTAAACAACTGTCAATCAACCTCAAAGTCAGATTCTTCCGTTAGAACGTCAAGATAGTGCTGTTGTATGGAGCTGAAACGTTCAGAACTACTGCAAACATCATCAGAAGGGTACAAGTACTTATAAACAGCTGACTACGCAAGATACTGAATGTTTGTTGGCCGGAAACCATCAGCAACAGCCTACTATGGAAGAGAACAAACCAACTTCCAACCGAAGAGAAAATTAGGAAAAGACCTTGGAAATGGATACGACATACATTGTACAAACCATTAGACTTCATCACGAGACAAGCATTAACATGGAATCCTGTTGGGAAACGGAAAAGAGGAAGGCCATAAAGCATACTGCGTCGAGAATTGGAAGGAGATATTAAAGGGATGAACAGCAACTGGAAACAATTGGAAAGGATTGCTGAGGACAGAATTCAATGGAGAATACTGGTGAGCAGCCTAAGCTCTTCTGTGAGGGGTGACGGGCGTAAATAAGTTCCTCAAAATATGCTGCCTCTCTTTATGATAACCAGGTGTACCAAAATGTAAGTTTAGATATAAATAAAGAAAAAACTGCTTACTTTATTAAGAGAGTCGACATCAGTAAGATGACGCTGAATTTGGTTGGAAATAGAAATTACTTCATCTAGTTGCAACTACAACGAAAAGAATTCATACGTTCTTTATTTTAGATAATATCGTTAAAACTATAAATGAACACAACAACTATTGGAAACTGCATATTGTTAAGATTTCAAGAATAAATAAATCAATGTACTAGACTTGCCTGGTTTCACACCTTTTAAATGGTGGAGGAAATGTGCAGCTCAGATGAACATTTTTAATAGTGCTAGTTTTTCTGAGTTAAATTTTTTAAGTGTGTAGCATCGAGTAAGTAAAAAACTAATTATGTTGCTCACAGAACACACCACTAATGATAATTGTGTATTATTCGTTAACATGGCATCAGTCTATGAAGTCTTTGACTGTTGGTCTAAGCTATGCCAGAACATGCAGATTACCCGGTTGGGGTCCGCGTGGTGATTGCAATTAATGGCTGGGGACACTGGGAGATATGGCTCAGAATCGGTCACAGTGGCGCAAGTGTACTTACTCTTTACCTTCACGCAGATCCTAAATTATGTTATCCTTTTCTGCACACTATTACCTTACTCTTCCCTCTTATATTCTGTTGTTGTGTTATCTCTGTAAATTTAATCTCGTGGTGCTAATGTGGTGTGTCAACTTAAACCTATGGACGTATGTGACCGATTCTACGTTGTTGATGAATGAATGAATGATGAATTTTATAAATAAAACAACCTGATAAAATGTCTGAATGATCGGAATAAGTGACAGCTAGCTTTTAAACTTCAAATGTCAGCAACAAATAAGTTCCTTCATCGACAGAAAACCTGCCAAATATTCGGATACATAAAAATCTTCATTGTGCCCATGACATTTTTCTCAGAATCAATCGAAGATATTTATGATAGCTAATTTATGATACTTATTTCTAACAAAAATACAATTCATAAAACAACTACTTACCATGCTTGGTAAAAGACGAACTTTCAACTTATCGTTAGCTAGTTTCATCAGCTCATTGCATTCAATGATTTTTTCAATGGAACATCCCGTATTCAAGGTATCGGTCAATCGTTGACGAATAGTAGGTAATTCAGAGATCAATTCGTAAAGTGAGTGGTTGAAGTAACTGATTTGTGAGATTGCCTCAGAACCAGGCAGAAAATCTCTTGCAGCTTGTAAATAAGAAACAACAACAAAACCCATTAATATGGAATGTGTTTATGAATTGCTACCTACTAATAACTAGATTAAGAACTAATGTGAAAATACACGTAAAACCTTTATCGCTAGTTCTATACTACTGGGCAATGAAAATCGATGGGTTATCGCTCTAATGTGTTTAATGAACTAATATCACCAAAAAACCAAGGAAAAACAGCTACAGAATAAATATAATCTAAACAAAAATTTTAATTTTCGAGACAACTGTGAATCTAAACTTTAACTCAATAATTAAAGTCACTAATACCTGATTGCCAACCCAAGGACTTGAATTAGCGAATTCAAATTCGTTCATAAACATCGACTCAGTGGTTAAAAATTCATATATAGCTCGATTCGATCCTACAGAAATTTGCCTTACATCTAACACTAAACAACCATGCGCCCCAGACTTTAAATTAAATTAAACTTTAAGCAGTTTAAAAACTTAAGGTTCCTAACATTAATCCTTTTAATTCTCTATTTTGGAAACCTACAAGTAAATTTAGCATATCCTACACGTTGATATTGCCATAATGAGATAACGATAGTATGCGTGTTTTAAATTTAATACTTAGAAGAAATGAAATCCTTTTGGATTCAAAAGTCAAATGTTAAATAAGTCATGTGGGTAATTTCTAAAATTGTTTATTAATTATTATATTATACATGAAGTTAACGCAATAAACTAATTCAATGTTTATTAACTGTCATAGGTAAATTAATGAAAGACAATCTTCATGCTCTACATTTTCCAAGAGATTCAAAAATCTATTCTGTTAGGACTATTAAACCGAATTTAACAAATGTAACCTTATAACTGTTCTACGGAAACATTGACTATAAATTTTCATTGTTCATATTTCTAAAAATTAGACGTTTTAGTGTAAAAGGTAAGTATAACACGCAAAACATCACAATTTTTAACAATAGGGAATTAGGAAATATACATACTTGTTTGGAATTCTGAAATTACATTAGACACATCGTTCGCCTGAGACATTTTAATAAAATCCTCCTGGAAATCCACGAGGCCAACTGGAAAAAAGATTAAGTGAAAATTTATATATATATATATATATATATATATATATATATATATATATATAACCTGTATCCAGGTCAAAAACACCATGCATAAGATGAATAAAAGATGCGAACGATATGGACTGATTATAAAAACACGATTAGGAGAGAATAATAGTAGAAAGTAAACCCCCTAACTTTTACAAAACTATACGCCAAAGGATAAAACAATGCAGCGCAACTTATAATGATATCAATTCGGAATTTTATTTGACTTCGACGTGCTGTTACTATTCGAATGACTGTAAGTAACTTGGTGATACATTGGAACGATCATATTTCTTTAGCTTTACGAATAACAGCCAAAAAACTATTCAGAGAGCGTACTCATTCTATTCTAGTTAAACGTGTCTTGATTTATTCATTTATAGATTATTTGTGAGTTATTTAATAGTTCTATGTATTCTGTTTCGAGCCACAATATACGGAAGCTGATGTGAAACAATTCGGCTATCCAAACTGAATCCCGTTGCGCAAAGTTCAAACCTACTGGTTTAAAGACAAATGAACTAACCACTAAGTCACAACTAAACTAACAGATCTAGTTTCTCCCCATTTATTAAGAAGATACTAATGAGAAGTAAAGTTACGGTGAACTAAGTGATTAAACTGTATAGAAAAACTAGACTTATAACTTTTTAACCAACCGTCTACTATTCTCATGAAACGTTCTTTTTGTTCAACAAGATCTGCTGTAGAAGTATTCTTTGCCATCTAAAGAACAAAAATCACAAGAAAACACTGCTGAAAACAACTTTAAGATATTTTTTATTTGATTAAAGCCATATTATTATACGTATGAAGGATAGTGGTATACACATGTTAGTCAAATGATCAATGCTTTATATATAAATTTAAAAAAATCTTCGTGCATATCTTTTTTTATTAATAAATACTTTGTGTTTAGGACTGTGAAAGCATAGGATGAATGATAAATTCAACACGATGTCTCAACAATAATAAATATTCCGTTTTCGATAAGATTTTCAGTTTATCTGTGACCGGAAAATTCTTCAAAATAACTCCAGTTGAATCAAGACACGTGTTGTCCTCTCCTTAGCTAGCCCTAATTTCATCAAGTGAATTTAAGTATGCGTTAGAATCATATCACTTATTAACTGCCACAGACCCAATCTTTAGAGGAATTTCTATATAAGAAATCGTATGTTTTTGTTCACGGATGATAAGAGACTGTATCAAAGATCCAATATAAACAACACTGAAGTTTAAAATATTCCAGAGCTCTATCCAAACGAAAATGTTTCTAATTCCGTATAAAGCAGAAAAGGAATTAGTTAATGTCACAGACTGGTTTCAGCAAATTTATGCAGTAATAAACATCTACATATGATTCATATCTTTAATATAACCCATTACTATCATAAACCAGTTAATTAGCAAGATAAAGATTTTAATGTCGAAGTCGCCTAGTATTTTAAGCGTACTTCCAGTATTTTCCAAAATACAACTGCACATAATAGACTAGATACGAAGTTCATTTAAATATGCTAAAAATATAAAAGATGAAACTGAAAGATACCAAAGAAACTTTTAAAGCTTGATTACAGATGACTGGTTTGATATACTAGGAAAAAACTTATGCTGAACGAACCTGCACCATATCTCTAAGAGATGCTTCAAATTCAACAAGGCTAAGATTTATTTGACTGACAGCTCCAATCCGTGTGTCTCTGCTAACCAAAGCCTCATGAAATAAATAGTGGTTAATGAAAACCAAAACAACGGCGGCCCTTAAAATACAAAAGGGCGAAACAGAAAATTAATGCGGTAAATGTCTGAAACATAGTATCTACAAAAGTATTCTAGATTTTCAACTACACATAATAAGGCAAATTGTGCCCTAGTAGTTCAGCTGATCAAATTTACAGTTACATGCTCAAAGAAAAGTATTTATAGTAAGTAACTGGGAAGCAACTGCCACACTATTCTAAAAGCATATCTGACGATCCTACAGTATATATACCAACAAATACAGATGAACACGATTGATACGATCTATTCACATCACAAATTGATAGCTAGATGTTACGTGGTTGCACACAAGTTGATCACTAACCAACTGCACATGTAGCCATCAGGTAAAAAAATTAGTCGTAGTGAAAATATAAGCATTCAGACTGGCCGTTTTGGTTTTTAGAGAGTGATGCGAAAGCACACTTCATCGGACAAGATTTGACTCTGAATTTAAGACCCGAACGAATTGAATTTTAAGAACATCCAAGTCAATATTTTGGAAAATCATAGCTGTTGATGATGCACAGAAAGTGATGCAGTATCTGATAACTCGAAAGCATATTGCATAACTCTCGACCGAAAACATCTCAATACTAAGACAACGGTACAAATGAGTGCACACCAGAAAACAGTTAGAGTATTTCATTTAACTGTTTAACTAAGACCCTAAAAATAGCCGCAAGAAGGGAATTTAGTGACACCTCCCTGTTACTGAAATATTCATATGAAACTACTAGTAAGAAGTGGAACTACATACATGTTTACACACTTAGCTGTGAGTTACATCACGTAAACATTTGTAAAACTACCCGGATATCCAAACCATCGTAAGTTCAGGATATTTAACATAATAAATAGAAAGTCTAGGGCTTAAGGTAAAAAGCTTCACAAAGTGCAGGTGTTACACGCCATAAATTCATGTTATAGCGATTTCAGAACATCACTAGATGAATGAAGATAAGATTGCACAGACGTGTATTTAATAGCGAATCTCAGCATAAAATTTTTTTACGCACAAGTGACAGAACTACTTATGGTAGGCAAATACTACCACGATAGTCATTTCTGATTAGTGATAGCTATGAATGATAGTTAGCAGTAATTACTTAGGCTGCAAGTGTTCCGAACTGACAAGATAACTGTTTATAGCACTAGCCGTACAGGAGTAGGAGAAATCGGGGACGTTAGTTGATAGAACGGACTTCGATGTGTCAATATCCTATCGAAAGAACTACATTTTGTAGGCATATATTAATAAGTAAACCGTGGCTTTATGAACATTTGTTTTATACCTAATGGACATAGCAAAGACCCCAATTGTTCAAGCTATTGTGCAATTCAGAACTACGAGGATCATAGAACTCACTACCGAAATCAATCATAAAAATGGTGACAGTTAAACTTCATAAGCAAACATTAAGAACTTACACAAAGAAACGAAACTAAACATGATATAAACTGCTACGTAATCTGAATGCAGTAACCTGACTTACAATTGAAATGTTACAATTAAGACCAAACACACTGTGTAAGCAACTCGTTTACAAGGATCGTGCTTAGAATCTACGAACTGCACACGCCCCCCACACTTTCCACAACACCGAGCACAGCAGAAAAGGAGTCCAACAACTGGCATCAAGACAGCAAATAGAACACCAACGATGAGGCATATGCCATATCCTAAGTATGTAGTTACAACCTGTTCAAAAAGGGGTTTTGGAAAATATGTATGCAAATGATTCTACACAAAATTTATAGAAAAATACTGAGCATTTACAAATTCTAGAAACCACACTGGTCATATAGTAGATTAATGTCAGCGATATGCAAAAACCACCTCACTATTTTAAAAACATATAAGCTATAAAATTAATTACAACCACTTGACATCCAAAATGCCTACCACTTACAAGTTACTGAAATTTAACGCACTCATATGTATATGTACAAATTTATATACATATTAAAAGGTGGTTATAATGCTTATCATACAAAAGCTTGAATACTATATGAACTTACAGGTTCAACACTTCTATATGTAAGTCTCGAATGGTGCGATGCTAAAATGTCAGTGAGTATTAGTGAGTCAATATTAACATACTTCGAACATTAATCAGGGTTTCGAAGACAGCCGTTGGAGGTTTCTCACCACGAATAAAATCCAAGAAGAAATTGGATATGGTATAAGAAAAATGAACACTGTCACGCAATTGTAACATGGTCGTTATGGATGAATCATCATCCACTCCTGAGTCACATACGGAAATGTGTACGCTTATGCACACTAGTAATATGGTGCTTAAATTGACTCTCATCATTAGTAATATACAACTAGGTACAAATCATAACCACACAATCATAACTACACAATGAAGAGATTCGAACTGAGACAGCATTCAATATTCATTATAGTGATCTGTTCCGTACATTTAACTGCTTAAAGGGACAGAAACCAGGAAACATGTCGTAGTCCTGTAGTAGACTTCTGTAAATTCCTTATCTCTTATAAATGCCATTAAAATCACGAAAACCACTCGTTTCAGCAATATGTCTATTTGCTTGTGAGAAAATCCACATACAGTGGGGATTTCGCCCGTTTATGGTCTTTAGACTCACATGAAGTGTTTCATGAAGTACTCATGCCTAGCAAAAATAAAGATTAGCGTTTCGGGTTTAAATCACCTTTTATTGCCACGATTACGTAGCCTGTTGATCTACGTTGTTACTGAACTGTCAAGCTTGTTATCTTTGAAGAACTCCAGGACTGTTGCTCCTTGAGATCGGTGTCTTGGTGGTAGAAGTGTTCCTGGTTATGAACAGTACGGCACCTGCGGTGTTTTTTCCAAAACTAATAGAAGGAATGATGTTTGAGAGTCAGGAATCGGAGTGGAAAGTGAGTTACACTTATAATGTTGTCCCTCATTGCCTACAGAGATTAGGTTGGAATCAAGCCTCCTTCTAAAGAGTCAGTGAAAGCTATGCGCACCCTCTTCAGGTATCCTTTTTAAGGTAGGGGGTCGCTACATAGAAATTCTGTACAAATTTCGGTCATATGTATCTGTAGTGGTAAATAATCCGCTAAATAAAAAGTCACATAGGTCCTCGACATTGATGCTGAATATGTTTGTATTGTTGGACACGACTGGCTGAAGGCACTCGGTCGTTCATCACCACCAGATCATGCCACGACGCACCGTTGATAGCATCCATCTTTAGTTTGCCAGCCTAGACGTTGCTGTTCGATTGACGCTATATTTTGGACCAAATATAACTTCTCTCTCATCCTTCATTGCCTTCTGATTTTTCTCATTCGTAAGAGTGGGTTCAATCATTAAAAGTTGCCTTGGTAATGCAACAAATGTAACTTGGTCTTATACCGGATGCACTTTATTGGTGATCCCGACGTAACCTGGAGACGATCATAACAGTGAGTTCGATCCTGTTTGTTGTTTTTAAAAGAGTATTTTTGATGTGATCATTTTTTCGCACATTTCCACGGCACTTTTTTGGTATTTGCATATATTAGTACTTTAGTGATGACTGATCAAACCCCTAAGCTTATGTAGACTAAAATTCACACACCTCCAAAGTGTATTGGAAGTACGCTTAAAATACTAGGCGACTTCGACATTAAAATCTTTATCTTGCTAATTAACTGGTTTATGATAGTAATGGGTTATATTAAAGATATGAATCATATGTAGATGTTTATTACTGCATAAATTTGCTGAAACCAGTCTGTGACATTAACTAATTCCTTTTCTGCTTTATACGGAATTAGAAACATTTTCGTTTGGATAGAGCTCTGGAATATTTTAAACTTCAGTGTTGTTTATATTGGATCTTTGATACAGTCTCTTATCATCCGTGAACAAAAACATACGATTTCTTATATAGAAATTCCTCTAAAGATTGGGTCTGTGGCAGTTAATAAGTGATATGATTCTAACGCATACTTAAATTCACTTGATGAAATTAGGGCTAGCTAAGGAGAGGACAACACGTGTCTTGATTCAACTGGAGTTATTTTGAAGAATTTTCCGGTCACAGATAAACTGAAAATCTTATCGAAAACGGAATATTTATTATTGTTGAGACATAGAAGCTTGGTTTGGTTACGCAGAAGTGGATTTTTGAGACAACAGCGTGAAACATCTACGCCGTGGGAAGGTCATTTCGTTGTGAATTGAACAGGCACGTCACCCTTTTCTTTTTCATCCCAGGCTGCGTAGAATCCTATGACCAGCTCGAAAGATCAATTCTCAAACACGGAGATTTGTCAGGCAGACGACATCTTGACGAGTTGTTTTACACCATCGAGCTTGGTAACGGTTCTGTGACAGAAATATAGTTGCACATGAGAGAAGTAATTATTAAACGCACTTTCGACGAAAGTCGCATCCGTCAACTCTTTCTATCAAAACTGTCATACGAGGTACGAGCACTCCTGGCAACATTTAATCACGACCCAGTAGATGATCTAAATATATCAGCCGATCGAATTATGGAGATCACCAGAACACACACACGATGAGGTTTATTCAGTGACATTCGATATCACACTTTATTGTCTACCTACAATAACGACAAACCTTGGACGTTAGTTTAAATCTGGATTGTTCCACATTCTGACCGAACTCCTCAGATATACGCGCTTCCAAAAAACTGCCTACTACCCACAATTCGACTGTTTGGTAGAAAAATTTCGTTGACAGCTGAAAGCATTACTTTCAGAGACGGTCGTCTCTCAGTTGACCGACTCTCTGCCTTTAGTTTTACTAGGAATTTGCAGCAGTGTAAAAGTAGATTTTAGAATCAGTGTTGCCGAATTAGTCTACGGAACCACACTTTGATTCCTAGGTGAATCCATGGATTCCGCTCTTACCTCGACAAACCTGGATCTCAATTCTCACGTCAACCGGCTTACAAATGCTATGCGTCCAGTTAAGCCACTCCATACACGACGCCGATCGATGGATACTGTTATTCAACCTACCTTATAACATAGTATATACGTTTTCGTACGTCGTGATTCTCTACGCCAATCTCTCGACGCAACTCATGAAGGGTCGTACGAGGTCTTAAAACGATAATCAGAGTACAGTATTATAGACAAGATTGGTCATGAGGAGAATGCCAGCTCTGACCGCCTCAAAGCAGCCTGCCTAGAAGCCGAAACTTTTGATGTCTAAGTTGCCACAATTCTCCCGCCGAAACTCGACATAAACGAAGTCACCACAGGAATGACCAACAAGCAAGTAGAAATGTCGAAAAGCTCCATCACGTCGGGCTCACCAGTTTAACGCCTAGGTATATTCCAATCTAGTGGCAGAAGAAACCAGACTATTGTGGAATAGGTGGGAAGGAGACACTGGAGCGTGGTTCTAGGCATTCAAACACAAAGACTTTTTAGCGTTTAATATAAGATAACAGGAAATATAATACATATGCAGAATAAGAAAGTAAATGAATAATGGGATTTAATTGTTTTGACGTATGCTTAAGGTTTGAAGTGAACTTTTAACTATTCAACCTAAATTGCTACAAGCTACACGTTCTGGTAAAACGGTGCGATTTCCAGAACACCCAAATAAATATTACATCTATTGACTCTCCTAATTTCTTACTCCCTATGTATTTTAAAGTATTTTAAAAAATTAAAGAAATGAATATAATTATTTTCTCGCTTCATAATAGGCATTTTACACGTATTCGAATGTTTAAAAGGTGTTTAAAAACGTTCATTCATATGGGCGTTATCGATATTCTACACGTTCTTGAAGCCTCATTGAGCTGCCAAATTCTTTTTTAAATATATACAAAATGCATATATTTAAATTTTTTTAAATTTCCAGGCTGTATGAAAACGAACAAAAGAATGCTAAGAAACAGAATGCATTTTGCACAACATGTTTTATGCGACGACACCCAGCGTAAGCACTGATGTCCAGAAGCTGCGAAAATTGCAGGCTATCAGTGAAAGGTTTACCAGTGTTTAAAGTATTGGGTTTTATCCTTTGGCTGGTATGTCTTATAGTTAATATGGACCCAATAGCGGGGGGAGTGAGCTGTAGCGGTAAATAATCCCCTAAATAAATAGTTGCATAGGTTATTAAATAAAAGGTTTATTAATTTTGACTGTTCTTTGAGCAAAGTTGTGTTTTACTGGATAATATTCCAAACCACATGCTAAACCCTACTTTCTTATCCAGGCTGGGGGCCGGCAGCAAACCAAAGGGGTTACGGGCTAAAACTGAAGCTAAAGAAGCACAAGCCAATTGGAGCAACAGTATTACAAAAGTTTAACACAGCGCTCCTCATGGATACTAACAAACGCAACGAATTCAAAATAACTCTCAATAATTAGTTACAGGTATTTCATGATCTACTAGAACAAGGTGGAACTAATATGGAAGACAACTGCAAAGAGATTAAGGTTAACAATAACGTCTACATGTCAGGAAGTTTTGGGTGCGAGCAACAACCCCAGAAGGAATGGATTACAGTTGGTACTCTGGAACAAGATTCAAGAAGGAGAAGCAAGAAGTTGACCAATTAATACAGCCAACAAGAATTAGAGAAAGACAAGGCACAAGCCTGAACCACACACCGACGTCCATTCAACCTAAATTGCTACAAGCTACACGTTCTGGTAAAACGGTGCGATTTCCAGAACACCCAAATAAATATTACATCTATTGACTCTCCTAATTTCTTACTCCCTATGTATTTTAAAGTATTTTAAAAAATTAAAGAAATGAATATAATTATTTTCTCGCTTCATAATAGGCATTTTACACGTATTCGAATGTTTAAAAGGTGTTTAAAAACGTTCATTCATATGGGCGTTATCGATATTCTACACGTTCTTGAAGCCTCATTGAGCTGCCAAATTCTTTTTTAAATATATACAAAATGCATATATTTAAATTTTTTTAAATTTCCAGGCTGTATGAAAACGAACAAAAGAATGCTAAGAAACAGAATGCATTTTGCACAACATGTTTTATGCGACGACACCCAGCGTAAGCACTGATGTCCAGAAGCTGCGAAAATTGCAGGCTATCAGTGAAAGGTTTACCAGTGTTTAAAGTATTGGGTTTTATCCTTTGGCTGGTATGTCTTATAGTTAATATGGACCCAATAGCGGGGGGAGTGAGCTGTAGCGGTAAATAATCCCCTAAATAAATAGTTGCATAGGTTATTAAATAAAAGGTTTATTAATTTTGACTGTTCTTTGAGCAAAGTTGTGTTTTACTGGATAATATTCCAAACCACATGCTAAACCCTACTTTCTTATCCAGGCTGGGGGCCGGCAGCAAACCAAAGGGGTTACGGGCTAAAACTGAAGCTAAAGAAGCACAAGCCAATTGGAGCAACAGTATTACAAAAGTTTAACACAGCGCTCCTCATGGATACTAACAAACGCAACGAATTCAAAATAACTCTCAATAATTAGTTACAGGTATTTCATGATCTACTAGAAAAAGGTGGAACTAATATGGAAGACAACTGCAAAGAGATTAAGGTAACAATAACTTCTACATGTCAGGAAGTTTTGGGTTGCGAGCAACAACACCATAAGGAATGGATTACAGTTGGTACTCTGGACAAGATTCAAGAAAGGAGAAGCAAGAAGTTGACAATTAATAACAGCCAAACAAGAATAGAGAAAGACAAGGCACAAGCCGAACACACCGACGTCAACAAGCAAGTGAAGGGGAGCATTAGGTCGGATAAACGGAAATATGTGGAGGATAAAGCAATGATGACGGAGAAAGCTGCAAGAGAAGGAAACATGAGGCTCTTATACGATACAACGAAGAAGCTAGCTGAGAAATTCAGTAAGCCAGAACGGCCGATCAAGAACATGGCTGGCAAAGTAATCACTGAAGTGAACGAACGACGAAACATGTGGGCACATGTGCAGCAGTCACAGATCTTCCTATAAACACGGACCCACCAACAGTCGAAGAAATCAAAACGGGAATCAAGGTGTCAAATCAAGTGGTAAGTCGGTAGGGCCAAACAGCATACCAACTAAGGCACTGAAGACAGATATAGAAGCAACTTCGAAAATACTCTACATTCTCTTCAGGAAGATTCGGAGGAAGAACAAGTACCAACATACTGGAATGAAGGGCACCTCATTAAGATATCAAAGAAAGGAGATCTTAATAATCAAGAAAACTGTATAGGCATCATTTTACTTTCAGTACCAGGAAATGTCATTAGCAGAATGCTGCTGAAGTGAATGGAAGATTCGGTCGACGCGGAACTTTCAGATCAACGGGCTAGGTTCCGTAAAGACTGAAAAACATCTGGAACTCCACCCAACAGTCAGGCGATATTAAAGTTAAAATTTTTAGTGCCAATGTGGAGATAGGTCTGTCGTATGAAGCTAAAACTTAAAGAACTACGAACAGCATCATTCAAAAGATCCAAGTATTTACAAACAATTGTCTGCGTGAAATACTTTAAGTCTGTTAGCTATATACCATGAATAGCAACCATTTGTGACGGAGAACAAACCAACTTCCAGATGAGGAGGAAATTCGGAAAAGATTCTGAGGGTGAATAATACACACATTGAGGAAATCACCAAATTGTTGCAAGACAAGCAAAAACTTGGAATCCTCAAGGTCAGTAGAAAAGAGGAAGACCCAACAACACACTGCGTCGGAAATTAAAGACAGACATGAAACGAATGACAAGCACCTGAGAAAATCTGGAAAGGAAAGCCCAGGAATGCTAATCGGCTGCCTCTACTTCATATGAGGTAACAGGCATTGACTGATTGATAGAGTTTCGATTTTCATTCTGATCATGTTTGTTTTATTGGACACGACTGTTTGAAGGTACTCGGTCACGCTTCAATACAAGATGACAACACGACACAACGTGGGAAGCATCTCTCTCTAGTTAGTCAGCCTAGACGTTGCAGTCCTATTGACACTCCATTTATGGTCAAATATAACTTTTCTTTCAGCCTTCATTGCTTTCTGATTTACCCTCATTCGTAAGAGTGAGTTTAATCGTTAGAAGTTGCCTTAATTATACGACAAACGTAACTTGGTCATATACCGGGTGCACTTCATATCTACAGAAGTCGTATTCATCCTTGAGCATAACAACTATATTATGCATTTATCTGTTAGTATATATGTTTAACTTGGAATTATTTTTGGAGTATGCCATTCAAAAATACATCTGGGTATTGAAAAGCCTTATGCATAGATGCGAAGAGGCTTAATTCTTTATACTAGCCCTTGTAAGTAGACATTAACTTCTCCAAAACTACTGGAGTAACAGTTCTTTCCACACTTTCTGAATGACTTCTAGACGAGGGTTGTCGTCTAATATGCGACTTTCTAATCTGAGACCTATGATAAGCTGGTAAATCAATGCTAACCGTTTTAAAAAAACAATCATCAACATCATGATTTTACTACATGACCCCAAGTACGCTTCTCAGTGCCTTACCTCTGAAATTACAAGACACCACCTAGGATTGGTGCATGTAGTGGGTTATTCATCATTAGCATAAGCAAACGGCCTTCTATTCAAAAGATATAGCGCGAAACTAAGGAAACATATTAATGTTTTGGAAAAATACTTTCATTTGCAATGTGATTATGACTACTTACTGATTCTCAAGTGGAATTAAAATTTCAAAATTTTGGCTATGTAAACGGGAATTGCGAGCAATCAGAAGCAAAACCTTCTAAGTGACGGATCACTTGGTTTAACAAATACATATAATACAAAAATTCAAAAACTTTATTTGAAATATGAAATTAAAAAGATTTATTTATAAAACAATGTCATCTGAGATTAGTGGACACAATAATGAATAGAAGTAGGCGGTTAAAGCTTGACACTACATAGAATAATAAACTGCAAACGACCGTGCCACAAATTTTTCTCGGCTTTTTATAGTCAACAATGAGAACTTTGAGCAATAGCAATAGTCTTTAGAGTTTCAGAGAGCAACTTATGGACGCTAGTAAGGATCAAAATCAGCATCCCAACAGTGCCGTGAAGAGGCTATAAACAACGATTAACGACAGAAAACATATTCTATCAACACAGAAACCAGAACTAGATTAGTTTTTAAAGCAGTCATGAATTCGATAAAGGGAAGCATTTGAATTAACATTGAAATTGAAATAATGAAATAATTAATTTCGCAAACAAATACGTGAACACTCATTTAGCAAACATTCATGTCAAAAAATGTAATTTAATCCATTTGAAACACAAACCGGACGCAGCTTAACGCATAAATCAGCACAATAGCAGACAAGGCTAATGTATATTTTGAAGTTAATGTACATCCTGTCGTCAGAGGACAGCAAGTACAAATTCAAATTTTCATCAGGATAACTCTAGCAGTTTACTTCCATCTAAGGATCCCTCCATTACTCCAATAACCTTATCCTGCGTTTATGACTGTCTATGTTTTGTGATTTTTCCTTACTTCCAGACAGCTAGTTGTCTATTTAGTTATGTTAAATGGCTGATTATGTTTCACGAAGTACTGTCTTTTAGCATATTACATACTTCACGCACCCATGGGTTCCTGATTTGAGCAGCCCGTTGTCGGATCCGCAGTGGAATAGAATAAAATCTATCTGATGATAAAAACACAACTTACAAACCAGTATAAGTCTTTTATTAATGAATGTATATTGCTCTTGTATGTAGAAAAATTTTATGTAGCTGATGCAGAATGTTTACCAAATTGGTTTGTGGATGTCCAAACATTACGAGGAAACGATTACGTGTTTCTAAGTCCCTCGTTTTCAGATTCCATAGTGTGGTACAGCTTTAGGAAAACAACTTTATAACTCACTATTGCTGTATTACAATTACATTGTACTAATTTAAATTTGTATCAACTATTAATATATACCTTTACTTTGAACTTTTGACTGTTTGGTTTGGCGTACTAACTTAATAAATGCTACCACTGTACAACGTAAACACTGCTTACCGTGTGCTAAGGCTCTGTTCAACTCACATATTGTACAAACCGTTTTCCATTTTCTTCGTCGATTACTTCTATGAACACGGCGGTGATGCCGTCGAAGACATTCGGGGAACCCCTGTCGTCAGGAATAAAAAGTTAGAGATAATTACCGATGACGTTTAATAGCTTATTTCCTCGGAAACTACGGATTGCTTCCGTAATTTGTTTAACTCCAAAAAATAAGAAACAGGCCTCCAGAAATGACGATGTTACAACCAAACGTCAACCATGGCAAAAGCTGAGACGATCCTAATTTATACGCATCCACAGACCAACAGAAAAAATTAAAGCTCATGATGACTTTTCGTTTAAATCGCCTAAAATCACTTAAACATTTAGATAATCGAAAACTAATGAAGCTAATTAATATTCCTGGTGACTGCCCTACAACCTAATGGATCATTTATGGCTTCGTGATAAAACGTTACAGGATATTATGAGAGGAAATAAATAGCACAAATAATCTCAGACCTTTAAAGTTGAGCTCTTTTAATGCTATTGAGGCCTACATGAGCTAAGGGCTTCCCACACTCCAATTATTCAGTGTTTCACTCGACTTCAAAAAAGTTGAAATAAGCAGAGCTATTGATCTCAGAATAGAGGGCGTATTTAAACGAGCTTTTCCGTCTGCTAATTATCTCTCTATTAAACTAATTTTTTTCTTTACGACCAACACATATAGACAAATTTCAGACATACGTTACCTTTAACTGTTAGTACCAATTAACACATACTGGTCAAAAACAAATACATTAAATGATAAGAATTGAGGGTAATTGTCCCAATTTGTGAACATACTCTGAGTTAAGAAGAGAAACGCATTTCTACCAAAGAAACTGCTTGTCACTTAATTGAGAGAGTTTGCTGTCGATGGCCTAATATCTTTTAAAATAATCAGTAAATTAACACATCCAAATTTCTAAGTCTTTGCTGAAGTAATTGTTTTGAAACGATTTAAACCGAACTTATATGTGCCAAAGGAAATCTTACTTCAGCCTGATATAGTGAGTTTTTTAAGATTTGGTGACTTAACATTCTTGATGAGAACTGTAGATTCTTCCTTTCTTAGTTTAACCCATTTAATCTCTGTTTATACTTGCATTTATTATTTCATGACTTATATCACTTTTCTTCTTAATTCTATATCTATGCTGTGCTCAGTTCCATTTTCTGGGACTTTCTTTTAACTGACCCACAAACAGCCAACCGTGTCAATAATGCTTTTACTTTAGTGGAACTGTGTCATGTTCTTCTAAATGATCACATTTACATGTCAGCTAAAAATCACTTCAAGATTTCTCTCATGTAAAGTATGTGCAATTGTTTAAATGATGATTAAAATTAATTGTAGGTTGTATACACTTGATAAGGAACATCGAAACAATGTGGACGCATGAATTATTCTGCTACAATTATTATTCATGCCTTACTAAAACTTATAAAATTGCGGAACTGTAATGAAAATTATTATTACTTGGTAATTGCAAATTCTTTCCATTATGCCTGTTGGATTTAGTTTAAATTGTCATACTACTTTTGAGTAGTTCAGTGTTCGTTGTGTAATTTGTAACTGGCATTTTGTCGCTTAGTTATGACCAAACTTTCTAGACGTTGTTATCTATTGGTTGGAACATTGTTTGTCTGGCCAGCCACTTTGTTTTGGCATGTTTTTCCTTGAATGTAAATGTCTAGTAAATTAATAATTATTTGTTGTAGAACCACATCAGGCATTTATATATATGTTCCAGTATATAAATGTTCGGAAAACTCAAGACAGCCTTTTGACTTTATCGATTTCGGGTGCGTTATTCTGGTTCATCTAACGCGATACCAAGCGGAACCAACAATATTTAAATCAAAAGATAATTGTAGAAGAGGAACTCTGTATGAGAAATTATACTTTTAAGTACAGTCATAAACTGTTAGAACTTAGACAATAAAAAGTTCCCTAAATTGTATCAGAAAGATCGTTCATCATCATATACTACCACCATATAAATGAAAAGTAACATGCCAAATCAAAGACCAGAATACGTATGTGATTAGCTTGGAAAATCCGAAATATACCATTATAACCGTAACAGCTATACTTAGCTTGGTAAACGTTATTGAAGAGGTGAATATATAAAGATAAAATGAAGCACTTGGTACGTAGCAGTAAATTTCATTCAAACTGATCCGAATAAAAATTATTTTAAATATTAAAGTGATTTTTGAATATTTGTCGTTGTTGACGAGCCATAAGGTTAGACGAAATTGATCTTTATGGTATTACAGAATTTGCCAGCTCACAACGAATATTAAATAAAAACGAAATTGTAAACTAAATGTAAACTCTTCCTTAAACTCATTTTCTTGCATATTTTATTCTATTAAATAAAATTAATTAAACCATGACTTATATTTTAGTTCACGAACGTGAACTACTTATGAGTAATCTACATTTTACTCGTAAATTACACCCAAAAAATGAACATGAAGCATGAAATTCTGGAAAGTAGTTTGGTGGTTGTGTGGGGTGGTATTCAGTAGGGGAATGTGAAACTGGGTTTCGTGCATCTTGGTGCTCGACAACATGTCGTATGTACAATCTCGAGAGAAGTGATTCTCTCTGCCATATTTATTCCCTTATGAACAAGTTTCTTAGTTTACGACTGTTGAAAGTGAGCTAATCAGTCTATTACTTATCTCCTGTATTACCGAGATGTATATATTAATCATTTCATTTTTATCACTATTATCGGCATTCTCACTTTATACCTTTTTCACTGTTTATTAAGAAACTTGGCGTTTCATTGTTCCTATAACCAATACTCGTACATACACAGGTTTCTAGTATACTCTACATACAACGTAATCATTCGGTTATTATTATTATTATTATTATCAATTTTATTCATACTTTATGTTCGCTGAATTTGACTGGACAGTCTTTTATTCTTGGAGTTGGTTCTTTTAATTCTTGTAACTTATTATCATACAACTTATTTATTTAAACAATCGGCTTTCTGTTTCGATCTAAACAATCAACTATCATCTGGAACTCAACTTAAAATCGGAGCATAATTTTACATAATCCTTATAACATGTATTTAAAACATATAGCTAAAGTCAATAAATAGGTATAAGTGCTGCTCAAAGTGCACGTTCAGTCATATATTTATCTTATTTATAGTGAATAAGTGATTGTTAACAGCACTGTTTCTTGCTTCCTTAATAAAACAACATATTACTTCCAGCCAGTCATTGAAATTTAACGGATCCCCAGCAAATACCTGTACTTTATTCAGTCTGTCGGAGGCTTTTATTCTTTCTCTATCTTTATGAATAAAAAATTTTCTCAATGACTTTTGTTAATAAATTGAAAATAATTAAGTGAATATAATCCTACTATGAGCTGCAAACGGAGCTACACATTTCAATTACCATTTATCTTAAATAGTACAATACAACCAAGAGAAATGAGAAGCACACTGAAGTTTAGTAAATAAAACTAGAAGAATAGCGAACAGTTTTTAAAGTAGGCATTTTAAAGTGTGAATAAATATTTGTTTTTCAGTTAAAATGTCTCCATGGTTCTAGACTTATCCGTCTACCCGGATAATAGTTTACACCATTAAAAATATTACAACCGATAAAATTCTACAAACAAAATAGATTTATAGTTTTCACTCATGGAGTGACTTTGTGTAGACAACAACTGAAACTGCCAGCGATGCGCAACTGCTTCATTCTAGGATAGGATTACAAAACTGTAATCATCTATAACCACACATTGAATCGAAACGATGACTTTCTGTTTTTACAGTAACTACTGAACCTTCATATGACTGGTGTCCATTGGTTAACGGTACAAGCTTTAATCGATTAGTGATATTGTGCTGTCTTTGTTCACTGAAATCCATGATTTTTATTTCACACGTGATGTTGGTTGGCATCACAGATCACAGCTTCCAATTAGAATCTTATGAATTATCTTTTGAAGTTAATCAGTACCAACCACATATTGGTTGTTAATACATGATGTTATAGAGATTTTTAATTGTTAGCTTCCGCGTTACGGGATAGTTTGCCTAGAAAGTGAGTTTTAAGGTAGATCTCTCTGAATTTTAATGTAGCGCAGTCTAAGTCGAAATAGCTGTTTAATGCCTTCTTGTTTTCAATGGTTTTCTGACTAAAATAAAGTTCCGATGTGCAATCCCATAATCAACATTTACCACAGCACTATACTAATAAATCTATTAACTAGACGCAAAATCTGATTTCTGTCTGCTTGAGATAACCACGGGTTGATTCTACACTGTGACAGTGAACAGACATTAAAGGCTTGAAACACGAGATGAACGCTTTATTTTAAGGTAACGTTCGTTCACAGAATAAGGAGGATGTTTATAGAATTACAAATGACCTCGATTTTCTGGAGTGTTCGAGTACCTTTTTAAATATAGTAGCAATATGACCAAATATCCAATCAGGTTAGTGGCACATGATTCTAAATTATCCAGAGGTTCCTGAGAAGGTTCTATTTAATGCTGAATGAATGTAGCGTTTACTGGAGTTTCTGGAACTGCATAGACTAATCAAAGGGATATTTCGGTATATCCTGACACCTACTATAAAAAAGACATTGTTTGTTCGCATTAGTTCTAAATGATTAACATAATATTAGTGACTAAAAATACCACTAAATTTGAATTATCCTAATATTCAAATAAGGAATCTGCTGCTGTATGCATTTACATCACTTACTTACTTACATACGCCCGTTACTCCTCACTGAGGAGCATACGCCGCTCACTAGTATTCCCCATTGAACTATGTCCTCAGCAATTCTTTCCAATTGTTTCCAGTTGCTGTTCAGCCTTTTAATGTCTGCTTCCAATTCTCAACGCAATGTGCTTTATGGCCTTCCTCTTTTCCGTTTCCCAACAGGATTCCATGTTAATGCTTGTCTCGTGATGAAGTCTAATGGTTTGTACAATGTATGTCGTATCCATTTCCAAGGTCTTTTCCTAATTTTCTCTTCGGTTGGAAGTTGGTTTGTTCTCTTCCATAGTAGGCTGTTGCTGATGATTTCTGGCCAACGGACATGCAGTATCTTTCGTAGGCAGTTGTTTATAAATACTTGTACCCGTCTGTTGATGTTTGTAGTAATTCTCCAAGTTTCAGCTCCATACAGCAGGACTGTCTTTACGTTCGAATTGAAGAGTCTGACCTTGACGTTAGTTGATATTTATTTTGAGTCCCATATGGTTTTCAACTGTAGGAATGCTGCTCTGGCTTTGCCAATCCTTGTCTTTACATCTGCATCGGACCCTCCTTGTTCATCGATGATGCTCCCCAGATATGTGAAAGTATTCACTTCTTCCAGAGTTTCTCCATCAAGTTGAATTTGGTTGGTGCTCCCTGTGTTGTATTTGAGAATCTTGCTCTTACCCTTATGTATGTTCAAGCCTACTGATCCTGAGGTTGCTGCTACACTGGTTGTCTTCGCTTGCATCTGTTGGTGTGTATGTGCTAAGAGAGCTAGATCATCTGCAAAGTCCAAATCATCGAGTTGCATCCTACTTATCCATTGAATTCCGTGCATCCCCTCAAATGTGGAGGTCTTCATGATCCAGTCAACCACTAGGAGGAATAGAAAAGATGAGAGTAGGCAACCTCGTCTGACTATGGTCCTCACTGAAAATGCATTTGTCAGTTGTCCTCCATGCACAATTTTGCACAGTATTCCATCGTAAAAATTTCAGATGGTGTTGATGAGTTTCTCTGGTAGGCTGTAGTGTCGAAGAAGTTTCCATAGTGCTTTCCTGTCCATACTGTCAAACGCCTTCTCATAATCAATGAAGTTGATGTACAGTGACGAGTTCCACTCAATTGATTGTTCAACAATGATCCGTAGTGTTGCCATTTGGTCAGGGCATGGCCGATCCTTACTAAAACCAGCTTGTTGATCTGTTCAACAATACTCTGTTAAAGACTTTCCCTGGTACCGACAGTAGTGTGATGCTTCTGTAGTTGTCACATTTGCTCAAATCTCCATTCTTTGATATCTTGATAAGATGTCCTTCTTTCCAGTCTGCCAGCACATTTACATTACTTACGTACTTGTTATTATGAAATTTACTACAAAACTGTAAGAAGGATAAATGTCATGTATACTGTCTACTGTTTGTATTTACGATAGTTTTCTTTCATCAATAATAAATTATAGTCATCTGTCATAAATGATTTATCTATAAAATCAAATAAATTTAGAATAGACATAAAAGATAACAACTAATCTAACTATGTAGAATCGTATATAAACACTTGATTGATCGATCTTATTTTCAGACAAATTTATCATATTTCTATCAGCTGACTATATTCCACTAATTCATCTCATGAAACATTTGATCCAGTGGCTTTATCGCCTTTTTTTCTTCTTTGTCTCCTGTCCCCTTCCTCTTAAAAGAAATAAATACTTTAGACTAAATTGTTACTTGGAATGTGCTAAACAATACAATAAATTAATGTATATATGCATTTTGTTTACATTTCGAAATCAACTACTTAAACAATTGTAATTTTATAATGAATCTGAGATAAATACTTTAACCCCCCCCCCTCCCTCGAAAAAACAATAAAGAAACAAATGCAGATTGCTTTCATATTGAGAACGTTATAGGTAGGTAATGACTATATCATGTTATGTATACTAGCTATTAAATGCTGAGTGTGAGTATATTTGAATTGTTCGGAACAATGAAATCCAGGACTTATCATGTACATTATGGACTTACAAGGCTGATTAATCTTAATCTCAGTGGTGAAATTTAAGTCATAACTTCAATTTGGTTTTATTTATTTGAAACACCAAACATGGTATCCATTATACTTTAAAATTAAGAAGATGCTGGATTCTAGACACATTCTGAACATTAACATTGATATATTCGTTGAAAATTGGCTATTAAAGCGAAAGGTTCTGGATTCAATCCCACGGTGAGGTGGTGGATGTAGACTTCTGAGGAAACCCCATATTATGTTGAAGCAGCTGGTCAATGCTCCGTAGTTTTCGGTTATTCTCTAACTCAGGTCAACTCGTGAAATTAAATTCGAGTTCTAAATATTTGTTATATTGACCATCTAATAATAGGAAGAAGAAGCAAAGTTGAGCGATGATAAAGAGCACGAAAACTCTTTGTAAGACATGTGATTGTTGTTTAATTTTACCAAGTTACTTAATGATGATTATTTCAGTAATAACATTCATATTTTACAAATAACTCAGGATATATATATTCAATTATCCTTGATGTCTAAATGATGTTGTATTTGACTTAGAACTAACTAATTCTCGTGACCTTTAATTTCGAACTATCAATTGTACTATCTGATGAGCACTTATCGAAAACAATATTCTTTATTCAAACCTCTTTGTTTTGATAAATCTGGGAATGTTTCAACAATATCCTCATTTATTTGTATTCACTCTATAGTAGTGTACTTAATATGAAACATTACAGGTTCTGTCTTCATGTTAATTCTGCAGAAATATATGTTAAATCTAAAAGTTGATAGAATTCTATCAGAACTGTAGAGACAGATAAACATAGCATTGATTACTATCTTGCAATTAATCAATCCACGTATATTATTTCTACAAGAAGTCAGTTTTTGCCTCAATTAGTTATATTTCATATTAGGGAACTAGGTAACATGTACCCGAATTCAATATAGGATATCAGTTCTTTCAAGATTCGACTTATGTTAACAAGCATAAAACCTTAGTCAGTAATTTTTTAACAACTACCTCCAACTAACTAAGATCAACTCTAAAAGTTCTCACAGTGTCTATCAGCTTTATGTTAACGAATGTTAAAATAATAAATAAATAATGTCAAATGAAGCCATACAATTCGGCATTTTGTCAATTAGGAGATCCAGGTTTTTATACCTAGGATGATTATTGAATGCAACGAAACTCAGTATTGTAAGGTAAGATGTGATCAACACAGTTTTATGAAAAATATATAATTGATTTTCACAAATTATTAATTAACTATTATTATTATTATTATTATTATTTAGAACACTACAAGTTTCTCTTGTTTTACTTACATTCACAGAATATGATTCGTGTTGCAAGTGAAGTTTCAGCATAATACTCATCTATATTTTATTTTTGTTGCATAATTATCTTGATTATTTACATTACATTACTTACTAAATCGATCTGCTATGAAGCAACTACAAAAACACTGGATATGAAGAAAGAAAATGCTAATAATGTGTTGGATTTGTAAATGCTAATTCAGTATTCTCATTATGATTCTTATGAGAACTATGCTTTACAAGTACACATTACCATCCAAAGAGATTGATTGATACATGAGTGTATCTGTCTCAGTGTGTGTGTGTGTGTGTGGCGAGTTTGTAAACAAAAATTGAAATTTGTAATGTATGATGGAATCTATTAAATAACTTCAACTTACTGGTGTTAGTTTACTTCAACATATCAATCAGGGAGTGCATTTAACATAATGAAATGTTTAGTAATTAGAAAGTAGCAGAGTGTTTAACAATTTTACAGTTATGAGTAGGCTACATGATTTGAATACTATATTCCAGAGACTATACACTTCGTTATTCAATTGACTAACATTGATTAAGGACGAACAACAATCAATGCCTATTAGAAGTCTGGACTAAGAGTATGTGGTATAATTATTAGTGTAACCACTTATGAACTTGAGTTTAAAATTTAAACCGTTACAAGTACATTGTTCAAAGTATTATATATATATATATATGTATATATGCGATAACCGACCAATGTCCAATATTTCAAGAGCAATCTGATAATTGTTACTATTTCTTAAAAATAAACCACGCATACGTTACTATCACAAATGTTATAACTGGACAATAACGAATATGGTCAGGTGAAAGTAAAAACAGTTGATTAGAGTCTGTGAAAATAAATCCGAAAAAATCTCTGATTTATGTCTTTATTCATATAAACTATTGACCATCTTGTAAGTAAACCAAATTGGGTAATACTTGACATCAGTTAATTCATGAACAGAAATTGACTCACTTATATAATCACCGCATCCCAACGTAGTAAAAAGAATTTCAAGAAAATCCTTTAATAAATCACTGAAGTACATCACTGAATATGATTATACAAACACAAGATTAGATAAGTTTGTAGAATAGTTACTTCATCAGTCACGACTTCCCACTAGGACTTCAGGAAGATCTAGAGGTTAGTCACTAGTGAATTTTGTGATGATTTTTGCCGACTGATATTAAGTTTAGTTGATTGTTTTCGTTACTGAGTTAAATTAATCTTGAGTTGGGTAAAGATAACTCACATTGAAATATCTGAATATGATGTGAGTTTAAACAAATCAAACATACAAATCAAGTAATAACATAGTATTATATTTGATTTCTGAATAATTGTATACTTGGGGAATTGAATCTCCCAAAAAGGAGTATCTTGTACAGTCTACTAGATGTGATAGGATAACCTCATAGATGAACTAAATCAAAGTATTTTTATTAGAAGTTATGTGTGAATCATAGTAATGATAGTTTATCATTGTACACTATAGTGGCTTGTAGAGGATCAGTTGTACGTTAAATAGTTCCGTATTAATTTATCCATTTATACTACTCATCAACTTTATTAAAACATCAAAGTTGGAACCATTTTGATGGGTTGCAGCTAACTGTTTATGGGCACATAGTTCAGATTCACATTATTGTTTTATGCTTAAAATAAACCTTGTTAATATATGCACTCATTATTCTATATGGATTTTGTAGTGGCTCACTAATTGAACAAGGTTAAGCTCAATATTTGATAAAGCAGCTTATAAGCCGTATTTTTATTATTTAAATCCATTTAAACCACACTAATAGAAGCAAAGCATTCTGCATCTTAATTTTCAGGATTGATTTCATATTATGAGATATAAGTATCGACTTTCTAAACATGAATGAGTCTTTATCTTCCTTTAATTTCTGAGTTTCCAAGTCACTCTTTCGTTTTATGAGTTGAATATTCTTTGTTATTGATTACTCTTACAACTGGTATTTTGATAACATTTCTAATACTATAATGTATATTACTTTAGTTTCTATCATTCTGTGGTGATGGAGGGGAGTGGGTGGTATTGCGAAATCTCGGTTATAGCATTCACTATAGAAAATGTTACTAAAGCTAGCACTGCACTGAAACATTCGTAAACTGCTCAAATGGTATGCCAACTAACATGCTCAAAAATAGTATCACTGACTTCCACCTACTACTGCCCAAATTATTTACAATAGCATTCTCTGCTCCATGTTATTCTACCTCCTTGAAAACTACAAAAGTCATCCTTAGGATAAAATTAGAACTAATAGGAGAGATAGATAAATACTTATAATGAAAAAGGAAAATTTTCCGTGTTTTACAAATCCTTCTGGCTTCCGTTCCTATTTCTTATTAACTGTGAAACTGGTGATAATCATTATTGTTCTCTATGCTTTCCACGGTGACTTTACTGTTTCATATTTAATTTCTGTCACTTTTAACTGGCTGGTTTTCTTTATCTGTGGCAAGATCGTTATCGTAATGATATATACAGTGTTGGAACAAAATAGAATTAAATTTATACTTGGTAACTTTTTGCTTCTTCATCTCTTCTGATCTAACAGAAAGACTGTAGATGTCAGTATATTTGTCAGTTGTCAGGCTAAATCTTGTTAGCGCAAAATATTGTTCCGTGCTAGCAAATTGTAATGAAGTCTAAATGTATGTCATTTTCTACTTTACTTATAACTGATTGAATAAGATAATCACTCATTTAGTTCTGGTATTAAAAACTATCTTATTTTATAGCAATAAAATATCAATCAAAATCTAGAAAAATAAAATACTCCATTTTATTACAGTTGGACGCCAATATTCGTAAGTGAACTGACGGAATAATTACGGTAATTGTGAATTTCAATTGATGATACCTTCAAAAACTGAATATTAACAAAAGAAACATCTAAATTCAATGTTGTTGTGAAGTGTATGATTTCATTTCTTTTCGCTTACATAAATCACTTTAATACACTGACAATGTATAGGTTACTGAAATTTTCTATTAGTAATTAAACTGCCTGTTTTCTTTAATATGACGCCAGATATTTAAACAGTTTAACTTTTCAATTATCAATATTTGAAACCATTTCAACTGATAGGAGTACTGCATAATAATAATAATAAATGAATTGAAATGAGATGGTTTGTGAAGACTGATATTTCTAGTTGACTGAATACGTCACTGATTGATTCTGATAGGGTACCATTAAAAGCCAGGAAGCGCACTGCTGAGGAGTCCCTTACTAAGATGCAACAGCTGTCCAGTCCTCCTTAATTTTCAATGGTACCCTGCCAACATCAATGTGTGACGTATTTATTCAATATATGAATTATTATTCTTCACGTTGCTTTACGATTTCCGTGTCTAAGAAAAATAGCAATTCTTTTTCCATCTGTAATATCAGTCATCAAATTGGCTCCAATTTATTTCTTATTATTATGATTGTTTATTTCTCCGATGATGTATTTTTGTAAAAGTTGTTTTGATTAGTAAAAAGACAACTATATGTGAAAACTAGAGAGAAAACAGCTAAATAAATCGACAATTAACTGATAAAGTATGTAGGTATTTAATGTTCTAATATACATGAGATGATGAAAATGATTTGATGGTTAGACGTAGAAACATTCTCTGTGCTAGGTAGTTTGTTAATGGAGCTGTTATCAACATCATTAATGTCCTCAGAGAACACAGTGATTTCAAAAAAACCTGATTTTTTGATTAATGCTATCATTATGATTTGAAATGGCTTATTATAGTTCATACTAGATGTTACAACACTTCGATACTAGATAATACAACCTAATTCATATTTATTCTCAACTTTGTGAAAAAACAAATCTTATAAAGAAGATTTATTAGCATAGGCCAAGCAGAGATTGTTACTTATTGGAATATACTCGTCTATGTATAAACTGATTCACAGCGATTGTTAGTTCTTAGTGTATAAATCCAAAGTAACTAGTTAAGTTTAAGTCAGGTACATGCTTTACATTAGATTATAGGATAAACATATGAAATTGTTGGCGCTAATTAATTTATCCAACAATTGAAATTTCGAGAGTATTAATGATCAAAATGAGTACACACGGGCCAGATAAATAAATAGTGCGAATACAAGTGCTTGAACAAAGACTAAGGTAATGTACAAAATGCTATGAAATAGTAAAATTGGGTGGCTGATAAGTAAGTTCTTCACGTGTTTACAAGATGAGTAGTAATAATAACAATAATTATCATGGTAATATTGATAATGGTCTTGGTAAAACAAATGACTGGACACATCTCTTTCAACAGTAAAGTATTAATTGTATAATTCGAACAGCTTTTGATTCTGTTATTTGAAGGACTTTAAGTTTAATTGATTTCAGAGAACAGTTACCAAAGTAAAACAACTATTGAAAATGACTGATTTCTATTGGCAATATGGCCTATTTCAATAAAATGGTAAGGTATTGAAATATCCACTGTTTTTACACTACAGTTGCTAAATCCCACTGTTGAAGGTTTACGAAACTATACAAAATGAATGGAAGTGGGAATTCTACCATTAGATGCCAAGCCAGTAGTGCAGATGATTAGGCGTTCGTCGTCAACCTGAAGCCCCTTGTGCGGGATCTAGGGTGCGCACTGTTGAGTAGTTCCACTGTAGAACGAAACAGATGTCTAGTGCTCCTTGGTTTTCAATGGTATCCTGCCAACATCAATCTGTGATATATTCAATCAAATAAAATGAATATGCTTAATTTCTGAGTAATTAAGTTATTTTAACATTTAACATCATCAATTTACATTGAATGAAATTACTGTAGAATAAAACAACCACAGAATAACACTAATACTACTGATTATATAATAATTATTTTGTTGTCAACGAGTTTATGATTAGAATTTATTCTCGACACCTGAATTCTTTGAATTATAAATTTTTGTTTGCTTAGAATAGCAACATATTCTTACAGTGATCATTATTTGAGTAGTAACATAAACAAATAGAAGTAGAAATAAGTTATAGGAAGTGTTAATCATTGATTCATCAACAACGAAGCGAATATAAGTGTATGGATTCAAATCTCTCCATCAAATCTGATTTAAATCAAATTCATTTATCAAAAAACGTGGAATTCTGTCAAATAAAAGATTATTTTTCAGGATAGAAGTTATCAGAACTATATTCGGTGTGTTGTACTCAACAAACAGGGTGAATTCTCATTTATTACGTAATTGATGAATTACTGAAAATAATTCTTATGGAAATTAATTAATTTCAAGTGATCAGACTTATTCAAAACTTGTTGTAAACTAGTTCAGTGTACAGATAAAAAGTTTTGAAATGGAATATTTATTGAGATTACACTCAAATGTATGGCATTCACATATTAAATGAATGGAGAACAACCGATATTGTTGGTTTGTGACACAGTGAATAATGAGAACACTGAAGACAATCTCAGTTGAGTTCATGAAATAACAACAACAACAGCAAGAAGCAACTTCAGTTGTATGTTAAAGCCCTTTGTTATTAATCATTTCATTATTTTCATGTATCTTCACTAACGAGAAAACTTACACTGTAATTTTATTACTTTCTATGTCTCGTCAGTTGAATGTACTAATATCTTAATATTAATCATTATACTAGGATTCGAACCTAATACGTATTACGTCACATATTAAGTAGTTACTAACACATCAAAATATTTGCCACAGCCATCATCTTATTTAAACGATAATAAATCGACTATTTTCATTATGAATTTGTTTTTCTTTCGTTTCTGATACCCATAACTTAATAAATGGATACCTGTATATATTGCCTGTAGCTACAAATTTATTATATTCACTCTCCACTAACTTAACAGTAACTAATCTAATTCAATTTGTTGCAAAATTAACAGTAACAATTTGAAATTGTGAAAAATCTGTATGGTATATTGGGCCATTCAAGAAGAATAACTAACTTTCGGAACTGTGTTTTCGAAGACTATTTCATTTATTTTGAGTACATGTAAATCGATTATTTTATCTTTATTATTGTTATGGTCCACTTTCTCTAATCTCCTATTAGACCGATCAACTGTTTTCAGATTATTTTTTATTCAGTAACAATAATTAACAATGTGTCTGTTCCATCAGCACGTAGTCATTAATACCCTTTTTTGTATAAATGTTATTGTTCTTAATTATCTGCTGTGTAGTCAAATTTTCTTTATGTTTCGACGTTTAGCGGATAAAATATTGATTCATCTTTATTCCCTCTCATGTACTTATTAACTCTGTTATATGAACTATGGCCTATCACCTTATGTGAAGGTAGCAAACTTGACCGAACCAATATTGTAAAACCCCCCACATCAAGGCAGTTATTCTATGCCCGTAAGTCTTTCCACCGATTCAAAACCCACTAAACCGGATAGAAAAATACAATATCAGTGAACCAGCAGCCAACCAATCATATTATATTTCATGCATACATAGTAATAGCGTTTGAAATGTATAGTACTGGGTTTGAGATTCCCTGGAAACATATATGAAATATAATATGACTGGTTAGCTGACGGTCCGCTGATATTGTGTTTTCCTATCCGGTTTAGAGGGTTATGAATCTCTGGGAAGACGTACGGGCATAGAATAACTGCCTTGATGTGGGGGATTTTAGAATATTGGTTCGGTCAAGTTTGCTACCTTCACATTAGGTGATAGGCCATAGTTCACATAATATAGTTAATAAGTACGTGAGAAGTAAAAATGAATCAATATCTTTTCCAGTAATCGTCGAACCATAAATTTTAGTGAATTACTATTTGTTACTTAGTACATACTTTATGCCCCATTAACTTGAACCTAACTCTGATAAAGAAGGTTGTCAGACCTATTTCTAGAGTTCTGTTAATTGTATATGTCAAGAATATGCATAGTTATTGTATGACAGGTGTACCTACAGAACATAAAAATTACTAGAACGATGTTAAAGTTGCATAACCTGTCACTATTGTTTAACATTCTAGTACAAGTAGTAGTGGGTTATTCTTCAATGTAGATATTGAAGCTAATGCTGATATCGTTTAAATTTTTTGGATTATAACGATACAAATGTTGGTGGAAACTGAAGGTGAAAATTGTGCGGCATCAGAAGACATCACGCAATCTGACGCCTTATGTAGCAGATTAAGTTTTAGTGAAAAATTAATTATTTATTGATAGATGATGTCGGAAGATAAGTATGCGATTATAATTATGGAAACGGAGGCACTTGATGTAAAGTGAACTGTAAATTAAATTAACAAGGTAGTGAACATAATATTTTAGAATAACCATTTAGACTAACTAAAGGAAATTCATCCATGACAATACGATTCATAGATTAAATAAACAGATCCAAACTCCAGTGACATGGACTTCTTTCTTCTCTTATGTAAGAAAAATAAGTTAACTAATAGCCTGAGAAATGCAAACTCAGAGTTCCACAGTTATGTGATTAAGTAGTGCTCATCAGGCGCCAATTACTGAGTAACATAACGAAGCGGAAGTTATACCATTAAACGATGACTGTGTTGTACTCGAATACCTCTACCATGAAGCAGTGATTCATGATAATTCTGTAAATTTGTTTTATTTGGAATATAGCAACACAGCGTACACGTAAACTTATTAATGAGAATTCATTTAAAAGAGTTATATAATTTTCTTGAGACTGATCAAATGACGTTCTTAATATTAACTAATAAAAAATAACCCTTACACGCATATATGAATAACTTCAAATCTGTTTACTAGTTTAGTGGCTATCTGGTCTCATTAGTAATAGCGTTTGAAGTCTAAAGTACTGATTTTGAGTTTCCCTGAAAACATCAACATACGAATTCAATTATAACCGTTTTGTCAGTTGCAAATGAGATGAAAGATTCATTCTAAATCTGTATTATAAGTCACAGTTCAACAATACAAAGTTGTTTTATTTTTATAAATTGGCCAAAATGTACAGTTTCTAATTTATGAAATTGACTTTTTCATTTAATTATCACATCATTGTATTTGAAGTGTAATGCTGACACATATATCATCACTAATTTAATCTCTAGTGTTGATATCATTGAAGTAAATTAACTTACAGTAGGTATGGGCAGTCAGTTGAATGGAATTCACTACTTTACATCAACGTCCTCCATTATGAGAAAGCATTTAACAGAGGGGATATAAAACATTACGGAGCCCTTCTGAACACTATGGTGTGAGCGAGAAGTAGTCAACTTAATTCTAATTTCTTACAACTGACTACAATGAAAGAGCGTGCATGAAGGACAGCTCACAGATTCATTCGAAGTGAGGACCAGTGTCAGACAGGGCTGGCTACTCCTGCCCTTCCTTTTTCTGTTAGTGATTAACTGGATCATGAAAACTGCAGCATCTCAAGGCAATCTCGCAATACAGTGGACAACATCGATGCAACTAGATGACTTGCACTTTACAGATGACCAACCTAGCTCTTTTATCCCACATACAGCAGCAAATGTAGGTGAAGACGTACAGTGTAGCAGAAGCCTCGGCAGCAGTAGGCCTCAACGTACACAAAATGAAAAGGAAAGATCCTTCGATAAAATACAGCGAACACTAACCCAATTACACTTGACGGTAATTCCCCGGAAGAGGTGGGAACTTCTACATACTTGGGTGGCAGCATCATCCACAAACAAGGAGGGTTTGATGCAGATATGAAGGTGCGGAATGGCAAGGGATGAGCAGCATTTCTTCAACTAAAAATCATCTGGAGCCCATACCAACTGTCAGACAACATTAAAGTCAATATTTACAGTACAAATGTGGAGATAGTTCTGTTGCATGAAGCTGAAACTTGGAGAACTACGAAAAGTATTATTCAAAAGATACGAGTACTTATAAGCCGCTGTTTGTTCAAAATACTTCGAATTTGCTGGCTAGATACTATAAACAAGAACCTGTTGTGGCAGAGAGGAAACCCACTTTCAGATGGAGAGAAAATTAAAAAAAAAGACTCTGGAGGTGGATAGGATACACACTGGGAAAATCGCCAAACTGCGTCCTTCGACAAACATTAACTTGGAATTTTCAAGGTGTAAAGAAGATAAGAAGACCATAGAATATATTACTCTGGGAATTGGAGTTGAAAATGAAGAGACTGAACAACTGAAAAGAAAAACCCAGGACAGAGTTGGCTGGAGACTGCTGGTTAGTAGCTTATGCCTCAAGTGCATTAACAGGCATCGATTGATTGGTTGACTGATTAATCTAAACCAACTTGTTTTAATAATAATTATCACAAGTTTTTCACTTCATATTTAATTATGTAATATGACAATCTTAACTGTTCATAGGGTCTTAAAGACAGTTGTTTACATAAATGCTACTTAGGATGAAGATAAATTCAAACAAGATATGATGCTTTGTTACGTCATTATAAATGATACACACAACCGTGTTACGAAATTATGTAATCTCGAACAATTTCTTTATTGGTTTAAAATGAAATGGTTATTTTATTTTCTGAAATTCAATAGTGATAAAGGAATTCATGAAATAGACTGATTTCATCAACCAGTTCTGAATAGGAAATGACAGGAACCATAGTAATTATTGTCTGACTACTTAAAAAAGTCGTATATAACGACATATGGAATAAAAAGTAGAACTGGAAAGCATACAACCAATAGTCAATTTGGTTTTTTAATGACACCACATGATTTATTTTTATTTTTGATCTACAGTTACGTATCAATGAATGTTAATGAATGTAAGGAACTAACTTTCAATTGTTTGACTATAACTTGTAGAATTTACTGAATACATTATTCATAGTATGAATAAAATTTGAAACTATCTTACAAGCTTGATTACAATGAGATTGCAGATAATGGGTTGGATTCAAGATGCACAATTGGTTCTTTTTGGGAAGCGTAAGTCAGGTTTACGGGAAACTGAGTATTGAAATTCACAACTCAACTCGAACTCAGTTTTTTCTTGCTAAACGTTACCTTATTATAACTGAGCTAATGAGTTCGGATAGTAACCGAAATGTTTATATACTTCGAAAGTGCTTATGTCACCAAGTAGATGTTGTTATGGACCAGAATTGACGAGTATCTGTTTACAAATATAATCAAACTTGGATTGTAGCTCCAACGTTATCTAGTGAGTTACCGAATCTAAACAGTTACAACTGTGTAACGGGTATGTATGCTTTAGTGTTAACATAAACATTTAGATGGGACAGGTATATCCAGCTGAGGAGTCCTAAATAAGACCAAATCTATGTCTTGGATTCAATTTGTCAGTTACAACCCAACTTTAATCTTCCTTATGAACTACTGCTGCATCGGAGATATTCACTCAATATGCACATATGTCAAGAGAGGCTAAATGATTTTAGTCCATAACAATATCAAGCAGGAAGTTACAAATGCTTTCAAATTATGCTTTATTTAAATAGTTTGTGAGAAATGAACGCTTGTTTAAACAAAATACTCGGTGACCAATCTAGTTGAACTCAAAATTATTAAAGACAGATTTTTTGCAAGATTATCGGTTAGTCTATATGTCCGAAATGTTACACACCACTGTTTAATTTTAGATGGGCTGATTTTATTCAATAACTTTAGTTTTAGTTCTTTACAGAGAACAATATACAACTGAGCCTCACTGCTAATTCATAGACTCTGGAATTCTATTTTCCATATTCTTAACAAACGTATTACCTGATAAATTAAAGTATTTTGTTTAAAGTAAGCAGAGATGGCATTTTGTCACTTTGGTTTATATTCATTGATTCTTTTCATAGAACGAACTTTAATGAATACCAATCAATGATTCAGTTTCTTGTTTAAATAAGTTATAGAAAATGTTACGTAATTATAATAAAGGTGTGCGGCTCAGGTTAATGTATTGTTGTATTGTATTCTCTAAGCTTAATGTTTTAATTTAGAAGCTTTTGTTATTGTTCCGGATAAAATTACTACATAATAGTAAGCTGTTTAGCAGTGGTGTCCTCTTATGGCGTTGCTCGTGAATGATTATTTTAGTCGAGTATTATTAGGCTTCATCTATCTTTAGGTTTCTGCTGACTGTCGTGTTCGATTAATACTTTTAGGAAAGATTTGTTATTAGAGTCCATGTCAATGTACTTATTGATTATAAGTTGAAATGAATATCGTAATTCCCGAAACATTCTAACCTTCTTTGAATTGTATTGAACAAATTTGTGTCTGTTGTTGCTTGCATGTATTTATATGGCTACCGTTGAATATACGTAGCACATTTATATGTGTGTCTAATATTCCATATAATGACATAATTAGTTGCTTGGATTCATCACAGATTGATGTTAGTTTAGTACCACTGAAAGCTAGAGAGAACTGGACAGCTGATTCATCTTGCTATAAGGTTTTCAGCAGTATATACCCTTGATTCTCCGGCAGAACCTAATGTGCTCACAACTGAGGAGCTCTACAATCCTGTACTCCTTAGTTCTCAGTGGTACCTAATGAAGATATGTATATGACGGTGACAAATAACAAATTTATCCTTTTCTTATTAAGTAATATGAATAGCTTAGGAAATGGAAAAGCTCCATTTTCCTTAAAATTAATTACTGATTTCTGGTGATACGTACTAAGTCGATATGAACGTTTTTACAGAAAAAATATAGATCATAGATTTGTTAGTCTGTCATCATATTTAATATCAGGTTTAAAAGTCTTAATCATGCAAGATCAACTTAAATAGGTCTTTGGACTACAGACTTGAACGTTTTGTCGTTAATAAGGTGATCATTGGATTGAAATTTCATTCCAGCGTCACTATGAGTATAGAGTATACATTCTACAAACAATTTTGAAGTTCTAAATCTTTTAACTACGACAAGATACTAAATATGACAGTTTGTATATTTCACCACTATGCTGCTAAGAAAGAGTTGAAATTCTTTTGGACATATCAAAAATATCAAAGTTATACGTGTTTACTATTTATATTGGCACTACTGAAGGCTTTAAGAGGAGTGTAAGTATTTGCAACTAAATTACAGATGACCAAAATGAATGTAAAGAATATAAAGCTGAAAGACAGTATTGCCTACATATTTCAATTAAGGTTGAAATTATTGCCTGTGAAGGTCACTAGAATGACTTTACTGACTGACATATTACAGCCCTGAGATCCTATGGATCTAATATGATTTTCTCTTCAAATTCGATTTATTACTAGAAAGGAAAGACAAGCAGTCTAAGTAGAATATTTTGATAGTCTAAGTTTATTTTGAGTCAAACAGAGAAATTTTACAGATCACAAAACAGACTTTTATCTGACATGAATGACGAAAGTATGATTAGACGTTGTGGAGACTTATGAACTTGAATTCGATATGACGTAGTTGCCTTGTTTAAACCGTCGTTGAAAACAAAAAAAGCGTTTGATATCTATTTTATCCTGCGAATTTGGCTCCATACAAGTAATAAACAATATCCCCACCTGAGTTCAAACTCATGACTTGATTCTCTATGAATCGGTTTCCAGGATTAGATACTTCCATCTTTCCATTGCAATAATTACTTATACTAGAAGAATAACTAACAAACAACAACCAGTTAAAACAAATGATGACAATATTCTATTAATTAATATTATATTTCATTTAGACCAGTTGAATCTAGCTCATATCGTTACTTCAGATAAGGTCTCTGTATACTTTGCTTCAGAAATACCTTAATAGACCTACTTCAAGTGATCAACATATTTTTACATGTAGGTTAACTGAATCAAATTTTTGCAACCTCTTTACTTTCCTTGGTCATCATAATAGTCAATACTTGAAAGGTTTACAAATGACTTATTACACTCATTTCTCTTATTATCATTATTATTAATAATATTGACATTATTACTATTATTTCAATTTTGAATCTTTTCCATAACTTCTAATTATGTGCTGCTGTTATTCATTCTTATGTAAAGGTCTTGAGCATAACGGTTTATGTTACAACTTGATTAGTTTTTTTCAATGAATATTGTCCTAATCCATTTACTAATTGATTTATGCATTAAAACACTGTAATTACCTCATCCACTTTCATGTTTTAATTGCTTCGTTAATCATTCGAAATTACTTTTACAAACACTTTTTAATTCTCAGAGTTACTATCTAACATACCACCAATGGTTCGGCATTGATCTTACTACAATTATAAATAGTATATGTAAGTGCAGGACTTTAATAAAGAAATAATGTTCACGAACAATCTCTTCGAATCTATTCACTTTTCTAAATCAAACTTCAGCTCAGGAATAGCATTAAATGAACAGTGTTAACGAAGAGGCCTGCTTGAATACCTTGACTGTCAGCTTTCCAACAACTTCAATATGTATCCTTTTGAATGTGTCTAAATCTTTCTGTTTATTTGATATAAACTGAAAATGGTCAGTCATTGTTGTTATATGTACAACCTGAGCTGACTGCCTCAATACGGTGTTAGTTTACAAGTGTAATTTGAGCCGACGAGTCTCAAATAGGATGAGACGCGCTCCTCCCCGGATTCCGCTTACCAGCCGCAATCCAACTAGAAATTACATTTTGTTTAATTTATTTTATAAGTTGTCTCAATGTAGTATTGTATACTAAAGCGCTTATGCGAATGTTTGCAACCCACAGTAATAAACAATGCTGTGAAATCCAAGAGCATATACCATGGTTGCTGGAAACACGTGTTAAAAAGAAAGAATATTTATCATGTCTGTTCCTGAAATTCTTATGCCTAACTGCAGATCACTAAATAGAAAAGTGGACTATTTCGAACTTTCTTTACCCTAAACATGCCGTATCTGTGGTTTAATCATAGTTTTAGAACTTCCGCTACATGACTTATATGATGGCAATTCAATATAGCTAGAATGTTTTCAGATTTTTAGTCAGGATTAGCCTATTACTAAGAAAAAAATGCGACTACTGCATTACTTCTTTTGCAAACATAAACTGGCATAAATTCAACTATGTGTGACTCAAGTTTCATATGGTTATTTCGACTGTTTGACATTAGCAAGCCGTCTAAGACATCTAAATAAATATATCTACAAATATATAACCAACATCTATGTTACCTCAGACTAATTATCATCTGTGCTATTCCACCTTCTCCATGAATTCATTGAGTTTGCCACGACTTCACTCAGTGAATCTCTTTCAGTCATAGTGACTTTGTTTCATCTAATTGCATTTCTATTTTATCCCTTAGTCACGAAAACATAGTACACTTCTCAACTTACTGAAATGCTTCTTTTGACTTAGTCTTGTCAGTGATATAGACTTATATCAACCCTTATTTTAAATTCTGACTACTACATCTTTTGTGTTCTGTAAAACGTTTGCTACTGATTGCCTTAGTGAAACTTACTACTTGTTTGTTGAATGCTTATGGAACATTTATATTATTGTCACTGTGAAAGTACTGTCTAGTGGTAACTAGAGATAATTAACTTTCACTGATGTTTCACGAAATTACTTAACATCGAATAACGTTTTTAACTGAAACTTCGCAAAAATAATTTCCGATGTAAATTTTGTACAATTCTGTTCTTGTTATCAGTAGTATTTTGGGTGTTTTCTTTTTACTATGAACGAAAGTCATTTTAATTTAAATATTCATTTTATTTCATTAATCCATTTATTTCCCTTCTCAGTTTACTCTGCTTGTCATATTCATTCATTCAGTTTTCATGTTTAGACTGTTAACAAAAACCTGAGTAAATTCAAAAAGAAAAAAATAATTGTCACATCTAATGAACATACTACTTTAATGAGGAAAAAAAGTAACTAGATACTCACTTTCATAAAAAATTACTAAATGAATAAGTTTTCATTTGAATAATTCACTAATGTTAAAAACAATCACTATGCTAAACATACAATATACAATGTGTTAGTCATTTGTACTGAGTTGTGTAGTTGTTGTATGAACACAAAAAAACAAAATGACATGACACAAGTAAATGTACTAGTTTGATTTATTATGTAAATGTCTATTTATTTTTGCTAAGGACTATTACTTCACTTGTTTGACTATGAATACATGTCTATGAATATGAGGGATTAATGTTAGTTGTAATTGTCGCCTCTCAAATATAACATCAAATAAAATGCATGTTTAATTATCATCAGTAAGCATATGTTTAGTAGACAATATTATCTTATCCAAGTAATATAACATTAATTTTATGAATTGTTCATAACATCAAATGCATATCATTTTATTTCTATGTACAATTTAAACAAATTTTAATTCTGATTATATCAAGCTAAGTTCACAGTAAAGCTCAATTAGTGTTTCACATTCCTGTTACTATTAATCATTTGACAGTATTTTAGTAATATTATTCAGGATTTTATTAAACGTTAAAACTAACACTGGTAGAATTTAAAATCTGAAATATGCTTGCTAAACTATTGAGTGACAATAGAAACCGTATCACAATGTTTAACAGGTATACATTCATACTATTACAAAGCTAGAATCTAGAGTTAGCAATTATTCTATGAATCATTATGTAAGTCAGGAAAATTTATGATTTGACTGAAGGCATACATTTAAACTACTCCATACTAAACGATATGGTCTACATTTCATGCATTATCCGTGAAATCAAAACTTGTTGTGTTTCATACATGACTATGTCATGGATTAAAACCTATGAGCAGTCCTGTACCGTGAAGATACAGCTGTCCATTGTTTCAGTGTTTTCAATAGTTGTTTAACTGCAGTCAATCAGTGAAGCAAATTACAAAATTTAAAAAGAGAGTCACTGTGAAGCACTTTGGCAATTTTGATCTGTTCCCACTATGACTTTAAACGGAACTTAGCTTTCAATATCCTGATATTATAGTCATTACACTATCCTTTGGAGTGAGAGCTACAATCGAATGGTATACACTTGTTAATATCTATCATTCTGTGCTGCATAATGGCCTAAATATACCCTCACTGATTAGATAACAGTATTGATTCCAAATTGGTTAAGAGTATAGATCATAGCTTACAGTTGGCACATAGAGACATTAAGCTTAATTATTGTTTGTTTTTAAACAACTATAAAAACCTCTAAACGTCAGTGAAAGTTTTTATGTTCCTTTAGCCAATATAGATCAGTGGTGATAGCTATTTTCATTAATGCTGACTCTGTTACTACCTCCCCTACTCTGGGATTTGATCCGGTAATTTCATCTCTATCTGCTAATTGAAGCATGGCGACTTGAACTAACGTACGCATGCACCAAGTTCTACGTTGTAACTGACTGACTGACCGATGATAGTTATCTAAAAGTAAGCAGTATTTACTAAATTTTGTCATTTAGTTAAGCTGATTTCTGTACTAAATAACATTTGAATTAGATCAATCATACACCAATACTAAAAAATATCTGTTTTAATATTTGATTACACTAAATGTCTTCGGTTATTAATACTGAAGCTCCTCTAGTGTTCAATAATAATTCTTATGAAATTACTGGTTATACAATTACTAACAAGGTATATTTTTGAATGCGTATTTTGACAACAAAATTGAAAGCCTTTAGTCAATCTATTGGACGCTCTCTAAAAAAGAACTTCATTAAGACTAGAGAAACGACTCAAACAATTATTTCTGAATGCAAACATATAGGAAAACTCTACAAGAAACGACAAATTCGGTATCGTATTCTGATTTTTAATCATTTTGGGACACTTTCTAGAAGAACCTAGTGGCTTAAAATCAAATTGAATGCCATCGTTTTCTGTAAACAAACTTACTTTGAAAATAAAGGTTCTTTGAAGCCTTTGAAGGGGGCGTCAGGAGAGGTAATATAGGGACAAGGAGGTGATCAGGAAGTAGATGACTACGGTTTAATGTGCAAGACACATTGTAGATAAACTAATATTACTAATATTTACTAGTATTTTACTAATATATATCTGCTTATGCTATCTATTTTCAGTAAAGTTAGTTTGTTGTCAGCAGTTTAATTTAGGTTTCACTTTCCATTTTATTAAAGAATCATTAATTTCTATCATAGTGATTCTCTCAAAATGCTTATATGTCATTAGTGGCTCATCGAATATCATCCTTAATTTCAACAAGAGAATGAATTAAACCCTCAAGTATATGTTAGTTCCTATCCGATGAACATATTAGTAGCTATCTGAACTCAGTTACTTTGTGGACAATTGTTAGGGATTCGAAATCCCTAAAAATACAATTGTTCATTCAAGAAGTTGTAACAGTCCTGACTTAAAGACCATACATGCTCAATATGATGAATTGTTAACCTGGTTACCAAGCAATTTTCCATGGAGGAGGAGATTAGTGGTGGATAGTGGCTGTTTACATAATTGGTAATTAAACATGTTTCCTTTTACTCTCTGAGTATTTTTTCAAAGTTGTACACGTCCACACTCAGATTTACGTAAACCCATAGGACCAGGTCATTATCCTATTTTTCAAAAAGGGGAGGTGTTAGGAATTCGAAATCCCTAGAAATACAATTGTTTATTTTATCAAGTTGTATTGATTTTCTTTGTAAGCATAATTTGCAAACTATGATCACTTTTATGTAAGCACATTTGACAACATTTAACTGTATTATTATAAATGTTGATAATTTCAATTGCATGAATAATCACTATGATTATTTTGTATATATAAAGGAATGTGTGAAATATGATCTGAATCTGATTCTGATACAGATTCTGTCTGGTTGGTCTATTGTTTTATTCTTCTATCTCTGACTTAGGAGTAAGTGGGCATAAGCTAGACGCACATTTACCAACTAGGCACACCCCAATAAGCGTTACAATCAACCGATCATCTTTCTTTACGTCATAACAACAATATGTTAGAATTTAAAATAAAAAATACTAATCTGTAGTATCAAAGCGAACATTAAAACTGAGATTATGATAAATTCAACTGATGAGTCTAAAATACAACTAAATGTACGTAGATTCCACTACTAGTTATAGACTCTTATAAATAATGTAAACAATTCCATGCTATATTTAAGTTGGATTGTGACTAGCAAGTGAAATCCAGGACGCGCGTTTCGTCCTACTTGAGACTTATCGGCTGGATGTACCTGCATCCCAATGTTGATGTTCATACTGGGATTCGAACTCAGTCCGCTTCGTGCCAAACGCCACCGCCTTAACCACTAGGCTACTGTTTCCGGACAGTTACACTTGTGCAACGGGCATATATATGTAATTAGGATTGAGGCAATCCTCTCAGGATGCACATATGGAAACAGAGACTGACCAGTTTCAGTCCATTAAAAATCAACGGGAATATATAAGCTTATCCTAATTACAAATTCCATGCTATCTTATACAATAAATTCGTGGCTAACTTTGATAATGTAAACAAGTTTCTTATTTATCTCTTTCATAATCAAAAATTATTAATCATGCCTTTTTATCTCTCAATCAACATTCCTTTATATACACCTTATACTAATGTAGTTATAAACAAAAAAAGATAGAAAGAAGGAAGAAACTATGATTATTATCATTGCTTTCAACAAACTTCATTCAATTGTTACTGAGTACAACGTAAACAACTTTATAATGTTTATTTAATGCAGATAAGTGTTGGATAAATGTTTAATTCTTAAGTACCTTAGTTATACATAATTCTTTTTTATTGCTGGTAGTATGAAATATAAATAAATAGTCACATGGTAGCCTGTTTGAAAAGTTGTGCTAACATTTTTCCAGTTTATCTCAGTTAAATTTTTGCAACTAGTATGCATATATACTTAGAATGTTCTTCAATCTTCTTGTTGATTTGTTATGGACTAAAATCGATCAATCTCTGTTGCTATATGTTCATCCTGAACGGATTGCCTCGATAATAACAAATAACTTCGAGGAAACATCAACACTGAGATGAAGATACATTCAGCCGATGAGTCTCAAATAAAACGAAACGCGCGTACTATATTCTACTTACCAGTCACAATCCAACTTAAATAGTACTTGCGATTAACAGCTATATCTAAGCAATCCGCTCAGGATGCATATTTGGCAACAGAGGCTGACCATTTTCGGTCCATGACTAATCAGTGAGAAGATACAAGCTCATCCTAATTAGATTAATCAATGATTTGAATTGACTATGTTCAAATTATCTGGAAGTAGATATAATGTAGAATGATTCAGAATTACTTAACTTACTAACTAAAGTATAGCTTTAGTAGACACAAATTCAGTCGTAATCGTGAACTACACTGTGCTATATTCATTAATTAGTTGTGATTTCTTCGTATACTTCATATGACTCTGCAGATAGATGGCAAAATCATAGATTGAGTTAAAAATATCAACCATTGGAAGCCGGCTCAATATTCCAACGGTAAGGCGTTCACCCCGAAGCCAGAAGGTCCTGTGTATGATCGCTGGTGGCATCGTGTATGCGCTCTGTTGATTAGTCCCATATTAAGACAAAGCAGCTGTCCAGTGCTTCTTAATGGTCAGTGGTTTTCTAATTCAAACCAATTCATGATATCAAATTAACATTCGAAAATCTCCACAACACTTAATAAAACTTGTATACGTTTGTCAACAGTGATGTTTATAACTATAGTTTTCACCAGTCATAACTTCAAATTAATAAAAAGCGGAAAGGTTAAATTTTATGTAGATTACAATTTACGAGCGAATAATCATGAAGTAAATAACTGAAAAAGTCTCTATTTACTATTCATAATTTCAAAATTACATACTCTCGTCGTGATTTTCTTACTTTCCATTTACATAATGATGTTTCGGTAGGTGTGAGACATTCGTAGTGAATAAGTGACAATCGAACATTTTACCATATCTTCAGTGGTGACAACAGAATGTGAACTCTGTTATGAAGGACATCTATAAATGAATGGTACCATTTCACAACACGTCATTCTGTTTAAATTTATTTTCAAGTTCTGTCAGAAAATCATGTATTTGACGGAATTCTAGTATACGCCAAGCATTCTGTTTGTAACCTAAGAATTAATCTTATCCGAAATTTACAGTTTTTTTCAGTAAATGAGTACAAAGTTTGTAACTAGCCATTCAAACACTTTCTACAAGTAACAAGAATATGTAAATCTTTTCTATTTATCATACATTAATATCCAGTAGCTATAACAAGGATTTAGTGTTAACATTTAGTTTTTTTTTATTTCCTCCAAGTCTATAAACATTTGGGTTATCACGTAATTGATTTAAAAATGTAACCAGCCAAACACATAGTGGAGTTCTCTATCTCTTATCAAGTGGTCCTCGAGTAGGACAGCTTACTAGAACAAGTGATATTAATACCAGAAACAGAAGATACCAGAGGACAAACTATATCTATATATATGGTAGTTTGGTTGTTTGATGACTGGATTATTTCGATCAAGTTACAATATGACCACTATTTTAATTGACTCCACATCACTATAAAGGATTTGATAAACATCAAATTGATCATAGCACAGTGATCAACTCATGTAAAAACTGTATATTCATTGGAAACCATACCGTTAGAATTAACACGAACCGGTCAACTTACTGATATCACTACTAGTCTAATATACGACATACGTTGAAAATATTATACATGGTTAAAAATTTGATCGACAGGTGAGTAGAAACACCCTAAATGTTAGAGACTGATGTCATTGGCAAAAGCCCAGCTGAGAAACCACCTTACTGAAGGAAATCTTAATAAGCAGTCTCTTGAAAACGATAAAAATCTAGATATCAGATTGAATGAATTATATTCTACATATTTTACCTCGGATGCCTTTCAATAAATTTATAGGCGGAAACAACAGTATGATATTTTCGTTCATTTAGTGAGTGAATACTGGATTACTTATCATTACGCATTTTATTTAAAACTCTGGGTGTAACTATATTCGTGTATTTTGTCTAGGATATTCGATCACGCTACACTGGATGTATACATGTTAGACAGTTGGTGATAATTCCAGCCACTTAAAATGAAATCTTTAATAAGAATTAGATTATAACAATCAATACTCATTTATTAAATAAATGGTAAACTGATGAAAAAGGTGAAAAATATACCAGGCTTAACAATAAGATCAAAACTTTACGCATAACGTTAATCAGTAGTTCCTACTCACCCTATATATGTCACAAGACATAAATCTTCTACACTTTTCAAAAAACAATTAGAAAATCTGGAATAAATTACTTTTGTTACTAAGTTGTCTATTCCTCTCCTCCATATTTCATTCAACATAAACCATGGGATTAGAGTATTAAAATAATAATATGAGCTTCTATTCAACATAAATGGATTCAATGAAAAATGATATAGGATATTTCAACGAAGCAAACTTTTTTTTGCGAATTCATTTACAGGTTCTATATATTTATATTTATAGTAATTTATTAGATATGTTAGTTTATTGAAGAAAACAGAAAATCGACAATATCTTGAAGTGTTTGGAAAATGTATCAAAAAAGAAGGGTTGGGTAAGAAAGCAATCATTAAAGAGTGATAATAGTATGAAATTATTTGTTCAATCTACAGTTGTGACAATTGACTAATCCTCACTCTGAATCATAAACTAATGAAAATTCAAATATTGCAATCGGACTCCTGACCAGTATTGTAGATGGTCAAGCGTTCGTCGTAAGACCTGGAGGTTCTTAATTAAATCCCGAGTTCTCACTGCTGAGGAGTCGCATACTGAAAGGGGACAGTCGTCCAATGCTTCCCGGTTATCTTTGTTACTTAGCAGACATGAATCTGTGACGAGTACAGTTAACTAAACTGTGAAAAAAGTGAGAGATAGAGAAGTTAAGATAGTGAAGTTATTAAAATTATGACAAGTAATTGATGATTTTAAAGTATAACTATTTCGAATGTAAATTTTTAGAAATAAAGACTTATAAGTATCACTACCACATATGTAGATCAGAGTTAAAGCTATGAATGTTTAACATCTCTAAAGTTAGTCATATATGCTCGCTTTGACCCTATTCGTTTGACGCTATAGACTATTTCACAAGAATGTTCAAGCGGAGCAGAATGATTAGTGAATACTAGATGTTCTAGAATTGAGCTATTTATTCTTTTGAGTTTTTCCTTTCATTTTAATGTTAATAATATTTTTATCATGTTATGAACATTGAAAAGATTAACTTCATCAACAATAAACTTATCTCAAATTGATATCATAAAATGGTCTAAGTTAGACAACTACTGACCCCCCAGGAAACACTAGTCACGTGTCTCGTTCTAGAAGGGAACTCTTTAGTAGTGCGCACTCATGATCCCACCAGGGATCAGACCCAGGACCTTCTGGCTTCGCAGATAATGCCAAACTGCTAGAGTGCTGAGTCATGAATAGATACTGTCTATTATTAATGATGTATATGAATTAGAGATAGAACCACTTTATAAATTTGATTAAAATCTCACTCAAAATATATTTGACACTAATAAATTGTTGTCTATTCAATTTGCTAGTTAAATGTTTGTTACTTAGTCAAATGAATCAATACATAGTATGACGTTACATCAAATGAAGTATCGTTGTAAATAATGTTCTGCTTAACCAAGAACATGCGAATTTCTGATGTAAAGGTATGCTATGACATAGTTTGGAAACATTATTTCATGATAACTGATTCTTTATGGACACCATGATTCAATAAGAAGTCAGTTTTATAGTGATTTAAGCCAATTCAATCTAGTTATGCTACATATTAAGAATGAAAATGACATATACGCAGAGTATCTGAAGGATAACCGTCTATTTAATGGAGAAGTGGTAAATACATGGCGAAAATAATTTATATAATCAAAAAATTAAAGAGAGAGACAATATAGTAAAACAGTAAGATAAAGGATTAAACATGTTATTTCTAAACGAATATGCTTAGCTTACATTCTTATAGTTTTGGTTATGTGCAAACTTTTAATCTGACATGCTTTAGAGCCATGTCGTCCGACTAGATAAACAATTTCGATTAAAGATCATGAGCGTAACAAACGACTATATTGTCTAATAATCACACAAATGACTAATTTGCATCTACCTTTTGATTGACATTCTGGGTCAATTGGTTGCTCTATGAAAATGAGGTATTATAGTATATCTGTCGTATTCTGCCATTTTCTTATATATATATATATATATATATATATATATATATATTGGGAGCTACTTGAAGTAAACTAGACTTGTAACATGAATCTTATTAAACACTTAGTTTATCAAATTTTTATATTATCCTAGTCGTGAGCTTCCATTTGATATTTTAGCTGTTATAACTGTATACCTAATCTGTTTCCACGTTATTGTGTATTAGTCAAAAACCTAACAACTAGTTTTTTTTACTGTTAATGCCGTAGTCATGTACACACTGTTAATTATTATTTTGTAATGCTATGTATTTTACATGATCCTAAGTTTTAAGTTATGTACTAATAAAAGGGATAGTCTACTCCTTCTCCTAACTCTCTGGTTAGTCTCTTGTAGTAGGGACTCTGTATTTGCCAATTAGCTTGACGTATTATGTAATTGACTAGTTGTTACTAGTCTTAATAATTTAACAAGGTACACATGTAGTCATTTCAGGCACTAACAAACATTTAAACAAGGTAATAACCCGTGGAGAATCGTTCCGTTCTAGTGGAGAATTGTGATAATTAGAGTTCAGGTATCTCAAGAGTGAGACGGTTATCACCAATGACGATAACTGACCATCCTTTAATATTACAAATTGATCAAAGTAAGAATTTTACCAGTGGTGTAGATGGTTAAGCATCAGACTCAAAACCCCAAGAACGTAAGTCATATTTCCTGGTAAAATCAATAGCATACTACTAATGAATCGCATACTAAAACAAGGTAATTCTTCAATATACTTCCATTTTCAATGATACTTGACCGATATCATAGTGTGTCGAATACTACAAGCATATTACGGAACTGTTCTACTTAAAATTATGCTCATACAAATGTTCAACGAATCAAAACGGTTATTTTCATATAAACACCATTTATTTTTAATTTCATTTATGCCAATCTGTTATTTGTAGTAAACAGAATGATTGATAAACAATCATGTCACTGAATTACATTGATTTTGATTGAAATGAAGATTGACAGACTCTCATATAGAAAGGTATTTTTTTTTAACTGAATTTTGTAATTTCTCATATTTTAACAATAAAATTAAAACTTACTATTAATAGAAAGTTAATTATTTTTTCAAAAACTTTGATAAAGAAGTAGTATACTTCAAGAAGACTTTAGTTCAATTACTGAAATGTTATACCATATTAATAGAAAGTTTTAATAAGAAGAAAGTTAAGATTGAACAAGTTAAACTAACTTTAAGTAAAAGATGCCATTCAAATATGATTATCGTCAATTAGCTTAAAATACTTGAAGAATATGAAAATGTACATGATTTATGCTTACTATTCATTTATTGGGAAATTATTAATTAAAATGATACAATATGATGACATTATTTAAGTAACAAATGTATATTTGTAAAAAAAAATATAATGATTGTGGAGAAAAGTGGGTGAGGAGAGGGCCTAGTTTCCAATGCCTAGTTGTCATTTACAGCATATAAAACAATAAATGAATTTGTAGATTAATAGATTTTAGTACAATAATATAAAAATGAAATTATACTTCTTGTGAAACATTCAAGTGTTAAGTTAGATTTCGTTTAGGATTTTAGTCAAATACCTGTAATAGTTGTTGAATACATCTAATGGTTTACACTAATTAGAATGAATCTATGTTGTAAACTATTTACAGACAAAGAAAATGTAAAATAAATCATTGATGATAAAATTGTCTAATGGATATTAATTAAAGTTGATAGTAACAGTTGTTTAGAACTGAAATGTATTCAGTTTTTTTTCTATTCATTGTAACTTATTTAAAGTAGTAATTTTGCTAGTATGCATAGATTTATGCTAATTAGTTACAGATCATTAATGAATTGGGTTAATTAAGTATATCAGCTAAAGAGCGTATACACCCAGTAAGTGAGATAGAGACAGAAACCACTAGATATGAACGTTTGTCAAAGATTTTCTTTTCCTAATTGTAAATATGCTCATTTAGAGAATAATTTAACCCTCCAATTAAAAACTTATTGATTCATAAACGTTGTATCTAGTGTCCCAAAAGAAGTGAAATGTTAACTGTACACCTTATTATAATCTTACAATCTCCTTGAATCATATCACCTATATGAATGCTAAGAAAAAAAGAAAACTTTGTTAACTTGTACAACGTTGACACATTTTTTCTCTCATAAGTTACAGGTTCGATTCCTATAATTAACATAAATTGATAGTACGTAATACTTTAAAGATTTCAGTTAGACAGGAATAATTAAGAAGGAAGAATAATAATACAGGATATATTCAAAATGTTATTTTCTATTCCTCATAGAGATATGTATAAAGAACAAACTTATTTTCACCATTCATTCTAATTGTTTCATGAACTTTACAAATTTTCTCACTCTATAATATTTTGTGATGTGTGTCAATAGAAAATTTTTCGACAGAATGTTTTAAGATTAAAATGACTTCTGGTTTAAATAGGTGTTCAGACAACTGAATTAGAAATGAAAAACAAACACTATCTGAAACATACAAGAACATATTTATCTCTGATAATTTAACATTGATCAGTGAAAAACGATGATGTGTAGAAAATTAAAAGAAAATGTTTCCATATTTAAAGTTGAACGGGTTCAAAATTGTTCGTGTGAAATATCTTATTCTTAACTGATTATAGATTGAAACAAAGCGCTCACCTTTAACATTTCCTACTGAATGTTTCCGCTGTGTAATAACAGTACATTAACCATCGTTTACCTGTCAAAATAAGAGGGAAGTCGGTTCTTGATTAATGAGCATTTCTACTCATAAAGTCAAAAGTATAATACATTACTAAACAATCACGACAATTATCATCATCGTCATAACAAATATAAACAGAAAACCTTGTACAATCATTGAACTGTCTAATAGTATTGGTCTATGTTGTGTGTCTCTATACTAGGTTACTCGATGTTGCGGTATATAGTAATCATCACAGATAGTTGAAAAACATAAATTATGATTAATCAAACTGATTATCATATAATTTTTCTTGGCTTATTAGGCTTACTCAAACTATGAAACTATCAGTCTACCTTAAGTGTTAAACCTTAATAGAAATGACAATCAATGAGACATTATGTTGACTAGATATCTCCTGAAGATTGTTGAGTTGTGGACATCAATATAATTTAATGTATTACCTATAGGTGAAGGGGAAGACAATATCATAGGTATTTATTGCCAGAAATTCTTCGAGGCAGCCAATTCCAGACTAACTTAGAAGCACTAAGAGCCTAAACAATGTTGAATATTTCACGAATTAAAATGAAGATTAGCCAAACGTTAAATTAATTACTAATTAAACACTAATTATTACATAAATTGATAGTACGTAATACTTTAAAGATTTCAGTTAGACAGGAATAATTAAGAAGGAAGAATAATAATACAGGATATATTCAAAATGTTATTTTCTATTCCTCATAGAGATATGTATAAAGAACAAACTTATTTTCACCATTCATTCTAATTGTTTCATGAACTTTACAAATTTTCTCACTCTATAATATTTTGTGATGTGTGTCAATAGAAAATTTTTCGACAGAATGTTTTAAGATTAAAATGACTTCTGGTTTAAATAGGTGTTCAGACAACTGAATTAGAAATGAAAAACAAACACTATCTGAAACATACAAGAACATATTTATCTCTGATAATTTAACATTGATCAGTGAAAAACGATGATGTGTAGAAAATTAAAAGAAAATGTTTCCATATTTAAAGTTGAACGGGTTCAAAATTGTTCGTGTGAAATATCTTATTCTTAACTGATTATAGATTGAAACAAAGCGCTCACCTTTAACATTTCCTACTGAATGTTTCCGCTGTGTAATAACAGTACATTAACCATCGTTTACCTGTCAAAATAAGAGGGAAGTCGGTTCTTGATTAATGAGCATTTCTACTCATAAAGTCAAAAGTATAATACATTACTAAACAATCACGACAATTATCATCATCGTCATAACAAATATAAACAGAAAACCTTGTACAATCATTGAACTGTCTAATAGTATTGGTCTATGTTGTGTGTCTCTATACTAGGTTACTCGATGTTGCGGTATATAGTAATCATCACAGATAGTTGAAAAACATAAATTATGATTAATCAAACTGATTATCATATAATTTTTCTTGGCTTATTAGGCTTACTCAAACTATGAAACTATCAGTCTACCTTAAGTGTTAAACCTTAATAGAAATGACAATCAATGAGACATTATGTTGACTAGATATCTCCTGAAGATTGTTGAGTTGTGGACATCAATATAATTTAATGTATTACCTATAGGTGAAGGGGAAGACAATATCATAGGTATTTATTGCCAGAAATTCTTCGAGGCAGCCAATTCCAGACTAACTTAGAAGCACTAAGAGCCTAAACAATGTTGAATATTTCACGAATTAAAATGAAGATTAGCCAAACGTTAAATTAATTACTAATTAAACACTAATTATTTACATAAAATAAATGTGGACGGAAGAAAATCCTTTGTTTCTTCCGCATACCTGAACTTCATTTATGGTGAACAACAGTTCGAAAACAGTATTCTTCAGAGCTTTACTAGCTTTATTACATATGAAAGTAATAGGTACTACAAGATGTCTCTTCAATACAGCAGTGTGGCATGCTCTCTTTGATAGATTTATGAAACACGATTCATGTAAATTTGTGTTTAACTAATGAACTCATATTAGGAAATTGACAAATTATCTATTCCACAGAAAAGTTGACAAACAACTCTATTATTGTCTAACTCCTATTACTGATTTAGATAATGATAGTGGATTTACGATTGGCTTTAATCTACCGCAATGTTACATTCGACAATTTTATCAAATCAATAATGTATTTATGAAATGATGAGATCTGAATTTCAGTTGGACGATATCGATTTACTGAAATAGACACTAATGCTGCTGATGTTTTAGAAAGATATTGAATCATACGCAAGTATGATGTCTACCACGATGAACTCGACAACATCTATTTAATCAAACATTTAGATTATCGTGTAAGTAAACAAGAATACAGTGGCTTAGATAAACACCAGTCAAGTATTTTATTAACACAGGTACAATATAAAGAGCTTAGTTCTAATGACACCACCTAAATTACCAATACTACTACAATGAAAGATGATCATTGTTGGAACAGAATCCATAAAGTAAATATTATCTGTGTTTTGAGAATAGTTTCGATTGAAAAAACGACATCTAATGAACAACTGACAGTAAACTATCAAGACAAATAATCAGAATTCATGAAACACTACTAATATTTCATTGGGAATAATGTAAATATCTTTCGTTAAGTTAATAAATGAACAAAAGCTTTTATTAATTAAGTGATAATTTATTCTACATTGCATTTCAAAACCTAATTTAGTGAACAAATTTGATGGTCATTTAAGCTGGATTTTGCAGACAGCGGGAATCGAATGACGGTACATCCAGCTAATAAGTCACAAATAGGATAAAACACGAGTCCTGAACTTCACTGTTAGCCATAATCCGAAGGCGGGATAGTTCGTTGAAATAGGTACTAAGTTTCGTTAATTGTATTTGTCACAGATTAGTGTTGCTTGAATAGTGTTGAAAACCGAAGAGTAATAGACAGCTTACCATCTCTTGATCATCTGCACCACCAGACCGGCACTCAATAATAAAATCCTTATATTGATTAGTATGTGGTAAAGTACGACGATCACTTATTGTTAATGGTGGCAACCGTTTTATTCTAAATATGTCTGGACTCCACTAGTCACAACTTTTCATTAGAACCCGAACTTGATAAAACTTGTGATTAAGTTTCTATATTCAGAGAGTCATCTTTGAATATATCAATAGGTTGTGATACGTTCCATTCCTAAGTATCAAACATAAGAAATTACAAACTTTTATTAGTAACGGTAACCTAATTTGTATAAAAATACAGATCCCGGATATTCTAAACTTCAGTTATCATGTATTTAATTTGGCTTACATAACAAAATAATCTTAGTTAATTGATTATTAAAATGCAACGAAATACATTGGAACAATTATTTTAATTTAGAATGATTCTCTTAATACTATACGTTAGCGACTTAGTCAGGGGTTAAACCTAGTGCTTTCTAGACAACTATTTAACATATTTATGTGAAATGAATGAAATGTTATCCACTGGTTCATATTTCTGACCCCACTCAATTTGTAATTGTCATTTATCGATGTCGATAATAAATAGATTCCTCGTGACCTGTTTGAATTCTATCTGTTATTGGAATAGTATAGATTCTTCAAGACGTTATTCACTAATGAACACATAACTATTTCCAGTGATGATCAAAGATGTCAGTCAATGTGAGAATGCCTGCACAAATGACGAAACTAAATTCATATCTCTTAGAGTAGTTAATTCGTCTTCACATACAAACTTTTGGAAGCAAATTGTTTGCCTTTTTAAAAGCAATCTAAAACTTTCGCTTAAATTTACGTTGAAACATCTTTGGATGCTGTAGAATAACTTTAGCTTGCTACTATCAACTTTTAGTTTTTTCTACATTGTCTTAATACATATCTTAATGATCAATTGATTCTTCATGAAACATTTTTTCGGCGGTCTGTTTGAAATTTTGGGCTACCACATTTTACTAAATATTTCCAAAAGATTACTTTTTCGTTTTCTTTTAGCTGCCTTTATAAAATGTTTACGAACTAAAGTGAGTAATTCAGCTAGATCTAAACGAAGACATTATAGTGGTTGGTAACAGGCATTAAAAAAGATTAATATTCATCAATCGTCTACTCCTGAAATTCTTAGTCTTAACTATAGGTTTCTTAATGGAGATTTAGACTACCTACAATTTCTCCATAGTCTTAACATATACCGAGACTGTGGTTTAATCACAGTTCAAGAATCATAACAACATACCGTGTCTTTCGTCAGGATCGTTCTGTCATCAAGTAAAGTATAGTGGTGGTGTTGTTACTGTGGTGAACACGAACTAGTGTAAATCTAATCGTATGTGCACATGGTAAAAGAGTAACTTGTTGAGATATTGTATACTGAAAATTCGTATTGTACTAAACACACTACTGAATAGAGCTATTATTATTATTAATATGTTTAATGAATGCGAAAAAACAGTGGGTAGAAAACATTTTTCACTTAGTTTTTCATCAAAGATTATCATTAATATTGATGATAAAATTATTTCAATTTTTATATCACGAATTGATCTGAATCAGACAACCATTGATCACCTGGAAGCACTGAACAGCTGTTTCGTCCTAGTATGGGACTCCTCAGCAGTGCGCATCCACGATAAAATTATTGCCAAGCAAGTGGTGGTGTGTCAAATTATAATTTTAATGAATATTAACTTATTCCTAAATATCATTACGAATGATTAAATAAAGAGATAAGGGTCATAAATCATTAATGAACAATTTAAGACAAGTTAATAAAAAATTTAACCAACTACATAATATCAAGTTAGTAAATGAATATAGGATAGAATATGTTCATCTTGAAAGGAACTTTAATGTAGGCGAATTTGTGATAGGTCACATGTAAGCCGGTAATACAATTAAGAAAATATTTCAATAATATTTACGTAATAATAAAAAGATAATTATGGAAAATTAGGAATAGTTGAAGAAAAACGTTTATAAAGTTCTGTTTTAACCTTGTTTTTATATATTCTATGTTGACGGTTAAGGTATAGAGAGGTGTTGTACCAACTACTTGTGAACATAAAGTTTAAGTTTGTGAAGGTGAGTTGCAACAGTTTCAGCCGTTTGTAAAAGATAAACCTATAATTTATGTAAAATAGTCGGCGAAATCCGATAAATGGTTCTAAAAGATTTATTCAGGTCAACTCATTGTCATATGTCAATCAAGTAGGCTAAAATAGTTTTTATGTCTACACTGTATGTTCTCGACCAACATGGTTGGTGTTTGTTGATCCGATGATGAACCTGCGAAACTACGGGCTCTATATAACCGGCTACAATGGAGTGGTTGAAATAGCGATTATACAGAGGTGTCAATCCAGGCAGTCTATATTTATTTCTGGTAGGCAAATAGACTGTAAACTACCACCCTGAGTTTGATCACACAGAAAGTTTCTTTGGCAATCTGTTTATAAACCTCAGTGTTGCTATCTCACTGACGACGGTATCTTTAGACTATAGTTTTGGTGATGATGATGACTTTATTAAGATAATCGATAATTTTAAATTTATTTTCATCTAAATTAAATGTTTACTAATGAATTTAATTGGATATTCGTTGTTACTAAGTAGATTACAAATATTAGTTGGCTTCATTTTAATTACATTCTTAGAGTAAATTTTACGAGGAGGGTATACTATGACTTTCTTTGTACCTGTGGTAATGAACTGCTCACTTGATAATATTCTGTATAAAACTTATCATAATTATCTATCTACTATTATAGTTAATTGGATATCTATAAATGTGATTCTATTATTGTTTCTATTAATTTATGGATGATTGTTATTAAATAAGTTAAGTAAATTACTCTATTCGTTTTAATTATTTAATATCCCGAAAATATCATCTTAGTAACAGAAGTAAAAGGTAGAAATTTTCTCGCTTTTCTTGGTTTTTATTTGAATGGAATTGTTCACATGATTAATTGTACATGAAATAAAATTCATATTGTTTACCATGCTAATACTTTGATTTTGGTTATGTAGCATATTGTTTAGTTTCTAGGATGTAATATATGAAAAGTGTGTGAATTGTAGTTTAAATAAATTGTAAACTATTTGACAAAACATTGAATATTCAAAGCTGATCAATTTGGTTATAGTAATTTACTTTATGAGAACATTGTAATAAAGTGAAGGTAGTATGCTGTAATTATTCCCAACATTTTATAATTTTTGTTGTGTGGAGGGAGAGTGGAAATGATTATGTAACAGTATTCATACATAAGTTACCTTTAAATAATTGAAATCTACAAAAATAACTTCATTGAATAATAACACTATGATTGTTAGTTAATTTCGTTAAGTCAATTAAATCACTGATCAGGAATACAAGAAAATACAAAATCATGAGTTAGTATATGAACATACATACATTTACATTGATTGTAATATTGTCTCCACGTCTTATATTAAATAAATAAACGAGTAGTTGTTCTTTATTATTCAATAGAGATGAATAATCAATTCTTTATTAAATTATTTTTAGACAAAATTTTGTTTTCACTTGGAAACTAAAGTTTCTTTTTGTGTGTTTCTATTTTATTAGATTATATAATAGGGAACTAGAAAATTACGTTTTTACATATGAAATGAATGAAACTATGAATTTAAAAGAAACAAAATGAAATTTTTAATGACTGAACTGAAAAAAAATTTGTTTTTCAAAATTTCATATGTAACACAATTGACTGAATTGGAAATATCTACCGTTAGGAGCCAATTTAACGGTTTAATGGTAATGCATACGCCGCGAAGCTGGAAAGTCCTGAGTACGTTTCCCGATGGGATCGTGAGTGTGCACTGCTGAAAAGTCCTATACTAGGTTGAAAAGGCTATCCTGTGTTTCCAATTAATCATCGTTAATCTAATTCAGACCAATTCGTGATATTGAAATAGATTTCATTTGTCAATTAGATTTAATCTTCATTAATGAAATAATCAAAAGTATCAAATATAAATAGATGATATAACAACATTGTATGATTAATGACTATGTAATCAAGATCGATATTTTTGAATCTAGGCAACTTCTTTGAAGAAGCTTAAACTAGACTACTGAGTAAGTCAATGATGAATTTGTTTTTAGTTCTAAGTGTTGAGATTTTTACAAGTTTAATCATTTTAATTTCTTTCATATACTCAATGCATAATTAATGTGACACTATCCGTTCACATTTATACAAAACTCTGTTAAAGTGGAATTTACAGGTGATACTACAAGCTAACTCACTACAATTATGACCTGATAGACCTGGTAAACAGTGATTGAGTGACAATATTTTCGAGCTATCAAAGCCTACTTTGGAAGTATGGACAAAGAAAACAAGCACCAACTAATGAGATCTAAGACCTAGTCACTTACTGAATAAAAAACAGCATTTATATATCATTTGCCAGACAAGACAGTAACAGAAAATACAAAATACACTAATCACTACTAAAGGGAGTTGTGTATAGAAATCGGTATAGTGAGGTTACAATAAGTAGGAAAGAAAAACAGATATGATAACAGTTAATGAGTCAATGAAAAGTTTGCGATCTAAACAATATAGTTAGCATAGCTACCAAATATTCAAAAATACAGTGTGCTAAAAGATATGTCGATATCAAGAAGAATAAACTCTACAAATGGTGATTTCAATTCCATGCGCCGATATGACATTTAGAAACCTTTTCAATAAAACTAAATGTCTTACTAATGCTAGTAACATAGTATTTAATAAAATTATTGACAAAGAAGAAAATACAGAAAATAATAACATAGACAATAGTGTCTAAACAGGCTCGTGTCAGTTTCTATGAAACTAGGATTTGTGCTAGTTTTCAGTCGTCAGTATGACATATTTGTAATCAGATCTCATGTTCACTCTTATCATATCGTGAATTGACACTTTTACACTAATATAACAGCGACTGAGCTCTATAATGACTCCAGATGTCATACTGATGGATGTAATGCATATAAATGAATCAGAAATAACAATTACGAAAGCAAAGTCATACACTTTAATGATTACAGAAAATAACGGAGCCTATATTGTTATTTTCATTGAACTGCTGATATAGGATATATGCTGAGAAATGTGAAACTATTATTGAATTATGTAATTGATATCATGACATTAATTACATCAACTCTAATGAGGATATCTATTGTTATCTAACTAACATATTTCTCATGCTTAATTTGGCTAAGAACTAGTTTCCAGTAGTTATCACCTACAATTTATTTTTATATTAATCAACTTTACTAAATATACTTTAATTATTATTTTATTTGTGAATTTACAATTGGCATAAAATTGGTTGCTATGGCTTACAATTATACTATTTAACTTATAATAATATGTAGTTGATATAACAATTGTTATTTTTTTTTTATATTTTTTTATCTAAGTGTTTTAATTCCTCCATGTGAACTTTAGAACTATATTAAATCTATTCAAAACAACATTCAATAGTGTGATTTGTAGATCATTATTTAGGCTATGGAGTATCTATATTTAATCATTTTTATGTTCATCATTTAATGATATATTACACTTATTTTTGACTATAAATGATATTTACTTAGCTGAGTAATACAGTGAATAAGCTTTTCTCAGAATCATGGTTCACCATGGTTCTGTATTGTGGTTTTACGACAATCAATGACTATTTCATAAAAATGTATCATAATTCTAACTGCCACTTACGACCATTTAGATGATATTTCCATTTCAATTATTCTTAATCTATTGAATTGCACAGTCATTAACTTCCATGTGTATAATCACCGGTAGATAGAAATGTTTACTAGTCGACTATGTTATTAGAGCACAGATGAATGATTTCGTGTTAAACACTGATTAATGAATAGTGTAAAACTACTGTTTAGTTTTGTAAATCATTTTGATCGAACTAAAAATGATTCTATTTCATGCAATTTGTTTCTAATTAGTCATTTCAGTAAGTAGTATGTATGTTGTGCATTAGTTACTACAAATAGAAAAACTATAAAATTTCTAACAAATATTATTATCTAGAAACCCATTTCATTTTTTATAAGTTTTACATTTATTAATGTTAGAATTAGTTACATACTGATATATTACTGATTCAGTAACATACAGGGTAAAAAGCCTAACTATAGATAAAGTCTTTTTCATACATCATAGATTGATATCTGTTGGGCACCATAAGAAAAACCAGAGATCACTAACCTAACATTTTGCCGTAGTAGGAGACTTATTAACAAAGGTGTCCAATTACAGAATTCCCATAAATTTGTGATATAGCTCGACGATCATTCATTATCATTCGTGAAAGCTGCCCCACCCCCAACAAATCTAAAACACTTTACACTGATATCCACCTAACATCAATCTGTGATGAGTGTGAACACCTAAACTTAATACCGATCTCCACTAAACCACTTCACCTGGATTAGATACTTGACCTTCTTTTAATAGTGTGGTATATTACCGCATATAAGAGTGATTTTTAAATACAGCTTGGAAGTAACATCTTGTCTGAACCATGAATTACGTAACTGACTGTAAATATCTCAATATTTCAATGGTTGTAGTCAACTTAGAAATGAATCCTCCACTACTATTGCCTCAATTGCTAAAGTTCTTTTTTTAAATCCGTTAATTATTTAACTAATGATTATTTTTTCCCTATATCTTAAAATGGTTTAAAATATCCTAAACAACTAATCATAGATAAGAAATATTCTAAACTTGAGGGATCCTAAGTGATGTTGTAAATTCACTTTTCCCTCAGAATGTAGGTGATATGGATAGGTGATTTATTAGATAAAATGAACAAAACAGATTATATGTAAACTTTATAGATGATTATTAAATACGAGAAATGAAATAAAACTCACAAAGAAATACACTTAAGATGTATAAGTTGGATTGTGACTGGCAAGTGGGATTCAGGACACGTGTTTCGTCTTATTTGGGACTCATAGGTTGGATGTATCTGCATCCAAATGTTGATGTTTACAGTGGGATTCGAACCCAGTCCGTTTTGTGTCGAACGCCACCGTGCTCACCACTAGACTACTGAGCCCAGACAGTCACACTTATACAACGGGCATATTGGTATTAGGATGAACGGGAATATACAAGCTCATCCTAACACTTAGGATGTGGCTTACTTTGTGTATGACTATTAACTTTAAATTCATGATGTAGAACTTCCCTTTTCGTAGATTTTGGTAAATTTTACTTTCATTTATTTTAAGTTATACATTCTCTAGAGTTTCTAATACTTTTTCGTAATTAACTAATCACTCCTTTGAAGTCAGTTTAAGAGTTATTTTAGCTTACCGGCATTCTTTGATCCTGATATATATATATCCATTTCAGACATTATAGTAAACAGTTATTATTCGTCAAGACAGTCCTGCTGTATGGAGCTGAAACTTGGAGAACTACTGCAAACATCATCAGACGGGTACAAATATTTATAAACAGCTGTCTACGCAAGATACTGAATGTCCGTTGGACGGAAACAATCAGCAACAGCTTACTATGGGAGAGAACAAATCAACTTCCAGCAGAAGAGGAAATTAGGAAATGACGTTGGAAATGGACAGGACATGAATTGGGGAAACCATCAGACTGCATCACGAGACAAGCATTAATATGGAATCCTGTTAGGAAACGGAAAAGAGGAAGGCCAAAGAACACGCTGTGTCGAGAATTGGAAGCAGACATTAAAAGGAGGAACAGCAACAGGAAACAACTGAAAAGAATTGCTGAGGACAGAGTTCAATGGAGAATCCTGGTGAGCGGCCTATGCTCTTCAGTGAGGAGTAACGGGCGTAAGTAAGTAAGTAAGTAAATTATTATTCATTTTTATATAGCAAACATTTAAATCATATTGAATTTAACAGAGAAACACATGATTCACTAACTTTAATCTAACTAATTTCTTAGTATGATTTAATTCTACTTAAAGAATTATTTACAAAATTAATCAAGTAACTGATTCCTACTACTAGTAACTACTTAATAATCATTGTGCTTAAACACATTAACAATATGCATTGCATGTAAATGATTAAACAATAAATACACATTTAAGTAACAATCAACAATCCTTAATGAAAACAATGTTTTCTTAACACATAACTAATCAATTTAGTTAGTAAATAAAGGCAAAAAATCAATATACCATTCTATAATCATGACATTATAGTTCTTTTTCTTAATTTTTCTTCTTCCTTTCTTTTTTTTACTCTTTATTTTGTCACTTTTTAGTTGTTTTTTCTTTACCTCTGTAATTCTTATTTTGGTTAATGTAATAATTAAAGGTCATATGCAACACAAACTTCAAATTTATGAACTTACATACCTCTTTGACAAGATTTATTGTATTTGAAAGAAAAAAAACAAATGGGTAGGGTTGGTTGGGGGGGGAGGTGCGGAACATAAATGTTCATATGTACGTTCAAACAATAGGATACTTAAATTTGATTTTTACAATTTTCTATTTTATGAATAACAAATTACTTACATTACCTTCTTCTTATTTTGATACATAGAAATTTTTAGTAATTTCATTCAGTATTCATTAGTATTAAAAGTTAATCAAGTTAACTGATGATTACAATTTTAACTGATGGGAAATTTCAAGGTGAATCGACTCTTACATCATCAACAATAATTAAATATCATGAACGATTTTAAAAGATACTTGACAACATTTTGTAGTTTTTTTTGTTAGTATGACACTTACCTGAACAACTGACATGGAAAATTCATTCTTCCTTTCACTGCCATTGAGTTTAGTGAATCACTATATTGTGAAACTGAACATTGATGAAACAAAAGAAGGAGCAATCCAGGGACGTCAGCCAATCGTGAAACATAACCATGATCAGCTATGTTTTAGAATGATTGTTACATCCTGAACAGTGTAACTAGAAAATATTTCATACTAATTTAATTTAACATTATATAGGATTTCAGAAAAACATAGATTTTTTAACTTGTCATGTCCAGTTCTAATTGCCTGTATAAATAACTTTCTGATAGCCTTTATGAAGGCAGAACTAAGTATTTGGATTGACCATTTCTACAAACTCCTTAAGAGGAGTCCAATACTAGGACGAAACAGCTGTCCACTGCTTCCAGGTGATCAATGGTTGTCTGATTCAGATCAATTCGTGATATCAAAATTGACATATTTGGATTGAATTGAAGGACGCTGAGCTGAATGGTTTGATTTTGAAACTTTTCTTATCCATCCAGATAATATACATAACTTATAAGTGAATTATCTAAATTCCTTTGTAACTGACATGTAGTTTATTTTAGCGACCTACGATTCAATTAGCATGTTACCCATTATTCCACTATTGTTGTTTTTGCTCCTACATTTCAACATATAGAGATCGCATATTTGTTGAAAAGGTTTTGAGGAATTGGTTTAATTTGTTGGTTGTATTCATCATAATTTCCTTACATTAAGGTGGGGGGGGAGAAATATCTCTAAAACGAAACGAGAAGTGGATAGCTCATCTATCATTATGTGAGACTCTTCCGCAATCAGTACCCATGACCTTCATGTCAGGTAGCAAACGACTAACAAATAAAAAACTGGGCTATCTTTCAGTAGTACAATTCCAACCTCACTAAATTAAGTTAGGCTCGAAACCTGTTGTATCCAAATCAATCCTGGAACGCTTCTGCTGTTGCTATGTATTCTCTCTTTCCATTTTCTCTCTTGTTGTATATGTACCATATAACCGAACTTGAATCATCATCTGTCAAAATATATTCTTTTCGTCGTTGGATACTATGAAATATCAACTGATTCGAGAGGCTAATGACTAGAAAATGTTTCTGTGAACTTGTGTTTGGTTACACCATTTGTTAAAATTAACTATGTGCTTAGAGGATAGATTCCAACAATAACTCTAATTAATTTGCTACCACTTTTCACTATTCGTTTTGTCTGTATCCTATACCTTGGATCGTTAACAATTTTTTATTTATATGTAAGCGCTGGAGTTTTTGAACCTCGTCTTTTCAACTAATGTATCATTTATCAGTATTGTATTCAACCTTTCGTATCATAATGGCCATGTCTGTAAGTTGATGTGATGTTATTATCAACAACCATTTTACTCCGAATATGTCTGAAATCCAAAAGCCACAACATTTTACTAGAACTTCAGGAATATCTTAAAGTATGTCACTAATGACTTAGTAGCAGAGATTTAAGTAAAAGAGTCTTTTGGAGATTGGAATTTGTTTTCAGTTTGAGTATCATTCAAAGTAATAGAATTCACATGACTACATGTACACTTCATGACCTAACTGTTTCTGGACTGATCCCTAGTTGGTTGTGAGTAATCCTTGTTCTCTAGTTCTCTCAGATTCTCACTAATACCCCAAAAGCGACCAATCTGGGACAAATATATCATATATATATATGGATTATTTTAAAGGCAACTCTTTGCCAGCCACGAATGGTTTGATATCTTAAACATTTTGAATATAGAATAGTGGTTATGGGACACGTAATAAATGTGATTAATTAGTGAGGTCAAGAGATATACTTATAAGGAACTTGCTGAACAAAGCAGCAGACCATTACATTTAGACCGACGCAGGACGCTGGGTACACTTTTACAACATCAATAATTTAGCAACACTGCATAAACTGTTAACTAGATGGTTGTTACTTTTACAATAAAAATACTATGCAGTGCTTTTAAACATGAAACCGATATTATGAATTCACCTGGATTCTTTCTACTACATGACCACTTGACAATGTGTACATATTTCCACACTAGAGATCAAACTCAAGAGAGTAAATTAATGTTATTGCCACCTGTTGAACAATTTTAAACATTCAGCAGATGATGGTAATATCACAAAGCAGAATTTATTAGTCATTCAACTCCAAACGTTACTAAAATGGAAATCTATCAACTATGTACCTGTACACCGCCTGTAGCTCTTCTAGGGTTACTGCTGATCCCAAGCCCAGGTAAAGGAGGAGGGTTTGGCATGAGGCTGACATCCCCATCCAGTAAAACACAAGCTAGCTAAAAAAAAGCAGGAAAAAAGCGATGTACCTGTTTATATCAGCATGTGTGTGGGTATGTACATAAACATTCTTAGAAGTGTATATTTACTTTAATCAATAATTATAACAAATTTTACACTGACATATACTACTTATTTTGGATACGTTGATCATGCTGAGAATTGAAATGTGAAATTATTCAATTAATCATTAGGATTTCATATTATAAATATATATTCCATGTGTTCTAAAGATAGATTTCTATGTTTTTATCTTATCCCTGTTTGTTTTTATTTATTCTATATTATCCATATATTCCACTAGTTCTTTCCTATTGTCTGTTGCTTTTAAGTAACTATGAAAACGACTACCCTGATAGTAACATCCTTAGACAGGTGTTGCTAACACACAAAATGAGTACCATTCATAGTACATACAATGATTTCAGTAACAGGAATAGAACAAAGCATAAATCATACATATTATCATTGATAATCAGTATATGATAAATTTGCTTCATTAATAAAGTATTCATGATCCCATCCCTAATAGAAATGTGAAATTATCAATCTAAGTGATTTATTTTGACGTCAAAAACTGTAAGATGGAACAGTAACAGAGGTGCACTAAACATATGACAATAAATATAATATTGATTTATGAGAGAAGTCTGATGTTCATTACATCAATTTTCAAAATAACTTGGCTATGTCTTGATATAAAACGTGTTAAACATCTAAACTTGAAGAATTATAAGTGTACCGCCTAATGATTGCTCAAGATGAATATCAACAGGTAATGAGAATTACACTATGTTTTCGTTATTTTGTTAGTGTATATAACCGTCTTAGTTCTCTTGTAATAGGCAGAAGATCACTATGTAGGGATGGGGATTTAATTTTCAAAGTAACCTAGTTTCATAGCCATACATAAACAAACTCTTCTCAGTTTGCCTTTTATAAGCAGTCAATATATATCTAAAGCGTACATGTTTATAAAGAAAAACACATTAAACCAATGGATAGTAATTTTCACTGTGGATTAACGATGGCCAAATAATGAAGTCTCCCAAAACAAGTCACATTTACGCAAATGCATTTACACTATGTCTATCTATAGAGCCTGAGTTTTGCAAATCCGTTTATTTGTTCCTCCTTCTTGCATTCTTTCCTATCTATAGATTTTTATTTCAAAAACATATACTACTACGTTAGTTTTCATCTTGATGATCCCATCTCAATGTCTTAGATTTGATGTGGGTTTGGGCATATACACATTTATGCTAGGTTTTGAGTTGCTGTGACTAAGTGAACAAGTGATTAACACTAAGCATTTACATTTTGGTTCTTAAATATTGATCAACTCTACCACTATTTGAGTACTAAATCTTGACACTGTGGCTCGATTATATCAAGCTTACTGTGAACTCGTAAAATATTGAGTTTAACCCTATGTTTTTAATAGGAGATTTTCGCTAATAAAAAATTGCAAGATTACAATGAATGGTCACTGAGTAGTGGCTGTAGTCATGTTTGACTAGCCTTTAAGTACTCACAAGATTCTATCAGTTATGATACAGTGTTATCATAAGTCTAATCAATTTGACATTACGTGTATTATGTTTTTATGTAAGTTCATTAGAGACTGTCGCTAGGACACTGTTAAATAAAACTCATCAGCAACAGAAATGGTTCTTCCTAAGGGATTTGAGCCTTCACTACATATTGTATCTAGTCTCAGATGTCACGACTGACTTATTCAGGTTGTAAATTAAAACTTAATGGTAAACTAATACTCTTTGATTTGTGACCAATTGAAGCTAGCCACAAATGAACATAAAATTTCATTCACTTTTTCCACTTTTCTATTCATGAATATCTTCAAAATGTAAGTCTCACTGCTTCATTTTGCTTTATTTTTAAAGAAATGAGATGGTTTATGGAGGTTGGTATTTTTAATTGACCGAATACTTCACAGACTGATGTTTACAGGGTATCATTGAAAACCACGGGGCTATGGAAAGCCATTTTGTCCTAGTAACGGACTCTTCAGCAATACGCACCCTAGATTCTGCCTCAGGGGATTCAGGTTGGCGGAGACCTAATCCCTACATTATTCGGCCGACTAAAATCGAATGGTAGAATTCCCATTTTCATCGATTTGTGACATATAGCGTGTTGATCAACCATTGTGATTCGTGAAAAATATCTTACTCTCGACAAGTGTGAACTCCATTAGTCATGACTTTTTACTAGAGTTTCAGAAACATCCTGAAGTTAGTCACTAGTGAGCCGATTATTGTGTTTAAACTGAGATGGTTATTTTTGTGGAGATTGGTATTTTTAATTGATTGTATACGTCACAGATTGATGTTGACTGGTGAAGTTCAGACTTGTTGGGAGAGAGACAGTTATCATCAATCACAATTGATGATCGTCGCGCTATATATCACAAAGTGAGCAAGTAGGAATTCTACTATTCAATCCCGGTCGGTCGAATAGTGTAGGGGATCAGTTGTTAACCAACTTGGATCCTCTGAAGTGGAATCTGGGTAGCGCATTGCTGAAAAGTTCGTTACTAGGATGAAATGGCCTTCTATTGCTCCATGGTTTCCAGTGGAACCCTGTAAACATCAGTCTATGATGTATCCAACCAAGTAACTTTTAATAGTTAATATTCATTATTGTCTATCTGATTGTTTAAAATCTATTGAACTAATTGTACATAACAAAAAGAGAATGAAAAATGTTAAATGATATGATTATGATAATGTTGGTAAATGTTTGGTGCAGATTATTCTATGGTATATATATATATATATATATATATATATATATATATATATATATATATATATATATATATATATATATATACAACATAAGTTTATAAATACTATCTTTAATATGTTTAGATAAAGTATAAGGTTTATATATATATGTGGCAATTACATACTCTTGAAATTGTTGAACTACGATCTATTTGTATATCTAATTAGGATGAATCGATTGTAATGATAACAGTGTTAAATATGTTACTTCATTCAAGCGCTTAGTTTGTATGCATACACTAATAGGTCACAAATGAAGAAAATCAATAGTTTTGAAGTTGAAGATAAATTTGTGATTTGTGTTTTATCTCATGACAACTAACATGATTTCTTCAAATGTCAAATCAATATAACTATTGAAAATCAATAATAACTTGACAATGTCATTATGCACCGTTTGTAGAAAAAACATTGTTATATTTAATTAGATATGATATAAAGATGTGTTTTAATGTGAAGTTAGTTTAAGTCACAGATGTAAATGCATTGAATAGCTGATTCTGTTCCATTTGATCCTCCTCAACAGATCGAATCTGTGACTTAGGGTGTAGCTTCAAGACAATAATGAGTTGTAACCAGTGCAGTTCAACTATAATCAGTATGAAATAGTCACGGCAGATGCCTCAAACTGATGAATAAATTGGAGTTGTAAATATGGATTATTTGATTCAAATTCATTGGTATGAAATAATTAATTTGTACATAACCTGATGATTATGGGTTCACATTTTGAAAAAGTTGTAGATCTCTATTGATAAGGAAGATTATATGAAATATATCTGCAGAGTTTCCTAGTTTCTCACGATTTCCAAAATACATAATTTAAATCCACAAAATAGAATAACCTTGATGATCAACTTCCTGAAACAGTCACTATCTACTGACTGGTAACTAACTCTGAATGACCATTCCGCTCAGATAGTTGAGTTTCATTATGAATGTTCCTCTCCAAGATCTATAGGTAACTAAACTGTTGAAGAGAGTGATCTTGGTCACTTCCTCTTCAACCTTTATATTATTAATATTAAACAGTTTTCCTTGATGGTAAGTTGTGTATATTCGCTAATAACCTTGAAGTTGCATATTTTTTTCCATAAAGAAGAACCTGTTTTCTTTTTATACTTAATTCCAATTAAATTATGACTTGTAACTACAAACTGCCCGGGATATTCATACGTTTTCTCATTTATAAACATATAGCAAACGTAACTCAAACGTCTACAAGATATTTTAAGAATACATACTCCATAACTTTGACAGTTGTGAAGCAGGATTACTGTTGCGCAAAACCTCTATACTACCTACGTTAGCATTGATAACCATTTAATATTAGCTTTTTACGCACACATGATAAATTAAAACTTAGGTGACTTCATTGGTACTTTATCTTTTTGTTTTATTGTCGCCATTGCTTCTCATGATGTTGCGTTTATTGAGTTTCACTGATGAAACCATCTAGCTGTATGTATATCAGTGCTACCTCGAGTAGTAATTATTATCGTCGTGAACTTTACAATCTATCCCATATCCACTTAGACAAGCATCCTTTGCATTCCTTAACGTTACTTTTGGTGAATGAACTTACTTATCTGCTCGTCGCATTAAAGTGTCCATGTTTTTAAAACTAGCATACGCCTGCATTTTGAGAATTTAATGATTATTAGTGTTTGCAGTTAACTTTCAAAATGAGCGGACATTAACTGCATAACCATAAATCAGAAACAATCAAAGGTTTGTAATATATCATTATCTGTTCAAGTTATTTCATCATTTCAGCCAAAAAAATGCAAATATCAAAATATTTATCAACGTATCAGAATAGCTGGTAGTAAAACAGGCTATAAAAATAGTGAATGAAGTTCTGGAATAGTAACTGCAAAATAATCTAGAAACTCAATGTTTTAAGGGGAAAAGGGGTTAACGCATCCAGACCATTGAGGCCGATTCTGTACTATACAACACATTTGTTTTTAAACACAAATTACAATGTTTTCCTGGGAACTAAACGAAGCAATTTGCACGTATCAGTATGGTTAAAGTCAACAATCAACTCTTGTATGGAGAGATGCAAAGTTTTGGCTTAACAACAATTACTTATATTCCAGCCATTTTCTACTCCAGCCAACATCATAAATCAGTGCTGACGTCTGTTGGGAATATGTAGCATATATCCAGTTCAGGTGGGCTTTAGATAAGCAGTAAGTACTGGTCAGCTGTTCTATCCTAGTTCAGAATTTTTAGTAACCTATAACTTCCCTCTATGACAAGTACAATAATTTTAATTATGATGAATAGCATAATGCTTAAAGATTACCGACTTAATCCAAATCCACGAATTTATGAACAGAATGATTCTGATGCCCTATAACAAAATATTAATGTACATTTTTAAATTCTGTATTCAGTGAACAAACCTTATAGAAATAAACGAAGTATTTCAGTAGTTTCCAATAGTATCTATCATTATGGAATTGTAATACTAAGTATTTGTCAAATACTACACACAATTTATATGTAACATAGACTTCCTGAAGCATCCATCTTCTTTCTTAACAAAGAATAAGCATTCTTTCATTCCTCTTGACTACTTCATTTACATTTTTCAATACATAAATAGATGGAAAAGATCTTTATGTAGATTAGTTTATTGTCATCAATTAAATCTATTTAAATAAAATCTTTTAACATAATGTTACAATAATTCAACCTTAATACTTTATGTCAATACATTGAATGAGATGTTAATTTAAACAATGAGATGATAAAAGCTTATTAATTCATTTTGAAGTTAAGTAGTTAAGTGAGACAAGGAAGTGTTTAGTAAGTGGTAGATTTTCCAATATATTCATGTAACATAGTTATATACTAAGTCATAAAGTAAGTCAGAGATACTGTGAACGTTAATGATTTTAGTAATAATAATAATAATAATAATAATAATAATAATAATAATAATAATAATAATGAGTGACCATTTGTCCTTAAATTTCACCCTTTGAATTTGTTGAATAAGCATTTACTTCATTAAATACTTATTAACTAGTAAAAAAGAATATAAAAAGGCATAAATGAAATGAGTAATAACAAAAATAAAATTGGGATAATTCAGGTGGAAGACTATTTATATTACTTAATTTCTCTAATAGTGAACTTATGAACAATAAGGAATGTTCGTTAACAAAGCATATTTCAATGTAACGTCAAATACATAATTTAAAGTTAAATAAATATGATGGTTTATGTTATAATGCATCGGATATCGTTAGTTTAACCAGTGTTATCATAAAGAATTAATGAAGTCGCAGAGACAAGACAATATAGTCAGGCTCTCAACATGATGAGGACAAAAGAAAAAATCAGATATAAACTGACAAAGTGTCTGCTGAATGATTGTGCGTAATGGCGGATAACCAATGCAAAACAGAAAGAAAAGGCAACACTGTCAGGTAACACTAAGTAACTTTTCAAACCAGTATAAGAAACAGAGGTTAAAAGTCAAGTTTTAGTGCGATAATCTCCGAAAAAGATGGTACGCTTACCCTCTCTGTTTAAATGTTTCGAACGTTGGGCTAAACACTTCAAGAAGCAATTCAGCTGGTATTTAGCTGCTTCGGAACTACCCACATTTTTAAGACTACTTAGGTCCTCCGATTACTACAATAGTTGAAAAAGCTATAGCTAATCTAGGGTGAGGCATAGCAACGAATCAGGATGGGTTATCTCCAGTGGTCTTTAAAGATGGTGGTCTCACTTTGACAACTAGGCTGACTGATATCTTGACTAAGGTTTGGGAACTTGACATAATGCCGTCTGATTGGTGTCGATCGTTAATCGTCCCAGTATATAAGAAAGGGTCAAAATCGTCCTGCAATAACCATAGAGGAATTAGTTTGACTAATATAGTGTCGAAAATAATAGCTTCTATAATTACCAGACGCTTAACTACAACTCATGATCTACAAATACAAGAAGTCAGACCGGTTTCAGACTTGGTCGCGATTGTATACATTACATATTCACCATTCGTCAGTTCTCAGAACATAGACATGCCTTTCGGCGTTCGATAATGGTAGTTCTTGACTTGAAGGCGGCATTTGGCTCAAGACCGAGAAGTTCCATGGCAGTGGTTTTAATTGAAAGGTGTACTCCAGAGGTACACAAATCTTGTGAACGCTCTTTCCTCAAACACTATTAGTCGTGTCAGAACTTATGGTTAACTGTCATTCGAACTTGTAATCTCAAGTGGTGTCCGTCAACGCTACTGACTGTCTCCATTTTTATTTAATTTCATAGTAGATTTACTGTTAGAAATTGCACTCATCGTTTGACTTTTCAGGAATTCGTCTACTACCAGGAGATCCACTTATTGACTTAGAATATGCTGATGACATAGTCCTGTTTAGCTAAGACGTTGATAAGATGTAGAATATTTTAACAGCAATAAGCACCCATGCAACCATTTTAGGAATGCGATTCTCCTCTTCAATGTAGATGAAAACCATTGCTCCAGGACTGGTCTTCGTCAACACTTGAACTAAAGATAGGGAGTGAAGTAGTTGAGCACGTCAACCACTTCATTTATCTTGGAAGTCTTGGAAGCCCTAATTGGTTAGTCTCTGACGAAATCTCAGTACGAATCCAAAACAGCTCGTTTGGCTCTTGCCAACTTACGTCACCTATGGCGTAGACGAGATATTCGTCTCTCAACGAAAGGGAGAGTGTACTACCCAACAGTTCGCACTGTATTACTTCATGGATGTGAGACGTGGCCATTAAGGGTACACGACCCTCGGTGGTTATCAGCTTTTGACCATCGATGTCTTCGAAATATCGTTTGCGTTAGCTGGGATCATCGTGTAAATAGTAACGAGGTTAGACGACAGGTGTTAAGCAAATGTGGTAAATCAGTCGATGAGGTTGTGAGTCTTCATCGACGCAGGTGGTTGGGACATGTATGCCTCGACGCGCGATGTTGGCTTATATAAGCGCACGATGGAAGTAAGTGAGAGGCTCCAAATCAAAACATACCATCAGTCCATGAAGTTGCTGACTACTGATAAATTCAAACTGCTCGTTTGGGGTCCTCACGAATGCGTAACTAGTGGTTGGGAACGTTTGGTGACACTGCTCAGAATGGTTCACAGTGGTGAATGAGTATTCACTCTTCGTCCTTCTTTAAATTGTGAGCTCAAAGTTATTTCATAGTCTTCTTTCCACACACCAATTCTCTCTCCCTGAACCATATTCTATACGTTCACTTTTCTTTGTTTTCGTTATTATCATCATTGAAGTAACTTCTTCTAATGTGGTGTTAATCTTTCTGTGCCTTTTTGTTATGGCAATTTGGACCGATGCAAACATATGCTATGTTTAATGTTGAACATACATTCATACATGCAATACAAATCTTAATAATTACTGATAAATGACACAATAAATCATCTGGTGACAACTACAACTCAGTTAGGTAATCAATAAACATTCCTAAATGGGTTCATGTTTTTGTGTAAACATCAACATTCAGCTGAGAAGCTCCCAATTAAATAAAGCCAACCCATAATCTACTGTTAGCTACAATTTAGAATACAATCAACTTGTGATTGATAATACGACATAATTTCAACAGATCCTTCTTTACTAACAGTGATTAATGAATTTTAATATGAAAGTATGTATTCGTACAAATAATCGTACAGATTATTTGATGTCAGTCCATGAACTATTTGGTTAACAATACCGTGAGATATTTCTTGAGTCACTAATGGAATTGTAGATGCACAATGACAAAGAATCTCGTATTATGATGACATATCAGTTTATCATTTTAGAATTTCCTAACTAAAATCAGTATGTGATGTGATACTTCAAATTCAGTAGTCTCTACAGCAACCTATATCATGACAATAATAAGATTTCGATAAAATAATTTAATGATTATGAATCTTATGAACAATTGCATTAATCAGTGTAAAGCTATAAACTATTAAGTAAAGACAATATTTAAAATAATGTTCTCAAATATTAAATAGTGCCATATCTAGTTCAAGATATTCAATGCTAAAGGTTTTGAAACTAGAATGCGATACATTGATTTACATTCCGTTTCTATAATGAATTAAATTAATTTGTGTCAATCCATTAAGTCATGCTGTGACAACTCAATTAATCTTTTGTGATTATTACTTACATATTTTGTCTTTGGGGGTGGGGGTGGGGGTGGAGAAGGAGAGGTGATGATTTCTGTTCACTTTGAAGACAAAATAAATTTAGTAAAATAGAATTTAATTGTTAAGTGGATCAATTCAAGGCTATTTTTAGAAATCTTCAAACCTATGTTCCGTATACGTTAAAGCATTCAGATAAATGTATATACATTGATATTCTAACGATTTCGTAGTATCTAGGAATCAATTACACATTAAATTTGATCAGAAAACTTGGGGCTAAAGTAGTAGAAGTAGTAGTCGGAAGACTTGCTTTGGTGCATAAACAAAAGACTTCACAGCATATATGTGGTTGTGAGATCTTTCAAGCTTTTAAAAAGTATAATAAGATTGATTACGAAATTCGCAAGTGCCTAGTAATGAAAATGTAGCCGATCTTTTCAAGAGATCCTAGAGAAATTTGTAGAAGGCTTATACGTTGAGGTATTTTCACTATTTCTTAAATTTTGAAAATTTGTCTACACAATTACAAAGAATCTCTAACAACCTTTATAAAAATTTATCGAGGGAAAGTATACTTAACCTATCCAACTTGCGGTAAATCACAGGTAATGTATCTTATGATTAAACCGTTAGTTGACATAATGAATATAGGACAAATATGAATCTCAACTGACAGGAAGTTTAGATCCTTAAGTACTTCCTTGTTATCTTTAGTTGTCTGGCATCGTTCAGAGTGCATCATGATACTGAGTTACGTCGATTATTAAGCAAAATACAACAAGGTTCATAAAGTCCTGCTGGTATTAAGGAGTGGACAACAGTGTAATTCACACGTACGTTTAAACCACAGAGTGGTAGATGTTGAGTTCAGATACAGGTGACTATTTGTAGATGGCAAGTGAGATGATACGATTATAAAGTGGATGGAATTTGTGATACTCATGACTGACTACTGCCTACTTCGACATATAATGTTGACTTCAGTAAACGCAAGTTCTAGAAAAGCTAAGGAGGCCAAACCAAGATATGAAATCAGTCTACGACCTCGTAAACTGTTGGTTTGAACCATGTGGGTAAGTTAAGATCATTTGTTTAGGGTTCATGCAACATTAGTATATAGTATTTGGTGATATTAAACGTTAATGTCTCAATATCGTTCATGGTTATTCAAATGTATTCAATCCCCTTTTTCCCCTGAATTTTATGCTTCCAAATAATTTTTTAGCTTTTGATTCACGAATTAATTGCTATTTCTCGAATCATCTCTGTCTTTTTTACTGTTACTTATACAATTACTATTATTAATCCTACTACTCTGGTATTGGTATGAGCTTACTTCTGATTGATAATATAGAGTGGAAACTTGAGACTGTACTTAGTGTCATTACCAATGTTTACGATTGATTGATCAATCTCTTATCGAACCCGTTACGATAGATTATTATGAAATCTTTGAACTAACAACATTATACGGTCACATGCTGTATCACGTATCAGGTTTCATAATATACCTGTCAAGTAACACTACAATACTGAGCTAGAGAAATGTTTATTCAAAGTTTCCAAGCTAAAACTATAAACCAATTTAACTGAGGTGGTTTTATGGAGCTAGGTAATAAGTTCAATTGATCTCATTCGTCATAGATTGGTGTTGGTTAACCAAGGAACACCAATCGGCAATTTCGTCTTATTATGGAACTCCTCAGAAGTGCATAAACTCGTTCCTCTGGGGGGGGATCAAATCCATGGCGACTTGTCGAAAGAGAAACAATAATCAGCAATGAGAATGAATGATGGTCAAACTATATTTCAAAATCATAGAAGTAAGATTCCTACTATTGGAAGCTGACCTAGTAGTTCAAAGAGTAAAGTGTTCACCGTTAGAGTTTGAGGTTCAATTTCACAGTGGAATAAAGGGTGTGCACTGTCGAGAAGTCCAGCACTAGGACAATGTAATTGCTCAGTGCTCTTTGATTTTCAATGGAACCCGACTGACACCGATCTATGACGAATACAAAAACCAAATACTAATCTATTTATCTACATTATATGATTAGTTATATATAACACTTTCATCAGTCATAAAACACTTCAAAATGTATTATCAAAATATTTTATGAATTTTTTTTATTAGTCACTGTATTTTGACAGTTTTTGTTCAATTAATTTATTACAATAAATTTAAATGTTTGTTTATTCATTTGGTTTTTATTTTATTCCATGTTTCATATCAAAATTGTTTCAGTGTACAACAAGCATAAACATCATTATTGATACTGATGAAAACAAAAATCAAAGGTGAAATAGTCATCATCTACAAAAATTTCTATTGGGAAATGATAAACTACACAGAATATATCATGAGTGGTGGTGGTGGGTGAGGTGGGGAGGAAGAGAAGATTCAACCATTAAAGAACATTAAAATCAATTTTTGATGTCATATAAATTTAAACAACAGATATACGTTATTTCTCATTCAACGTTTTTGTCCGAAAAGTTTCCCACTCTACCCCCTCCCCTTCCACTTTATTTTTATTTACTGTAAATTAAACAGTCACCATTATCATGACAAAAACAGATTTTACAGTTTTACTTACAGTTTGAGTAGAATGTAGAATGTTCCAAAGTGTCATTATTTTTTGTATATTATCCACTTCAGTAGTTTTATCATTTTTATGATGTCAAAGCCTACAGGAATCAATAGGCATCTACATTTGTATATATATATATATATATATATATATATATATATATATATATATATATATATATATATATATAGATATATAGATGGCGGCGAGTGAACAAGCTACTGGTTAAGTATCTCAAACCGAATACTACATGATGACAGCCTATCCTCTTTTACTACCATGATTGTCATTAGACACGATCAGTATATTGTCTCGTTTACAACAGTGTCAAAGAGAAGTATGTTTCAAACACAGAATTATTTCCCATATTTGTTTTATATTACTTTATGATGAATACACATATATTTCATTGTAAAAAGTAATTGGATAAAGAATGCAAGTTAAAATTTTAATAAATTAATATTTTGTAAATAGGTGTTTAAACTGATTAAGTTATATGCAACGTTTTAAATAATGATAAAGTGTAACATACTTTATACATTCAATCATTCGTCTATTTCATCAATAAATGATAATTCTAAATTGTATTGCAGTTTTCGACAAAACATTTCAAGATTTCATTTTTATTACATTTGTGTCATTCACTCAACACTACACTAATATGTTTATAGCAAATGGCTGAGGATAACTTCACATACTTAAAATGAAATCTTTAATATAAATTACATTTTAATATGAAGCACTCACAAACTATGTGCAAGTTAAGAAGTTACATAAAGTTTTGGTTATGGCATATGTGGCAAAGACTGAAAACGTTTCGGATAACGTCAGTTTTATTAAATGCATAAGAACTTGTTGTATATATCGGGGGTGTAGTCAATAGGAAACTCTGGATTTGGGTCTTGTACCACTTGGGATTCGTCAGGAAGAAGTACCTACAATCTTTGAGGAATCATGTACTCCCCCCCCTACCAACTCGATCCTTGCACACCTAGCCCCACCGTCTGTGATCACCACTATTTATGTATTCTGGCGGCTACTCACAAATATCAAACTGGTCTCTATGTAGTGACCCATCAAGGTATACAGCTCATTCCTGTAAGGGGCAGCGGCAGCTTAGATAGCTCAGTAGTGAATCTGCGTAACCCGAGATGGAAACCCATTCATCTCTGCACAGTGATGCTTAATCACTTAGACTAGTAGTCACATTAAAACTAGATTGATAAAACTCGATCTGCACTATAAAGTACTTAAGAAATATCAAACTGTTTACTACACAGTGATCAACTAATAAATGTATAAGACAAAACTAATGAATAGAGAAATTCCTGGGAATATTCTAAGCGATATAAAACAAGTCATGAAAACTTTATAGTCTTAAAATGTTTTAAACTATGCAGTAGAAAACAGCTTGCAAGTAGAGATTATAATTATTCAGGGTAGATAATTTGACTACAAGAATTTACATAATACAAATTTATTGTGACTTGTTCCTGGAGGGCGGCAGTTTAATGCACTACAATTAAAACAACTCAGTAATAATTTACAATTTGAAAACTATGAATGAAATGACCTATTCCAATAAACTAATATATCTTTTCTTTACAAAAGTCAACGAAACAATCCTAATTACATTCATCTGAAGAATATTTCATGTAGATCACTTAATGATCGATTAACTATACCAACTGCTGTGTATTTATGATTGGCATTCCATGTGAATATATACATATAAATCCTTTCATTTTTGTCCCTCCAGAGGAATATTATGACTTAAACTATGAAAACCACTTGTAAATATGCACATAGATACATTGAATAAACAGATGTTCACGCCATCAAAACTACTCGTATGTAGTGTCATATTTTTCAATAGGATAACTTTAATCAGATGGAGTTTAGTGTTTATTTAATTTGTTACGTTTTGTTGTTGTATTTTGTTTTACTTTCTTTTAAACAAAATTTCAAAATAAGGCAAAATGTCAATCATTTAAACAAATGTGGACACAGTGAAATAGTATAAACTAAATGAAAAAGGAATAAAGCATTTTATAAAATGCGGACATACATTGTATCATTTATACAGAACTAATGTTTACAAAAGCTTCAATTTAGTAGTAATGACAGTAAACATATGATGGTCGGATTTTTAATACTGGACAAGTAAGAAGTGAGATTTAAGTTCGATTGTGGTTAGCAAGTAAAATCCAGGTAGCGCATTGCATCCTGTTTGTGATCAGCCATTTGCATATGGATACATCCCAGTGTATTGATATTTGCGTTGGGATTGAAACTCAGTTCATTTCGTCTCAAACACTATCGCCATAACTACTAGGCTAATTAATCCAATCAGATTCAAGTATATTCAAATTAAGAAGTAATATTGACTTTTCCCGGGTAATACATTAGCTGTCAGTTAAACTACCTATTATAACGTTTTAAGAAACAGAGATTTGAGATTTTAACATCTATTCAAAGGTAATAATAACATTTCCATAAATAACATTGATTATATCAATGTAAATAATTCTAGATAAATAGTAATTCCTTGAAGAGGAAAGAAAAATAGATACAACCGAACAGTGATTGACAGAAATCCTGTAAATAATGAAAGGTGGGTCAATAGTTAACGTTGATTTGTCTAAGCAACTAAAATCATTTTGTTTAGCTATCTCATTATTATATGACCTCTTAATATGCATATGAGTGAAAACTATATTAACTTTGCGTTAAATGTAACTAATGCCCATTGGATAAAACAGATAAATGGGCGTCAACAAGTTTACAGCCTATTCACAATCAGATAAAGAAACAAAGTAATGGATCCATCAATTGATCTCATTGTATCTGAGAAAAGAAAAATGGCAAAGACTGTTGCTTTGCTTTTCAAAAATATCTAACAGTATGAGATTATTTAGTTGCTAACTATACACAACGACAGATTTTGAAATATATAAAGATCTGGCATCTTTTCTAAGTAAAGAATAATTACAAATGAATGCCAAATGTTTTTGGTACCTATTTAATGTTTTATATGAAGTTTTTTGTTTAATCATTAAGTAACTTCTTACAAAAATTTCAAACAACTTGTCTACAATTGATTTATGATGACATAATCAAACTATTCGGTATCAAAACATTTGATACACAATATGGAGTCATTTGAATTAATGGTCATTTACTGCAACTTCATTCATAATATACTTACTTACTCTTACTTATACCCGTTACTCCTCGCTGAGGAGCATAGGCCGCTCACCAGGATTCTCCATTTAACTCTGTCCTGAGCAATCCTTTCCAATTGTTTCTAGTTGCTGTTCATTTTTTTAATGTCTGCTTACCAGCAAAAGTTTCAGAATATGAAATTGTGTAAGATATAATTCTCAGCCCATTAACCTTAATCTTTTCCCCAATGAATTTCTGGAAAGTAGACAATAAGTTCATATACTACACTGCATATCAAATCCATAGTGTTAGAGTTTAAAAACTTATCAGTAGAATTTTATCGAATTTACTCTAAACTTCGAAACTCTAACTCTTACATGTTTATGAACCATAGAAGTATACATAAATATGCCTAGTCTTTACAAACAAATAACACTTGATCAATCTCAGAATTAACTATTATCTTTTATTTAATTTGCAACTTAAGTTTTCTGTTGATGATTCATAATCCCCAAAAATACAATGGTTAAATTGATCAAGCGAGATAAGTTGTACTGATTTTTTTGTAAGCTTGACTTGTAAACTCATTACATTAATTAAAAATTAATTGATACAAAAAAATTGATATATACATATACATAAACGTTGTTCGTAAATCTCATCTCCGTTTTGCTCCACAATACAATCATCCTACAAATCCAGTCTTTTGGAATAGCTGTGGGTTGGGAGAACAAGTTTGGTATCCGACAGAAGTACAAGTATCTGAGGTAGCGTTCGCAGTTAATTGGTATCAAGAAAAATCTTAGCAATCAGGCGTATAATTCGGCTACCCTAGAGATCGTACGCGAACTGTATTAAGTTCATAAGAACTCACGCGTATATTGTCTCAACTGGCAGTGAAAACATAGCATTGGCGTCATAACACTTTCTTAATTACTAACAATGTAAAGGACAAAGAAATATTTCTTTTCAATTCACTTCTTTTTTATCAAAACGATTGTCAAACAAGTGACAGTGTACTGGATAATAAAGTTACAAAGTTAAACTTATTTATACCAAGTAAATACTCATAACTGTAATGTAATCATTACTGTTGAAAAGTATAAATTATTGAATGAATAATTTGACAGATAATGTTTTACTGAAAGAATTGATAAAGTTATAATTAGTACGTTAATGAATGTGACGATTATGTGTGAAGAGAAAATACTTTACCATAAACCTAGTTAACAAGTTTCTGTACTACATTATCATCTCATGCACTTCATATTTACTATTCAATTTTATAAATTTACACAATTCTTTCTTCCCCCCCCTCCTTCTTTCTACAAAGTTATTTACCTAAATTGATTTAATCTTGTCGCCTTATCCTCCTGAACTTAGTTACTTTTTTATTATTTAGCTTATCACATTGATTACAATTTACCTAACGAATAATTAACCTATCAATTAAAATAACTCAATGGTATATTTTCTATCTAGTTGCTATGATAATCATTTTTCAACTCCAAATAAATCTTTATTAACTAAAAGTGATTTACGCAAACTACGTTTTGTTACTATAGGCAACCAGTAGTCATTGTTTTATTGAAACCATATTTATATATTTACGACTTTTACAGCTTTGTAAATGAAATAAACGTAAAGTGATCTCGCCACTAAACCATATTATTTTGTTTTATATTGGGAGAAAACAAGTTTTAAAAGTTATGAAGAGAAAAGAGAAATTAATAGTAGTAGTAATTAATAACGACTTTTATTTATAATGGAAGCCACTAATATCTACCTAACAAAATTTAACTTATGTATTCTGAAGAAATTTACTTCTCGGTTTTTGACATCGTACTATAATCATTGGACAGTATGTATATAGCTTATGAAATGTATTCCTTAGTCACACATTATTATGATGATTGACATAATTATTACTGTTACCTTTGGATTGCAAAACTTTTAAAAGCTGTATTCACTTTTATGAATTGGACTGTGACTAACAAATGGTAGTCAGGTCACACGTTTTGTCATGTTTCCGATAACTCTTCTGATTGTACCTAAATTACACTGTTGATGTTCATACTTGAACTAGAACTCAGTTTGTCTCATATCAAATCACACTAAGTTATTACTGCTGTATAGAGGCAATCTGCTTAGACTATGCAAATGACAACAGAGGCTGATCAACTTCAGATCATGAAAAATCAATAAAATGATATGAATACCTTCAAATTCACTTTCTCATTTTTATATAATACTGATATTCTTTTGAATTTTTTATATATCAGCTTATAGCTACTATAGTTCTTATTATAATTCTGTAAACTCTTTCAATAGGGCATTATATAATCTGTCATGTGACAATCTATTCACTTATAAGTTTATATCTTTGAACTTCATCCACCTTCATTTATTGATTGATTTGCTTTCATAATCATTAATGTGTATCTTTTATAAACATTTTTAGATTTGTAATACTATCACTTGATTGACATTAATACTATTATGCTTATATATCCATATACATGATATAGAGATTTGATTATATGGAACTGTTAGGGATTCGAAATCCCTAGAAATACAATTGTCATTTTATCAAGTTGTATTGATTTTTTGTTAACATGATTTGTAAACTTTCATCACTTTTATGTGAGCACAATTCACAACATTTAATTGTATTATTAACAATGTTGACATTTTCATTTGATGAATAATCACTACGATTATTTTGTGTATATAAGGGAATGTGTAAAATAGACTCCGAATCTGATTCCGATCTGCTTAGTTGGTCCATCGGCTTGGCTTGGGACCTAGTGGGCATAGGGCAGTCGCGAATTATCAACTAGGCACACTTCAATAAGCTTCCGCGCACAACCAACTGATCAACAGGCCAACTTTTCACACGTTATAACAGCGGCGACGGGGGTAAACTCATCAAAATGTCATTTACCTTTGAACAAGTTGAAGCCTTGCTGGAACGCCAAGACGAACGTTATGAACAGTTCCAGATGCGCGTACTAGAAATCTTAACCCGGCAAATGAATCTTACACAGAAGCGGCTATCAGAAAACACATGCACATCCCATGCCGATTCCCTCATCGATTCTATCAATCAATTTCATTTCGAGCATTTGGCTGGTAGTAAATCTTATTCCTGGTGTAAGAAATACAAAGACTTGTTCAAGGTTGATCCTGAAAGAAGTGATGACGCAGTTCCTATCATAGTTCCCCAGGTAGCAGTAACATTGCCGGAGCTTAATGACATTAAATCGCCTTGCTTGACAGAAGCATTTCTGTCCCACGTGCCTAGTGCTGCTGTGCCGGAGAAACAAGTCTCACTGGAGACATTTGCTCAAATCATTCCAGAGGTGGAACAATCATTGGGTGATAAACCAGCCGCAGCAACAGAATTATTCACAAAATCTCACAGTGCTTATCCCAGCGGACGTGAGCGGAGCATAGCCGCCAGCCCAGGTCAGAAAGTCATCTCGAGAACCGTTTTCAGATCGTCTGTTGAGCCCAACAAGCCACCGTATTCAGCGCAGAGGTGCATTAAAAATAAGAAAATTGCTACTGTCGTAAATGCACGCTCCAGACACGGTCAGGTCCTCGACTTCCCAACTCATCTGCGAAGTTGTATCACTACCGGCATAAAGACTATGCATGTTCAATGTAATGAAGTGTTGTTCCTGTTACTACATAAAGATCCCACTACATTCCGTGGAGGAGGAGCCTAGTGGTAGATTGTAATTTCCCAGCTTTCGATGCAACTAATCATATCTCTTTTTCTTTTCTTGAGTAAATTGTAGTTTTCACTTGACTACCACAAAGCTGAACTGGTCTCAAGAAACGTATCATCATTATCCTCATTTATTCAAAAAGGGGAGGTGTTAGGGATTCGAAATCCCTAGAAATACAATTGTCATTTTATCAAGTTGTATTGATTTTTTGTTAACATGATTTGTAAACTTTCATCACTTTTATGTGAGCACAATTCACAACATTTAATTGTATTATTAACAATGTTGACATTTTCATTTGATGAATAATCACTACGATTATTTTGTGTATATAAGGGAATGTGTAAAATAGACTCCGAATCTTATTCCGTCCTGTCTGGTTAATCTATTCCGATCTTATTCTTCTATCTCCGGCTTGGGACTGAGTGGGCTTAAGCAAGTCGCGTATTATCAACTAGGCACACTTCAATAAAGCGTCCGCGCACAACCAACTGATCAACAGGCGACGAGGCACACTTCAATAAAGCGTCCGCGCACAACCAACCGATTAACCGACAAAACCTTTTTTTTTCACACGTTATAACAGGAACTAAATGAAAAATGTCATTTATTCAAATCTAGTGTTTTTCTTTTCTCAACCTGTTAAATATAAATTATTGTTTTGTTGAAAATTTTTCTTAATTTCACAATGATTTTAATTTTACATTAACTATTTTAAATATCAAAGTTGAAATTAACAGTTAACAATCTCTTCAAACTCCCCTAATTGTAATTAACATGAGCACACTAGTGACTAGCTCCTTGAGGTAATTCCTGGAGTTCTAGTGTGAAGACGTGACCGGTAGAGTTCAACCGTGTTGGTTGTGAGGCAGTAACTCACCAATGGCATAGAGGAGGTCGCGCAACGTATGACGAATTGGCTGAATTGGAAATATCAACCGTTAGAAGCCGACTCAGTGGTTCAATGATAAAGCGTTCGCCGCGGAGCCAGGTCCCGGGTTCGATCCCCGATGGGGTCGTGGATGCGCACTGCTGAGGAGTCCCATACTAAGACGAAACAGATGTCCAGTGCTTCCAGGTGATCAATGGTTGTCTGATTCAGATCAATTCGTGATATCAAAATTGAATTAAACTGTTAACTATCTCTACAAACTCCCCTAATTGTATTTTAAATAAATTGATCATTTAATCTTTAATAGATTTCTTAATTAATTTCAATTGTTACTTTTATTTCATTGATTATAATAAACAATTAATATTTCAATGTTTATTTTTGTTTTTAAATTTGGCATTTATATAGTTGCTATGTCATTATTATCTTTAGATAAAATATTATGATATATATTGTAAATGAATTTATGAACATATGATTCAATATCGATTTTATATTGATTTATAAATTAGTGTAGATCTATGACTTGACACTAACTAACACTACTTGTACTTTAATATGTTAATTATGTAGAAATATGATAAGTTAACTTTTTCAAGTCTATTTATAATTTAGTTATCTTTTGAAATTACATGTATTACATCATAGAAGTGAATACTATTTGAAATGTAACAAATTAAGACTGTTTCATTACTAAATTTGTCATAATAAAATATTATACTGGTTAAAGTCAGCTAGTATATTCTATTCACCTTATCAAACTATGCTTAGTGCATCTATTGTAGGGTTGAATATAATTCAATAGTCATTATGTAAACATCTAAATACTCTATGCTTTCTAATGATTCTACTATTGATATCAGTAATTTTTAAACTAACTCGATTACAAACATTAACAATTAGCCTCTTTTGTGTAAAAGGCTTAATACATATAAGTAAAGAGGTATAGTTCTAATTACTGGAAAAGTTTTGTTCATATCAACTTTCTTTTATGTACCCAATAAATCGAACTATTAATTGTCTTTAGTTGTCAGAAATTCAATTGAAGGATATTCATTATTATGAATCTAATATAACAAACTGTAAATGAGCATTTTTTTTTAAACATTGTCCCAAAATAGATAATCAGTTTACGCCTATTGTATATAATGGAAGTCATTTGTATTCACCGGAATAAATTGGATCAGTGAATTCAAAACGAATACAAAAGAAAGCATAGAGTTAATTATAGTAAAAACATTATTACTATATGTGTTAAATCATAAATTTCACCTTTCCCATTTGATAATGTCAAAAACATCTCGAAATGAATAGCAACAGTAAAGTCTATTAATTAAATAATAAATAAGCTGAACAGATCATCGATTCACTATGTGTTCATCATTTGTCCTAATATGACGATTTTAGTTTCATGTTAATACAACAGTAATAGTACCCATATTAATTTTAATAATTCTATTTATGAAAATTGAAACTTTAATGAAAGTAACATAACCATGACAACATTTATAGACTAATGTGTGATAACTTTCTGTCAACTCAATATACGACATAATAATTAATGATTATTTACGAATGCTAGAATAACTACTTCCATGATAAATTGAGCCTATTTTCATTAGATGTAATCAGTGATGTTAGAATATTCTACAGTCTCTATTGATTTTGTTGTTCAGTGGGATGACAACGATTGTCTGCATTCATAATGTCCACTTCTGATAAAGTAATTCCAATGGAACTAATATATACTAACTGATATTGAGGGATTCCAAGAAAGTGATTAAAATAATTTTAGCCAATCAACTTATAAGAATAATTGTTACAATTTGATTTATATTAGGGCTTCAGCTATGAGACAGTCAGCATACATAGTTGAACTATTGACTTATTTGTTTTATAAAGATGGCAATAACTTGAAGGTAAATTTTAATATCAGTTGTGTATTACAAATGTCAACTATTTTGTATTCAAAGGTATCCATCCAATTGCATGGCATAAGTATCTTCACAATTCAAATTCATTTGAATGTGATCTACTTAGTTTTTATCATTCTTCAGATGATTTCAACTAATGTTGATAAACATCTTTAAATATAAAAAGAATAACATTTATAAATATTGAAAATGATTTTGTCTAACTAGATGATTGTTAAAATTATTTTCATTATGCATTTCGTTTATTGTATGCTGTAATTTCGGCTAGTTTTTTTCATTCATTACAGTAATTTGGGAATAATGAAGATCAAATATGTAGGAAGAATTAAGTGAATTCAACTTGACAGTAGATGTTTAGTTGATGATAGAAAATCTTTCACAATAATGATGACTAAAATGTTGTCTTCTTTAATTTACTAAAGCAATTACAATCAAATGTTTTAAACCATAGTTAGGAATCTAAGAAGGAATAATGGGGATTTTTTTTTGACTATAGTAACGTTCCGTCTATTTGATTTCATTATACTAACTTCAACGATTCTACAATCTTGTTGTTTTCACTGACTATTCTAGGCTCATATTACTCTTTATTACTCGTAATTCACTTTAGTCAACTACCTTATTATATAGTCGATAGATGTTTTAGCTGTATGACTCTTTACTACTAATTCGATGTTCTAGAATCTTTACTTACATATTAGAATTATACGCATCACAATTTTGTTCACCTTGATTTAAGCTGGGTCTTTTGATACACCATGATCCCACCTTCTGAACTGGAACCAGTGTTACCTATAAATAATGTTAGTTGTTATGTGTAATTTTAATCATAAAATAATGCAAGTTGTAATCAACTGATGATACCTTAACGAAATAAATGCAATTCATCTTACTCTATGTAATTCTTCATTCTTGGCCTCCAGCAACTATATGTATGTAGTCATATTAAGCCTTGAAGTTTCATTATATTCGTATTTTTCATCCTATATGTTGGGGCAAAACAAACTGGATTTGTGTACAACAGTTAGTTTGAAACAACTCCAATTACTTTTTATAAGGTTTTTAGCAAAATTTACGCTTTAATGTAGAAACATAATCACGAAACTAACGGATAAACGACTAAAAATGCTACATATGACATAATCTTTGAAGGTTTAGGGATAATTTTAACTTTGTGTACAATAATTAAACAACATAACCCGATGAGTCCCAAATAGAACGAAACACACTTCCTGAATTCCACTTGCCAGTCACATTCCAAATTAAATATGCTTTTATATTTTAATAAATTCGTCACATATAGATGTTAGATGAGTATCATCAAGAAGCACTGGACAGATGTATCGTTGTGGTATGGAACTATTCAGTAATGGATACCCTAGAATTGTTTTTTCATTCTTACATTATTAATCGTATATAAATGTATCTATACTGGTAGCAATCACTTATCTAGTTAATTAACCAGGCAGATACTTATCTACGTATTCGCTTATTTGTAAATAGATATGTATGGAATTAATCATACGAGTATCCTTTAAAGTATCTGTTTTTACTTCAATTACAATTTACAACCAACTGTAAAATTCATCAAGCATTCTACATTGTTGATAATCATTTGATGAGTTTTTGACTTGCATAACAATTGAAATGTAAATAACTAATGAAATAAATAAACTATTTGTGTATTTATTTACTTATTAAGGTTTATATTATATAAAACAAGAGTATAACTTTTAATAATTAGTAAGAAATGCTAAAGATATACGTTTCGAACGAGTACCTACTGAAACAGAATACCGTTTCAGTATTTGTTGTCAACTAACTTCATTTATCCAATAATAATTTAGTTAAATTCTAATTACGTTGTTTATATTCGCCACAGATTAATCTCAGTTGCTTACCACTGAACGCTAGGGAGATTCGACAACCACTTCAACTGAAGTTCAAACGTTATAACTAGTGGGATTTATCTAATTAATTAATTATTCTTCAATTGGGGTGGTTATTTTTGTGGAGATTGGTTATTTTATTTGATTAAATATATCACAGATTGATGTTGGCAGGGTACCATTGAAAACCAGGGAGCACTGGACAGCTGTTTTCTTCTAGTGTGAAACTCCTCAGCAATGCGCACCCCAGATTCCGCACTAGGGGCTTCAGGTTGACGCGAACACCTAACCATCTGCACCACTGGGTCGGCATTCAATGGTAGAATTCCCACTTCCATTAATTTGTGATATGCAGCGCGACGATCGATGGTGCACTGCCAACACCAATTTGTAATATAGTCAATCAATTTTATTATTACTAATAATTTCTTCTTAGAAAAAGTTGAATGGTTCATTGTAATTTTCTTTTTTTAGAACATTTAAAAAAACCATCTTGAAACTATGTCCTGTTGAACTTTTATTGAACTGCCCTTCCTCTCCACCCCACCCCGCGAAATAAAATAAAACATTAAAATGTATAGCTTCATTTTAGTCTTAAAAAACAATAAATTATCAAACATAGACAGATAGTAACGAATGAAGTTAGAGATAAGAAAATACCGCAAGAGAAATAATAAAATCTAACAAAAAAATGAACTAAAACGATAAAATAATAAATTAGAAAAGAAGCAACAAAAAAAAGAAAACATTTTTTAAAACGATTGTGTTGCAATAAGGTATAAGGAATAAAACAGTAATAGTAAAATCACTAGTAGTAATTGTAGTAGAAACATAGAAAACGAAATATTGATCAGGATGAGAAGGAGGCGGTGGCAATTAACTAAAAGTCATATTCAGATACAATACAAAACACAATATTGATCTTCACACAAAATAATAAACTATGCTACATGATGATTATAACATCTTATCATAACCTATATTAGTACATAAATGTAAGTGCAATAAATAGATACAATTTTATACATTACATATATATTATATAGTAAAGTAAACAGTAACCATCTATTCACATTGTACTATCGTTAAAAAAATATTTAATATAGATAACAATATATTGAAAAGAATGTACAAATCAAATTTTGTACAACTTATAATAAACACTAAGTAGTAGTAGTAGTAGTAGTAGTAGTAGTAGTAGTAGTAGTAGTAGTAGTAGTAGTAGTAGTAGTAGTAGTAGTAGTAGTAGTAGTAGTAGTAGTAGTAGTAGTAGTAGTAGTAGTAGTAGTAGTAGTAGTAGTAGTAGTAGTAGTAGTAGTAGTAGTAGTAGTAGTAGTAGTAGTAGTAGTAGTAGTAGTAGTAGTAGTAGTAGTAGTAGTAGTAGTAGTAGTAGTAGTAGTAGTAGTAGTAGTAGTAGTAGTAGTAGTAGTAGTAGTAGTAGTAGTAGTAGTAGTAGTAGTAGTAGTAGTAGTAGTAGTAGTAGTAGTAGTAGTAGTAGTAGTAGTAGTAGTAGTAGTAGTAGTAGTAGTAGTAGTAGTAGTAGTAGTAGTAGTAGTAGTAGTAGTAGTAGTAGTAGTAGTAGTAGTAGTAGTAGTAGTAGTAGTAGTAGTAGTAGTAGTAGTAGTAGTAGTAGTAGTAGTAGTAGTAGTAGTAGTAGTAGTAGTAGTAGTAGTAGTAGTAGTAGTAGTAGTAGTAGTAGTAGTAGTAGTAGTAGTAGTAGTAGTAGTAGTAGTAGTAGTAGTAGTAGTAGTAGTAGTAGTAGTAGTAGTAGTAGTAGTAGTAGTAGTAGTAGTAGTAGTAGTAGTAGTAGTAGTAGTAGTAGTAGTAGTAGTAGTAGTAGTAGTAGTAGTAGTAGTAGTAGTAGTAGTAGTAGTAGTAGTAGTAGTAGTAGTAGTAGTAGTAGTAGTAGTAGTAGTAGTAGTAGTAGTAGTAGTAGTAGTAGTAGTAGTAGTAGTAGTAGTAGTAGTAGTAGTAGTAGTAGTAGTAGTAGTAGTAGTAGTAGTAGTAGTAGTAGTAGTAGTAGTAGTAGTAGTAGTAGTAGTAGTAGTAGTAGTAGTAGTAGTAGTAGTAGTAGTAGTAGTAGTAGTAGTAGTAGTAGTAGTAGTAGTAGTAGTAGTAGTAGTAGTAGTAGTAGTAGTAGTAGTAGTAGTAGTAGTAGTAGTAGTAGTAGTAGTAGTAGTAGTAGTAGTAGTAGTAGTAGTAGTAGTAGTAGTAGTAGTAGTAGTAGTAGTAGTAGTAGTAGTAGTAGTAGTAGTAGTAGTAGTAGTAGTAGTAGTAGTAGTAGTAGTAGTAGTAGTAGTAGTAGTAGTAGTAGTAGTAGTAGTAGTAGTAGTAGTAGTAGTAGTAGTAGTAGTAGTAGTAGTAGTAGTAGTAGTAGTAGTAGTAGTAGTAGTAGTAGTAGTAGTAGTAGTAGTAGTAGTAGTAGTAGTAGTAGTAGTAGTAGTAGTAGTAGTAGTAGTAGTAGTAGTAGTAGTAGTAGTAGTAGTAGTAGTAGTAGTAGTAGTAGTAGTAGTAGTAGTAGTAGTAGTAGTAGTAGTAGTAGTAGTAGTAGTAGTAGTAGTAGTAGTAGTAGTAGTAGTAGTAGTAGTAGTAGTAGTAGTAGTAGTAGTAGTAGTAGTAGTAGTAGTAGTAGTAGTAGTAGTAGTAGTAGTAGTAGTAGTAGTAGTAGTAGTAGTAGTAGTAGTAGTAGTAGTAGTAGTAGTAGTAGTAGTAGTAGTAGTAGTAGTAGTAGTAGTAGTAGTAGTAGTAGTAGTAGTAGTAGTAGTAGTAGTAGTAGTAGTAGTAGTAGTAGTAGTAGTAGTAGTAGTAGTAGTAGTAGTAGTAGTAGTAGTAGTAGTAGTAGTAGTAGTAGTAGTAGTAGTAGTAGTAGTAGTAGTAGTAGTAGTAGTAGTAGTAGTAGTAGTAGTAGTAGTAGTAGTAGTAGTAGTAGTAGTAGTAGTAGTAGTAGTAGTAGTAGTAGTAGTAGTAGTAGTAGTAGTAGTAGTAGTAGTAGTAGTAGTAGTAGTAGTAGTAGTAGTAGTAGTAGTAGTAGTAGTAGTAGTAGTAGTAGTAGTAGTAGTAGTAGTAGTAGTAGTAGTAGTAGTAGTAGTAGTAGTAGTAGTAGTAGTAGTAGTAGTAGTAGTAGTAGTAGTAGTAGTAGTAGTAGTAGTAGTAGTAGTAGTAGTAGTAGTAGTAGTAGTAGTAGTAGTAGTAGTAGTAGTAGTAGTAGTAGTAGTAGTAGTAGTAGTAGTAGTAGTAGTAGTAGTAGTAGTAGTAGTAGTAGTAGTAGTAGTAGTAGTAGTAGTAGTAGTAGTAGTAGTAGTAGTAGTAGTAGTAGTAGTAGTAGTAGTAGTAGTAGTAGTAGTAGTAGTAGTAGTAGTAGTAGTAGTAGTAGTAGTAGTAGTAGTAGTAGTAGTAGTAGTAGTAGTAGTAGTAGTAGTAGTAGTAGTAGTAGTAGTAGTAGTAGTAGTAGTAGTAGTAGTAGTAGTAGTAGTAGTAGTAGTAGTAGTAGTAGTAGTAGTAGTAGTAGTAGTAGTAGTAGTAGTAGTAGTAGTAGTAGTAGTAGTAGTAGTAGTAGTAGTAGTAGTAGTAGTAGTAGTAGTAGTAGTAGTAGTAGTAGTAGTAGTAGTAGTAGTAGTAGTAGTAGTAGTAGTAGTAGTAGTAGTAGTAGTAGTAGTAGTAGTAGTAGTAGTAGTAGTAGTAGTAGTAGTAGTAGTAGTAGTAGTAGTAGTAGTAGTAGTAGTAGTAGTAGTAGTAGTAGTAGTAGTAGTAGTAGTAGTAGTAGTAGTAGTAGTAGTAGTAGTAGTAGTAGTAGTAGTAGTAGTAGTAGTAGTAGTAGTAGTAGTAGTAGTAGTAGTAGTAGTAGTAGTAGTAGTAGTAGTAGTAGTAGTAGTAGTAGTAGTAGTAGTAGTAGTAGTAGTAGTAGTAGTAGTAGTAGTAGTAGTAGTAGTAGTAGTAGTAGTAGTAGTAGTAGTAGTAGTAGTAGTAGTAGTAGTAGTAGTAGTAGTAGTAGTAGTTATAGGGGTTGTTGTTGTTGTTGTTGTTGTTGTTGTTGTTGTTGTTGTTGTTGTTGTTGTTGTTGTTGGTAGTGGTGGTGGTGGTGATGTTGTGAATTAGTTACAAAATTTTCTAATGTAAATTGTTCATATACCGATATAATATCACATATTTTCCATTGTGAATTTAAATAAATATGCTTTGATTTATTAATTGTTTCATCTACACATAAATAAATACCAAATAATATAATATTTTTATTAATAATATTAGTTAAATTAAGTTTTTCTATTATTTGTAATTGTAAATCATATATTGTAGAATTACCATGAAAATTAACTACTTCATAATTTGTTCCAAATGGTAAATAAATTGGTAATGAAAATGGATATACATGTGTATATGGATTACGTATAGATATAGTGAATATTTCTAAGATTGATGGATATTCTTCACGACCACCATATAATTTAATACGATTTAATGTATGATAACAAAATGTTGCATAATTAGATATTTCTTTAAAAAATTTTTTTTTCATTTGTATACTATTTATTTTAATTTTATCATTTGTATTAATTTCATTTAATTCTATTGTAATGTAATGTATTGAATTCATATATAACATAAATACATATTGAAGACATTCTATAATTGATTCTGATGGTAACATATAAGTTAATAATATGCATAAACATTCCCATATTATTATAATTGGCCACCAATTATCTAGTCTATCTTGTTGATTTATATTTATTATTGGTATAATTAATTTATTTAAATAAGATGTTGTTAATTGTATATTAACTTCATTTAATGATTGTTTATATTGTTTACCTAATTCTATATTATAATCATTATTTAATTGATTTAAGTATTGATTTGTTTTATTGATTATTTTATTATTATTATTATTATCATTATTATTATTTTTATTACATGTTGTTAATATATTTAAATGATATTTACTAAATTTTTTTGTTTTAAATATTATTTTATATGCATCTTTTAATGTAGAATTTGTTGTATAAATATTAGAAATGATTAATTGTTTAATTAATTGTAAATATAATTCATCTTTTAAAATAGGATGATTATAACAAAATTGTATAATTTGTTTAATTATTAAATATTTAATTAATAACCATTTTGATGTATGCATTAAATTATTCAATGTTATATTAATTGATTGTAAAGTTATTTTATGCGTATAATTTAATTGTGGATAACATAAAAATAATAAATGATTAAACATACGTAAACTTAATTGAATTTGTTCAGTATTTAATTGAATTTTTATAATTGGTTCTTTTATTAAACTAGTAGAATGATATAAATTATTATAATGTGATGGATTAACTAATTGTCGCCATAGTTTTTGTATTATTTGAAATAATTTAAATGATGATAATGAAGTAGAAATAGATGATGAAGATGATGATGACGATGATAATGTTGACTTTTGTATATTTATAGAATTGATAAGTTTAGATGAATGTAATGATGCTCTTAGAAGACAATCTCTCCATTGTTCACATTCTTCAATTGTTGGACAAAATAAATAAACAGGTTCATGTTTTGGTGTCCATATTTTAATTGTTTGTTGTTGTTCTTGATTTAATTTTGAATAATTTAAATTAATTAAAATTGAATCTGAATCAGAACTTGATGTTAACATTTGACATTGATCATAAATATCAATAACTTGTTGATATGATCTATTACGGTGTTTTGTTATACCACGTTCTAAACTAGATGCATGATTACCAATTAAATCTATGTAGGTATTTCTTAAATTTTTACAACCTATTGGAATTGTACTTTGAGGATTTAATGAATAAATTAAATAGGAATTAGCTAAACGACACCAAAACCATGCAATTTGTCCTTTTTTTACACGTTTTAACCAACCTTCTTGAATAATTTGTGATTTATATTTATTTAATATTTGTTCAGCTTCATTAATACGAAGCATAGTTTTTATTAAATTTATCCATTTTGTTGTTTCTTGACTAGTGATACCACGTAATCGATATACTTTTTTATTATGCAATACTAGTTCAAAATATTTTTCTACACGATATTTTGGTAAATTTTCATTTGGTACAAATTTTCTTGTAACTGGTGCACTTACATTTGAACGTGTTCCTATAATATTATTCTTATTATTAGGCATAACTGTTGATGTAGTTAATAACAAGTAGGAATTATTCTTTGTTAATTGTGTACATCCTAATTGATTAATTGATATAGATGAATATGTTGGACGACGTATATTATAAATATCTGTATAAAGTATAACCTTTTTTAATTGATTCATTTCACCAATATTTGTTGATTGATGATGTATTAACATTGATTGAGAATATTCATGTAGAAATAAACCTTTCAATGTAAGTATACACCAATAATGATGCCATATTTTTAAATGATTATTTAATTTTAATAATACACCTGAATAATTTTTATTAAATAATAATAATAATAATTTATTATTATCATTATTATTATTATTTTTATTTAAATCTATTAAATTATTTATTGATTCTATTGAATTTATTTGTTGTAATGATGATTTCAATGTAATTGTATCAATATTATATAATTTATTAGATAAATAATTTAATTGTTTTATTGATTTATTTGTTAATTCATTAATTTTATATGAATTAATTAATAATTGATTAGTATTCAATAATTGATTTAAACTTTTCGTTGAATTTATTTCATTTGATTGATTATAATCTATTGATAAAATTTCATTATAATGTATTACTATAGGAATTATATTAGTAGTATTTAATGGAATATTTTGTAATAAATAGGTATAACCTAAATTATATGTAAATACTTCATAAGATTTAATAAATTTTAATAGAAATTTTAAAATTAATTGATCTTTTTCATGAATAAATAATAAATAAGTTAAATCAATATAAAATAATAATTGTAAATTTGTGCTTAAAAAATCATTTATTGATTTGGCAAATAATTGATTTTTTGATATTGGTAATGTTGTTGATGATGATGATGACGTAATCATTTGTTTATTTAATAAAGTATTTATTGAATTATTATATGTTAATTGATTTATATGTGATATTGATAGTGTAGTATTTGTATTTTGTTGTATTGATTTTTTTAATTGTGGTATTTCAGTAGTATATTTGATTGATTGATTATTATATAAAGTAAATGATTCATTATTAGTAGTATAAGATATATGGTTTAATGAAATATTATCATTTTTTTCAATTTGATTAATTGAACTACTTGTATCACTAAATTGTAAATAATCTTTTGGTTGATGTAAATATTTTCTTGAAATATGAACTTTAGGTGGACCTTCTTTATTTACAGAGTTGATTGACTTTTCATTTGGCAATTGTGATGTATTTGAACCAAAAGTATTAGGAGTAGAGATTTCAGAAGTATTAGATACTCTTATAATTGAGTTACTCATTTGATTATTAAATTTTTCTTTATCATCTGAATAAAATGTAGAAATTATTTTTGAATCAAGTAATCGATTGATTTTTGATGAAAGTTTTGATGATGTTGTATACTCTTTCATGGACTTTAAGAACTTACTTCTAGACATCCAGTTTCTCGATGTAATTGGAGAGACTGGTAAAGATGTTGACTGAGTAGGTATGGTCAGTTGATTATCATTATTAGTATGCATTGTATGGTCATTGACCATCATAATAGAATCACTTGATGAGTTATATGATTCAACAGATAATGAACTGGACCGTCGTTCATTATGCATTAACATAACTCTTTTTAGACGAGATGATAATGTCCTACGCTTGATACTAGATTTCGGTGATGGACTAAATGATGATGAACTATTGTTGTAGTGACTTTCACTGTCATCATCTTTATCATCATCATGTTGTCCTGAACCCGGTCGATAAATCAATAGATCATCTGGTAGAAATAGTGAGATTCCTTCAGATTCTTTGGTTCCTTTCTCTGATTCCAAAAATGATCTGTCTTTATCAACATAACTCTCGTTTTTTTCATCATGATGTTTTCTATTTCCTGACCGATCACTGATTATACAATTTCTCGTAGAGCATTTACTATTATTATCATCATCATCAATATTCAGTGTTTCATTATGTTCGACAGTGTTAAACAATTCTGATAAATCTGTATCATTTATATCATTATTAGTAATTTTATTTAAACAAATTTCTTCATATGCATCAGATAAACTTGAATATTCACCTAAACTAATTGCACCATTCGATTCGAGTAGACTTTTTAGATCGGTTGCATCATCAACATCATAATAGGCAATTGGTGCATTATTCTGATCCTTATTTTTCTCATCACTAGTGAATAACTGTTCAGTTTGATTAACATTATTTCCTTGTTTGTTATTACAAACTTTGTTCTGGTCACTTGTCAAACGCTTAAGTATATGTGCCAATTGATGTTCTAGACTGACTTTCTCTTTTTCCAATTTTTGATTACGTAATTCTAATTGATGTAGATAAGCAACGATTGCAGAATTCAATTTTTTCTTCTTATCATTAATTATAGTATCGCTGGGAGTATTTTTTGTTATATTAATTTGGGTATAATCCAATGGATAATCACTTGAACATGATGTTAATCCAATCAACTGATTATTATATTGTACATTATGATCTAATGATTCAAGTGTCATAGGATTTGATAAGAGATTACATTTGAAATGATAATTATTAATTATGTTTTTATTATTAGATTTATTAATTGTTCTAATTTGTTTCTTATTACATAATATACCATATTGATTTGTATCGTCATTATGATTAGGTTGTGAATAATTTGTAGACATTCGTTTCACTTATAAAATCAAATTATAGTTATTTTTTTTTCTTTATTAATCCATTAATAATTCAATGAGACTATCATATTTATAATGATTCTTTTCTTTTTTTTTTTTCAATGATTAAATACAAATGTATTTGGACGTTATGTATACAGAAGTATTCCTATGCAATTGTTACTATGTAGATTCAAATGTGTTGAAGTGTATACATTAGGGTTAATCATAAATATATAATAAATATCCACTGATTCATTTTATGTTTACTTAATTAAAATTCATTTTTGAAGTTGACATTTTAGGTGAATTCCCTTATAGTCTTCCGTGTATATACACTGTCATTGGTAAGAGAACAGTCAATTTCGTTACAGACTTGTGTATGTAGGTGTGTGTATGTGTGCTTATATACATTTATCTTCATTACATTTTTTCCTTTTTAAAAGGAACTGATATGATATCCGTTCGACAAAAGGAAAACATTACGGTTACTAATGTAATAAGAGAACTAGGCACATCAGCTTCATTATCATTATTTTGTGTTTCTAGAAATACTGACACATCTACACGTGATGTTAGTAAACATGAAGTTAAACAATAATCGAGGAACAAACATAGCAAACTGTACACACACACACATACATAAACACACAGAATTTACAATCTCTTACATCAATCGAGTGATAGACATACACAAACACATGAATTTGTTACTTGGACAATCAACTGAGCAATCTCTTTTCTGCGTTTAATTTACACTCTGATGTTTATAAAGTAACTAATTTCACCGTTTATATATGAACACATTGTAAAAATAATTTAACAAAATAGAAATTTTGATATCACGAATTGATCTGAATCAGACAACCATTGATCACCTGGAAGCACTGGACAGCTGTTTCGTCCTAGTATGGGACTCCCCAGCAGTGCTCATCCACGACATCGTCGGTGGTCGAGCCCAGAACTCTCTGGCTCCGCGGCGAACGCTTTACCACTGGACTACTGAGTCAACTTCTAGTGGTTGATATTTCCAGTTCACTCAATTCGCAATACGTTGCGCGACCTCCTCCATGCCATCGGTGAGTGTACTTACATCCGACACAGTTGAAGTATCTACACAACCCCCCCTAATTGTAATTACTATCAGCTCATTAGTGACTAGCTCCTTGAGGTAATTCCTGGAGTTCTAGTGTCAAGATATGACCGGTGGAGTTCAACCGTGTCGGGTGTGAGGCAGTAACCCACTGATTGCATGGAGGAGGTCGCGCAACGTATCACGAATTGACTGACTTGGAAATATCAACCATTAGGAGCCGACTCAGTGGTTCAATGGTAAAGCGTTCGCCGCTGGGCCAGAGGGTCCTGGACTTGACCACCGACGGGGTCGTGGTTGCGCACTGCTAAGTAGTCCCATACTAGGATGAAACAGCTGTTCAGTACTTCCAGGTGATTAATGGTTGTCTGATTCAGATTAATTCGTGATTGTAAAAATATTTATTACTTCACTTAAACATGATTTAAGTAAATCAGTATTATCAGTAATATTTATCATGTTCTAATTAAACTAGCTTTTTTGATTGTTGTTATTGAAATAGTAATTGAATTGATTGTGTTGTTGATGCCACTGGGAAAGTGAAATATGCAACGAAAGGAGGTGAGTATCAATTGTAGGTGTAGATTTATATGACATTAGAAACTAATCTCAATCTATATCTGAATACGCTGGCTATTATTCAAATCTTAATTAAGTTAAATCGTATAGCTTTTCTCATTGATTAACGAAAAATTTAGTACGCGAACATAATTTTTGAATATTGCTGCTGTTTTATTCATGACTACTGATAATGCCGTGTACACCTTTAGCACTTGAACATGTTGAAACCTTCTCCTGAATTCGATATTCTGAAGACAGAAAAAGCATGAAGGAATGTTTATTTCATTATTGTCAAATACGTCTAAATAAACAAGGCTATTTATAATTTTTTTGTTAAACTAAAATTATCATTATGATTCATATAATCTAGAAAGTTTAGATGATTAACAAATCAGAGTATCCCATCGTGAGGATTCTAGAAATTTTAACGGGTGGTGAACGAATAGAATATCGTCGACTGATGTGAAATCTCCATAATACACAAGTGAATATCCACTAACACAACAGTTAACCCCATGTGTTTCATAATGATTGATTAAATAGTTAGTACTACAAGAGTCCAGTTAGAAAAAAATGTAAGGGGTACAGAAGGTGTGGCATAAGGTTCAAGGCGTAAAGATTAATTATCAACAAACAGCATTGTGGTCTGAATGTGGAGTTAATGTTTGCCAATATATTAGAAACTGACAAAATAACATTGGGTAGACATTGCCTATACAACCATGAAATCAGCTCTATTAGTAAAGGCATAGTAATGTAAATCAAAATATGCTTACTATGGGCATTCGTTGACACAATGTTGTCCTTAACAACGTCTTTTACTAACAGATCAACAGCTAAACATCCAATTAATTATATGAATACTGTAAGTGATAATTGGTTAGGCTAATCTAAAACCTTGATTAATTACAACAATTTGTTGTCCCTACATATAATACTGACACTAAAGAATGTTACGTTATACAAAATAATATGATAAACGCACAACTAAATAATTACAACACAAGTTGCCAATTACCATACTGAATGGTAATTGCTATCTTCGTAATTGATTTATTAACATTCTATTAGTAAGGTATGACATATTGTGTTAAATAATATAAAGTGAGGCATTAGACTATGAACTGCTTTAAATGAGGATTATACAATCGAACTCCGATTCACTGTTCTGTGTAGTTATTATGCACAAAATATCACAGACAAAACTTCCTTCTTATATCAACTCCTTGTTTTATGAAATAACACATGACACATTCATGAAGTTTGTTAAAACCTGACACATTATTATTACCATTATTATTATTATTATTATTATTAATCACTACATATTTTTCTGTAGATGAATTCGTACAGTCTTCCTAACTCTTCATTCAATAAACAAAGTCAATGTTAATAGGCAATCATGCAAAAAAATAATGAATAATAAGTAGATACACATCCTAATAATTGGTAACCTATAGAGAGGTACAAGTTAATAAACATCATTTAAAGAACAACAATAGCACGTCAAACGGTATATAGCTGATTGAATGACAGGGTAAAGAAGAAACTGTTATTATTCATCGTGAAATGGTCATCTTCCACCCTACCCACCCCATACTCACCACCACCACCACCACCACCAATATCTATTGAACATACTCTGGTGATCAACTGAATTTAATAAAAACAAAGTTTGGCTACTAACTATATCTATATCAAGTAAAAAAGAATGTCACAAAGAGTGTAAACTAACTCCATGATAGACAAGTGATACATAATGTCACACACACACACACACAAATGCTCAGCTAATTTATCGTCAATTAGATTTACATCAGGCTGCAAATACAAGAAATGTTAAAACAATCAAGGCAATTCATTAGACAATCATAACATTGACATAGATGAATTACATAAATAATCATAATAAGTAAAAGTGCAAATTCATAAACAGAGTTCTGGTTTATTGATAGTGATAATATTCATAACAGTATACATGAACAAGAACTTACAGAATGAACACCAATTTGTAGACTTGTTCGATTTTTTAATGTAGATTAAGATATATTATTCAAAATGACGTATATCGTTAACTTTTTCATATGAAGGTGAAATTCACTGTTGTTAAGACCTGTAAAAGAGAGAATACTTAGGTAATACATAGGCGTTACCATTTGTAACTAAATAGTTATTATTGAAAATAAACTAGTATGTATATATAATAGTGTTCATAAGTAATGTAAAATAGTTGAAGTTCACATATAAAAGGGCTAGGATACATTATCCTGAGTGATGATGTCACATAGGATGCAGCAGTTTCGAATTAATGTTTTACTCGCCAAAGAACTAAGATGTCGTATTTACAGATAGAAAATATGAACAGTGTATTACGAGAAGATTCCATTCGAGTTTGTAAATAATCATTTACAACTAGAGAAAAAGTAGCAGTACAGAAGGTACAGAACAAACAACATAAATATCTTTGGAGTAATGAAGTGAGTGAATGGTAGTAGCTTCTTGATATTAGTAACAACTTTTCTAGGTTAATTACTAATGAAATTATGATTTTTACCCTCCTCATTTTCACATCTATGTTATGTTCTTACACCCACAGTCTCTAGTGATCCGTCAGTATGGTCTTGTTTCTTTAGCTCCGCTCAAAAAAATGTTAAGTGTAGTTAAGGTATAAACACTTTTAGTAAAACACTTGAGACATACTTAGCTAGAATAGTTCTCATTCTGAATTGTCTACTTAGTAACACATAATAAAACACAATTGCTTAATACACAGTACCATATTATTGATCTTTTCTTCACTGAGCACATTCTTCACCAATTTAAAATATGGACCACTGGATTATACTTTACTCTTTTAGAAAATAGTCACTCGCCACGAAGTTTTAATGTTCTGAGTTTGATCTCTGGGGTGGGGAAGACTTAAATCCTTCCAATGGTTACTAATACTGCTCTTTAATCAATACGAGATGTATAGTTCAAATTACGCAATTTCCACAAACCCAATATTATATATTCTGACAGACAAATGCTTTTGAAAAACTTCGATTTTTAACCAGTTTTGTCGTCTTTATTAGTTGATAGTTAATTCTCCAAAAAGTTTTACTTTGCTGTTGATTGACTCCAATAAACCATTTTGCATTACATATCAAACAACAATTTAACACTTAAAATGTGCCTATAATAAATCTGAAGGTCGTCCTAAGTATCCGTCATCTTCTTCAGGATAAATCATAACAGAAACGAATTTTCAATTAACAAGATAAATTAACGAGAATATCTATAAAAGCGAGTTGTTTACATCGAATTGTCACATTATATTAACTTTAACGGCTGTTAGTACTAGGAACGTAGATTGTTCAATGTTTGTTACCACAATTCATCTTGAACAAGTCACTTCCTTGTAATTTTATGTCGGAAGTTTTATAGTGGGTTAGGGGTGATGTGCCGGGGGGGGGAATTGTTATTGACATTAGGATAGTCTAACTAGATATCTGATTTACTTACATATACACCATAAACACTAATATTGTTGATCCCATCTTAGTTATTCAGACCCATTTCTCAATTAAGACTAGCTTATCATTTGATGTTATGCAACAGAAAATTACTTGATTTCTGTTGGTAACTAACGTTGTTTTGTCTGAGTTAATAATGAGGATAGGGATACACTTAAAAGATGGTTGTTTCTTTGGAGATTGGTATTTTTTGTTTGAATGAATACGTCACAAACTGATGTTAACAGGGTATCATTGAAAACAATGGAGTAATGGAAAGCCATTTCGTCCTAGTAACGGACTCTTCGGTTATCCGCACCCTGGATTCCGCCCCAGGGGTTTCACGTTAGTGAATACTCAATCCCCTACAATATTCGGTTGACCGTAATCCAATGGTATTATACTGATTTCCATCAATTTGTGACATATAGTGTGATGATCACCCATTATGAATGGTGTAAACTGTCACACTTCCGACAAGTCTAAACTCCACCAGTCATGACATTTCACTAGAGTTTCAGGAACATTTTGATGTTAGCCATTATTGAGCTTATTATTGTGTTTAGATTGAGATGGTTATTTTTGTGGAGATTGGTATTTTTATTTGATGCACAGATTGTCAGACTTGTTAGGAGTGAAACAGTTATCACCAGTGACAATGGTTGATCATCGAACTATATGTCTCAAATTGATGGAAGTGGGAATTAAACCACTGAATGTCGTCCCAGGAGTGCAGAGTGTTAGGTATTCGCCAACCTAAAGCTCTTGGGTTGGAATCTGGGGTGCGTACTAATAAGAAATGTTGTTAATCAATAAGACGTTTTATTGAAGAATAGCACTCACATAGTGACACAAAACACTCACTTACAAACCATAGAAAGGACTAATAAATATATATTGAGTGAAGTCAAATGAAAATAAATTTAGACAAATCAACTCAGTCTATGATTAGCCACATTTTAACGGAAATAAAACAACATATCAGTGAGATGAAGCTTGTTTCACAAAACTTCAAAGAAATTCCTTGAAATATGGATATATGTGAATGTATACTTTGTTATAATTTATCAGAGTTTTCATGTTTTTACTTTTATCACTGATTCACAAGACGATGTAGGTTTAGATGATATTGTATTCTTGGTTGTCTAAGTTTTGCGGACATAGTATTAATTCCTACTGGTATTCATATCTATTTTAATATGTACTAGTTTAGCTGTATAGTCTTGGGATTACTATATTGTCATTTTAACTATTGATAATGTCTATCTGTTATATCGAGGTAAAGAATCGTAAATTGTGATCTATCGAAACTATTCTTCGTGTTTTTGGAGCTCTCATAATTAAGTTGTGTCTGGTTAAGCATTCAGTAACTATGACATTTGTATTGCTTAAATTGTGAAAAATTTTCACAGACTCATTAACGAGTGTCATATGTGTTTTTTTAGTCCAACTATCGTAACCTTATTATGATCTTCTTACACCGGGTCCTGTAAACAACTCCATTAATTCAGCCTTTGTAGTATTTTGTATTCCTTGTTTCTAATTAGTTCAGCATATAATACATAAATGCCATTATTCCTAATTAACAAATCACTTAGCCTTAATACTTATTCACCGATATTTGTTCTTTCTATCCATACCTTTAGGGAAATCTTTGGTCAATCAGGCACTGTGATAACCAGCTATCGTTCTCACGTCTATCATATCGTATTCATAGCACAGGTCTCATCAAATCATTTTTCTCTCTCAATCAACAAGATTATCAATTTTGATATCATGAATTGATCTGAATCAGACAACCATTTATCAACTGGAAGCACTAGACAGCCGTTTTGTCCTAGTATAGGACTCCTCAGCAGTGCGCCTCCACGAACCCATCGGGGATCTACATTATCATTTCCATAATCAATCTTTATAAAAAAAATTCTATCATAAAGAATAATTAAAGTAAATAGATTCTATTTCTTAAGATGTACTTCAAAGAAATTTTATTGCTAAGTGAATATAAAACAATTCTCGTTTATAAAATAAAAATCAATCAAACGATAATAAATTCATGATAAGATAATTTTGTATATATTACTCAAATGAATATATAAGTAGACTAATGAAATTGAACTAAAAATGAATTCATGCGAATAGATTAGGTGACTTTTTTTTCTTTTTTTTTCAATTAATGAATAAATCTGAACTATTAAATTAATTGATTTAATGAATTAATTCATTTGTTCAATTTTCATTATATTCATTATTGAACATTTAAACAAAATGATGATGAACTATTAATTAATTAGAAAGAAGGACAGTATTCAAAAGAATGAGGCTATTGATAACATGTACTAATATTCTAAATTTTGCATAAAAATGTTATGTTGAAATCATATCTATTCTAATAGAAGATCTTTTAAACGACATATAAGAAACAATGTCGATTCCGTTTGTTTGCTTATCCTAGAATTCGAACAGAATATTGTTGTGACGCGTGATTTTGATTTTTCTATGAACTGCAAGATTTCTGTCGTCAGTTGTTATCTATTCTAGGTGGACCGCTTGATTCGGCTCCTAAGCTTTGATACGACCCCCTATGTTAAAAATACACATCGACGTGAACACGATAGAGAAAGCGGAAAATACGGCAAAAAAACACTTTACTGAAAGGTTCAGTTATGTACAGAAAACTATGGTATTTATAGTATCATAAATATCCTTTGAGCTTCTAGAGATTTCCGTATCCTACTAAACACAGTAGTAGTAATATAACCGTCTAATCCGAGACGTATCACGTGACTTTTCATTTTCTGGGAGTTTCTGATACAAAAAAACTGTGTGTGCTGACTGGACAAAATGTTTCCTATTGATTTCTATGCATTCTTGATCATGTTTCAAGGTTGTCTTCTTATTCTACCCAACAAATATATCTCTAAGATCCTACATATTCTACGAATTTTTAATACCGTAACACAAATTATATACTTCAACAAAGTTACTGTAAAGCCTCCTCTATAAATATTCTAAAATCTCGTAAAGCACCTTAAAATAGAAATCCAACACAAATTATCAAATAAACCCAATTCGTATGTATTCAACTATTCACTAGTATTTCTATGGACTACACAATTAGAAACATTATGCATGAGAATGGAATTCCATTATGTGAACTATTAAATTAACAAACTTCATATATATTCATTAAGTTTGAGATTTTAGTCAAACATGCAAATGATCTAACACCGTGTTCATAGAAAGCATCTCAACGATTCGAATCAATTCTTTTTGATCGATACCTTGATAAAAAAGTAACAGTATACTGCCGTCTAAAAAAAATATTAATAACAGCTTAAATTACTTAGAAATATTCAGGACCTATTAATACCACATTCTGATAAAGGTATAAAATAACATGAAGTGGAAAACAGATTTAACTTCCATTTTGTTGACGTGTCAGTGACAAGGAAATATGATGGGAACCTATGTAGGTCTATCTACTGAAGACTATTTTTGATTGGTCAGCTATCAAGCTACTTCTGCCAGGTTTCCCATCTGTAGGAATAGGAATTTAATTATATCTCTCCCCTACAAATCTGAAGAGTTTGCAATCCCGACATCAAAGATAAGGAGTTAAACATCTTAATGAAAATGTTTATTAAAAATGGATATCTACTTAGGTTTATTGACAAAATACATGAAGCTAAAATTACCTCAAATATCAGAAGCCGTCTCACTAAGAAGAATACTTTGATTTAAACGGTGACAAAGCTGAAGGCATTTTAAAAAGAAAGATTTCTGATTTTCTCAAATGAATATTCTTTTCAGCGATTCAATGAATAATGTTATCTACTCGTCTCTTGCTCAATAACACCCTAGAGGATAAACTTTCTCAGCTGACCACTTCTATATGCGTTTATCAATTCACTTGCTTATATGTCGTTCGTTATCTAGGTCGTTGGCAAATAATTCTGTTCAAAGTGTTCAACATCATCATTCAGCATGGTTGAGAATTGCTGGTAATGAATCAATAAGAAATCAAATTTCTGAATATCTGAATATCTGCTCAAATAAATAAGAATCTTCGTTCAAAGTCACTTGTAAAATTGATAAAATCTTAGCAAGAATCATATTCTTTTGTGTTTTTCAAAGTGTTGAAGCCATAGCTACCTACTGAATCCAAAATTATGTATCCGAAATGAAACATGCATACTCTCTACTTTTACCATGGTCTTCAACTTAAAAATAAAAATAAAAATACTTCTCCAATGATCATAAACTGATTTTGGAACATTTTGGAACAAACTGCATCTCAGTTTTCCGAAAAGACTTTCATCTTAACAGAATGCATAAGTCTGTTTTAATAGTTAATAGTTTCTATTTAACTTCTTTGATATTTGGATGAATATCATGCAACCATATTTTTAGTTGTATATAAATAATGTTTCACTTGTTGTTGATATATTCACTCACTTATTATTATGTTGGACGATTTAAGAAGAGTAACGAACTTTCGAAATTGTATTTTCGAGGACTATTCCAATTATTTTGGTTGTAAGTAGTGTAAACATTTCACTTTTGTGATTCTTATGCTCCTCCTTCTCTATCGTCTCGTTTGTATATCTACTCTTAGTATATTGTTTCTTACTATGAACTACAGTTAATTGGTTGTGTACAAGTTGTCCCTATTCACTACCACTATCTCCTTTGTTCTGTATTAATGTTAGATTCCTGATTAGTTTGCTGTGCGGTCAGGTTTTACGTATATATAGAGGAAAATGTGGAATTTAATATCACTCTGTCTGATTGATCTGTCGTCTTATTCTTTTATCTCTGGCTTAAGAGTGAGTGGGCATAGGGCAGATGCGCATTTATTGACTTAGTACACCCAATTGGCGTTCTGTAAGTCAATCAATTTTTTTGCCATAACACTTATTGCCATTGACAAAGATTATTGATTATTATTACTGATTGTGCCCGTCACAAAGTGATGTTGGTAGGGTGCCAATAAGAATTAGGGAGCACCGAAGAGCTGCTATGTGTCCTAGTGTGAGACTCACCAGCAATACGTACTGAGAATTTAATACTTTTAAAATAAATCCTCCCCCCCCCACCCTAAAAGAGAACATTTAACTAAAACAAAATGAGTGTTTTTTTCACACAACGTATCGATTATGTCTCTATTCATTTAGTGTATTAGTGAATCCTAGTTTAAGTTGATGGTAATGTATTTGTTTTCCACCTAGTATACTATACTATGCAAATTCATAGGTTCATAGGGGATAGTTAAAGGAAACTCTGCCTTTCAACATAAATTTTTGTAAAGATTATACTCCATTCTACTGAAAAGTAACGACAATGTAAAGTATGATACCATTTAGGAAACGCTATTAATGTTTCAGACAGCCCTAATTTACTTCGAGGTAAGAATTAATTTGGCGTTATGAATAAAACGCTTACAAAGCAAGTACTATTTGTTGAGTCAATTTCAACGCCTATTTGAGGAACAAATGTGTAAAGTAAACTGCTTAATTCCCGCTAGCAAAGTGGTTGAATGCTTAGATTTGCAAAGTGGAACAATTGATTGTGACTTTTTTAATTTCATTGTAAGCTTTTTCAAAATAATATGCTACTTCAATACTTCATTCTTAATCGGTGGTATGAAGATTGTTGAATTGGAACTTAATACTACAAATTGGTTTGAATTAAACAACCATTGCAGACCAGGAAACACTGAACAACCGTCTTATCATAATATGAGACACTTCTGCAGTGATCACTAACAATACCAAATCCAAAACTTTACTGTTACTATTCAAATTAAATAACTTCAAAAAGTACTTTATTAGTTGGCCTAGAGTGAAGTAGGCCATATTCAAACAATTGTTCATTGTTTGAACTTAGTTTACTAATGTACATCTATTGACCAGAAGATGGAAATGATAGAGAGTGCATAATTTATTGTTATATAACTTAAAAGACTCCTACTTAGGATAATCCCATGATAGATAGTTTCAAAGAGTTTTAGTAGAGAAATATAAAAGAAATAACCGAATGACATAACCTTATTGTTTTCAATCCACAAAATGTCATTATTATTGAAGTAAGTTCATTATTCAGAGAGAGATAAGAACGGATATAGGTTAACTTGGGTTACTATGTTTTCAGAAGAATATTGTTTATAAATTTACCAAGAAACCATAATTCACTTAGTCATTGGGTTACTTAAGTTCACCGAAATGGATGTCTACTTTCTGGCCGATTAACCCTCATTTTATGTCACGTTGCTTTAAAGTGACGGCAGACTTGTGGATGTATGAGATCAATTAATCAAAACGTTTTTGTGCACGAGGTTACAATAATAATTCTAATGAGTGTGCCTAGACTGTCGTTGCACATATTCCTAATGCCCACCTAGTCCCAAGCCGGAAATAGTAAGAACCCAACCCGGTAAATCAACTAAGCAAATTGCATTGTATTTCAAGCATTCCTTTATATATACACAAAATCAAACCACAAAGTGAACCAATGAGGAACTCTGATTAATACTAAGCATAGGAGATATTGTCAGTGTACACAACTAACTGACTGTAATTAATGACAAAAGACAATATACTAACAGTAAATATATTGTTCAGGAGGATATAGAAAGAAGAATGTAACAATGATAGAAATGGAATATCTACATCACCCATTATTAAAATAATTGAAATAGTATTCTAATGCAATGTTCTGAAAGTTTGTTACTCTTCTTTAGTCGTTCAAAAAAACAATTAGACTCATGAAGATTATCTTATGTAATTATCAGCCCGCCTTCGTACTACTTATTTACCATGGCTCACTAAACTTAGACGCAAGAAATTCAAATATTCATTTAGTTCTAGGTTGAAGTTGTATAGTCACGAAACGCGCGTCCTTGACTCCAACTTATATAATTCATTTAGTTCGTTTAGTTACTTATAAATTATACAGTAGTCAAATTGATATTACAAATGTTTTGTATCATCGTAAGAGTGATGGTTTAATTTGATTAATTGTCGACAGAATTTCATATTTTTTTCTTGCTAGAATCTGTAATCACCATTGAATGACTTATCAAATATTCTATTAATTGGGAAAGTTACTTTTTCTTTAAACAAAGTACATGAAATTCGTTCTTAATCATACTACCGCTCTATTGAAACATTCCGTTCAAGATGTATATTTTAGTAATAGTGACTGATTAATTTCAGTCTACAACAGCATCAACGAAATGATAAAAAATGAAAAAAAAAACTAGACATTAGATATATCAGCGCTTTTTGAGTAGCATATGCAAGTAGTCTGCCTTGTAGGAAACAATTAACAGTTTTATGGTGTCGAAAACGTATGGTCAGTCAATATGCTCACGGGTCTGCACTATGACAACTAGCAAGAATGAAGACGACAAAACAACCGAACTTACCACCAGACAGAATCAAATTACATTTCAAACGATCTTTTATATAGACATAAAATCTGATCATCCAATCAACCAACCGGAAAATATACATTAATACTAAACAGGACTGTGAACATGTGCATAATCGATTAACCATAGTTCATCAATAGAAAACGATATAATAACAATTAATGTGGTAAACGGTAGGGTGGAGTAAGGGAAATGTAATAATAATAGGATATGTTCACTTTGCATGCAACCAAAAGAAATGAAATAGTCTACCGAGAAGCAGTTCTAGGAGATAGTCAATCTTCTTTAGGTACCAGCATATCTGATAGACGATTTAAAATACAAATATCTGTAAGCTCTCGATCGAATCATGATGTGTGTGTCTTTCATTGATAAGCCTTTTCATATAACTATTCTGTTGTTGGTATCCGACATAGTCTTAACATCAGGAAATTAAATTATAACCAGACATTTATAAGTTGCTTCACTAATTCTTGATTAACTTGAATAACATGAATAACTACTAGTCGCTTCCATTTATTCATGAACTCAGTTGTGTTGAAAGCTAATGGAACTGTGTTGATCAATAAGTAAGACTATTTGTTTGCATTGGATGGCTGGAGGCCAAGTGAAACGTTTATTGAAATGCTCTATTAATCACTCTAGTCACCTAGATCATTCGAGGTGGATGTCAGAAAAAATGTGAATTAGCAAACCCAGATAATTAAAATGATCATCTACTGCATACTATTAACCGTGTTATCTTCACTTCCATCATCGTTGTTTCCATGCTTTTTTAAGTTTTCGATAATATCAAAATAAACATTCTATCGCCCCCCCCATTGATATTAATTAGTCTTTAAACTAGAATGCGATCGTATCTGTACAATATTATATTTGACATTTGATTTACTGTTAACAGCAAACAGACAACAATCATTTCCTTCTCCTTATCCTATTGCAACAATGAGTTATTCTTAGCAGAATATTAAACACTGAATAAGCTTGTAACAAAATCAATCAATCAATGCCTGTTCCCCATGTGGAGCACAGACCGCCCACCAACATTCTCCAACCAACACTGTCCTGGACTTTCAGTTCCACATCTTCACAACTGCTCTTCATTCTGCTATTCATGTCTTTCTTCAATTCCCGACGAAATGTGTTCCAGAGTCTTCCTCTTTTTCCTTGGCATTTAGGATTCCAAGTTAGTGCTTGTTTTGTGACACAGTTTGATGATTTCCTCAATATGTGTTCAATCTACCTCCAGCATCTTTTCCTAATTTCCTCTTTACCTGGGATTTGATTAATCCTCTGCCATAGAAGGCTACGCTACAAAACAGCTTTTATTTAACTCTCTACAGTAATAGACAATTGAAATTAATTCACTTTTATTATTAAATTTATTAGAAATAAATCAATATGATTAGTGAATTATACCTAACAACTAATATATTACACTGTCGTAAAGTAGTATATCATGACGAAAGTGAAAATTGACTAAGAACTAAGTGACTATTCAATGTAATTGACATGTTTGATTAAATGAAACAACGTTAGTCATCAAGTAGACATGAATAAAATCTACAAACAATGTAAGGTATAAAGATTTGTATTAATAAACCAGATGTTTGTATTCAGAAAAGTTTATATGAACTGTTTGTTTGCTTTGGCTGCCTAATTATATTCCGATGTAAACCACCATATCAAGGGATCGAGCCTTAAACCATCAAGCTTAGCAGAAAACACTTAACCAATAGACCACTGAGCTAATATCCAAGGGTTTATATTTTTAACTCATTAAATCCTTGGTATATTTACTCCACCTCATCCGTTGTTATAGGTATGTAACTGTCTTACAACTGACATTAGTGAACTCCACTGCTCAACCCATATCACTAGAATACCATGCGTTACCTTCAGATACGAGTGATCTTACAATGACTATAAGTGAGTGTTGTAAAGACCAGTGAAGGCTAAAATGAAAACATTTTATCTATCGTCATGTTCTCTACTTTTCCGGATCCGTTGGCCAAATACTATCAACAACAACTTTCTGTGACACAGAACAAATCGACTTTTAGCTGAGGAGGTAATTAAGGAAAGACACCGGAGGTGGATATGACACACATTGGAGAAACCATCAAACTGTGTCACAAAAAAAGCACTAACTTGGAATCCTAAAGGCCAAAGGAAAAGAGGAAGAATCAGGAACACATTGCATCGGGAATCAGAAACAGACATGAAGAGAATGAACAGCACTTGGGAAAGGTTAGAAATAAAAACCGAGGACAAAGTTGATTGGAGAATGCTGGTGGGCAGCCTATGCTCCACATGGGGTAACAGGCATTGATTAATTGATTGATTGTTTTGTAGCATCATTTTATTACGTACTAATAAATGATGATAATAGTTGATGTACACTTTTACACTTTGAATTTTTAAATAAAACAGAAAAAAAACAATCACTAGAAGAAGTTGAATTGTTTAATTACTATCAATAACATGCATAATCAATGAAAAGAGTTAGTAATACAAGTCAAATTTTTTCATAATTCATTCAAATTCTAAATTATTTTAGCCTTTTACATTATGTATAATGAAAATTGAATAAATCCAAATAAACTAATAATCAAATCATATGATGCATATTTCATTAATGATCATTTCTAACTGACCTTAACTATTAATAATAACAATAAGTTCTTAATACATCTGATTACATAATCAATACTATGTAAAAATGCTAATAATAACCAATCTTTAATCAACATTATGATTATGATTATGATTAAGTATCTATAAGAGTTGAGATTAAAAAAATCAAACAAAAAAACAAAAATGAAGTTAGACTATAAAGATAAAGCTATTCTATACATTTTTCATGGTATTAAGTTCAGTTGATTTAATTTATTCACAGTTTGATATTGACATGGTACCAGTAAAAATCAGAGGGCATTGGATAGCTGTGGATGGAAGTGAAAATTCTATCATTGGATAGTGGCTCCGATGGTTAGATGTTCACCAACTTGAAGCCTCTGAGATGGGATCTGTCCAGCGCACCTTGGTTTTCATTGGTAACCTACTAATATCAGTCTGTGACAGTTTTAATCAACTAAATAAATTTCATTCAAACTTATCATTTATTGTAGTAACAACTCAATTTATAATTCACTAGCGAACATTTGTTTTACTGTAACATTTGAAAATTTATATTCATTTTTTTAAGGTTAAGGATATCTGCTTTATTCTTATCATTCAGTAAGTGTGTTGCCTTCATAAATCTCAATCATTCTTTGACTTATTTGATAAATATTATGTAGTTTAAATTATAGAATTCATGTTAATTTACTGAAGATATCCGCTACTGTCCTCCTTATATACATAATGAATTGCAACCAATATGTCATATCAAATGTGCTAATACTGTAAATCAAAATTCAACAATCTCTATAATACTCCCCCCCCATTATAATTAACATAAGATCACTTGTAAATAACTTCTGAAGGTATTCTTTATAGTTTCAGAGAAAAGATGCAACCTGTGAAGTTAAGCTATGTCAGATGTGAACTTACATTAATGCCATCCTCAATTAATAATGTAAATCGGTGACAATAAATTGAAACTATAGAAGAACGCTCTGAGTTTTCTTATATATTGTAACGCTGGTGCTAAATTATAAATTGGATTATTATTAAATTCCTCCTAGTCAAAAATCATTAGTTCGTCATATGTATCCATTTCTTATTCCTTTATTTATTGGTTATGCTTTTACTGAATTAAGCGTTCAACATAATCTACAGATAATAAATGGTAATATTTAATTGATTGAAATCATCACAGATTAATGCTGATATGGTACCAGTGAAAACTAAGGAAGACTATGCAGCCGTACGTGACTCCGCAGTGGTGTGCACTCTAGGTTACTCCCGAGAGGCTTCAGGTTGGCAAACACTTAACCCTCTTTACAACTGGGCCTGCACTCAGTTGTAGAATTTCCACTTCCATCAATTTGTGATATAGCGTAATGACCATTCATTCCTTTCGATGATAACTGTTTCATTTTTAACAGTTGTGAACTACACAGGTCATTAAAACGTAATACCAATGTCTATAAATCACGTGAATTCTAATGTTAATATTCTTAAAATACATTACAAATAAATAGTTACAGTAATGTAATCATTAATAAGTTGACAACTATATGCCAATTAAAGACGTACAAACTGTCGATGTTAAACTAGAATAAACTATCCATAATTTGGCTATAATAAGTGGTACGGAATTAAATTTAAACATTTCTGTCCCTTTTCATTTCATACAAACTTTTACTAACGTGATTTATTTATGTGATCTATAGATCATTTTATGTTCATGGCTGCTGAGTTAACAAGATAACAACTGTCTTTTCCACCGTTCACTTTTACACTTTAATGGAATGGTCACTGGCCTTAAGTTAATACAAGTTAATTGATTGGTTAAATGGTCATTGTATAAATTCATCAACGTTGTCAGCATTAAATTCTACGTTTGGATCTGGAATCTCAGACTGCATTTAAATTTCAAAGTTTATTATGTTAATCTCGCCATAGCTTTACGTAACCAAATCCGAATTTCAAATAGGTATGTGATTGAGGTAATTTCTTCTATTTCATGGTCTTCCAATTCAGATTGGAGAATATAATAATTGTTGTAAGGATGATTGATTGCAATAAATGGGTAACGTGAATAAAACTCCAAAAGAGACTTAAATTAGTGGTCACTAGGAGAGAACCAGATAAAGTACTTAATAAGGAGTTAACAATGGACCATAAATCCAACAAATGAGTGATATACTTCACAATATCTAATTTCGATGATAGAGTGTGAACAGCCTCTGTGATTAACTATTCATTCCATTCATTCATTATGGAACTCAGTGTCTCAAAATATAATAAAATGGCAGTTAGTTTCCTTGTCACAGTTTTTTAAGGCAGCCAGGAAATCAATTTTTATCGTAAATCCTGTGACAACGTGCATCACCCTGTAAATAAAATCTGCTCCACTTCTTAAAATATATATGATTCCAAAGAGTGATAATGCTTATTGTAAACTGATGCTGACACGTTGAAATTCCTACGATAGTGGGATTACAATTGGCTCATTAACTGATGAAGTGAAACTAAGTTGTGACAAGGGAAAATTATATAGTTAGGGGTTGAGGGTAACGAGGTGAAGGTAGTAAGAAAAAACTACAAAGCTGATTACACTTTAAAGGATTAATTCCATAAATTATATACCGCTCATACAATGTCTATAAATCACGTGAATTCTAATGTTAATATTCTTAAAATACATTACAAATAAATAGTTACAGTAATGTAATCATTAATAAGTTGACAACTATATGCCAATTAAAGACGTACAAACTGTCGATGTTAAACTAGAATAAACTATCCATAATTTGGCTATAATAAGTGGTACGGAATTAAATTTAAACATTTCTGTCCCTTTTCATTTCATACAAACTTTTACTAACGTGATTTATTTATGTGATCTATAGATCATTTTATGTTCATGGCTGCTGAGTTAACAAGATAACAACTGTCTTTTCCACCGTTCACTTTTACACTTTAATGGAATGGTCACTGGCCTTAAGTTAATACAAGTTAATTGATTGGTTAAATGGTCATTGTATAAATTCATCAACGTTGTCAGCATTAAATTCTACGTTTGGATCTGGAATCTCAGACTGCATTTAAATTTCAAAGTTTATTATGTTAATCTCGCCATAGCTTTACGTAACCAAATCCGAATTTCAAATAGGTATGTGATTGAGGTAATTTCTTCTATTTCATGGTCTTCCAATTCAGATTGGAGAATATAATAATTGTTGTAAGGATGATTGATTGCAATAAATGGGTAACGTGAATAAAACTCCAAAAGAGACTTAAATTAGTGGTCACTAGGAGAGAACCAGATAAAGTACTTAATAAGGAGTTAACAATGGACCATAAATCCAACAAATGAGTGATATACTTCACAATATCTAATTTCGATGATAGAGTGTGAACAGCCTCTGTGATTAACTATTCATTCCATTCATTCATTATGGAACTCAGTGTCTCAAAATATAATAAAATGGCAGTTAGTTTCCTTGTCACAGTTTTTTAAGGCAGCCAGGAAATCAATTTTTATCGTAAATCCTGTGACAACGTGCATCACCCTGTAAATAAAATCTGCTCCACTTCTTAAAATATATATGATTCCAAAGAGTGATAATGCTTATTGTAAACTGATGCTGACACGTTGAAATTCCTACGATAGTGGGATTACAATTGGCTCATTAACTGATGAAGTGAAACTAAGTTGTGACAAGGGAAAATTATATAGTTAGGGGTTGAGGGTAACGAGGTGAAGGTAGTAAGAAAAAACTACAAAGCTGATTACACTTTAAAGGATTAATTCCATAAATTATATACCGCTCATACAATGTCTAATTTATTTGTTTCTTATGTTACAAGTCAAAATCCATGCCAAATGTTTGCAGTTAGAACTTGCTAATTTGTTTTGTCACTTTCAATGTCATCTAACAAACTTCAGATTTACTCATTCATGAATATGCTTCTCATCATATTCACAGATTAATTTGTAGAAAATGTTGAAGGTATGTAGCTTATAAAAATCTATTTATTACTAAGAAAATAACTTTTCATTGATGTAACCATCAAGAATTATTATTGAAGAGATACTGTCCCATTACATAGACTAGATGTCAATAATTTAAGTATCGTCCTATTCATGTTTCTTTTGTGTACATACTTTTGTCAGTTGTCCCATCCATTTTCTGCTTTATATTGTCTATAAAATTAAATTGAATTGTATGTTCTTCTTCCATTGTATACTTAATGTTTCTATAAGCATTGTTAAAATGATGAAGCGTGCAAGTAGGCATTGGTATATAATATATCTCTTCTTACACCAACTACTCACCATCAAATAGAATGTGAAGGATATTCTCATATGTAGTGCAAAAAAGGTACCGTATACAAACACATAAGTACATAGGAGTATCATTTTGATTCTAAAAAGACACTATGCTTAAATAAATAACAATAAGAGTGATTTGCATTAATCAATCAATGCCCGTAATTCCTCGTGGAGGATAGGCCACTGACCAAAGTGATTTGTATACTGAAACTTAAAAACAACATATCACATTCTTTCTTAGAATTTAGTATAACGATTATAGTTTCAAATGACATCTTACTCAGTAACTGACAATTACAAATTAAATCAATCAGTGAATATTTTGATTAGTTGTAGTTAATGAGAATAACTATTTCATGTTTGTTAATTTGTTTTATTGATTCAATTTTCAGTTCATATAAGTTTAGGATTATTATTATAGTTGTTATTAATAAGAATAACAATATTTGCTTACAACTCATAAATAATATAAGTTTATTGATAAAAAATAAATTTACTAACAGAATTAACTTACGCGCAAAATAAAATTTAAAATAATTAAAACAAATTCAATTATATCTGTTCATTGAAACTTTAACTATTTTAAATAAACTATAAAAGAACTGCTTAATGAAATGAATCTCATTACATATATAAAGCGGTAAAATTAAATGAATACATAAATCTGGATGTAATATCTCTGTTAATATATGTATATATGAGTTTTGTTTAAATCAGTAAGTACATAGATCTTGTTGAATACATTATTGATAATTGAATGAATAAATGCTTATCACTTTCCATCATTAAAGAAATAATAACTGAAGAGTCTATGAAACTGAGCAATATTCATTTTCGAAATACAATCAAATGATAGTTGTTATGGTGATTATCATTTTAAAAAAGTTATCAATAATGTTTCTATTGAACATTGAAAATAAATTAACATAAAAATGTACAAAATTACAAAATCAAAGAAAAAAACACATACATTATTTTTGTTACAGTTCAATTGTTAATCTCATTTTTAAGCAGAATATACTTCTGTTAATGCTTTATCTTCATTCATTTCATGTTGTAATATACGAAGACGTTTGATTACTTCGAATATTGTTTTACATGAGAAAAGTATTGAATAGATTGGAAAAAGTGAATAAAAACTTGGTTCACCATATAAAGTCATTTTTAACATTAATGGTATAATGACTACTAAAATAAATAATAAAATACCATAGATTAAGCATGTATGTTTATATATTGGAGATACTAGTTCTGAAGAGGATGCTGATAATGATGATGATGATGATGATGATAATAGTACAGTACACAATGATTCATTATTTTCTTTAATCCCATTGAATTCTGATTGAATAGTTGAGTCCGTACGACACGTTACCTTCATACAATCTGTCATTGAATAATATGACAAATGGAAAAAAAAAATTTAAAAAAAAGGAATATCTATGTTGAATTTATTTAACTGAATGATAATGATGTAAGAGATTATCAGTACAGATTTTCTATCAAATAATCCACATTTTTTCGATTGTCCATGTTACAATTGAATATTGTTGATGTTAAATGTAACTATGACTAGTTTTTTGAGGATTCAATACTTTTCTATACTATTTCACTCTAGTGACTATTGATCATTTAATTATACTTTAAGCCATTGATATAAATATGTAGGCGTTTAAATTATTAAAATAAAATCCAATCATGAGAATGTATAAATTAAGCAGAGATGGATAGTTGTGTTTGTATCACTATGACTAGATGCACTTGTTACTAACCATATAATGTAATGATGGTAAATTAAAATTAAGCACTCATTAGTATAGTTATAGGTCAATTAATTAGAAGAAAAAATGATTACGAGAAATCATATCACTCTATGCTAAACAACTTCATAGATAGATACAGTATTCTAAATATAGTAAAGTTTCCATTTAAAAATAGTTTCTCGTACAATCTCTAGCATCATCGTATACATACATCATGGTTAGATTTGACGATTCAGGAAGAACAACTAGCTTTTGAAACTATGTTTTAGAAGACAATTTTAATTATTTTGGTTGTGCGTAAACCAAACATTTAATTTCTATTAGTATTATATCCCTCTCGCTCTATCCTTCCGTCTAACTTGTTGACTGTTAGTGTGTGGTTTCCCATTCATAAGTTACAGTTAGTTATGTATACGTACTCGAGTTTTCTGCCACTTTGTATTTATACTAATTTCCTAGTTGGTTGATTGTATGATCAGGTTCTACGCATGTATAAAGGAGTGCTTTGGTTGATTCAACGGCTTGTGGTTTTTCCTATTCCGACCTGGAATTGAGTGGATATAGGACAGATGTACTGGGACCAACTAGACACTCCGATTAGCGTAATTTCATGTGTACAAGGTCATATCAATTAATTGGTTATACATTCCAGTAACAACAGTTTTCACAGTCATAACAGTTACCCTATTGAATGAATCATTATTATCAAGCACTGTAAAAACAGGACTGACAACATTACTCGAAACAATATCACGCTTAAACCTATCACAATAGTATGCCTAAATTAATTAGTAACGACAAACGTCTGTTAGGGATACTGAATTACTAAAATTATATATAAAACTGTAAACTGATTTTGTAATTTTGCATTCAAGCTCAATCTTTGAAACTTTCATTGTACATAAATACTTCAGTATGAATTAATTAGTTAAATATACTTTGTAAGCCTTCTATTTTAAAATAGTTGGTGCTAGCTGAGAACGAAGTGATAGCACTTGATATCAAAGAATAATGACAGTTTTTATTATAAGTACTATCTATATTAGATTTCGTCATTAGCCCAGACTATACTGTAGAGAGCCATTATGAACAGGTGAATCGAAAGTTATGTACTTGACATTAAGTTGGTTGATAGAAGTTCTAGAAACAACTACAAAGGCATTGTGTGATATCAGTGAAGTTTCATCCGTCCAGTGGTACAAATATTCCATAAACATATACTCTGAAATGATGATGAGGACTAGTGTATCGACAGGCTGTAGTAATCAGATAGTTGAGAAGGAATGTAGATTAAACTGAGAAAGTACCTGAGACCATATTGAGGGTTAAGTAAACAAATGCTATATAGTCATAAAAATAAGTTATTATATCGTTAGTTCATAAAACTAAGTAGAACGACAAAATAACTTTGATAGGTTTATCCATTGTAACTGTTCTTAATTCATATTTGTCGTCAATAGAATAAACATAACTTTAATTTTTACCGTCATTTCATTGGATGAAGTTAGTTCACGTTACGTTTAGAGTGCAATTATAGTTTCTACCATATAGGTTTTTGATAGATTTTATTGCTGTCTATTCTTTAACGAAACAGAAGACAGATGTATTGGAATTCATGCATTTTATACATAGTGAATGAAAACAGTAGTAGGAGTTAAAATGGCAGGGACGCTTAATGATTGAATATGGGTGGCAGAGACTGACTATTTAGAAATATTTGGAGATATTTCTGAATAGTTAAAATTTGAATGTACCTCAAAAAGAAGCTAGTTGAAATATTAAAAACATAGCATTAAACCTCCCTTACCGTAATAAAACTTGCATTATTAAGTAAAGCAGTTACTAAGTAAACCACTTTCGATTAAATTACTCATCGTTATCAGGTGAAGTTAGATTTCGCTACAAATCTGTCTTTAAATCATCATATTATTTTGTTTGTAGTTAACTATATTCTAACAATTTTGCAGTTGCACGTGCTCATCCACTTGTAGAGGAAATTGTGCTAGCAGTGGTTTTATCAACCTAGGACAGTAACTTTGGAGGCAATCGCTTGTGTCCGGCCACATAAGGCATTTTTGTGTTTAGTTATTGATATTGTAACTGCGTACCTTTTAAGCCTTATTACCGGCAACAAACATCTATGGGGTGAGACGTGCTGTTTTAAGAAGGCGTTCGCTAGAGACGCTAGTTTTCCGTGGAGAATATCTAACTGCAATTACTCTAATACAGTTGATAGTAACTCAAAAACGTCCGTCTGATCATAACGATCATCAACTGGTCAGCGTGGAACAGTGTTACTCCAAGCGACAAATAGCTCGAATGAATAGTCAAGGTGTTTAGATAATATATAGAGTAACTTATATTGCTACCTAAATAATACACGTAGTTCCCCTACGCGTACACATACAATGGTTTGTATGGTCATATAGATCTCCCTCCCCCACCAACTCCGTATCTGCTATGACTAAAAGCCAAGTAAATTAACTCATACTTCGCAGCTGAATTATGCCTAAACACTCTTATTTACAATATGTGAATCATTTCATGTGCAAGTCGTGTGGTTGCTTTATATGAAAAGGTACCCAGCTAGTGTACTTAAAACGTCAGCAGGATAGTTATGATTGCTTACTGTGTATATGCCACTACAACTGGTCCGGAATAAATCAGAGTATACGTTTTCACTTTGTATTCTATAATTGTAACTTACATCGACAAACACCCAAACGAAATAGCATTCGTGATTGCCAGTTTACGGTAGTTCGAATGCGAGGAGTGGTTAGACGACTACCCAAAAACGAGCACGAGATACCTAGAGACCCAGATTCCACAAAATAAACTAAATAATTCAACACATTTTAATACTAAAAATCATGTCTGTACATAGAGACTGAGTGGTTATTTTTTTTTCAATAAGAAATTGTAAGCTTCTTGATCAAAAGTGTCTTCTAACTGTTCTTGTAAAGTCAATTTTGATCGAGGATAGCGTCTAAGAAGACGTTTCTGTTTTTCTTCTGGCGAGCAGTCGTCTAAATCTACAGGAATCTGAAAGAATATGATCAGGGAAAATGAAAATACTTAAAAAATAATTACAAAACACAAGCGATACCACAAAAGCATAAAAAATTAGGTCGAGACTACATTGAACACTTCTGAATGTACATGTATGATCAACAAAGAACTTGGCACATATGTGTATCGGTCCAAGTTGCCACACGTCTATGACACCGCAAGATTAACATCACATAAGTAGAAGTAGACAATCACTTCAGTGATAATAATAATAACAAGAAGTGTGAACATATAGGATATGGTTCAGAGAGTGTGGAAAGTTATGAAATAATTTTAAGCCTACGAATTAAGGGAGGACAATAAGTGGATACATCTGTGCCATTGTGACCGACTCTGAGCCTGTCACCCAGTGTTTCTAGCTACTAGTTACGGTATTCGAGAGGACCCCATCCAGGTAGACTGCATTTACCAGTAGTCAGCAACTTTATGAACTGATGGTATGTTTTGGTTTGGCCGCCTCGCAACCTCTTCCATCCTGCTCCTATATCAGCCAACATCACGCGTCAAAGCGGACGGTGGTAGGACATACGTAACATATGTCCCAAACACCTCAGTCGATGAAGACTCACAACCTCATCGACTGATTTACCACCTTTGCTTAATACCCGTCGTCTAATCTCGTTATTATTTAAACGATGGTCCCAGCTAACGCGAACGATGTTTCGAAGCCATCGATGGTCAAAAGCTGATAACCACCGAGGGTCGTGTACCTATAATGGCCACGTCTCACATCCATGAAGTAATACAGTGCGAACTGTTGGGTAGTACACTCTTCCCTTCGTTGAGAGACGAATATCTCGTCTACGCCATAGGTGACGTAAGTTGGCAAGAGCCAAACGAGCTGTTTTGGATTCGTACTGAGATTTCGTCAGAGACTAACCAATTAGGGCTTCCAAGACTTCCAAGATAAATGAAGTGGTTGACGTGCTCAACTACTTCACTCCCTATCTTTCGTTCAAGTGTTGACGAAGACCAGTCCTGGAGCAATGGTTTTCATCTACATTGAAGAGGAGAATCGCATTCCTAAAATGGTTGCATGGGTGCTTATTGCTGTTAAAATATTCTACATCTTATCAACGTCTTAGCCAAACAGGACTATGTCATCAGCATATTCTAAGTCAATAAGTGGATTTCCTGGTAGCAGACGAATTCCTAAAAAGTCAAACGATGAGAATGCAATTTCTAACAGTAAATCTACTATGAAATTAAAATGAAAATGGAGACAGTGGGTAGCCTTGACGGACACCACTTGAGATTACAAGTTCGGATGACAGTTAACCATAAGTTCTGGTACGACTAATAGTGTTTGAGTAAAGAGCGTTCACAAGATTTGTGTACTTCTGGAGTACACCTTTCAATTAAAACCACTGCCATGGAACTTCTCGGTCTTGAGCCAAATGCCGCCTTCAAGTCAAGAACTACCATTATCGGACGCCGAGAAGCATGTCTATGTTCTGAGACCTGATGAATAGTGGATATCTGGCCTATACAACCGCGACCAGGTCTGAAACCAGCCCGGTTTTTCTCGTATTTGCAGATCACGAGTTGTAAATAAGTCTGATAGTTATTTAAGCTAGTATTTTAGATATTATATTAGTCAAGCTAATTCCTCCATGGTTATTACAGGACGACCTCTTATACACTGGGACGATTAACGATCGACACCAATCAGACACAACTGCACCAAGTCCCCAAACTTCAGTCAAAATATCAGTCAGCCTAGTCGTCAAAGTGGGCTCATCATCCTTAAAGACCAATGGAGACAATCTATCCGGGTCAGCTGCTTTGCCTCGTTTTAGATTAGCTATAGCTTTCTCGACTTCTGTGGTCGTCGGAAGACCTAAGCCGACTTTTTATTACGGCTGTCTTAAAATAATGAGAAGTCCCAGAGCAGCTGAATGCCGATGGAACCGCTCCTCGAAGTGTTCAGCCCATCGTTTTAAACGTCTAGACTGAGAGAGGATAAGCGCTCCATTTCTTATACAGATTGTCCCACTAACGTTTGATTTTTGAACCCCAGTTCGTTTTATTAATTTGGAAAGTTGTTTAGTGTTACCTAACTTCTAAATGTATACTATAATTGAAGGGTAAAAGTCAGAAGTCATTTTATCAAATCTAGTTACGGAAAGAATATTTATTAGAGATCGGTCACAAAGTATTGATCTTCGTCTACCAACACCTTTAAATGTTTACTAGCACATCTACTAGGAAATATTTTTCGCTGTCATCCACTGCACCGAAAACCGTTAAATTACATTGGAACCATTGGAACTTCAGGTGAATGATTGGATGTACAAAAAAGAATTCTATTCAGACGACAACATCACCTCTAGCATGACAAGTCAGAGACAGGCCTTCCATATTAGTGCGAAACCACAAGTAACATTGATAACTATTCTTAAGGTCCGAGTACATTCTCAATACACACACGTTTTAGTAAACATATGCAGAGTACCGACTGAATCTGTTTAAGCGGCAGTGAAATTCCCGTGGAGAGCTTCAACATACCGCAGCAAATTTTGACCCATTGAGTGTTTACTAAAGGTACACACAAGCAAACCTTTAATTTGATCCTGCATACCTGTTTTCACCATATTGATGGATGTGAAAACTGTACAGAGCTTAAGTTTCACCAGTAAAGCTTGCGAAATGATAGTCATGACTGTGGATGTAATCTTATTTTAAAACCTTACACAGCTAACAACCAATCAGTTGGCCGGCATAAACTAAAGTTCAAGATGTAACTTCGTTCTATATACCGACATTCGAGTAATATATTAAAACGGGACACATTCTATGAAAAGCTACCTGAAGCATTATTCGAGGTTCATGAAACCTAATGCGAATAAAACCACCATTGGGATAAATTAAATTGACTGGATACATTCGACCATATATACGACGGTTGATACGGCATATAGCTGCTCGATTTGCATTACACCTAAAAGGTAATCTACGTTTCTTAACATGAATGGACATCTAGATAACTTACGCTAACAAGTAGACATTACTCCTCCACAGAAGTCCTGTCAAAGGAAACATAAATCTGAAGGAAAGAAACTCGTAACCAATTACAATAGCCTGTACAAGGTCATCTAGGTCAGTCAAATATGCCGCTCTACGACAGCAAACAATACTTTGTTTTCATTCATATCACTCATTGCATGGCAAAAATAAAGAACAGGAGGTTACTTGTGTTTTGTTTCAAAATAATATATTGAATGTAACATAAGTCTGCACAATGGAAAGTTAATTTATTCATCTACCTTGTATGCATTTTTAAAACAACAGTTTCTAATAGCTATGAGATTCCCCATTCATACAAATGAAATTAGTTGTATCAGTGTTGCAGTTCCTTAGTGAATTTAATGACGTCCTTGTTACGATTAAAGTTGCCAGTATAAGTAATCTTTGCAAATACATTTTACGAAAGTACCACACAACACATTAATTCGGAGGGATAAATTAGACAGATCGCAGTAATATATAGTCAACTAAGGCTAGTAAGCAAGTACAAGAACAGATGTACAGTCTTAGTAAATTTAAAGACTACTACAAATTTTTATGATACCATAATTACCCGCTTCTATAGTGACTACCATTTTATGTGCATATGCTCTGATCCCCTCACTGCGGATGGAAATAACAACTTTTCCTCACTGTACATTTCGCTGTGATATGAATGAACAGCCTTTTCAAAGCAATCCTTTTGTTTTTTTGAGTTTCTTACATTTAGATTACTTGTTACATTTGAAGTTGCACCCGGTATATGACCAAGTTACGTTTGCACTATTACCAGAGCAACTTCTAACGATTGAACCCACTCTTACGAATGAGAAGAAATCAGAAGGCAATAAAGGATGAAAGAGAAGTTATATTTGATAGTGAATGGAGCAGCAATGGGATAGCAACGTCTAGGCTGGCAAACTAGAGAGGGTTGCTTGTTACGGTACGGCGTAACATGATCTGGTAGTGATGCGTGACCGAGCGCCTTCAACTTAGTACTCTCCGCTAAAACAAACATGGTCAGCATCAATGTCGAAACCTATGTAGCTATTTATTTTGGGGATTATTTACCGCTACAGATTTAATTGGCTCTAAGCATTGCTTTGTACAGTTTTGCGTGATGACTACTCAGTTTACGTGTACCTGATCATTAGTATATGTACGTAAAATCACAGTTATTTAGGGAGGATTACATACATTTTGGTTGTTTGACTATCTGAACTTAATATTACTACTATTCGACATTTTCACTTCTCGTAAAAAAAGCCTCACATGTGAACTTATGTAATAACATGAATTAAGCATTCACACGCGCTTCTCTACATCTGTTCATATTGATTTTAAATACTTTTAAACTACTGATTGTGTTTTTCCACCCTGTAGTGTAAGCATTATGAACCGGGGGATCTTTTCATACTTATAAATTTTTCCACCATAATCGCGGATCATTTTGTCCAACTAAAAGATATTTAGCGATATGTCATTTTATTAGTTGAACCCTTGATTTATGTGATATAAAATGGTGATGCATCAAGAAAGTGTCCATTTTTATGACATTACTAGTTTAAACAGTGTTGGTTATGAATTAACCGCCAGCGGTAAGACATGTTTATCACTAAAGTAAACTGTTTTAATTAACCTTAAATTTTTTTTCTGTACTATGATGTACCTCATTACATTTTCAGTATTAGTGTTGCAGAAAACCTGGAAAAGAAACGTTTTCACTTCAGAATTTATAATTTCTGTTTCTATGATAATTAGAAGCCATATACCAATATTCAATGCTGGGGACGTGTCCAGCGACGCCAAAATGTATATCACGATGATCAAAATAGGTTGACGTAAGATATTCGTTTTTTCAACCACTGTTTCGTAAGGCATCATCAAAATATATGTGCTGCCCCCTATTTCTGCTAAGATGACAGACAGTTATTAAATGGTTGTGTACAGAAATCTACAGCAAAACTATAGGTATGGTTCTTTAACTCACGGCATCAACACGCGTGTAATGAAGGTTATCAGACACAGACGTTTCAACAATCGAACACCTTTTATCTTTACATATTGTGGCATTTACTGCTATTGACCCTGCCTGTTTGACATTTTACAGACACTCGTAGTCTTAAGCTATGGTTAATATGAGTCGCCAAATATTTTTAATAATCCTGTTCTTATAGTAAATACTTACTTACTTACTTATGCCCGTTACTCCTCGCTGAGGAGCATAGGCCGCTCACCAGGGTTCTCCATTTAACTCTGTCCCGAACACTCAATTCCAATTGTTTCCAGTTGCTGTTCATCCTTTTAATGTCTGCTTCCAATTCTCGACGCAGCGTGTTCTTTGGACTTCCTCTTTCCCGTTTCCCAGCAGGATTCCATGTTAATGCTAGTCTCGTGATGCAGTCTGATGGTTTGCGTAATGTATGTCTTATCCATTTCAAACGTCTTTTCCTAATTTCCTCTTCGGCTGGAAGTTGGTTTGTCCTCTCCCATAGTAAGCTATAGTAAATACACTGTAACGATAAACAAAATGTTCAGACGTCGGGTACTGAAGGCAAAACTAGATACGTTTCTAAATAAGGTCCAATTGAGCTAAAACCAGAAGAAATGAAGTCCAAATAATGTATCTATGAAGCTGTCAAGCAAATATTGTTCTGACAATAAATCATTAATGTATCACTACAAACCTTCAATACTATAGGCACCCAGTCTAAAACAAATGGTCAAACAACCTAAACGATGACGCAAGCCAAGAAGGAAGGAGCGAAGATAAACAAACCAAACACAAAATTCAGTACGTAGCGGTAAATAATCCCCAAAATAAATAGTTACATAAGTCCTCGACATTGATGCTGACCATGTCTATTACAGCGGACACGACTAGTTAAAGGCGCTCAGTCACGCATCATCACCAGATTACGTCACGCCTCACAGTGGGAAGCATCACTCTCTCTAGTTTGCCAGCCCAAACGTTGCTATCCCATCGACGCTCTACTCAAGTACAAATATAACTTTTCATCTATCTTTTATTGCTTTCTGATTTATTCTCACTCGTAAGAGTGGGTTCAATCGTTAGAAGTTGCTCTAGTAATAGTGCAAACGTAACTTGGTCATACACCGTATGCACTTCAAATACAACAAATAGGTCAATTAAGTTCGAGAAAGTTTAATAAGAACGAATCAAAAATGTATATAATTCTTAAGTTTATTGTGACACACAATTTATTTTGATATGGATATGTAGTTAACCTTGAGAAACTGAAACGATATATCTATTGACTTGAAGAATCATGCAGGTCACTGGTGATTAAAGGGTCAAGAGTAGAGTATTTTAGTTCGTCTACTACACAGTTTATTTCGACTATTACAGTGAAGTCATTGCTCTGAATAGAACATACAAAATTAACAATGGCAATACGTTTTTTTATTAGCTGGTCTTCTAAGATGTTCATTTAATCCCCACTTCTATGACATTCGCCTTTATCAGAAGTGAAATTGCTACATTTATAATAGTGTTTCTGGATTTTCTCCGAAAACTAGCAAACAACAAAACTCAGGATGCTTCATTATAGATAATGCAGGGACGAAAGCATCAATAATAAATGCAATTTATCCTACGTTTCATTATGTATTATGTTGTGTACATATAATCTAAAATGCCATTAAAGAGCGAGTAAACCAAGTATTTGTAACAACTTATTAAACTGTAGCTAATATAACCTCAGTTAAAACAGTTCTTTCACCAACTGGTGTACTGCTGGTAACTTTCAATTTATTTCTAATAAACGTTAACTGTTAGCATTATAAGTACTTCAAGTTGGCTGAAAAGGGGGGGATCTGTCTTTTTATAAATACTTGTAAAATTACTTCTAGCCAAAGACGGACAAATGAACAGTTACCTTCAAACTCATTAAAGTTTTTCTAAAGTGGAACAATACAATTTTTTTGAAAAGACTGTTATGAAGTGAAAAAAGAAGGAGGACGGGATGATTTGATTGGTTGATGCGAACACCAACGAGATGCGCGCCTAGATGAGAATGTACGATTGACCTGAGTCCATTCACCTCCCTAGGCTGACAATAGGACAAACAGAACTGAGAGAACCGAGAACGTATTATATTTCAATTATGCCTTTATATACACATAAAATCAGACCACACAGTGAACCAATCATAAATCAAACATTGATACCGAACAAAAGAAATAGTGGTAGTGAATGGGGAGAACTTGTACACAATAAAGTAGACGTAGTTCGTAATAATAAACAATACACAAGAATCAATACACTAAATGAAAGAACCGGGCAAGGGGAACGTAACAGTCATAGAAATGAAATGATTACATTACTCATGAATAAAATAACGGGAATAGTTCCCCAAAATACAGTTCTGAAAGTTCGTTACTTTTCTTTAGTCGCCCGGCGTAACAAAGACCCAAGACATATTGAAGCTTCACAAGTTGTTTCCACGAATATTAGCTGCACATTTTTATTTGTATTTATTCACAGTTTTGACAGGAAAAGGTGGGATGAATAGCAATAAAATGAGTATAGCTCAAACTATCAACCTAAAATGTAATTATTAGTGCTTCATTTCAGGCAATATTTCCAACTAGTTCTTTATAAGTGAAACGCAAAGAATGTCAACCGATTATTGCTGATGGAGAATTCTGTACTTATTCCAAATTTCGGATAAATTATTCGAAATAAAAGAGGATTTTAATGCATATCATGTATTAAACACCTTCCGACAAAACATCTACGTGTAGCTTATTAGATTTAATACTCATTTATTGTTATTGGATACAATAAAATGAAGCAGTACTAAATAGTAGAAGAATAAAAGTCGTTTATATGGGTATAGCACATGACGGATTAATAACTAAACAATTTCAACTATGAATTTTATATGAAGTGGTTTTGCAGAGCTTTCTAACTCCCTGAGTAGTGATTTTACTCATATTATCATCTAGGAATTATCGCTTCAAGAAAACCAGTTTTATTAAGGCTGTGCAGTTTTCTAAGCATACTATTCTTATCCATATCATTTGCAAGGACCATGAAAGTCTCATCCACGTTACAAGAATAAAAAGCCAAATTAATCACTACTAGAGCTTTAAGGTAACACTCATTAAAAGTACATATTTATTTCCTTTCTTGTCGTTTTTAAATTTTCATGTTTTATAAAAATGCATCAGGTTAACGATAATGGCTTGTGTATATAAAAAAGAGGCCATACGTTTACATAGAAAACTGCTTACATTTAACGTATGCTACAAAAATGTTACATCTCAAGTATACAAAGTGTTATTCATTTTCCTTACAAGTTAATCGTCAGTGAATATCGATCAAAGCATCAAACAGTTTAGTGGATTGTTGATAAGTTATCACATATTAATTCACATTTTTGAAGGCTTCTTGGTACTCGGTGTGTAAGCGTCGATGTAGACCTGATTCTCAGAGTGATAGACTAGACTGTCTATTCAATCAATACATTCTATTCACGCGGCTGCTCAGTTAACTAAAATCGAGAAAATACGGGCATCAACTTATATATATTAAAAGCTAGTACGGAAACTGTTGTGTTAGACGACTGAGGAAGAGTAACGAACTTCCAAAACTAGGCGCTAAAATACTATATCAATTATTTTACTTGTGGATAACGTAGACATTTCATTTCTATTATTGTTACGTTCCACGTACCCTATCCTCCTGTTCAGTAAACTCACTGTTAGTACATTGTCTTTTATTATGAACTATAGTTAATTGGTTGTGTACAAGTTACCCCTATTTACTGCCAATATCTCCCTTGTTCCATAATAATGTTAAAGTTCTTATTGGTTGATGGTATGGTCTGGTTATGTGTATGCATACAGGAATGCCTGTAACACAATACGATTCAGTCTAGTTGGTTCATCAATCTTGTGTTTTCTTATTTCCTTCTTGGGACTAAATAGACATCAGGACAAACGTTTAATGATCACCTAGAAACTCTTCTTGACCTTATGCACACATAGTCACACAACCACTTGGTCATATGCATCAATCATAACAGCCTTCCATTAACGTCATAGTAGAAACTCAGTATTTTCTAATATAAAATCCAAGTCAACTAGAACAACGCTGAAGTTGAATTCTAATGATAATTAATACACGTGATTAGAATTTAGTTAAATGTAGATAAAAAAGTTGTCATGTTAAATTATTCATGATCATAGATTTCCAATGGTGAACATCGTTCATCTTAAACTGATCACTAACTCAGTGATTAACAATAGGCCTTATAAATTGTTTATGATTAATGAAATTTTGCACTTAAAAATCATTCACAGTTTTTTGTTAGTGTAACGATTAATAACATTATTTGAAATTTTGTATAGTAACAAAAAAATGGTTTGGTGCAGTGATTTACAAGGTAAAAACAATTGACGATATGTGCTAACAAACTATAAGAACTGAGCATAATAATGAAGTAGTTAGCTAATATTTTCTTTAGTTTTCGTCAAATAAATTATTTTGTTTGATAGAATATGTCACAGATTGATGTTGGCAAGGTACCATTGAAAACCACGGAGCACTGGACAGCTGTTTCGTTCTAGTGTGGAACTCCTCAGCAGTGCACACGGCAGATTCCCCACCTGGGGCTTAAGGTTGACGCGAACGCCTAACTATCTGCACCACTGGGTCTGCATCCAATAATAGAATTCCTACTTCCATATATATATATATATATGTATATATATATATATATATGTATATATATATATATATATATATATATATATATATATTCAATCAAACTAAATAACCAATCTCCACAAAAATAATCATCGCAGTTGAACTATAATAATGAGCTCATTAGTGACTAACTCCAGGATGCTCTTGAAGCTCTAGTGAGAAGTTGTGACTGGTGGAGTTCAGACTTGTCGGGAGTGAGACAGTTATCACCAATGACAATGGATGATCGTCGCGCTATATATCACAAATTGATGAAAGTGGGAATTCTACCATTGGATGCCGACCTAGTGGTGCAGATGGTTAAGCTTTCGCGTCAACCTGAAGCCCCTGGTGCGGAATCTGGGGTGCGCACTGCTGAGGAGTTCCACACTAGAACGAAATAGCTGTCCAGTGCTCCCTTATTGTCAATGGTACCCTGCCAACATCAATCTGTGATATATTCAATCAAACAAATAAATTACTGAATGAACCATTTATGGTATTTTAAAGAACGAAGATTTACGTTTACTAAACATCCTCGCACAGCATTTTCGTTTCAACTAAATAACTCGGATAATTAACAGCTATAAGATGTACGATTCCTTTATAAACAACATTTCATATGTAAAAGTGTCTTCAGTAAGCAAAAATAAACAAATTATTTTACAGTCGCTATTACAACATTTATACTGGCTCAATACAATGTAAACTGACAAGTTTCCAAAGTTTGTTTTGAAGTGCACCCGGTATATGACCAAGTTACGTTTGCACTATTACCAGAGCAACTTCTAACGATTGAACCCACTCTTACGAATGTGAATAAATCAGAAAGCAATAAAAGATAGATGAAAAGTTATATTTGTACTTGAGTAGAGCATCGATGGGATAGCAATGTTTGGGCTGGCATACTAGAGAGAGTGATGCTTCCCACTGTGCGGCGTGACGTAATCTGGTGATGATGCGTAACTGAGCGCCTTCAACTAGTCGTGTCCGCTGTAAAAGACATGGTCAGCATCAATGTCGAGGACTTATGTAACTATTTATTTTGGGGATTATTTATCGCTACAGTTCTGGTGCCATAATAATACTAGTAAGGAATAATATAAGATAATTATAGTAATACACATGCGTATTCACCTTCGTATTTGCTGATGCGTTCACTACAACAGTATCGAAAACATTCGTTTCTTAATCAGTCATTTCAATTTTAGTCTAGTTTTCCCAGTTAAATATGTAGCTCATTTAGCTTATCGTGTAATTACTAATATTTGTAATAAAATGCAGGGGGGGAGAGAGTTTAAATTGGCTAACTACAACAAGATGATGAGTAGTGAATGTTTAGGGATACACTCTTTAATAATAAAGTAAATTTTTAATGAAGTTCTTGTATGTAATGTTTAATGTGATGAAACTTGAAATGATACCTATTCAACACTTATTTATGCATAAGTCGTTTATGAGTAGTAATAATAATAGCATACACATTCACAGTGTATGCACTAACATAATAATTGAAACAGATCATAGAATGCCAAATACAACAGCTGGTAGTAATTACAGTGATACTTGAAGGTTTTGTGGTCATTTCTTTATGGTCCCATGTGTGAACATCTAAAAAGTCTCGTACTAAAATAAAACAGCTTTTTAGTGCTCCTAACCTTTTAATGTTACTCATAATTTACATTAATCAACACTAAAAACCAATTACAAATTAACGTAATTTGATAAAAATCTCAACTAAATTAGAGACTGAAATGAGATAGTCTGTGGAGATTGATAATAAGTTTAGTTGACTGAATTCGTCACAGATTCATTTTGGCAGGGTATCAGTGAAAATCAGAGAACACTAGATAGCCGTCTCGTTATGGCATGAGACTCCTCATAAGTCGCGCTATATCACAAATCTGTGGATGTGGAAATTCTGTCATTGGATACTAGCGTAGTGGTGCTAAGGGTAAGGCGTTAGCCACTGCTGCGAAGTCCCATACTCGGACGAAACAAGTGCCCAGTGCTTCCTGAACATCAGTAGTTGTCTAATTCAGATCAACCCGTGATATAAAATTGACATTCGTCAATCTCCACAATATCCAATTTCAATTCCATTTCAAATGAAAGATGCCTTTAACGGGCACATTCTTTTGATGAAGATCGTCTTCTTATCTAATGATCTGACAAAATTTACGCATTACATTGTATTGACTATACATAAAATGTTGAGAGTTACTATAATTGTTTGAAAGACATCATTTCTCACTTTTATTTTTATTTTAAGTTGTCTCAAACTCACTTCATAATCGTCATTTAATTATACTTTTTTTATTCGTTTAACATAACGGTTAATTAATTTAGACATTCTCTTATCAGCATTATATTTGTCATATGGACTGAATTGTTTTGTCATGCACGAAGATTACAATTTGCTTATCATCATCATCATCATCACTGCTATTAGTTGTTTCATATTTTTGTTTCCATAAGAAAAGCATATGAGGTGTACACTTGAACATTGAATATCTAATATGTATGTTAGCGGTTATTTGTTTATGATTATTCATTTATACAATTTACAATGAATAATTGAAATAGAAACATTAAACATACATTTCACTTTTAATTACAATATCAATTAACACTGTTATTGTGTACATTTAAAAATAATATATATATATATATATATATATATGAAAATGTAATTCAATTAATTGTTCGTTAAAACAAAGATTGATAGTTGAACAAAACAAAAAATTGAAATCACTTTATTTGATTGAATATGTCATAGATTGATGTTGGCAGGATACTATTGAAAACCAGGGAGCACTAGACAGTTGTTTCGTTCTAGTGTAGAACTCCTCAGCAGTGCGCACCCCCCTGATTCCATACCAGGGGCTTCAGATTGACGCGAACGCTTAACCATCTGCACCACTAGGTCGTCATTTAATGGTAGAATTCCCACTTCCATCAATTTGTAATATATATAAATAATCATTCTAATTAAATCACTTTATGTTTCTTGTTTTTTTCTTTCTTATTATTGTTTGAATGACTTTAAATGAATAGTAAATAAGCTAAGAAAGAATTCATCTATTTAATAACATACAATAAAACAAGAGTCCAATGAAAATTATTTAATTTTAATGCAATAACCTAATTATTTTTTTTCTTCATAATTAATTTTGTATTAGTTACTCATTAACTAATCAAGTTATATAATCAGTGTTTATTTTAAAGATGAGAAAAAAAAAGAAAAGTAAAAAGGCAAAAAAAAACAAATAAAAAAATAAAATAACCGAAGTAAATTAGGTCAATCAAATGAAAGAAATTCTATTACAACTAAAAGATAACAACAAAATAGCAGAGATTAGTTAACATGGCATAATTTAATTAATTTAAAACGACAATAATTTTTAGATAATTTTTTTTCTTTTTTTTCATAATTAATTTTGTATTAGTTACTCATTAACTAATCAAGTTATATAATCAGTGTTTATTTTAAAGATGAGAAAAAAAAAGAAAAGTAAAAAGGCAAAAAAAAACAAATAAAAAATAAAATAACCGAAGTAAATTAGGTCAATCAAATGAAAGAAATTCTATTACAACTAAAAGATAACAACAAATAGCAGAGATTAGTTAACATGGCATAATTTAATTAATTTAAAACGACAATAATTTTTAGATAATTTTTTTTCTTTTTTTTTCTTTTTTGGTTACTGTTCATTCACTTCAATAAGGGTTAATTTAATAGAAAAGTTATTATCTTTTTTTGTCTCTCTCTCTCTTTGAATTTTATCTAATTTGATTAGGTTTTATATTGTAATTAGGCATCTTTCTTGATTTTTTTTTTTTAGAACTTAAATGAATTTGATTTTGTATGTTAAATATGCATAGTTGACTGTTTATCATAGTAACTTAAGAATGTTTTATTAATTTAAACAAAATATTGAATTAAAATGATTTTATGAAGATTAGTAATTAGTTCAGTTGATTGAATTCATGATAGATTAATGTTTATAGGGTTTTGGTAAAAATCAGGAAATACTGGTTTGTTTTAGCCTGGGTTTCTTTGATATAATGCACTCTTGATTCTTTCAAACAATTGAGCCACAATAGTCTTTAGACTGATGAAGAATGCAACCTAAAAATATGACTATATTTAAGTTGGATTATGACTAGCAAGCGGAATCCAGGACGCGCGTTTCGTCCTATTTGGGACTTATCGGCTGGATGTACCTGCATCCCAGTGTTGATGTTCACACTGGGATTCGAACTCAGTCCGCTTCGTGCCAAACGCTACCGCGTTCACCACTAGGCTATTGTGTCTAGACAGTCACACTTGTGCAACGGGCATATATATATATATATGTAATTAGGAATAAATATGACTATTTATAGGAAGTTTTCTAGCTTTAAATAATCATGAAATGAGTGTATTGCTTATTAAATTTGAAGTCATTCAGTCAATAAGTGTTTTCTAGAGATTTCAATAATAAATTTGTGGCAGTAAAATGCTACACCTTTCTAAAGACTGATTAATCATAGTCTTAGTAACAAAACACTTATTTTTTAATAACCGTGTAGTTTCTGGTATCTCCTACCAGTTTTCACTTCATCAATTCGGTTAGCACAGTGTACTAAGGTATAATTCTCACTAAAAATTTCATTTCAAGAGGTTAGATTCATCTGCAAACATGAATATACTAATGCATCACTCCATGATACGATGGATGCTAAGCGAAAAATACTGTAAACGTCAAGTCTGAAAATGAAACATTTAATAAAGGTAACAATTCAATATGTAGCACTCACTTGCTAAATAGGCAGAAATTTGATTATGAATATTGAACATTGAAAATGTAGCCATCAATTTGTTTGTATTAGGATACATAGGTTCATTTATTGCACATATTGATATAAATAACCTGTGAATTATCATAAATGAAGTAAAAAAAGACTTGTTTAACGGAAATAATGTAGTAAGGACTACAAGCAAATAAACATCCATGAATTTATTAAACAATATATAAGCAGTGTGAAATACTGAATGTTGTATTCTGATCTAATGATTCATTTGAAATGTTCTTTGCAATGAAAGCTTAGGTTAATCATGAATGAAGCTGAAAGTTTTACAATATTAATAAATTTTATAGAACATCATGAGTTTTTTCAGTATACAAAGGTTATTCAAGGGATACATACATTTAAATCTATTGTAATTTATTACATTATATATCGTTTGCACTGCACACATAGTTGGATATGCTTAAATCAGTTCATAATATGGTAGATCACTATTCAGAAAGTCAACATATAAGTTTTCTCCTATATATATATATATATATATATATATATATATATATATATGTATTTACAGGAAGATTGTTATTAATAATCTTATCATAGTATAGTAAATTATTAAAACAAGCTAGTTATATGTAATAAATTAAATTACATCAACCTATTCATTCATCTCCAATTAAAAACCAAGGTGACACTATCTTGTAATTAGTACTTATCGAATACGTTTACTCTCATTCAAAATCTGGTCACTGACTTAAGTATTTAAATACTTCTCATTTGGATACATTGGAGGCTGCACTGAGTAAAATATAATCTACATTACATTCTTACATATTGTTTTCAAGTAACACCAACAATACACCTATACATGTAGATATACAAAGCTTATTTCTTATAAATGTTGTTACTAAACTTTTAAGCTCAACATCATATTTCAAGTTTTAATAAGCTGAATGATTTTGATTTGTCATTTATGAAATATACCAGCAGATGTTTGAATATTTCTGTGCATACTAGTTGATTTTTTATCTTTAAAATGAATATTACAGTAATAGTATTTGGATTGTTAGATGATAGGTTCATGTGAAGGTGAAGATAAATGCAAATTATAGGAAGTTTATAAGTCAAATCTTTTAAACAAACATGATCTTCTGAATTATGAGGATCATTATTTGAGAAGATAATTTTTTAGTCACTTTTTGCACTGTTTCATAAATTGATACCAGCTGAAGCACCATTCTGAACTAACAATTATGAAAGAGACTTTATTCTATGGTTTAAAACTTATCAATATTACTGTCGATAATATTTATCCCAGTTAATCTAGGATCTTCAGACTTCACATTAAATTTGTCGGTGTTATAACAATCAGTTGACAAAGTGAATGAGTTAAATTTAATAATTTCAGTCACTTTATGACATTTTACGCCTATATTGCAATACTATAAATGATCGTTCGCAGTGTTAGCATACGATCAGGAAGAACAACTAGAATTTTTCGGAACTGTTTTCTTTGTTGTTTAGTAGTAAAACATGTACTTTTGATCTACTTAGTGAGTGAATGTTGCATATTAAAGTAATTCTTATTAGTGTACACTTTGAGCGTCTGTAGTTATTTACTACCATCCTCTATGAAATGTTAGTGTAATACTGCTTGATATGTTGAGCCAAGAATACAAATACTGTGAAAATTAGGTTTTAAAATGAAATAGTGAATCAGAATGACCGAATAATATGCAAGACTCACACTGAATGATCAGTAAACAGATTGCAAATGTAGTACACAATGTACTTAGTGAATAGTTGCTACGATGGTGGAGACCCAAATGTTTCACTTCTAAATATTCCTACTTACGTTATTATTTTATTAATCGTAAAATTCGCGGTAACCAGTATTCCTGTTTTTGTTTTCTTTCCTGACTTTTCTGTTTATGATTGGTTGCTGTTACTTGTATTGTACTAAGTTTTCCGTCTGTTACAAGGTGGTTACTGTAACTATGTATATAGACTAGGGATGAAATAATATCGAGTTTTCTTTGCACTGAGTACCTATCTTCCCAGATTGGTTTCTGGGTGAGTAATTTCTGTTATCCTGTTGTTACGTTACTGGTCGTAGGTATCTAATTCGTCAGATTTCATTAGTTTACAGGCTAGTGAGTTGTAGTTAATAGTTCCTTACATAGATCTAAACGAATATACATTTGCTCAGTTTACTGTTTTTTGTCATATTGTCACCATTATGTTCAGCTGTTGATTAGATTGATAATTCAATATGAAGAAGGTTATAATCCCTCAAAATATGAAATTAATTTAAGCTGATGTAAATTCCATAGGTTTTCTAAATTTACGGACATTATCTATAAGTATGTTGTTACTGTAAAGTAAAAGTAGATGATCAAGTTCAGTTGGATGATTTAATATGAATTCAACGACAGTATTAATTTATTCCAAACGCTAACTCATAGACATATATTTCACAATGAATGCATATTGAATAGAACTAAGTGATCAGTAAAGTTACCCCATGATATACAAAGCATTCAAATTCACTTAGAAAATAACCTACATAAGGATTTCCAATTTTAATAACCTGATCATAAACTTTTCACTATGTATGTTATCCCAGGAAACAGAACGTCGACACTACAATTAGAACATTACAAGCTGAAATGTTAATATGCTTTAATGTGATCAAATAAATATGCTTTCAATTTTAATTGAGATGGTTATTTTTGTGGAGATTGGTTATTTGATTTGATTGGATATATCACAGCTTGATGTTGGCAGGGTACCATTGACAATAAGGAAGCACTGGACAGCTGTTTCGTTCTAGTGTGGAACTCCTCAGCAGTGCGCACCCCAGATTCCGCATCAGGGGCTCCAGTTTGACGCTAACGCCTAACCATCTGCACCACTGGGTCGGCATCCAATGGGGCGGAATCTGGGGTGCGCACTGCTGATGAGTTCCACACTAGATAGAAACAGCTGTCCAGTGTTCCTTGGTTCTCAATGGTACCCTGCCAACATCAGTCTGTGATATATCCAATCAAATCAAATAACCAATCTCCACAAAAATAACCATCCCAATTGAACTATAATAATGAGCTCATTAGTGACTAACTCCAGGATGCTCTTGAAGCTCTAGTGAGAAGTTGTGACTGGTGGAGTTCAGACTTGTCGGGAGTGAGACAGTTATCACCAATGACAATGGATGATCGTCGCGCTATATATCACAAATTGATGGAAGTGGGAATTCTACCATTGGATGCCGACCTAGTGGTTCAGATGGTTAGGCGTTCGCGTCAACCTGAAGCCCCTGGTGTGGAATCTGGGGTGCGCACTGCTGAAGACTTTTATTTTTACTTTATTCTTAACCTATCGGTGTTGAACAATAGTAAACTGTGGTCAACGAAAGTAACGCGTAGGTATATATATAAGCATGGATATATATATATATATATATATATATATATATATATATCAAACTGGTGGCCGTCCAATAGCTGTTCAGTCCAAACAAATATCATCATCATCAATGCCTGTTACTCCATGTGGAGCATAGGCCGCCGATTGGCATTCTGCAGCCAAATCTATCCTGGGCTTTGCTTTCTTACTCTTCCCAAGTGCATTTCATTCTCTTCATGTCTGTCTCCAATTCCCGACTCAATGTGTTCCAGGGTCTTCCTCCTTTTCCTTGGTATTTAGGATTCCAAGTTAGTGCTTGTCTTGTGACACAGTTTGATGGTTTCCTCAATGTGTGTCCAATTCACCTCTAGCGTTTTTTCCTAATTTCTTCCTCGGCTGGAAGTTGATTAATTCTCTGCCACAGAAGGATTTTATTGATGGTATCTGGTCAACGAATCCGAAGAATCTTACACAGACAGTTGTTTATAAATACCTCTATCTTCTGAAGGATACCCAAGCAAATATGTTTGTTATAAATGTATCATTTCATTCAATTGATCCTAATCTAACCAACTCATTAAATTCTCTTCCTTAAAATTAAACCAATCACATAGAAATCCGTTTAATAAAATGATTTATTTCATTTAATTAAAATATTCTTTTCTACAATTAAACCAATGAAAATGTCTATCAAGTTAAAGGTTACATTTTTTTGGTGTTTTGAATCTTTCTGTAAAAGAAATTTCCCTTTTTTCCCCATAGAATCTTTTTATTAAAATAAAAGAAAGTAAGAAAAAAGAGAAGAAAACTTTCAAGTATGTCAGATAAATTTAGTATTAATGAAATACTCAAATTAAATTCTAATGAACAATTCATACAAACAGAATTGAATGAATCTAATGAAATACAATTGCCTATATCAACAATAATTACATCATCAATATTACCTAATCATAATGATCATTTAAGTTATTATTCAACTTCATCATCATCATCATCATCAATGAAACCAAACATTTCAGATTTCACAAAGACATTGGATACACCTACTACTACAAATAACATTTCTCAAGAGTCACATATAAAACCAACATTGAATTCATTGACAAATGATATGAACTATGAAAATACTCAGTGTATTTTTAATTCAATACATTCTAAACGATTTGTAGACATTTTAAAATCACTTCAGTATACTATTACAACTTCAACTACTGCTACTACTAATACTACTACCAATATTACTAATAGTAGTTTGTACAATGAAATGATAACTAAGTATATAAAAGAATGTAATATAACAAATCCTTTATTTATTAAATATATAACACATGTATTTTCAAGTAATCCAAAAGATGTTTTAAATCAATTATCAAAAGATCATATTATTGGTGAGTTTGATCTCAAAAAATTTTTATGTATTCTGTTTTGGTTACTTCTGATGTTTATTGAATCAATACATATAATCACATAGTCAGAACCGATACCAGAAGAATGACTCAAGACTGTTATTTTATGCCCGTATGATTGCCTTGATATCACTAGTCCCTTAGCAGGATTGTTAGATAACTAGATCAGTAGACCAAGTTACAATTATGTGTATACTATGGATTTCATGCACTTATATATATATATATATATATATATATATACAAATTCAGTTCATATATGAAACCATTCAGAATTATGACATCGATATCAAACAAGGGAAATAATAATAGAAAAACCAGAATAACATGTAAATAATCATTTAGTAATAAATCATGAATGGTAGTTGCTAAAATAATAGTTATTGGTTTGTGAAGTTACGATAAAATTAAAACGAAAAGAACATAATTATAATGTTACTTATATAAACTGTCAAGATGTATAAAATAGTCTTCTGAAAAATAGTTCCTGAAGATTAACTTCTCACTAAAATTTTACCTATTGAAGTTAGTTAGCCTTGATGATATATTCCCTGCATACATTCATCTATTTACAAGTGAATTTGATTAAACGTAAATTTAACAGTACTTACTTCATAGTAACGTATCATCTATGCTATAAAGTAGGGATACTACTTGTTAGTAATCAATTTCAACCTAAAATACACTCTAGAGATTTTCAATTCTTATAATAATCATTAATATATCCTATTCATGAATGTCGCATTTAATACACGAGTTGTAAATGTAAGTGTAAAATGAATGTGTAGAGGCCACTGTTACCCCTAACACTATGATGTTTGTACTGTATAATCCTTTATTGATATTTGTACTATAAAGTTTGATTGCAGTGTTCAAATTGTCGTTAGCGGGTGGTACAATTTGTAACGCTGGATTCTCTCCGTTCAAATATATACCTGTCGCATCTTCGTTTCAGATTTCTTGATCATACATGTAATTGGTGATTGTTGTACTTGTATAAGTCTTGTTATTAACGAAGGCGAAAATTACGAGATATATAGTTATTTGTTCTAAAGAAGTTACAAATCCGGCAGTATAAAAATAGATCACAACAAATGACTGTCGATTTCAAAACGAAATTTGGAGTTATTGTAGTCCCATTAAATGTATTTCGTTAGCAAAAAATAAATGTTAAGGATTTTCTTCGTGTTTATAAGTTCACAGAGTTCATGCTCAACACTCCTTACTTATAGAAATTTAGTTAATCAATGTATTGACAACATACACAAGAAATTTTAATGTGTGTCGTTTGTAATGTTATCTAGGATATACATTTCACCTTGTTTGTAACTCATTACTTTTATGCACTCTAATCCTACTGAGATTCAAACTCACTACCTACAACTTAAAACAACACGTAATATACTAAGATACTTTGTATAACAACCACTAACTAGTTAGATAAATTGTGGAATTATTAGTAAGAGTTCATAAATTCCTAATGTTGGTATTCAGGATTTCAGTTACTTAATCTATTATTATATTGTGGTAGATACTATTCATAAGGTCATCAATAAGGCGAGGCCAGTTCCGAGGTGGCAAAGAGTAAATCATGATTAAAATACATAGGAGAATCGAGGACAACTAAGAGAAGCAAGCCGATAAACGACACTGCTTAGAGAACGGGATGGATGTACAAATCGATGGTTAGAATCAATGTATGTAATATTTTATGACATTCTCTGTTTTAACTAAATAAACAATTGCTTGCCCAACTAGTCTTTTCACAATATGACAGTTGGTATGCTGAAATTATCATTAGAATGACTAGCCTAACTTCTATGTTATCATTCTTTTCAGAGATTTAAATAAACTGCATAAACATTCTCTGACCTTTAAAAAAATATCAAATAATTTCAGCTTTTTAATTCTGTCAATGAGAACTCAATAATACCCTACCATATTGTTGTGTGTTCGACGATACATACATCCTATTACTTGAAATGTTAAATCTTGACTCACATAGATAGTTGGTCCTCTCATTGCATGTTTATTAATACTACTTACCATTAAATAGTAATTAAGATAAGTTGCCATATGTGCATCCTGAGCGGATTGCCTCGATATAGCGTTATTACACAAGTTATATATTTAAGTTGGATTGTGACTGGCAAGCGGAATCCAGGACGCGCGTTTCGTCCTATTTGCGATTCATCGGCTGGATGTACCTGCAGAGACTGACCAGTTTCAGTCCATTACAAATCAACGGGAAAATACAAACTTATCCTAATTACATATATATGCCCGTTGCATAAGTGTGACTGTCTGGACACAGTAGCCTAGTGGTGGACGCGGTGGCGTTTGGCACGAAGCGGACTGAGTTCGAATCCCAGTGTGAACATCAACAGTGGGATGCGGGTACATCTAGCCGATGAGTCCCAAATAGGACGAAACGCGCGTTCTGGATTCTGCTTGCCAGTCACAATCCAACTTAAATACATTAAATAGTATATATATATAATTAGGATAAGCTTGTATTTTCCCGTTGATTTGTATTGGACTGAAACTGGTCAGTCTCTGTTGCCATATGTGCATCCTGAGCGGATTGCCTCGATATAGCGTTATTACACAAGTTATATATTGAAGTTGGATTGTGACTGGCGGACTGAGTTCGAATCCCAGTGTGAACATTAACATTGGGGTGCAGGTACATCCAGCCGATGAGTCCTAAATAGGACGAAACGCGCGTCCTGGATTCCGCTTGCCAGTCACAATCCAACTTCAATATATAACATTAAATAGTAGTTTACGTTGTGTAACAGTTTCATATTATGCCATGATGTCGATAAAATCACTATTAGCTTTACTTAAATTATTCATGACGTTTAACTTGTTTTATTAATGTGGTTGACTCACCTTTTGATTCTTAACCAAAATTTATAAATTCTCTAATTTGATTGAACTTTGTTTATTTGAATCAGTTTTTTCTAGTTGCGTTCGTTTGCATCGTTTTCAAATGTGGCTTCAATTAAAGATTTTGACGTCTCCACTAATTAAAACCTGGAAGCGTCACAGATGCCTAGATACCCACCAAAATGAGAACTTTTATCTTACATACAATAAATCTTTTGTTTTGATATTGAACTTAAGCATCTTTTGATTGTGCGGTTTATTCCTGTTAAGTAGATTTAAGAGTGACACTGAATTTTAATCTTACCAGTATTTACAGAACAACCATATAAACAATATCTGAACACAAGGCTATTAAGTAATTTCGACTTATTAATTCTATTGATGAGAATTCCACATTGTTATCTTCGTTCTTCTATTAAAGGCATCTGTTGCTTATTTGAGTTGGATTGTGGTTGGCAAGCGAAATTCAAAACACTCGTTTTGTCTTATTTAGAACTCATCATCTGGATGTAGCTGTATTTCATTGTTAATGTGCACACCGGGACTCGAACTCGATTCATTATGTGCCAAATGCTACCACTAAGCTATTGAGTCCAATCAGCTACATTTGTACAACGAGTATGCAAATATAATTAGGATGTAGTTGGACCTTCCCTTAGATTTATTATGGACTGAAGTTGAATAATCTCTGTTGCCATACATTTATTCTGAGCGGATTGCCTCGATATGACAAACAGGTTCGAGTCCCGGTGTGAGCATCAACACTTGGATGCAGGTTCATATAGCTAACGAGTCCCGAACAAAACGAAATGCGTATCCTGGATTCCGCGTGCCAGCCACAATCCAACTTAAACAATACTTGTAAACCATCGTTATATCAAGGCAATCCATCCAGGCAACACATAGGGTAACAGAGAGTGTTCAATTTCAGTAGATGACATATTACCGGTAAGATCCAAAATGCATTCTAATTGTGTGTTGTATGTATGTCTCAAATATTATTTTCGTGAAAATGTTATTTACTCAATAATATTTAAGCAGGACCAAGACGAATCGGACATCCTTATCAAAGTAGGATACCTCGAAAGCGCAAAAAACCAAGAACATCATTTACACGATATCAAGTAAGTAATATATTTTTGTTCTTCCTAAAATACGTTTACATTTAATAGAAAATAAAATCACTTATATGTACTTAGATTTGTGTATACAAACTTACATTATGCGAACTTAGGTAATGTTGCATATTCTAGAATATTGTAGCAATCACGATTTTTGTTTACTATTAACTTATGTACATTGTCGATATCATAGTTATTCTTATTTTACATACTTTCAATAATCATTTAGAACAATTCTTGGGTCTATCATATTGATTAAGTATAAAGAAACGGTGTTATGCATATATGGATAGAGTTTGAAGTCTCCATTGAAATATTAACTCATCTTATTGTGTTCACTGTAATCATATTGTTAAAATTCTTAGGTAAATGTGAATTACACTATAATCTAATGAAAGGATTTCTAAAGATAATGTAGTTTATACTTGCAGAATTTCACCAATCTATAGATCGTGATGGAATTTACTTCTGGTTAAAGAATATCAACTGTATCAATTTATTCTTGATACACTTCTATATAAAGTGACGTTTACAGAAATGGATGAATACTAATATAATAACAACATTTACTCTTTCCACATAGGATAAGAACTATGATTGATTAGCTCCAGTGAAAAACTTACTAGATTTGACATTTCAGTAGCAACATCTACAGTCACTAAAATGTAGATGTTTTAGATTAAAAACGACTTAGATTATTCAAAAAAAAACATCACGACGCCTATCACTGAAATTTCATTGATGGGTAAATCATTAATATTATTCGCCTATATGTTGTTTTAGTTAAGTATAATTTCTTGAATAAGAGGATAGTGTTATGCTTCAATGATTTCAATAGTTCCCATTTGCTTATTTAAAAAAACATCATTGAATAAAACAATAATTTATGTAGAGAAAAGTGGTGAGTTAGTTGAATTCACTATCACAAGGCAAAGTACCTAAATATGACGTAGGAGAGGTTAAGTCATTTGGCATAGGGATGGCATCAGAACTTAATTGTTAGAGTCTAATGTTTATGAGAGGTATAAAGCATCTCAAAATATCTTTTAGAAATCTTGAAATTTGGTGTTAATTTGCTTATTATTCTCCTTTCTTATGTAGCTTCTATATCTTCTAATTATTTCGAAAATATTGGTCTGTAGAAACCGTAATTACTCTTTGAGTCTAGTATTTTATCTGCTGTACATATCCACATTGGTATGTATGTTCACCGTGTGATTGGGTATAAGAAGCATGAATCATTAACTAGCTAGGTGACTGGTTGATGTTTCATGATAGCTGCATTTATTCACGTCAGAATATATTCCTAGCCCTATATCTATAACTGACACTTTATGATACACATATTCTGTCACATACATATGTGTATTAGTTGGCACGACATATACTAGGATTGTTATTTAGTCCTGATCCAGCATAAGTATCAACAAATCCCATCTGATATGATGCAATCAACCACTGAAAAAGAAAATATTGTGCATTTCACCAAAACACTTACTTGAAAAATTAACTTTAATTTTGACAGTTTAGTAATGAAGCCTTCACTGTCATTCGAGACAACTATAATTAGCATGAAGTCAAAAAGAAAGGTTAGATTTTATAATACACATTATTCCATATTGTTATCCTGCAAAGGAAACTGATGCTGAAATCAGTCTGTAATTCCGCTTCAATTTCTGAACTATTCAGTTTAATAAAAATATCAGCTGACAAGATGAATCAAATAACGACGTGGTAGAGTAAGCTGGAATCGTAAACTCACCTATATAGTTTATCCACATACAGTTAATATTATTTACATTACTTAGTTTCAATATGATAAGTAGTTTAGTGTATACTGTTTGCAAAACTTTGTATAAGTGTATATAACGAAATGTTGTATAAAGTAACAAAAGTGTACAGTCGAAGAGAGGAGTAGCAAGGCCTATAGAGAACATTTGGAAAATAAAAAGAAAAGCAGAAGAAAGCAAATATGGAATAGGCTTGGAGTGAAGAAGTTTGTAATGTGCAAATAGCGTGTATTCAATTGTTTGCTTTCTGTAATTCCATGAAACAAATTCCTTCAGTCCAGCTGAATGTGCTTCACAGAGTAATTTAACTCTTACTCATGCATATCATATTATTGCGTCTTTAAACAAATTGAATATAATTTAGACGCAATGTCATTCTTCGGTTACTTTCATTAACTTAATGACAGGTAACAACACTTGAAAGAAAATTTTGTCAACAAAAGTATTTGGCTTCAACAGAAAGAAATGAATTAGCGGATTTATTGAAAATGACTGATGTACAAGTGAAAACATGGTTTCAAAATCGTCGAACAAAATGGAGGTTAGATGATAATCGTATTATGATGCTAAACGTTTATTCGTTTATTGTACATTTTGTAATATTATTCTTATAAACTATCATAAGCGATCATTTACTTATATCACTTAAAGTAACTTAGTCAATATAATCTATTTAATCAAAATCTTGGAAACTTTAAGGTTAATTCTTTATGGTGAAGAATATTACTTCAAATAGTCTTATGTAAACGATAACCAAGTAACCTGTGGTAGTTTTGTAAAGTTACTTAATAGATTTAGTCTCTTACTATTAACTACACTAGTTACGAACACCTGTTAAGTCAAACTAGGTATCCAAATTTTTCAATCCTCTGTATGCAAGTATGGTGACGAATGGTGGCTAGGATTTTTTAAAGATTTCATTTGGTGCAATTAGAGAAGGTAATAAATAATGTATGCATTACTTTCAGTCATCAGTTTGCATGTTGTTTGTATCACTTACTTCACATTCATTCTACGCGGGGATAATCATGCTTTTCTTCTTGCCTCCTACGCATCTTATTGCCATCCTGTAATGTTCTCGTTGATTGTCTATTGTTATAACTTTCACACAACGTTCTGTCGCACTTATAGGAAATTTACCACCATCCTATTACTGACCTAAATTGAATTACTCGCCATTAACTATCAAAAATTAAGTTATAAATTCATATTAAATCTTAGAGCTGTCAAGTTTACATATATAAGCAATAATTATGTAAAACTTTTATGCCACAAACATTTGATCTTATCCAGTGATTTCTACTGAACACCTTGTTTGTCAACTTGTTTTATATTTAAAATGTTAATTGTGGAAATACTATTGTCAAATATTTCATAACACTTTGTATTTGTGTAAATGTCACAAGACAGTCACTTTTGACCTTGACAACATGCCACCTTAAGGTGTTATATTAAATTATATTACTGACTACATATAATCACTCATGTTCTAAGAGCTTGATTATTATATTTCCTATGTAGGTAAATGAATAGCGTACTGTCTTGGTAAGGGTGCTATAAAGGTTAAATCATGTATGCATACATCCAGAAATTCTTAGAAATAAAGCTTATGACATAATGGTAGTTATGCAGATTAAATAAATATTTAATAAAACGGAACAGGCAAGTTACAGGGCTAAATGCAAGTCAAAGCAATAAGTCCGACAGTAATGATAAATTTTATGACGGAACATCCATATGCAAATCTCATCGGCACAATCAATCATATGTAATAAAAGCAATATGAAAAATAACTATTCAAGTAAAGTAAAGCACATAAGTAAAAACTTTTGGTTGTAGTTTATACGTGCTTGGATGAACATGGCAATATATATTCATGGTGCACCTGACAAGAGCTAATAGGTCTGAGAAATAATTCAGGGGACTACATCATAGTTTCAAATCATAATATCGTCTAGTTTGTAAAAAAAATACACAACGACATCTTTCATCGTCAACTAACACCAAAAGTGCTGATAAATACTAAAAACCAAAGTAGTTATCACTAAAGGGACGTCAATTAATTTAAGTTAGAATGTGAGTAATCAATATCCAGATCATTAGCCTGAGCACAATGCAGTTTGAAGCTTGCTTCTTGACTGAATCATGACTACATACAACCCAAGGTATAGCAAACTAGTTTCTTTATATCTCATAGTATCCATCAATGTTTTATTTGGTAAAGATTGTAATGAAAACATATTCATCATGAACGAGTCTCTAAAGTGCCACTCATCTAGACAATAGAATATAAACAATATTCATGCAGCTACCTTATTTGTGCAATTTTTCTGTGAGTGATAATACTTTATGATCTCTAAAAATAATTTTTTCAGACGGCAAACAAATGAAGAACGTGAAACAGAGTGGAAAGCCACAGGACGTCTTCTGATAAGTCTACATTCTCAGCTGAATCTATTCAAGAAACACTTTTATGTGAATAACGATGTTAACAACCAAACATTTTATTCCACACTGAATGGATAGATATATCAATGACTGGCTTTAATCTCACTAAACATCCTTCATTATTTGATAGTTATTTCTTTATCAGTGAAACGTTAGACCTATTGGTCTTGTATTTTTCATCAAAGATCTTTGATTTTGCATCGCATTTTGATGTCAAACATAATTTACTCTTTGTCTATTTACAAAAAACTGAGAGTTTGTATCCAATACTTTATTCTTCGCATTTACCTGTTTTAAAAAACTGATAATAGTGATTGAATCGTTGTCTCTAGAACCTACTTAAATTTCTCATAACTTCGCAGTGATACGGTCTGCCTTCAAGCACTAACTATGGCTACTGCGAAGACCTCAGCCGAGCAGTCTGCAACATAGGTAGAACAAACGGTAAACGAATTCTTAGACTACTGCCACATCTCGGTTTGGGTACTTTTGTATTACAGACGGCCTATTTCCACTCTAGTCAACATTACTTGTGAAAGTTGCCAGTGATTAGGTATATGCTATACTTACCTGTAACTACCTTTCCGACTGGTATATTGTCTTAATATTTTGTCTCTTACTTAATCATCGCTTACTCGGTAGTTTGACAGTACTGGATCAAACCTTTGATGATATTTATGATCGAAGGTCTTTTTAGAAGGCCACCGAATTTCAATGGCCTGCACTCACATTCGTGAAGAAAATGGAACAGTCTGATGCACTGTATGCCCACCCCTTTGTCGGCTGACACAAATTTTGTTTACTCTACAAGTGTTGTAAGTTGGATAGAGCTAGGGAGACTTTCGGTATTCATGCAACAATTTTCGCAGACGACAATTCAGTAGATCCCATGGAGTCTTCATAATTAGTGGCGTGGTCAATGCATTTTAAGGATGTTACTGGTAAGCTTGTCTTATTAGGGTTCAGCCTCAGAAGGTAGTTCAGATTTTAAAAATTCATTGGAGTTCAATACGTTTATGAGCAGTTTATTTATGCAGTGAATAAGTCCATAAATTTTCAGTGAAAAGGATATCCTGACTTATACCTTACTGTAGAGCCTACTGCAGAAAAAGCTGCAAGGAAGGATGTAAGAGTAAAGAGAGGAACTAATATGGATTCAAATTACGACCAGCTAATGGCCAAAATAATGCTGAAGCTAAAAGAACACTGGACAACTGGAGTAGCACAATTACAAAAGTTTAACACAACCCTTCTTCGGGATACTAACAAACTCAACGAATTCAAGATAACTCTTAACAATAAGTCTCAGGTCTTTCACGATCTACTAAAATGATGGAACTACTATATAGGATAACTGATAAGAAATTAAAATAGCAAAAATTTAAGCATGTCAGGAGGTTTTGGGTCGCAAGAAACACCACTATGAACAGTGGATCTCTGTTGGTACTTTGGATAGGATACACAAAGGGAGGAGTAAGAAGACATCAATTAACAACAACCAACCAGGAACAAAAAACGTCAAGGCAGAGGCCGAACACGCAGAAGCCTGAAAGCAAGTGAAGAGGAGCACTAGGTCGGATAGACGTAAATATATGGAGGACATGGCAGTGACAGCGACAAATCTACAAGGAAAGGAAACACAAGAAATCTATATGACACAACACAATCAATCAATCAATGCCTGTTACCCCAAGTAGAGCATAGACCGCCCACCAGCATTCTTCAACCAGCTTTGTCCTGGGCTTTCTTTTCCAGCTCTTCCCAGTTGCTGTTCATTCTCTTCATGTCAGTTTCCAATTCCCGACGCAATGTGTTCCTGGGTCTTCCTCCTTTTCCTTGGCCTTTTGGATTCCACGTTAGTGCTTGTCTTGTGACACAGTTTGATGGTTTTTTCAGTGTGTATCCAATCCGCTTCCAGCGTCTTTTTCTAATCTCTTCCTCGGCTAAAAGTTGGTTTGTTGTCTGTCACAGAAAGTTGTTGTTGATGGTATCTGGCCAACGAAGCCGAAGAACTTTTCGCAGACAGTTTTTTTTAAATACTCGTATCTCCTGAAGGATACTTTTCGTGGTTCTCCAAGTTTCATCTCTATACAAAAGAACTACCTTCACACTTGTATTGAAAATTTTGACTTCAATATTGACTGACAATTGGTTTGAGTTCCAGATGTTTTCCAGTTGTAGAAATGCTGCTCTTGCCTTACCAATCCGCGCCTTCACATCCGAATCAGACCCTCTCTGTTTGTCGATTATGCTGCCCAAGTATGTAAAGGTTTCAACATCTTTCAGAATTTCTCCGTCAAGTGTAATTGGGTTAGTGTTTGTTGTTTTGCATCGAAGGATCTTGCTTTTTCCTTTGTGTATGTTGAAGCCTACTGCTGCCGAGGCTGCTGCTATATTGTTCGTCTTCATCTGCATTTGATGATGTGTGTGAGAAAGAAGAGCTAGGTCATCTGCAAAGTATAAGTCATCTAGTTGCGTCGATGTTGTGCATTGTATTCCAAAAGTGTCTTTTGGTGGTGCAGCCTTCATGATCCAGTCGATGACCAGTAGAAAGAGGAAGGGCGAGAGTAAGCAGCCTTGCCTGGTAACGATCTTTACTTCGAATGAATCCGTGAGCTGACCTCCATGCACGATTTTACAATGTAGTCCGTCGTAAGTATTCCGTATGATTTTGACTATCTTCTCGGGTACGCCGTAATGTCGTAGAAAGCTCCATAATATTCTCCTATCCACGCTGTCAAATGCTTTTTCATAGTCGAGGAAGTTGATGTAAAGTGGTGAATTCCATTCAATTGAATGTTCGACAATGAACCGTAGATTAGCGATTTCGTCAATACATGATCGGTCTTTACGGAATCCAGCCTGCTGATCTCGGAGTTGGGCGTCGACTGGGTCCTTTATTCTGTTCAATAACACTCTGTTGAAGACCTTTCCTGGTACTGAAAGTAGGGTAATGTCTCTGTAGTTCTCACAATTGTTGAGATCGCCTTTCTTTGGTATCTTGATAAGGTATCCTTCTTTCTAATCTTCTGGAAATTGTTGTTCCTCTCACACAACACATGAGCTAGCTTAAAAATATAGTAAGCCGGAATGACCAATCAAGAGCGAGGATGGAGAAACAATCACTATGACCCAAGAACAATAAATTAAATGTACAGAACACTTTGAAGAAACCTTGGATAGATTGGCCCCATTGAGTCCAGAAGTCACCAAAGTAGTATCTACGGAACATCCTACAAACACGGACCCACTAACAATCAAAGAAATCAAAATGGCCATCCAACATATCAACAGTAGCAAGTCAGTAGGGCCAGAAAATATACCAGACTAGCAAGGCACTGAAATCAGCACTGAAATCGAAGTAACTGCAACGATGCTCTACTTCCTATCCAAGAACACTTGCGAAAAGAACTAGTGATAACAGACTGAAAAGAAGAGGACCTTATCAATATATCAGAGAAAGATTTTAGTAAGTGTAAAATCTTATTTGTTAATATGAAGATCCCTCCATGTTATTTTTCGTATTGTGTAGTTTCTTTACTTGTATTTTATCACTTTGTTGTTCTCTGACTCTGTAACGGATCCTGTTTCTTTTTGTTTGTCCCTTTTTATTATAACAATATTGGATTTTGCTCACAATCAGGTCCTTACATACCTTTTTTGTTAGCATTTGTTACATGCCACCGGCCTTCAGCTCTGTTTTGCTGGGTTTAAAGGTCTTATTGTAGGTCATATTGACTTGATATCTTACCTGTCTATGCCTGGGTGGTTTGACTCAGATGGTTGGTTGCAGTCATAATTTGGTTCATTAATTTGTTAAGATAAGTAACTAATTTGGTGTCTATTTACTACCTATTTGTTGTAATGTAGATTAACTGTACAACTTGCTTGAACACCTTTGACTGTATAGGGAAGGGGAATTGTTGAGATATGCATACTAAATTTGTGTTCCTTGTTAAATATAGTACCACACTTTGCACCAGTAATGGATATACTGTTGCGAATTCGTTCGTGACTTAAGAACCAAATTGCCCTATACAGAAACGACGGTAACTTTCAAACGTTATCGGTAGTCTCGGTTGTTACAGTAAGTGAGAGGACTACAGTGGCACCCTGCTTTCAGTACTAGGTAAGGTCTTTGACAGGATATTATCGAACCGAATGAAAGATCCTGTCGAAGTCAAACTTTAAGATCAACAGGCGTGATTCTGTACGGATCGACCATTTATCGACCGAATCACAACACTACTGATCATTCTTCAGCAATCACTTAAATAAAACTGATTGTCTTTCACCACTGTTTATCGACAAGTTAAAAAACTGAAAAACTGAGTCACATGAGAATCGCCAATTTGGAAACTCAAGACCGAATGAAAAAATATCGACCAAACGACACATTACGCCCGAAGTTGTAAGCAGACATGAATAGCAAAATGAACAGCATTTGTAAAGAATAGGAAAGGAAAGTCCAGGACAAAATTGGCTGAAGACTGCTGGTCAGCGGCCCATGCTTTACGTGGGGTAGTAAGCACGCATTGATTGATCGCTCGTAGCGTCTATATGCTACTTAGGCTGTAGTATGTCATTGCCAGTTCGTTGATAAATGTGTCTGCATAATCAAAAGTTTTACTCGGCTGACTCTCTTGGCCTGAATATATACTTAACTGCCAACAAGAAGCTACATATTTCACACCTACAATACAATAGCTATCAGTTCCACTATCCAACAGTTGACACTTGTTCTTCGGTCCTTAACGTGGTAAAGACATTACACTTCTGACTTCATTTTCAGTCTTTTCATACAAAGATATGGAATGTGTGTATCACAGTACAACAATGATGAGGGACGGTTAAATAGTCCTGCTGGTGACTGTAACACCGATTGTCAGTAAGACACCCTCACCTCAAATGTTTGGTAATATGTAATTTCCAAAGTTGCGTATATATTAAACAGAGAAAAAAGGCTTTGTGCAATGTATGAGTATTTTATGCGTTAGGAGAACCTAGAATCTTGGTGAAGGAATCTATGGAGCATAAGATAAAGGGATTATCAAGAAAATAGCTGGTCTGAATGTAATGATAAACGGTTTGTAACGTTAAATATTTGGTTTCTTAAATCGTAAGTTGGAGGAGATCCTTATTTGAATTACATTTAGTTACAAGTAGAGAATATCAACTTATTAAATGTCTTTTAAATGCAAATTAAGATCACTTTACCCCAAATGTCAGGAGGCTAAAGTACCTGACACTTGGTTTTGTACCCCTGATTCTTAGTAATTTTAATTTACAAGAGATAAGTTACTTTTGAAGAGAATTTAGTTTGTGTTTGTTCTCCAACTAGTAGTTGGATGAGAACAAATTAGCGATATTCTAACATGTGCCGCACATAGATTTTGTATAATCCTGATCTAGCTTCTTGGTTATGGAGGTTTTAAGGAATACTGCTTAGAAGCCCCTTTGACCTAGAAGCTGGTGTTATTTATGTTCTGGAAGACAGACCATCAGAATATACCATGTCTGAGTCACTAACACTACGTAATCTCAGTAATGTCGTAAAAAGAGGACAACCGATTGTGAGCTATTGTGTTGTTGAAGACATATTCAGATATATTTGTCGGGTCTGAACCAAGTGGTTACATGAAATAAGCCACCTCAAAGTAAGTGTGGAAAGCAGACAAGTTCCTCGTGAAGAAAATAGCATGCTACTTCGAGATTGTCTAAACATATAAGTGACTTAAAGTTTAAAAAGCAGTTGCATATTTCATTAATATAAAGGGTGACGAGAAAAGGATCGAGAATGCTACCTTGAACAAATCTTGAAGTCAGAAGTTACATTATCAAGATGTTAGTCAGGGTTTCTGATCGTTTCGGGAACTTCCACTATCGAATGTTGTACAGTACGTTCTTTCAACTAGACATTTCAGGCAGGATTTCAGTGGGTGGGCAGAGAAACTTTGGGGAGACTGGGAACAGAACAGTTGGATTTCTTTGATAATGCCTTCATTTGCCTTCAGTACTAAGTAATCCCATCACGGAGCATCCGCGGCATAACCGTTGTACTTAGGGATGCTGCACATGAAGAATCACAAGTGAATGGGTCTATGATGGTCGATGTCATTGCCACAGCATACCCCGAGTGATATTCACTTGAAGTAATTTCAATTCAGGTTTAGTACTCTTCTCACCTGTGATCTCGTCGCATCTCTCTGACTTTTTACAGCCTGATGGCTTATATCTTTAGTGACGCTAAATGTTTCCTTAGTTCTGCCAATAGGCTGACGGTGCTATATTATCATGTAGTTAACACTGGTATTGCATAGTACACAAACTTACAGGCGATCTGAATTGCTGGGCTTGATGTAGGTACCCACAGTGTAATCAGTCAATGCTTCACGACCCTTTGCATTTATCACACTTCACGCTACAAGTGACAGAAAAGCTGCAGCTGGCCATGACTGTAAAAGTAAGTTGTCGTAGGAGTGGAAAGTAAATACAATTCGGATACTGAGTTAAACTAACAAATAAAGCTTTTTAATTCAATCTTGATATCACGAATTGATCTGAATCAGACAACCACTGATCACCTGGAAGCAATGGACAGCTGTTTCTTCCTAGTATGGGACTCCTCAGCAGTGCGCATCCACGACCCTGCCGGGGATCGAACCCAGGACCTTCTGGTTGTCTCTACAAACTCCCCTAATTGTAAATAAAGCTTTAACTGGACCAAGGAAATGTAGCCAGTCAGACGTTACCATTATTGCGCTGTCACCAAGGCGGAATCTAATTTGATCTAATAGTGGGTAACCAATATCAGATATATCAAGTTTCTTCAGCAATAGTAGGTGATTGACCAGGTCAAGGCTTTGGCGATACTTAAATACGAAACAGGAACTACATACCCTAATCGCTGTCAGTAATAAGTCGTACACGATTGGGATTGGAGGAAGCCATGTTGGTTAGGTTCTAGGATAACAAATGACTAAATGTATTTTCACCGATTACTCGTTCCTTTACTCTTGAAACCGTTGGAGTGATGTTCTTTAGTAGGTAGTTGCAAATGTCTGACGTAAAGCTTGATTTATGCCTAGAAATAATTTGTGAGGTTTTTAACCTATGCTGGTAAGTCGATGATTCTAATGAGATTGTGAAAAGTTCAAGTAGAAGAGTTAAGATATCATGGGCGCGTGTTTGAGGACGCAGAAGTTTTTGCTTTTCACATGGCAGGACTATACTGTAGGGACGAACTAATAAAAACGCGACTTCTCATCTCAAGATCATTGCTCACAGTTTGGTTGATAATGTTGACGATCTATCCCATGCTCGCTGATTTCCAGGAGGACGTTATCGTTAGCTAATTACAGGAGAAACGTTTACTTCGAAAAACATGTTTATGTGATGCACTTGAATAAACGCTTAGAGAGGAGTGACAAAGTAATATTCCGATGTCATTGGTCGCCTAGCAAATATCAAGGTCATCCCTATATTATAGTCTTGTCGTTCACACCAGAACTTTGGAAATATGTTAGTGTATTGATACCTCTAGTAATGTTGCTGCAATAAAGTTCAATATGGCTAGTTAATTTAGAGATGGTTTAGGTTGATGCTTATTTTTCAAATCATGTAACACAACTGATTTATGGTATGGCAGATAATACTAATAACTTACTTCTTGATATTAGGAGAAAGCTAGTTGTACAATCAAGATTAACAAGACGTATCAAACCATAGGTGGGTTGAATGGTTATACAAACGAATTAGTCTACGGTGAATAAACATCTTGCACTTAAGTGTATAGTAAAATAGTGAGAAGTTCAAGTGTGTGATGACCAGAAGAGGAGAAATTTATAAACATTTCGACATAGTAACTAAAAGTCTCAGAATTTGGAATTTCAAGCTGTTAAGAGTTATAAAGCTGTACAGTGCAGAGTGCAGTATTTAAGTGTGTGGATACTGGTTAACGAGCGCGGATTTTACGAGATCGACCTTGTCCAGAGGTGTGGGAGAATGAGATAAGTTTCCTATATGGCTCCTTGTAAGGTCGTTGGTTTATATTTAGTTCATTTGTCAGTTACATATATATTGAGTTATATAGCTTCTGATCACTGATGAACCTTGGTAATAAAATACTATGTTCGGCGGACATCCATCGTAAGTTATGGGAGTCTTCAAAGTTGATATTCGGGTAAATTCGTATTTGTGCTACATATACCGAATCGGGAAAGTATGTCTACGTAGAATAAAAAAGAAAGAAACAAATTTGTTCTGTGTAGTGCACAGGTATAAGGGTGGTTCAAAGCATGATCCGTTTGATTATAAGTCGTTTTGTTTCTGGCAGGTGAAGTGTAGATGAAGGTACAACATCCATTGCTATCATTCATTCAGAAATGTCATCGCATTGTATGTCTCTGATGTTCATCCGATTTCAGATATTAAGGGGATCTGTTATTTCTAGTGTGCCTGAATAAGTGGCTTCATCAACCAGGAGGCTAGTATCTTTGAGAGCTATATTAAGTAGCTCGCAAAATACTGGGAGATTATCTGCCATGTATACTTCTGCTGCAAGTTTGTTTCATATTTGACCATACCTAATCAAATAAATCTTTGCATGAGCTTTTGTTTTGTACTTTTTAATTCCAAATTGAAAAGGTTTGTTTCTCAGATAATAGTCTCGAATGTAGGTACGGTAGGCAATATTGGTTAAGGTATTGATCATATTGTACAGCTGTCCATAGAAGAGGATTGCGTTTGTCCTTAATCTTCTCCATAGTGACTCAAGTTCGATCATATGATATCTAGTTTTGTAGTCAATTTTATTTTCGTTTTTACCCACTTGCCGTATTATGTAGCGTTGGACACTCAGTTTGTCACTTGTTCGTAGATTGCTCTATTAAGTAGGTAGTCAGATGTTCGATTACCTTCTCGATTACTTGTACGATCACTATCGTGATGTTAGTTGTTGGATAGGATCACGTTCCGTGTTCCTGTCTTATGTTTAGGGAGTATGTGGGCAGCTCTCCAGGTTTCAGGATAGGTTTCTACTTCTAATGAAAGTATGGATATTTTAAATAGGGGAATAGGTATTTTTGGTCCAGCATGCCTGTAAAAGATTGGTGGGATATTACCGGTTCCTTGGTTGTTATTTGGCTTAAGCGTTCTTATATCACTGATATTTTTAAGCTGGATTTTATAGTACGTACCGTTGTATTGTGTCTAAATTGGTGTCCGGCATTTGAATTGCGTATTCATTATTCGCGAATCTTCCACATATAACTTGTGGGTCATCGTAGGTTACCTCATTTTGCAGTGTTAAATGAATACTACAATTTTCAATTTTTGAGCGTTCTTCTAACAGATGGCATAGGTTTAGGGGGTTTAAATGTGTCATTGAATGCTATGCATTCCTCGTCTTCCAGGAGAGGTTTAAGTGGACATCTTACCTGCTCTAGTAAACAGTGTATTTGATTCAGAGCAAGGAAATCTTTTGAGTTTTGGTACCTTTTCCTTTATCTACGTAGCTTGACCTTAGTTTTGGTGTTGACGTAAGGGGATAGTTTTGTAGCCCATCTTTGTTGGTACTTTAGTATCTAGTAGGGGCTTTATGGTATGGTAGAATATTTCTAGTTTCTCGGTAATGCTGTCACTTGTAAAGAAGTAGGCCATGGATAAAGTCTTTATACTGGAAGCGCTCATAAATCGTTCTGTACTCAGTACCTTTTACAAGGAATGGTAGGTTGCTTATGGCTGTGTTATGGTCACTGTTGTAAAGATTCTTACCACATTCTATGGATATCGGCGTTACTATTATGACAAAATATCAAGTGAAGGGTGCTGTTGTTCCGTGTAGGTAATTACACATGTTGTTTTCAGTCATGTATATTGATAGGTGTAATTATACTTTCATAAAACGCCTGATCAGAGAATGCGTACCAATCGACTTCGGTGAGATTAAAGTCTCCACAGGTTATTTTATAGTCAAGGCTGTGAGTAGCAGCGTGTTTAAATGATGTGATCAATGAGGCGTTTATTAATTAATATAAATAGTAGTAATTTACGTGTTCTCTAGCCATATCGAATCAGATACTGCATTAAGAACGTCGTCATAGATGCCTTCCACTTTTGTAGCCTTCGATATGTATGCCAGCCTACTCCCACCCCTTTTAATGACTATCACAACGAAATATGGAATAGCTATCTATGACAAGGTAAGAGTCAGGAACCTTAGAGGACAACCAATTTTCCGTTATTAGAGCAAGTTTAGGGTTGTATAGGAGAACCAGAGTCCTCAAATGTGTCATTTTATTAAATATAGATCGGGCATTGATTAGCATTAGTATCGGATGAGACGAATTTAGGACCTTAATTGAGCTATTACAATTAGGTCTGGGATATTATATACCGCCACATTACATTAGGAAATAGCCCTTTTTACCACACGTTGCTACGAAACCAACCAGAAAATTAACCTTAAATAGATTTCTAAGGATTTTGTCGTTGTTATGGTCCCATATATTCGTGAGTGCAGCTAGTTGGTTGAGTTCAAATGAAAATTCAACTAGGGATTTTTGTAGTGATAGTATATCATGTTTGTTACGGACTGTATCACGGTGAGTATCATATAAAGTGTTAGAAGTTTTAACCTGATGGCTATTTAGGGTATTGTTGAGGACACCGGGCATCGGTCTGGTCTACGTAGTTGGGTCGGTTAATCTATTTTGTAGTCGTTTGTTACAGTTTATGCGTTTGCTTAATCTTACCATCTTATAATAACGCGATATATAGTGTAAATGGTTTGGTATCTAACAAGATGTTCTGTTTCAAAGCACTATGGATAATGCAGTTGGCAAATTATGCTACAAAGTTTAGAAACCACAAACCACGTGTAAAGTTACAACCTTCAAACGGCACGACTCGGAGAGAATATCCCGTCAAATGATTCCTAGACAGCTTCAGGACTTAAATGTCTTACCATTGTAGACAGCGAGGGTCGCAATGTGTTTGTTGTTTTCGAGTCACTTTTTAAAAAGTGTCACGGCACACTGTTTGAAAGGGTCAGGAATTGTTGTTATGTTGTTTTAAAACGGTAAAGGAGTATTGGTATTGGTAATGACGTACCAATTAATCTACATCCAGATATTGTTGGAATGTAAAGATATCTTCTGAGAAACAGGTGTGTTGAAAAAATAGAAAGACAAAGTAAGGTAAGAAGTACTTCCACCTTTAAGCTTAATGTCCTTATAACTCATGGTGACTACAACAAGTGAAAGTCAGTGCATGTAATTGAACGAGAACTTCATCTGCATATACGTGGTTGTTTTAAGGTAGACTTATGTTGTTATTATTCACCGGCCTTAACGTTCATTTAAAAACTACGAAATTATTGGATTAGAATTGCAGTGGCAAATAATCCACTAAATAAGTAGTTGCACAGGCTCTCGATATTGATGCTGACCATATTTGTTTTAGCGGACACGACACCGTATAGTCAACAAATATCTTCGACCAACGCTTGGGTACTCTGAAATTCTCTATGTCTTATATAAATGGCGAAGGGTTAGTTAATGGAAAATAATTTATTTCAACTAGCAAAATACAAGTAAACCAAAACCAGAAAGCGCAGGTAAATTAAAGGTCCGCTAATCAATTATGTTGTAACGTTCATACCAAGATAAATGAAATATTATATCCAATGTTATCAGTAGCTGTTACATTCCGACAAGTCGATAGTAAAACAGTCGTTTAATAAAAGTAAGGAAATAAAATTTGATTAGAAGCAGGAATCATACAATGTCGTAGGAAAATTAATGTTCAATACATTGAAAATTCAAATTCTCCTGACTTATTCAATATGATTTCTACGAAAGTGTAACGGCGTTTGGAGAATGTTTTCTTTTTTCCTCTTTTTCCTGTCTTTCATTGAGGCCTAACAAGTTTCTTTTGGATACAAAATGCTGGCTTCAGTAGGTATACAGTCAAGGAAACCTGATGGAACTCTAAGTAGGTCTGTTAGTGGAAAATCACTTTGGAATGATCGGTTATTAAGCTTTCACATCTGGGTCCCTATCAGTAGAAAAAAAAAATTTATTATATCCCTTTCCACATAAATCCGAAGAATTGGCAATCTTGACACCATAAATGAAGAGTTAAGCATCTTGAGGAAGATGTTTGTTGATAATGGATATGCACCAAGGTTTATTGCCAAGAGGATGAAGCTCAAAATTCCATAAATATCAGAAACCTCCTCACTAAAGAAAATACTTTATGAGAATATTGATTTCAACAGTGGCAAGGCTGCAGGCCTTTTAAAGTGAAGGATTTCATATTCAAAACAACGTTATATACAGCGACCTTAAGATTACTGTTTTCTAGCTATCCCTTGTTCAGCAACAACCTGAAGAATAAAATGACTCATGTGACCATTTTCATATACTCTTATCAATTCCCTTGTTCCTGTTGAGGTCGTTCGATGAGGATTTTATCCAAAAAGATTCGAGAACATCATCCAGCATGGTTAAGAGGAGGTGGTAGTGGATCAGTGAAAAGCTCAATTATGGAACATTATGTAAATATTGGCTATTCGATCAAAACAGATTCTCCATTTACAGTGGTTATGAAAATGGACATATTTTTCAAATAAATCCAACTGTACAATCTAGTTATTTTATAAAGATGAAGAAGTTAAACAGCTGTTTTCCTTCTTTAGGAAAAAGATTATTATTATTCATCATTAATTAGTAAAAATGTATTGAAATCCTAGATATTACTTAAATGGTTGAATGATTGCATATAGTTTTGTTTGAAGCTAAAAAAGAGGGAGAGAGTAAGGGAAAGCGATTGTAGGAAATGACATTAGCAACTGTTCAAAATGTATAGCCCATAAGTATACAAACAATACGACTAATAATTATATTGATAATTTACTGAATAGTAGTATATGTTATGAAAGGCTTTAATATGGGGTCAATTCCAAGATTTGACATTAGAGATTAGATTAGGTAAAAGCTGATGTTGTTTTGACATTTAAAGAAGTAGTACAAGGGATTTTGTGGGATTTTAATTATACACTAAAATGTAGTTCAACTGTTTAGATGAATTAATAATGATAAGTTACAATTCTTCGTATTTCATCCTGTACATTCTACGGTGTGTCTGTAATGGAATTACTATGAAAATGGAAATAGGATGACCATATCATCATTCCTAGATATATTTTCGACAACGAAGTCTTCTAGGGATAGACTTTTGATTGCTGTTTCTAACGAGCCCAATACCTTTATAATGCTTAGTATCCATTTAACCCCTTAAATCAAATATACACATTTAACTCAGCAATTATTTTCAAGCAGCACTTAGGAATTAAACTGCGTTCCACGCGCAATGTAAACAAAGTCAAAGTCAGTTGATACAAAGTTTTTTTCAGTAAGCCAAAACGAATAAAACAGAAACCAATAGAGTGAGTAAAATGAAGTCCTTTCGGCGTCATACTGTAGTATGCATACCATGATGGTAATGTACAATGAGCAGCTTCTACGGACCCGATAGAACAATATGAAATTCAATGAAAATCAACGTTTATTTCAACAATATACTAATTTATGGACCTTCGAAAATTAGTTTTACAACATTAAGAAGTAAAATTAGATATTTGGTTTGCAATCATAAAGTTGCCGTCAATGAAGTGTAAAAGTAGCTATCGTGTGACTACTACCTCATAGAACATCTACTGTGAGAACTACAGGCGTTGGATCGTAGTTGTATTAGGTCCAGCTAAATACAAATACTATGTACACATAATTGTTGTACATCAATCGTATTCACATAAAGAAGTTAATACGAAGAATAAGATGGGAGTGTACTTTGTAACCAAATTAATTTTACAAGCGAACGAGATTAAAACGGCTCGGATGAGGAGTGAGTTCAATCAGAACGTGTGCACGCAAAGAAATGTACAATTCAAAATTTGGTATATTCAAGGGATAGTCTTGCCCATTACATCGTTGAATATGTTCATCAATATAGAAATGCACAATAAGCGACTAATATGTGCAGAGGTGAATGTAACCTCTACATCATCGAAAACTTTAACTTTGCTTTGTAAAGTACTTAACTAATGAAGTAAAATCGATCGGTAAATCTATTTCACATAGTTCATCAACTAAATATTTTATTCATTCATTCCTGTATTTCTATATCTGTATGTATAATATAAAAATGAATCGAATGAGAATATACCAAAGCTAAATTATTAAAGGTTCAATTAATCATATTTAATCAATAGATAGTACGTGTCATGGATACAGCTATGTTGGAAGGTATCATAATTGATTAAGGTGAATTCATAATTTATTTTCGTCTAATACGAAACTTATCAACAGTATTCATTCAAGAGAATGGTGAAAACAAACTAGTGACATTCAAATCGAAGATAAACTATCATTCTAAGATATTCGGTGAAAAGTTTGAACTATTCATTAGTAGCTGCTAACCAAATATGGAAAAACTTTGTACGAGCTTTCCACAGAAATCAAAATACTCGACTGTCTAATCGTTGCTCTTATGTCTGCCCTGACGTTTACTCATCTAGAGGTCGGAATGGGAAGAACACAAAATAGATGAACCAACTAGACAAATCAGACTATATTTCAAGCAGCACTTAGGAATTAAACTGCGTTCCACGCGCAATGTAAACAAAGTCAAAGTCAGTTGATACAAAGTTTTTTTCAGTAAGCCAAAACGAATAAAACAGAAACCAATAGAGTGAGTAAAATGAAGTCCTTTCGGCGTCATACTGTAGTATGCATACCATGATGGTAATGTACAATGAGCAGCTTCTACGGACCCGATAGAACAATATGAAATTCAATGAAAATCAACGTTTATTTCAACAATATACTAATTTATGGACCTTCGAAAATTAGTTTTACAACATTAAGAAGTAAAATTAGATATTTGGTTTGCAATCATAAAGTTGCCGTCAATGAAGTGTAAAAGTAGCTATCGTGTGACTACTACCTCATAGAACATCTACTGTGAGAACTACAGGCGTTGGATCGTAGTTGTATTAGGTCCAGCTAAATACAAATACTATGTACACATAATTGTTGTACATCAATCGTATTCACATAAAGAAGTTAATACGAAGAATAAGATGGGAGTGTACTTTGTAACCAAATTAATTTTACAAGCGAACGAGATTAAAACGGCTCGGATGAGGAGTGAGTTCAATCAGAACGTGTGCACGCAAAGAAATGTACAATTCAAAATTTGGTATATTCAAGGGATAGTCTTGCCCATTACATCGTTGAATATGTTCATCAATATAGAAATGCACAATAAGCGACTAATATGTGCAGAGGTGAATGTAACCTCTACATCATCGAAAACTTTAACTTTGCTTTGTAAAGTACTTAACTAATGAAGTAAAATCGATCGGTAAATCTATTTCACATAGTTCATCAACTAAATATTTTATTCATTCATTCCTGTATTTCTATATCTGTATGTATAATATAAAAATGAATCGAATGAGAATATACCAAAGCTAAATTATTAAAGGTTCAATTAATCATATTTAATCAATAGATAGTACGTGTCATGGATACAGCTATGTTGGAAGGTATCATAATTGATTAAGGTGAATTCATAATTTATTTTCGTCTAATACGAAACTTATCAACAGTATTCATTCAAGAGAATGGTGAAAACAAACTAGTGACATTCAAATCGAAGATAAACTATCATTCTAAGATATTCGGTGAAAAGTTTGAACTATTCATTAGTAGCTGCTAACCAAATATGGAAAAACTTTGTACGAGCTTTCCACAGAAATCAAAATACTCGACTGTCTAATCGTTGCTCTTATGTCTGCCCTGACGTTTACTCATCTAGAGGTCGGAATGGGAAGAACACAAAATAGATGAACCAACTAGACAAATCAGACTATATTTCAAGCATTCCTTCACACATATATATGTAAAACCTGACCACGAAGTCAATCAATTAGAAAAATAACATAGATACCTAATAAGGGCGAAAATGATAGTTATGTATGCAGAATTACTTAACTAAAGTTTATAAATAGAAAGTGTGTAATAAAGTCAAAGAGGCTGTTATGATGAGGAGTGCAACCAATTAGTTGGTATGTCCTTGCTCACACGCAGTTACAACAACGAACGCCGACGTGTGCATAGTGGGTCCTTGTTTGTCTGTCCCATGCCCACTCAATCCCAAGTCAGAATATGATGAACATAAAATGATAAATCAACCAGACAAAATTTATTGTATTCCAGATATTCCTTTATATATACATAAAACCACAACACACAGTCAGCCAATTAAGAATGTGTTATGACGCCAGAAAAAGAGGGTTTTTGTTGGTAGACGCGAAGGCCAATAAAGTGTGCCTAGTTGATAATGTGCGACTGACTTAAGCCCGCTCACCCACAGGCCGACAATAGGAGAACCAGAATTGGGAATCGGAAACGGAAAACTGAGAACGTATTGTATTTTAATCATGCCTTTATATATACATAAAATCAGACCACGCAGTAAACCAATCATGAATCCAACATTGGTACAGAACAAGGGAAAGAGTGGCAGTGAATTGGTACAACTTGTACACAATTAAGTGAACGTAGTTCATAGTAAATAACAATATACTAAGAGTAAATGCCCTAAACGAAAGGACCGGGCAAGGGGAACGTAACAGGCATAGAAATGAAATGTTCACAGTGTCCACAGTTATAATAATTGAAATAATATTCTAAAACACAGTTCTCGAAGATAATCAATCTTCGTTAGGTGCCTGGCATATCAGAATGTATCATTAATACAGAACAAAGGAGATAGTGGTAGTACACAACTAATTAACTGTAGTTCATAAATAAGAGATTACTCTCTGACAGTAAACATGCTAAACGGGACACCCGATACAACATATTTGATTAATCGTTGGCTGTTAAATATGTAGATAGTGATTAATTCTTTACTACTTTACCCATTTATTTAAGCAATAAATCTCACATAAATGTCATTCATTAAAATTAATTGTAATAAATAGAAAAAATGTTTCTCAGGTAGGAATGTCACTCAATTGTAACCAGTTACATAATCCTATAGCTTTTTTTACTGTAATCCAGTCAATTCATTTTAAATTAAAAGTTTTTATTATTACATGTATGCGAATCTTAAAAAGGAGTTGTCCTTAAGGAAGTGATTACATTTAGTTTGAATAAGAAAAATTGAGAAATATGAATTACTATGGTATTTTTTAAAAAGATTAGTTGCGTAACTGTTATGTTGAACGATTCGAAAGGATTAACTAACTTATGGAACTATGTTCTAGAAGAGTATTTCAATTATTTTAGTTGTGGATAATGTAAACATTCTATTACGGTTATTATTATGTCCTCCTAACCCTACCCTCAGGTTTAGCATATTTACTGTTAGTATATCGTTTTTTTTATTTATGAGCCAAAGTTAATTTTATTGTATACCCGTTAATCCCATTCATTACCACTATTTTCTTTGCTTTGTATTAATGTTAATTAAATAATTTGCCGGTTGTTTTTTATTGTTTTATGTATATATAAAGGAGTGTTTGAAATCTAATACGACTTGTCCGGGTGACTTATTAGTTCGTGTTAATCTGTTTCTGGTTTGGGATTAAGTGGTCATCGGATAAACGTGCATGGACTAATTGGGCACTGATTGGCCTTGTTATTGTAACTTCACGAGTACAAGGTCATATCAACCAATTGGTCTCACTTCCCGATTATAATAGCTTTCTTTTATCGTCATAATAGGAACTGTACATTCTATCTCACTAAAGCCACATTCAGAATGATTGATACTTGGCACGACGAGACTATGAAAATATATGTCTTTTATTACTGTAATGATTCTAATCAGGGGTGCAGCTGAGAAATTCTTTCAGAATTCTGTTTACTATAGTTTCTAATCACACAGAACAAACAATAATATGAGTTAACGCATTTTGTAATTTCTCTTCATTTGCCCTCCTTAAACTTCAGATGTATTTCCCTTTGAGTTAATGACTATTCTTACAATGAAGCAATCCTCTAAGGATGCATGCATGATTGGACAAATTGAATCTTAAATATCAGAAACTGGAAATTGCCTTCAAAACATATTTGTTGACAAGTCTAAACTCAACTTGTCATGATTTCTTACCAGAACTTCAGTAACATATTAAAGTTAGTCACTTGTGAGCTGATTATCGGGATTGAATTGAGGCAGTAACTAACTTCAGGATATTGAGAAAGTTCTAGTGAAAATCTCTTCTAATAAAGTTCGAACTTGTCCGGAGTGAGATTGCTATCACCGATGATAATGGATGATCATTGTGCTATATCACAAACTAATGGATGTGGTAATTCTTCTATTGGACATCAACACAGTGATGCAGAGGGTTAAATATTCACTGTGAAACTTAAGGACTTGGGTCCGGTTTCTTAGGGGGAGAATGGGAAGGTGTACACTACTGAGGATTCTGGCGTCAAGGTAAACTAGCTGTCCTGTATTCCCTAGTTTTCAGTGGTATCTAAGCAACACCAATCTGTGATAAACACAAACAATTAAAGTTAATACTTACCCCCACGAAACCATATCAATTCAATTGTATCCGATAGTCTAAAATGTTTTATAGACTATTGATTGTGTGTTTATAAATATAGATTTGCTAAGAAAGTAAAGTAAGCAAATGGAAAATGTTTAAAATTGAAATACAAGAACTCTGATTATGAAATGAAATACTATTTACCTGAATGTTGATAATCATAATCACTAAAGTAATGCATAATTGACAAACAACTGTTTTCAATAAACAAAATGAAGTGAAAAACACTCGATAGTTACAATACAAAGAATTGTAATGCGCTTGTTGGTAACACGGTTGTTATCTTTACTGATTCAGATGCCGAAATGATACTCAGTATTAATCTGACCTCGATATGAAATATATCAATATAACACCGCAATTATCTCCACCTGTAGCTTGAGTATTCAACTATGTTCTATTAGTAATATAGAAGATTAGTTGATTCGACTTAAACTATTCCAACGAGCCACGATCCAGAAACCAGATTCAAAAACGATGGTATGGCAAGTTCCTGTATTCACTCACACTGTAATACGGATACCATAACAGAAAAGCAAATCGATCAAACACTAAGTGTTACCTCTCATGGAGCATTTTTTGATCAAATCTGTCCTCGAATCTCCCTTTCAGTTCTTTCCAAGTAGTATTCAGTCTTTTCATGTCTTCCTTCAATTCCTGGTACAATGTGTTTTTTGATCTTCCTCTGCTACTGTGGCATTAGGGATTTCAAGTTAGTGTCTGTGTGGTGACGTAGTTTGACAGTCTTCTCGATTTGTGTCCTATCCAGCTCCTACGTCTCTTCTTAATTTCTCCCTTAGTAAGAAGTTGATTTGTTTGCTGCCACAGGAGGTTGTGGCTAATGGAATCTGGCCGTTGGATCCGAAGTATCTTGCTCAAACAATTGTTTATAAATACCCCTATCTTTGGATTTATGATTTTGTTGTTCTGTAAGTTCCAGTTCCGTACAGTAGAACTGTCTTGATGTTTTCACTAATATCCTGACTTTCATGTTGCCAGACGGTTGTTTTGAGCTCCAGATGTGCTTTAGTTGTAGAAATTTTGGCTTTACCTTTCTAATCCAACCACAATTAAAAGTGTGCAATCAACAAAAACTCGATATTATGTTCAGGGGCATCAATAGATGCTGCAAGTTGTTACAAACGAATAATAGATGTCACCATCATTTATGAATAATTAATGAACGACTGAATACCTTAAAATTTCAATAATTAAATTGGGAACTATTGCCGAACCAGCATAATCATTCAATTTCATTATATTTATCACTAACGTATACATTTATATAGTAATACAGTATTTTTCATATTCTATATAACAAGCTTGAGATACAATCAGTTATTTATCTTACGGTTTTTGGTATCCTAACTATCCCCTCCCCAGTAAACAGTTGTGAAACACGAGTTACTTTAGAGCACAAACATTTTATGCTTATAAACGTGAATGAAACTCTTTCTTTATGTAACTAAACATCAATCAGTTTAGTTGAGTAAAATATACCCTAAGTAAATTCTGATATATCACTACATACTGCATGTGGCTTACGGGTAAACCATATCTAAGAAGTTAACTTTTGTATTCGAAAGAATAGTGTACAAGCATTTACTTTATCTTGATTATTGTTGTGACGAGAACGAATGACCAGTTGCTAGATATGACCTTGTGCACAGTAAATTACAGTAACCATTGACAAAACACAACAGTTCAGTCGATACTCTCCTTAAGTCTGCCTGATGTTTAATCACTCCTAGATCGTATTAAGGAATAATACAAGTCGATGAGCCAACGAGACAAATCAAATTATATTTCAAACACTCCTTTATATAAACATAAAATCTGCCTACGCAATCGACCAATTAATAAATCAAAATGGATACAAAACAAGGGAGACAGTGGTAGTGAACTGGAGAAAAGTATACATAATTAAGTAACAGTAGTTTAGAAATGGGAAGTAACATACTAACAGCCATTAGGTCAAACGGGAGGATATTGAGAGATACTTAATAATGAAAGAAATGGAATGTTTTCTTACCACACAACGAAAACAATTGAAATAATCTTCTAAAACATAGTTTCTAAAGTTAGTTGTCCTATGGGAATCACCCAGTATACTAAATACTGTTTAATATTCAAAATTTATTTCACCTTAATGTACTGGCATAATCTTGAAGTTCATCTCATTATTGTTATGTAACTTTTATTAATATTGACATGTTATCATTAATGCTTCTCTATCTCTAAACTAGTCTACATATAATTCAATTTGGAATATGAATAGTAGGTGGAGTTGAGAATGTATCTTTTGTTCTCTTCGAAGTTTGTTTGTTGAACTTATATAGCAGGGTAGAGATTAATCAATTTCAATGCATAATAACATTAAAAGAAAGATACCATTAGTATTAAATTATAACTTACTTATGATTTGAATGTTAGTCGAGCTATATATCAAACTGATTAAAAACATCAGCTTCCTATTTCTCTTGCTTCAGGACATTTTGGATGTTCTAGTGAAAAGTTGTGACTACTACCTACCTATAACAATGGATGAGTTCACACAAAGAAATCACTAACTAACTGAGTTAAAATTATCAACCGTTGGTAGCTGGCTCAGTAGTCGCTGTGTAGCTACGAGGTCTTGAGTTTAACCCTTGCTGAGATCGTGGATGAGCACTGCTGAAAAATCCCATAATAGGACGAAATAACTGTCCAGTGATTCTTAGTAATCAATTATTTTCTGATTCAAGTTGACTCGCAATATCAAATTAATATTCAACAATCTCTACAACACGCAATCGGGATCAGTGTTATTTAGTGTATGTCGTTTGGAGATCTTGAATTAGGATAGATATGATTGCGACATAACATTTTCTAGTAAAATGATGATATTATAGTGAATATACTCAATTATAGGTTACATTCTAGAACAAGAACAATAACATTAAGTAAATGTTTATAAATCTAGAACCAACTACTTGTTAACTTAATACCAAATTTCTTAATCGAATTATCAACTAGTGTAACTAATTCACTTTTAGCCAAGTTATGTTTTCTGAACTGATTTGTTTAATCATAAATCTCACATCATTCGACTAGATGATTTTCTGAGCATAAACTGTTGACGGAAGTGATCCAATCGAATTTCTCAGCAGCTGACTATTAACTTATTTAATTGAGTAAGAGGAAGATAAATACTTCATAATTTAACAAATAAACTTAGTGAATACAACTTCATCAAAATTATCATTCTGAGATCTTCACAACTAAAAAATCATGGTGCATTATATCTCAATAAGTTGAAATCAAAATACTTTTGATCCCTAGTCGTGAATTCTATTTGTATTTTATCATATGTCTTGATATGTCTTGTTGACGACAACTTGGAATACAGCATGTTTTGCTACTGAACATTCGGAGAATGTCATGTTAAAACTTTTAAAAATTCCGCTAAGCAGTAGTCACATGTAATGTTTTTAACCCCTTCGAAATTGTTGTAGGCCTTTTCAATACCTATCTTCCTTTGAGCTACTTAAATACTATTGTCTCCTTAACAACTTTATTAATGAATTTCGTCTGAACAACATTATCTGCATTGACTGGATCGTTCTGGTTCTGTGTCATTTAGTTTCCCTATATATGGTGAAATCTCACTCTGTAAGGTTCATCTGGGATGTGTCTATGAGTATTTTAAGTGTTAGAATTCATATACTGACCTCGTGTAGACACTGTTGTTCCATATTCAACAAACTGATTAAAGTAAGTAGTACATATGAGAAAAAAGTTTTTCGAACCGTATGCAATAAAGCTATTAGTTCCCCCCCCATCCCACATTTGTAGATTCTCATTAGCCACTACCTTTATAAGATTCGATGAATACATTTTCACCCAAATATAAGCTTAGAGTAGACATTTCATTCAACTATTCATTTGTTTGGGTAGCAACATGCTTTAAAAAATCGCCCCAGATATTCTCTTCAACATATATGCTGCTGGAAACTTCCCTTCTCGAGTGGCTGGGTTGCAGATTACCTGACAGAACGTCAAAAGTTTACTTATCCTATAAATCACTATTCCGTTAACACTTCCTATCATCGTATCTAGTAATATTTCTGCTTGTCTGTCATTATGTAGGCGATACATCCAAGATAAAAGATGAGTAATTTCACTATCGATACCGTGTAGTTTAAATCTCAATGATGCTCACAGAGTATCCGGCTAGTTTAGTGACAAACAAATAAGATATGTGAAATGACCGCGTTCAGTTTACGAATGGGCCAATCACCGTACAGATTCGCTAACCACTTTGAACCAATGAGAATACAGTATTTATGACTAACCAGTCTTTCAGGAAAAGCTATTATATTAAAGGAGAAATAAATACTTTACATGGTAAATCATACTTTTGTAGCGAGGTTTCCTCAGGTAAGCCATAGAAACGTAAACAAAAGAATTCATTTATGCAACTACATAGTTATCAGTTCACTTTTCTAAGAATATGAAAAAAGAAGACTCATTACAATATGCCTTTTTCTAAAAGGCAAAAGTTTATCCACAGATGGATGCACAACATAGTGATTCCAATCATAAACCATATATACATATGAGGTTCTCATTATAAATCTCATTTTACGCAAAGTTTCTAATGGAGAGGGTATAATTCAAAAATCTATTGCTAAACAACAATGCAACAAGTCATAGATACTACTTTCTAGTACAATCACATTCTTACCCTAATCGAAATTTAATATCCTAGTAATACAACAAATGTATAACTTCAAGTACTAATTCTGCAGTTACGTCACGAGTTGGCCTTATAGTACTTCTGAGCTTAAGTTCAAGAATACTATTAAAACTTAAGGCTAGAAACAGAATTTATTAGTATGGATTAGTATTAGCAATAAGATATAAACATCCTAGTTGAAACTAGTTAGAACTAAGAATCTAATTTGAAATTGGCATTTATCATTATGAATTTGTTGTAAAGATGAGATTTAAAGTTACATTTAGGGTCATAACACAGATGACATAGAAAATAAGATTTACATTTAGTTGTATTGTTATGTGGGAATGAGTTATTATGTTATTAATGAAATAATACATTAAGCTTTAACTAGGATTTCTAAATCCTATAGTTAGTGTTAATCCATTGGATAAATGCTATTTTTAGCCTTAATTCGTAATTGCGTTCCCGAACTTAAGTAAGTTCATCAGTACTGTAAGACTGGGAAAAAAACGTGATGCAAGGTAGAGCAAACTGTAGGGTAGTGTTGGGTAAAACTTAGTGTAAGGTCGGGTAAAACGTTGAGTAAAAACTGTGACATGGAAAACTTTCCATCAATGTAACACATTTTTCCGAATGCTTTACATATTGTTTTCCCAACCGACCTTTTGGTTTACTAAGTTAATTTTAGTCTCAGTATTATTAAGAAAGAAGGCTGAACTCTCTTTATCATTCCTGCAGTAATAGTTTTTCAAGTTATCCAGCTATCTTTTCAACATGTTAACAGATAGGGCTGTAACTAAGTGGTGAGCTGGAGAGTCGATTATTCTTACAATAAAACTTGTTTCTTATTTTGAAATCTGACAGAAAATCATATTTCTAACATTAAAATCCTAATTTTACCTAAAATTTTTAATAATTAACTAAATCATGGCTATTATATACTGTCTATGTTGTGAGTTCTTAGTTTAAATTCACGGCAACCTTGACACCAATAGCATATCTTTCATTGATTGCACTACCACTTAAATACCGCGTTTTTTCGTTCTTTCCCTGTACTCCAGCTGATCATTCCACCACAGAGACAATGATATATATATATATATATATATATATATATATATATATATATACATTGAATGCTATATAAGTTGTTTACTTATTGCAAATGTTTTCCTTTTTAAAGGATATACATGACTAAAATTATCATTTTCATATTTCCAGTTAGATTACTTTTGACAGTATCATTTAGATAGAAAAGAAATACAATAGTTAAGCTATGATAATGTGTAATGATGTTATTTACCTTGTAAAGTAATCTACTTCTTGACTTTCAATAGTTTTACTCTGTTTGTTTGTTTTTTTTTTTTAGAAAGAAAAGTCAATCAATGTGTCAAATACTTATAGGTTTATGTAGATTAAAGAATGAACGATAGACAATATTAACAGATTGTTTACTTTTAAGAGATATACAATCTAGTATTATTGGATGTATATATGAAGATATAACAATTGTCAACCATGGACAAATAACTCTTAGAAAATATACAATGACTAAGTTTAGTAGGACTTACAGTACTAAATCTTAAAAAATATTTCTGGTTACATAATCCGATTTATAAGTAAACAAAAGAAAATGTAATTGGATCGTTTAAATCAGGACTACTTAATATAAGCTGTGATTCAAAGAGTCTTGGAAATAGCTGTGGTTACAGTATGAAAATACACATACATTGATTAGCAATATTCTTGATAACATGAAACGGGAGAAGAAGAACTAACAGTATTATATCCTGAATGTTTTACTAAGGAAGACGAATACAGGACATTTAAAAACAAAATTATAACAGAATTCAAGCCATACCAATCAGAGCTTACTGTTATATCTCGTACTTGATATTTTGACTAGCAACAAACAAATTTAACACTCGAACGCCTTGAACCCTCCTAGTCGAAAATTCAGAAGACGAGAAGACAGGAAACTTTATTCCAGTAAAATGGAGAGTCAGTTCTGTACAAAATAATCGTATATTTATAGTTTTCTGAAACAACACAATCGGTATTTATCCAATTCATCAGATCCGAACTAAGAAGTTTCAACTATTACCCAATCAGAACGCGCCACGTTGAGATTCTGAAAGGTTCTGTCGATCAGTGATTGGATGGGATGTCTCCAGCTCTTTCAAGGGTTCTGGAGGTTTTGTTGAGATTTCTGGGAACCATCTCATTACTTACATGGAGTGTTGTGTATAGAAACTAATTAGAAAAGCCTAAACTCGATAATGAACTTTTACTAAATTCAACCTCTGTTTATAATCTATAAGAATATTCACTATAGAAAGTTCCAAAACGATGCCTAAAAGGTCGATATAACATTAAAATACCAACCCCGTAAAATAAAGACGGATATCTTCATCATGCATAAAAGAATACTACATCATGAACATTATGAAACTATTTGGAAGTAGCACTGCTTACAAACCAAAGAAATCGCTCTATACATTTTCAATGTTAATCGAAAGATACAGTTGTAAGAGACAATAAATAAGGCATCATTTACAAAAACAAAATCGAATCAATTACTAAAAACATTATTTGGAATGTACACATAGAGATATAAAGCGTGTTGACATGTTATGTTGTCATTGATATAAATGTAAATGGACAATCATATGCAATCAATTCAATTGGACAAAAGATCAAATCTCTAGGTCATGAAAGTTCTACTATTACCAAAGGATTTTTAAATTAATATTCAAACCAATGGGTAAATATAAGTTGGATTGTGATTAGCAAGTGGAATCCAGGACGCGCGTTTAGTCCTATTTTGGACTCATCAGCTGGATGTACCTGTATCCCAATGTTGATGTTCACAGTGGGATTCGAACTCAGTCCGTTTCGTGCCGAATGCCACCGCGTTCACCACTAGGCTACTGAATCCGGACAGTCACGCTTATGCAACGGACACATTGGTATTAGGATGAACTTGTATATTCCCGTCAGTCTAGAATAAATCAATGGGAATATGCAAGTTCATCCTAATGCCAATGGGTAAATAGTAGACACATCATTCGACTTATGTGATTGTGGCCAATCGAATACATTATCACAAACAAATGAATAAAGATATAGAAACAAATAAAGATAACAAAACCACCGTAGCTAATCAGTCACAAACAAGCCCATAAGAACAAGGTGATTTGAAATTTGTAGCTTAACTGAAAACTTTATTTATACATAATCAAGGTCTTAGTGAAGTTGTCCAGAATGACGATTAACACAACATTACCATAAAGTTACATTTTTATGACTAGGGGGTGGGAATTTCTCTATCATTTCGTCTCACTTACACACTAAGTAATTATGTAGTATAAGTCAATGTAATACTTCTTGACACTCAAAGTTGATTGCATTTCACTAATAGGAAGTTAATTTGTGAAATGAAAGACCATGAAATTTGGTAGTATTTGCTGGAATTCTACAGAAAACGTTAGTTTTTTCAATATTTCAAATACGTAAGTTGATGCGCTCATGTTAGCTGATCTTAATAATTTAATAGTGGACTAGCATACTATCATGAAGAATGTAAGTGATTGCATATTCTAATAATATTCTACTTTGGTCAACTAAAGTAATAGACAGTCAATTTATCTTAACTATTGTTTCCCTTTGGAATATATATATAAATTACGCCAAGTAGCATTAAACATAATTCGGTATTTCTATATATCTGTAATCTCATGTCTTGTTTGGGTTATGAACATGGTTGTAGCTTTATAGTTACTGACATAGCAGAAGGATAACTCGTCCTATTGGATCTGAAAAGGAAAATGAGTTGGAAGTATACTTGACTGCTTGGAAGCATGCTTGAAGATGGCTGTCATGTACAGCTATTTTGTGAGTTATTTGAGATGTGTTATCGCTGTATTCTTAAAGGTCTTACTTCTAGCGATGGAAATCCATGAGACATGGTTTAACCGAACCTCTCTAATTCACTATTTCCGTTTTGAGAATGTGGTATTGTTTAAAATGTTGGTTGTTCTGAAGTAACTCCATGTTACTGTCACACTCCCATGTACAGTGAACTACTTAATTACTCTTCTACTACTTAAATTTATACCTTCATTTGTGCCACTCGTTTGGACCTCTGTGAAACGAGCTACTTACCATTACTTCTACGGTTAGGCAATACGCAAATTGAATTATATAGTACAATTTGTAAACATATTGAAAAACTAATACAAGATCACAGTACTATGAATCAGGTAGAGAGGAAAGGCTATCAAAGTAAATTAGAAATGAAAACGACAGAACAAGTGTCAGCAGCAATCAGTCAAACTGAAGGTTAGAAGATTAAGCCGCATGTCACTTGCGGAGAAAATCCCTAATCCGACGTCAGTCAGACCTTTCTGCCCACAAAGTCGTCTAGAATGACAAAAAAGCATCACAATTAGTCCATCCAGTTCAGAGAACTCACTATAATGAAAATGAAATTTAAGATTCTCATAATAATCCCTTTGTTTACACTACCATTTGTGTCATTATCATACACTTATATAGTTATACTTTTCTTAACTTGAAGTAATTATTCCAACTAAACACTTCTAAATAAATTAATTGGTATTACTTATTTTGTGTTGTGATTCTTAGTAATTACTCGTGTTAAAAACAATTTCAGGAGTCAATTACTCTAGATTAGAAATAAATTATTCGATTAATTCATTCGAAAAGATTCGGATTAATGATTTTGTTTTTTTTTTAAATTTGAGTTTCTATGTTGCTTATGTAAACAACACTGCAGTGGAACTGTTGCTAGGTGTCAATAAGTATGTAAATAACAAGCTCTAGTAAACCAAAAAGTATATTTTCGAATTGTATTCATCGAATATTTTGTCTATGAGATTTTTATTTACCCTTCATTGTAAGCTTCCAACTGATATACGTATTAACTCTTATTACTTTATTCTCCATCCTCATGCAATGCCTAGCTTTGAATATGTGACGAGTTTCCTAGTCATTTAAATATATTTAGTCAAACGTTTATAAACTAATTTCTGAAATATAATTAAAATATATTTGGGTCTTTCTGTTGATTTGTCATGCACTAAAACTGGTCAGTATCTGTTGCTATATGTATATCCTGGGCTCTTGCCAATCACAATCAATCTTAAATAATACTTGTGATCTATCGCTTTATCGAGGCAATCCGAACGAGTGTATCTGTTTGGACTCAGTAGTTTCATAGTCAACGAAACACATTGAGTCCTAGTCCCGGTGTGAACATCAACACTGAGATGTTGGTGCATCCAGCTGACAACTCCCAGATACGATGGAACGAACGTCTTGGATTCCACTGGCCAGTCACAATCCAACTTAAATGATTGTTACAATGTTTGTGTCTTCCCGTTAATGTTGATATCAGTTGAAATTTATCAGTCTCTCTTGTCACAAGTACATCCAAAGTGGACTGTTTCGATACACTGGTAGTTCACATGTATTGTGAAAGTTGAATTGATGCTGGTAAATAGAAATGTTTTTTTGTCCAGTTTGTGACTAGTCACCTGGATATACCAATGGAATTCAAATTCTGTCTATTCTTATTCACCTAGCTACTTAGTCCGTATAGTTACACCTGTCTAGTAGCTATGCATTTATAATTTCGAAAGCGTTCCTATTATTTGACCATCACGACTTTCTAACAGAAAACAGTGGAATCATATCAATTGGTAAGACCATCTTAAAATGTACTATGGTATTATTTTTAAAAAAAGATTTGGAGATGTCGTGAATACAGACCGTTTAAAAGTTCTATACTAAGACGTAACAATTGTCTAGTACTTCCTGGAAATGAATGGTTGAGTCACTTATATTTCGTAAGTCTTCTCTTTTTAATTTGATATTACAAAACAGTCTGAGTAAGACAACCATTAAAAGTCAGGAATGATTGTACAACTGTTTAGTCCTAGTATAGGACTCCACAGCTATGAAAATCTAAAACTTTACGAGTAAATCGATCCCAGGTTTTTCAAGCTTCATAACAAACGTCTAACCATTAGTCCACAAAGACTACTAATTGCATACAACTTCACTCACTACTTATACTAAATAACTGACTCGAATTCATGAAGTAAACGTTGTCATTTTATGCATATACGGATAATGTTCTTTCCTTATTAAAATAGGATAAAAATGTAATTTACATTATATAATCATTTTCAACACGCCCACATTTATTCAACATTTTGATTGGTTAACTTAATTATCGAATAACAATTCAGTTATACTTTAATCATGATTACCTCAGATCATTTAGATGAAGTTTAATTATTACATAAGCAGATTTGTAACAAAGTAGTTATATATCAAAGTAAAATGAGAATTAATCAACTAATAATAATTAAACCCAATTAATTAAAAAAAATTTGGATCAAAACAAGGAAAAATGAGATGTTCCACTAGTGTTTTCTCACAGAGTTCATTAGTTCCATTAGCTAAAATAGCTAATGCACCATCACGTTCATTACGTTTATTATGGGCAATTGTTACAGCTATTATGTTTATTGGTTTATGTGTTTGCATTAGTCTTGTAGTATTACAATATTTAAAGCATCAAACAGTATTTCAATTAGATTATTCTGGTCGACATAGTGTTTATGATCAAGTACCCGGTATCACAATCTGTCCACAATCACAAGAATCAAAACGTTTATTTTTAGATGCTATGAAACGATTAAATATTACAACGCAATCAATACCGTTACCATGGTTTAGTAAATCTGTTCTTGATCAATTTCGTGCGGAAGCATTAAAAATTCAACCTGATTTAAAATTTGGTGTTATTGTACATCGTTTACCAAAAGGTGAATTATTATGGAATACATCAAAAACAGCTTTATCACCAATTTATAGAATGTTATTAAATTTCAGTGTAGAATTTCAAATACAACCATCTTATTTATCGGATAGTTATCGGCTAACTGTAATGGAACAAGTAAGTCGTTATGTAATTGATTGCATAATATTTTGTAACTCATTTAGTTTTTTTAACTGGTTTAAACTACAAAATGATTATATGATGCTAATTAGTGTATACATTATCATGAGCTGTTATAAAAGACCTAGTAATGCGATACTTAGTATAGAAATACTCATAGGAAAACACAGCATCTATGGTCCGTATCATTTCACAGTAAGTTCTCATCTATACAATACTATTATAACTTACACAGGATAATTTTAGAAGAAACCCCAACGAGATAATCCGTCTAGCATACGCAGTTAATTATGAATCAGGGGCTTGCTAATTGTCACTGAATAAAGAAATCAAACACAATTCATACTAATTATAAAGCTTTCGACAACCTCCAAAGTAGAAGCATATATTACATATTCAGCTCTCAGACTATGGATTGAATTCACTATCATCAGCTGGAATATTTTAGTTAGTAACCGTTGATATTGAAAAGTACAACTTTATTGAAAGAGCCCAACTAGTTAAAATAATGTTTATTTATGTTGAAATTGACAAAGAACGGATAAACATTGACTAAAATGTTGATGAAAAGAGTTTAACTTACAGACATGCTTGGATGCTGCTATTCATTCAATTAGTGCATTTTCAGATAAATCGTAATTGAATATAGACCTAATTGAAGTGAACATTTTAATAGTTTTACTATTAATCAATGTGATTCAGTCATGAGACATATAAAGTATGATAAATAGGCTAACAGATTACCTACCATATTGCATGTTGCGTTTACTAGATTAGAAGACTTATCTGTAGTAATAGTTATATTCGATAGTGTTATGCTGATGTACTTTGGCAGACATAATTTCCATTTTTTATATTGATTCATCACAAAATGATCTCAGCTGGATACCAATAAGTATTGAACAGTTGTTCGTCTTAGTAAGAAACTCCTCATCAGTACGAAATCATGACCTTATCAAGAAGGAGAGATTAAATATAAAGCATTTCAAGTCTGATATTCAAAAACCTAATTTACAAATATTTCGACGTTAGTCATGTTCCTCTACTCTTCTACAGTCCTAAACGCTTTCTTTCAGAATATTCGCTTGAATGATTAATGAATTCCAATATATTGGTCTCTTGTTTTCCCAAACGATAGAAAAGGGGAAGATTATGGTGGTAGTTCTTGTGTTTCTATTCAAGTTTACTAGTGTTTAACATTGGCATAATCTGTATAACTTTTATAAAAGGGCATGAGTATATATGTAGTTACAAGTAGTAACTATTATTTAATTCAGACTAAGCTAAAATTGAAAGAGGTTAAACTTATGCTTATGGTCGATTGTTTATGTATTGTGTGTGTGTAAATAATCTGGAAACGAAGTTGTTGCAATGAGATGACATAAAGCCAGAAAATTGATGCTGATGTTACAAAATGAGGCTACTAAAAGCAACCTAAGATTAACACTAGTATCTTTTTAGATTTACGATTCTGGTTTAAGCCTTTTTTGACTACGTTGGTTTTGGAAATTTATAGCTTTTAGAAAACCTTAAGGCGATTTTATGGAGACTAGTATTTGATTGGATACGTGACTGATTTATCTCGGTTGGTTACCAATAAAATGTAGAAGCACTGTACATATGTTTCGTTTTAGAATCGGACTATTCAGCAGTGTTCGCTCTTCATTCCTTTAGGGAATTTAACCTAAGGCTTGAAGGTTTCAACGTGAACGCTTAAATCTTTGCACCAATAGGCTGGAGTTTAGTAGCATAATTCCCACTTTGATCAGCTAGGAATATACCACAAAGTTCAGTTAATTCCCTCGCCATTAACTGTCACCCTCTTAATATTTGAGAACCCTAAGAACCATAACCTGAAGGTTCCGGATTCGATTATTTGGAGTTGAAGGTGAGTACTGGTGAAGTACCCTATACTTGGACATAACGATTATACAATGCTTCCCGGCTTCTAGCGGTATCTAAAAGAGATCAATCTGGACGAATGTAAGCAATATGTTCAAAGTTATTTGTTTATGTTATAAAGGACAAGTTATCAATAATGATCAAACTTGAAAACTACTCTTTAGAAGATTAACATATGTTTACATGCATATATATTGATCAAATACTTATTAAATATCTTGTTACGGGTACTTTCATATTCCCATTATCCAAACCTCTTATTTAACCTATTGACTGTTGCCATCATTAATTTCTACTTATAAAGTAGAGCTGATTAATTATGTCGTAGTTACCCTGGTTCTTATGTCTTTTGCTTGTTGTAATGATGTCATTATTCTTATTTTGCTGTTGCATAACCTGGGTTTGTATGCATTTACATAAATGATTGCATGACATAAAAAAATTTCTCTTTATTACAGGTCAAGTTGGTACACTTCAACCTTTCTTGCTATTTATCTAGGGGTTAAAGATAGGTCGGGTAGAATATCTGCATATTGTTAATGTAGTAATCAGTTACTTATTAGGTGGATGATAAATGATAGTACCATTGAAATTATATTGATCTTATAATTTAGATTTCTAATGAATAACTTCGACAATGTGGTTGGTAAACCTCCTTCCTTTCCTTCCAATCTATGTACTTGTTCATGTAGGTGTAAATACTTCATTTCATGACTAAAATTATCTCATGTATGTTATTACTAATTCTATTTACCTTAATCTTTGAATAAACATAATTCTGTAATTACATTGCATAATCCTTCAGCATTCATTTTTTAACTCGTCACCATCAGTTAGATTCATATTCCACAACATATAACTATCTGAATAATATGAACATCCATTTTAATCCCTTCATATTTAATTCGCAAATGATTAACCTTCATTGATAATGTGAAATATAAACTAATCTCTAGTTTATTAAATCACTAATACTACTGATTGTAGATTGCAAATCAGTAGTCGGTGAAAAGTCACAAATTACAGTGAATTCATACTATTTTACTAGGATAGTTGTTTCCACTTTTTATCTACTACTTCATATCATAGTATGTATACATCAAGTATCAATAGCAAATAAGTAATTCACATAAATGAATGACGGTTTGATTATGCACTCAACCATAACAATCCACATTCGACGCATTCTATCAACACCGATAGATAAATAACAATAGATAGCAAACATCCTACGCCACATGAGGTGACTACATCCAGTCATAAGATTAAAAGGATGTATTTTTACCGGAACATTTGCATTCTAATAAATAGTAGCATATTTCACTAACGTTATGGACGTAGTAAACTGTTTCATTACACTCACAGATCTCCTTGTATACGCTTATATGTCTAAGGTAGACTATTATGAACCACATAGCATTATTCACTTTTTCAATACTTTGGCTGAATTTTATGTTTCACAATATGAATTGATTTCAGATAGATAACCATTGAAAACTAGAAGGAACTTAATAAAAGATTTTATCTTCGTATGAGGTATTTTGGTAGTATAAACACATGATATCTTCAAGAAGCCAACTTAACATACTTAGTTCTACTTACTAACCCTTTAGTGTATGATCGTTACTTTAATACGACATTGTCATTTAAAAAGTTATATATGTAATTCGAGTCAGTTATTGAAGGACTAAATTCCAGAACTATGAACATTCAATGATCTCTTTTAATATCTTGTTCAATTCTATGTGACACTTTCATTGAATTACTATTCAGAATAAGTTGTATATACAGTATCCACCTCATGTTCGTTAACTGTTCACACAGTAACAATATCTGTTTCTCTTTTTTCGATGTAAAGGAGTAATGAATTTCAAGCTAACCTGAAATGAATCAAATTGTCGTGGTTAATAAATGTTTGCTTCAGCTGAAATATCTAAAGTAAAATAAGTTCTATTTAGAAAACAAGAGCTGACAATATGTCAAGAAAGCAAAAAGAGATAACATTCTCATTTCTTACAAGGCTAAAGTGTATATCTGTTAAGCTATAAGTACAGTTGATGAAACCAGTGATACTACTAAAATTTGGATTGATCTATAAGAGTGATAATATATAACCTATGAAGAAAGTTTTAGTAATCTTTAAATATAGTGTCAGAAATGCGAATTACTCGATACATTTGAATGCCATCAGTTTTTTATGATGGTGTGTTAGTACGAGCATTTTGCTGAAAAGCCTTGCACTTGGACGAAACGATTGTTCAATGATTTATGGTTTTCAAACTTTGATAGTATGTGATGCAAATCACAACATTCACAGATCTTCACGAAACCCTCCCCCAGAACTTATTCCCTTATTCGTAACACCAAACATTAAATGGTTGATCATGATGATTGTATCGTGTCACTCTGGTTTATTTTTGTCGATATGGAAAATGATAATGTTGCATGGATTCAAATCCTGTTTTCTTCATTCCTTGTATTCAAAAACGTTACCAGTGAGTTGTTTAGTCAGTGTAGTCATCGGCTTTAAAGAATATATTGATGGTTAGCTTACTTGATTTCAAACATGTTTTTCTACGCCAAACATATAGTACTAAACATACACTTATATTTGCTTAGTAACTTCAAATTTCTACACCTACGTAGCTTGTTGTTTAGCCGGTGGAATTATGACTAAGCAAGTTAAGTATCACTGTATTACCATGATCGTTGATTAGTGGAGTGACGAATTTCCTCGCTTCAGGTCTCTTTATACAGTAATTTGCCGATAAGCTCAATGATTCGGCATATCTACTAGCCTTGATTCCTTGATTATTAAATCTTCGACTCTAATAATAGCCGTCTTTATGCACAACTGCATTACAATGACGACAAAGTTGTAGTTTAAGTTGGCAAAGTTAATAAAATGCTGTTTCCTGGATTGCCGGCATGTTAAGGGAGGAGTCTTTATTAATCGAAAAGTAAAATTGAATTTCATTTTTGATTATGATGGATGAATGGAAGCCGTTAGGTGTGATTCTCGATGAAGTGCATGTACTGAACATCTATGTTCGCTAGACTGTGGTATCCTGTTGTAGATTTGTAAGTCGTTGATATTCACTTGTGATGTCGTTCACTGTCAGTTTTGGGTCATGCGCCAGACAATTCAGCAATCTTATTCAAACATCTGCAAATCTGGATGATTGGAGACCGCAAATGAATACCAGTGATTTAAACTGGTCTTCAATCATTGATTTTAATTTAAATAGCTCACATTCTCTATTCACGCTACCAGCCTGAGTTAGAAAATCAGACGTTTCATTTATAATTAACTTAAAACAAAGATATTGAATATTAAACATGATATGCCGTCAACTAATGAAGATTGACTATCTTCGAGAACTGTGCTTTAGAACATTATTTCAATCATTATAACTGTGGACAGTGTTAACATTTCATTTCTATGACTGCAATGCCCCCCTTGCCCGGTTCTCTCGTTCTGAATATTTGCTCTTTGTATATTGTTTATTGCTATGCACTACAGTTGCTTTGTGTGTAGAAGTTCTCCCCATTCACTGCTACTATTTCTTTTGTACTGTATCAATGTTAGATTTGTGATTGGCTTACCGTGTAGTCTGATTTTATGTGTATATAAAGGCGTGATTAAAATATAATATGATCTCGGTTCTCGCTCTCTCCGTCTTCCTGTTCTCAGTTCTCGGCTCTGATTGTTCTATTGTCGGCCTGGAGGTGAGTGGGCTTAGGTCGGGTGAACATCACCAACTAGGCACACATCTCATTGGTGTTCTTGTCCACCAACCAAATCATCTTCTCATCCTCTCTTTCATCTTCACAAAACAATGAAAAGTTTTCTCCAAATTCTTAAGAGGCGACTTGCATGTTTTTGGTTGGGAATTCTGTCCCGTAAATTTTGTAGTAATATGAGGCTACAATATTTGTCTAGTTCTGCTGGGTCAAGCTTTTGAAGTAGCAAACGGACTTTCCAAACATAGCTCTGAGAGGTAAAATCGAATTTAAAGGAATCCTCTTTTCTCGGAAATCAAGTGTCAAAAGTTACATTTGCATCAGGATCATAAATGAGTTCAACTCTACTGTCATCAATAGCGTCCACTGAAGATGTGGCAATGGAGGTAGGAACAAATGATGTTGCATTGAATACAGTTCAGGTATTTATAAATAACTGTATTAATTTCAGCTGTTGTTCCAATATTATCTCCAATTTAGTCGAATCCATTCTTTTCAGCAAACTATTGCTATTGATATACATTAACTATCTCTACATCGCTTTCAATGTTCATTAAGAATGCGAAATGTTGAACTTTCAGAGTACAATTCTTAGCTGTACTGATCATGTCAAATGTAATACAATTAAATTAATCTCATGAAAAACATAAATTCAAAAGTATCACAACTCGAAATACTACACTGAATGTATCAATATACAGTTGTCATTCATTCAATCAATTAATAGAATGATTATAACCTCCTAATACAATACATTTGGTGAACATTGAAAATATTAACCACAACTATATTTCATCAAATGTTGATAAACACATGAAATATGAATTAAATTGTACAATATTTTCATTGAATTGTTCTTTGTTTACGACAGAAATACATAGAAAAATAATAATGTACTTGAAGTATATGAATCATTTGTCAATACATAGAATTGTTTAGTTTAATGTCATAAAATGTTGACATCTGTCTACGTCATAACATACAAAATTCTGACAAATACTTTACGTATAAGTGATATTAAATCTTAAGTAAACACTAAGAATGAATTGACATGTTTATTATTTGTTTTTTTTTTTTCATGTTAACAACAATAATAACTTTTATATATTAAATGTTGGATTGTGATTGACAAGCGGAATCCACAACGCGCGTTTAATCCTATTTGGGTCTCATCGGTTAGATGAACCTTTATTCAATAGTATGAATTTAGTTCTCAGAACCAATTGTGTAATATTTTATTTAATCAATAGAAATTAATCAATACTATAAAGGACAATATAAACAGGAAATTAATCAATACTTAACAAATAATCAGTGAGTGCATCTCAGTCATACAAGAGGTCATTTGTGAGCAAAGATCGAGAATACGAAGGATTTGTAGGTACATGTTGATGAATGCCGAATAGTACGAAACTTAAGTAAAGGATTTACTATGGACTATATCTAAACTACTATCTATTAGATGTTGTTGACAATATCAGATTAGTTAGATTAATAGCAACATTACAACATGGACAAACATAGTAATAGTCACTACTCAAATGTCGAGTAATGTATTAGGTATGATAAACCAGTTTTTGACAGGAGTTCAGTTATCTATATGTCCTACGTTATTCATTCATTTCTAACCACTAATTGTAGGACCTGACAATATACCAGCTGAAGCACTCAAGTCAGATATCGATGTAACAGCAAGGATACTCCACGTTTTATTCGAAAAAATCTGGGAGGAAGAACAACTGTCGGTAGACTGGAAACAAGGACATCTTATCAAGATACCAAAGAAAGGAGATTTGAGCAAATGTGACAACTACAGAGGGATCATGCTACTGTCGGTACCAGGGAAAGTCTTTAACAGAGTATAGTTGGACAGAATGGAAGATTCAGTGAAGACTGAACTTCGAGATCAACAAGCTGGTTTTCGTAAGGATCGGTCATGCACGGACCAAATCGCAACACTACGGATCATCGTTGAACAATCAATTGAATGGAACTCGTCACTGTACATCAACTCCATTGATTATGAGAAGGCGTTTGATAGTGTAGATAGGAGAACACTATGGAAACTTCCTCGACACTACGGCGTAGCAGAGAAACTCGTCAGCATCATCCGAACACAGTGTAAAATTGTGCATGGAGGACAACTGACAAATGCATTTTCAGTGAGGACCGGAGTCAGACAAGGTTGCTTGCTGTCACCTTTTCTCTTCCTCCTAGTGGTCGACTGGATCATGAAGACCTCCACATCTGAGGGGATGCACGGAATTCAATGGACAAGTAGGATGCGACTCGATGATTTGGACTTTGCAGATGATCTAGCTCGATTAGCACATACACACCAACAAGAGCAAGCGAAGACAACCAGTGTAGCAGCAACCTCAGCATCAGTAAGCTTGAACATACATAAGGGAAAGAGCAAGATTCTTAAATACAACACAGGGAGCACCAACCCAATTCAACGTGATGGAGAAACTCTGGAAGAAGTGAATACTTTCACATATCTGGGGAGCATCATCAATGAACAAGGATGGTCCGATGCAGATGTAAAGATAAGGATTGGCAAAGCAAGGGCGGCATTCCTACAGTTGAAAAACATATGGGACTCAAAACAACTGTCAACTAACCTCAAAGTCAGACTCTTCAATACGAACGTGAAGACAGTCCTACTGTATGCAGCTGAAACTTGAAGAATTACTGCAAACATCATCAGACGGATACAAGTATTTATAAACAACTGTCTACGCAAGATACTAAATGTCCTTTGGCCGGAAACCATCAGCAACAGCTTACTATGGAAGAGGACAAACCAACTTCCAGCCGAAGAGGGAGTTAGGAAAAGACGTTGGAAATGGATAGGACATACATTGCGAAAACCATCAGGCTGCATCACGAGACAAGCATTAACATTGAATCCTGCTGGGAAACGGAAAAGAGGAAGGCCAAAGAACACGCTGCGTCGAGAATTGGAAGTAGACATTAAAAGGATGAACAGCAACTGGAAACAGCTGGAAAGAATTGCTGAGGACATAGTTGAATGGAGAATCCTGGTGAGCGGCCCATGCTCCTCAGCGAGGAGTAACGGGCATAAGTAAGTAAGTAAGTAAGTAACCACTGATTGGCAGTAATCACGTTTTCCTAAAACATTTCGTAAATCAGTAGCTATGACTTCTACAAACACTTAAATTCAGATCATGTGTTAAAAAAGACTGTCCATTTTAGTAGAATAACCACTATAACTAAGATAAAGTGGGCAACTATTATCTCCTAGTATAGTTTACTAGTAATTACAGTTGACGGAGAAATTCTGAAAGATGAGTGGATTTTGACATACATTGGTAGCATCATCCAGAAACAAGTTGGATCTGATGCAGATGTGTAGGCCCGGATTGACAAACAAAGCCAAGAGCAGAATTTTTATAATTGAAAAACATCTGGAACTCAAATCATATATCATCTAACACCACAGCCACAATTTCCAATACAAATGTGAAGACAGTTCTATTGTATGGAGCTGAAACCTAGAGAACTACAAAAGGCATGCTTCAGAAGATATAAGTATTTATAAACAGTTGTTTGCGTAAAATACTTCGGATCCACTGGCCAGATATCATCAACAACAACATAGTGTGGCAGAGAACAAACCAACCGAAATCCAGCTGGTGAAGAAACTAGGAAAAGATGCAGGAGGTAGGTAGAACACACATTGAGGTAATCATCAATCTGAGTAGCAAGACAAGCATTCACTTGGAATCCTGAGGGTCACAGGAAAAGTGAAACATTGTGGAACAAATTGCATCGGGAATTGGAAACATACATGAGAAGAACTAATAGTACTTAGGAAGAAGTGGAAATGTGACTTGAGAACAGATTCGGCTGGCGAACGCTGGTCGGTGTCTTATGCTCCACGTGGAGTAATAGGCAATGATTAACGGACTGATAAATCATTTCACGCATTGAATAGAATTAAAATTTCTACTGTTCATTGTAACATTAAGGAAATGTAATTCCTAACTTTCTTTTAAGTTTTATAGTAATCTAAATGTTTTTATGTTCTTGTATGTTGTCGATTGTCACGCACAATAAATATGTAAAAAAGTTACTTGGAATTACATATTAAGAATCATTCATATGAATGCTGACATAGAAGGGATCTAGTAGGATTGTGCCTAGTTGACGATACCATCTATATGATAGAGTATTATTCTGTCTTACTGGAACTGAATGTCTTTCATTCACATAAGTATCAATCATTTAAAATTTGTTTCATGTCTTTGCTACGGAAGTGAAATAGAAGTATTTAATCAACTTGTAATTGGTTTAGTTTCCTGTCAACCGATTCTATCATACTATTCCTATTTACGACAATGAAATATGTAATCTATACAATGAGGATAAGTTATAATTCACTTTATTATCAGTCGTTAGGAATATTTATATTACATCTTTATCAAAATTATGGCATTTCATTGATGCTAACAGTTTGTATTGGTATGATGGATAGTAAGTTAGATTAGTTTAAGTAGTATCGTAATTAGTAGACATATAAAACCATAAATTATTTTACGCTTCATTAGAAATGATTCATCAACAAACGGAATCCTGATGATAAATTCATGTTTAAACATTGTAGTTATCAATAACAGTTCAGTACGTAGTAAACTACTGATTCTCCAAACATTTTGATAGTTAAGCCATTTATTGAAGGTAAATTGTAGCCAGATGTTAAAATGTTATGTTTTAAATCTCAATAGTCAGATGTTTTAGAGATTATTGAATTAGAGTTCTATATCACAAATCTATCTGAAAAATCACAAAACACTGAACAGCTATTAAATCCTTGTATAGGACTTCTTAGTCGTTTTAACGGGAAGATGTGGTCAGTTGAGTTTGACCATGACTGGTGGGACAGTTACCAACCTATGGTAATGGATAGTGATTACTTGCTTACTTACTGCCCGTTACTCCTCGCTGAGGAGCATAGGCCGCTCACCAGTGTTCTCCATTTAACTCTGTCCTGAGCAATCCTTTCCAGTTGTTTCCAGTTGCTGCTCATCCTTTTAATGTCTGCTTCCAATTCTCGACGCAGCGTGTTCTTTGGCCTTCCTCTTTTCCGTTTCCCAGCAGGATTCCATGTCAATGCTTGTCTTGTGATGCAGTCTGATGGTTTGCGTAGTGTATGTCCTATCCATTTCCACCGTCTTTTCCTAATTTCCTCTTCGGCTGGAAGTTGCTTTGTCCTCTCCCATAGTAAGTTGTTGCTGATGGTTTCCGGCCAACGGACATTCAGTATCTTGCGTAGGCAGTTGTTTATAAATACCTGTATCCGTCTGAGGATGTTTGCAGTAATTCTCCAGGTTTCAGCTCCATACAGCAGGACTGTCTTCACGTTCGAATTGAAGAGTCTGACTTTGAGGTTAGTTGATATTTGTTTTGAGTTCCAGATGTTTTTCAACTGCAGGAATGCTGCCCTTGCCTTGCCAACCCTTGTCTTTACATCTGCATCAGACCCTCCTTGTTCATTGATGATGCTCAATGTCTCAGTGGAGATCCATTCCTTATAATGGTGCTTCTTGCGGCCTAGAACCTCCTGACATGTTGACGTTAGTGCTTCTTTGATTTCTTTCCAGTTATCCTCCATAGTGGTTTCTTCTTTCGGCAGATCTTGTAAGGCTTGGAACCTGTTGTTGAGAGATATTTTGAATTCATTGAGTTTGTCAGTGTCTCGGAGAAAGCCTGTATTGAACCGTTGTACTGCTGACACTCCAGTTGTCCACTGCTTCTTTAGCTTCAGTTTTATTTTAGAAACCACCAAGTGGTGGTCTGAAGCTATGTCAGCTCCTCTCCTGGTTCTTACATCTTCCATGGATCTTCTAAATTTTTTATTGATACATATATGATCGATTTGATTCTCAGTAGTATGATCCGGTGAGACCCATGTAGCCTTGTGTATGCGTTTGTGGGCGAATATTGTACCACCTATAACCAATTTGTTGAAGGCACATAGGTTTGCAAGTCTTTCACCATTGTCGTTTCTGTCTCCCAGTCCTTGTCGTCCCATGATTTCTTCATATCCAGTGTTGTCCATTCCGACTTTGGCGTTGAGGTCTCCCATCAGTATTGTCAGATCCTTTCCTCGACACTTTGCTATAATTGATTGCAATCTATCGTAAAACTGATCTTTGTCTTCGTCGTTGCCGTCGTTGGTTGGTGCATAGCATTGGATAATATTCATTGTAATCCCTTTCTTCATTGTTTTGAAAGATGCTTTGATGATCCTGGGTCCATGTGGTTCCCATCCCACAAGTGCATTACGTGCCTCCTTGGACAGCATCAGAGCAACTCCTTGAGTGTGGGGAGCATTTTCCTCTTCGTGGCCGGAGTATAGTAGCGTCTCTCCCGAAGCTAATGTTTTCTGTCCAGCTTGAGTCCAATGAGTTTCGCTGATTCCGAGTATTGTCAAGTTGTATCTCTTCATTTCTGCAGCTATTTGATTTGTCTTCCCGCTCTGCCACATTGTTCGAACATTCCATGTACCTATAAAAATATTTGCTCTGGTTGTTAGAAGGGGGGGCATCGGCCTCATGACTTCCGAAGAATTTCGGCTTTCATCATGAGGCGTCATATATCCTTCCACTCCCAGGGCAGAGTTTAAATGGTTTAAATGGTTTATCTTGTTTAATCTGGTTTGCGTGATGCGTAAAGATATTTGGAATTGATTAGACTCAGAGATATGAATCATTAGGTGGCGGCCTGCACAGCGGCATATCAAATAACCATTCATCTTCAAATATGAAGGTTCTAGGCTCTATACCTTGTTGGGATGAAAGATAAGAACTGCCAAGGAATCTCGTGACAAAACAAAACGGCTGTTTTATTCTTCATGGTTTTCAATGGTTTGCTAACTCAGGCTGATTACTGATACTGAATTTAAATTACAGCACTTAGTAGTCATGATTATTGAACTCACTAATAGTAAAACATATCACTTTCGATATCACTTACAAGAATGATATATTTTACTTAGTAAAAAGATAATGTGATACATCTACTGTTACATCAATGGTTATTTATTACTCATATACCGTCGACTCATATTTTCACTATTCTGTGCATTAATAACTTACTGAATACTAAGCAATGCCTGTAATGATGGAGTTCAGTATATTAGCCTTCATATATGACCAGTAATCTATGTGATTCGGAAATACTCTTCGCTCTACTTAATCTCAGTTATATAAAAATGTCTATACTATTGGTTTCATTTTGTCTGTCATTCATTGGCAGCCTATTGCATCTTAATTAACATAAATTAAAATATTACGTAAACATTTAAAACTAATAATGCTATTTGACATTGGCTATTACTAGTTGTCTCTGACCATCTTACTTGAATACACAATGAACTAAATAAAATGAATTAATAATCACATTTCAACTTGATTAGTCTTTGTAACTATTGTAGATTTCATAAAATTCACTCGACCTTCTGCGCAAATTATTGTTTAAACATATAAAGTGAAATAAATTTCGTTAGGCATCACTTTACAGTGATTTAAAATTATTTCACTTAGGTTCGTGGAGGGGGGCGTGATTGTGTACTATAGTGTTAGGGTTCTCGCGAATAAATTACACCTCGATACCTGCTAACGAACGTATGACCAGTGACACAACAACCAGTAAGCTAAACTATTCGCAGCACCCCGGCCCAGCTAACTAGAAAGAGAAGTCCAAAGTCAGCAGAAGCCTTTAATTTCACAGGCAGCACAGCAAACGGAACAAACCATCACACATCTCATGCGTATATATACAAAAAGAGAGAACGTCCTTGAAATGTTACAAATAGCGTACTAAAATAAACAACGAACCAATAAGATTTAGCGACTCACTAAGTGGGTAACATGAACTGAAGGTAAAACGGGAAATTTCTGACGCGAAAATAAGAAATTTAAATCTACACAAATAAATCACAAAAATAACAGGTTTACTAAGAGAATTCCGGGGATCTGACATCCCCAACAGATAGTCAACTAGAATGTAGAGCACTAGTGCTAAAGTACTTGGATATTTGCTATATATATTTGTCACAGAGGGATCTTAAGTTCCTTAGACTAGGGGTCACATTGAAACAGAGTCGATAGAAATCGATAAACAGCATAACAGACTAGACAAATATGATATCAGTCACAACACACAGTGATCAATCGATGTTGTATTCCTTAAAGCATATCCCTTAATTCCATGTTTATTCATTGTTTATTTAAGGTCATTTGATATTGTTCTTGTTAACTTCATCTTGTCAAAATGAAGTAGCATATTAACTTGAGCTAATGTAAAGTTATGCAAAGTTCTAAACTGACTATAACTGACTGATGCATTATTTAGTTATTAATTATTTAACTACTAAATAATATTTTATGTATAACTGGGAGAACATCCTGAATTTTGTGTCAGCCGTTCATATTGTCAGTATTGACAAAAAAACAGATTGTTTCTAAGTTATAACAAAAGTGATCAGACAACATTTGACATAACATTTTGTTATGATTAGATTATAGTGGCAATCATGATTTCAGCAGATAATATAAATACTTTATGAATATTTTAAGAAAATCTGTAGACAAATAGTTAAAAATGAAGTTAAATTGTAGTTTCTAGATGATATTCAGGACGTAGGAGTTGTTCTGTTTGAGTCGCATTACCTGGAAATATATGCCACATCGAGGATCAAAATCAACGTCGGTAGGAAGGTACTAACAATTATGAAATATATATAAATGTATAATAATGTATGATAAGAATAGAATGAATTCGAGTCTTGGTGTGGACATCGATACAATGATGTAGGCATATGTGTATAGCGAGCCCGATCCTGGAGGAAACGCGCATACTTAATTCCACATAAAAGATACAGTTCAACTTTAATAAAACGTATGACTTAACACTGTGTTAAGACAGTTTGTTTAGAATGTATATATCGTAGCACATATTGGTCCATTTAACTCGTTAACAAAATCAACCGTGAAATACAACTAATTACAAACTATATGTAAATACTAACGTAGACATTTTGTGAAATAGTTGATTTGATGAGGAAAGATAAAGTTTTTAACTTTCTCATACTTGAAATTAGCTCAAGATGTAATGTTCACTTGTTTACTTTAAACTAATTATGCTGTTAAAGAGGTAAGTAACAGGTTAGAATTTCCTTGAGAATATCGACATTGAAATTTAAATGTATCCATCTGATGAGTTTAAAATATGGCGAAATGTACAATATGAATCTTACTATTCGTTACTATCACTGCCTTGTTGTATTTAGTCTTAAAGAAAATGGTAACGTGTCATAATTAGTAAAGGTGTACATTGATTCAACTCTTTTATCGTTATTAAATTGAGGAAATACTCAGCTTTCAGGATGGTAGTATTGGTGATTTGTCTTCCTAATGGTCTGTATCCTACTAATAGAAGCTTAATAATGTTATTGTAACTGGGTGGCGTAGAGATTGCTTCATCCTAGTAGCATCTACTAATGATGTTGTCTATATATATATAATTATTTCTGATGATGTAATATATTTTAAATATGATTTCATTTATACTTCCCACCTCCTACTCTCTTTCTCTCTAACTCTCTTATTCTCTGGATTGTTTTAGCCGTTTTATCTTCACACGGCAATGCTAGCTTCCTTATGTCGCTATCATTATTCGACTGTTTCTCTCCTTATGTCTCGGTCTCAGTACTCCGAACTTATATTCGCTTTATTTCACTTTACCTTCAGGCTATATTCATTACATATAGATGATATATTGATACCATAATCGAAATGTAGTTATAGTAATTTAGTGGACTGTGTTTAAAGTACGATGATGTGCATTTTGATTATCACCACTAAGAAAGTGAATTTTTCAATCACATACACACACCCTCTCTTTGTCTATATCCTTCTCTATAATTTTTCTCTTTGAAGTTGTATATGAAAAACAACAACTCTCTTTTTTTTTCTTCATCAAACTTCATTGTATCCATAATCAGTAATGTGAAATAAAATGTAATATACATTTTGTACAATTTCCAAACTAAGAAAATGATGTAAATTGTTTTTAGTTTGATTTCCCTTTTTTTGTCAAAGAAAATTTAATTTTAGTTGATAAGAGAAAATCTGTAGTTGAAAAAACAAGAATGGATTTCTTTAAAGAAAACTTAAAAAAAACAATTTAAAAAGAAACGAAGGATTTGGGAAGGAAAGAGGAGAAGGAGGTAGGGGAGGAAGCATTTCAGACAAATAAAGTCTTAAGATAATTAGTAATGATAAGGAAATGTAATTTCTGTTTGGTAAATGAAATTATTCCAATTCACATAAGTGTTTTCATTTATATTTCTGATCCTTTTCTATTCTTATTTTGCATCATATTCATCCATTTTGTTTGTTTTTTTTCCCAAGAGATGAAATTTCTTATAACATGATCTTATTACATAATCTATGCATTGAGATGATGGAGTCATAGAGAACGATCTAGTTGAAGTTGTTCATTATGAAATGAATATTGATTATATTTTACTATGAGGAATGAAATAGTAGAAAACTAAAGGATAATTTACCTGATTTCACCACTTCCATGTGTCTTTATAAATTCAATTGTTCCTGTGAAGAAAGCTATATTGGGCGTACAACCAGACGACTAAATCAACGGACTAACAAGTATTTATCATCTTAGATTGGAAAGGGGACGGTAAAATCCATAAGCAGTTCTATTTTGTTAGACTTGATACGCAACAGATATTCAATAAATGAAACTAAAGCGTTCAGAGTGGCCTACCTCACACTATCACACTTTCTGGAAAGGATTCGATCTTATGCCCTACATTTTGTTGAAGCCATAGGGATTTAGGTTAACAATCTGAGTCTATGTGTCGAAAAGAAATGTGCAACACCCCTATCCTACTAAGGCCTTATAAAACTTAACAAACGACATGCACAATACACCGTTTGCTGTTTGTTTGATTTCACTTCACCCCTATCATACCCTTTCACCATTCTCCATTTAACTGACCACACTATTTTCACATCTAGTTTTGAACTATTATTGTTATTAATATTATTGTTTTATAAAGTTTAATTTCACACCGTTCTGACTTAAATTCAACTTACAATTGCTCATATTTATCTTATGATGAAATATGTATTCATGTTTGATTCGAATGTGTTTGAATCCTTCCGTTCATTTGTCATGGATGATATTGGTCAGTCCCTGTTGCTATATATGCATCCTGAGCGCATTGCCTCGATAGTGGTAGTGCGTAAGCATTGTCTGAGTTGGATTGAAACTGATCAGAGGGATCTAGGATGAACATTTAATTCTATTTGGGACTTGTAGACTGAATGTACCTGCATCTCAGTGTTGATGTTCACACTAGTTCGTTTCGTATGTAACATCACCGCGTTCACCTGGAAGCTACTGAATCCAGAACGTCACACTTGTGCAAAGGGATGTACACATCCAGATGACGATTCCTAAATAGGACGAAATGTGCATCCTTGATTCCCTTTGCTAGTTACAATCCAACTCAAACAATACTTATTTCTGTAGTCTATTAGAGTAAAAGGTCTGAGAAGGGTCTAACTGAAAATAATATTATTCGCTTATATATGTTTTTTCTAAAGGTTTATGAGTTCAACAGGATAATTTCAGCTAAATGGTTCATTCTGGACAACTTTAGTGACAAAGATTTACAAGATTTTTTGCATAAGTAACTAACAGCTTCTTTTGTCTACCATATTGTAAAACCGGTAGTACTGAGACTGATAACTTGAGTATTGTTGACAATGAAATTCACAATATATGTGAACTCACTATGTAGATGACACCTTTGTTGCCTTTAAAATGTATAGATTATAAAATATTTCCAATCTGATCACCTACAGGTTTGATGACGTAAAGTTTGGATCGAAGAAAAGGTGTAAAGTAACAAAATAGCCTTCTTACATATACTGTTAGCCAGAATCAACGCAGACAAAAATTGGAGAATCAGGTGTATTGTAAACTAACATACATAGACCAGGTCATCAATGTTTACAACCAGATCGACTAAATATTATCTCAACTGTAAATATCAAGATCACTCTACAGCACATATATATGTATATCACACTAAGAAATGAAGAGGAATATCCCTCGATAATTTTCTTAAAAAACAGTTAACTTCAGTACTTCATTTAGAAATATCTCCCAAGATCATTTAAAAACACAAGACGAACCGTAAAAAACAACGATAGGATTATCAAAAATTATAACCAGGTAACTGTAACACTTCCGTGTAAGCGTTTTTTACACATCACCGAAATCACTGGAACCATGTAAAGAACACAATAACAAACTACAAGCCAAATATTATTTACAGAATAATCAATTTACATTATGAAAAATATTATATTGAAGAAGTCGCCAATATAATTATTGTCTATCTACACAAACATCAGTTAGTTGTCAAATTCAATGATTTATCTTTTTTTGGCGATTATGGACACATGTTCGACTGGAAAAATGCAGTGATTGTAAACACAAAGGAGAACAGACAATTTTCAGGAGCTTGGAAATCGAGTTAATCAGTAATCAATAAACATAGTGAAATAAATTTAGTCTGTCAATCAATTAAAAATATACATGACTAAAAATCATGTCAAGATAAAGGTGAATCAAAACGAATGTAGGAAAAAAATAACACGATAAGTGTCTACAACAATTAGTCAGCTTGTAGGTTGATAGAATAAATCGTTGGGTACTTGTAGAGGAATGTTCACAGGTTACTTCTATCGTAAGTTTCCATTGACGGTCGTCTAGAATTACAAAGAAAGCTCTATCACTTTGAGAGGACACAACTCTATGAGAGATGTATATATACTTATATATATTTATTCTATTTAGGACAGTGCCTCTTTGATAACTTTTGATTATGCGACAGTAAGACGAAGTTTATCACAACCAGCCACGGAGTTAATATCAAATCAACCTTTGTAGTGTTCTACAAGAGTTTTTGGAGAGTATACTAAGATTTATTGTAGCATTAACCATACAAAGGTTCACCCCTCTCCTTATGTGCGCAAAAAATAATTTATACTTACACTAAGCCTACCCTGGTAGGATGGATTTAATATCTAGAGTAAAATGTGATTAACGATGTTTTTCATATGACCGTTGTACTTTTCTTATCTTCCGACTGTCTCGGTGACCATAGTTTTTCGCATATATCAGATTGCTCGAACTGTGTGTTGCTGTGATAAACTTCACCTTATCAAATTATCAAAATCAAGACAATGTTTCTATTGGCAGAATGCCACTAAAAACTAAGGAGCAGTAAACAGCTGTTTGTCCTAGCATAGTACTCCTCATCAGTGAGCACTCTAGTTCCCGTCATAAGGGCTTCATCTTGGTGAACGCCTATCTGCACCAATGAGCTAGCATCTAATGCTAGAACACCCACTTCAATCAAAGGGTTAGGCGTTTATCAACTTAAGGTCCTTGAGGGGAGGAACTAGAATGCTCATAGTTGCTGAGTCTCATACTAGGATGAAATAACTGTCCAATACTCCATAGTTTTCACTGTTATCCTTCCAACATCAGTCTGTGTTAAAAATGCAATCATCTAAACTTAATACCAATATTCACAAACCATCTCAACTCAATTTCACTGTGTTTATGTTATTATAATGCGCCTTAAAGGTAACCTCGGTTTTTAATAAATTATTGTAATTAAACTTTAATGCTTTATTCCAAAAATCCTGATTAGTTTCAGTAGGTACGTCTATTCAAAGCTTCTGAATCGGTTCGCTCTCCGATTTACATCCGCTCATTTCACTCGTTAATTAAACACTGATATACTGAACGAATGTAGTCTGCTTTATCAAATTTGTTAGATCACAATTCATTTCAACCATGAGGTGATAATCTGGTGGTTTAAAGATAATGTACTCAACTCATTTCGAACTAATCAAATCGTAGATGTAAACTGTTGAAGGATTTCACAGGAATCAATGAACTGAAAGTAGACAATACAAGCTCTTAGTTACTTATAACTCATGTGTTTCTCAAATGAAGAGTAAAATATAGTGTTCAATCTAAATCATTTAAATTAGATTTAATCGAATGATAAAAATACAAAATCTTCAAGTCAATTGAATTTGTCACAGATTGATGTTGGTAGGTTACCGCTGGAAGTCAGGGAGCCCTGGACGATTGTTTAGTTTTAGTATGAAACTCCTCTACACTGCGAATCCATTTGACGAAAACTTAATAATAATCTCTACAAACTGCCTGAAATCGACTGCAAAAGCTTTTTCATGCTTACAGATTGAGCTAACTTGAATGTCACTAAGGGGCGAATAACGAATGTTTCCATTTGATGTAAAACTTCACAGCAGTGTGCACTCACGTTCTTAAAAGAAATTAAACTGGGAACAGACAGGTACTACATCGAACGCCTAACCATCAACAAAACATGACCAGCATCTAGTGGTAAAATACTCGTTTCGATAAATTTATGATATAGAGCGACAGTTATATATTATGACTTCTCATTAAAACTTTAGCAAATAACTTGAGTTTAATCACTAGTTAGGTAATTGTTATCATTGATGTAGCCCAACTGTAAAATCCCATACAAGAATGAAACAGTTTTCCGGTGTTTCCTGGTCTCTATTAGTACCCTAACAACAAATTAATTGTCAATCTTCATAATGAAATTTCTTCAATTTGATCTTGTTGGTTTTTTGTTTAATTTCAGGTACCAAATATTCGAAATTTTCTCTGTACAACATTTGAATTACGTTCTAAAAATGTAGAGAAATCATGGTCATATTTAGAAATTCGTATAAATCAAGAAAATAATGCAGAGAATTCTAATCGTATCACATTTATTATAATTACGCATGAACGTGGTGAATTACCATTTAGCGCCTATGATCGACATATTCATACAATTCTACCACCAGAAACATCAGTCTCGTTATATTTTTCAAAATCTGTAACTACCCGTTTAAATACAGCACGTAATCCATGTCATGTAGGTGCTGATGCAAAATTTATTGCATCAGAATTAACAATCGATACTGAAAATGAATATAATAATAATGAAATAAAACATTATTCATCCGGTGTTACATCAAAACATACAACCTTATTACCAAAGTTACCAATGAATAATGAAGTAGATAATTATGATGTTAATACTATTACTAATACAAAAAGTAGTAATTTTAACTATAATAATCTAAATGATGATGATCATCATCAACAACAATGGTATTTCGATTATCTTGATACAATACGTATGAAAAATAAACAAAACACATTTTCTAGTGAAACAACTAACTACTTACAATTTGCATTATTACGTAAACGACAAAAAAAATCTAATGAACAAAGTCGTAGTAAATTAAATACAGTTAGCTTATTTGGTACAGAATTTTTATATAGTCGTGAAGCATGTGGTTGGGTTGAATGTTGTGCAAAAGTAGCATATAATTGTAATTCTACATGTACATTAGATTTATTATCAATTAATCGTACATCAACACAATCACATTTTTTATGTGAACGTTCACAATGTCAAGATGAACAAATTCCTTATGAAACATGCCCATTACCATGTATACAAACAAAATTTATTAAACATAGTGAAGTACGTTTATCTGGATTTGAAGATGGTCTACCAGTATTAACTAGTCGATTAAAATTAGTACGTAGTGAAAGTGTACAAGTAGCAACAGAAGAAGAGATTTTTTCATTAGCTAAATTATTTTCTGAAGTTGGTGGTTTATGTTCATTATTTATTGGTTTCAGTTGTATATTCTTGTTTGAATTATTAGAAGCGCTTATTTTAATGTATTATCCTAAGAATAAATCAAAACAAACTATTCAAGTTAACACTATATCTAATACTACTAATCCTATTAATAGTAATAACAATAGTCATCGAACAGAAATTAATAAAACTAATGATCAAAAGTGTTTATCTACACCATTTATAGAAGTAAATAAGCATACAATATATAACATGCCAAGTGCTATCACAGACAGTATGATTAATTCAACTACTACAACAATGACTACTACTAATGTTTATAGTGATAGTAATGGTGATAATATCATCAATAACAGTAATAATAATAATAATAATAATCCAAAAACGCCAAAAGCTAGTTTTTCAACTGCAAATATGTTTTCATTAGAAAAATTTTTAAACAATGAAACAGAATATTCAACAGAAAATCGACATTTCACTGATATTCATTCTGATGATAATGAAAATGGTGATTTGGAAACTACTGATTCACACTTAGCATCCTATGTAAACAATTATCATGTTAATGAATCTAGACCATTAGAAAATGTATATAACTGTGATCATACTGATAAAAATAAAGCGCAAGCGACTCTATTATCTGTATCTAACCAACATACACATGATGTAGGCGAAATTATTGAATCAGACCGAGAATATATGTTACCTATATGGTTAACGACAAGCATCCCACTACATAGGATTAATGATAGACAGATCTCTTCTAAAGGCAATATTAATAATCAAGAGGAATGTATGTATAGTAAAACAACAACTGGTAAGTTGAATACTTGATTGTGATTTACATTTGAAACTATAATTCAATATTGTCTTGTCTAATTCGTAATATTGATAATAGTAAAACAACTTTTCCATGAAACTATGTTGATTGAATACTAAGTAGCTACCAATAAGTTTTTGTGTTCCTTTGTGTTGACAAAATTTTATCTACACTATTTTAGTGTAATCACTAGTCTAAACGACTATTCATTGCATTCAGTCTTACCGGAATCGATGTTCTTAATGGGAATCTGGTATGGGTCATTAGATTTTCATATTTAGGGACTTTACAACCAGATATGGATCAGGTCAGTACCAGTTCGTAATGTTCAGAAACACTTACAGAGTATGAATCTGGGTAACGCGGGTTAAAATATCAAGTTTAATATTAGTACCTTTATGAATGAATGCAGACGTTTTTGACGTCTGTCAACTAGCACAAAACCTACATCAATCAGTGTTTTAAACCGACTGTCTTTAACCACCTTGGATATAACTATGAAATCTGTCAAAGAAACAACTTCACTTCGTTAAACACTACTTCTGAGGCTAGATAATCTAAGTCAGTCATCTAAACGTCTAAAGCACAGTTTTTAGTCTTATCGTCATATCAGTGAAGTACTGAAAAATGATCACTACTTTGATTGTAACACCTCGTGACGTTGTGTTAATAGATTTAACTAGTTATTCCTGAAGGCATTAATGATGCTAGATAGTTGATTATTCTGTAACTAAGTAAAATTGTCGACATAACCTATACTAATCTAGATTAATGTAACACAGAGATGCGTTTCAGTCAGAACTAGACATAATGATACAATATTTTATTCTATTTAGCAATATTTATAAAAAAAGTGGTTATTTTAATACTAATACAAACTGTCAGCTAGCGAATTCTTAAGAATATAACGGTTATAAAACATTTATTTCATAGGCACTAACAGCCCATTAAATCGACCTATTTAAAACCTTACTTGAGACACGTCATAATAAAACAGATCATTTCATCGGGTTCTACGCGTGCATTCAGACAAAGCATAACCATTTTCCAATCCTAATCATCAGCTAATGACTAGTATAGTTTACATTACATATTTCAGAGGCTTAAATAACTACGATAAATAAATGAAAATAAATGTCCATAATAATGCAAGATAAACTTGATGAAGATTGTATGATTACTATAAGCTTATCGGTGAAAAAAGAAAAACAACGACTTGAAAGAGAATGATGTTATAACACTACTTAAGAGAAAAAATACTATTCCATAGTATCTAGTATAATGCATCTAGTATAATAGATAAAACCCACTTTGAGAAGTACAAAGTAAGAACTGGATGTAATAATATACCCCATAGACATAGAGAGAGGGGCCTGATATAAATTAATTGACTGAATACGTCACAGATTGATGATGGTATGGTACTATTGAAACTAAGTAGCACTGGATAGCTGTTCCATCTCACTACAGGGCTCCTCAGCAGTGTGCACCCTAGATCTTGCCCAGAGGCTTCAGGTTGGGGAATACCTAGCACACTGTACCAGTGGGCCGGCATTCAATAGGTGAATTCCTACTCCAACCAATTTGTGATCTGGCATGACGATCATCCATTGTCATCGGTGGTAACTGTTACACTCCAGACAAGTCTGAACTTCACTAGTTACGACTTCTTATTTGAGCTCCCGGAACATCCGGATGCTAAATTAATGCTGTTTTCACTCCTTGCATCTTCCTAATCATCGAATTCCCTGTGATAAGGATGATCTATTATTCACCTATCCCACATTTCTATAAAATGGTGAATCTCGTTTCTTTCATGAATGTACTAGTATAATAAGTTAAAACTTGGTAAAACTTTTTTTTCGACAAAGTTAATTTACTGTAAACATTAGATTTTTGATTGTTTACGATGCATGTATATATATATATATGGCTCCTTTCAGAGGATGTCGTAGGTGGTAATGAAATCATCACAACTAGCTACACTATTCAGACTACTAGGTCACCTGGTACTTAACAATTTTAAGCCTTGTTAGTCCTTATTGGTGGTCAGTGTGTAGTCATAAGTCCATACACTGCAACATATCACAGATTATGGTTTGTTATATTCAAGGTATTTGACATTTGATAAATATACCACACTTCTACTTGATCGATATAATTGCAACCATTGCAGACAAATCTGATATAGTTTAATAGTCCGTGACCAATTAGAGAAAATGTCTCTGCGTTATAGTAGGACACTAGCGGTCACATGGTGCATTATTTATTGAAAGATCTTTAATAGGCTATTCTAATAAATCTTAATTAATATGAAATGTTAGAGAAAATGATATAGAAAGGGATAATAGATTGCCTCCAACTATGTATCATATATTCATTAACTCTAGAATAATTACATCTTTCGAAAATTTAACTTAAATACACAGTCAAAAGAAATTGTATTTTTCTGTTGTATACAATAGGCATTTAACAAGTTAACATTTCCTGACTGTAATTCTTGATCGATATTCCAAACATACATTTTTATTGAACTAAAAGGATTTGTGGAGATTGGCATTAGGTTTTCGAGTGACACTAAACTCTACTAGAAAAATTTAAAGAGTTAAGGTAATTGTTTCAAGGTAGTGCGCTAAGTTTGGTTCAGTGGATTAAAATTTTCTGTAAGGATGTTAATATTACTAGTCTGAAAACTGTTAAGTTACTTTGCACAGAGTTGACTTGTGTTTATAGACTTACTTTGGCTCAAGAATCATTCGCAGATACCTGACGTGGAATCATCTTCCTATTCAATGGTTGCTAGCAAAAGAAATCAATAAGAACAGGCAGCTTCTCTAGCCAGTCTAGATTGACACTTAGGTAACCTTGCATGTTGGTTGTATTGTGGATAATGCCTGCGTTGATGGCATCGCCACTCGTAAATGCAGTGGTATCAGCACTGCAGAAGCATCTGCTTAGAAATGACGTTACGTTTAAATCTGTTTCTAGCAGTCGTTGGAAATAGCTGAAACAGCCATTAGAAATAGAAAATATAATAGCAGGAGATGTTTACGAACTAAATAGGTGAGTACTAATTACTTTAATCTCACTGGTAGGTTTTTGGTAACTACGATAAAACATTAGGAAAGCGGTATCTTCAGTATTCTCCAGATTGAACCGCAAGAACCATAATACCAATAATTCAGACATACGTCTTTCCAGGAACTACAGTTTGGACAGACAACTGACGAGCTTGTCGGCTACTTAGAAGACTTGGATACGTTCAACACATCGTAGTTCATGAAAGATATTTCGTAGACTTAAGTACTGGTATTCACACGCAAAATATAAAAGAATATCGGCTACGTCTAAGGAAGTTTTTGAGACCATATAAAGGTTCCAGAAACAACATGATTTAGAGTCACATGGATGTGATTCTATATCATTCATATTATGAATTAAAAATCAATGAACCCATTTCCAACCTTCAAAAGATAATAAATCATGTACAAACCTTGTATCCCGCGTAATTTATTAAATCTGTTTCTAGCAGTCGTTGGAAATAGCTGAAACAGCCATTAGAAATAGAAAATATAATAGCAGGAGATGTTTACGAACTAAATAGGTGAGTACTAATTACTTTAATCTCACTGGTAGGTTTTTGGTAACTACGATAAAACATTAGGAAAGCGGTATCTTCAGTATTCTCCAGATTGAACCGCAAGAACCATAATACCAATAATTCAGACATACGTCTTTCCAGGAACTACAGTTTGGACAGACAACTGACGAGCTTGTCGGCTACTTAGAAGACTTGGATACGTTCAACACATCGTAGTTCATGAAAGATATTTCGTAGACTTAAGTACTGGTATTCACACGCAAAATATAAAAGAATATCGGCTACGTCTAAGGAAGTTTTTGAGACCATATAAAGGTTCCAGAAACAACATGATTTAGAGTCACATGGATGTGATTCTATATCATTCATATTATGAATTAAAAATCAATGAACCCATTTCCAACCTTCAAAAGATAATAAATCATGTACAAACCTTGTATCCCGCGTAATTTATTAAATCTGTTTCACACTCTCCAGCGTAAATTGTAACTTCATTTACAACTGCGTCCTCATTAACCAAATACATCTCAAGGTAATCTGTTGTCGTTCGAATTTGCCAGCAAAAGTTTGGTTTTGACGGTTTTGGGTGACTGAACTCGTCACAGATTAATGTTGGTAGGGTACCATTGAGAACTATGGACAAGTGGATATTGCTCTACTGAAGAGTCCTATACTAGGACGAAACAACTGTCTAATACTCCATAGTTTTCAATAGTACTCTACCAACATCAGTCTATGACGAATTTAGTCAACTAAAGTTCATTTATATTGCTCCGAGGTGTAACTATTCTAAGCATTTACAACTTCTAAATATTATTTTGACGTATACTTAGATTAGATAAATTGAATCAGTGGACTAATATATCTTCATTAATGTCTTATTTGAAATAGCTAGTTACTTTCTAATCAATATCATATAGATATCATAGCCAATTTGCAATGTTTAAGTTAACTCAGAATCTCCCTCACATTAATAGTTTTCAAGTATTTAAGTCTTCTTACTTTAATAGTACTTCACTGTACAGTTAGTTTTCCACCCCCCCAATCCTCCTCAATTTACACGCTTGAATACTGTTGAACCAATGAAGTGTGTAGATGAAACTTTGGAGCGTTGATGTTGGATAGTGGTTGCATTAATATATATATATATATATATATATATATATATATATTGTTTAAACACTTCATTTGTCTTCTGTGTTCTTTATTACTTCTTATATAGTTTGTTCCCGAGAGGAGTTAATACAGTTATTGCAAGAAAATCGAATCCGAATTAAAGTAATGTAAGTTGCCATTGATGTATATATCAAATATACATGTAGATATTCTAACATATTCATATTATTGGGATAGGTTTAATCTCAGCGCTGTTAATGTTGTATTCAGGATTTTAGTTATTTTACCGCCTATTTAGTAGATGGGTGTTGATTATTAGAATGTGACTTTTTTGGCTGACATATAATTTATGGGAAATAAGATGGGAGGGGGGGGGGTTAAATTTGAATTTTTCGAAGACATCATGTGCGGTCATTGTACTCCCGGAAGTGGCATATGTGATGTTAATTTAGACAGATAGCGCAGCTCAAGAAATTAATGGAGGATGAATGCACTTTGTCTAATCTTCCTTCAAACGGTAGAGTCAGCAACCATATTGATGTATACAGGATATCTTGGGTAACTAATGTTTGCGACTCTAACAGTGGCTTTAGATGGAACTTTTCTACACATGATTATGAAGTAAATGTCATTCACCATTAGAATTGTGTAACTAAGCTTATGACCGTCAGGAGAGGGAGGGGAAGGAATGAGTGAAGATAAAAATATGCCAAATAACGTATTCTTGGATTCTAATTTATGCTTGTAGTTCTTGCTATAAGATTTGTTTTTTGGGTTTTCATTTGTCTTCAACTGGTTTCTATGAACAAGTCAATGTGACAACTTTAAAAATCGAGAGTAAAAGTTTAAAACGAAATCCTTACTGAATAATGCATTATTCAACCACTAAATGGTACAAATTATTAAACGTTCTTGAACGACTGACATCAACCAAGTACAAGAAAATTTAAAGGTCCGGAATTCCATATACTGTTCAGCAAGGGTTGCCTTATTTCGTCAGTCTCTCAAGGAAAACCTCGATGTTAAATTGAAAGATACCGTTAACAAAGTTATTGCTGATGAGAAATATGTAGAGTTGTAATGTTATGTTTTGAACTGAAATATACTTTCCAAACATATAATAGGAAGCCGAACCAAGGATTAATCTAACTAGTGAGTTGTCAAGTAACTCACCAATCGATAATGAATGAGTGTTTTGATAAATCACAAACTGATTCACATCGAAAATTACAAATCAGTAGTTTTTCACTTTGTAGCTAAATACCATCTTCCACACTTAAGGACTTAGATACAATTTAAATTCTACGGTGTGTTACTGAAAACATCACAATATAATAGTAAGCCTTCTATATAGTACTCATTTGTTCTCTATTGATTCTTAAGTAGATGTGAAGTTCAGTAAAATCTTTAGCAAATAATCATCGGCTCTCACAGGGCAAACACCGTCTTCAAGAGTGACACATGATCATGATCGAATCGAGTAACAGTGTTGTGTTCATCGCACTAATCTAAGTATTATCATCTTGAAGCTGTTATATTGAAAGTTGTTGCATTGAATCCCAACACAATACTAAATGAATCTGCAAATGTATGGATTATTCTTATTGTGAGACATTTTGAAGATAGTCATTGGAAACATTTTATAATTAAATTTTACAATCTTTGTCACTTATCAAGTGGGTGTCTAATAATCTTCAGAAGACTGATACTCCCTGCTTAATTCAGGTCGGTGTTAACCAATCACACATTTATTGCCATTATCACTAATCTATTCACACAGTGACTGCTGCTATTGAAACTTTATCAATAGAATTTGTTTAGTAATAAAGACCAAATAAACATGATACTTATGTATTGAAGTTGGATTGTGTAACATAACTTGTGTAATAACGCTATATCGAGGCAATCCGCTCAGGATGCACATATGGCAACAGAGACTGACCAGTTTCAGCCCATTACAAATCAACGGAAAAATACAAGCTTATCCTGATTATATAAACACGATACTTATCTTTACTCATTGATAAATCAATGTAAATGTTTTATCTCTGTAAAAATGACCTGTCATAATTCTTACGAAAAAGTAGTTGTTATAATGAATGAAGATAAACATTACCATATGCTTGAACAATTAACATATCGTATGTGAATGAATTGACTGTTCTTCTGTGTTCGTATTTACTTTTTCATATGGAGATTTTTAATAACAAAGTCGTCGTTGAATTACGATCACAGTTTAGAAATGATGATTTTCAACTGATGTTCATATGTAGTAGAGAATTTCGAAACACTGAATTGGTGATCGGATTAGGTAAATTACGCTGCCTACACCTCAAAAGTAAAGATTGAGGGTATACTCAATCTTACTAGTGTTAGATAATTGTGCTTTATCTAGAATCTGTGACTAATCCTTTGTTAACTGAATGAGTGAGTGTATATATGTATGTATAATGAACATAGAACCTGGCATATGTGTACGTCGGTTCAAGTTGCCAAACCTCTATGGCACCGCAACATTAACATCACCGCCATTAGTAGAAGTTACTTCATTACAATAAAATAATAATAGTAACAAGGAATGTGGACATATAGAATATGGTTCAGGAAGCGTAGAACGAAAGTTATGGAATAAATTAATGCTCATGATTTATGGGAGGACAATGAGTGAATGCATCTGCGCCATTGTGACCGATTCTGAACCATGTCACTCAGTGTTTCTAGCCACTGGTTACGGTAATCGCGAGGACCCCATCCAGGTAGTCTGCAGCTACCTACACGACTCAAATCAGCAGTCAATGACTTCGTGAACTGATGCCATGTTTTAGTTTGGCTGCCTCTAACTCTCTTCCATCCTGCTCTCATATCAGCCAACATTGCGCATCGAGGCAGACGGTGGTTGGGCATACGCAACACATGTCCCAACCACCCGAGTTGATGAAGATTCGCAACCTCATCGACTGAGTGAGTACTGAACATTAGAGTGTAATCATCATGAGAGATTTCATTTTAAGCTGTAATGCTTGGTTATACCACATGACATTGTAAGAAAACAACATACCAGTTTTTTATCAGTGACAAATCAAATACATGTAAAAGTGCCTAAAAATGAGGAATTTAGGTAAAACATCATTTGTAGAAGCTGTACAAATGTACTTATAGTCGCTTAACCAACATATTAGTCAATTAAACAAAATAAGTGAATTGGATCAAGAAGTGATTGATTAACTTGATCAAAAGGATTTAATCAACACAATACAGGACTTAACAAATATAAATCTGACCACTTCTTAATAATTAACCATTAGGTACATATCAGTCCTGTAGAGGATCAATTGCAACCAAAGTATTCAAGTTGTAAAGGACACAGACTGTGAAATTGAGGTATTTGGGATCAAATAAGCCAAGAAGCATCAGTTTCGCTCATGACTGTAGATACGTCTAATTGACATTTGCCAAAATGCATGCAACCTAGAACTAACATTTTCTACTGACTACCCTCAAACCAACTTTCATTTCGAGTATAGTGAAAAGATTGCGTAAAGGTTTAAAAGTCAAAAATATATAGTAGGATGATGTATGGGAGATAATAATAATGAAAAAGAAATGAAAAGCTTAGAATAATATTATACATGGAATAATTGGGAATGGGTTATAACGACTGATTGTTTAGTGCAAAACTGACAAAATAGCTTAAATTTTAAGTTCATATTGTAGAACGTGAGATTGCACGTTCTTATAAATAGGAAGTCTAAAATATTCCCATCAGTACTCTTTCCGAGTAGGCAAAACTAAACTAAAAGGAGTTAGGAGTAAGATATATAACGCTTCTACACTACATATCATATTTACGACTAGTTAAGTCAAATATAAGAGGCTGATCAATTTCAGTCCATAATAAATCAACGAGAAGATTTGGAAACATTCTAATTATATATATACCCGTTGCACAGTTGTAGTAGTCTAGACTAAGTAGTTTAGTGGTGAGTGCAATGGCGTATGGCACGAAATGAATTGAGTTCGAGTCCCGGTGTAAATAATAACACTGGGATGCAGGTATGTCCAGCTGACAAATCCCAAATAAGACAAAAATATGTCCTGGATTCCGCTGGCCAGTCACAAATCAGTTCAAACAATAAGCCTTTAAGTTCGATCACTTCCATGTTAATTTATAAACTCAGTTGTCCTTGTGAACGTACTTATGTAAATTGAACAGCAGAGCACTCCAACATATGATTTATCAAAAGCATTGTCTAACGTGGATATATTGAAGACAAGACAAACCTATTGGCAAATCATAATTGTCTCACTTGGTAAATGAAGAATACAAAATCGACAGTAGCTTGGTATTCAATGTCATACACAGTATTAAATAATGAATTAACTTGAGTAAATATCCCTAGTCGATTTCCTTTCTATCCTGGGGTCTTTATTGCTCATTAAATGACAACAATTGTGAATTACGATTTCTATATATATATTCCTATTAACTTGTCTTACTTCATTCTTATTATTATTATTGGTTGTCTCATTTTGCACATTGTTTGCATGGTTTACTAATGAATCCTTCGTTCACTTACCCTTCTACTACATTTAAATAAACTAGAACAATTTTTAATAAACTGTTCATACATTACCATGACTTTGTTGTCATCGAAATTGGAATCCTAACACCGGACGGATGCCGTTCACTGAAGTTGATAGTCAAGTGTTCACCAGGAAACCTGAAAGTCACGGGTTTGATCTCATGAAGGATTAGAGTGTCTGTATGTGATTTTATTCAGTGATATCCAACAGATCAATGTATGACAATTACAAACAGTAAATTGGATACCAACATATACAAAAACCCCTTCAACTCAAATATCACCTATTTTATTCAGTAGTTTACCAAGAGTATGTAGTTTCTCAAATTGTGATCATTCACGGACTATCCAGTAGATTCTATTCGACTGAGAGGATTAAACAATTGTAATGAAAAAGTATAAGTACCTAAAAGTTATGGTATTAAACTAAATCAATGTTAAGTTAGTTGACGTTGGTAGAGTACCATCGAAAACTGAGGGGGGGGAGAACACTGGACAGCTTTATAGTACGGGACACTTTCGATCCCCGCCCCCCAGCAAAATTGAACCAAGAGCCTATAGGGTAGTAAACGTCTAACCCTCATTACCACAGGAGTGGCGTCAAACGGTCGAATTATCACTTCCATCAGTTAATGATATGGTGTAATGATCATTCGTTGTCGTTGGTTATAACTATCCCAATAGGAACATTACTGAACTCCACTAGCCACGACTTCTCACTGGAACTTTGGCAGAATCCTGGAGTTGGAGAATGAGTTTTCTTAAAAAAATGATACACATCTTTGAAAGACCACTTTATGTAACTTTGAGAATGCTTTATATAGTTACAACGCCCTATAGTACCGGGTCGACTAGATAAGGCAAAGACTTAAAGTTATATTCATTCAGTCAGAAAGTAGTATACAGTTTTAACAGAATCTATAAGTCAAATGTAAAAAATTACAATTCTTAAATAATAAATTACTATATACACTAGGTGATATGGTTGAGAATTGAGGTTAGAACTATAGTTAAGAATTAAGATTAGGGTCAAGAGGTTTGTTTAGAATTGACTCGAAGTGTCAAATGTCTTCCTGTTATCTTAAAAATCATATGAACATCTTTACATACATATTCATTCTGTATGTTCTAATGTGGCTCTCCTTGGAAAAGCTGATTGCTATATCATCATCACTCTAGGAAGCATTGAAATCTGTCTTTGTTTATTAGTACAGAATTGTTTACAAATTTATCCTAAGAATTAGTTAATTTCATTTAGTTGAGGTTATTTTCAATATCCATAATGCCCGTTGTGTTGTATCTGCCGTTTTCAGTGATTTTGTTTTGCAGTTAGGAAACGTTTACTACATAATACAATGAAGAAACACTTATTTTACACTCTAATCTTTTTTTAATATGCCGTTGGTTTTTGATTCAATATGTTGGCCTACGTTACATTAACATTCTTATTAAAGACTATTTCAGATATTTCTTCATCACCTAAAGAAGAGTAACTAACTATCCGAACTGTTTTTCAGAAGACCGTTTTATTTATGCAAATCGAACATTTTGTTCCTATTTTTGTTCAGTGGCACCTTGGCTTGTTCTATTTAACACTGTTAGTATATTATTTCGCATCATTCTTTGTGTGTACGTTAATTCAGTTCACATTCACTATTACTCCTATTTTGAATAATTGTTCGTTTCCTAATTAGTTGACGGTGTGATCTGATTCTATATATATGTAAAGGATTGTATGAAATACAGTATACTTCTGTCTGGTTAATCTATCGTCTTGCGTTCTTCTATTTCCGACTTGGAAGTGACTGGGCTTAAAGCACACCAAATTGACGTTTAATAACAACCACCTTTTTTGAGTCATAACAATACATTACCTATATTGATCATTGTCATATTTGCCTAAATATACTACTTTTCTTTAACTTTAACAGGTTCACCGAACAATAACATTCAATACAATCAACTGAATAAAACAGTTTAGATAAACACCCGAAAACATTTAATTTTAATAAACAAACACAATAGAAATCAAGGGTTTGGATGGGGAAAGGGATGGTGGTGTGCAGTATTGAATGATACAAATCTGTTTTTCATTGTTAATCAAAACCAGATATTCATTTTGCGTAAATTATATAATTAACTTCTTACAAAAAACAAAAGAAACTGTAAAATAATCACTATGATTAATTTCATTGTTATTAATATAAATAGGTGTATAATTTCATGTTGCTAACACTCATGTTGTATGTTACTCAGATACAAATTAATGATAACTTATGATGTATATTGAAATCAATTGTGTGTATGTGTGTACATGATTTTTCATTATTGACTTAAATGAATTGCGTTGTTCAATATCGTCTATATGATAATATAAACAAAGTAATGATTAATGAAATATTGAGTTCAATTGGGATGGTTATTTTTGTGGAGATTGGTTATTTTATTTGACTGAATATATCACAGATTGATGTTGGCAGGATACCATTGAAAACCCGGAAGCAATGGACAGCTGTTTTGTTCTAGTGTGGAACTCCTCATCAGAGTGCGCCCTGGTTTTCAATGGTACTCTGCCAACATCAATTTGTGATATATTCAATCAAATATTGAGTTATTGATTTTTAAACAGTAGTAATGGTTATGGTTATTGATTTTTAGATAAAAATTATTTGTTTGTAATTCAAGTGTTTATGTCATCCTATTGATTTTGTTATGGATTGAAATTGACTACTCTCTAATGCATTTTAAGCAGAGTACCTTGATACAGTAATAAAAGTAAGATTGTTTCTAACATCTTTCTGGTGATGTACACACAGGGATTCGAACAGTTTATTTATGCTATAGGTCATTGAATTATTGATTAATATACTGAGCATAAACGGCCATACTTGTATATACACGTTATAGTAGATAAATAGATTATTTGGTGGCTGAATGATTTAACACAATTGTACTGGTAGTTGTTGATTATAGGTAGATATAGTCTAAATACTATTAAAAAACTTATCAACAACGTTGAGCTTTCTAATTTCAGCTTGGAACTCTTCATTTGTAGTGTACAAGCATGACTTTGTCAGTGATTAAACTCACGATTTTGTATATCTTGCAATCAACACCTGATAGTCTGTATAATTGAACAGACTAACATCAAATGTCAGAATTCTCATATCAATCAATATATTATTTTCAATGTCATTCAAGCAAGATTCATTCATAAAGACTAGGAATAATAAAATATTACCAATCACATCTTGGAAAACAAAATCAGTCGTAACATACAAAGATGAAATGTGTAACCCTAAAAAAGGAAAAAAAACTTTTTCACCGTTTTTTCTTTTTTTCCATTTCTTGTTTAAAATTGTGAGTTAAATCATCAAAGACTGAAGGGGGGGGGGATGCATACACCTCAACTATTCTTTTTTTCTCTATTCGATTGATTTATTATCATTTATCATTAGATGACAACATAATGAAATGATCTTGTTGCCGTATGTTAACCTTGACGACCTGTAATCGTTTTTTTTTGTTTATTTCAATCATAAAATTAAATTAATAATGTTTATTTATTATTTTTGTTATATAACTAATTTTATGATAAAGGAATCTGTCACTTGGTAGGTGAGAAATGGATAGGCAATAATGAGATTACTTTCTACCATGAAATTCATCAGGCGAAATGTAGAGTGAACACTACTGAGAAATCTCGTACTAGGATGGAGTAGGTGTCCTATGTTTCTTGGTTTTCAGTGGTACCATATTAATATCAATCTGTGATGAACCTAATCAATATTACTTAATATTAATCTTCATAAAACCAAGCTATATATTTGATTCTTACCATTCAAATTGATATATAAATCATTATGAACGCCAAGTAATACAAATTCGCCTATCATCTATGCGAATATCCAGTGTTATTAGAAATGAATAAACTGATTTTAACTAACTAAATGGTTGTCATTCACAAAATCAATTGTAATTTTACTTATTTAAGATGAATGTCAAATAGAACCCTTAATGTAAATAGGCTTCAATGTTAATGATTTGATGTAATCACAAATTAATAGTCATAAATATACACATTTCTATCTGAAGTAAAACTAACATCATATATTTATATAATCATCTATTTAAAAAGTCTGACTTATGCATTCAATATACAGAGATTAATTGGATTGAAGTGGTCTAGTGAAGTTTGATATTTAAGTATATTGTTTGCATTCACCAAAGATTGATTTCGATTGGATAACACTGAGAATAAGGAAACACTATTTTGCCTTAGTTTAGTAATTCTTGATTCCTCTAACGGAATCACACCCAAGACCATCATATTTCACAGAGAAATCTTGATGACTAACACCAATGAACCGGTGTTCAATAGTGAAATGCCTACTTCATTCTATTTGTAATATATCACGGCGATTAGTCAGTGCGATTGGTATCAACTACCTTAATCGTAACATGTTTGAACTCTACTAGTTTTGACATTTCACTAGTAATATAAAGACATCTTGAAATTAGTTTATACTGATTGTTAAAAGTTCACCGAAGGGGTTGAGTCCGATTCTTTGGTGAAAAAACTACTGTGCGTAACTGAAATGCTATTTACTAGGACGAGGTAGCTATTCATTGCATCCGTGTTTTTTGTGGTATTCAACGGAGATCAATGTGTGACGAATATAAACAACAGAATGAATTGATTAGTTTATGAATTCTAATTGATTTGTAGGTTATGACATATGTATCTATTGTAGTGTTTGTGATTCAATTACTATTTTGTACTTACCAACTGAAATAACCGTAAGAAAGCCAGTTACATCGATACATAGATAATTGAACATAATATACTTTTAGACTATAAATTTCAATATTTTTCACACATATCTTTCCATAATTGTCTTTTTGAAACAGTATAAAGATATCAGTTGAACTGTTTTGTATTGTACCTTATCAAAGAGTGTCAACGTTATGCTAACATACACTTGCACCAAATTCCACATTGATTATTACAGACTGAATTCAAAGAAGAGAAAGCACACATACTCGCGAATAAAGCTTAAGAGATTAGTTCCTTTATTACCAGATACACATATAAGGTTAGAATGTACTCGGATCTTTCCGTTATTGTGCCATGAACTGAAATTGGCCAGTCTCTTCTGCCATATATGCAAATTGAGCGAACTGCCTAGATATATATAGTTCACATGTATTATTTAGGTTGGATTGTGACTGGCAAACTCAATCCACGACGTGCGTTTCTTTCTTTTTGGAACTCATCAGCTAGATGTTTTTATATCCTAGTGTTCATAATCACACCAGTACTTGAAATTAGTTTATCCAATAACAAACCAACGAGAAGATCCAAATACATTCTAATTATATATATACATACCCGTTGCACGAGTATGGCTGTCTGGACTCAGTAGTTTAATGGTGGACGTAGTGGAGTTTGGCATGAAACGAATTGAGTTCAAGTCCCTGTGTAAACATCAACACTGAAGTACATATACATCCAGGTGACGAATCTCATGCAAAACGAAACACTAGTCCGCTTGCCAGTCACATTCCAATTCAAACTGAAAATTATATGGTTTGTTGTATTCCTCTAAAATTTAGGACTCTAATTGAGTGATTTCCCCAGCTTTAAATAATTCACTGATGAATTTTCTCAATATAATTTATTTTTTACAATGAACATTTCTAACTACATTCCCTGCGGCCAAACTACTGACTCTCTATAAAACACTATGTTTAATAATTCAAACAAAAGTCGATAAATATCCGTCTCATGTCACCGCCAATTATATTTACCAGTCAACATGTACTTGCAAAAGCATCTAGATTGGAAGGACAAAAAGATGGGCCAATTTACGATTTATTGAACATATCCCGAAGAACCTGTGCTGGAAAGAAGCAACCACTTTTAGAAGTTCAATTATAAGTCATTTGGTGGACACGGGACATGAGGTCGATGTAACAAATGCTTTTGAAATCATCAATAAAAAACATAAAACGATTCTATTGCAATTAGAAGATTCAAACCTGACCTTTGTATTCAAAAGGAATCAGTAGTTAATCTTCAGTTGCCGTAATAACAATAGATCGATGTTATCAGACAAACAATTCGTTTGACTAAATCATTGTATGTATTAATAGTAATTTGAGTTAATTAAAATCAATAGCATGTATGTTGCTGATGAGAATGCGACGAAATACACTGAATTCAAAGTATTCTGCAAATGTTGTCGTTTTTGCATTATTCAAATTATCATAATTATCAAGTTTTCGAAAACTATGCATTTCTTCAGCTTTAAATACACGATTAGTTCGAGTGCTGATTGTTGATTGGCTATTGCTTGTAACGCAAACAAACTGTATTCGCGGGCATTTAAGAATTACGAATTATTATCCTCAATTTGAATAATACAAGAATGACAACATTTGCAGATTACTTTGAATTTAATTGGTATTTCGTTGTATTCAGTCTCATCAGCTACATACATACTATTGATTTTAGATAATTCAGAATATTAAGACATATAGATTGTGTTTATTGAAATGTTTAACAGACAACAATAGATTCTTTCAGTAGTAAAACTGTACGAAAGTCGAATTTCGAGTAATTTTGTTTAAATTAGATAAATATTTTTGAGTTTAATTACGTATTATGCAATAAAGGTTCAAAAAATAATTCAATAGGTAAAGTAAGAATAAGAATTCTAGTGCGTAGTTTACAGGCTCTGATTATGTAATAATGAATATGTATTTGTTATGAATATAAGAAGAAAAGAAATAAGATAGAAATGCAAGAGGATAACTCACTAACTTCTTGTTATCAATAGTTGAAAAGGAAAATAGTTCACCAATTTCATGTTACTAAGGTAATTGAAGTTTTACTACTTATTCCTTTAAAGTACATAGGTCAGGTTTTAATCTCCAAACTCCAATGGCTTCAGTAAATTTTCATAGAATCGATTTATGTTGTTTATTGACTATTTTAAATGAATTTGCTTAATTGACTTCATGTCTTATCCGCTAAATGATGCGTAATTGAACTTCTAAAAATGTTTCCTCCTTTCAAACATAAGTTCTGCGGGATGTGTTTAATAAATTGAGAAGAGGCTCATCTTTTTGTCCTTTCACTGTATCTGGTAATTGTATATAACAGGAAAACATACTAAATTATTCATCAGGACACTTACAGGTGTTCTTATAATTGAATGGTATGAAGATTATTAAATGTTAATATGATATCACGAACTTGACTGAATTTGACAACTACTGATGATGAGGAACTGGACAGATGTTCCATGGAATTTTTCATCAGTATGCATCCGAGACCCTACTAGGGACCGAACCATGAACAATCTAGCTCATCAGAAAACTCTCTACCATTAGATCACTGAGCTTGCTCCTAAATGTCGACACTTATAATCCAGTCAATCTGCGATATAATTACATGAAAACAAACTAACGCTGATTTTAATTAAATCTTCATCAGGCTTTAATATACTGTAGTATTTTTAATAGTTGTTAAACTATTAAAGGTAATTTACACTTCATTGATAACTACAAAATGAACAATGGGGGGGGCGCCTTTATAATAGTGGCAATAAAACTCAAATTTACCAATAGTCATCTTTTTCGAGGAAAATATTTCTTACGATAGGGGGGGGGATGGAGGGCTATTAAATAAACGACTTGTTTATATTATTTATTACTAAAAACAAAATGAACAATGAGTGAATATCTCAAAAGTAAAACATTGTAACTAACCTTGTAGATCCCAATATCGATTTGCTTCTATGAAGGTTAATACCATTTGAAGTTTACTGTTTTATTTAAAAGTATAATTGAGAAGATCCTATGCCCCACACTGAGAATAAAATCAAAAGTGTATTTAATGCATTGAAAACAAGTTTTGTCAGCCAGTAATTTTCAGTAGGTGTTCCAACGTTTAAACTAACCACATATTTGTTATATGATAATGATGATAGTGTTAACAGGCTGACCTGTTATCAGATTAACGTGTTTTTTTATCTCTCTTAAAATGCCTCCACACTGTTTGGTTAGGAGATTTATTGAAACATTTTTGAAACTTTTAAATCCTTGGCAACTGTCAATTAACGTAAGTTCAAAACTAGTTAGCTCTTGGATTGATGTTGGGATTACATCACATTTTCATGTGGACAAATTTTGAAACTACTACTGTTACTATCACAATAGCCATATAATTAATATTAACACAAATATCATGTGAGCCGATGGTTGTCTATAATATACAGTGTACAGAGATTAAGATTCATATGGAGAAGAAATGGCATTGATATTCCATAATAAGTGTTTTCCAGTAGACTATAGTGCATAAGACTCAGCAAACTACGTTCACAATGGAGATAACATACCATTATATGAAGAAGAGAAATAAACAACGTTACATACGTAGACTCTATACCTGCTTTTTGCATGATCATTCATAATCATCTTCAACTAAATAGAAGACGGAAATAGAGAGAGAACAAAACAATGGCAGAAGTACCCTAGGATTAAAGATAGAAGTAGGTGAAGTAACTGCTCATATGATAATTACAGAATAACACTTACTATATGAGCTTATAACAAGATTAAGGTAAAAGAAGATTAGCATGAAGCTAAACTAGGTAAGTGAATTGAATGGCACATATATATTCAGAGTGATTTATTTCGTTAGTAGAATAAGAAGTCATAGTTGTCATGACTACATTTAGTGCGGTAGAGGACCCAACGAAATTACCGGTATGAAGCAGAAATAATGCTGGAAAATCTGTTTCATCCACAGTTTGTGGTAAATTATTTCAGATCGTTGATAATTCATTTGTAAAATAATTCATATGAAGAGTGGATCTCGAGTCAGACATTATTGTAATTGAGGCAGAATTGTGGAGACTTTAACAAGAAAGTTCTGATAAATAATTTACATTCAAGGATTTGAAATGCAATTTATTCAGTATCATATAAAAAATAAACTAGATTTAATTTCAATCAGCTCCTCCATAGAGTGTCTAGTCAACATGTAGAGTCTGTAGTTTTATAGTCCAATGTAAAATCAGTCCCAAGAATAGGAGGAGCAAAACGACGTTGGTTAAATTCCCTTCTGACTTTACTCTTCATGTAAACGTTGCTGATCATAAATGTGTGGTATTCTAGGAGTGGCCGGACACACACTTTATTAAGCAGGATACGTGATTCATTGATATTAAGGTTATTTGGTATGTAACATAGAAATCGGTGTGACTTAGATGCCATCAGAGTAATCTGTTCTTAAGATGATAGATTATGATAATATTTGATGTCTAAGTCAACCACTCGATGAAGCCTTAATAACTTATTACTGTTTATGGTGAAATCAAAATTGAAGTGCATATCTCAAAAGCATATCCAATCACATTCGAAAGTACTAAGCTCGAATTTCTGTTTTGAATAACATACAGCATCCTTAGGATAAACTTGTATATTCCCGTTGATCCGACCTATATAATACGGCATCCTTGTTTGTAAAGATGACTGAAAATATCTAAAGCTAAACAAAGTGTAAGTCTTGATTTATCAACCTAACGTTGACTATATATTTGGACAGTGTTCTATTTGGTAAGTCAGGGAAAAGTCATGAATGATTGGCATGATTATCCTCTTATGTTTCAATCCATTCAATAAAGCTTGATAATTACTTCCCTTCCTTCATATTTATACTCTTATTATCAGAAACTTTATTTCATCATTCAATAATAAGTTCATCTTATCAGTTCATAATTTACATACTGATTTTTATTGATCTACGATGAAATGATTTATTTTAAAGGAAACTAAGTAAGTTACTTAAAAAGAAGTAAAGAAGTTTTCTATTAAAATGCAAATGATGTGGTAAAATAAATCTATCATCTTTTGATAAATAATTTTAAAGTTAATTTATTGAATTTATGCTCTTAATTTAGATGAAGACGGGGTTGGTGACATATCTGGAATAGAACAAACATACAACTGGATTAACAAAAGTAAAAATTAAAGTACTATACAAGTGAGTTACTTTGCCATGACGGGTGCGAGTATAAGCAATAGGTGATTATAGCAAATAACCTTCTTAGTTACATTCATTCATTGACAGTACCGGCGAAGAACTATCTTAAATAATATGTCATAACTAACGTCATGTTTATAGATGTGCATCAAAGTGTAAGCTTGGCATATTAAATGTTATTCGTGTGTTTTCGGTCAATAATTGAAGAAAAAGGGAACAAAACAACCAAAAGCAAAAGCCTACTATGATCATTTAGAATCACTCATGTGTAAAATCTAATTTAGAACTCGAGTGCATTGTGCAAACCTAACAGAAGGAATTGTTACATTTGACAACCATTTACTGTTGTCCGAATAAAAATCAACCAAGAAACCTTCGATCTAGTACTTAATGTTTAAATTTCCAAATCCAAACGATCTATGATATATTTTCCAGTCTCATTATCATTGGTAGACAACGACCTAATGTTTGAAGAAGTTGAATTTCATTAGTAAAGTCTTCTTAGTAGAGATTTGAAACAACTTAAATTTAGTCGCCAGTATACTCATATGATTTACTATTGGGTATAGCATTCATGAACTCAACTAACCACATCTCATTACAACTCTCGAGATTTGACTGAGGTAAGAAATATCAACAGTTTGATGACGGCAGCATCATTAGTGTTCTCTCTGTGAAACCTGAAGATTTCGGGTAGATTCTTTTGCGCGACTGTGTAAGTGCACTACTAAGAAGTTATATGGTAGGACAAAACATCTGTTCATTGATTCTTGATTTTCAACGGTTGTCTTACGTAAATTTGTGATACCGTATTCAAATTCAATAGTCTCCTCAACATCCAATTATAACTCAATCCTTGTTACCACACAAATTTGTTAAGACTGGTTACTATTTAGTACATTACATTTGTTTTAACTAATCTAAATATATAATGTAATTGTTCGTAGTGACTCATAAACCTATGTGTAATTGTTGTATATCAAATGTAGAATCAGTAGTGAATCTTCACTGACTTATAGTACTCGGACATCTGTTACTTATTCTTAACCACTCACAACGTTGAAACGTGACACTGATTAGAGTGTAAAATGAATGGAGGAAAGCTAGAGACAATCAAATTAAAACATACCATCAGTCCATGAAATCATTAACTGTTGAACAGAGACATTTCTGTCCGTTCGATTGTCATTATCACTGATTTAAGACTGTAGGTCCAGTCACTCTTTATCTTCCCATAATTTAATTTTTACATTTAAAACTATATTCTTTACGTCCAACCGTTTTTTACTACCACAGATGTAACTACTAGTTTTCCTATTTTACTTTTAATCTTACTGTGGTATTGAAAAGTGCAACATGAACAAATGTGTGTGATACTATATTTTGCAAGAATAACTAATTGAATACTGCCACGATTGTAGTCATAACAAAGTAATTCATGACTACAAGCTCAGATCTACTAAAGTACATATAAATAAAGAGATAGAACAAGACAGAGGTATTTATACACACAGCTAATGTATGATCTTCGTTTAACATGAAGTTATGTAGTTGAATAAATGTATCATTTATGTTACAGTTTATTCAATCGATTTTTTTGTAACAACTGTCTACTTATAATGATGATTACATTCATCTACTTAGTTTCTAAGTGTCATACATTTACAATATAACTAATGATATCAGTAACATCAATGAAAGAACATATAATACAACTTGACAATTTATTGACATTAGTTCTTCAATTAGTCTATCGTGTTATTAACAGGTTTATTTGTTAATCGAATTCATTACAGATTGATGTTGGGATTAGCAAATGAACATCCACAACATATGATAGTCCGCAATAAGAACGTGTTCGCTAATCATCTATTCACATGGATTGATCTCAGCTTACAGAAAAGTTACCAACTACAGGCTAGTATATCATTGACTTATCCTGTGGTAAAATTGATAATTATCTATTCCACATAAAGTTGTCAAGAAAATCAAATTCAGATAATAAATCACTTCTAGTTACCTCCAGTTGCATTTAGTATTTTACATGTACATGTAGTAGCACTTAATTTGAAATAACGGAAAGAGTATTATCTTGAAGAATCTCAAAACACTCTTACGAATATGTTATTAAACAGCTCCAGATTAATTAATAATGTCATGAAATCACATATCATGAACACAAGTCATTTAGTGAATCATGGTGTTATCTCTCAAATGATAAGCAGGCAGAATAACTCTATGCTTCTACATTACGCTAAAACAGTTGTTCATCGTTGCATAAGCATCTTAAACTATTATTTTCATCACTATTATCCTGACTGGTAATTTTGCTAATTAACGTCGATTTTGTAACTTCGTCTACTGAACTGAGGTGATTTGTGGAAATTGGCATAGTTGACTGAACTTTTCACAGATTGATGTTGACGTTGAACCATTGAAAATTAGAAAGCTCAGGACAGCTGTTTTGATCTAGTATAAGACTTCTTAGCAGTAACCACCCTTGATTCCATCAGGGAATTCAACCAAATGCTCTCACGTTCCACAGTGAGTGTTTAAACATTTGCACCACCGGCCGAGCAATCAACTGTACAATTACCACTTTTATGAATTTATTGGTTATTTGTCTATAATGACTAAACCATGTGAACATTTTTGTTTACTCACGCCTAGTAACCAAATTATCCCAAAGAGACGTGGTAGTGTTAGTGATATAAACAAGATAATTACAATCCACTGATTTCTTTAGTGAAAGGTAAAATCAATGCAGTTGGTATTCGCATTTGCAATTTGTGATACTGTCACTTTTTTAACCAACACCAGAATGGCGATGCATCTACATGAAACGCAAATATATAAAGTCAATTTACCAAGTTCATGAAACATGTTCAATATTCAGAATGAATCATATAGTCTACAATTTCAATGTTTAATGCGTCAAACCAAAGTTACCATTATTCTTGGTTTAATGAAGGACTTTATGTGAAACTCAGATAATTCGATTGTGAATATCAACATAGCAACTCGGCTAAAAGAAACACATTATGCAAATCACCTATGTCGCTAACAATGATTACATAGACATTATATAGTTGATTTCTGTAAGAATCACCAAGTTGTAAAACGATTACTCCATTATACTTTATTACCCAATGGTGGATTGATATTTTGTCGTATTGACAAAGGTTCATTACAATGAAGTATATTAATCATGACAGCGTTTAAGAGTATGTTTTGTAGTATTTATTAATCACTATATACAATTGCTTGATTTAGTAAGTATCAATAAATAAGGAAGATCTGATGAAAAATGTGAAGGCACAAATTGGCAAGGAAAGGCAAAAGCGGCGTTACTACAATTGAAAAACATAGGGAATGAAACCATATATCAGCTAACACCACAGTCACAATTTTCAGTACAAATGTGAAAACAGTTCTATTGTATGTAGCTGGAACTTGGAGAACTACATAAGGCATGATTTAGAAGATATAAGTGTTTATAAACAGTTGTTTGCGTAAAATACCTCGAATCCATTGGCCAGACACCATAAATAACAACAGCGTGTAGCAAAGAACAAACCAGCTTCCAGTCGAGGAAGAAATTAGGAAAAGATGCTCTAGGTGGATAGGACACATATTGAGAAAATCATGAATCTGTGTCACAAGACAAGCACTCACTTGGGCCAAAGGAAAAAACAAACAATACAGGACACTTGGCGACATGAATCGTAGGCGGACGTGAAGATAATGAACTGGAAAGGAGATTCGACGACAGAATTGCTTGTAATATACTGGTTTTCTACCTACGACCCACATGGAGTAACGGGCCTTGATTGATTTGATTGGTCAATATACTTCATAGAGTGAATCCGCCTTAACTGTACACGAAGTTTTGACGTGTGTTCTTTAAATTGCAGAACATGAGACATTGAAGAATAAAACAAAGCTGCATCACATAATCTTAGTTTAGTTTCAGCATCAGCTGAATTTAGTTGTTCATTTATATCCCATTCAGTAGGTCCCGATCGATGGTACGTTTTTAGTAAGGTCACTAAATTCTTAGTAAACTATGTAGAAAATCTATTAGTGGCTATATTTAGTAATATTCAGTTAATAGCGGACAAATCAATTGCATATCTTATCAAGTTTTACTTTTTTCCAAACAAGACACAGACGGTTTTCGAGACCTCCTGTTAATTATACGGCTAAATATTGACTTAATTCCGCAAAACCTGCAAGCTAATTGTATGAGTTCGTTGTATAATTAACAACAAACATTTAACAGTATGGTAGCAGACTTAATGACAGTAGTAGTAATAATGATAATAATAGTCTATAGCATATCCAGTACTAATTAAGATAATAGGGGTATCATGATATACTCATTAATGGCATTAAATGCGAATCAATTACATTTCTGGTTATAAATGCTAGTAAATTGCAAACTATTAGTAATAATTTCATGTCTATTAAACAATAAATTGGTTATCTAAACTTAGTAACTAAGTAGTTAACGTATTTGAAATTTGAGACAAATTTTACTGGGACTCATGTCTTAGCAGGAAAAGATGAACACCAGTATGTAAAGGCATTCGGCCAACATATTACATACTAAACGTATACTCATGATAAATAAATATTTTGTTTTGAAATCAATTGCATAAATGTCAGTAATCAAACGCTTCAACTTCTGTAGTGGTATAGTTAACATACTGTGAAACATCTATGAAATAATTAGAAAAAATACTACAGTACCTACCTCTAGTACTTCTGATACAGTCTATTCACTAAACAATATTCAACACTTTACATTGATTGATAATTCATACGAGATTATCACCATACTCTTTGAAATTCCACCTAACTTCTATATGTAGAAGTTTAACCACTTAGGGAAGTATACTTCCAAAAGTAAGCCAAAGTATGCATGAATAAGGTAAAAACATGCTTACAAAATATTGAAATAGTCCTTGTGAATAGTGCTACCTAACGGACTACCAACCAGACCACCATCTTATCTACCCCATAAATGATGAAAGTTGTCAATTCGTCTGGCTAAATAGACTTCTGTGATAAATGAAGTGGCTTTTGCCCTTTGCTACTTCACTCTTTATTTAAGGTGTGAAAGAAGTTTTCCGAAAGTGACATTGTTACATTATCTATTACTGACTTCGACCTATGTTTGTGAGATCTCTCTTTTGCATAACTTCATTCAGACAGTAACCAAAATCAATTGTCGATTAGGTGGTCTAATTTAATATTGAATCATTTATATATTACGGATTCATAAAGTTAGTTTTGCATATTCTATTTCCAAGTTGTATAAATATTTCACCCAGATCAGTCAATATTAATTTGTACCAGATGAGAAATGAAATTTGAGTAGCGGTCTTTTCTTCTTTTGTTTTAATATTCCATTGAGATTACTTTCAGAGTTAATATGATATTGTCCTATTGAAAATATAACAAAAAAAGATAAAGATATAAGATGAATACATTGACCTAATTCAAAATGATAAATTTTAGTATAATCATCAATATTACTAGTTATATCATTTATAAGTATTATTTTTAAGATGGGGCTAATTTGTTAATAATAAAAAAGCTCGTTAATTCAAAATGTAAACTGTTTGAGTTAGATTGTGGCTGGTAAGTGGAATCAAGGATGCACATTTTGTCCTATTTGGGACTCATTAGCTGGTTGCACCATCATCCCAATGTTGATGTTCATACGCAATCCAACTCAAACAATACTAATGAACTGTCTCTATATCAAGGAAATTCGATTAGGATGCATATATGGCAACAGAGACTGATCAATTTCACTCCATAACGAATCAACTGGAAGATCTAAATACATTCTAATCAGTAAGTAGGCCTTTTCGACGAAATAAAGTAGTATTGATATGTTTCTGTTATTTCTGTTGTTAAAGTGAAATTATTTAGTTTCCGTTGTCACTTAAGTTTTTATAGCCGACTACATCAATACAGAGATAGTTCATACATAGGACAAAAGTTAAATTGTGGTTAGTAAATTAAATATAAGATATTGCTTTGTCCTGTTTGAAACTACTCAGCTAAGTGTTGGATATCCTAATGTTGATGTTCACATCAGGATTCAGTAGCTCGGTAATGAATTCGTCGAAATTGGACATGGATAGTTCAAATACTATATCAAGATTAATAGGAAGATTCAATCGTATACTTCTAGCACCTATATCTTTGTAGCTATGCCATAATTTTTAATAAATAGCAGATTATTATTTTCTAGCGTATGCTAGAAAATAATAATCTGTTTTTATTTTTCATTGGTCATTATTCGTACTCAGTCACTGTGAGCAACTGACCTCCTTCAAACCTTTAGCTTCAATTCTTATTGTTAAGTAAATATCACTAAAAATAATTAACTAATCTCTTGCTTGTATTTACCACAGATTAATTTTGGTTGGGTAAAATTGAAGACCAGAGAGCACTGGACAGTTGTTTTGTTCTAGCACGAGACTCACCAGTGCGCATCAACCACCCTATCATGGGTCAAGCACATGGCCTTGGGGACTAAAATGTCATCGATGGCAAAGTTTAGAAGAAAGTGATTAAGTACATTCAACCGCATGTCGATAAAGCAACATTCAAGAGACGTGGCTGTATGTCATTCATCCCTCCGGAAGTGTTAGTTTACAGAATCTCAATATGCTACAGTATCCAACATATTTAAGATAAATCTGTCGTCAGGTAACACAACGACAACTGAACAGTGGTAGTAGTGACTCTTTATTCCTTAAAATTGGTAAGTCGGCTAACTAGACAAAAGATCCGATTCCTATCTGCTCCAGATAACCCCAGGCTAAATATGCACTACAGCTTGAACACATGGAAAAAATGTGAGACACGAGATGAACGCTTCTGTCCAAATAACTTTATTTGTGAAGAAAAATAAGGGTATTTATTGAAATAAAAATGACCTTGAGTTATTTCAGAGTTTGGGATCTCTAGTAAACATAGTAATGGTATGACAATATATCCAATCAGAATAGTGACACATGATTTTGTATTCTCTAGGTGTTTTTGCGATGGTTCTATTCATTGCTAATTGGATAAAATGTTTCCTGGTGTTTCTGGACCTTCATAGACTTTTCTGAGGGATATTTCGGGACTCTCTAACAAAAATCAACAGACGAAATATTAATTATTATAATCAAAAGTATGGGTGATATTCAACTGAAGTTAAACAATCCCTGCATAAATCATGGTTGACTTTTGAATTCAACTTATGTATAGTCAAACAGAATAGCGAAAGTAGACAGATACTATTTTTTTAAGGCGCATTCAGAAAACTTAGTGAATCAGTGATACAAATGAGAGACAGAGAGAGTTTGGATAGTTGATTATAATAAGTAAAATAAGTGAGAAATCGACGGTTAGATGATAGGTGAAATAGTAATTAAATGACCAAGAACTTCTATAATTGTATGAAGATGTATTTCGATGACAGAAGTTAGTAAAAACCTGGGAAAATAGACTTAATTAAATGGTTACCTAAAGTTTAATATCACGAAATGACATAAATTAACCAACTATTGAATTCCAAGAAAGCCTTATCAGCTGTTTCTTAAGCATTGCATACTAACATTTTCACAAGTGATCGAATTCAGGACCATTCGACATCTCGCCGAGGTGTTAATCACTGAAGCCGGCAATCATTGTTTTATATTTGTATTACACTACCTTATTCACTATCGTTTGTAAGTAACTGCCTATTACCTTATATGAATGAACCCTATTTAGAAGATTCGATCTCTAATAAAATTTGGTAATAAGCATAGATGTTTTAGAGAAATAATATGAAAAGATTAATACAGAATATACAAATAACACAATATTTTAGTAAGAGTGTTTAGTAGATTTATTCTGGCTAATTAAGGTAGACACGATGACTAGTATTTTTAGCATTAATTCCTATAGTTTCCATTATATGTAATATATGAAATCAAATCACTATGAATGCTTTAATTTCATTTAACAAATGACCATTGGTGTTAAAATGTGATAAAACATAGTTGTTTGCTGACTTTGGTTGATCTTTTACTAACATCAGAAGAGGATGTTTGTTAACTCAACAGTTAACTTGTATAATAGCACTGGTAATCAAATGAACAACCAGTTAACCTATCTTTTAGTTAAGGAGAAATAATTTATTGCCTATAAACCGATAAACGATCATTAGATATCTCTCGGGCAGCTCTAAATATGACTTTCTTTGCAATATTTTAGCCAGATAACTAACTCATGAAGGAAAAATCTTCCTCACGACACAATTACAATCAGTATCAGCTTACTAATGAGTAACTTCTCGAGGTAGTTCCTGGAGTTCTAGCGTGAAGATGTGACCAGTGAAGTTCAACTATATTAGGTGTAAGGTAGTTACCTACCGAGGGCAATAGGTTGCGTCACGTAAACGCATCACGAATTGATGAAATTAGAAATATCAACTATTGAGAGCCGACTCAGTGGTCTAATGGTAAAACGTTTATCGCGGAGGTAGAGTGTCTTAGGTTTGATCAATGATAATATTGTGGATGCTCAGTGCTTAGGTGACAGGCAGTCATTTACAACGTAGGACTTGGTCCATACGTGCATTTGTTCAAGTTGCATGGCCCAATTAGCAGATACAGATGAAATTTTTGGCCAAATCCCAGAGTTGTGACAGTACTAGTAGAGTAAGTATCAATGGAGAGGATTAAAGATCAAAGGTAAGATTTTTAAAAATATATAATTCAGTAAACAAACGATGAATTCAGAAGCTCAAAATTTGAAGGCGAACAAAAAATGGATGTGTCTGCGCCACTGAAAACAATTTTGAGCCACAACAGGACAAAAAAGCTGTTTAGTGCTTCATGGTGATCAATAAGTCAGACCAACTCGTGATATTAAATTAAGAGAATATTCGCATAAACTGTTCATGTTTCAATTGTTGATTACATTTCAAGAAAATATGATTTTCATTTGATTAAATACGTCACAAATTGATATTGGCAGAGTACTATTAAAACCATAGAGTCCTAGACAGCCATTTTGTTTTAATGTGGAACTCCTCAGCAATATGCACCCCAGATTCCACCACAGGAGCTCCAGGTTGGAGAACATCTAGCCCTCTGCACCAACGAGTCTGCATACAATGGTTGGATTCCCACTTTCATCAATCTGTGATATATATAGCACCGATCATCCTTGCACAAGTAAAGAGAACTGTCATGTTTAGATTGGTAAATTGTTCATGAAGCATTCACAATTTCCATTGGACAAGCAATCGCCATCTAACCTCTTCAACCTGATTTTTGTACACAATGAGATAGTGTGATAAGCTTTTCATTACCTTGATGAATACAATAGTTATTTGCTCTGACGCAGTCGTCTAGATGTCCAGAAAACAAAATGATTCTTTTTCAGAATTCATCGTATAGTTATGTAATTATCAGACTTAATTTTCTTACGATTCTATCATACATTCCTTCCTTAACTTTACTAAGATTACACTGTTCTCCCCTCCACGTAAACTAACTGTGCCCATATGTATATACTCTTAATTTAATATAGGTGCATGTCATATTGGACTATAACTACAAGCACAAAGTGTACCTCCATTCAAATTATTATGATTTCTATTCTCTCATTCAGAACACTAATAGATAAAGCACGTCAAACATTGAATTCAGTATATTTTCTTATAAATTTAAGCTGTTTACAGTTGATAAGACGCCTAAAGATAAATTAATGAACTCATTATATTCTGTAAATGTTGTTCGTCTTGTGTTATTCAAATGAAAAATTAGTTCAGAGCATCAACTTCCCTTCGACATGATCCACATAGAAAGGCCTATGATACTATATATCTGGCAGTGTCTATGTAAACTCCTACATTTTTACACTAAGTCATTATAGACAATTATTAATTTATTTCGGATACTGACGATTATATAACTAGTATGTTATCACCTCTGCTTGAAATCCTCAAGTCAAAAAGAAAAGAAGACCAAAGAACACAATGTGCAGGAAATCGATAGCAGACATGAAAATAATGAATTGCACATGAGTAAATTGGATAGAAGACCCCAGAACAGAGTTGGTTGGAGAATGCTAGTCAGCGGCCTATGCTTTATAAAAAGTAAGAAACATTGATTAATTGATTGACGTAATCACCTGTAAATATACATCCTCACCATTTTCCGAATCAGTAGTCCAACGGTAAAACATTCGCCGCCTAGCCAGATAGCCCTGCGTTTGTTCCCTGAAGGGGTCGTGGATGCACACTGTTAAAGAGTTTTATAGAAGAGCCAAACAACTGTCCAGTGCTTCCTGGTGATCAACTGTTGTCTACTTCTGACCGATTCGTGACATTAAATTTAAACTTTAAGTTCAATTGAAGTAATTGACGTTATTCATCATTTTTGAATAATGTTTTGCACATAGCTTTATTGACAATCTAAATACCCTAGTGAATTTGTATGCATTCTTTTGTCCAATTCACATTATATAATCATTTTTACTTGGCGTTATTATAATAATTAAAATTTCAAAAATTTATATAAATGGCGCCGACAGTTCACATGTATATTACATAACTGCTACACAATATATCTATACAATGTCGAATTAGAAACATGAACTACTACTGTCGATATGGGCATTTATATGCAAATATTGTTTAAATTGGATTGCAATTAGCAAGCGGAATCTAGGATGAGCGTTTCATCGTATTTGGGACTTGCCAGTTGAATGTAACTGCATCCCAGTATTGATGTCCACACTGTAACTCGAACTCAGTTCGCTTCGTGCACAAAGTCTCTTCTGTTCACCACTAGGCTAATGAGTGCAGAGAATCACAATCCAACTTAAGCAATACTTGTAATCTATCAATAAATCGAGGCAATCCACTCAGAATGAACATATAGCAACAGAGATTGATCAGTTTCAGTCCATAACATATCAACGAAAAAATCTAAATACAACCTAAATTTTATGCAGTTATTTACACTTCATCATTTGAGTTTATAACTTGATACAGGTAGTGGCTTTACTGTATGGCATACAATTGTTAATCCTTCAAAAACGACTTTATCTAGAATTAGGGGATTTGTAGAGATAGTTAAGTGTAATTTTGATATCACGAATTGATTTGAATCAGACAACCAATGATCACCTGGAAGCACTGGACAGCTGTTTCGTTCTAGTATGGGACTCCTCAGCAGTGCACATCCACGACCCCATCGGGGATCGAACTTAGGACCTTCTGGCTCCGCGGCGAACGCTTTACCACTGAGTCGGCTCCTAACGGTTGATATGTTTAATTCAGCCAATTCGTGATACGTTGCGCGACCTCCTCTATTCCGTCGATGAGTTACTGCCTCACACCCAACACAGTCGAACTCTACCGGTCACGTCTTCACACTAGAACTCCAGAAATTACCTCAAGGAGCTAGTCACTATTGACTCACTAGCCAACTCAGTGGTCCGATGGTAAGGCGTTCGCCGCGGAGCCAGAGGGTCCTGGGTCAGATCCCCGATGAGGACGTGGATGCGCACTGCTGAGGAGTCCAATACTAGAACGAAACATCTCTCCAGTGCTTCCAGGTGATCATTGGTTGTCTGATTCAAATCAATTCGTGATATCAAGATTGACTTTATATATATATATATATATATATATATATATATATATATATATATATATATATATATATATATATATATATATATATATATATATATATATATATATATATATATATATATATATATATATATATATATATATATATATATATATATATATATATATATATATATATATATATATATATATATATATATATATATATATATATATATATATATATATATATATATATATATATATATATATATATATATATATATATATATATATATATATATATATATATATATATATATATATATATATATATATATATATATATATATATATATATATATATATATATATATATATATATATATATATATATATATATATATATATATATATATATATATATATATATATATATATATATATATATATATATATATATATATATATATATATATATATATATATATATATATATATATATATATATATATATATATATATATATATATAGATCAATCAATAACCATTCACACACGCACATATATATATATATATATCCATCTGAGCAAAGTACAACTGTTCAAACACTCAAATGTTTTACTGTCGAACATCCGGTCAATTGGATAAAAACACAAATTATTTACTCATCTATTTTTAATTATCAATGGTTATAGTTATTAAATCATTAATCAGTAATGATAAGGAGGTCAATGTTTATTTTTCTTTTAATTTTACTTTGTTTTCCATAGTTTGCCTTTTTGATAGATGTTACTTAATGTTATATTATTTACTTCAATGAATAAGAAAGATGTTGCATGTAATTGAAATTAGTAGAGCGTAGGAAATGTTGATGTAAGTTTCATAAAGTTGATAAATCAAGTGTATACATTCATTTCGTATTATATTCATTAACTGATTTAGGCCAATAATAATGAAATATTGTTATTTGTACTAGTGTGTTGGATGGTACTTGTAAGGATTTCATATAAGTAGCAAAATAGTGGAGTTTTAACGGTGGACGAAGTAAAAAGTAAAAGGTAGACAGAGCGATCAGGAGATAAGAAGAGAAACACTAAAAGGTAGTCTACAATCAACTTGGGGCGAAGAAAGCAACACTGTGCAAATCAATAAGGAAATGTAACGTTTGCATAACTTTCTCCCTACTATAATTTAATCATTTAATTGATACAGTGTTTCAACTGATAGTATGATAGTGTCGCTTAGAAAGACAAGACATTATTATATTCAAAAAATGTTTAATTTAACAAATTTAAAAACTTCATTGGTTTTCTTCCAAGATACTTCATTGATTCATGGTTAAGGAACAGGTACAAGTTTAAGTGACTTCTGATTTGATCCTGACATTAGTTAAGCAGAAATCAACTAATAAGAAAATGGTTTAGGATGAAATGATATTATTGTTACATGAAGCTATCAAAATGAAGTATTACTGAAATGTATACAATAATTTTGCATGATTAATAAACGCTTCAACGTTATCTAAGTGTTATAAACATTTAAAATCAAAGTAACTTCTGTATTAATATTCATCCATGTGGCTATAAATAATTTTTCCGCGAGTTCCTTTATACTTTTGAAGATAGTATTTTAATGTGAACCACATAGTTCTTATGTTAATTATATGTATTCCTGTTTATGGGATCCACAATGTGCCATCTGTGAACGACTATATGATGAATGTAACCAAGTCTTAATAGACACTTGGGTGACTTCATATCATCGGTGTAAAATGTTGTTCCCGGTTCAACGTATTTCTTGATTATTGCGATTAAGATAGACGTCGTACAGTCAGGAATTCTTTCAGAGCATCCTTTTCTGAGATATTGATCCCATATACCAAATGCAGGTTTTAACATAGAAACTACCTACCCATGCAGTATGAATTCTACGTCTTTGAATATGCTTCTACTTTCTGGGAACCATTTCATCAAACTCAACAATTCTACTAACACCGCCGATAGACGTTAGTGTTTTCATTAGTATCTTTGAGCAGACCTATCTATAGTACTGATACCACTGTACAGATGCAAATCAAATTACATCTTCCATAACTGCAGGTGCAGTTATAGGTGTCTTCAATAACAACTGAATTGCCAGAACCATTATTTGCCTGAGGAAAAAAATTTTAGGACGTGTAAAGAATGAGTCAAATCTAAGTGATTTCATTAACCAACATTTGTGACACCGTAGTCTATGTTTATCAGGCTTCTCCAAACATTCATTCAAGTGCATAAATTTACCACAGTCATATAAACATATTTTTCGATGTAAACCTTTCCCCGACAATTAGCTGATATGCTATAGATTGTCAATACTATTGACTAAACTATGCGTTACGACCTTAAAATAAAAAGTTACTATCTCATTGTTTCATCTCTATTCTTCAGTCTTGCCATACAAAAATTAAGACTGACACTTTGGAATTTTATCGAAATCTTCTAATATTTTGCTCTTTTAAAATATCTTGTAACAACATCTTACACTGAAACTGTATGATCCAGTGATGTATTACATAAAGTTTACCCGTTTTTCCCAGAATTCCAGTCACATTTTAATGATAATTAGCTAACATGTTAGATAAACGTTATTTCCATGAACAAGTAACTGTTAACTAATAAACAAGTAGTAATGAACTATTGCTATACAACCTTCCATTTAAATCCATATACCTTGTTTAAATAAAGCAGAAATAATGATTTGTTCATAGGTTGTATATTATAGGAATGTCAGTTACACGAATGGCATTGAATGTATTCAACATTTACTTTGTAAGCAACCAACTTATCGAAAAAACAACTCATTAATGAGGATTGGTCTTTTAAATTAATCTCTTATTTTAGAACATTTATAAATGCAATAATTAAGTAAACGCCCATATCTCTGAATGTTACCAACAGATATACTACTATTATGAATCTATTATAAATTTGTATGGTAACATGAATGGGATCTATTTTCTATCAAATTGACCATGTCAGAGTACTTTTTTTGTAAATGAACTAGATATTGTATCATAGACACACCTTTTGTGAGATAAAAATAGATTGTCAAACTTCATTATTTACGATGATATATCATTAGTTGATATTTGGAATAGTTAATACGGACTTTTGTAGATTGAAGACTATGAAAATAAGTAAGCAGATGGATATAAAATGCAACTATACGATATGACTATGCACTGACTATTCTTCATACTTGGTTATCAGTGACTTCTTAATGCATTGATAGTAAGTATGTAACAACTAACTAGAAGAATAGACCTTAATAATCTAATCAGTTAGCATAATTACACATAAAATATTAACAAAAACGTTAGATATCCTTCTTGACAGTCATCTTCAGAATGATACTTCCAACAACTATGAATGGCATTTGGAATGGTCGAAAATAAATTGCAGTAACCACCAAAAGCATAGAAGCTGACGAAAACATATTTTTTCTAACAACCATTCATTTAAAAATTTGGAAGATCTAATATGACAATGTCTCATTAGTCAACATTATGCACATATGACACTATGAGTAATCAAATTTATGATGACCAGTTATTTTGCATTACTTATTTCAAGTTAACATAATTTTGTTTGTAATTGAGTGTTAAAGAGATGGTTGAATTTCAATTTTCTATCACTGATTACCCTAAGTCAGACGATTATTGAAAATTAGAAAGCACTATACAGTCGTTTCACCTTAGTATGGGAATCATCAGTAGTGAGTATATACGACACCACTAGTAAATCGAGCCTAGGATCTTCGGACTTTATGGCGAACGCCAAACTGTTAGAGTAATGAGCCACTTGTCCCCTATTAGTTGATATTTCTAATTTAGTCAGTTCGCGATATATATTTACTTGACTGTATTCATTACCATCGGTAGGAAACAATCGCCGCACCACCCAACTGCAATTAGCATCAGCCATTCGGTGACTAATTTCAATAGTTGCTTCTCAGAGCTCTGGTGTGATGACGTGACGAACAAAGTGACATCAAACTATAATAACTTTGTTTCATATTTATGTTCTAAGTATTTCTTTAAATTAGAAATTGATATAACAAACTTAGGTAAGTTGGACAACCACTAAAATTCAAGTAGCTCTGGAGAGTCGCTTTGTACTAGTATACCATTTCTCACAAGTGCACGTGTCCATTAACATGAACAAAAACGAGTCCAAGAGCTTCATGTTTTGTTGTATCCACTTAAGAATTATACCACTACATCAGGTAGTATTCAACGGTTGATATTTCTGATATCGGTCAGTCAATGATATAAATTGCGAGACCTCAAGCTTTAGGTTAAGTAAGTCACTGTCATCCCCTCTCCCAAATGCCGATTGAACTTCTGATTGAACTCTAATCATCAAATCTTCTCACTAAAGCTCCAGTAAGCATCTACTAAAACTAATCACTAGTCATCTGATATTATTTGAGTTTTTTCACTATGTTACCAACTGAATGAAATCAGAAATGTCAACTGTTGAATTCAGCTTTTCTCCATAGTTTAATTTGAAGTGTTCACTACAAAGAAACATGAAGCATCTAACATCTATTCAGAGCGAGATTGTGAAAATGCACTTGTATGATGTTCAATATTAGAACAAAATGACTAGCAAATATTTTTTTTTAATTTTAATAGTTAACTAACTCAATCTCTATTCATTACAGTCAATGAACATTAATGGAAATCAATTAGATTCTCTAAATTTATCTACACATAATTAATATCTAAGTATTGATAAGTAAATTAATCATTTAAATAGTAGATAAATTATACAAAAGTAATTGCATGTAGTTTTTCATTAAAACTGTCAACATAAATTAATGAGAAGAGGTTTTATTGAATTTCTTTTTTTTTTTTTTCTTTGCAAACTTTGTTACTATACACTTAAAAAAAAAATAAGAGAAAAATAAATGTCCAGAAGTTTTGCTGAAGATTCTTCTTTTTTTTACTTTTTTGTATTTATAGCATACAACATAACCGTTTAAGGTACATGTTTATTTATTTTATTTAGTTTGATTTTGTAGGTCTTTACCACTACCACCCCTGACCCTCTCCTTAAAAAAAAATAAAGAAAAGAGGTTTAACAGTTTGTAGAGAACACTTATGGTGAATAAATTTAATTTATATTTCACGTGAGATGGTTTACTTTCTAAGTAGTATGATTTATTTTTTAAAGAAAAAAACAGGAAATAGATTAATTAAAATATTTATGAACTTGTAAGAGGTAAAAATTTATAGTATATGGTGATAGTGAAAGGTGATTTGAGAGTAGTCAACAAGTAACCGGCACCTAGTTTTCATCTTATTTGGCACCAGTCAGCACTATAAAGGACTGAAAGAATATTCGAATGGTTACTACAAAATGATCCATAAACGTATACACTACTGTGCTATAGAAAGTCTGTTGAAGCTAAAATAATTCAATGGTAAAGGTAATAGACTGTAAAACTAGGTAATTCGGGGTCAAATCCTCAGAAGAGTACACGTTTTCGCAAAGATTGCAGGTACAGCTCGCTGACGATTGCCAAATAGCACGAAACCATGGTCCCGGAAGTCCCATCTTCCTTCTCTATATAGTGCCAGTGATGTTGATTCACTTAGACTAGTGATGTCATTAAAACATGACTGATAGAATTCGACAAGCACTAGAATGGACATGAAGAATATCTAATCTGTCACTACACAGTGATCAACCAAAGTTTGTGGTGACATTATTTATCTACCTATATCAGTAGTACCTGACTTACATAGTCACAAATGATAAAGAATGTTAATTGATTGAATTCACCAGTGTTATGATTTTATTTTTTTGATAATTACAAACCTCTTGATGTATTTATGTCACTACGTAATATTCAAGATGTTAGCCATAAATTTGTCTTCTGACCGTTGCCGCTCCGTTAACGTGGTGGTTGGACTATCCTATCGTGATGGGGCAACCAAAGTACAGTGGCTGGAGCAATTAATCCTTAAAGTTTTACTATTCCAGGCAGTTTGCTTCAAGAGTGGTGAGACTAAAAACAAAGAACAAATGGTCCTTGAGTGATATCGTACTTTCGACTGTACTAAGGTATGACGGCAGCAAGTGTTTACCTTAGATAACCAGAATGCCAAAAAGACTGTATTGCATCAAAGGACTAGCATGGTCGAATGAAATCGACCCCAAAAATACACACCTCATCTTACTATATGAATTTCTGTCTCTGGTGATAAGCGTTTAACAGATACTGGGTTAACACATCAAAAACCACTTATAAAATGGTTGTCTGTAACCGGTCACAGGTAGTTCCCCCTTGGAAACTGCTATCAAGCCGTCAAGTCTCTATAACAAACCCTAATCTAAGCTAGTTTTCAGGCACATCAAGAAGAAGAACCCTTCCACGGGTTTCTCAACCGGCGAGTGTTAGTCACTTTCGTGCTTCCAACAGATCACTGTCTCCTCAAACATATTTTTTCATCACTTCTTAATATTTCCTCTCCCACGATTATCAACTCTGAAATCCTGTAATTAACTTCCGCCCAACGTACCACCGCTGCCAATAATTAGTGCGGATAAGGTGTAAAAACTTAGATCGTTGGATAAGTATTAGTTTCTATGTTTACAAGCACATGATAAATTTTTCTGGATTAATAAATTACAATGACCTGACACACTAACATTCATTTATATAGCTACGGATGTACATCATCAAATCAATCAATCGATCAATGCCTGTTACTCCAAGTGGAGCATAGACCGCCCACCAGCATTCTCCAGCCAACTCTGTCCTGGGCTTTCCGTTCTAGCTCTTCCCAAGTGCTGTTCATTCTCTTCATGTCTGTTTCCAATTCCCGACGCAGTGTGTTCTTGGGTCTTCCTCTGTTTCTTTGGCCTTTAGGATTCCAAGTCAATGCTTGTCTTGTGACACAGTTTGACGGTTTCCTCAGTGTGTGTCCAATCCATCTCCAGCGTCTTTTCCTAATTTCTTCCTCAACTGGAAGTTGATTAGTTCTCTGCCACAACAGGTTGTTGTTGATGGTATCTGGCCAACGAATCCGAAGAATCCTACGCAGACAGTTGTTTATAAATACTTGTATCTTCTGTAGGATACTTTTCGTAGTTCTCCAAGTTTCAGCTCCATACAACAGGACTGTCTTCACATTTGTGTTGAAAATTTTGACTTTTATATTGACTGACAGTTGGTTTGAGTTCCAGATGTTTTTCAGTTGTAGAAATGCTGCCCTTGCCTTACCAATCCGCGCCTTCACATCCGAATCAGACCCTCCTCGTTTGTCGATTATGCTGCCCAAATATGTGAAGGTTTCAACGTCTTCCAGATTTTCTCCGTCAAGTGTAATTGGGTTAGTGCTCGCTGTTTTGTATCGGAGGATCTTGCTTTTCCCTTTGTGTATGTTGAAGCATACTGCTGCTGAGGCTGCTGCTATATTGTTGGTCTTCCTCTGCATTTGATGTTGTGTGTGAGAAAGAAGAGCTAGGTCATCTGCAAAGTCCAAGTCATCTAGTTTCGTCGATGTTGTCCATTGTATTCCGAGAGTGCCTTCACATGTTGCAGTCTTCATGATCCAGTCGATGACCAGTAGGAAGAGGAAGGGCGAGAGTAAACAGCCTTGTCTGACACCGGTCTTCACTTCGAATGAATCTGTGAGCTGACCTCCATGCACGATTTTACAATGTAGTCCGTCGTAAGAATTTCGTATGATGTTGACTATCTTATCGGGTACGCCGTAATGCCGTAGAAGGCTCCATAATATTCTCCTATCCACTCTGTCGAATGCTTTTTCATAGTCGAGGAAGTTGATGTAAAGTGGTGAATTCCATTCAATTGATTGTTCAACAATGAACCGTAGAGTAGCGATTTGATCGGTACATGATCGATCTTTACGAAATCCGGCTTGTTGATCTCGGAGTTGGCCGTCGACTGGGTCCTTTAATCTGTTCAATAACACTCTGTTGAAGACCTTTCCTGGTACTGAAAGTAGAGTAATGCCTCTGTAGTTCTCACAATTGCTGAGATAGCCTTTCTTTGTTATCTTGATGAGGTACCCTTCTTTCCAGTCTGCTGGAACTTGTTCATCCTCCCAAATCTTCCTGAAGAGAATGTGGAGTATCTTTGAAGTTGTTTCTATATCAGTCTTCAGTGCCTCACTAGGCTGGTATGTTGTCTGGTCCTGCTGACTTGCCACTCTTGATCTGTCTGATGGCCATTTTGATTTCTTCGACTGTTGGTGGGTCTGTGCTTATAGGGAGATCCGTGGCTGCTGCTTCGATGACTGGTGGGTTCAGTGGGGCTGGTCTATTCAAGAGTTCTTCGAAGTGCTCTACCCACCTGTTCCGTTGTTCATGCACTTCAGTGATTGGTTTGCCAGCCTTGTTCTTGATTGGCCGTTCTGGCTTGTTGAATTTCCCAGCTAACTTCTTCGTTGTATCGTATAAGAGCCTCATATTTCCTTCTCTTGCAGCTTTTTCCGCTGTCATTGCTAGGTCCTCAACAAATTTTCGTTTATCCAACCTGATGCTCCTCTTCACTTGCTTGTTGACTTCGGTGTATTCGGCCTGTGCTTTGGCTTTCTCTGCTCTTGTCCGACTGTTATTGATCGCTGTCTTTCTGTTCCTCCTTTCTTGGATCTTGTCCAGAGTGCTAACAGAAATCCACTCTTTTTGGTGTTGTTTCTTGAGACCCAAAACCTCCTGACATGTTGAGGTTATTGTTCCCTTAATCTCTTTCCAGTTGTCTTCCACATTAGTTTCACCCTTTTTTAGTAGATCATGAAATGCCTGGAACTTGTTGCTGAGAATTAATTTGAATTCGTTGCGTTTGTTAGTATCCCGGAGAAGGGCTGTATTAAACTTGTGTAATACTGCTGCTCCAGTTGTCCAGTGCTTCCTCAGCTTCAGTTTCATTTTAGTCACCACCAAATGGTGATCTGAAGCTATGTCGGCTCCTCTCCTTGCTCTTACGTCTTCCATGGTTCTTCTAAACTTCTTATTGATGCAAATGTGGTCGATTTGGTTCTCCGTAATGTGGTCCGGTGAAACCCATGTAGTTTTGTGTATACGTTTGTGGGAGAAAATGGTGCCACCTATAATCATTTTGTTGAAGGCACATAAGTTCACAAACCTCTCACCGTTATCATTCCTTTCTCCCAGTTCATGTTGTCCCATGATGTCTTCATACCCGTTGTTATCCACTCCGACCTTGGCGTTGAAGTCGCCCATCAGAATGGTCAGTTCCTTGGCTGAACATTTCTCGATGATTGACTGCAGCCTCGCATAGAACTGGTCTTTGTCGTCTTCGTGGCTGTCATTGGTGGGTGCGTAGCACTGGGTGACATTCATTGCAATCCCTTCCTTCTTCGTCTTGAAGGATGCTGTGATGATCCTAGGTCCATGAGGTTCCCATCTTATAAGAGACTTCCATGCATCTTGGGATAACACCAATGCTACTCCTTGTGTGTGGGGGGCGTTTTCTTCTTCGTGGCCGGAGTATAAAAGCACATTTCCTGAGGATAACCGTTGCTGTCCAGCTTCCACCCAATGCGTTTCGCTTATTCCAAGTATCTTCAGGTTGTATCTTTTCATTTCTTCGGCTATTTGCATGGTCCTCCCTGTTTCCCACAGCGTGCGGACATTCCACGTACCTATATAAATTGTTGCTCTGGTTGTCAGAAGAGACATCGGCCTCGTGGCTTCCGAAGAAACTCGGCTTTCACCATGAGGCGTCATAACATACCTTCCAACTCCCAGGGCAGAGTGAAAATGGTTATAAAGGTTTTTACTGGTTAGCGTTTTTTTAGCACGATTGTTGTTTTACGGGATGGGGTTGCTAGCCCCATGCCCAACCCTCCTCCTTTATCCGGGCTTGGGACCGGCAGCAACCCTAGGGGCTACAGGCGGAGTTATGTACATCATCCAGCAAAGTATATTTCCCAACTATTATGAAGTATATGTGCAGTTCAAGTGGATACTTTCAACTCATTTGTAATCTCTGAGGTAGATGGTTTGATTACTAATCTATGTGAATAAAATCGTCAGTGTTTACCTTTCAGTAAAGGAGAAGTTAGTGACACGAAAGCAACTACTTTCTAATATATAGATGATAATAATAATAATATAGATTAAGATAAATTGAGTAATATAACTTTATTGTGAATCTCAGTCAGATGCCTACTGTATTAAACCCGATACAGTACAGTCAGTCAAACGCAACATAGAATCTGGAAAATATGTGTATCAATCCAGTTTATCACACTCCATTATTATGATCATAAATTAACAAGGATAGTCGCACAAGAATGAACTAAACAAAGATGTGTATGCGAGATTAGTGAAACTCAAGATCTAAAACAAAATTCAAGTGTAAATGAATCTGTTTCGTTCTCATGGATTTATAGCCATATTACCCAGTATTAACAGAAATCGTTCGTGATTATCATATGGAGCCCATTACAGCACAGATCAGCAATAGACGACGTATACCCATCATATAATTTTATATTAGAAAATTTAACAATATGAAAGAATAACGAATGAAATAACATGGAAATTATTTCACCCATAGATTTAAATGTTAAGTACTACAAAACTCAAGCGAGAACATTCAAGGATTGCAAAAGTTAAACTAGACGTCAAGTCCTCAGTGATTTCTAACGGTTCTCCAAATGACATACTCCCGTGTTACAAATTATCATCAGATTATCACATAACGCTATCAACGCACATAAATTATACACATTCATTTGTTATTTAGTCTAAAACATGATGATGCAAATTAGTATTTATGATTAACCGCAACTTTGGTAGAACTAATGCATGAAATATTTGTCTAACACCTTATACTTACTAGTTTTATTTATCAAAAGTGAAAACATAGTGCATGCAATGTCACAACAACAAGACTTGTAACTAGTATGTGAGTCGTATCGATAGAAAGCTTTAGAGACCAGAGATGAAACAATACACTAAATGAAAGAAAGAGAATTGAGTACTGTCAGTATCAAATGATATTTTCTAATCACTAATGATGATTTATGAAAATACAATCACTACACGATACTATGAGAATAAAATCTACCCTGAAAGAAGGATAAGTAGGTATGATCAACAATTTGAATGACAGTAATCTTAATCAAAAAATGTGACAAGAACAGAACAGATTCAGCAAGAAGAGTTTTCAATCTTTGATTATTAAAGTAAGTTGGAGGGAAGATATTTTATCATAATGCAAATGACTTCTTGAAAATGTAGACTTACGAAGATAGGATTAACTCACTTTCTACCAAACAGCTCTTAAGTTAATCCCAGTTTCGGAGAAAAAGAGAAAAGATTAATTGAAGTGATGTAATCATAGTTGACCAGTAAGTATTATGTAACACACAGAAATAAAGAAATAAAGTCTGTTGGCCAGTAACAAATCAATGTTTTACTTTAGTGTAATCCAATGCAACATTAAATAATTAGGTCTGACACTCATTTTTCAATGTAGTAGATACGTTACCACCAGCTGACTATATTTTGATAACGACATAGCTAAAAACCATTTGTCAATAGTGATGACTTAATCATGCATAGAATCTAAAATTATCAGGCTTGCTGATAAATGTTTAACCTTTTGACCACTAACATAATTTACCCTTTTAACTTTATTCAGTGCAATTAATAGGTAACCACCTCATACTCGACCTTATTAAACTGCGTTGGTTATGTTTCCTTAATATAACCCAAGAAATAGTTTTTCGAAGTTAGTCACTAACATACTTGAGACAATTGTTATTGCGAAGTATTGAGAAAACAGACTGAAGTAGTAACTTACGAAATGGATTGGATCATAAGCATTAAGCATGGAAGAATGAAGGAAGTTGGAAATGCAAAGTACTGAATACCTACTGGAGAATTAACCGACTAAAAAGTCGCTAAATTCTTGATTTGATACCACTGCAATGTTGTGAATGTATGTTACTGAAAAGTCCTACAAATTGTTAAAACACACGTCTAATACTATCCGTTTTCAAATGATTATCTTGATATTTGGATTAAGTTTTGCAAAGTGCATATTTCTACTCATTGATATTTCAAGACTAACATAATTCATGATGTTTTAATTCATAGTATAATAAGCCTAATCACAGTTTATTAAAACTTCTAAACAACACAAACTTAATAACGTTTACAGTTTGGACGAAGATGACGAAAAGCTATACGGCGTTTTAGCTAGTTCTTAAAGTTGTTCTTTAGTGTTTTTGGAGTTTCATTTCTAACATTGTGGAACTTTCCAAAATAATTTATTTCTGAAACATCAATATAATTGTATCCTCCCATAGATGTTAATAGGGTCAGAAACTGATTAGTTCCTGTTACTTTATGCATATCCTGGGTGAACTTCGTCCACGTAATAATAACTCACAAATACAATTAAAGCTTGATTATAACTGATAAATGTAACTGTACTATTTTAATTAGTCAAATGAGAGTATCTGCTAGATCCCAGTGTTGATATTTGCACCCAGAAGTAACCACGTTATGCTAGGAGTTGCTATTTCTCTTTTTTTTTTTTCAATTCTACTTTCATTTCATGTTCGATAAAATCATTCAACATTTCAATTCTTTTTCCGGTTAATGTTTATTTATTAAAAAATGTTACTTTCCAGTCACATTAATCCCTAGATATCATATGACCTACAAATAGATTCATAGTACTTTTATTGTATTCAGTTAGGAAATAACATTTCAAATGTTTTTAATTTCTACTGTCAGTACCTTCAGATGACATGTGACCAGTCTGTCAACAGGCATCTCAATAAAATTCGATCTCAATGAAATATACTCATTTTATCATTGGAAAAAAACAACAAGAATATATTTCAGCCAAGAGTTCCTTTCGCGGCGAACATTTTTTTGATTGCTGTTCACTCATGAATACATACATTTTCCTTAGCAGTATACACCCTAGATTCCACTCCTTGATTTCAAGTTGGTGAATGCCTAACCTTCTAAACCATTGGGCTGGTATCCTAAAGCAGACTAATCAACTAAATTTAATGCCAATCTTCACAAACCAACTAACTTCAGTTACAATAATCAGCTTATTGATAACTAACTTCAGGATGTGTCTTAAAGCTCTTGTGAATAGTCATGTTTAATGGGGTTCAGATTGTCGGGGGCTAGACACTTTTTACCAATGACAATGGATGATCGTTGCATTATGTATTACAAATTTAGGAAAGTGGGGATTCTACCATTGGACGCCAACAAGCTCAGTGGTGTAGAGGGATAGACTTTTATCAACCTGAAGCCCCTGGGGCTAGATCTAGGGTACTCACTGTTGAAGGGTCCCATACTAGAACCAAACAGCTGTCCAGAGAACCCTTATTTTCATTGGTACCCATCCAACATCAATCTGTGATGTATTCAATCAAATAAGCTTAACACCACTCTTCATTCCACATATGTTTCCTGTTATAATAATAATAATTAATAAACAGAAATATATGCTAATTACAATAAGTGGACATAGCAACAATAAAAGAGGTGTTATCTTTATGTGGAATCTGAAAATACAGTTGAGTATTCATCAAAATGCTGTAGAAGTTAGATAAAGAGTATTTAATGTGAGAAAATGTAATGTAACATGTTTTAATGGAATTTCTCAGCAAAACTGCTATGAAATGTGTTCAAAAATGAAAGTCAACTAGGGGTTAAAAGGTCAATTCATAAAAAGTAAGTGGAGGGGGTAGTTACGGTTTATGGATAAAAAAAGAATTCAGTTTAAGACTAAAGTCTCCTTAAAACCTTAAGAATCTTAAATAAATGTAGTTAACAAAATGAACAAGAAAATATTTCACTAGGTTTTAATGCAGATTGTCCAATGTAAATCTTTCAGCAAATTAAAAGTCAGTTGGTCAGTCGGTTACAACGTAGAACTTGGTAGGTGCGTATATTAGTTCAAAGTGCCATCCCGCAATTATCAGATACAAATAAAATTGTTGGCCAAATCCCAGATTAGTGGATGCAGTAACAGAGTTAGTATTAATAGAGAGGATTAGAGATCGAAGATAAAATCTAAGAAAATATAATTCGGTAAACAAGTGGTGAATTCAGAAGCCTGGAGATCCTAGGATTGATTTACTGGTAGTATCGTAGATGTACACTCCTAAAAGTTATATATTAAGATGAAACGACTATCTGGTATCAGTTCCTAAATCTCAATGGTTGTCTAATTCAAGGTAATTCATAATTTCAAATTATAATTTAACGATCTCTGTAACACGCAATTACAAATGTTTTTATTTTCTTTTTTCCAAAAGCGTGCGAATTCTTCTACCATGTAATTTACTATTCTCAGCTGGAAAACAATTACGTAACATGGAAACCTACGTAAACATACTATAGAGAAAAATTTTTTATCGACTGACTGTACATAAGATACATGAATACAAATGTATTTACGACTTGTTCATTTATAGAAATGACAATATAAAAGGAATAAGTCTATTTGTGTTCTTAGTTCTCCAGTAGTTAACAATGAAATAATTGACAAGTCCTCTACTGGAACGCGTTAGTAGGATTCTTAATTATTATTCAATTATTGAAATGGATCTTAAAGTAGGAAAATTAACTGTACTGCTGGAATAGTTGAAAAATAATACATTAACGCGTTGTAACAGACTGGTTATATGTAACGTATTGATAAAATACCTTGTATTAAATAATGACTACTGACAGTTTGATATGAATAACCAACAATAATGGAAATAATGTTAGCAAGGTCGTTTTTAAAGTTTCTTGACGAAAGGATATTCATTCATAATGATCAATATAAGTAATTATTTTTATGTCAAATGATGTAGGTGGTTAATCATTCACTGTAACACCTGAATACTTTATGTTTCTTGATGGAAGCAAGGGTACACACTAAAGAGGAGTCATATATTAAGATGAAACATTTGTCCAGTGTTCTATAGTTTTCATTGGTACCTAACCAACATCAGTCTGTAACGAACATAAACTACTAAACCTGAGTAATTAGAGTTAATTGTAGAGAAAACTTACTTTACTCAAGTTTTTTGTTTGTTGTCAGTTGACAGTAGTGCATAGCTTTAAACTTGGCTGGGGGGGGGAAGCAATACGTCTTTTGAATCGAAAAGCAGATTATCTAGCTTTACAAAATGAGACGTTATGATTCTATTGACATTCCGTTTTAGTCAAATATTTGATTTGGTTGGTCAGTGAGTATCAACAAACATCATGTTTAGTTAACTCTATACTCCTGTTGAATGCTATGAATAAACTATAATGTTTCAAATCTTTCTCATTAGCATTAATTTTCCATGTCGCCTCAGTCAGGTAATTCAATATACTGTCAAACTAGATTTCTAGCACGAATTTCATATCTAAGACTGATCTAGGTTAGATAACCACTGAAAATCCGGAAAAACTGTTCTAAACAAGTAGGTTATTCTTCATTAGTTTGTTTTCACCATCCTACCAGGCGAGAGAGTCTAGATCCTTTAGGTTTGACAGTAAACATTTAAATTTAAAACTGTAAGTTCGACCCTGTAGGGTGTAAGGTAGATACTCACTAATGAATGATAATCGACAAAGTGTAATTGGTTACAGTCATTGTTATAATAATATAATGATATTATATAAGTTGGATTGTGACTGGCAAGTAGAATCCAGGACGCGCGTTTCGTCCTATTTGGGACTCATCGGCTGGATGTATCTGCATCCTAATGCTGATGTTCACATTGGGATTCGAACTCAGTCCGTTTCGTGTCGAACGCCACCGCGTTCACCACTAGACTACTAAGTCCAGACAGTCAGACTTGTGCAACAATGGCTGATCAGCTTCAGTCTATAACAAATCAACGGGAATATACAAGTTTATCCTAATAATAATATTAGTAACAAAAATACTTGTTATATTAATAATAATATTAGTAAAAGCGAATAGTAGAAATAGAAAGTACCAGCAAAAAATGAAATGAAATGAATGACAAAATAAAATCATGGTAAAGAAAGGGATCTAACAAAATGCTTTTATATCTATTACTCAGTTCTCAAATTTTCGATGCCTTAATTTACTGTAATCAGATGTAGGTTATGATGTAGGCTTCTTGATATATTCGACTGAATTTTGTAAATTACTCCGAACGACGAACGTGAGGCTGAATTCCATAAATGTACTGTATGTTAGAGGACATAAGTTATGATTCTAAGCTGCAGTTTGCTCACTAATTCTAAAAGATGCTCTAGGATATGGAGAAGAAATGGCCTCGATAAAGGACTGGAATACCTTACTGTGAATGGGCAAATTAGCTGGTAAATGAACATAGAATCTCTAAGTTGTAGTATCTTTTCCTTTACCAGATGGCACTTAAGCGGCCTTTTCCCGAGAACAATAAGGTGATTTGTTGCAAGGAAAGTTTTCTACCTCTCTATACAATTTTTAACTATATCCACACAATATCGCCTTGTAATTCATAGTTTATACATATAAAGATTCCTTTGGAACAGTAGGTTTCGTCTGTGAGAACTACTTCTCCCCGTGTATCCATTTTTTAAGAAGATTTATTTCAAAAAGATGTGTTGTTAGACTATGCAATTTTTTAAACAGGTCACATATTTTCATTATTATGACTCAAGTGTGAAAGTTGGTTAGTTGTTGATTCGACTTAAGTTTTTACAAATTTTCTATAAATCTTTATAAAATTCCATCATTTCTTCTATGTAAAGCGTCTTTTAGTGACAGCTGTAAATCCGATTCTTCTTCTTATGTGAATATTAGTGGCAAATAGCAACTAATGAAGAACGTAAAACTTCAAAATCGTTGGGATTTTCATCACATATTATGAATGTACCATCAGTATGCCCCTCCCCATACCCTATATAAGTTTTTTGTTGATTGTTATCTCTAGAGTTACTTGTTTTAGTGAAACTGACTAGTAGTTGCCTCAATAAATAACTTGTTTACTTGTATTTACATACCTTAAAATTAAATTACATGCCCGAAGTACATCACAAAATATGTTCCTTTACTGATTCACTTGATTAGACCATTTTATTTCATTACGTAATTTATTATTGAACGATTATGATCAGTTCAGAATCAGTTAGAAAAAATCTTTTACTCAGTATTCTAAAGAATTTTTTAGCAACAATTGAAAACTAATAAAAAAGCAACATGAAAACAAACATAAACTGATTCTGTTCAAAGTGTTCGCCTTCATCATCCCCCCTCCCACACACACACACTTCATGATCACTGAAGTAATAGAAATTCTATATTTCATTAATTAACATGAAAACACGATGTTACGTCATTGAAACGAGTACCAGAAAAAAATGATGCGACACTGTATCGTTAAGCGATATATTTAATAATCTGCAGAATACAACATAAATATCTGATAGTCGGAAGTAATCTGTAGTAAACTATAGGATGTATGCTTCATATAAATCGGCACTAATCACTAAGATATATGTATCTGAATTCTTGTACGAATCGATGCTTTCTGTAGGTTTGAAATTTTCGTTGTCTTCCTTTTCAGTTTTAGATGTTACTACTGAGCTATTTGTGGTGAACATGACTTTTTGTAAGATAATGATTTATAATAACAGGTACTTTATTGAATGTCATATGTTTAGTATAATGTCGGGTTTTTACCATGAAGTATATCAACAAGTTATTATTTTCCTTTATGTACGTCTTGATAGAGTACATAAAGATAAAGTGAAAAAAGTAATGACATAAATGTATGCATTCAAATCTAGATAAGATTATTATAAGAAACAACAAGCTGCATAATGTGGGTATTCTAGACCATAGATTTCTGGTCAAATCAGTTCTTACAATGTCTTCGTCGCATAGTATATACGATAGTATACGATAGATACAGACAGTGTTATAGAGCTTTACTTTATACGCATGAATTTCACTGTAGTTGTATCTTTTTCTGCCAGAAAATTTACAAGAAGCAAATACAATTGAAATGAGTAGAGGTTTATGTATGACAGAGTAATACTTGCTTAGTCTTAATCAAACGACTTCGAATGTTTATCTACAAACACGCTTATAATAGTGGAGATCGATTTAAGCAAAATGAAAAACCGTCTTTGTTAATGATTACGTATTTGAAGTAGAAGTAGCACCAAGATAAGTAAATTTTGTCGTAGTCTTAACTACAGAATCTATAATGGTGCATTCACAAAGGTGAATAGGTACTTTTTGTAACATGTAACTTAGCTTAGTAATACAGATTATTGAACAGATTCAAATAAAGTAGAATAATTCAGAAGCGTCCATCAGACGTACTTCTTGACCTTCAATAAACTAAGCACAATATTATGATGTAGGACAAATCCCTCATTTATAGAGTTCCTGTTGCATCTCTAATTAAACTTGTCATTATGCTCCCTTGAAGAGACTAAAGTTTTCGCAAAAATAGTTTCCCATTGATTTTGATGGGTTACAGTAGTTCTTTGTGCCAATCTAATAGAAATTTATGAAAGTCATCAAAAGAATGAAAAGTAAGTCCGTCACCACTTGTATTCTTTTTGAATAGATTCTAGAACATCTGAAACTTTTAAGAAGCTAATCATAAATATGAAAACAAATGTTGTTCTTAAGCTTCACATTACGGTTTAAACCGTTAACGTTGATGAGTGTTTCAGTTCTTGAAAACTAAGCTTTCATTCAATGCTTTAAATGTTCTTCCGAATTCAGTGGTTGCCTACCTAAGGTCAGTTTATTATATATATATATATATATATATATATATATATATATATACATCTAGTGAACCTACTAACTGACAAACCATAAAAAGTGCAACCAATCCTATCATCAGAAGTACAATACAATAACTGCTTGTTGAGGCTAACAACTATCTTTATTCTGTAATGCAATGCTATAATATCCACTATCATACTAAAATGAGGTTTACCTTGGATGTTTGATTACTTTTTTGATAAGGAAAATGATGATGATGATGATGATGATGATGATGATGATGATGATGATGATGATGATGATGATGATATCAGAATTGCTCTTTATCATCTTCATTTATCAGGCAATAATAACATAGACATAAGACATGTTTTTGTCTACCAAGCAGATCACAAATATTTTTAAAGATATTTATGTTCACGTTTTTTGAACATTAGAAACTACAAAAATATGATACACCTCTGTGAGATAACAATCTATTCAATGGAGTAATGGTTTACAACTTCATAGTATCATGAGCCATGAGTTTTTGTATGAATGGTTGATAAAGAACAGCGTTCTATATTTTATACACTGAAGTTTAACTGAAGTTAATGTTACGACGTCACTAAGTTGTTGTGGCTGGTGTGTATGACTAATTAGTTGGAGCGACCTTGTGCCCAAAAAGTCACAACAACAAGCGTCAATGAGAGTGCCTAGATAGTCACTGCGCGTCTGCCCAAAGCTCATTCAGTCCCAAGCTGAAATAGGATGAACACGAGATTTCTGAACGACCAGACAAAGTAAGATTATTTTTTTAAACAATCCTCTATATATACATCAAATCTTACCAATCAGTTGACGAAATGATAACTAACATTAATGCAAAATAAGCGTAACAGTGACTGGATAATGGAATAACTTACATACAATTGACTAGCTATAGTTCATAAATAAAAACTGATATATTAACAAACTCCGCCCCAGGGGTTTCAAATTGGTCAACACCTAACCCTCTGCACCAGCGAGCCGGCCAGCAACCAACGATAGAATTCCTACATCCATCAGTTTGTAAGATTTCTATCAGTGGATGCAGGCCGACCCAGTGGTGCAAGGGGCTTGGTGTTTGCCAACCTCATCCCCCTGAAATGAAATCTGGGGTGTGCACTGCTAAGGAGTTCCACACTATGACAAAACGGCTGTCCACTGCTTCCTGGTTTTCAATGGTGCCCTGTCAACATCATTCTATGGCGTATTCAATCAATCAAAAATACCAATCTTCACAAACTACCTCAATTCACTTACAATATACTAACAGTCAGCACGATAACTGGGAGGATAGGGCAAAGGAACGTAATAATAATAGCAGTAAAATGTTCACTCTGCATATAATCAAAATAAGTGAAATGGTCTACAGAAAAACAGTTCTCAAAGATAACCGATCTTCTCTAGGCACCTGGTAGGTCTTCGCTGTTTCTAAGTAATCGTTGCAACTTTTTGTGTGCTGATTATCCTGTGTCGTAAGGTCGTTATTGTAACTAATTATGCAGCGTTGGACCGAAAGAGAAGTGATTTTTTTAGATTCCCGGAATATCAGTTAATTACAGTGAACTTAGTTAAATGTCGTACATTAAAGCTAACTTACCAAGTGTAATCCTATTACGCAATATATAGATACTATAAGTAGTACGATTACATCTTTGTCAAATAAAGTAGTATTAGTCGTATTGTATATTAGTTAATATTTGCTAACATTAAATATTTACTCACCGTTTGTTGATTGCGTCATTTCTGATTCCCAAAAAGTTTTGTATTTACCTAATTTATCAACTCGGTAAGTCACAATTTATTTGCATCTTTCATTTATATGTTCTATATCAGAAGACTAAAGAAGAGTAACGAACTTTTAGAACTGTGTTTTAGAGCACTATTTCAATTATTTTAACTGTAGGTAGTATAAACATTACATTTCTATCATTGTTACTTTCCTCATTTACTAATATATCAGTTGTATTGATATTAACCAGTTGACGATAGTAGTCAGATACACGGTTTGGGTTAGCAACTACTCATTGTATTTCTTTGACGAAAATCAGTTATAGTTCGAATAACTTAACAGTACGGTTTCACCCTGTGTATCTACTGTACACAGTGTTGAATCCCACAATAAACTTATGCAAGCAAACCATTCAAACCCAGCACAAAACTTAAGTCCAGAATTTCCTATCAACTACTGTAAGTCATATAACATTGAAGTCAATTTAGCATTTTAAAAATAACTAAAGAAATGTTCACAACACCAGTTGAGTTGGCAGTCATATTTGCTGATTACTTCAATTTTTATCATGCAAATGTTACTGTTGTTAACATATTTTTCCGTAATAATTATCCGAGAAATTCTGCATGATTCCTTCTCGACTTTCACCAACCATTAAGATGAGTATACAAAGAAGTTTGTAAGTAAGGATGTGAAGGAAAAGAAGTTGGAAAGAAGTCAAGGGTTGATGACCCACTAAATAGTCATTCACTTACATTTACTAATCAAAGTAATTAACATTAGTTAACAATCATATATACATGAAGTAACAATTGGATCTATTATGCATTGAACCTAGTCAGTCTCTATTGCTATAGGTGCATCCTAAGTGGATTTCCTTGATATAGATACGAATCTAGTGATGAACGTGATGGAGTTTGGCACGAAACGTAATGAGTTAAAATCCCGGCATGAACATCAACATTGGGATACAGGTACATTTAGCCGGTGAATCCCAAATGGAACAAAACGAGCGTCTTGAAATCTACTTGCCAGTCACAATCCAATTTAAACAATTAGAGAGTATAATTAAATTAAATAATCCTAAAAAAATATTTAAGTGCATGTAATGGAATGTTAACGTAGCCAGTCGACATCAGTAAATTTAATTATAAAAGTTAACCTAATAGTAAAGTGATCTTCTACTTAGTTCATTGTATTAGATAGTAAGAGGATGTCGAAGTAGCAGATAATGTCCAAATCCATTTATTAAATATTTGTTACGATGGTGCAACTAACAGTTCCTCGTCTCGTGTATTTATATTATTTGAATTGGACCATATATATATATATATATTCAGGGTTTTGGTTTTATCACAACCAAAATCTTTTTGAATTATTTTTGCTTCATCGACATTGATGCTGTGTTCTACTTTCATTGAATGCAACGCTACCGGCTACATATTTTTCAGTTTTATTAGACAGTCGAAGGATGTAGTAATATGCATTAAATAGAGTGTATTTCCCTTCACCGTCACATTTAACTGTGGTGATGTTTCTCCTACGTATGTAGCATTACATTCATTGCATTTGATCCCATAGGCGCTTTTCGTCTGCACTTCTTGTGACTCTCTATCCTTAATTTTCAAAAGTATAGAGCCAAGTGTATTGTTTGCATGGCAAAGGACTAGTATGCAGTGTATGTTTGAAATTATTTTTTTCTCTCATTTTCAGGTTAGCAGTAACCGTTACTATTGTTTGGTCCAGCGAGTTCTGATTTATAGTTTAGGCATTTCCCAAAATAAGCTGGCTTCCCTTTCGACTAAACAGTCAAGAATGGCTAATTTATGGTGAAGTGTCTTGATCATCTTAGTGAATTCAATTTTATCAGAAATGTAGCTGACGTTTTTAAAAAGTTCATCCAGTACGTTTCGTTTTGTTTTAATGAGGTTCATCTGCATACCATAGCCAGAGTGGAAAGACATATTTTGAGAATACACTTGTTCTCAGTGAATACATAAGCAAATATGCAATGATTGGGGGACACTGAAGATTCCATCACTACAACTTCTCTTTGTTTATAGAGTACTCCTCAAAACATAAAAAAGGTTGAATGCAAGAAAAAATTCAAACATTTGATAGTTTCAGGAGGATCTACAGGGCAACGTCATTGTCTAAATGTAAGTACTTATATTTAATAACCAATTAAGTTTTAATGAATAATCACTAAGCATCTAAATTTGCTATCACTTGATCTCCTGAATGTCTCGCTGTGATCACGTTTTTTTAAAATCGAATGAATTTTTAATTCCATACTTTACCACTTTGTCATATGGTCTAAGTATCCTGGCTAGATGTTTTTCCAGATTGTGTGTAAGAGAGTTCGTATAGTCTACCACCCATCATAGTCGTGCCTCATGGATCTTTGGTTGTACTTACAACATACAAGGGCTGCAACGTTTTAGAGCAAGTGTTAGTTGTTCATAACACTTAAATGTGATGAAATGATTTACTAATGCCATAGTTGACTGAGTTTGTTGAAGACTGATGTTGGCAGGGTATTAGTGAAAACCAGGGAACATTGGGTATCTGTTTCGTCCTAGTATGGGACTCCTCAGCAGTCTGCGCCCTGGATCCAACCCTAAGAGCTTCAGGTTGACAAAGGCCGAACCCTCTGTGTCACTGGGCCGGCCGGCATCCAACGATAAAATTCCCACTTCCATCAATTTGTGATATATAGTGCAACAGTCATCCATTGTCACTGGTGATATCTATTTCACTGTCGACAAATCTCAACTTTAATAGTCACGACTTCTTACTAGAATTTCAGTAACATGCTGAGGTTAGTTACTAGTAAGCTGATCATTGTATTTTATGCATTAAAATAACTTCTCAGGCAATAAATAAGTCTAGTTTGAATCCATAAGACAAATAAACTAGATAGTTCACTCATGTTAAAGTATACGTATACAATAAATTTATTTTGTTATACCTGATTAAAAGACTACAAGTTATGGATATTCACAAAATATATAATCAAATATTACAAAATGTACTCATTCATGCGAGAATGAATGAAGTGATTTCCTTCTTTTACTTACCAGTAATTCATTTATAATCTTCTTTGAATAGATTTAGAAAGTACTTAAGAGGTGATTATTATTTAGTAGAACTTCTCAACTCACTCATATAATAATTCTTTCTAAATCATTTAGTTAACTGTTTTATGTTGAAACTATGAAAAGACTTGTTGACAGAATACAAACAACCATACCTCAATTCTTAATCTCGTTCGAACAATCTCTGTGTAAATTGCGTTTTACTAGACAGTTGTTTCATCTTAATTACAGAACTCATCAGAAGTACGTTTAGGTTGGTTAACTAGGGCCAGTGCTTGAAATGAAACTTCAGTTTTATCGTTCACTGGGACATTTTTTTGTAAGGAATATATGACATACTCCATGGTTCACTATTGTTGTTAATATGCATTCTTTTCGACTCCTTTATTTTTCATCTTGCTTATATGCCAAAGCGACCTGAGCTAACACAATTTTCGCCAGATTCTACGTTTATCCTTAATTTGTAGCATCAAGTAATGTCTGTTGAACCCCACCACTATTCCTATTTTTGTTTGGCTTCATTGTAAGTTTACTACTAAAAATGTCTCTTTCCTCGTCTGAATTTCCAAGAATTGATTTTCTGCCAAAGGTTTTTCCTATTGACCTAGAAAACATGGATGATATTATATTGTATGATAAAGTCGTTGACGAAGAGTCTTCAACAGTAACAATGCAAGTGTTCATCCCCATCCTCTAAATGAAAATTGTTACTTCAGGACTGGTCCATGTCATCTCACCTTAGGCTTGATATGATGAATATAAAAGGAAGGGGGGTATTCTACTAGCTGTAAAATGAGTGGCCTACAATAACCATATAGTGGAGTTATCCAAGATATTTAGTTATATCATTTTGAGTTTAATATTTCTTATGCAAGCATTCGTCACTGATCAAGACCTGAGTTTAATCCATTAAGGCTAAAGGGAAACAGAATGACCAAAGAATCGGAGTGGTTCTTTATCAATTATAGTACTTGCAATCAGTTATCACTAGACTGTATGTTATCATCACGATTTCACCTATCGATCAATATTAAGTTCTTTCATAAAAAAATGTTTAATCTTACAAATCATCAAAATTTCTAGGAAATTAAAACCAGGGCACTTAACTTTCAAGAAAAATATATAAACATCATCACATTTAGGTCTAAGGCTTCGATTGTTGAGATTCCCAATTTAATTAATTCGCAATATAATTCCATTCACGATAACTGTTTGACTTCTAACAATTCTAAACTCTACCAGTCATGATTTATCACTCTGATTCAATGCCAAGGTGTAGTTGTAGGTGCTCTTTACTGTAGAGTCCCAAACTACGTTATGACATCAAAAAAGGTTTTTTACAACTGATGAAATCATGACTAATTAGGTGGTGTGACATTTTGGGCACGAGATGACAGTACTTACGGTAATATGAGTACCTGACTTGTCCCTTCATATCTGCTCGATGCCAACCCACTCCCAACATGACAATAGGAAGAACACATCAAGGTGAACGAAATTGGACAAATTTCATTATATTTGAAGTATCCCTTTATATATACATCAAACAGATCACAAACCAGCCAATTAAAATTTAGTATCAATACAAAACAAGTGAAATAGTAGTAGTGAATAGATGTAACGTGTACACAATTAATTAATCACAGTTCATAAATAAGATATGATGTAGTAACACTTAGTGTACAATACAGGAGGATAAGGTATGAAAGATATGATTGTCATAGAAATATAATGTCTACTTTACTCATAAATGTCGCAACTGAACCAACCCAATTCAACTTGATGGAGAAACTCTGGAAGAAGTGAATACTTTCACATATCTGGGGAGCATCATCGATGAACAAAGAGGGTCCGATGCAGATGTAAGGACAAGGATTGCCAAGCCAGGGCAGCATTCCTACAGTTGATTAACATATGGGACTCAAAACAAATATCAACTAACCTCAAAGTCAGACTCTTCAATTCGAACGTGAAGACAGTCCTGCTGTATGGAGCTGAAACTTGGAGAATTACTACAAACATCATCAGACGGATGCAAGTATTTATAAACAACTGCCTACGCAAGATACTGAATGTCCTTTGACCGGAAATCATCAGCAACAGCTTACTATGGGAGAGGACAAACTAACTTCCAGCCGAAGAAGAAATTAGGAAAAGACGTTTGAAATGGATAGGACATACATTACGCAAACCATCAGACTGTATCACGAGACAAGCATTAACATGGAATGCTGTTAGGAAACGGAAAAGAGGAAGGCCAAAGAACATACTTTGTCGATAATTGGAAGCAGACACTAAAAGTGTGATCAGTAACTGGAAACAATTGGAAAGGATTGCTCAGAACAGAGTTCAATGTAGAATCCTAGTGAGCGGCCTATGCTCCTCAGTGAGGAGTAACGGGCATAAGTAAGTAAGTAAGTAAATAACAACTAAAATAGTCTTCTGAAAGTAAATTGTTCTTCTTTAATCAGTCCATATAACAAACTAGTAAAAAGCAACTATGCTATTATTTCTCTAATTTTCAATGATACACAAATATAATCAACTCATAATGAATACAAATAACAAATCAACATCAGTCAATCTTCAAAAAAGTAACCCTTCACTGCCTATCATCAAATCATCTTGAACTATTGTTTGTTTTTAATTACATTTCTGAAATAAAATGTGATTATTATTTTTTTTTTATCAAATTTTTTTTTTATTTCATGCTTATTTCTATTTATTGATAACATTCAGCGATGTTGTAATTCATTAGCATAAATAGTAGTATGAATCAATTTTAATAAAAAAAAATAAAAACGAAAAATACAAAACAAACAAAAACAAACTTATTCAATATTCAATCTTTGGTTGATTTTATTTTGTTTTTTATCTTCATAATTAGAAATTATCTTTTGTTTAGTTTATATAAAACTTATTAATATTCAATATCAATTTATTCATGTTGATTTAGAATGAAATGAATTGAATGAATTCCAATTTGATTTCATTGGTAATTTTTTATTAAGTTTTTTTTTCTCAAAATATGGAAATTGAAAATTTTATAAAAATCCTTAATAAGCATTTTTGGAATCAAACTTAATCCATCAATAGTAAACCTCACTGTGTTACTCATTAAGCTAATAAAACCTCCTAGTTACACTAGTTCGACGAATATATATATATATACATATATATATATATATATATATATATATATATATATTACCTAGAAGAGTTTGTATGTTTGTTTCTGTCTACGGTGTAATGGTCCAAAGTAATCACTCACTGTGATCTTATGTAGGGATATATCCATTGCATAACTGTGACCATCTGAACTCATTGACTTAATGAAAAATTAAGTGGTGTTTGACATGAATGAACTAAGTCCTAGTTCCAGTGAGGTTAGTACTTGTATGTCTTACATCTTGAAATTTTGAGCCAATCACAATACACGGAAAATAGTGTGATCTCGATAGCACCAATCACTGAATGAACACGTCTGCCTCGTGACTACTAATCTCCCAGCAAAAATCAAGAAAACAACATAACTAAACCAACCACAAAACACTCAGATTACATTTTACTCATCCATTAATATACATGCAAAATCCGATTACACTGAGCACCGAATAGGATGAAGAACATCCATACAAAATGGTAACAGTAATGACTAGAGACTCCGGTACAGGTACACAGTTAATTTATCATAGTTGCTGAGTGACATGAGTGATATAATAACAGCTTATAAGCTTAATTAGAGATTAGGGTCATAGGAATATCACAAAAATTAAAGCAAAATAATCGATCTACATATACTGGAAATAAATGAAATACTCTTGTGTAACTCTAGGTATGTGTTTATGATTCCCATGTTCTGGAAGATTAGGTAACTGCTGCAAGCCGGTTCAGTGGCTTAATGGTAAGGATTTCGCAGGAGAGTTAGAAGTATTTGGGCCTGTTTTCCTGCTTGGGTCGTGGATATGCATCACACCAGAATAAAACAGCTTTTCAGTGGTTCCTAGTGGTCAGTGGTTGTCCAATTAGGACCAATTCGTGATATCAAATTAATATAATTATCATCTTTGCCTTGTTATATATTGATGTTATATTTTAACTGGTCTATTGTGTGCTCTGATCTTCCGCGTGAATAAAAGATTGATTGAAATATAGATTTTGATTGCCTGGTTCATATATCTCACCATTCCAAAGTTGGCATACCTAAAATTATAAAATAATCAGTTTTATTGTCATTGATAGCTACTTTGGTACAAAAAACTTTGTATTGATTATTGGTTAGAGTTCAAGACATAACATATTCAAAAATGTGCTACAATATATTTGACTTATGTATCATTCTGCAGAACCACTGTTAGTAACAATTTCATTAGATCATCAATACGGCAGGCAAACGATGGTGATGATGATGATGAGGAGGAGGAGGAGGTGGAAGAGGAGAATAATAATATCAATAATAATACAAATAAAATTTATCATATGGAGTTAAGTTCATTTCAATTGGTTAGGTCAACTTTCATTACGACATTATCAATCAAAACTATCACGCCCACCCCCCCCCCCTACCTACTATTTTAATCATATAAAACCTAATTCATTTCGAATCCATCAATTTGTTAAATAATAATTTACAAATAATGTTTTTCTATTGTTTTATTATTTCATTAGGTCAAAAAGAAGATTTTGACTAAAAATAAATAAGTCACTTTCAATTGTGATTTTTATGTACCTATCACATGGAGATATAATTCTGTCATCGATTTCTTATATTGATTTATAATAATGTTGTATTGATGTACATGGATTGATTATTATGCAACAATAAACGTCATGTTTCGGTATTCATCATTGAATCGATAGAATTCTATTGATTAATTTTAAATGTGATCAATAATCTATATGTTGCGTAATTTGATGTAAGCTGATTTAAGATCAACCAATCAATCAATGCCTGTTACACCACGTGGAACATAGGCCCCGTAATTGAATGTAGTAAGAAATTGTGGTTTACAAAGAATTCATGTTACTAAGTACTCATCGCTAACGCACACACGGAATATTGAAGAAATGGCTGTTCCATGATGAGTATGAATCGTCAGCAACCTGTTTTCCAGTAAAAATTGCTACTAATGAATTATTCGAAGTGCTACTAACTTCTTGTAAGGTAGGATTGGTTTATTAATAACGAAGAGATAGATATTACATTAAACACTTACGCAGTGGTCTGTCATTATAAATATCTCAATCCTACAGGAAGTCAATACCATCCCTTTCGTACATAAGCCGTTTTGAATATTGTGAGGGGCATTAGTTCCAAGAATACAAGTGTGAAATAGTACGTAACCTACGTCAGACAGGCATTTCTAATACTAAGTATTTATCTTTTAGTATCGATCAATCTGTGGAATTCTTTAAAATAATTCGTCTACTATCATCATAGAAATAATCGTCTTTATGTGATTCGAAACCACGTTAGTCTTTTTTACTTGTCTTAGGCCACTACTCAGAAGTTATATAAATGTTACGCTAACACACTACGTAACGATGACATATTAACCAATATCACATTGTTGTAAAATCAGTGTTACGCTTAGTAACAGGACTCCTTGAAACAAGATTATATTCTTATTCACATTTGTTACCAATGTATATTTGTAATCTGTTAGTTTTTGTTAAAAAAAAAAAGGAACCATTTCTTGGGTTTTTTCATTTATTTAAACCAATAAAATGTTTCCTTCTTTTTTTCATTTATTTTGAAATGAAACAATCCATCCGATTTATTTCAGAGAATACAACTTGCATAATGATGAATGAATGATTTGCTTCTTTTAACACAGTACCATCGTCATAAATTTAAAAGTAACATAACAATTATTTTAAATGACTGTTATCTATTTGAATTTGGCGTCATTCTAGTTGGATACAATGAAGTTCAATACAATGTTTTCATATAATTCATATGTAAAATGAAATATTTCATACAATTAGGACAATGAATAATTCATATTCATCAAAAGTATATAATAAGTTGAATAAGCAATATTAACTCCGATCGTAAATATTAATCATTTGGTTACATTCAACTGACTAATTTAAAATAGAATGAAACTTACCCTAGTTGTCGGCAATCATTTAACTGTAAATCAGCACTATATTATGGGAACCCGATCATCATGCATGTATAACATTGTAGGATTATTTTACATAGTTCATGACTTATCACTGAGACGATACGAACATATTAAAGTTAATTTGATGTGTATTTGAATTCAATTGATAATCCAGGGTGAGCATTGTTGCAGAGTCTCATACTAAGACAAAACGCTGTCCAGAAAGATCATATAAAAAGCAGCCCACTTCTACTGACTCTAATATCATAAACTGACTTAGATTAGACAACTACTAATAATTATGAATCACTGAATATCTATTTCGTTCATGATGACATGATCCAATATAATCGGTTATTTCGACCATGTTAGGTGTGTGGTAGTTACTGACTATTTAAAATGGATGTGAACTTGTATTATATTGTGAATTAAATGAAGTGAATAGTTTTAACAAGTAAATACTGATAATGTAATGCAAAGTGTTTGTTATATAACTTAACGTTCTTAACTTTCATCTCTAACTAGATAGAAGTGAGGAAAACATAAAGTGTGCACTGTTAACAAATTCTACACTAGAACAACATAGGTTTCCAGTGACCTTGTATTACATAATTATCAAATCTATATCAATTCGTAATAACAAATTACTAATACGCTTTATAAGATAATCATTTAAATAATAAAATTTCATCAGAAAATAGTAAGTTATTTTTGTTTTAATAAAAAATTTTTAAAAAATAAAAAAACAATTTTAGAATTGGCAGGGTACCATTGACAACAAGGGAGCACTGGACAGCTGTTTCGTTCTAGTGATGGAAGTGAGAATTCTACCATTGGATGCCGACCCAGTGGTGCAGATGGTTAGCCGTTCGCGTCAACCTGAAGCCCCTGGTGCGGAATCGTGGGTGCGCACTGCTGAGGAGTTCCACATTAGAACGAAATAGCTGTCCAGTGCTCCCTTGTTGCCAATGGTACCCTGCCAACATCAATCTGTGATATATCCAATCAAATAAAATAACCAATATCCACAAAAATAATCATCCCAATTGAATTTTAAAATTGAAAATTTTTTTCATTCTTTGTAATTTTCACAAAAGTTTTAAAGGTGAACGAAAAACTGGAAGATCACTGCGACATCAACTAATCTATTAATGTGATCATTATCATATGACAGTGTTTTCAGTCAATAATTGCCACTGATACACACACACACATATATGCATACACTTTAGAGTGAACAGTAAATTGATGCTATCAGAGAAATCGTGTTTTTTATACATTCAGGCACACACACACACATGCATACACATACAGAGTTTAAGCCATTCAGTGGACAAGGTAAACACCAATTTTTTTTCATTCAAATTTTCGTTTAGTTAATTATGTTCTTGTTGATTTTGGTTAATTTAACACTGGGATTAAAACAACAGCCTATTCAAATGTAAATATTAGATTAGCGTAATTAAGAGTAAAGGTAGATGGTGTTTATTGTGTTTACCTATTAAGCTATTACTACATTCAATAGTTAATTATACTGTAAGTTAAATACAATAATGTGGCTTAGAAACAATAATTAGCAACTGTGTTGTATTGTTTGTTCGTTTGTTTCTATGATAATTTTCTATGACTTTGATATTCTTCAAACAAATAATAAACAGATTTTAGACTATTCATATGTCAATGTATTTCTTACAGATTATGATTGTTAATTATTACAAACGTGTGCACCACTAAAATGTCTCATACTAGGACGAAACAGCTGTCCAATGCTGCCTAGTTTTTAATGGTACCTAAACAAAATCAATTTCTGACGAATCTAATCAATTAAAATTATTACAATAATCAAAAGGTAATTACTGGTACATAATCAATAGTACTATAAATTTATAGTGGTTATTAAGGGTATTGTAGAGATTACTGAATACGAATTTCATACTATGTATTACACTTAATTAGACAAACGATGAAAACCAGGAGGTATTAAACAACTCTTCTGTTATACACTGGAGCCTTCAGTAGTTTTGAGAATTTATGATCTTGTTGACGATCAAACGCAGGATTTTCAAGCCTCCTAGTGATACTTTCGTTTCAGCATTAGGAAGTTAATAATTTTCACTTTATTAAATTTGTGATATACTACTCTACCTCATTCACTGTCGTCACTGCTTGATTACTACACCATGCACCGTGAGAAGTAATTCTACACATGCTCAGCCAGCATAAATTTCGCATTCTCGTATACGTTCTTTATACGATTACATATATCTCCCTTTTTATTTGTTACTGCCTTCCTCTTTCTGCTATATCATTCCATGTGGGTTTAATCTTTAGAAATTACTGTGGATGTATCACAAGAGTAACTTGGTCGTAGACACAGTACTCTTTAGATTCACCAGTGAATAGACGACTTTATGAAAGATAAAATTGTAATACAAGTTGAAATAAAAATTTTATTAAACATACTGGGAAGACGATCCTAAAGTACTGAAGTCAACTTGATTGTGTAATTTCGCAACTATATCTTGGAAATTTATTAAGAAACAGAAAAAGCGGTGATCACTACTTAACTCATTGAAATGTGTCCATAACAAAGGCTAATAATGATAGGAAAACCAAATCATGTTCCATTTGTTTAATTATACCAACTTCAAGTTATCCAGTTATTTCCTTTAGATGCAAAGATCAGATTTTAATCTTAGGGTTTCTATAATCCTAGGGAATTATAGTATGATAGGAATATTCTAAATGAGATTATTTCTGTCTATTTCATGTTTTATGTCCAGTAGATGTCGAGTCATTGAACTTCGTAGTGTGTGGTCAAAAAGCATATGTCTACCAGATCTTGTTCGTGAAATATGAAATTATGAGATACTCAACATCTAAAGTGGCTAAAAGTTATCTACAAGAAACTACTGCTTGACACTGATCACTACGACGCGATAGGGAATAACTAGTGGTTAAATTGTCATTGGGATCTGTCAGGCCTCTGAATAGCTCATTCAGAACATCTTGAAATGGAAAGTTATGTAATCCACATTTGAATCCATTTCCATGAAGACACTAAATACCCAATCCTAGTTCTAGATTAAATAGGATTTTCTGCAATACTATCCCAAATTTTTCAATCCGACAATGTTTCAAGAGTAATTTTAATGAATAGTCAATAATCTCTCGATTGTATTCATTAGTATTTATTTTGCTAAATATTATTTTAATAAAGTAATTCTAGATGATATTTTACTTGATTAAGTGATGAAGTAGTAAACATCCTAATGAATGTTTACCTTTCATAGAGTAATTTAATTATACATTGATGACATAACATAATATACAGTGCTTAACATCAACAACAAAGAAATACAGACTAATATAAAAAAAGTAACCTGTTATACAAGTAAGTGGTTGTCTATACTAAGTAAAGTGATAGATTGATAGTTCCAAACTCATTGACAACAACGAAATTATAATGTTTGTATTAATACTTAGTATTTCGCAAGGTAACTCAGTGATAACTAGAACTGTATTGTGATAGACAGAAATAAAGTTACAAGCAGTCGGTAATCGGCATTCAGAAGTCAAGTGGCCGGAAATCCAGGGATCAACAGTCGAGCAATCTAGACAATAAGACATATAACTAGTAATATATATATAGGAATACCGGTGTTCTAAATATAGTTAGGCACAAAAATGGTGAGAATTGGGCGACCAGTGACAAGTAACCAATATGAAGGTCCGGTAAGTATACTTCACCAATACAATGTAACGAAGAGGACGAGTAAGCAGACACTTAGGTCACGGGAAGGGATACATAAGTTATAGAACATAGTAACACGTTTACAAAAGCACCAAGAATCAAAGTACACATAGGTTATATAACTATCTAGGCTCACCTGAACTAATTATTGGAGGTAACCACAAAAATAATAGAGACACCTCCATCTGATCAGATCTAGGTAAACCAAAACAAATTTTCTGGATTTTATTCTTAGTTGTAGTCTAACAGGGTGACATAATGGTATAACGAAGCAATTCATACATGCTGCATATATAATAAAAGACGGTGATCACTTCCTACCAATAACATCATAAAAGGAGGATACAAGTCGTTGCATACCAAGTAGAATCACTAGACTTAACATCATCATAATGAATATAGACAATGATGAACGAATGAAATGATCACATAATTTCAAACTGGATTGAATCTACTTCACTAATTATTATGAATTAAGTACGAAATAATAAACTGAAGTGAGTGGGATTCGAATTCCCCTATTGTTTATATGATTAATGGAAAACAATTATAATAGTAGTACTTGTATCGGAGAAACGAAAGGGTAAAATAGTGAAAAAGGAAAAGTATCATGTGCTTCGATCGAATTGTAGCTTCTTATAATTAACTGTTGGCTTGTTTATCACGAATTTAGCCACGGTAAAAGAATAAAACTGAAAGAATTCCGTCTATATGTAAAGAACTGGTTTTCGTCTCATTAATAATAAATATCCTTATATCTCATTTGAGCTAAATGGTCTTGACTATACCATTGTTTAACTATTATATAAGTTGGATTGTGACTGGCAAGTGGAATCCAGGACGCGCGTTTCGTCCTATTTGGGACTCATCGGCTGGATGTACCTGCATCCCAATGTTGATGTTCACACTGGGATTCAAACTCAGTCCGTTTCGTGTCGAACACCACCGCGTTCACCACTAGACTACTGAGTCCGACACGAAACGGACTGAGTTCGAATCCCAGTGTGAACATCAACATTGGGATGCAGGTACATCCAGCCGATGAGTCCCAAATAGGACGAAATGCGCGTCCTGGATTCCACTTGCCAGTCACAATCCAACTTAAAAAATACTTATGAAAAATTCGCTATATCGAGGCAGTCCGCTCAGGATGCACATATAGCAACAATCACTGACTAGCTTCAGTCTATAACAAATCAACGGGAATATACAAGTTTATCCTAATACCATTGTTTAACTAGATTAGATGTTTACAAATATAAAGAAATGAACTGTTACATAGCTTTGGCTCAAGTGGTAGATGCATGAATAAAGTTGCTTGTTTTAATAGTTTATCTTTAAATCTCGGTATCATCATCGGAATTGAAGAGGATATATTTTATGATTATCCTTTTGTGAGTGGTCTGTAAATTTGTTCTACATAATCTCAACATCAAATTTTTACTAAATGATAAACTGACAAAAAATTGATTTATTATGTAATATCTGTATTGAAGCAGCACCTACAGATCTCCCGATAGATGTCACTCCACCAACGATGGAAGAAATCAAGATGGCCATCCGACAAATCAAAAGTGGGAAAGCAGCAGGACCAGACAATATACCAGCTGAAGCACTCAAGTCAGATATCGACCTAACAGCAAGGATACTCCACGTTTTATTCAAAAAGATCTGGGAGGAAGAACAAGTATCGGCAGACTGGAAAGAAGGTTATCTTATCAAGATACCAAAGAAAGGAGATTTGAGCAAATGTGACAACTACAGAGGAATCACGCTACTGTCGATACTAGGGAAAGTCTTCAACAGAATATTGTTGAACAGAATGAAAGATTCAGTGGAGGCTCAACTTCGAGATCAACAAGCTGGTTTTCGTAAGAATCGATCGTGCACGGACCAAATCGAAACACTACGGATCATCGTTGAACAATCAATTGAATGGAACTCGCCACTGTACATCAACTTCATTGATTATGAGAAGGCGTTTGATAGTGTAGATAGGAGAACACTATGGAAACTTCTTCGACACTACGGTGTACCAGAGAAACTCGTCAACATCATCCGGAACTCTTACGACGGAACACAGTGCAAAATTGTGCATGGAGGACAACTGACAAATGCATTTTCAGTGAGGACCGGAGTCAGACAAGGTTGCTTGCTGTCACCTTTTCTCTTCCTCCTAGTGGTTGACTGGATCATGAAGACCTCCACATCTGGGGGAATGTACGGGATTCAATGGACAAGTAGGATGCAACTCGATGATTTGGACTTCGCAGATGATCTAGCTCTTTTAGCACATACACACCAACAAATGCAAGCGAAGACAATCAGTGTAGCAACAACTTCAGCATCAGTAGGGTTGAACATACATAAGGGTAAGAGCAAGATTCTCAAATACAACACAGGGAGCACCAACCCAATTCAACTTGATGGAGAAACTCTGGAAGAGGTGGATACCTTCACATATCTGGGGAGCATCATCGATGAAAAAGGAGGGTCTGATGCAGATGTAAAGACAAGGGTTGGCAAGCCAAGGGCAGCATTCCTGCAGTTGAAAAACATCTGGAACTCAAAACAAATATCAACTAACCTCAAAGTCAGACTCTTCAATTCGAACGTGAAGACAGTCCTGCTGTATGGAGCTGAAACCTGGAGAATTACTGCAAACATCCTCAGACGGATACAGGTATTTATAAACAACTGCCTACGCAAGATACTGAATGTCCGTTGGCCGGAAACCATCAGCAACAACTTACTATGGGAGAGGACAAACCAACTTCCAGCCGAAGAGGAAATTAGGAAAAGACGTTTGAAATGGATAGGACATACATTACGCAAACCATCAGACTGCATCACAAGACAAGCTTTGACATGGAATCCTGTTGGGAAACGGAAAAGAGGAAGGCCAAAGAACACGCTGCGTCGAGAATTGGAAGCAGACATTAAAAGGATGAGCAGCAACTGGAAACAACTGGAAAGGATTGCTCAGGACAGAGTTAAATGGAGAACACTGGTGAGCGGCCTATGCTCCTCAGCGAGGAGTAACGGGCAGTAAGTAAGTAAGTAAGTAAGTATTCTGTTTACGGTACAAACTTCCTATGGCACTTTTGCTTACAGTAATAATCATATTTGTTCATTCGTGAACTCACTACTCTATAAAAGGGTGCTTGGAGTAAATATCTGAAAAAGGATAGAACTAAAGTGATAGAGTGTATCCTCCTAGTCAAACACTGTTTATGCTAAAGTTACATCTCAGTAATCCATTTGTAATTAGAATATCTAGGAAGACAATTATGCTTTCGTTAACTTTGATTCCTTTGTAACTAGATAAGGCATTTCATCAAATCATATAAGAATCCCCAACTGATCAGAATGATCAGTGCCAAACATAAATTTTATTTAATTGCAATATATTTTGATCTTCACATTGATTTGCTATGGAATGAATTTGATTAGTTTATGTTGTCAAACGTGCATCTTGAGCGGATCGCCTTAACATAGCGAGTCTTTAATTCCGCTTACTAGTCACAATCCAAATCATACAATGAATTCTATTACATACTTATTAGCACTAATTTGAGGACATTTTACGAAACTAAATAAATGGATGGTTTTCTAATTTAGCCACAGAATCATTGGTTAACATGTCACTTGATTATGAAAGTATTGTTAGTATATTTTACCGTTACACATGGAGACCTCAAAAATGGTACATGATGATAATAATCATTGTAAATTATATATTTTCTTAAAAATGAGTGAAATACGATAACGATTAACTGAGGAAAATATTTCCTGTCCACAATGATCTCAGACTAGAGATCAATAGCATCCTTGTATATTCGTCAGTACTAATCGTATTCTATTAGTTGAATTTCAGTATGCTTACTAGTTTAAGTAACTCGACACTAAAGTGAGATGTCATATGGTTGAAGGTAGTCGGCAGAATATCTTTGACTTAGGTCTCTTATTAACAACCACTCATTATCAAGGCGTTTGCATAGTTTTGAAGAACTTAATGCTCCATGTGAAATTGAAACGCTTTTTTAGACTTACGCAAACTAACATGAAATAGACATCAAGTGTTTCCCTCACTTTACCTACACCTATCTTACATATTATTCAGATATCTTTCTTTTGATAAACGAAAGATGAAAATAGTATATTGTATAAGACAAATTGATGATGTCTTGTTATATGGATCCATTGAATCATGACTCCATTACTTCACATTATGTTCACTTTAATGTCACTGTACAGATTTATTTTTATATAAAATACTCATATGTATGATTAAAGTAATATTCATATGATTCATGTGATACAGTTGAAATATGGCCAAGGTACCTAACTTCATCCATTAATCTAAAATTGATTGATTAATCGGAAAACAAATTTCTTTCAAATAATTTATTGTAATAGTACCCGGTAACAGAAGAAAGAAAAGCATAAAAATGTACTAATGTCACTTGTACAAAAAATTATACTAAATTAATTTTATTATTTAGCTGACTGAATTCGTTACAGACTGATGTTGGTAGGATACCAGTGAAAACCAGAGAGTACTGAACAGTTATTCCGTCCTAGTATAGGACTCGTCAACAGAGCTTACTCTAGATTCTACCCCAAAGGCTACAGGTTGACAAATACCTGGTTTTAAATGATACCCTGCCAACATCAATTTGTAACGAATTCAACCAACTAAATTTAATACTAATCTCCATAAACCATCTCAATTTAATTTTATTATTATTATTAGGAATCTAGAGATTATAGGATCCTCCTCACTAACGAAAATACTTTACATGAATATTGACCTTAATGGTGACAAAGCTCCGGACATTTTACAGAGATCAAGCAATCACTCTATGCTTACTACTCTTTATAGAACATAGGACACCTTTCAGGATTCTCTAACTACCTCTGTCCTGAAATCTCCTTTCCAGTTCTTTGCAAGTGCTATTCATTCTTTTCACGTCTGCCTCCAAATTCTGGAGCAACGTGTTCTCAATAAAAAATTTCTTATTTATTTTAAAGGAAGATCTTTAAAGCGACCTTTTGATTACTGTTGTATAGTTGTCCCTTCCTCAACAATAGTCTGAAGGACAAACTTCCACATCTTACCACATTAATGTACCTTAATCTGTGGAGCTCGTGCTATTCAATGGGGTTAAATAACACTATTCAACATGGTCGAGAAGAGATGACAGTGGATCAATAAGAATCTCAATTACTGGACGAATTATAAACACACTTCACTAAATAAAATGATTTCCAGTTTAAAGTCATCATCAACAAAAGCCTATCAAAGATAAAAGTCCTTTATCTACGTTCAATTGCTGAAGCTTTGGCTATATACCTACTCAAACCAGAATTATGTATCCGAAAAAAGTAGTTAAAACTCTACTTTTATCTTGGTCATAAGCTTAAAAACAATCTTCTCTAAAGATCACTACTACTACTTACTGATTTCTACTTAAATGTGCATAATTAGGGGGGTTTGTGGAGATAGTTAATATTCAATTTTGACATCACGAATTGATGTGAATCAGACAACCATTGATTACCTGGAAGCACTGGACAGCTGTTTCCTCCTAGTATGGGACTCATCAGCAGTGCGTATCCACGGCCCCATCGGGGATCTTACATAGGACCCTCTGACTCCGCAGCGAACGCTTTACCATTGGACCACTAAGTCGACTGGATTGGAAATATCAACCGTTAGAAGCCGACTCAGTGGTCCAATGGTAAAGCGTTCGCTGCAGAGTCAGAGGGTCCTAGGTTAGATCACCGATGGGGTCGTGGATGCGCACTGCTGATGAGTCCCATACTAGGACGAAACAGCTGTCCAGTGCTTCCAGGTAATCAATGGTTGTCTGATTCACATCAATTCGTGATGTCATAATTAAATGTGCATAATCCAACAGTAGGGTGGATTCTTGTGAATTCATGATTGTGAACCACACAGAAATGGAACGATTAGTAATAATAATAATAATAATAATGCTGACATTCTAATCTTAGCTACTTAACTTTTGTTAAAACCAATCACTTAATTACTAGTTTATTATCTAATAACACGATTATCCAGATAATCAACAACAAATAACATTGAATATGTTGACGAGAGTTATAAGAAGACAAGTTATTAGTGTATTAACAATAGTAACCGTAAGAAGAGTCATGTTAGTTATTTCCTGTTGTTTATTCATTTACATTAAATAAAAATAATAGACTAATTAGTTTGCATTGAAATATGAATTTGCTTATCACGAAAGTAAAATGTTTGTTATCGCAGAATCAGGAATGAAATAAAATAAAAACTCGGTTCAGTATTCATTTAATGAGAACAATTTTTAAATACTTTCAATCAAACCTGAAGATATTCAGTTTCATCCCTTGTGATGTTAGAGATATTCACTTACAACTTGGTGTCTTATACTGAGGCTATGAAACTGTCAAATACATTTTGACTGTTGATAGTTATGCAACAATAAATTAGTCTGTAATCTAAAGAATCAAGTATGATAATCATTCTCATAATCTATAATAAAAATAATCAAGTGTTTACAAATAACTAACTGTGGTTGAAAATTATTGTAGTTCTCGTAAAGAGCCGTGGAATTTATATCAGACGTAAGATAAGTATTAATAAATGCAATAGGTGGTGGTCAGGCAATATACCGAAGTTAAGATTGTAAATCATTCGATACCAGTTGGTAAAAAATGTTAGTATCAGTAAGTAATGAATGGTGTTACATTAGTTTAGTCTACAGTAAGCTAATCGAATCTTAAGAATAATCAGGCTACAATAACGCCACTAGTACAAGTAGCTTGACATTCAATGAGCAATGCTTCTATGTTCAATGGCTAGAGGTAGTTGATAAGATACCCTGCTTGGTCGAGGTTGAGTGTTACATAAAGAAGTGGAAATGAAACTTAATCTACCAAGCACTATGTCCCGTAACATTTACCATCGGGAAGTTTCTGTCCCCCGACATGACTGGGAGATTTGCACTGACTGACCACTAAATACAAACTAATGTGATGTTTTTGTAGTCATTAGAATGCTGATTAAATTATATCTCAAAGTTTCCTTAAGACTGGTGATATTCCCTGATGGTAAGTAATAACCAGTACAAAACCTATGTCAAATGGAGCTTCCTGATTATAAAAAACGAAACTTTATTAAATACGAATATATACATAGTCTCAACCAGTAAATGCATTCAAATAATTAGGTAAGTAAACTCCACAAATCACTTATAGTCACGTTTTCTATGTATATGTGCTGATTGAGATGACGTGCGTATATTTCTGGTACACAGTACTTGTAACCAACGATTTTCTCTTTAATTAACTACTTGGATAGAATGACACGTAACATAAATTTTCAATTAGTTTAAACTCAGATAAAATTTTAAGTCTGGAGCAGTTTTAACCGGGACAGTTTAGTAAACGATGACGATTAGGCTCAATGCATATTTCTCGACTACACTTCACCTTTCTACACTAATCCATACTTCTTTGTTTTTTATGCGAAATTCATAATGTTAATACTGAAAACTGGACAACTAATTGACTATATTTGTACACCTCTATAAGTGGATGGTACACTACAAGTTTATTAAAGGAACCAAATGTTTGAAATTGTCAGCCAGATCTATATAAGTGAATATCTCAAGTATTCAATACACCAAAATTTATATACAACCCAGTATAACTCAAACGGCTTTAAGGTACATACAACGGATTGTTTATGACTTTTCATGTGTTCTTTCTTGTAATTCACTAATCTAACTGTAACGATATTAATCCTACAACTTTTCTTCAAAAATTTTAAACTACTTATAGTAGTATAATGACTGTGGACCATTTCAATCTTATTATCAATATAAGAGTGACCATTAGTCTATGATTTTATAATACATCAATTAATGTAATAATTCGAGTCCAGTTAGAGGGTACTTTGCATTCAGGAAAGTTCAAGATTACATATACAAAATAAATCTGATAGGATGAAAATTAAGATAAGATGTGCCGGCGACCTAGTAAGCACACATATAGTGCACATAAATGTTTTAATGAAACAAATCGATCAAAATAAGGAATAGCATAACAATGAAAAAATTAAAAATTCAAAGATATTTCAAGCCCTTCATAACTAATGTGTAAAGTGTAATTCGGATTCACGTCAATCAAGTCCAAAATCAGTGGTCATAGGATTGCGATCTTAGCACCATAAGTGTCAGTTATCATGACAACTGTGTCAAGCAGTATGCAAACAAATCAATCAATCAATCAATGCCTGTTACCCTAAGTGGAGCATAGGCTACCCACCAGCATTCTCCAATCAACTCTGTCCTGGGCTTTCTTTTTTAGCTCTTCCCAAGTGCTCTTCATTCTCTTCATGTCTGTTTCCAATTCCCGACGCAATGTGTTCTTGGCTCTTCCTCAGTTTCTGTGGCCTTTAGGATTCCATATTAGTGTTTGTCTTGTGACACAGTTTGATGGTTTCCTCAGTGTGTGTCCAATCCACCTCCAGCGTCTTTTTCTAATCTCTTCCTCTGCTGGAAGCTGGTTAGTTCTCTGCCACAGAAGGTTGTTGTTGATGGTATCTGGCCAACGAATCCGAAGAATCTTACGCACACAGTTGTTCATAAATACTTGTATCTTCTGAAGAATACTCTTCGTAGTTCTCCAAGTTTCAGCTCCATACAACAGGACTGTCTTCACATTTGTGTTGAAAATTTTGACTTTTATATTGACTGACAGTTGGTTTGAGTTCCAGATGCTGCTCTTGTCTTACCAATCAGCGCCTTCACATTCGCATCAGACCCTCCTTGTTTGTAGATGATGCTGCCCAAATATGTAAAGGTTTCTACATCTTCCAGAATTTCTCCGCCAAGTGTAATTGGGTTAGTGTTTGTTGTTTTGTATCGAAGGATCTTGCTTTTTCCCTTTGTGTATGTTGAGTCCTCCGGCTGCAGAGGCTGCTGCTATACTGTTGGTCTTCTTCTGCATTTGATGTTGTGTGTGGGATAGAAGAGCTAGGTCATCTGCAAAGTCCAAGTCATCTAGTTGCGTCGATGTTGTCCAGTGTATTCCAAAAGTGTCTTTAGATGTTTCCGTCTTCATGATCCCGTCGATGACCAGTAGGAAGAGGAAGGGCAAGAGTAAGCAGCCTTGTCTAACAACGCTCTTCACTTCGAATGAATCTGTGAGGTGACCTCCAATCACGATTTTACAATGTAGTCCGTCGTAAGTATTCTGTGTGATGTTGACTATCTTCTCGGGCACGCCATAATGTTGTAGAAGGAGTGTGCAAACAACCAACAGTTATATAATCCAGTGATCTCAATAGAATTTATCATAGAAATATCCTCTTAGTAGTTGAGCACATTATTTACTATTTTGTGAAAATACCAAAGGTTTCACAGTAAATGAAATTATCTATGAAACAGGTTAAATGCAATTTTGATGATATTGTTAAGAAAACATATGTCCCCCCGTTATTCGCCAGAGTACTGCTCTTAGAAATGATAGGCTACATTTGTGATTACATTGATTCAAAGATTCTGACTTACCAACAAATCAACAGACAGAATTAGTGATACGCTGGTTCAATTCACTTTCAACAACGGGATATATTGATAGATAGATGTGTTAACAATGGGACCTTCATTGAACCTACACTTATTAAATTGCTTAATGTCTGAAGTGAAGTACAGTTAACTTAGTTCAGTTATCAGGAGATTTGACGTATACAAATAAATGCATATGGACGATAGGTTTGTCTCATGTGACGAGAATTGTGATGTCTTACATTCCTTCAATGCCTGCAATCTAGCCCTAGGATTTAAGCCGAAAAGGTGAATCTGGTTCATTAATCTCAAGGCGGTGTAATGGGAACTCAAAAAGTTCCATCTATACAAAACAAACATGGAATAGCCTAATAACTAAATTCTCTAATTGGGTACCACTGAATAGAAAGGGGGAATTTTGTTCACTCTACAATAATGAGGGTAATAAGTTTCTTCAGAAAAACGGCGGATGTGAGTGAATATCCGAAGTGTTTCACATGTAATAGCAGAAAATAAACTCAAAATAAACAGTTCAAGTTATTTTTCTAAGTATTATCCTTTGATGAATTCGAAGTTTAAAGGAGACTAAAACTCTCGTATACTAAGAAGCCGATGGTGTGAAGCAACCAAAAGAATGTTTTAATCACCAGAAAACTATTCTCTATATTCGATAATCACTACATCTTAAAGTGAGGGAACTTAAAAATAAACAATCATGCACTTCGTTCTGTGCTGTCTTGAAACTTCAAAACCGGGGGACTGATTTTAAGTAGAGGTTATGATATGCACTTCTAACAAGTCGCAAATAGAGACGAAATTATTCCGTGTACTCCATGAACCTTTAATGAATATTTTGTTGGTATCATTCCTTGGTAGAACTACTTTCCGTGTAGTTTTACATCATAGTCAAATATAAGTTAGACACTTGGTAAAAACTAGGAAACACGTGACAAGTTTTTATTCCTGGTATAGAAGGTCGCAATATCTCACAATCATAATACCACAAGAAACCGGACCTAGGATCTTCAAACCATTGAGTTGTCATCTAATCGCTTGCATTTCTAACTTTAACCAGATTGTAATATTTTGCTACTATCATTCATTACCACTAATAACATCTGTCACTGATCATAGTTTCGCACTATATCATGAGTTATAGTGACTTTTGTACCTGGTATAAATTATTTTTATCTGTAATATGCTACTCATATTACTTCATTGCTTAACTAATCAACACCATGCAATTGGGGGGCAACGCTGTTCATTATCATATCGTTAATGCTGTGGCATATATTAGTCCTGAAATGGAATTTATCCGTATCAATACAGTGTTAATTAGATCATTTTTATGCCATTATAGTCAGTTAAAATTACCATCTTTGCTTATATTGTCAAGCTTAGTTATGCAACTCAGATATTTTGTAATCAACCAGTAGCAAAACTATTTGTATTCGTTAAAGATTAATCTCGGCTGAGTATCAATGAAAACTAAGGAGCACCAGTACTCACTATCAACACTATCATAGAATCAGGTTTGACTGCAAGTATTTTACCATCAGAACCACCTATCTGGCTGACACTGAGTAGCAGGATTCTCACATCAGTCAGTTTGTGATATCAGTTGTTGATAATCTGATGTTATTGGCGATAAATATTTCGCTTATAATACTTAACTAGTGATCAGAATATTAAATTTCAGTTGACTTAGTTTTGTGGAATAGTTGCTCATCTGGGACTTTTACTAAATATATATAAGAATACTTAATACGTTCGGTCAGCAAAGTTAAAATATAGGAGATTCAGTTTATTTAGTGTTAGGGATGTCAGATTCCCAGAATTCTCATAGCAAACCTGTAATTTTTGTGATTTATTTGTGTAAATTCAAATTTCTCGTTTTTGCTCCAAAAAATTCCTTTTCCATCTTTAGTTTGTGTTTCCCACTTAGCAAGACGACAAATCCTATCGATTCGTTGTTTATTTTAGTACGTTATTTGTGACATTCCAAGAATGCTCACATTTTTGTATATATACGCATGAGATGTGTAGTTGTTGCACGTCTGCCAGGCTGCCTGTGGAATTAAACACTTCTTGCTGACGTTCGACTTCTTTCTCTAGTTAGCTGAGCTGAGGCGCTGCGAAATAGCTTAACTTACCTGTTGTTGTGTCGATGGTCCTACGTTCGTTGGCAGGTATCGAGGTGTCTCCTTAACTCGCAAAACCTTAGCATTTAGTTATGTAGTAATGTCCTAATCCATTTAGCATATTTGGCTTAGAGTCACTACACAACTGTTAAATCAGACGTAGGTGTAGTTGGACTATAATTTTCCATCAAATGAGTAAAATTTACATTATTTAACTACAAAAAGACAACTCCATCAATCATACATTGATGTTCAGTAGGTGAATGTAGTCGGAAAAAGCGCTGAACTTATCTTGTCAACTTATTGTTATTTTATTTGATTGGATATATCAGAGATTGATGTTGGCAGAGTGCCATTGAAAACCAGGGAGCACTGGACAGCTGTTTCGTTCTAGTGTGGAACTCTTCAGCAGTGCGCACCCACGATTCCGCACCAGGGGCTTCAGGTTGACGCGAACGCCTAACCATCTGCACCACTGGGTCGGCATCCAATGGTAGGATTCCCACTTCCATCAATTTGTCTATCAATCAGCTGTCCAGTGCTCCCTGGTTTTCAATGGAACCCTGCCAACATCAATCTGTGATATATCCAATCAAATAAAATAACAAATCTCCACAAAAATAACCATCCTTATTGCTATTTGCTATCATAATAAATTTGAAATATCTTGGAAAATGATGGTTTTATGTGGAATTCAGATATCATTATCAGAGATGCTGTCTTCAAATTATTTGAATCATGAAACAACAAAATGCAACAATGCAACATGGTAAACTTCTTTTGCAGTGATTGATTACCCTCTGTAACACCAACAGAGGAAAAACACAAACCTTTATAAGTTTTATTACTATTAATAATTTATTAGTTATATTTCCTTTCCAGAAACTCTTGACAGTCACCAAACTAAATGCGAACTAAAGATAAATAGGTCTTTGAAATGATCGATTTTTCCCTATGAATCGTTAATGTCGGCGTCTAAGTTTAAAAAGTGCACAGTTGATGCAATCAAAAAGATGAAGTATACAAATATCTATAATGAACATTTACGAACAGCTATTTCTGGTAGCATATCCATCACATTCTTCCTTCCACTAGACTGCTTTTTAAAATCTACTCTGTGTATACACATATTTCACCTAATCATATTTTGAAATCCATACATTCGGGACAATTTAATCAAACACTCGACAGATAACATAGTCTTGGTGAAAGATCAAATATTGATAATAGTTATCTACGGCTTGACTTTAAACAAGATATACGTAGAGACATCCAAACACGTAGACTTAAGGAATCAGTCGAAATAAGTTATACAAGAATAAATAGACTTATTATTCTGATTTCCGTACACAACTCCTCTCCTCCCCCCCCCGCAGTTCAGTCTCTAATGTAATTTATGCTTCTTATTACTGATTGATCCAATATACGATATATGAAAACCATTATTCTTACTTAACAAACGGCTTGGGATTGTCTCATATTCTCTGGTGTTGTTCTCTCGCTCTCTACATCTAAGGAAGTCACTTTAACCCCTTGTCAACCAATCAGTGTCTAAAGATTTGAATTGTAGTTATAGTACGAGTTCCACAGATTTACGTAGGTACAGGTTCAGTGTATTACCTATTACGGTCATCACAAATCTTATCGTCAGACCATCACACACAACGCTATTTCTGTTTTAATAACAAAACTGAACAGAATCCAAATTATTGTTAGTATACTCAGTCTGGATATCCTTGCCGAATATTTCTTTGTCAAAGTTTACTAAAATTCAGCTATCTATATTTACCATTTCGATTGATAAATTTCTTTTTTCATGAATGAGCTAACAGCTTAATAAAATGTCAGACGACTGGATATTGTTAGAAGTAAGAAATTCTGTATTACATAAGCTTTAAATTAACTGACACATGTCAACAAGGTTTACCTACAATCTTCATGCAATTAATGTTTTTTTGTGTAACTCGAACTCATATCTAGTTAAGCATTCTAAAATGTTGGCATTGATTTATTTGTACTGTGATAGTAATCTTGTATAATTATGACATTCACATAGATTTATTAGATTAAGAAGTGATCAACGTGATTCTTCACTATTTCCTAGTCTTATAGATATGACATTATCACTCACATCATTCATGCATCGAGTGAACGATAAACAATATAAATCTGAATAATTAAATTGGTTAATCTTATGTTATTGGTCAGGTGCGTTAGATTAATTGATAAAAACCACGGAACAATTATATGCACAGTGATAATATTTCATCTTGAGAATTATAAGTTGGTTTATGCTAAATAACTCGGCTGAGTAGAAAAATAAGTATCATATTGAAGATGAGATAATTAGTTTAATCACTATTGTTAATCTATCTATCTATCTATCTATCTATCTATCTATCTATCTATCTATCTATCTATCTATCTATCTATCTATCTATCTATCTATCTATCTATCTATCTATCTATCTATCTATCTATCTATCTATCTATCTATCTATCTATCTATCTATCTATCTATCTATCTATCTATCTATCTATCTATCTATCTATCTATCTATCTATCTATCTATCCTGATCTATCTATCTATCTATCTATCCCTGATCTATCTATCTATCTATCTATCTATCTATCCCTGATCTATCTATCTATCTATCTATCCCTGATCTATCTATCTATCTATCTATCCCTGATCTATCTATCTATCTATCCCTGATCTATCTATCTATCTATCTATCTATCCCTGATCTATCTATCTATCTATCTATCCATCTATCTATCTATCTAATCTATTATTGATCTATTCTTGTGCTTATCAATTTACTGTTTAAATCAAGATCTGACAATTTGTCATCCTGAGAAATCTTTGTGTTTGTAGGTTTGGTAAAATAAGTTATTTTAATTAGCTAAAAAATAATTAAATGTGTAAACTGCTATGACTTCATTTATTAGCAATTAAGTAGTAACAAGTATCAAGTTTCTGTAGCTCTTTAATTTCGAACAAATTTATACTTTTGTCATTAGCCTATGTTACTTGACATTTCTTGATCTGTTTTCGGTGGAACTTCGACAAGCCTTGAATAACTCAGATGTAATATCTCAGGCTATGAAACAGGCTAACGTAAATCAGATTGTAAAATAAGACAAGGTAACGAGTCCCAACTAGATTGGAACATAGGTTAGGCAAGATTTTCTTCTGAAGACTATCTCCAGGTATCTTACATCGAAACAGAAAACACTAAAAGCTGAGTCGCGTGTGCTAGTAGACACATTGTAACTTGATGGACAAAATATGATCAGCACTTAAGAGTAAACAATGGTTGATACTGATTACCATTCAAACATCAATCGGTATAATCAGAGTTTTGTTAAATATGTGTACACATTCGAAATTATTTCCTTAGACATTATAGTCAGTTTCATCTGAGCGTAAACATTTAAATTTCTTTTGTTTCTTGCGTAGTTTGGAGATGTAAACCATGAATTACTAGATGGAGTTTACTATATGTTCAGTTGCAGAGTGTGGTATGAGTTTCCCACATTCTTTGGCATAGATTATTCACAATGTTCAGTGACATATGTTGTTTCCATCAATTTCATTCATTTTTGCGGTTCATTTATTACTTGATCACAACAAATGAGAGTGTAATTTCCATTCAGTATCAAGTTTCAAACTCCAAGTTTTATGACATTTGTGTTTTTCATTGAACTGCACAGCACACAGTTGCTAAGGTATAAAAAATGTTTGAAATTTAACTTTAATATGTAGTGTGCACTTAATAAGTGAATGGAAAAATGACCTAAAGTTATATGCTCTGCATATTTACTAAACAATACAAACGTTGTGAATAACCTTAGCTTATTGTGTTTATTAACTCCAATCTATATCAAAGATAACCTTATCAACAAACGTCGACGTTTAGTTTCGTTGAATTAACTTTAATTGATTGTCTCCATCACAGACTAATGTTGATTGTGTATCACTAAAAACCAGGGAGAACTGGATAGGTGTTTCGTTCTAGTATAAGACATTTTAGCAGTTCACATCCTCGATTTCGCAAGAAAATAAAGCAAATTAAATACTAACCGCCAAAACAACCATCCTAAATCAACTATGCTAATGAGCTTGCTGGTGACTAATTTTAATATGTTCCGGAAATTCTAGTTAGAAGTCGTAACTATTGGAGTTCAGACTTGTAGAGAATGAAATAATTATCAGAAATGACAATTCATGATTATTGCTGTATATCACAAACTGATGAAAGTAGGGATTCTACCGTTGTACTTTGACCTAGTTGTACTTTTGGTTATGCATTTGCCATGAGTCCCAAAGGTCCTGGATTCTACTGTCTGGCAGAAAGGAAGGTGTTCACTGATGAGGAGTTCCATATGAAGGATGAAGCAAGTATCTAGTACTTTCTGGATTTTGGTGGTGCTCAATTAACATTACTCAGTTAAGAACACAACTGGGTTAGGTCACAAGACAAACAGGTCGAAATAACCACAAGTTAGTTTGACACATGTAATGACAGCAAAGTGGTATCGCGTCAAAAATGGCTCAGAAACATTAATTATGAATGAGTTATGCAACGAACGACATTATTTAGGAATAGAAAACCATGATGATAACGTTACATAGTGAGAAAACTGTTAATGGAAAGGATGATGCACGAGTGAGTATGATGAACAATAATTGCAGTAATATTAGCTAATTAACAGTAATCATGAAGAAGAGAAGAAAAATGGTATAGAAATAATCGATTATTGTGAAATGGAAGTGTTAATGGAATTGAACGTAGTGCCTTTGTACACAGTGACCAGACTTGAAAATGTGAATTGCTAAAGCCTCTATAATCCCTTTAAGCCACATTGTCTGATAGAATATGTTATAACGGGACAAATAATTAGGAATCACAACCTCTAGAAATTATTCTCCACATTATCAGGACTCTTGTAGCTAAGCTGCATCTGTTAATCAATTAGTAACTATGATATATGCATTTATTAAATTGTAAGCTTTTCATAGGCTCATTACTGATTGTCATATGTGATTTTCTTTTCTAGCTATTGCAATTTTACTATGAACCTATTATCCCATTTTCTGTACGAAACCCCACACCAGTTCAGTCTTTAGAGTATTTTGTGTTTCTTACTAAATGTAGGTCTAGAATGTCTAGACTGTCTCCTATTCGCTGGTGTTTTAACTCTTTCACTCTGTGCCTCTGGACAAGGTTAGTCGTATTGGCTCCAATCTAACAGATCAACGTCTACGTGTTCAAATTGTGTAGACTATAGCAGAAGATCCAATTGGTCCTTTCTAACGGAAGGTTAGCGTTACATTAATCTCAGCCGCCTCATATCTTTCCGTCACACCAGTAATTGCTAAAGTCATTTCAAAATAGTTGATTACAAAGGACTGTTCAAGTGAAGTAACATGATTAGAATTGACTAGGTGTTCTAGGTTAAACATATTGAAAAACTTGTACAAACCATTGGATAGCTAAACAGGAGATTGTTCCAAAACGAGTTTCGATAAATTCCGTTTTGTTCTGTCATTATTAAAGTAATTGTAAATTCATAATTATATTTTACAAACATGAATATGATTCAAGAAGGACTATCTAAAACAACTTTCATAAGATTTTTATTTACATAAGCATTTTATGATGTGTTCATACCATATGTGATCGATTTGTTTTACAACGTATGACCGAATTACTTAAGATGGTTATCATTTACCACCACTCTCCCCTTTATATTCCCCTCCTTTCGTAAACCACATATCAACTAAATTACATAAAAGTTACATAAAACAAATTAACCTCTGAATTACATGTTATACACAAAATAATGCATTTCTTTTGTTAAATAGAATGACGCCAAAATGTATATACTTTTAACCCGATACATAAACATGGATACAATGAATATTTATGTACGATTTATTCAATTGTCAATAAGTGTATTTGTTACTGGGTATGTTAATGTCTTTTAAACTAATGATTTCAATATGAATCACATAAAGAAATATAGAAATAAACTTTTCAATGTAAAATACATTCATCTTTTTTTTGTGATCGTTCAGTGTTTAAGTTGAAAATAACATAAATTCTGTGTTGTTATAAGTGCTTTTCCTCTTTTTGAAATGAGATTCCAAACAAAGTTTCAATGTAATTTAGATTGTTTGGATTAGATTGTAGCTAGCAAGCAAAATGCAGGTCACATGTTTCATCTTATTTAGAACTCATCGGCTGAATGTACCTGCCTTCCAGGGCTGATATTCACACCAGTATTCGAACTCAGTTCGTTTCGTGCCAAACACCATCGCGTTCACCACTAGGCTACTGAGTTCAAACAACCACACTTTTGAAACGAGTATATATATGTGATTAAGATGTATTTGGATTTTCTCGCTGACTAGTCATAAACTGAGATTGATCAGTCTGCATTTACTAATTATAGATAGTCTAATTAGCTAGACTGGTAGATATCTAAGTACACTTGGTTGAGTAATGTTACATAGTGGATGAGATTCAATGAAAACCATGAATTAATAGCTAGAAGCTTTCACTTAATGTTTGGCACCTTAGCAACGTGCTTCTATGACGCAACCATTAAACTAACTCAGGACTTTCATGGTATAAATCGCATAACTCGATCATCTGCAATATTGATGATACGGTAACGAAATTATTATAATTTTAATGCCTAGAGATACAGTGTATGAGAAGTCCTACTGTACAACTTTGTAACTAAGCTACACCTAATTTGCAATTTAGATGTCCCCAACGGACTACTCACACATTGTGGTAACATAAGTATAAATAGTGAATATTCGTATCTTGTTAATACCTGAAACTGTTGAATAAATTAGCCTTACCAAGGATTGTGGATTACAATTCAGCGACTTCCATATCGTACGTTATTCACCAATATTTCCAGGTTGTCAGCATATGACAACTATTTGCAGAATGTTTTGCCTCCTGTTTGGTTCCATTTGTCGACTAATATCTCAAGAAGTATGTAGGTGGTCCGGAAAATAAGCATGCACATCGGCTATTTTACTGATGATTGAGTAGTTGTCACAGTTACTATTTGTAAGGATCGCTCTCAGAAACCTCAGCAAAGCCTTCAGATCCCCTGAAGCAACGAAAGAAATTCTATCCAAACACTGTTAAACAGAAGTCTTCAGAATCTTGACGTAGAGTATTTCTATTGGATAATAACTGAAAACTACTTCATGCAGACTGGATGATGTCATGATGATTTCATTTCCACAAAAAATTATAAGTACCCGAGTATTTTATAACACAGGTGATACATACTGGAATAAACATTCTTTCTTACTTTTATTCTGTCATCTGATTTCGGTGTACAGGGTTCTAGGCGTTTGAGTGCCGAAGTTCTATGCACTATTATCCGTAATTAAGCGCAGGATATGTCAGTATTCTCAAGTATTAGTAGGAATTTTATCTTTCATTATGATCACAGATTTTACCCTCATATGTTTCTTAACGCATTCAGTTCCATAAATTAATTTCTGAAAATGTTTATTAGAATGTATTACTTTTAATTACGTAACAATAATAAACCGAAAACTGGTACTTGTTCATGAAGTCAATGACTATTGTTCTGAGAAATGTTGTTAGATGCAGTATACCTGATTAGGGTCTGCGCTTTAACCGTAATTAACAGTTAGAGATATCTGGAGATACTTTCCACAATCAATCACAATTGTATATATGCAATCACTCCCTATCTTTTTCTACATCTTGAGTGGTATTACTTCTTCATATATACATTTTCAGTACACCTAAATTTAAATTTTCAATACTCAATCATTATAAATATCACTGTATATGGATTGTTCTGATTCATTTTGTTTATTCAGTTCCGTTGTTCAAATGTAGTACAACAACTTTAACCAACTCACAATTGTACGCGTCTTTACAGTGCTGACTTATATACTTCAGAATCAGTCGATGTAGCGTAGGCATATATACTTACTGTCTTTGCTTATATCTTGAGTTTCAAAGCTATTTTGTAATTTTCTGTTTCTTGACTTATGTTCTCTATGCTTTATTTCTTTTAATGTGGTTATTACGTCAACTTGCGTTGTCTTCAATTTTTATCTTAATAATTTATTCTCATATGATGTGGTAACTTGAACCGACTTATATACGCATCAGGTTCTAGGTTGCGCATGAATGATTTCATGTAAATCTAAAGATCCAATTCACACTTACTGATAACTATCATTAAAAGATCATTCACTGTTAAAATTAGAAGCTAAATATAGCTGAAGAGAATCCACAGAAATATAATTAATATATTGAGCACAGAAATTTTTCAGATTTTTAACTTTTATTAAAATTAGTGAAAACTGATAAATAAATAATGCTCATTAAATAATTGATAATTGTGTGCTCATCATCTGAGTGAGGTACTGTTATGACGCCAGAAAGAGAGGGAGGGTTTTAGTTGGAAAACGTGAAAGCCAATAAAGTGTATCTAGTTGATAATGCACTACTGACCTAAGCCCACACACCCCCCAGGCCGATAATAGAAGAACCAGAATTGGGAACCGAAAAACGGAGAGAGCATATTGTATTTTAATCATGCCCTTATGCAGACATAAATCAGACCATACAGTAAACCAATCAAGAATCCAACATTAATACAGAACAAAGGAAAGAGTGGCAGTGAATGAGTACAACTTGTACCCAATTAAGTAAACGTAGTTCATAGTAAATAACAATATACTAAGAGTAAATAAACCAAACGATAGGACCGGGCAAGGGGGACGCAAGAGTCATAGGAATGAAATGATTACATTGTCCAAAGTTATAATAAATGAAATGATGTTCTAAAAGACAGTTCTCGAAGATAATCAATCTTCGTTAGATGCCTGGCACATCAGGTACTGTGACCAACCATAACGAATGTGAAACAGTTATTCACCAATCGCGATGAATGCTGTTTCATTACAAATTAATTGATGCTACAATCGTAAACCAGATCCCCATTCTTTATTTTAAAGTTTCAATGAGACATGAATGTCATAGGTTAAATCTACGGTGGGGGAATGAATGAACACTACTGTGGAGCTTAAACTGCTTTCTCATTTTCAATAGCTACCGAGTTACAGTCAACGATGTAAATTACAACATCCAGAAGTTTCCTCAAACCTCCAGAGGTAATAATTATACTTTTAATATTTATATTACTCTGTCAATTAGTATGCACATATACAATCAGATCATTCCCATCGAAGGTTTCTACAAGGTGGTCGGCAGGAAACCTTGAACATAGGTTTTGTGCTATTTGGCGCTTTTCAGCAAAGTGTATCTGCATTATGTAAGGAAACTCGTGTTCCATTGCTGATTCGATTGCTTATTAATCAGTTTCAAAGTCAGAGACCGTTAATATTGAGCTAATCTGGTCGTGACAGATCCCTGTAGGACACCCTGCATCCCATCAAGGAATCGAATTCAGAACCTTACGATCGTATGGTGAAGGCTTAACTGTTTGCGAAGTCGTGAGTGGCATAGTTCAGACTAGTGGAGATGGTTATCACTAATCACAATGGATGATCGTCGAGCTATATTACATAATGATAGAAGTAAAAATTCTACCATTAGACATTTTCTGGCTCACTGGTGAAGATGGCTAAGTGCTAGCTCTGAGAACTGAAGGCATCGGACTCGATTTCCTGGCAGGACAGGTGAGCACTACTATGGTACCCTATTCTAGGACAAAACAGCTGTCCAGTGCTCACTGGATTTCAGTGGCACCCATTACATGTGTCAAACTACCTAATGATATTTGACTACTTTGTTTACTGATGTCGCACCTCTCTCTATCTTAGAATATACTATTCTATGTAAAAATTCCACTATATTTCTCGCAATGTTTCCGTAGCAGCCAATGATAACTTCGGACATAACATTTGACTTACTGCACATTCTTATCTTGGTATGCATGTGAGATTGAACAACGGACGTCACCTTACAGGCGGTTTCCGGTTTTGATTTGCTTGGTTTGGGCTCGTTGAAATAAATTATCAAGTATCAATTTATCTCTCATCTTTTATAATACACATGTAACCTAATAGAGTGACCAAGTGTTGGTTGAATATAATTGGTGTGTTATACGGGTATATTTTATTTAAGAAGTCAGACAGATACCAAGCATCGAGTACCTTAGAAATTGTAACCAAACGTTTCATGAACCTAACATTGGCAATTCTACATTCCCATAGTTTTATTTAGATACCTATCTAAGCAGTTTAGTAATATATTGCTAATATGGCGAAAAAAATACTTTGATTGTGAAATCAAGGCCAATAGTTGCCTAGTTGACCACTGTATGTCTGCCGTGTACCCACTCGGTCCCAGGCCGAAATAAGATAATATAAGATTGACGAACCAGTCAGACAGGTATTTATTTATAAATAGATAAATTCAGACCACACAGCGAACTAATAAGGTATTTAACATTAATACAAAACAAAGGAGATAGTGGCAGTGAATAGGGGTAACTTGTACACAACTAATTAACTGCAGTTTATAATAAGAGACAATATACTAACAGTAAATATACTAAACAAGAAGATAGGGTAGGAGAGAATCAGCAATGAAAGAAATAGAATGTTTGCACTACTCACAGTTAATATAATTGAAATAGTGTTCTAAAACATAATTCTCAGAGTTCGTTACTCATTTTTAGACATCCAACATAACAATTGCATAATCAAGATGTAATCGAGATGTATAGAATATTCGACTACATGTCGCTTATACATTCAGATCAATAGTTTGCATTCACTAAAGTGTGCCTGTGTAACTGTCAAAAAAAACTTTAATCAATATTATGTGCTAGGTTCATTCATTCATTAATCAAAATCATTATTCACCTTGGTTTCTATACAAAATAAAGAAACAATGAGTCTATGATACATAGATACATAGATAAACAGGTAGATGAATTAGATTGTATGTATGTGTCATTGTAGTTATCAACATAGAAGAAAACCAAGTTTAAATATAAAAAAAAAAGCATCATCACCTGAACAGCGTTACCTTCATTAATTTGAAATTAGGAAGAACAAATGTTTCAACAGAATAAGATGATGATTCATTTTATTTCATTTGGTCCACTTCAACTGATGCCTACAACTTCTAGTATTTTAACATAAAGTAGTTTCAACATACTACGTCAGAGAGAGGAGATTCGGTTGAGAACTATTGTTGACACTCGACATGATGCAACACAGAAGTAAATGGAGTTATGTGACAGAATAAAACAATGTAATTGTATATAATATTTCGATGAGAATTCTGAAAGATTATGTTAGTAACCGAAAACTGGATGACTAGAAGTTGGTGATTACACAATGAATAAATGATTAAAGCTAATAATGAAAATTGTTGATAAATGGGAACCCTCGGTGATTGCATTAGCATTTAAGTTTCATATCATAAAAGGAACTACAGATTGCGTTGATACAAAATCTTGTTTCAAAATTTATTTGATCAATTGAAGTTGCATTCAATGAATGAGGAAAAGATGTGGAGACGGGGAATGCGACAAATTTAAATCAAAATTAATTGATATTTGCTAATCGATACTTCAACTCACCTACATCGAACTCCAGAATGCTGAATAAGGAACATCAGAAGGTGCTAAGAAATCTCATGTAGAATAATAACATAGTGATATGAGGATCAGATAATTTAAACTTAATTCTTTACCTCATTATAAGACATGTTATTGAAAAATTATTTTTATTTTTAACTTTTTCATGTCATTACATCACCATGTCACTTGACTTCAACAATTTTCATTATTAGCTTTACTCACTTATTCGTTGTGTAATCACCAACTTCCAGTCCTCTGGTTTTCGGTTACTAACATAATCTTTCAGAATTCTCATCGAAATATTATATACAATTACATTGTTTTATTCTGTCACATAACTCCATTTACTTCTGTGTTGCATCACGTATCATGTCGAGTGTTAACAATAGTTCTCAACCGAATCTCCTCTCTCTGACGTAGTATGTTAAAACTACTTCATATTGAAATACTAAAGGTTGTAGGCAACAGTTGAAGTGGACCAAATGAAATAAAATGAATCATCATCTTATTCTCTTCAAACGTCTGTTCTTTCTCTTTTCAAAAACATCCTCGGTAAAAACCAACGAAGTTAACAGATACAAATGAATATAATTTAAGTAGAATCGATAGATTAAATAAAGACGATAAGTAGATATACACATGAATAATGTGTTACATAACTCGTAGTAATCATGAGTATACATATTTGCCTATAAATTTAAGTTTATCAGTCATCAGCAACGATTCAGGAGTAGAATGAAATGTATCTTCACAATTGTGATCAACTCTGAATTCAAACAACATCGCCAACTATTGGTCATGAATAGTTGTGTAAACTATAATCAGGTAATTTTCACCTACCGAAATGATTTATAGCAACTGTTAACAATTTCATTAACAAATACTGTAGCTCACTTTGGTCACTCCTAATTCTCTTTTAAATTAAAATTATTTTAGTCAACAATGCATATACGTCGAGGTAAGTGATGATCTGGCAAATGAAATACATATACCAATCACCTCAATCAATGATGATCTGTGATCTTACCAACTGACTTATTATTTTCCCTAGTTTATATACGGTGATGGAGATTACAGTGTATATTATAAGAACGAAGAATGGTGACTCAGACTGTTAGCGTCGAGTTTACAAACTGGGCTATGAGCATCTAAATCCATTAAATGCCTTAAGTAAATCAGAAGATAGTAATTACGAATGAATAGTTTATCGAAGAGAAGAAACAATGATATAAAGGCTATACATGGTTAATAAACAATTCAATTTACGCTGGCGATTCACTCATTAAACTAATAAAACGACGATGTGGAAATAACTGTCCACTCATGGGTCGATTGCAGAAACGTACCGTTTCAAGCGTTCCTAGAACGATTCGACGTTGTTAATGTGTACAGTAACAACCGGCAGTCCTAATTTTTTCCATATATATCAGTACCTATGCTGCAGCAATAACTAACCAACTACATGTTCACTAACTCTGTCGAAGCCAAGAGCCAGTATACGTCTTAAACTGAGCTTGCGACCATAAAAAATGTATCTGATTTTATATAGACATCTTAAAGAGGCAGGAGTGCCATCTGAAAATATAATCAACCATTTTCTCCTCACAGATTTTCATATTCATTTGTCAACTAAATTCACATTCAAGGCTTATTCGTAGCACTCTTACACTTTGTATGTAGAAATGAACGACATCTTTCTCCATACAAAAGAAAACCTTGTCTTTGGTTCGATCGTGCTTGTACCTTGACGTGGTTGTCAGGCTTGCTTATCGTATTGACACAATCGGGGTATACTGGCTGGAATAATCGTTCCCCAAGGTCCTACCATCCCAGGCAGGTCGGTTGAAGAGCGGTGAGACCCAAAGCAGCAAATATAAGGTCCGAGGATGAAATCGTACTGCCGGCTGTACTGAGGTGTGACGGCAGTAAGGTGTTTTCTTCGAACAACCAGCATAGCAGCGATGCTGCCTTCCCACAAAAGAATGGCGGAGTTCAGAAAACTTTCTGAACTACTTCATAGGGCCAAACACTCAGATTTGGTAATCTTGGCTGGTGATTTTAACGCCCAATTAGGTAGCTTGAACCAATCTGAAAGACATTTAGATGGATGCTTCAGTGTTCCAGCTCAGAAAACAGATAACGGCGACCGTCTGCTGCAGCTTTGCTCAGATAATCGGTTATTTCTAGCCAACACGAACTTTAAGCATAAGGAGCGATATCGTGTAACATGGAGACCTCTTGGCCCTACTCAACGGTGGACTCAAATAGACCATACCGCCATTAGTCACCGCTGGAGAGGTTCGATAGAAGATTGCCGGTCTTTCTGGAGTACATGTTTGGATTCTGACCACGCTCTAGTACGAGCACGCATTCGCTTGCATCTTACTGGGAGAAGAAAAACTACCACAGGAAAACCTGTTAGAATTCAGTTCAGTAATGAAACAGCCAAGATTAAATTCCAGGAACAACTAAGGAATCACTTAGGCAATTATAAAGATGCGTCCCGACTAGATACTGCTTGGCAAGATGTTCAAACAGCTGTGGCATCTACAATGATATCTATCAAGGACTTAAATTAACATGTCAAGAAACATCAATGGATCTCAATGGCTTCTGCTGATTCGATAGACTCCCGAAGACTTATCACATCAGGCTCCGAACATGATGATCAGCGACGTGTAATCAGGTATAAACTGACGAAAAGTCAGCGAAACGACCGTAAGCGGTGGTGGGTAACGAAAGCAAAGGAAATGGAAAAAGGAGAGGTGTTAGGTAACACCAGACAACTTTTCAAGTTAGTAAAAGAGACAGGGGTTAAAAATCAAGCGTTAGTGAGACGATTTCTGAAAAAGATGGAACGCTTATTAGCTCTCAGTCTAGATGTTAATGACGATGGGCTGAACACTTCAAGGAGTAGTTTAGTTGACATTCAGTTACTCTAAAACTTCCCACTATTTCAAGACAGCCGGGATGGAAAGTCGACTTAGGCACCCCCCCCCCGACTCTTGTCGAAGTCGAAAGTGTTACAGCCAATCTAAGTCGAGGCAAAGCAGCTGGACCATGTGGATTATCCCCAGAGGTCTTTAAGGATGGTGGTCCCACTCTGACGATTAGGCTGACTGATATTTTGACCAAAGATTGGGAACTTTACATAATCCTATCTGACTGGTGTCTATTATTAATCGTCCTAGCATACAGGAAAGGGTCAAAATCGTCCGGTAATAACCATCAAGCGATTAGTTTGATTAATATAGTGTCTAAAATACTAGCTTCTATAATTATCAGACGTTTAATTGCAACTCGTGATCTACAAATACGAGAAAATCAGGCTGGTTTCAGACCTGGTCGCGGTTGTATAGACCAGATATTCACCATTCGTCAGATTTTAGAACACAGACATACTTTTCGGCGCCCGACAATAGTGGTTTTTCTTGACTTGAAGGCGGCATTTGACTCTGCAGACAGAGAAGTTAAATGGCAGTGTCTTTCATTGAAAGGTGTGCCCCAAAAGTACATAAAACTTGTTAAGGCTCTTTACAAAAAACACTATTAGTCGTGTCAGAGCATATGGCGAACTGTCATCTGAACTTGCAATCTCGAGTGGTGTCCGTCAAGGCTCCCCACTTTCCCCACTTTGTTTAATTTCAGTCGACATACTGTTGTAAATTACACTTTCATCATCTGACTTTTCAGGAATTGATCTCCTACCAGGAAATCCACTTATTGACTTAGAATATGCTGATGAAATAGTCCTGTTTGGCGAAGACGCTGATAAGATAAAGAAACTTTTAGCAGCAGTAAGCTCCAAAGTAACCATGTCTGGAATGCGTTTCTCCCCTCTAAATGCAAACTATTACTCCAGGACTGGTTTTCGTCAACACCCGAACTAAAGATAGGAAGTGAAGTAGTTGAGCACATCGACCACTTCACTTATCTTGGAAGTCTGATTAGCCCTAATAGGTTAGTCTCTGACGAAATCTCAGTACGAATTCAAAAAGCTAGTTTGGCTTTTGCCAACTTACGTCACCTATGGCGTAGACGAGATATTCGTCTCTCAACGAAAGGGAGAGTGTACTGCGCAACAGTTTGCTATGTCTTACTGTATGGGTGTGAGACGTGGCCATTAAGGGTAGATGACATTCGAAGGTTATTAGTTTTTGACCACCGATGTCTACGAAACATCGCTCGCGTTAGCTGGAAACACCGAGTAAGCAATAACGAAATTAGACGACGGGTATTAAGCAAATGTGGTAAATCAGTCGATGAGGTTGTGAATCTTCATCGACTCAGGTGGTTTGGACATGTGTTGCGTATGCCCAACCACCGTCTGCCTCGATGCGCAATGTTGGCTGATATAGGAATAGGATGGAAAAGAGTTAGAGGCGGTCGAACTAAAACATGGCATCGGTCCATAAAGTCATTGACTGCCGCTTTGAGTCGTGTCGATAGCTGCAAACTACACGGATGGGGTCCTCACGATTGCTGTAACCAGTGGCTGGAAACACTGAGTGACATGGCCTGGAATAGGTCACAATGGCGCAGATGCATCCATTCATTGCCCTCCCATAAATCATGAGCTTAAAATTATTCCATAACTTTCTTCGCTTCCTGAACCATATTTTATGCGTTTACACTCCTTGTTACTATTATTATTTTATTTTTATTGAAGTAACTTCTACTAATGGTGGTGGTGTCAATCTTGGGGTGCCATAGGGGTATGGCAACTTGAGCCGATGCACACATGAGTCAAATTCTACGTTGATTACACATACATATATACAACCAATTCTAGTTACCCCCCAAACCTAGGGCATAGGCTGGTTTTACACTGAGTGCCTTCACCTGCACTTATTAAAAGAATTAGGTTATCTGTGATGTGCGAGTCGTCTAGTTTCATCCAAGTTGTCCACTGAATTTCACGCTTCCCTTCAGATGTTGCAGTTTTCATAACCCAATCAACCACTAGAAGAAAAAAAGCGACAGTACACAGTCTCGTCTAATATCAGCCTTCACTCCCCATGAATCTGTAAGATGATCTCCATGCAAGACTTTCCATTGCAGTCCGTCATAAGAAATCCGTATGATATTGACTATCTTCTCAGGTACACTAGTGTTGAAGAAGGCTCCACAACGTATGAAGTCAAATGTTTCCTCATAATCAAGGAAAGTGATGTAAATTGGTGAGCTCCATTTAATTGATTGTTCAACAATGATCTGTAGTGACGCGAATTGGTCTGTACACGACCGATCCTTACTTGTCATTGATAGGCAGTTTAAGTTCGAATTCGCGGCAATCTTGACGTCAATAAAAAGTTCCTAGTTGGTTGAGTAGTCATGTACGAATCACTCTTGATTCTTCCTATGATATACCTTAGTCATGTTAGAGATCATGTCTAAAGAACTAATCATAATACAATATTACTGGATGTCATTGTAATGACAGTTTCCAATACTGACTAATAGCTATTTTTTTCAATCTCATTCATGAATAAAATAGATACAGAGAAATCGAATAAATCCATTGAATAGCATTACATTCAATCACGTATATTACTTAAATTAATTACAATTCACATGAGAAAAAGGAAAGACAGAAACAATAATGATGACATTGTTGACGACAATAAAAGCTACAAAACGAAAAAAAGCATTGGAAAAGAACAGAGTAACCAGCTCCCTCTCCTCATCTAACATGGTAGTTACTCTTTCATATTAATGCTGTGCATGGACTCAGATCGTTAGCTAGTCACACGATTAAAAGCAAAATAAAGAATATTACAGGCTAAGTAGATAATAATGCTACGTTTATATCATAAGAGCAGCATTGACAAACATGTTACATCATCGTCATCATGATCGTCGTTACAGTGAGAAACAGCATACGTATTGTAACAATATAGATAAAACAAGATAAAAACTGACCAATTATAGTGCTGAAACAGGTAAACCAAAAAAAGATACTATAAGAATAATTATAAACAACATCAATACAATAACAGAAACGTATAGCCAAACACTTATTACGAAGTGAAATATGATATGTACTTAAGATGACTACAAACAATTTGATTAGTAACTGTGTGTACAAATTTATGTAATTTACTACAAGCCACAATTTTAACGTATAAGTGGTAAAGTGTGGAGAAGAGTTTGAAAGTTAAATGCTATTTAACTTCTGAGTTATCTGTAAGCCATCTGTTATTTACCATCTCATTGTGAAATTACATCATCATTATGATTAATATTTACATATTGTAAAGTAAAAATAGTGAGCTTTGAATGAATAAGAACAGAGTGGTTCATATTTAAAAAGGTATTTTACACAGGAACACAAGTATACAATGAAATGTGCATTACATTAAGTCTTATGTACAAATAATCATTGGAAATACATATACTCACTCGAAAATAGAGCGATGTCGAGAGAGAAGGAATGGGTAATATAACATTACCCACACGACCCCCCCCCCAGTTCATATGAGCAGTATACACATTGAATAAAACAAAAATAACAACGGAACACAAGATATTATTAATAACAGTACTAATTATAGCAATGTAATCGTGATTACACAATGTTTTTTAAAAATATAACAGTTTTATAAAACAAGACACTCACTTTGTTTGGTTCACATCACAACACGCAACACATACACACACACACATTCATTCTGGCAATGAAAGAAGGTCAGCTCAATCTAATATCAAAACGACTTCATGACTATCAAATAGCAGTAAGACGTAAAAGAGACATAAACATGACATAATCTACATTATAATAATCGACGCTGTTGTCGTAGGTGTTGCTCCTGTCCAACTCGATGCTACGCCCACCCTCCTCTCACAGAATGAAATCAAAATTAAAGTGGAATACTTTTTTGTTATAAAATACTACTATTCCTATCCAAACAAGTGGAAATAACACAGCAACTAAGCATGCACAAATGATCACTCCGATCTGATGTGAAATCAATCAGGGAAATGAGAATGCTGGTTGATGACACAACAACAAGATATCCTGTATAATGCATAAAGGTACCGTAGTTACCACAGTTACGGTAATGAAGAAACCAAAGGTGGGTGGTAAGGAGAAATACTGGAAAAAGTGTGTAAAACCAGAGTGAATAAGAGAATCAGTGGAAGAACAAGAGGAAATACAAGTAAAAATCAGAGAATTGATGTATATGCAAAATCAAGTAGACTGACAGTGCATACATGTGTGTGTACAGTGAGAAGGCTGATATAGATTAAACGAGGATGATTTAAGAATTGATTTCATGTTACCAAATGAATTGTCTTAAGATAAATGTTTCAATTGTGTTGAATTCACAGAATGAATAGATGATGATTGTAAGGCACTAGTAATATCATGAGTTATACCATTGATAAGAGATTGCTGCTGTTGTTGATGATAACTAATGATAGGTGTACTACTGTTAGTTAAACATTGATGAACACCAGGTAGGTTGGATAACGTGGATGTGACCCAAATCACTGGACCACTATGTAGTTGAACAAATTTTTTTACGGATACTAATACATTATCAAAAGATTCGTAGGTTATAATAGCTGACGAAAGGAAAACAGACAAACAAAAGAAATAATAAATTCAATATAAATGATTACTCAACATTATTCATAATATTATGAATTTAATATCACAGAATAATTGTTCGTTAGACAACTGTTTAAAGATAAGAAACCAGTCAGATAGACGTTCACTCAAGTATGATACTTTTTGAAAAAAAGGTGAATGATATTGGTGCTGTTGAGTGGATTAGTCAGGTGATTTAATTGTGGAACATTTATTATCGCTGCAGATATGTTGCGTGACATAAGTTAGAATCGATAGCGGTAGCGTAATTATACCCATTATTCGGCTTCCTTTAAATACTAGGCTTTAAAATCACTATAGCTTACTTTTAATAAGTGAATTTCCTACTTTTGAATATTATTCTTTGTGTCCAATCTTTTTTAACAAAAACAGATGCTACTATTACTTGAGGAACCATCTTTGTATGGTGATGTTCTTATGGCAACTTGGACTGAGGTACAAGTGTGCTAGGTTTTAAATTGAACATAAATGACTGACTAATAAGAGGGCCGAAATTGTTTATATAATGGCGAATGACAAATATTAGAGATAATTTTTTAACTTGATGAATATGAAGAAAGGAATAAGTGAATGATGCGATAAAAGTTAATTAGTAACCATTAAGAAAAATATTAAAAAAAGTGGATAATAATCAACTTGGAAAAGTGGAGAAGAGCATTGAAATCAAGATAAAATTACACATTGAGCACGTTTTTTCCATATACAGAATTGAAGCTTGAATTGATAGATTGTTAAAGTTAAATGATTGACAATTTTGATATCACGAATTGATGTGAATCAGACAACCATTGATCATCTGGAAGCACTGAACAGCTGTTTCGTCCTAGTATGGGACTCCTCAGCAGTGCGTATCCACGACCCCACCAGAGATCGAACCCAGGACCCTCTGGCTCCGCGGCGAACACCTTTCCCCCCTCCCCTCATTTATAGCCAATTTATTTAAGTTCATCAATCAATAAAGGATGATTTTTATGAAGCAATGTAACTGAAATCCACAAAGTAATCAAGGATAGACCTATTGATTATTCAGTATAATGAATAGAATAGTACTTCATTTTAAGCTATTTCGGTGAATTAAAGACAATATTTTCCATTAGTAATCACTAAAAACTTAATATCCCTTAATGCTTTTGGGAAGGTATACAAGATCCGAAAAAAAATATGAAGTAGTTAGTATATCATAGAACTCGATAACAGTTATAATGGAGTTAACGACGTATATTCTAATGATGTGACGCATTCAAAAGTTAGCTTTACTAACTTCCAGTTTCGATTACCAGATAGCCATTGTTTCATACGTGTCAATCTTTTTTAACAAAAACAGATGCTACTATTACTTGAGGAACCATCTTTGTATGGTGATGTTCTTATGGCAACTTGGACTGAGGTACAAGTGTGCTAGGTTTTAAATTGAACATAAATGACTGACTAATAAGAGGGCCGAAATTGTTTATATAATGGCGAATGACAAATATTAGAGATAATTTTTTAACTTGATGAATATGAAGAAAGGAATAAGTGAATGATGCGATAAAAGTTAATTAGTAACCATTAAGAAAAATATTAAAAAAAGTGGATAATAATCAACTTGGAAAAGTGGAGAAGAGCATTGAAATCAAGATAAAATTACACATTGAGCACGTTTTTTCCATATACAGAATTGAAGCTTGACTAGGTAAGGTAATTTGGCAAAGGCCGAACAAGCTTTCTGAACCCACTAACCTGCCAAAGCTAATGCGATTCCAAAGACTGTAACTACCTGGACAATAGGTTATCTAGAAATAATAATAATAATAACAGTTTCTAACTCACCTGAGAGAAATCGCCAATTCTCATCCTCAATACTCTGTATCTGTTCCATAGATCGTTGTGCTTGATCTTCCGTTAGCCGACGTTGTAATGTACGTAAATGTGTGACAGATTTGGGTTTTAATAGAATAGTTATAGGAAATAAACCAATTTCCTTTAAACAATAAATAATAATGGTAATTAAAAACATACAATTAACAATGAATAGTACATTACAATTTATTAAGATCACCATTAATGATTTCATTCCAATTGGCTGTACTTATTCGTAAAAGTGATATTCGTAACAGTTAGTAATAGTATATCATAGAACTCGATAACAGTTATAATGGAGTTAACGACGTATATTCTAATGATGTGACGCATTCAAAAGTTAGCTTTACTAACTTCCAGTTTCGATTACCAGATAGCCATTGTTTCATACGTGTCAATCTTTATTTTGATTGATTACTGCCTTCATTATTAAATGCAAGTGTGAATGATATGCTCACTTGATTGTCGGCTAATTTCTTCTTTCATCACTTTTTCAGAACCTTTTACACTCTTCGTAGCACAGCATACCTTTAGGATAAACAAAAAAACTACCAAAGGCTGAATGTTACACTGGATCATTTGTATTTTACTTAAGAATTCGATAGGAGGATACAATACACTGAAGCTAATCTCAAGTAAAAGTACTATACTAACCCAAATTCTGGTTTTATTTATATTAAGTTACTCATACTATTTAGCTTCGTTTACTTCTCAATGACAAACTAATCACACTATTGCTGCCACTTTAAGAATCACCCCGGCTTGTTTGTGATGGTTTAGCCTTTCCAAATTTATTAACTTGAGGTATTCAGTAACTAAATATTGGTAGATTTCAGTTAGCTCTTAATAATGTTAGCTGTCATTAATAGAGTTTTCAATCTCACAAAAGAATCTAACAGCAGCTATTGACTCGTCAGTAAAGTTTAGTTGGACTGAATTAAAAAATAAAAATTATCCATACATGCTGAAAAGCACTGGAAATTTACTGTAATTAATTAAGAGATGACAGATAGATTATCTCTTAGAATTGGGAAACACCAGAACAATCATCAATTTTAATAAGAGTATGCTACTTGAATTTGTAACTGTATTTCGATTAAGCGAACCGAAATTGTTGTAGTAACTCTAAATTGTTCTTAATAGTAATGAACATATATGTGTAGTTCAAAGGACCAAGAATACAAAGAATAGTCAGAGAGATGCACAAATAAACATAGATATACGAAAATATGTATAAGTAAGAGGTGCATGAGAAAGGAAGCATAATAACCAAGAGGATGACAGTAGAAATTGTTACATGTGCACTAGTTCTTAAATACAGAACGCATTGATAAAAATTTAGAAAATGGACGGAAAAAATGACTGGAACTCGTGGATACAACACACACTGAGGGAAAATTGATAGTAATTAGGATAAACTCAATTTGTATTGATGATTAAATTTTATAAAACGTTGTTCTGCGGTTAAAATCAATTAAAGCCTCTATAATATCAATATGCACAACTATGATTGGATAACGTTTCAACACACATTATAGTATCCATCATTAGTTATTAGTAGTAGTAGTACTACTACTACTACTTTGAAGGAATAATTGGTACAAATCGGAACATACAAATAAAGAAGTAGCGTAAGAGATATAGGGGGATATATCTAAGCTTTTCTAAACAGTCAGTCATAGACAACTTAATTCTTAGCACAAATATATGTATCAATTCAAGTCATTAAACCATACCATCATTATAATGTGAAACCAACAATATGAATATAAAACGGACCACTGTAACTAATTCTGAACTATATCATACATCAACAAATAACGGCGGTTATGGTGCAGACTTCAAAAACATAGTGTGCACCTACTAACATGGCAACTCCGCCTGTAGCCCTCCTAGGGTTACTGCCGGTCCCAAGCCCGGGTAAAGGAGGAGGGTTGGACATGAGGCTAGCACCCCCATCCCGTAAAAACCCAAACTTGTTAAAAAAAAAACGCAAACCAGATTAAACAAGATAAACCATTTAAACTCTGCCCTGGGAGTGGAAGGATTGTTTATGACGCCTCATGATGAAAGCCGAAATTCTTCGGAAGTCATGAGGCTGATGCCCCCCCTTCTAACAACCAGAGCAAATATTTTTATAGGTACATGGAATGTTCGAACAATGTGGGAGAGCGGGAATACAAATCAAATAGCTGCAGAATTGAAGAGATACAACTTGACAATACTCGGAATCAGCGAAACTCATTGGACTCAAGCTGGACAAAAAACATTGGCTTCGGGAGAGACGCTACTATACTCCGGCCACGAAGAGGAAAATGCTCCTCACACTCAAGGAGTTGCTCTGATGCTGTCCAAGGAAGCACGTAATGCACTTGTGGGATGGGAACCACATGGACCCAGGATCATCAAAGCATCTTTCAAAACGATGAAGAAAGGGATTACAATGAATATTATCCAATGCTATGCACCAACCAACGACGGCAACGACGAAGACAAAGATCAGTTTTACGATAGACTGCAATCAATTATAGCAAAGTGTCGAGGAAAGGATCTGACAATCCTGATGGGGGACCTAAACGCCAAAGTCGGAATGGACAACACTGGATATGAAGAAATCATGGGACGACAAGGACTGGGAGACAGAAACGACAATGGTGAAAGATTTGCAAACCTATGTGCCTTCAACAAATTGGTTATAGGTGGTACAATATTCGCCCACAAACGCATACACAAGGCTACATGGGTCTCACCGGATCATACTACTGAGAATCAAATCGATCATATATGTATCAATAAAAAATTTAGAAGATCAATGGAAGATGTAAGAACCAGGAGAGGAGCTGACATAGCTTCAGACCACCACCTGGTGGTTTCTAAAATAAAACTGAAGCTAAAGAAGCAGTGGACAACTGGAGTGGCAGCAGTACAACGATTCAATACAGGCTTTCTCCGAGACACTGACAAACTCAACGAATTCAAAATATCTCTCAACAACAGGTTCCAAGCCTTACAAGATCTGCCGAAAAAAGAAGAAACCACTATGGAGGATAACTGGAAAGAAATCAAAGAAGCACTAACGTCAACGTGTCAGGAGGTTCTAGGCCGCAAGAAGCACCATTATAAGGAATGGATCTCCACTGAGACATTGAGCAAAATTCAACAAAGGAGGAACAAGAAGATAGAAATCAACAACAGCCGAACAAGAGGAGAGAAAATCAAGGCTCAAGCTGAATACTCAGAAGCAAATAAGCAAGTAAAGAAGAGCATTAGAGCTGACAAACGGAAATACATCGAAGGCCTTGCAACGATAGCGGAGAAGGCTGCAAGAGAAGGAAATATGAAACAGCTATACGACATAACGAAGAAACTGGCAGATAAACATGGTAAACCAGAGCGACCGATCAAGAACAAAGAAGGCAAGACACTCACTGAGATTCAAGAACAAAAGAATAGGTGGGTAGAACACTTTGAGGAACTCTTGAATAGGCCAGCTCCACTGAACCCACCGGACATCGAAGCAGCACCTACAGATCTCCCAATAGATGTCACTCTACCAACGATGGAAGAAATCAAGATGGCCATCAGACAAATCAAAAGTGGGAAAGCAGCAAGACCAGACAATATACCAGCTGAAGCACTCAAGTCAGATATCGACCTAACAGCAAGGATACTCCACGTTTTATTCAAAAAGATCTGGGAGGAAGAACAAGTATCGGCAGACTGGAAAGAAGGACATCTTATCAAGATACCAAAGAAAGGAGATTTGAGCAAATGTGACAACTACAGAGGAATCACGCTACTGTCGATACTAGGGAAAGTCTTCAACAGAATATTGTTGAACAGAATGAAAGATTCAGTGGAGGCTCAACTTCGAGATCAACAAGCTGGTTTTCGTAAGAATCGATCGTGCACGGACCAAATCGAAACACTACGGATCATCGTTGAACAATCAATTGGATGGAACTCGCCACTGTACATCAACTTCATTGATTATGAGAAGGCGCTTGATAGTGTAGATAGGAGAACACTATGGAAACTTCTTCGACACTACGGCGTACCAGAGAAACTCGTCAACATCATCCGGAACTCTTACGACGGAACACAGTGCAAAATTGTGCATGGAGGACAACTGACAAATGCATTTTCAGTGGGGACCGGAGTCAGACAGGGTTGCTTGCTCTCACCTTTTCTCTTCCTCCTATTGGTTGACTGGATCATGAAGACCTCCACATCTGAGGGAATGTACGGGATTCAATGGACAAGTAGGATGCAAATCGATGATTTGGACTTCGCAGATGATCTAGCTCTTTTAGCACATACACACCAACAAATGCAAGCGAAGACAATCAGTGTAGCAGCAACTTCAGCATCAGTAGGCCTGAACATACATAAGGGTAAGAGCAAGATTCTTAAATACAACACAGGGAGCACCAACCCAATTCAACTTGATGGAGAAACTCTGGAAGAAGTGAATACTTTCACATATCTGGGGAGTATCATCGATGAACAAGGAGGGTCCGATGCAGATGTAAAGACAAGGATTGGCAAAGCAAGGGCAGCATTCCTACAGTTGAAAAACATATGGGACTCAAAACAAATATCAACTAACCTCAAAGTCAGACTCTTCAATTCGAACGTGAAGACAGTCCTACTGTATGGAGCTGAAACTTGGAGAATTACTACAAACATCATCAGACGGATGCAAGTATTTATAAACAACTGTTTACGCAAGATACTGAATGTCCTTTGACCGGAAATCATCAGCAACAGCTTACTATGGGAGAGGACAAACCAACTTCCAGCCGAAGAAGAAATTAGGAAAAGACGTTTGAAATGGATAGGACATACATTACGCAAACCATCAGACTGTATCACGAGACAAGCATTAACATGGAATGCTGTTAGGAAACGGAAAAGAGGAAGGCCAAAGAACATACTTTGTCGATAATTGGAAGCAGACACTAAAAGGATGAGCAGCAACTGGAAACAATTGGAAAGGATTGCTCAGGACAGAGTTAAATGGAGATCCCTGGTGAGCGGCCTATGCTCCTCAGCGAGGAGTAACAGGCATAAGTAAGTAAGTAAGTAAGGCGGTAGTTACAATTTTTCAGAAATCATCAGTACATCCATTTCTGGTCCTCCTCCAAATTTTAAGTTTCTGAATTCATCATAATTTTCTTTTTACTGAATCACATTTTCTTAAATCTTATCTTTGACCCCTAATTCTCTCCATTGATACTTTGTTACTAACTCCACTACTCTGGGATTTGGTCCGACAATTTCATCGCTATCTGCTAATAGAGCCATCTCGATTTAAAATAATGTAGGCACCTACTAAGTAACTGATTGACTGAACCATTTATCAATCAAGATTCCTAGTTTCATCAATAGATTTGACGTCTGTACCTAGCAACTAAAATTGAATTTATCCCATTCCATAGAGTACAACTCTCGCACATAAATACACACACCTGACACTGGGGATAAGATAGTAAAATAGCGTATTCGGACAAAATCAACCCAACGGAGTAAAAGCATTCACGTAAGCAGAAATAATAACATATAATTTAAGAAGCAGAAAAACATAAGACACAGATATGTATATATAAACAGAAATACAAAACTTACTTCTAAATATTTTGCAGCGTCTAAACCAACATCTAAAATACACATTCGTCCCGACTGAAGCATTGATCGAACTGATTCTAAACTAGTTGCATAATAATGATCTTGAAATCGGTCGACTTCAATATATTTTCCTTGTTTAATATCTTCTTCCATAATTGATTTTGATGACACAAAGTAATAATCAACACCATTACGTTCATTTGGTCGTTGAGGTCTACTGGTATCTATAATATGAAAGGTACAAAGGAACAATTATTAAATTATTTATATGAGAACTACTAAAACTTGCTTAAAACATTATATGTTAGCTGAGGTGGACTTAACTTCATAGCTACTAATGTGTGAATAACCTGTGAATTCATATGTACTACTACAAAGATCGAACAATGTAAATAAGTCGCCACAAATGGTAACTAATATCAAAATCAATTTACTCCAAAACGAGAAATCATAATCAGCATTCGATAACTGGCAACTAACTTCAGTAGGTAATTCCTAAAGTGCTGGTAAGATGTGACCAGTGGCAGGTGTATGGCAGATACCCACCAACTGAAATGAATATCGTCACAAATTGACAGATGTTAAGAAATATCAATCGTTGAATGGCGGTTATAGCAAATTCCAAGTGGGTGGTTAGGGATAGTCAACAAAAAACTCTAACCTATATAGGTTTCATGCTAGTTGACAATCATCAACAAGCCATCTGTAATCATTGTGGGGAACTAATGCTTTGGGTGAAATAAGAACCATATTCTCTTGGCTTCACAGAATGAGATGTTAACATTTGGACTAATTGGATTGAGAGTGATCTTCTGTAGGACTGAGAAAGTTACATTCATGCTTGTCTAGTCAACAGTGTAACTAGATTTTGTACACGCATAATCGATTAGGCAGAATTGTTTCAAATAGAACGGTAAACCTCAAACAGTCATGAACAACATAGAACCCAAAGCTTATGAGCAATAGACTTATTCGACAATAAATACGGAAGAAGGTTAGCTGCACATATATTTCACAGTTTGCGATGGAAAAGCAAATGAGCAAAATATTTCAGTATTTCCGACTAATTTAGTATGGTATAACCTACGAATTCGGCACAGTATTGTGCGTGACAGATGGCACTCATCACTAAAGACATACCAGTTATTTTCAGGGAACTGATTGAACAGTTCATCAGTTCTGCCAAGAATATAAATGCACCCTATTGACGACTGCCAAGTATTACAAAACTCAAAGCCAGTGTTCTCTGTCAACTATCTCCGAAACATAGTTCACATAATGTTGAATTACCTTAGACTAATAGCTACACTAAAAATTGGTTCAACGAGATAATCCGATTGGCACCAAAAAGAACTAGATAAACGCTACGTTGATCATTAATCGTTAATCAATGAATGTAAAAATAAAAGAATTGCATTAAAAAATTTTTTTTTAAAGTACTTACGTAATATGCATGTTGAAAATTTTGAATCTTGTAGTAATAATTCATCAATAACACGATCTTTTAAGGGTCCAAAAAATATTAAAGGACGTGCTATAGAAATTGTAATCGGTACTACAAGATCATAACTTCGAATAATCGGATATCTATCTGTTATTTTCAGAATATAAAAACAAGAAATCTTCAAGATAACAACGAACCATTAATTCAATAATAAAGATAATGAACATCGGTGGTCTATCAAACAATTCAATGAATATGGTCTATTAGAGACCTAAATATGTGTTGTATGAGACTCCCGATCAATGCACATCTCCAGGAGACCCACAACTCTTGCTGAAAGCGCTTGGCATTAAGACCATTGAATTGACATTACATGGTTTATATTCACAAAATCATATATACCAAGCCAAATTTATTGAAATTTCGAAGTAGAGATCGGTAGATAAACCACTCGACTTGCAACCGTTAAGTTTCCGTAAAAACATCATAAAACTTTTCTATGAATAGTCGACTCATTACAAAACGATATAGACAAATTAAAACGGTAAATGTTTCAGGTATTAGATCCTAATCCCGTAATATAGTGAATGCAGCATCCAAAGAAGAGCCTACGTGTACTAGTCATATGAAGTCACTCTTGATGTATAAGCTGCATACTTTTCAGACTTAGTTGCCAACACTAAAAATCTGTAGAATAAGCTGAGGGCTGACCACTTCTAAATTGCTTCCTCCTCTAGGAGGATAGAATTACCGGAGATCCTACATGTCCTAGATGACAAATGCCTTATTGACTTCAGACTTTATTGGAGTTGGTAATACGATTTCATCGTTGGGCATTAAGCTTCTACTTTTAATCTTACCGCTTTCTGAATGACCCCCACCCCCGAACACAATAATTAATATACTTCGATTAGATCATCACGATAAGCAAACCTGACTATCGTGTAAAAGTATCAGCTACAGTTTATTTTCCGGTAAAAGAATGAGATCCAGCAATCAATGTTATTAAGCATAAAAACTACACTTAGCCAGTCTATTTCATTCATCTTGTATTTCGAAAAACTTTGTTAGTAACTAAATTTAGCTAGAATAAGAAGAATGTATTATGATTAAATGTTGCTCAGTAACACTATGCAGAACTGTTATACTGTGTGTATAAAAGTTGTAAAAATTAGTAAATATTTATAGAATAATAGGAAAAGAAAATTATTAGTGACTAAAAGAGTGTGCTTGTCTGTTTAAAATAAATCGATAATGATAGGAAAATCAACTGGTAACCAAAAGAAAAACAAGAATTTTTATTGTCATCGATACAATGTAGTTTAGAAATTGGTAAACAAACAATCAGTTAAAATGTATGTGTGTAGATCACTAAAGGAAAATTTCGTGTAGAGGAGGCGCAATCCGACAAATGATGCATGTATGTATAAACAACACAGAACTTGCTACATATGTGTATCAAATCAAGATGCCACACCTCATTAGCGCAGCAGGATTATCACCGAATCGGTAGAGGTAGTAGCTAATTCAATGAAAATAATAAAAAAAAAATAAACACATGGATATAAAGAATCTGGTCCAGAGAGACAGAATTCGTTCGTGGGAAGAAAGGTATGAAATAAATTAAGGCTAACGATTTAGGGGAGGAAAAAGAGTGGATACACTGTAACTGATTCTGAATTATGTCACCCAGAGTCTCTAACCATTCGTTACAACGTTCACGCTGACCATGACCAGGTAGTCTACATCTAGCAATACAGCTCAGACCGGTAGTCAATGATTTCATGGATTGATGCTACGTTATAGCTTGACCACCTCTAGCTTTTTTCCATCCTGCTCATGTATCAGTCATTATCACGCGTCATGGTAGGCGGTAGTAAGGCATACGTAACACATGTCCAAACCACCTCAGTTGAAGATTCACAATCTCATCGACTGACTTACCACATTTCTCTAATACCCATCGCCTAACTTCGTTACTGCTTACTCGGTGTTCCCAGGTAACGCGAGCGATGTTTCGAAGACAACGGTGGTCAAATACCAATAACCCACGAATGTCGTCTACTCTTAATGAAGTTAAATCTTTACAGATTTGTATACTAATATATCTTATAAAAAAACAGTTCATACTTCTATCCGTAAAGCCATAAAATTAATATTTCACACTACACATACTAATAGGTAGTATTCTTAAGGGAACTTCGGTAGTGATGTTAAAAAAAGTTCCCTATTGGGATACAGAAATTTCGTAGATCAGGAATCTTTATCGACTGAGGTAGTTGGTTGAGGCACATGTTTCAATACTCACTACTAACTGGAATAGAAGTAGGTTAGAAAAAAGCTTAGGGGAGTCAAATAAATGTATTTTCCACATTTGGATTCTGTTAAACTACTTCTTGGCCAGTTAGCATCGGACGTCAAGGTACGTAGAATATTGTGAAAATTGTGTAGTTTAAAGTCTTTATCCAGGACTGAATGCTAAACAGATAGTGAAAATAGGGAAGCATTGGTGTTTAATAACTCCGCCTGAAATCCCTCCTAGGGCTACTGACGGTCACAAGCCTGGATAAAGGGTGATGGTTGGATATGGTGTTAGCAACCGCATCCCGTAGAAAACAATTTTGCTAAAAAATGATGACCAGAAAAATAAAACGTCAGGATAATTCTATTATATGAAGCTGAAATTCGAAAAACTACGAAAGGTATCATCCAAAAGATACAAATATTTACAAACAGCTGTTTGTGCAAGATACTTCATATCCGTTGGCCAGATATCATCAGCAACAACCTATTGTGACAGAGAACAAACCAACCAAAATCCATTTAAGGGAGAAATTAGGAAATTAGGACGATGGAGGTGGGTAAGACACACATTGAAGAGATCACCAAACTGCATCACAAGACAAGCATTAACTCGAAATGCTCAAATCCAAAGGAAAAGAAGAGGATCAAAGAACACATGGTACCTGGAATAGGAGGTATACATGAGAAGAATGAACAGCACTTGAGAAGAACTGGAAAGGAGAGCCCAGGACAAAATTGGTTGGAGATGGAGATCAGCGGCCTATGCTCCACGTGGGTAATAGGCATTGATTGGTTGGTTGGTGTTTATTATTCAGATCACTGAGTTGGCTTTTACTCTAAACTCCAATCTATACTACACTTGTCTCTTATCCGACATGGTTGAACTCCATATATAACAAAATTTTATCACTCAAAGTAAGTCACTAACATGCTCATGAAAAATACTATTATAAGGTTTGAATAGTATCTTAAATACACTGAAATTAGAAATGCAAACTATTGGATGCTAAATAAGTCGCTTGTATGTTAAAAGCATTAAGTTAGATCTGAATGTCCAGCTGTCAATCCATCACTCGTCTGAACGAAAGCGTTATTCAATACTACTGAGATTTAAACAAATGTTTAACCAAAATTAATTCATAATGACTATCGTGAAACTAGACTGAATTACACTAATGTTATATGATGTTGAATAAGTAAAAAAGATTGACAAAAGTATTCACCTAGAATACATTTTGCAATTCAATTACCATTATTACTGAATAACCAATAAAATACTTATATGATGTTTTCATTGATCAGTCAAAATATCTAAAATATATTTAAATGATAAATGAAATAACCAACATATTGACTTAATAAGTGAAATAATAGAAACAACAAAAGAAGACTGCATAACAACCACACATTATATAATTTAAGAAAAAAAAACATGAAACGTCTGTCATACCTAGAAATAGTATCTATTTATCTAACGGATCAATATAAGTGTAACTATTTTGAAGAAATGGTGGGGGGGGGAGGAATATACAAGTAAAAAGGAATAACACAAGTACGAATGTAAAAATAGAACAAATCAACGGTAAAAGTTAGATTTTAGTAAGAACAAAGAGAAACATAATGCATTTTTTATCATCAAGAGTTTGAATGAACTGTAACAGAAGACATAATCAATGAAGAAATTAACAAACTACGACAGATACTTATACAAAAAAGCTTTTATTCTAGATTTATTAACAGTAACCTGGAACAAAAATGCAAAAGTAAAGAACCCTAGCAGTAGTGAAGATAGTCTTGTTTGTGAACATTGTATTTAACAGATGTGTCAAAAATAAACATCAGCTTAGTGCCACCTACATGAATATTAGATTAGCCATACAAAATGGGTTCTTTACAATCCAAACACAACTGGATGTAGATATTTTTAAAAAGAATGCAAATCAGTCTATGTAAGCTGCAATCAACTGATAGTTACTTTAATTCAAGTTTCATAATCATAAAATCTCAATATATGAAGCTGGAATCTATGTTGAGACACATTGGAAACTTCTCTACAAAGTTCTTGAGGCGGAAGAAAATTCTGGAGCCAACATCTCCCGAAAAAAGATCATCAAAAAATTTTAGAAAGTTGATGTGTAATAATTTAACTGAATAATATTTTATGTAGGTAAACAGACGTTCATAAGCAAATCTTTCATTATGTTTGGCATTCAAAGTAGAAGTATTCTAAAAGACTAAGAAGCAATTAAAGTTAGTATTGTGTGTGCTGGTATAAGACATCTCAACTAAAGATGGCTTTGACTACAACGAACACTACTTTTAAGCAGTTTCATTTCTCTAATGAAAACAAAACTTTAGTCTTAATATAATTAGAAGCTCATTCCAAAACTTTAGGAAGCACTATACTTTTTCTAACACACAACAAGCGTCTAAAACAAAAAGATATTAATAATGAAAGTGAAAAATTCAAACTTTCATCAATAACTGACGAAAGTAGCTGCTAACTTGGCATGGTGGTCAGGATTGCCTATCGTGATGACCCAACCGAGCTATATTGTCTGGAACTAATGTTCCTCTGGGTCCAACATTTCAAACAGGTCTGTTGAAAAGCGATAAGACTAAAGGCAGAAACCTAAAATCTGAGAAGAGGCGAAGTCCTACTGCTGACTGCAGTGGGGTGTGACAGCAGTAAGGTGTTTTTTTTACTTCGGATAACCAGCATCTACAATGGTGCTGCCTTCTTAACGGAAAGAAGGGGTCATAAAGGGTCGACCCTAAAAATGTCACACCTCACCTTACTCCACGGATTCCCGCCTCCAGTAGTAAGGTCTTCTTAAGAACAGCTAACCCTTCAAAATCTTCCCATAACAAGGTCGTACGTGATCGGCCTCAAGCAGTTGTCCCTTGGGCTCTGCGATTGCACTCCCAGGTGGCTATGACCAATACTAATCCGGTTTCCTTTTCAGGCACCTCAAGAAGTAATATCCTTCCATGGTGTGGGCAGCCAGGAAATGACAACCGCCCTCATACCTCTAACAACACACGAAATCATCTTGTTCGAGGTCAAATCCCACCCTCAACTCTTAATAACTCTCTTATCCCCACGATTGACCCGTCTAGACTAATTTTATCACCCCACGCATCTAATGCTAATGGTTTGGGTTTACGAAACGTTATTCCTGGTCTCCAGAAACTTCACACTAAACTACATATCGGAGCTTTTAACGTTCGAACCTTAGGCCGAATAGGACAACAAGCCTCCCTAGCTATGACCCTAGATTCTCACTTTATAGATGTCTGCTGAGTCTCCGAAACGCGTATACAGGATCCAAGTACAATCATTCGCTTGATCTCACTTTGTGAAAATAAAGAACCGGTCCGGTTCAACCTTCGTGTTTCCAGAGACCCCACCGCTACCACTCAGAGCCTTGCTGGTGTAGGTATAGCACTAAGTTCAAAAGCTGAACAGGCTCTCCTATACTGGATTCCCACAGATAGTTGCTTACACGCTGTCTGTCTAAGCGGGACGGTAAGAACTCAGCAGAATAGGGACACTCGCCGTTCTCTTTGTTGTCTCTACCTACGCTCCCACCGATCGCAGCTCGGATGAAGTAAAAGATGGATTTTACAGAACGTTTTCCGACCTCCTTCGAAAAGCTAAGCGTACTGATGTAGTGATAGTGGCTGGTGATTTTAATGCCCATGTTGGTAGATTAGGCGAAACCGAAAGACACCTAGGTGGATCCTATGGTGTCGAGGCTAAACGATCAGATAATGGCAACCGTTTACTACAACTATGTTCAGATAACCGTCTCTCAAGCACCAACTTTAAGGATAAGGAAAGACATCAGTTGACATGGCAAGCCCAACAATCAACTCAACGCTGGACTCATATAGACCACATTCACATCTGCCACCGTTAGAGGCTCGATAGAAGACTGCTGCTCATTTTTGAGAACATGTTTAGACTCAGATCATGCCTTAGTACGGGCGTGTATTAGTCTGCGTCTCTCTAGATGTAAAAGGTCCACGACAAGGATTCCCCTCAGAGTCCAACTTAATGATGAAAATGTCAAGAATACATTTCATGAGCAACTAGAAAACCAATCAGTCAACTGTGTAGGCCATAAATATAGCGGGTCAGCTTGGAATGATATGCAAAAAGTTATTAAAACAGCACTAATGTCTACTAGTAAACCACGCCAAAAGGTGAAGAAAAGTCAGTGGACCTCAGCTGCATCTAATGAACTGATAAATGCTCGACGACACATCCCATCTGGTTCTGAAAACGATACGGAGAGAAAGCAACATAAACACAAGCTGATTAAAAGCTTAATAAATGATCGTGAACAGTGGTGGGTGGTGAAAGCTAAAGAGATGGAAAAGGCAGCGGCAAAAAGAAACAGAACGCAACTGTTCACACTTATCAAGAAAACGAGTATAAGAAACCAGACTTCGGCAGGTTCTAGGACATAAACACACTTTTAGACACCCAACAATAGCCGTATTCTTCGACCTTAAGGCGGTGTTTGATTCTATCGATCGTAACGTTATGTGGCAATTTCTGTCATTGAAAGGCGTACCACAGAAGTACATTAACCTTATACAAGCTCTCTACTCGAACACCACATGTCGAGTTAGAGCTAATGGCGAATGGTTGTCAGAGCTGATTACCTCAAGTAATGTTCATCAAGGTTGTCCCCTCTCTCCATTTTTATTTAGTTTTATCAATGACATACTTTTAGATTTAACATTGCCATCGTCTGTTTTATCCGGGGTTGACCTCCTTCCAGGAGACAAACTTACTGACTTAGAATATGCACATGATATAGTTCTCTTAGGTGAAGATGCTGATAAAATGCTGAATCTTTTGACCACCCTAAACATGAATGTAAAAATGTTTCGGATATGATTCTCACCATCCAAATACAAAATGTTGCTTCAGGATTGGCTTGATTCGGTACCGAAGTTAGTGATAGGGAGCGAAGCAGTTGAATGTGTTAACCGCTTCATTTACCTTGAGAGCCTCATCAGTCCTGAAGGTCTACTTTCTGCTAAAATTTCGGCTTATATACATAAGGCCCGATTAGCTTTATGGAATTCGCGTCACCTGTGGCGTAGGTGAGACATCCGACTACTAACCAATGGACTCGCTTATTGAGCTGTAGTTCGATCCGTTGTTCTTTATGGATGTGAAACATCGCCATTAACGATTATGCATATTCCTAGGCTCCTAGTATTCGATCATAGATGTCTTCGAAGCATTGCTCGTGTTTGCTGGGACCAACGAGTAAGCAATACGTGGGTTAGGAATAGAGTACCAGGTAAATACGATAAGTCTATCGATGAAGTACCAAGTATTCATCAGCTGAGATGGTTAGGACATGTGTTACGTATGCCTGACCACCACCTACCCCGACGAGCAATGCTGTCTGGTGTGGGAGTGGTCTGAAAGAAAGCTAGGAGTGGCCAAAAGAAAATATGGCACTAGTCCATGAAGTCAATGACAGTTGAGCTGAGCCATATTAATATATGTAGACTACCTGGTTGGAGTCCGCGTGATGATCGTCACAAATGGTTAGAGACTTTAGGTGATATGGCTCAAAATCGTTGGCAATGGTGTGGGTGCATCCACTTCTTGTCTTCCTTCAAATCCGAAGTTTCTGAACATAACATTATTTTATTTTTACTGAATCATATTTCCTTAAATCTCATCTTCGATCTCTCGCACTTTCAATTAATACTAACTCTGTTACTACCTCCCCTACTGTGGGATTCGATCCGACAATTTAATCTGTATCTGCTCACTTGAACTGATGTACGCATGCACCAAGTTCTATGTGGTAACTGACTGACTACAGTCACCTGAAGACACTGGTGCACAAACTACAAGTATAAGAAAGTTAGAACAGTGGTCCTAATATGACACTAAGAAGTGACCAGTAAATGCGAAAAGATAATACTATATCTCTTCTCCTCAAAATGCATAACAATCCATGTACTTTACCATGTATTGTCAGATGAAATGAAGAAAAATTCTGCTGAGATTAAGAGATATTGGAGGGGAAGACAAAGTGAACGTTTCGATGAATACTATTTGAGCTATTTCAATTCAGACGTAAACATTCGGAGTAGCAAGAACCGGGTCATGACAAAAACTACGTAGTCAAAAGTTGGAAAGAAACAGACCTCTGAATGAATACTCACTGATTCTGCAAACAGTAAATGTATTTTAGTCTGGTAATGAGAACTGTTTTAAAATATTATAAGTGCGTTGTTGAGACAATCATAAACCAATAAGTGATCTCAAGTGCTATTAAAGGTATAAGGGAGGTTGGCTACGAAATTGTAATGGGGGTAGGTAAAAGGGTAGCTAAAAAGGGAACTAAACTAGCGATGATTTTGACAACCTAGGAACGTCGCCATACGGTCCTAAGAACAACTGCTAGAGGCCAGTTACACAAGGAGTTTTGAGACTGGTTATTACTGTGCTAGCTCCATACTTGTATGTATGTGAAACACAGAACTAGGAATATACGTGCAAGTTGCTACACCTCATCAGCACAGCAAGATTAACACCAAATTAGTAGAAGTGGTAGTCACTTCAATTATAAGAATAATATGGTCCAGGTAGAAGGAATTAGTCCGTGGAAAGAAAGGTATGAAGTAATTTTAACCTCACTATATGAAAGAGGACAAAGAATAAATGCACCTGAGCCTCTGTAACCGATCACGAGTCATGTCACCCAGAGTTTCCAACCGTTGGTTATGGCAATCACGAGGACTCCATTCAAGCAATCTGTATCTGGCAACGTAGTCCAGATCAACAGTCAGTGATTTCATGGACTGATGCAGTTCGGTGGAATCGTAAGCAGAAACGATAGAAAGGAAACGCGTGTGTCCCTATCCTTCCGAGTTTTTACCGAACCATTTAACTGAACAGTACATAGGCGACTGTTAACAGAGATTAGTTCGAGAAGTACTTGTTCCGTATTGATACTTACTGCTATATCTACACCGGCTAGCACACGAGAAGTTACTATCGAGTCTTCAGATAAACGAAGGTTATATCGCGTAGATTCGCTATATCTGCTGGCTAAGGTTAAGTGGATGACCACGATGGAATACTTTATATGTGTATCGGAGACAGTATATAATTATGGTACGAGATTCTAATGTCTTAGACAAAAAGGCAGAAGGTTTGACATAGAGTTCGTACGTTGATGGCTACAAAATACGCAGTACAGAGCGTGGAGTCAGTAGACTTGGGACAGTATTTTGTGGACTAGAATCGTTGCCATTGGTAGTACACACAGAAAAAGTTGAAGAAAAGAATTTAGAATTAATAGTAAAGATAGAAGTGATATTAAGAAGTTAAGAAGGAAGTTGACTATGAAGATGACGATCTTGAGTGCTGTTAAATGTATGACAGTGATTATCATGCCCCAATCGCCCATACCGTGAAAAGGTTACCCTTCTCGAGGTACTTGAAAAAAGAGCTGAGTTAGAGGTGGTAGTCACTTCAATTATAAGAATAATATGGTCCAGGTAGAAGGAATTAGTCCGTGGAAAGAAAGGTATGAAGTAATTTTAACCTCACTATATGAAAGAGGACAAAGAATAAATGCACCTGAGCCTCTGTAACCGATCACGAGTCATGTCACCCAGAGTTTCCAACCGTTGGTTATGGCAATCACGAGGACTCCATTCAAGCAATCTGTATCTGGCAACGTAGTCCAGATCAACAGTCAGTGATTTCATGGACTGATGCAGTTCGGTGGAATCGTAAGCAGAAACGATAGAAAGGAAACGCGTGTGTCCCTATCCTTCCGAGTTTTTACCGAACCATTTAACTGAACAGTACATAGGCGACTGTTAACAGAGATTAGTTCGAGAAGTACTTGTTCCGTATTGATACTTACTGCTATATCTACACCGGCTAGCACACGAGAAGTTACTATCGAGTCTTCAGATAAACGAAGGTTATATCGCGTAGATTCGCTATATCTGCTGGCTAAGGTTAAGTGGATGACCACGATGGAATACTTTATATGTGTATCGGAGACAGTATATAATTATGGTACGAGATTCTAATGTCTTAGACAAAAAGGCAGAAGGTTTGACATAGAGTTCGTACGTTGATGGCTACAAAATACGCAGTACAGAGCGTGGAGTCAGTAGACTTGGGACAGTATTTTGTGGACTAGAATCGTTGCCATTGGTAGTACACACAGAAAAAGTTGAAGAAAAGAATTTAGAATTAATAGTAAAGATAGAAGTGATATTAAGAAGTTAAGAAGGAAGTTGACTATGAAGATGACGATCTTGAGTGCTGTTAAATGTATGACAGTGATTATCATGCCCCAATCGCCCATACCGTGAAAAGGTTACCCTTCTCGAGGTACTTGAAAAAAGAGCTGAGTTAGAGGTGGTCATAACGACCTAAGACTATAACCACAGTGTTCAAAGAACAAGTGAGTGAGGTAGGTCACACGTGACCTTGTCCCAATTTGTTCATGTTGTGCTAGATGGGTAACTGTTAAGGTTTTACTGCCGGAGAGAGAGATCTATAGAGTAAGTTGAAGGTATGCATTTTTAGGGTCGATTTTTCCCAACCCCATCCTTCCTTTATGTAAAGGCCATATCATTTCAATATTTACTCACTGAGAAAAACGCTTTAATGCTGTTGTGAGTTTCAAAATCCCCAAACTTACAATTGTTCAGTAAACCAATATAAATGAGTTGTGGTGATTTTTTGTAAGCTTTAATTGTAAATTTGCATCACATTAATCTAATTCAATATCAGTTATGCTGTAGAGTAGTTGCCGTGACATTTAATTGTATGTATAAAATGTTGAACTTTGTACACGTGTTATATAAGTTGATGATTTCACCATGATGAGTAATCAATGCAAATTAATTCACATAAAAATGAATGCATTCAAATAAAGGTTGTTCGCTCGCCTCGTCTTAGTTTTCTTCACAATACAATCTTCCTACAAGCCTAGTCGTTTGGAATAGCTGTGGCTGGAGAAGGAACAAGTCGTGGTACAAGTATCAGAGAAAACGTTCGGATTAACCGCATCGACTATCGATGGAATCAGATATATAATCCGGCTACTCTAGATCTGTTAGCAGTATTTTACTGTGAACCGCACATATCAATAAGAACCCACGCGTTTGTCCCATTGATGTATGAATTGCCGTCATACTACTACACAATCAGCAATACGATTACGCCTTTGAACCTTAGACTTGCTGCTTTTAGTTTTACTGACCTGTCTGGTATGAGAGAACCTAACAGAACAATTTTTCTAACTAGTATAGCCGCCGATTGGTTCATCATGGTAGGAAAACCCGACCATCAGCAACAGAGATTAGAAGACTAAATCTAAAATATCCGACGTTTTCCAGCGATTAATAGTTAATTGACTATGAACTATGCAAACTTAATCATATGCATAATTCACAGTTAATGAACTATTCGACCACTTGAAAACATTGAATCTTTCATACATGATTATTGCCAATAATTTTTTCATTCATTGATAAAGCACGTATGATGTCAAAATAACTATTATCAATCTACGAGGGATTAATTAAGAATTTATGGTATTTAATTGGAAAACATGATTGTTTTTTTTCTTAAAAAACATAAGAACTGATTAACATAATGTGTATCGCTGATGAGAAACACTACGTATATATATATATATATATATATATATATATATATATCAAAAGAAATAAAAAATACGCTTCATAAAAAATTTCGCATTTCAGAATTCTATTCCGTTTTAGAATAGATGGTTGGTAGGTAAGAGGTTTGAACGCCGTCCCAAGTTGCTCGGCTCGAACGAATTGGATATATATATATATATATACATTTGCTCTATCAAAATTTGATCGTGTCATTGCATCATTTCTCGAGTATGAACAATAACACAGTTAGGCGATGTGTCATTGCATCATTTCTCGAGTATGAACAATAACACAGTTAGGTGCCAAAATAGGTTAAACAGTTTGTGAATTTTTACAATAAGAGGTGTGACTAGCTATTATATATTATGTCGTGTAATCCTGTTAGTTGTAGAAGTTTAGACTGAAAGAAAACTGGGGGGTGGTCAAACTAAGAAAAATTCCCAGGTCCATAAAGTCCACTGATAGTTTATGTGAACTGGTATATACCCCTTCCCTGGTTTAAATTATTGTACTAATCATGATCAATGATAGAAGAATTTATGTGAGCCTTAAAATCGGATGTGGTCTAAAAGAGCCATTAATTCTTAAACAAATTTTACAATATTCAGCAACCTATTTTATTCTTCTTTTTCAACCAACATGCCATTTCGAATTCATTTTGCTTTTTTCTTGCTCTAATGAAGCACGATGTAAGCTTTGCCAGTAGCTTCGCAGTTAAGGCTTTCGACATTCAGTTATTCGACCAAAGGATCAAACTCTGCTCTGTCTATGCTGGTTTGGGCAGCTGGGTGTTACTGGTCCCACATGCAGAATGTCACTTAAGACGAAAACATGTACCTGTAAATGGCTAATAACATACTAATCTAACTACGGTCGATGATAGATCAAAAGTCAACTAACCGATAACTAATCTTGTTCTCTGATGTGTTGATAGTTCTTTTTGGGACACATAAAAAAGGTATTTTGCAAATCATTATATGGCATCTTTTTATGAATATGGAAATTAGTTGACCTCGGTATGTATTCAATCTTTTACCAGTATGTATCACATAAATACTTTCTCTTACAAAAACCAATCATGTTCTGTTTACAAAAGTTGAGAAATCACGACCTAAGAAATATTTAACAACATAGGACCAAACAGTACTAGCAACTAACTCATTAATTTACTTAACAAGTATCGCAAAGTGTACTCGGCTCACGAGAATAATTTTATGACAGTGTGAAAGCGAATAGTACCAACAAATTGTCAAAACGTAGTTCAAACTTGTGACTTATTGGCCGATATTTCAGTTCCTAAGAAAAACAAAATTACCTGGTAACATTCAAAATTAAATGTATTATGGTTGGTTTTAGTTTACATTCGGGGGAGAATACTCACATAATCTCTAAATAATCTGATCTACAAACTCTCGGGAAATATACCATTTTTCAAAACTTCTACCCGATTCAGCTAAAAACAGAACTCTCTTCAATTTATAAAATGAGTGCATGTAGCTGAAACAAGCTCCATACAAAGTGCAGTATGAATAACCGGTTTTCAAGACCACCCTAAAAATACTCGGGTATTTTTTCAGGTGTCATCGTTGGCTGAGTGGGGAATAAACCTTCGACTTACTTCATGGAGTGAAAGTTCTGTTGAAGAGTATTGGACTGCGTCCAAAGTATGAGTTGCGTTGATATTTCGAATTCGATGAGTCGTGTCGGGTGACAACGAACGATGCATACCAACTTAACTAAGCTGTTAACCATCGTCAAACATAAATTTCTTGTGTAGCAAAAAACGACAGCGTAGAAAGACACCTGAGATTCCCAATGTACATATAAGCAATCAAACAAAGTGTTACACAAACTAACTTTGATTAACTGCATCCAAGGATCCGGTTCTTGTAACAGACACTAAACCAACTGAATCATTTTTAATCGATCGATGAGAGAAACACTTTAGCAGATTTCTTGTTAAGCTACCAGATCTTTTCTTCTTATTGGTATCAACTATTCGGAACCAATTGGAAAATATAATTACTGTAAGGTTAATGGAACTGAATGCATATTAAAGATCTTTACTGATTAAACTAACCTAAGTATATAGAAATAAGGAAATGTACAATGAAATGTTCAACAATACTGAGCTTTATAATAACCAATCACGAGAGGTGAAGTGATAGAGCGCGGGCAAGAACTGAGCCTAGTAGTTTGGGATTAATTCCAACTGGAGAGTTGATCTATAGTTTAGCATAGGTTGTAAGTATTCATTTGTCTAATGACTTTTAATCATCTTTGTTTTTGGGAACAGCATTTTGTATATAAACGATTAATTTTACTACATAAAAAACCTATTCTTCTGCTCAGAGATTTTGTCTTCAATCCCATGGGAGTTTGAGTCAGTAAACCGTTATCGTGAGCAGCCATTCTTTGGCTACACCTTATCATAGTAATTCATCTATCGATCTGCGTTCTATCCATTTCACTTAACAATTGTAAACATTGTTCAATTATGAAATTATAAATCATGACAGTGCAACAGAGTATGAATTCAATCCCACAGACGAATACCCTAATGAGAATGCATTCGTGTATCTATGTTCAGGTCTGATATGCACAAATCACTCTTATTTGAATTTATGACCATTCTGTGGAGAACATCTCAACTATTATACTACATAAAGTATAACATTTAATGTTGCTATGATCTCGAAGCTAGATGATGTAAATGTAGAGTTATCGTTCTAAATAACATCAGCGCCTATAAAAGATTTTTAAATTAGCTCACGAGTGTTAAATAATTGAATTTTGATGACCACGCTTGTAACTGATCAGCTTCGTGAGCTTTGTCTTTACTTATGCTTTTCTTCCTAATGACTGTCAAAAAGAAATTAGATGTTAGAATATTGCTGGTTGTTTGCGGTTAACTAAGACAGAATGAATTCATTTAATAAAGACAGTGAGAACAAATAAGAACTGAACAGTCCGCCCCCTCCTTGGCTCTATATGGAATTCTTCACCAATCGACTTCCATGACCGTAAAGAAGATCAAGCTATGAACTATGAGGCCTCGTAACTACAGCCTAGCATTTTCAACCTTGGCCTACCATAACCTACTGCCATTCGAGATACCTGCACCACATCCGACATAGTTGAGCCCCACTAGAAACTCCGTGAGCTACATCTCGAAGTAAATCAATAATAGATACAGGACTACTGTCATTACGCACTCTTAAGGAGTCCCAAACCAGGACGAAACAGCGGACCAATGCTTCACAACTTTTAAAGAATATCTCGTTAAAATCAATTCATGATACAAATTGAAATCAAATAATTTAATAATTTCATAGACGTCTTACCATTACTACTATTAGGACTTAAAGCAATAGGCATATCTAGTGGTACATTGCTATTTCTTATATGTGTATCCAGCGAATTGCTTCTTAATACATCGTTACTATTTGAACTAATATTAGCATCAATAAGCATTTTATTATTATTATTATTATCTTTACTGTTTGTAATAGAACCATTGTGATCATTACCCCATGGAGAATGATTAATGATTCCTGAATTCGTAATAGATGTTATGTGGTTATTATTAATAGTAGTGTGTGGATAAGGTGTTGCGCCGATCACAGTAACTTTACCAACAAAATTTACACGTTTCAGTCGTGTCCTCAGACGTCTTTCAATTCGCTGACAACTCGGTATGATACCGAGTCCAGTAGACGATGACATTGTTGTTGGTGCTTGTGTTGAATTGCTATTAATGTTGTTGTTATTTGCTGATTGATGCATCGGACTAACATGAGATGTATTGTCAAAATCTGATGCTGAAAAAATTTGTTTAGCTTGCCACCATTCACGATCACTAGCATTGACAACGTGCAGAATATCACCATGATGAAAGGGTAAACCCTATTTATTTTAAAAAAGAAATACGATAAGGAGAAAACCAATTTAATGGTACGTATTTATAGAAAGAAGACTGAAAGCATAGAATAAGCAAAACTGGATTTAGAAGCAGAGTACATGGTAAAGATGGCAAGTTATTTAATCAGGTTAGGACGTGTATTACGTTTCCCAAGTCACTTCTAGTCTCTAAGCGCGATGATGACTGAAAAAGTACGTTGAAAGCTAAGAGTAGTCAAAACATAGCACCACTTCATGAACTAGTTGACTGTCGGTATGAGGCATGGTTAGAATCCATGTGATTGTCGTAACACTGTATGGAGACGTTAGGTGACATAGTTTGGAATTGGTTTCAATGGCCCAAGTGGACTCACTCTTTGTCTTCTCAAAGACCCCGTACTTTAAAATTATTTTATATCTTCCTTTATACAGATTAATTTTTTTCTTCTGGAGTCATATTCTTGACATCGAATTTTTTTATGACCGCTAATTTCACTACCACTTCGACGAGCTGAAATAGTGTGTCGACTTGAATCGATGCATACGTGTTACACATTCTATGTTGTTCATGACTAACTGACTACATATGTGTGATTTTCACTAAACATCACTTCTCAAGCCAGAACATTCACAATATTTATTTTTCATCCGGCACGTACTGCACCAAATATGTCTACAGCAAACATATTTACGGATTCAGGCAAAATAAACAGTCGTATTATTATCAACTGTAAAGTGTCGTTAAAAATCAGTAGAGAATTGGACAGTCGTCAGATTTCGAATAATAAGTTCTACATATACCATCGGCTTACTTATGGTTGCGAGAACGCCTGGTTGACGAATACCAACTAGCATGAAACTTAGATCTAAGATCCGCGTCGTTGATACACTTGATCGAGATTTCTTAATCCTAGAAAATATCTCCTTCCCTGTGAAGGAGGCAAGATATGATTAGACACTCAAATGCATGATTGAATCTCTCAGACTGTCATAAACAACGTACGCGTTAGCTTAAGTTGCCATAGCACGTTAACAAAACTAAATTGGCACAACAAGATCAATGCCGGAATACAGCTAAACAAGACACCAAAGAACGAGTTTAAAAATTAGACAGAATGCACAACCATGATCTGTTCTCAGTTCTATGACTCGACGCTTCCAACCACTGGTAGAGATTATTCCACGGACCTCAACATGATAGTTTCAATCTATCAATATGGCTCATAACAACAGTCAACAACTTCACAGACTGGTGCAACGTCTTGATTTGGGGTCACCTAGCGTTATTTTATCCCATTGCACAAGCCAACATAGTATGTGTTAATAGGTACTGGTTGAGAATGAGTAATATGTGTCCAACCACTTCGGTCGATGAAGATTCACAGCTCCACTAATCGATTAGCTCTTTGCCTAATACTCTGTGAAAAAACTCACTAATCGTTACTTGACCATTACAGCGTACGAAAGGGATACCCCGAGAACTTTTATAATCAGAAATTTCCAACCTACGAATGTCTTCTAATTTTACAGCCCATGTTTTCTAGCCATAAAATAATATATAGGGGTCGGTTGGCAGGCGGACAACTGGCCAAAGCCCTAAGTGACGCAAGTCGATGGAAACTAGATAAGTTTATGAGTCCGTGCCGAGTTTGACTGACACCAACCCACCAAACCTGATGAGACTTTCACGACAAGTGAAGTGGCCAAAGCATTCAACTACTCCACTCTCTGTGGTCAGTTCAGATAATGCAGACTAGTCCTGAAAAAATACTTTGTATTTAAGGAAAGAGAAACACATCCTAAACACGTCTGAATTCTTACTAGAGCATTCAATCAATTGTGTAAGCGTTTTCGGCGAACTGCATGAACATTGAGACCAAATTGTCCCCAGACTGGGCCCAAGTGGTGTTATGTATGATGTCCGCATATAGTTGGTATTTGACAGCATTATCATAAGGAGCTAACTTACGATCCCAGTCAAGGTGATGTAGTAAACATCTAAATTTTTAATATTGTACATAGCTTATGAAAACATCAGGTACCATAACTATTGATTAGAAAATAATTTTTCAGCTTATTAATTCAAGTTTAGATTTCACCCTTATGTATTTGTCCGTACATTTTGTGTGACAAGCGAAAACAATGCACATAACTCGCAGACTAATGCATACACACGAGCATACATTCATGCAGAAACACCTACATGCATACCTATTCTATTCATTTTCATCAATTAGTTAAGCTGTATAACAATATATAAATCGGATTAAGAAACATATCTAATTATCGAGTGCGTCAAACTGTGACGTCAATTAATTACAATAATTCAGGTCAAATCTGATCCGTTGGACATGACTGTGCTATGATATTGTCTGTTGATAGTGTACCTGAGAAGTTTACAAACATCTTTTTATACAAGTGAATTCATGCCTCCATTCGTTGCTTTATCCCAGCAGTTTGATTAGATAAGGTTGTTCAATATTACCATTCCTATTCAACTATGCCACGGATAAAATTTTGCGAATAAGACTCCAGGAAATACGTGGCCGTGGTTGCGTTGAACTGCAATTTGAAGATAGACTTTTCAACAAAGATGATATTGTTTTGTTGTGTGACGATACACAGGTCATTCAAACGGAAAGTAATCAGTTGGTAATTAGTGTTCGAGAACATGCAATGCATTTTAACACATCCAAACCCGACGTACTTCCTCAAGATCTAAAAAAGGCTGTGCAATTCTACTTTATGCTTCCTTGAGCTGATGATGTTCGACTACCATTGTATCCGGAAGACTGGTGACATACATCGATAAGAACGTGCTAGGGATGCTGAGGTTCAGCAGTGCATCCGGCGGAGTGATGAAAATTCAATTATCACCTGTATCTTGAAGCATCGTCTTCAGTGACCTGGTCATGTTTAGCGAATGTCATTCCAGCAGCTTCCATATTATGCATTATATGCCGACGCTGGGACCCAGTAGGAAAAGTGGAGAGGCTTCACGGTATGAGAGATGTATAGGATTGGCATCTGTTGACTATCATTAATCCCTGGTTGAAGTTTCAAATACGATGTAACTTAGTGAATTATCTTAGTGAAAGAAGTAAGACAATGAAATAAAAGTAACACAAAAATGTGTTCTTTAATTCATTTTCGAAGCCAATTCTAATTATAATTAACGTAGAGCTTGGCACGAATGTTAACCAAAGTTCCCATATCACATTAGCGCGACAAGACGAAACGAACCGGATGGATACCAAAGGTATGGGAATAATGTGGTAACAATGGTAGTGAGAAAAACTAAACACTGAGAATCTGGTTCGAGAAGACGGGATGAAAAGATTTGCATAAATGAAAAACAGGGATTAAGATCGAGAAAAAAAGAATGAACGAACGCACCACAACTACTGTGACCGACTCCGAGCCACGTAAACCAGCGTTTCCAACCATTTCTCGAAATAATTCCAGACACCGACAAGGTAGTCCTCATCCACTAACACAGTTCATGCAAACAGTTAACTACTCCATGGATTTATGTCACATCTCGGTTTTGCTGCCAACAGCTTACTCGTAACCTATCTCTACATCGACCGACAGTGTATGTTAACTTATGCGATGGTCGGAAATGCTTAATATCCCAGCCACTTCACGTGATGAAGTATAACATCACCAACTAATTTGCCATTTTAGCCAAGTACCTAATATCTAACCTCAGCATTGCTTACGCAGTAGTTGCATAATACACACCATACAGTATAAAAACTATGCAACTTCAATCTTCTATAACTAGATAAACTAATATATCTTACTCTAGTTACAAATGTAGAATGAAACTGTCAGCATCGAAAAGTACCAGACTTTGCAATGATCCGAAAATATGGGCATTACATTTTTACGCTCATTTCCAGGATACTTGACAGTATGGTCAGCATACTTAAAGCTTACCCACGTAACCAAAATAACGGCTTACTAATTTACTTAATTTTTCATCTAATCATTTCGCTAGACAAATTTAAGATGAAGTCATATTTTCTGTCATTCTTTTTATCCACTCGCTTAAAACTAACACCACTGGAGCTACATGGCATTAGTCCACGAAGTTTTTTTAACTGTTTGTTTAAGCCATGTTTATAGGTGCAAACAACCTGGTTGAAGTTTGTGTGACAGTCAAGATCAATGGCTGAATACGCTGAGTGACGTGGATCGAAATCAGTCACAGTGGTGCAAGTGTATCTATTTTCTAACTTCTTTAAAACACTAAGTTCCATTATTCTTATGCACATACCTCCGCTTCCTTCCTTTCTGTTGAATTACATTGTAATGGTAATCGCGTAAATCTGATCTCAGCGTGCTATGGTATGGTAACTTCAACTTTTGCGTATATGTATCAGATTTTAATGACTGACTAACCACTGAAGTTGGATGTGATAATAATGTAGAGGTGTGAAGGTAGTTGTATCACTTAGTAGTTGTTGGATCAAAGGTTACATAATGAAGAGTCTGAAAAGGAAACCAGGTTAAGAATAGTCGTGATAACCTGGAAGCGTGACTTCGGCGCCCAACAGATAACTACTTGAAACAGATTGTACACAGTCTTTTGTGAGTTCTTAGTGTATTAGCTCTGCAATTTTCAGACCCTACTGTTAACTATAGAAATCTGTGGAGCAGGATGAGAGATGCTGTTTCGAGGAAGGACAGCTTGTAACTCTCTCCATCCTCTCTAAAAAATAGCATTAATGCAGATCTCAAATGTGTGAAAAAAATACCTCGTTGCAATCGGTAATGTCACTTTACCATCAGACCTTATTTTCAATACTTTTAGTTGTATTAATCTTCAAAAGACCTGTCCAACATAGTAGGACCAGAAGGAGCGAATGTTCTAGCCAGTAGTCTAATTAATTCACCACGATATTTAATACCGACCAACGGTTGTGAAGTAACGAAACTCTATCACATGAAAAAACTAAGTTTGAGAAAAGCGCAAACATACAAGTAGTAATAGTCACGCTTTTTTTCAAAAAAAAGCACTTATCTTTAAATGAGGAAAAAAACATCCCCCAATTCTCAGGATATCATATTTAAGATAGAGAAAGATACAGAAAGAAAGAGGAATAGAAAATATCATGTGACTCGCATCAGAGAAAGAGAAACGTAATCGATGCATGAGGAGAGAAGTAGGTGATAAACAAACAAATTGAAAAAAAGAATATGACATTACCATCAGCAATAATAATAGTGACAATAACAATAACGAAGTATATGTTTGAAATGTATGCATACATATATCTTGCATGTTTTTCACGAAGTACATAAATGTAGATACACACTAGTTTAGTATGTTACATCACATGATAAAACATTTAAATACATAAATTAAAAAAACAAATGAATAAAAGTACTAATAATACACTTTACAAACAATTTGGCACGCTACAACTGTGAACGCATAAAAGTCAACTGCTAGATATTGAAAGCTATTTGAGGCTAGGACTAGTGATAATGCTCACTGAAATCGAACGATTAAATTGAGCACCGTATGATAACTAAGCTATAAACAACAACTAAACAACCTACAAAACGTTGCACGTACACACTATGCAGGTAAGCTCTAACTCACTACACTATAGAAAAGTGCGACAAAAGTTGAAGGAACTCATTTCATCGTCAAGAAAAACGACTACCCAAATAACTTAATGAAGTGGATAGCAAACTAAGATATCGTCACAAAGCCTATAATAATTAAAAATTGGATTGCCTAACCATACATGAAAAACATTTCAGAAATTATCACGAGAATTTTGTGACCTTTCGAGATCAATGTATGACAGAATCACTTTGACCCACTCTATGTAGACCAAAAGGAAGTGAAGGAAGATAAATTCGAAATTATCGACAAGATTGTATAAGCTGTGAGGACTATACTAGATAAAGTGGATGCCTCTTTCGCCCATTTCATACATGAGAACAAACAAGCACTGAGAACAGAGGATATGTTATCCTTATATCAACGTACATAGATAACGTCAAACACTATCTGATTCGGATGACCAAAATAAATCAATGAACATATTCCATAAATAAAATCTAACATCTAATAATTTACAGAATATGGTGTAATTGTTTACCTAAATATTCCTGTCCCAAAAATCATAAAAGGATTGAAACATTAGCACATAAATACTGACTATATTTCGGTGGAAATTGTACATTTACCAGATTAACGTAGGGCTCTCTCCTAGTATTAATTTACACCTCGACCGTAGCTGCTACCTTGACATGGTGGTCGGGCTTGCCTATCGTGATGACCCAACCGAGCTATATTGTCTGGAACTAATGTTCCTCTGGGTCCAACATCTCAAACAGGTCTGTTGAAAAGCGATAAGACTAAAGGCAGAAACCTAAAATCTGAGAGGAGGCGAAGTCGTACTGCTGACTGCAGTGGGGTGTGACAGCAGTAAGGTGATTTTTTTACCTCGGATAACCAGCATCTACAATGGTGCTGCCTTCTCAACAGAAAGAAGGGGTTAGATAGGGTCGACCCTAAAAATGTCACACCTCACCTTACTCCACGGATTCCCGCCTCCAGTAGTAAGGTCTTCTTAAGAACAGCTAACCCTTCAAAATCTTCCCATAACAAAGTCGTGTGTGATCGGCCTCAAGCAGTTGTCCCTTGGGCTCTGCGATCGTTATCCCAGGTCACTCTGGCCTGTACGAACTCAGTTTCCCTTTCAGATACCTCAAGAAGTAATATCCTTCCATGGTGTGGCAGCTGGGAAGTAACAAAGGCCCTTATACCTATAACAGCACATGAAATCATCTTGTTCTTTCTCTGTGAATCACATTCTATATGTCCTCTCTTCTTCGTTTTTGCTATTAATATTACTAAATTAGCTTCTACTTCTACTACCATGGTGTCCATTTTTGCTATGCTTTTGAGGTATGGCAATTTGGATCGATGCACACATGTGCCAGGTTCTATATTGATTGTACATACATAAATTGGTTCGCTTCCCCTAGCTTTGATCATAACCCACTCCTATGTAAGCCACTCTCATTAAAAATACTTACCATAAACGCCTAGTAGTATATGCCTAACCACGATATTGCTCATCCACTCGTAGCTTAATGCTTTGAAGACAAGTGCAGAATACAAATGTCTTGCTATCAGAGCGTGTTCAATAGTTAGGACTGCTGTGCAGTATACCCACCCCTTCGTCAACGCCATATGTGATGCGAAATAGTAAGCACCGCTTTCAAACGATAAACTGACATTAGACAACATTTTAAAAATATAAATCACCAAAGGTTTGAAGATTATCTGAAAAATTTCAAGAAATACTCACGCGACTTGGCAAGCCAGTATCACTATTGGGATCATAATCAAAAAGAGCACGGACATGCATTGTTTTTTTAGTGGTTGTAGTTAGACGTGGTGGAGTAGACGAGGATACGTTACTAGATAATTCAGTCTGAGAACCACAGTAGGGCGTAGACAAAGAATTATTAGTGTATGAATCGGCTGAGTTATTTAACTGCTTCATAATGTTTTGAGAAGTGTTGTCTTGGCTGGTAGTACTCATGCCATTTAATCGGATATCTCCACTCGCCGCCAAGATATGCTTGGGAACAGAGTTAGAATTTGATGAACAGAGTATATCCATTTACAATTGTAAGTTGGGTGACTGAAATTGCTAATATGCACAATATTTCATCCACATGACGTCTGGTTTTTCGTCTTAGTTAAGTGAAACTAAATACAAAAAAAATGATTACTATAAAAATATGCCGTTTTAAAATTAACTGAAGACATGAAAACGTTTAGTCATTAATTTCCTACCATACAGACTTGCCTAAATATTATCACAGGATACGCTGCAAGACAGTTTGCTGAAGTAGCGAACGAGTACCAATAATGGGGTAGTTGGAAACTTACCATGTGACGAATCTCTACAATTCAGGTTCAGAGACGAGTAATAAACACGATTCACTGAACGAACCATAAATATTAATCACAACTGGAAGTCTACTACAGATGTCCACAATAGCATAAATGCCAAAAGTACACAAATACTTCGCAAATAAGCAATAACCGCAGAAGTAATCACACTGACTAGACTATGAGTTGTAAAATCAACAAGACACAAACACACTGTCCTACAGCTAGGAGGTAATCAGAAGAGAAACTACTTCATACGACAGCTAGATTACGAACACTAAGTATCCTTTGTTGATAGACAGAACTTTTAATTAGCTGTAAAGAAAATATAATTACGTTATCATTCAAGTTGATTTGTAGAGTTTAGATATCCCATTTGCTCATTTTCCAGTATTTTTACGATGATTACCAAATAAGAACTCAAAAAACTAACGATAACGCAAATCGTTTAGGCTAAAAGATATGTAGGTTGATCTCACAGGCATAATACAAAAAAATGCATACCTAAGAAGGCGCAAAGACTATAAACCACGCCAAAAGAAATGTTCAATCTCAAGGTCAGCAAGTTTTACAAATATTCCGCAGAGTTGTCTTTGAGGTCAAACATGTAAGACAATCAAAATGAAATATTTTTGTTCTTGTAGTTTTGTCTCACTGCTTACTCAGTAGTAAGGTTTGGCTAGGCAAATTACGCCTTAAAAATAGATTTCCAGTAGTTTTATTTGACTTGGACGAGAAGCAAGTGTAAGCACATAAAGCCTTAAAATGCTGATTTTATTATAAAAAACAAGCTGATCGACGAGTTCATCTCAAATGTATGGAGTTTAGTTCTTCATGTGGAGTATTCCAAACTAAGCTAAACTGGTGTCTTCAAACTAGTCGATCTCGGCAGACTAATTGAGTTAAGACAATGAACATGATACCACGGCTCACACCTTTATGTATTATTTCTATCTGACTGTCCAAATATCTATTCATACTCTGAACGGCCATCCAATCACATAGACCAAAGGAAATTATATGCTTCGAATCAGTAAACGTAACCTTAAGTGTAGCCAGCCGGTTTGACTAAAAGCTCCTAGTCAACTTAGAAAGAGAAAGTTAAAACCGACATCTGCAACCTATATGTTCGAAAGGTACCTTTTAAGCGCCAAAGTTGACTAAACTAGTTAATTAGTTAACTCACTCAAAAACGTAAACAAACATTCGTTGAGCCACTATTATTCTAGCCTAAGTTTGACTTTATACGATTAATGTGAATACACTATACCCAAGTAAAGTTGTCTTGCATATTTGTCACTGAATACTGAATGAAACTTTTCAATTTGTCAAAGTCTGTATTATTTACGCGGACAACCAACATTAGGAGTATACACGGAATTTTGTGAGGCATGGCCATAATCCTTTTCCAGTAATTCCCCTTTCTACGTCTTCCATAATATACACTATCCCGTTAGATTGTTCCTTGAAAACATGAAAACCTGGCCACCACGTTAAAGGTTGGCCAAGTCGGCGCTGGTTGGAAGCGTTTGCTCACACAAGGTGTGATAGGTGAATGAATGAATCTAAAAATAGGACGCGTGAATAAATAGAACAGCCTAGTCATCAAGGTTAGGATGAACCAGTCAAAGTGAGGCATCAGGCGGTAATTTTTCTTAATTATTCATGGGTTAAAACTTTACACCACACCGAGATATAAGAAATTGGTTAATATTAAAACATGTAGTAAAAACCATAACATCGATCACTATATTAGTGAAACCATAAAGCTTCTGAAGTATACCCAGTATACAAGCAAGTAACGTTTATCGCATAACCAGAGCAACTTCTAACGATTGAACCCACATGTTCAAATAAGAACTAATCAGAAAGCAGTAAATGATGGAGGAGAAGTTATGTTTGATTTTGAGTAGAGTGCCAATTGGATAGCAACCTCTAGTCTGGCTAACTAGAGAGCGAGTTGTTACCTACGTCTTGTCGTGATTTGGGGTTGATGCGTGACCGAGCGCCTTCACTAGTCGTGTAAGCTAAAATATATATGGGCAGCATCAATGACGAGAGCCTATGCAACTATTCTTTTAGGGGATTACTTACCGCCACAGTTCATTATTCCATTCTTGGCTCGTAAGGACCCTACGACGTGCCAGCCAAAGGGTGAAACCCGATGAGTTAGAAACTGGCAAACGTCCCATTGGCAGCTTGCGATTTCGTGCAGCTTCTAAATGTCTGTGCTTACGCTAACAACACCTATATGAATAAAACGTTTTTAAATATTTTCAAACCCCTGAAAATGTGTAAAATACACACCTTATAATAAAAAACGATTTTTATTTGACTTTTTAAATTTAAAATACGTTAAGAGTGCGCAATTAAAAGAAACTCAATAGGGGTAATAATGGTTCGGGTGTTTTCGAATTCGTATAGTTCTACCAGAGCGTCTGGATATAATCAGTGATCGATTCTGCTAACCCTCAGCCGTTTTTTGGAATTGTAACTCGTTGATCAAAGACAGCGCGGTTCTTTGTCATATATGCACCATGCTACAATACATATATTTAGTGTCCTAGTACTGTAAACTTTGTTTAAGTTGGTTTAGTTCTTAATTCATGCCTTTATATGTTATGAAAGTCCTGACAGTAACACTTCGTCGAAATATTTGTACGTATGTAAACTCATATCATTCTGATCATGCCTGTAAACTGGCATGCTCTCATGTACACAATGATGCTTGGGAATAAAAGCTATTTGTCCGTAGACTAATTCGGCGACACCGCACCCAACACATACTTTTACGGTGCTGCGAATTGCTAATAAAACTAATAGCAAACAGTTGGTCCACCGCGAGATGTCCGTAGCTGTAAGTGATGGTTTCAGCTGTCGATGAAATCTTTCTACCAAACCGTTGGATTATGGGTGGTAGGCGGTTATTCTAAAGCATGTAGTTCCAATTAGTTTGGTTAGAGTGTGGAACAATTCAGATTTAAACTGACTTCTGCGGTCTGTCGTTATTTTACATGGGCAACTAAAGTTTGTTATTCACTGTGCGACGAAAGCGCGAGAGATTGTTTCACTAGTGATGTCTTTGAGTGTGAAGTTGAACCCGGTATATGACAAAGTTACGTTTGAATTATTACCAGAGCGACTTCTAACGATTGAACCCACTCTTACGAATGAGGAGAAATCAGAAGGCAATGAAGGATGGAAGAGAAGTTATATTTGATCGTGAATGGAGCGGCAATCGGTTAGCAACGTCTAGGCTGGCAAACTAGAGAGGGTTGCTTGTTTCGGTACGGCGTGGCGAGATCTGGTGGTGATGCGTGACCGAGCGCCTTCAACTAGTAGTGTCCGCTAAAACACACATGGTCAGCATCAATGTCGAAACCTATGTAACTATTTATTTTGGGGATTATTTACCGCTACAGCTCACTCCCCCCCTAATGGGTTCGTGAGGACCCTATGACGTACCAGCCAAAGGATAAAACCCAATGCGTTAAACATTGGTAAACGTTCCTTTGATAGCTTGGATGTTGTGCGGCTTCTGGCCGTCAGTGCCTATGCTAAAGGGTCGTTACATAAAAAAAATGTACAAAATGTTATCGTTCTCTTCTATCGTTTTCTAGTCGTTTCCAGGCGTCCTGGAAATTAAAAAAAAGAAGATTTTTAAATATGTACCTTTCATTTATATATATATATATTAAAAACAATTTGGCGGCTAAATACAGCTACAAAAACGCATAATATGTTGACAACGCTAGCATGAATAAAAAAAGGTTTTTTTGATATATTTTTTTAAACATACGAAAATGTGTAAAAAAAGAAAAATGCATGCCGTAAAGTTTAAAAAAAGGTATTTTTATTTAATTTTTTTATTTTGTATATATAGATATTCACAATACACACATTGGAAAATTAGAAAAGAAAATTAATAGACGTAATATTCATTTAAGTGTTCTGGAAATCGTACATTTCTACCAGAACGTGTAGCTCTCGGCGTTATGGAGCTCTTCTGAATTTCCACTTGCTCGTTGGTTGTTGCTTGAGGCATGGCGATTTTGCTCATGTCGAGTTTCGGCGGTGTTGTGGCGAGTTGGACATCGAAGGGTCTACCTTCTAGGTAAGCTGCCTTGAGGCGGTCAATGCTGACGTTCTCTTCGTGTCCATTCTTATCGATCGTATAGTACTTTGTTTCACGTTTCAAGACCTTGTATGGTCCTTCGTAAATCGCGTCAAGAGGTCGGCGTAGAGCGTCACGACGTACAAAATCGTGTGTACTATATTTTAAAGCGGGTTGGATGAAAGTGTCTGTCGATTGTTGTCGAGTTTGAACTGGCTTAACTGAACGCATAGCATTTGTAAGCCGGTTCACGTAAGAATTTATATCCAAGTTTGTCGAGGTGGAAGCGGTTTCCACACTACTCCCCTGAAGAATACGATCGATCCTCATGCTAAAGTGCTGTGCGAGGAAACGTTATACACTGCAAAGCATCGCTGCACTGCAAAGACAATAAAGGAACTCAAACATTGGCATAACGATAGTAATGAGTACCTACGCACTGGGAATAGATTCTCTCTCTTAGAATCAGGCAACAAACCTCAAACCAACAGCACTAAAAAGACCCAAAATAGTCGGAACCTTAATAGGTTAGATAATAAAATTAACGACAAACCCTAAAATATTAGGCAAACTAAGCCTCTGCCATCTAAAATAAAAACTAATACTCAGTGTGGTAATAAACGATTTCTCTCCTCCCATCCTTACGCTAAACCAAATAAATACTCAGAAAAAATCGGAGTGACACACTTTACAGTGCCAGAGTACCAAATACTATTGGCCCAAGACACTACTACACAAAGAAGCCACCCATTACCACTTATTCCATCTCAGTTCCAAATGAACAGTAGCATGGCTCACCACAACCATGGAAAATATCCGCACCACCAACATAAGTGGCCACATAGATATGAAAATCTACAACCGAGACAATTCCCTAGAGCATATTCCCTAAATCCCAACCAAATGTACTCGAATTTCATACCACTAAACAACAGAAACCAACATAAGAACCCCATGGGATCCACCTACAAGATACCTACAAACCTTGCTCAACAGGCTTATTACACCTACACTAATAGTCCAGCACTTTCCTTTGGCGGCCCAATGGTCACATCGAGATCGTACAAATCACTAATAAATCCCCCTCAAACTTCAGTGTATCATGACCACGGGTTGCTTCGTTATGCCTCTATGGCATACAATAATAATGTGCCAACGTATAATTGCTTGCTGCCCACATACAATCCACCAGAATTTTTTCATATGAACCGCTATCCACAGTATTCTCTTCCCCAATAGACTCAAATAGAACCTCGAATCGTAACTTCGCACCTTTTACAAACAATGAATCCCTTAAGTCTACCTTCTCACTATCCCGCCATACTCGCCTCACTTCCTCCCCTATTCAGTCCTCACTTATTCCACATCGTCATATAGATAGTACTCTGCCAAGTGACAAAGTACCCTCTCCCAACCCCCTAGTGGCTAATGTCTCGCTGCTATCACTCCCCTATACTCCATTTTCCTCTTCCATTTCAAACAGAGTTCATAGGGATTCTCCACTAACTCAGGTAACCCGTGACCTATCCAATTTGATTAGTCCCATACAGTTCTCCACTATTCTATTTAACTCCCGTTCCCTCTTCAATAAAATCACTCATCTTAAATCCCTAATGTACTCAGTTAACCCATGCTGTGTCCTAATAACTGAAACTTGGTGTACTCCCGATATCTCAGACCTTACACTTCAAGTTGATAATTATGTCATATACCGCAAAGATAGGAATTCAGGAAAAGGCGGAGGATGTATAATATATGTTCGATCCGATTTTTCATCATCTCTTATCTCCCCAAAAGGTAGTGAACTTTTAGATGACGCTATATTTGTCAGTATTGACAACTGTTCCCATTATCAATTCCTGATAGGTTGTATTTATAGACCACCTAATGCTACCCATACTTTTACCCAACAATTAGGTCATTTATTCGCATCATTATCATTGCTTCCTATGGCCAAGTTGATAGGAGGAGATTTCAATATGCCTTCTGTTACTTGGAACCCCTTGCATGGACCTCCACACCTTGATAAATTCTTTGGAATACTTGAAAGTAATGCATGGACTCAAGTAGTACGTAAAGCTACACGAAAGTCCAACTTATTAGAGTTAATCTTCTTACAAAATGCCCCAAACTACTCAGTCAGTACTAGTCTTGAATTTCCTGGCAGCGACCACAAAGTTGTCATTTGCCAGTTAATTGTCAATGAATGTTCATGTACTAAGAGTAAAACAAACGATCCTCTTGATTCTCGTAGAAACTATGCTCAAATTAACTGGACTAATACCGAGAAATTACTACATGATCTTAATTGTGATATATTTTTCTCCTCTTACGAAGTTAATAACTCACTAGATGCTTTTTACCATAATATAAATTTATGTCTTGACAGTGTTGCACCTTTTAAAGTGATTAAACCGCACATCCCAAATAGTGAATACATCCCTGTTAAATTTAAAAACAAACTAAGGAAGTTACGAAAGAGATTATTCGTTCAGCATGACTTTTCCGTAATTTCCAGTATCCATTCAGTATTCACAAATATAGCAAACTACAGAAAAACGAGAGAACTAGAAGCCGAAAAAATGCTTCTGAAATTACCTGACAAAATAGCCTATTTAGCAGCCACCCTCAGAAAGAAACTTTATGCCCAGTCCAGTCTTCCTACTACTCTCAAAATCAAAAATAAAATAACTAGTAACCCTATGGAGATCTGCGAAGCGTTTAGTGAATCATTTGCACACTCTTTTACTAAAAACAGTCCACTTATAGGGATGATCAGCAACTTTAACCAGCATAAATTAACTGGCATGAAGTTTACAGTTACTAATGTTAGAAATGCTATAAGATCACTAAAACCTTCATTTAATAACGGGGAGGATGGAATACCGGTTAATTTGATTAAATATGGTAGCTCAGCCTTCCCAATACTGCTCACAAAAATATTTAATCTCTCCTTGGAAGATGGAATTTTTCCTAGTTCCTGGAAAACCACGTATATAATCCCTCACTTCAAAAAAGGCACCAGACTTAGCACTGAAAATTACCGTCCAATTAATCACTCTTCCGTTTTATCTAGAGTCGTGGAGAAAGCTATAAAAGAGGAGATTTACACTCACATAGTTAAGCACAAGCTAATTAAATCTTCCCAGCACGGCTTCGTGTCTAAGAAATCCTGCATAACTTGCCACCTAGAATACTTCGACTATATAATAAACAATAGAGATGATGGAAAATTAATTGTTACCCTATACTTTGACTTCACTAAAGCGTTTGACAAAGTACATCACTCATCTCTCTTATATAAATTACAAGCTTTCGGGATAACGGGCAAATTGCATGATTGGTTAGCTTCGTTTTTGAAAGATCGCATTCAATTAGTGAAACTAGGACGATATCTCTCACGTCCTCAAAATATCACCAGTGGTGTCTTCCAGGGTTCAGTCATTGGACCATTGTTATTTATTATGTATGTTAATGACATATGCCACTGTTTTCAAGAGGGTAAGACCTTTATGTTTGCGGACGACCTCAAAGTTGTCTATACATTCAACCCAGATGAAGGTCGAAATATTAACGACATAATACAGAGAGATCTCAATAAACTAAGCAAATGGTGTGATAAATGGTTTCTTCCCCTTAACACACAAAAGTCAGGGTACCTATGTTTCGGAGAATCTAACCCCTAGATTAACCTACACCTTAACGAACATGAATTTCGTCATCTAAATGGCGTCTGTGATTTAGGAGTAAGATACTCAAAAAGTCTATCCTTTACCGAGCATGCTTCATCACAGGTCTCTAAAGCTCGTAGACTTATTGGTTTTATTCATCGTAACTATCGTCTTAGCGAATCTAAAGTTATTCTTTATAAAACTTGTGTTAGACCTCTACTTGAGTACTGCCCAATTATATATAGTTGCATGCGTTCACTAGATCGGCAAAAAATAGAGAAAGTTCAACGGCATCTTACTAGACTATTAACCCCTGGCCGACCCTATGATGCTAGATTCTGTGCTTGAAAGTTAGACCCTTTATGGGTCAGAAGGATTAAACTTAATCTTACTATACTCTATAAAATTCTTCATAAAGATATCATAACAGATTGTACTACCTTGACATTTGCTGGAAAACATAAGTATGACTTGCGGAACCAAAACTCTCTGGAAACAGTGCAGAGAGCCACTAGTAAGCTAAAATCCTCCTTCTTTGTTGCACGTTATGCTAACCTTTGGAACCGGTTACCAGAAAGCATACGACAATCTAACTCATTGTCACAGTTTAGATTGGCAATAAACCTACACTTGGACAATGCCGGCATCTGTAACTTACTTAACACAACTTATATAGACTATGGTACATTTATCAATGGACCTCCTGGCATTTAATTCTACTTATAACTCGACTAAACAATAAAAAGCACTTGTAGACTTTAAAAACTTTTTAATTATTCACCTACAGGCAATAGAACGTTTCTACCTAGAAGAGAGTGCTTTGGAAACTCGTAATGTCTATGCACTTCTTAGAGGTGATGTAGTATGTCTTTATTCCCCCATACTTTATCTTATAGGATAAAGTAGATCTGAAATTTACCATAGTTATCTCTAGTATCAGTTGACGTTTCCCAGAATAAAAAAGTCGAGTAACAAATGAGATTTAGTTAATCCAATATGTACACTTTAGGTCTCACTATAATCAGATGTACTTAACTGATTCTGTGCCCTCTCGCGTTTTCGCTTGTTCCTTTTCTTTATCTTTTCAGTTCCCAACTATCGTGGCACGCTGAAAATATAACCCAAAGTGCACGCTAAAAAGGAAATTGCATCTTAGTGATCTGCTCATGATGCTTTAATGTGTTACCTCCAATCTCCATCGTCCACCTACAAGGTGCCGTCCCACACAAGGACATGTTCGTACTTGACGCCACAATAGACTATTTCAAACAACTGTGTGGTATCTAAATCTTCCTTGTGTCGCGTCTTTGACACTACTTTTTTGAATTGATTACATATATTAATAAGTGTTCTCTACTAATACATTCCTGAAAACTCAAGAATGAAATGTATCTTCCAGCTTGTCTTGTAAATAGTATTATTAGTCAAGCATTCATTTCGCAAAAACTTTGTGTTCTATTGTAAAAGAGTTAAACTTTCTGTATCATAATGACCATGCCTGTAAACTGGCGTGATTTCTGTAATAAATAAATAATAAATAAATAAATAAACTCACCTGGCAATCGAAGAGTCGTTCCGTAGACTAGTTCAGACACGCTGCACCCAACATCTTGTTTTACAGTGCTTCGAATTCCGAGTAAGACTAGTGGCAAAGCCTCTGTCCACTGCGGGATGTCTGTAGCTGAATGCGATGCTTTCAGCTGTCGATGAAATCTTTCTACCAAACCGTTAGATTGTGGGTGGTAGGCAGTTGTTCTGAAGTGCGTTACTCCAAGAAGTTTTGTCAGAGAGTGGAACAATCCAGATTCAAACTGACGTCCACGGTCTGTCGTTATTGTAGATGGACAACCAAAGTTCGCTATCCATCGTTCGACGAAAGCGCGAGGAATCGTTTCAGTAGTGATGTCTTTTAAGGGAATCGCTTCTGGCCAGTGTGTAAGACGGTCCACGCATGTCAAAAGATAAGAAAATCCATTTGATTCTGGTAAGGGTCCTACCAAATCGAGGTGGACGTGATTGAATCGAGCGTCATGAGTTGGAAAAGTGCCAAGAGGACATTTATTGTGCTGAATTACTTTGCTCTTTTGGCATGCCACACAGGAGCGTGCCCATTCTTTGATGTCTTTATTCATCTTTGGCCAGCAGAATCTCTGAGCAATTAGTTTAGACGTAGCACGAACTCCAGGATGAGAGAGGTTGTGCAATGTGTCGAAGATTATTCGTCGATAACTCTTGGGAACGATTGGTACGGGCTGTACCTGTGGAATAATCACAAATTAAGTGTTCTCTACTAATACATTCCTGAAAACTCAAGAATGAAATGTATCTTCCAGCTTGTCTTGTAAATAGTATTATTAGTCAAGCATTCATTTCGCAAAAACTTTGTGTTCTATTGTAAAAGAGTTAAACTTTCTGTATCATAATGACCATGCCTGTAAACTGGCGTGATTTCTGTAATAAATAAATAAACTCACCTGGCAATCGAAGAGTCGTTCCGTAGACTAGTTCAGACACGCTGCACCCAACATCTTGTTTTACAGTGCTTCGAATTCCGAGTAAGACTAGTGGCAAAGCCTCTGTCCACTGCGGGATGTCTGTAGCTGAATGCGATGCTTTCAGCTGTCGATGAAATCTTTCTACCAAACCGTTAGATTGTGGGTGGTAGGCAGTTGTTCTGAAGTGCGTTACTCCAAGAAGTTTTGTCAGAGAGTGGAACAATCCAGATTCAAACTGACGTCCACGGTCTGTCGTTATTGTAGATGGACAACCAAAGTTCGCTATCCATCGTTCGACGAAAGCGCGAGGAATCGTTTCAGTAGTGATGTCTTTTAAGGGAATCGCTTCTGGCCAGTGTGTAAGACGGTCCACGCATGTCAAAAGATAAGAAAATCCATTTGATTCTGGTAAGGGTCCTACCAAATCGAGGTGGACGTGATTGAATCGAGCGTCATGAGTTGGAAAAGTGCCAAGAGGACATTTATTGTGCTGAATTACTTTGCTCTTTTGGCATGCCACACAGGAGCGTGCCCATTCTTTGATGTCTTTATTCATCTTTGGCCAGCAGAATCTCTGAGCAATTAGTTTAGACGTAGCACGAACTCCAGGATGAGAGAGGTTGTGCAATGTGTCGAAGATTATTCGTCGATAACTCTTGGGAACGATTGGTACGGGCTGTACCTGTGGAATAATCACAAATTAAAGTGTTCTTACCTTTTCCAATCGTCTTTGTTTGGAGTTTAAGCGTTGTTGTGGATAACTCGTGATGAAGATCATTGTCTTCATTTTGAAGTCGAGCTAGTTTAACAAGGTCGATGCCTTGGATACGATTCAAGGCATGTATTCGTGATAAGGCGTCGGCAACTACATTGTTAGCTCCAGATATATGTCGTATATCAGTAGAGAACTGGGAAATGTAGTCTAGATGACGCGACTCTCGCAGAGAGTACTTATCTGAAGATGACTTCATAGAAAACGTCAGTGGTTTATGGTCGGTGAATATTGTAAATTCCCGGCCTTCGATGGAATGTTAAAAATGTCTCACAGCACAGTACATGGCTAGCAGTTCACGACCAAAAGTGCTGTATCTTGATTCAGTATCGTTTAGTCGTCTTGAGAAAAATGCTAAAGGTTGCCAAGCTTTGTCAGTCCATTGTTGCAGAACTGCGCCAATCGCTGAGTCAGATGCGTCAACCGCGATGCTGACAGATGCTTCGGTATTGTGATGTGCCAGCATAGTCACATTGGCTATTGCTTCTTTAGTCGCAGTAAAGGCTTTCTTTGAGTCTGCATCCATTGTGACCACTTTTTTTATTTCCACGAAGCTGATACGTTAGTGGTTTTATGATAGATGCATAGTTCGGTATAAACCGTCTGTAGAAGCTTACCAACCCACTGAAAGCTCGCAATTGCTTGATGGTGGTTGGTTCCGGGTATTCCAGAATAACCGCCACCTTGTGTTTTTGGGGTTGTATACCATTCGCATTAATAGTATACCCCAGGAAGTCCAACGAGGTTGTTCCGATTTGGCATTTCTGTATGTTTATGGTTACCCCATATTGTTGCAGTCTACTAAAGACTGTGTCCAAGTGTTTCGTATGTGTTCCCTCGTCTGGACTTGCTATCAGGCAGTCGTCGACGTATGGACATAGTCAAGCCCGCGGAACACGTCATCAATGAAGCGTTGGAATGTTTGTGCTGCGTTCCTCAACCCAAAAGGCATTCGGAGGAATTCGTAAAGGCCAAATGGAGTTACGATAGCGGTTTTCGGGATATCATTTTCAGACATCGGTATTTGGTTGTACGCCTTTACCAAGTCGAGTTTTGAAAATATTGTCATTCCCTTCAGGGTGGCCGTTAAATCGTGGATGTGCGGTAAAGGGTAACGATCGGGTGTAGTTTAGGAGTTGAGACGTCGGTAATCACCGGTGGGACGTCAGTCATTGCTATCTTTCTTCGGGACCATATGTAATGGAGATGACCATGGACTACTGGAAGGTCGAATTATTCCCAAGTCAATCATATGATCGAATTCGTTTTTCGCAATCCTTAGTTTTTCAGGCGCGAGTCGGCGTGCTTTGGAGAATACAGGTTGACCTGTAGTCGTGATGTGATGTGTAACATTGCTGGTTACACATGATAATTTCGATGACGCCTTATTCAGATCTGGATACTTGTCGAGTATCGGCTGAAAATAAGGGTTAATTGAATGTTTAAAACGATGAGGACATAAGCTACAACCTGTAGCCACGGTTCCACGAACGTATAGATTTGTGTTACTATCCACTAATCTCTTTTTACTAGGGTCCACAAGCAAGTTGTGGTGGCTAAGTAAATCCATGCATATGATGGGTATTTTCACATCGGCGATAGTGAAAATCCAGTGTATGGGTTTTCGTAAACCCACATTTAAGTAGAGGTATCGTTTACCATACGTAGCTATGTGTTTTCCATCAGCTGCCTGTAAATCGAACGCAGCTTCGTGGTGGCGATCAGATGGAGCTGCAGGAAGAACGCTAACTTCTGCGCCAGTATCGACGAGGTAGCGAACCTTCGTTATCACATCAGTGATAAATAACAGGCGGCTGCTTCTACCGGCTACGGTTGCCGCTAACGCGTGCTGGCGGGATAGTTTCCCGATGCGTCAACAATCGGTTTATGTCTAGGGAAACAACAGGGGTCTCTACACTTCTTGGAATTTTTTCCATAGGTATTGTGGTACCAACACCAATGTGAATTTTTGTTTTGTCGAGGTCGAGACGACGACCTTCTCCGTGACGTACTTCGTCGACGAGAATCGTTCGGTCGGTGTCTTTCCTTCAGGTCAAGAAAACGCGAAAGAGCATTACACAATTTCGTTACGTCGTTTTCGGTGGCCTGAGGTTTTTCGGTAATGGAATAAACCTGATTGTCGCGAGTTCAGGTGATCTCCAGAATTCGATCAGCAGATGAGGCTAGTTCATCTACTGGGTTGTTATTAAACGTTACCAGAACTGCTTGCACTTGTTGTGGCAGTTTTGATAAGAAGAGTTGACGGAAAAGACCTTCGTCGAAAGTGCGTTGACCAATTACCTCTCGCATGCGCGTCAACATTTCCGTTGCTGAACCACTACCTAGCTCGATGGTGTGGAACAACTCATCAAGACGTTGTCTATCGGACAAGTCTCCGCGTTTAAGAATCGATCTTTTGAGTTGGTCATAAGGTTCTAGGCAGTCAGGGCTGAAAAAGAAAGGGGTGACGTACCTGTTCAATTTACGCGGAAGTGACCTTACGACGGCAAGGAATTGAACACATGTATCTGTCACAGCGTGGTCTCGAAACTCGGCTTCTGCGTAGCAGAACCAAGCTTCTATGTTTTCTGTCCAGAAAGGAATGAGCTGGAAGTTCGGGGGTGTGGGAATTTTAATCTTAATCAACTTAGGAGTCTGATCAGTCATGCTATATATGCAATATATAAAAATATAAAAATAAATGCGATCAAAACGTGCAAAAAATGATAATCACACCAAAAATACTGTTAAAAACTACAAACAGGAACGAACTCACAGTTATGAACGTGTCCAGATTACGTCGGGCTCACCAATGAAGTTGCACCCGGTATATGACAAAGTTACGTTTGAATTATTACCAGAGCGACTTCTAACGATTGAACCCACTCTTACGAATGAGGAGAAATCAGAAGGCAATGAAGGATGGAAGAGAAGTTATATTTGATCGTGAATGGAGCGGCAATCGGTTAGCAACGTCTAGGCTGGCAAACTAGAGAGGGTTGCTTGTTTCGGTACGGCGTGGCGAGATCTGGTGGTGATGCGTGACCGAGCGCCTTCAACTTAGTAGTGTCCGCTAAAACAAACATGGTCAGCATCAATGTCGAAACCTATGTAACTATTTATTTTGGGGATTATTTACCGCTACAGCTCACTCCCCCCCTAATGGGTTCGTGAGGACCCTATGACGTACCAGCCAAAGGATAAAACCCAATGCGTTAAACATTGGTAAACGTTCCTTTGATAGCTTGGATGTTGTGCGGCTTCTGGCCGTCAGTGCCTATGCTAAAGGGTCGTTACATAAAAAAATGTACAAAATGTTATCGTTCTCTTCTATCGTTTTCTAGTCGTTTCCAGGCGTCCTGGAAATTAAAAAAAAGAAGATTTTTAAATATGTGCCTTTCATTTATATATATATATAATTAAAAACAATTTGGCGGCTAAATACAGCCACAAGTGAAATCGCTTCTGGCCAGCATGCGAATCGATTCACGCATGTTAGGAGACAGGAGAATCCTCTTCATTCTGATAAAGGTCCTACTAGATAAAGGTGGAAGTAGTGGAATCGACAATCACGAATTGGGAAAGTGCTCGAAAGGCATCTGTTATGCTGACATCCTTGTTCATTTTCAGCTATCAGAATCCCTTGGTATTCATCATAGTAATACCACGATCTCCAGGACAAGAGAGGTTATGTAATGTGTAAAAGATGATGCGTCGCGAACTCTTGGGGACGATTGGACAAACTGTATCTGTAGAAGAATCACAGATTAAAGTATTCTTGCTCTATCCAATCGTTATTGTTTAGAGTTTCAGCGTTGTTGTGGATAACTTGTGAAGGAGGTCGTTGTCTTCATTTCGAAGTCGAGCTAGTTCAACGAATTCGATCCCTTGGATATGATTCGAGGAATGCACTCTCGATAATACATCGGCAACTACACTGTTTACTTCAGACGTATGTCGTATATCAGTAGAGAACTGGGAAATGCAGTCCAGATGACGCGAATTTCATGGAGGGTACTTATCTGAAGATAACTCTGTGATAAACGTCAGTGGTTCATGGTCGTTGGATATTATAAATTCCCGGCCTTCAAAGGAATGCTGAAAATTGCGCACAGCACAGTACATGGCTAACAGCTCATATCCAAAAGTGCTGTATTTCGATTCGGTATCGTTTAGTCGTCATGAGAAGAATGCCAAAGATTACCAAGCTTGGCCATTCCATCATTGCGGAACTGTATCAATGGCTGAGCCAGATGTGTCAACCGCGGTGCTGACGGGAGCTTCAATATTGTGAGGTGCGAGCATGGTTGTATTGGCTATCGCTCCTTTTGTTGCAATGAAGGCTTTCCACGAAGTTGGTCTGTCATTGGTTTCATGATAGACTCACAGTTGAGTATAAATCGCCTGTAGAGGGTCACCAATCTACTGAAAGCTCGCAGCTGCTTAATGGTGGTTGGTTCCAGATACTCCGGAATAGCCGCTGTTATGTATTGAAAAAAATAAATAATGTGTGCCCTTGATATCTGCCAATCAGAATACGGTACGTCAGCCCCACGACTACCAACCCCCAAAACCGCAATAGAGAAGACAGCAGCTACAAGCCAACCAGACACAATCAATCCAGTCCAATTGCCAGTCATATTGTAATTTAATCATGTCTTTATATACACACAAATTCAGACCGTACAGCAAACCAATTAGGGATTTTACATTAAAAGAAAACAAAAGAGATTATGGCAGTGAATAGGAGTGACTTGTACACAACTAATAAAATGTAGTCCATAATAAGAGACAATACAATAACAGCAAATATACTAAACGGGAGGACAGAGTAAGAGGAACATAACAATAATAAAAATATAATGTTTACATTACACACGACCAGAATAAATGAACTAGTCCTCTAAAATACAGTCCTGGAAATTCTTTCACTCTTCTTTAGTGGTCCGACATAACAGCCGCCACCTTGTGTTTTTGGGGTTATATGCTATTAGCATCAAAAGCTTGATCCAGGAAGTCCAATGACGTCGTTTCAGTTTGGCATTTCTGTGTATTTACTGTTATTTTATATTGTTGCAGTCTTCCAAAAGCTGTGTCCAGATGTTTCGTATATGTTTCCTCATCCTGGTTGCTATCAAGCAGTTGTCGAAGTATGCATGAACATAATCAAGCCCGCGGAATACGTCATCAATACAAGACTGGAATGTTAGTGCTGCATTTCCCAAACGAAAGGGCATTCGGAGGAATAAGTAAGGGCCACAGGGGTTATGATAGCAGTTTTGGGTATGTCAGTTTTGCACATCGGTATTTGACTGCATGTCTTTACTAGGTATATTTTTGAAAATACGGTCACGCCCTTCATGGTGGCCGTTAAATCGTGGATGTGTGGTAACGGGTAACGATCAGGCGTAGTTTGAGCGTTGAGACGTCGGTAATCACCCGTGGGTAGCCAATCACTGCTGTCTTTTTTCTGGACCACATGTAATGGAGGTGACCATGAGTTACTGGATGGGTGAATTATTCTCAAGTTCATCATATAATCAAATTTATTTTTCGCAATCCCCAATTTTTCGGGTGCAGGTCAGGGTGCTTTGAAAATACAGCTTGACCTGCAGTCGTGATGTGATGTGTAACATTACTGGTTACACACGACAGTTTCGACGCTGTCTTGTCCATATCTAGATACTTGTCAAATATTGGCTGAAAATAAGGGTTAATTTAATGTTTAAAACGAAGAGGATATAGGCTAAAATTTGAAGCAGTGGTCCAACGAACATATAGCTTTGCGTTGTCGTGGCCTATTAAATCTACTTCTGTGATAGGTATTTTCAAATTGACGAGGATAACCCAAGCTTCTATGTTGTCCGTGCCCAGATTATGTCGTGCTCACCAATGAAGTGCACCTGTTATATGATCAAGCTTCGTTCTGCTACGCAAAAGCCGAGTTTCGTGACCACGGTGTGACAGACCCACTTGTTCGATTGCTTGTCGTCTTAAAGTCACTTCCATGTGGATTGAACAGGCACATAACCCCTTTTCTTTTCCTCAATTGTTGACACATTTTGTTCCATACTATCTGATTTCTTATGTTTTCAACTGCATTCCGATAGACGCTTAAATTATGTCAATCCCATTTTCGTTTAATGCGAGTGTACTTTAAATCACAGTGTCAAAGTCAACATACTTGTATATCATTTTATCATTACAAGCCCGTTTAACAAGTCTGGTTTAGTAACTGCTTGTTTCTAGGATCAGTTTTACAATTCTTGCGATGTCCCTACTTTTACCCATCTAGTACCTCTTGTATATTTATGTATAGGCAACAAATTTGCATGTAATTTTGGTTTATTTTATTATGCTTATTATCAGATAGTGTTATTAATAGACTGCCACATTCACCAGTTGCTATGTACGAGTTTCGTACTATACAAATTACTTGTGTGTCCGATTCACTGTTGTACATATATATATATATATATATATATATATATATATATATATATATATGTCTTATTAATTTATTAAGCCAACTATTACAACTGTCAATTGAACACATCACTCATTTTATGTACATTCAACTTTTTTATATAGTTTAGTGTAAGTCATAATTGACTACATATATATGTGTTAGCTACTTTTGGACGTCACGCTGTAGTCCCCAATTTTAATGTCGTATAACATTTCTATGCCCAAAATGATATATATTTACTTACGCTAAAACTGTGCCAACACATTTATTATTATTATTACCATCCCAGTTTAATCAATTTTTTAATACAAGCTCCATGTTTTAAGACTATGATTATATACAGTTTTTGCCCAGTTACACCTACTGCTTTTGCGCTCACTTTTCCTACTTATTGATTTTCTAGTGTTTCCTCCGGACACCCTGGGGAACAAACCATGTGGCGACCGTTTTAAATACTTTAGATTTTGTTAAAGTTTTCTAGTGTTGCGCATATAATAAAGTTTTTGTATTAACAAGTTAGTAATCCACATTGCATTAACATCGATTAAATGTATCATTATTATTATTGTATACAATCTCTTCGCCCCTGGCACCCTGTATCTTCTGCTGTCGGAAGCTTAAATATAATGTCGCCGCACTCTTCCTCCTTCTAACTGAGTATAGTTAATTGATTGCTTGGAGGAATATCTGACTCTTGTTATAGCATCTGAACTAAATAACATCACTAGCGTCGCTCTCGGCTGAACTCACTATAACGGACCTACTGGACATTTGGATTTATACATACATGTGGTGGTCATCTGAGTATAAACAATCCTAAAATTAGCTACAAAACTAGATGTCATATGCCCAAACTCGAACGACTGTAGAGAAGGAGATTAAGAACAAAGTTAATCCATTTTCTACAAACAACATCCAAGACTAATATCTTGGAAATGAACCTTTTTAAGTTTAAATTAAAAAATACAAAAAAAAGCTCGTGCAAACTTTTATTTGACTAGGTATGGTCAAATTTGAAACAAACTCTTAGCGGAAGTACACATGGCAGATAATCCGTTGATATTTCGCAAGCTACTTAATGTAGCTGTCAAAGATATTAGCCTCCTGGTTGATGAAGCCATTTGTTCAGGCACACTAGAAATAACAGATCCCCTTAATATCTGAAATTGGTTGGACATCAAAGACATTCTACGCGATGACGTTTCTAAATTAATGATATCAATGGACCATTCTACCTTCATCTACACTTCACCTGCCAGAAACAAAATGACTTATAATCAAACAGATCATGCTTTAGACCATCTTTATGTTTGTTCATTACACAGAGAAATTATTTTCTCCTTTTCGTGCTATGAAGACATATTTTCTCGCATCAGCATATGTAGCACGAATACGGGTTTATTCGAATATCAACCTTGCAGACTCTTGTACCTCATGATGGATGTCCGCCGAACCTGCTATTTGACTAGTAGGGTGCATCAGTGTCCATAACCTACATACTGAAAATATATAACTAGCAAATGAACTAAACAGGAACCTATAACCTCACAAGGAGCCGTACAGAAAACTTGTCGCACTCTCCCGAAACTCTAGACATAGTCGATTTTGTAAAATCTGCTCCCGTTAACCGGTGTCCACTCGCTTAAATACTACACTCCGTGTTTACAATTCTTCTGTATTTTACAGTTTAAAATTCCAAATTCTGTGACGTTTAATTACTATGCCCGAATATGTATAAATTATTGATTTAGAACCAGAGAAGAAATATGCACATGTTTCTTGACACTAGTCACTTAGTAGTCTCATACCCAGACACTGTAAAATTAGTTAAGTTAGTCACACATATATAGGAAAGAGTAATATGTAAGTTAAAGTTATATTCCCACTTAACTGCCTATCTCCGCTCCAATTGATTAATTAATGTCAGTAGACCAAACTTATCAATAAACGACTATCCTTTGCAGGTATCTATTATAGTACTCTTATGCTGATATGTGAAACTACAAATACGGGAATAGATTAAAACTTCAGGAGAGTGAGAGTAGACTTCCAGGTTTGGTGGAGAAAATCGTATTGACTTCCAACTCTGAAAGATGTGATGCAATCTATCGACAGCTTCAATGTAAGCTTGCAACAGCCGATGATGACTTTGGATATAATATTTTACATATTCCACTTTTCTCTGTAGAATGTATTCGGAATGTATATTTGAGTTTGCTTTGAAGGTTATCCCCTTCTAACACTCATCATGATTCTTTGCATGTTTGGTTTTCGTCCTATTCAAATACAATATGTGTATTTTAGTAGTCAGAATTTAAATCGACGGTTAACTTACGAGGACCTTCAAAATTTCGGACTAAAGAAGATAACCACCAAAGGTAAGGACACAGTTAGAAACAAAAAACGACAATTTGATAAATTACGTATTGAAAATGTTAAGTGCGGAGCAATGTAAACCGATAAACACAGGATGTTAGAATGGAGGTTGCATTATTTGTGTTTTTGACAGATGGTTAGTCCGTAAATTTGTTAAATGAATGGGAGTAGCCAACAAGAAATCTTATATCTTAGTTTTAAGGTAGTTGTCACCTGTCAGTTAAGTATATATTCATTCTTCATGGTATTAATACTCTATAAGTGAAACAAAATGGACAGTTTTTTTCATATATACGATTCGTCATCACGAGGTCAACTTCCCTTCCGACAACCACAGCAATAATTAATATAAATACACGAAATGTGCGCACTATGTAAGACAGGAAGAAGCATGCAAATAGCTGGAGAAATGACAAAATACAACCTGAAGATACTTGGAATAAGCAAAACCCATTATTTACAAGCTAGACAGCAACGAGTTTCCTCAGGAAAAGTGGTTTTATACTCCGGCTACGAAGAAGAAAGCGACCCTCCCACACACAAGGATTAGCACTGATGTTGTTCAAGAAGTAAGGAAGGCTTTTGTAGGATGGAAACGTCATGGATGGGATTACAATGAATGTCATCCAGTGCTACGCACCTACTAATGACAGACACGAAGACGACAGAAACCAGTTCTATGCGAGGCTGCAGTCAATCATCGAAAAATGTTCAGTCAAGGAACTGACCATTCTAATGGGAGATTTCAACGCCAAGGTTGAAGTGGACAACAAGGGAGACATCATGGGACAACATGGACTGGGAGAAAGGAATGATAACGGTGAGAGGTTTGTAAACTTATGCGCCTTCAACAAAATGATTATAGGTGGTACCATATTCTCCCACAAACGCATACACAAAACTACATGTCTTTCACCGGACCATATTACGGAGAACCAAATCGACCACATCTGCATCAATAAGAGGTTTAGAAGAACCATGGAAGATGTATGAGCAAGGAGAGAAGCTGACATAGCTTCCAATCACCATTTGGTGGTGGCTAAAATGAAACTGAAGCTAACGAAGCACTGGACAACTGGAGTAGCAGTATTACGTAAGTCTAATACAGCCCTTCTCCGAGGTACTAACAAATGCAACAAATTCAAAATAACTCTCAACAGTAAGTTCCAGGCATTTCATAATCTACTAGAAAAAGGTGGAACTAATATGGAAGACAACTGGAAAGAGATTAAGGAAACAATAACCTCAACATGTCAGGAGGTTTTGGGTCCCAAGAAACAACATCAAAAAGAGTGGATTTCTGTTAGTACTCTGGACAAGATCCAAGAAAGGAGGAACAGAAAGATAGCGACTAATAACAGCCAAACAAGAAAAGAAAAAGCCAAGGCACAAACCGAATGCACCATAGTCGACAGGCAAGTGAAAAGAAGCATAAAGTCGGATAAACGGAAATATGTTGAGGACCTAGTAATGACGGCGGAAAAAGCTGCAAGAGAAGGAAACATGAGGCTTCTATACTATGTAACGAAAAAGCTAACTGTGGAATTCAGTAAGCCAGGACAGCCAATTAAGAACAAGGCTGGTAAACCAATCACCGAAGTGTATGAACAACGAAACAGGTGGCTAGAACACTCCTAAGAACCCTTAAATATACCAGCCCCACTGAACCCACCAGTCATTGAAGCAGCAGCAACGGATCTTCCTATAAGCACCAACCCAACCAATAGTCGAAGAGATCAAAATGGCCATCCAACAAATCAAGAGTGGTAAGTCAGCAGGACCAGACAACATACTAGGGGAGGCACTAACGACAGATAGAGAAGCAACTGCGAAGATATTACACATTTCAGGAAGATTTGGGAGGAAGAACAAGTTCCAGCAGACTGGAAAGATGGGTACCTCATTAAGATACCAAAGAAAGGAGAACTACAGTGGGATCACTTTACTCTTAGTACCAGGAAAAGTCTTCAGCAAAGTGTTATTGAACCTAATGAAAGATCCAGTCGACACCAAACTTCCAGATCGACAGGCCAGATTCCGTAAGCACCGAACGTTTAACGACTAATTCGCGTCTCTGCAGTTCATTGTTGAACAATCAATTGAATGGAATTCACCACTTTACATCAACTTCCTCGACTATGAAAAAGCATTCGACAGCGTGGATAGGAGAATAATATGAAGCTTTCTACGACATTATGGCGTAGCCAGAAAAATAGTCGACATCATACGGAATTCTTACGACAAACCACATTGTAAAATCGTGCATAAAGGTCAACTCACAGATACATTCGAAGTGAAGATCGTTACCAGGCAAGGCTGCTTACTCTCGCCCTTCCTCTTTCTACTGGTCATCGACTGGATCATGAAGACTGCAACATCTGAAGACACTCTCTGGATACAATTGGTAACGTCGATGCAAGTAGATGGCTTGAACTTTGCAGATTACCTAGCTCTTCTTTCCCAGATACAGCATCAAGTGCAGATAAAAAGAGACAGTGTAGCAGCAGCCTCGGCAGCCACCAGTAGATCTCAACATGCACAAAGAGAAAAGCAAGATCCTTTAATACAAAACAACGAACAGTAACCCAGTTTCACTTGACGGAGAAATTCTGAAACATATAGAAACCTTTACATACTTTGGCAGCATCATCTACAAACAAGGAGGGTCTAGTGCATATGTGAAGGCATGGATTGGAAAGGCAAGTACAGCATTTCTACAATTGAAAAATATCTGGGGTTCAAACCACCTGTCACTCAATATTAAAGTCGAATTTCCAATACAAATGTGAAGATATTTCTGTTGTATTGAGATGAAACTTGGAGAACTACGAAAAACATCTTTCAAAAGATACGAGTATTTATAAACAACTGTCTGCGTAAGATAGTTCAGATCCTTTACCCAGATACCATCAATAACAACCTGTTGTGCCAGAGAACATATCAACTTTCAGATGAGGAAGAAATTAGAAAAAGACGCTGGAGGTGGATAAGACACATTGGGAAAATTACCAAACTGTCAAAAGACATGTACTAACTTGAAATCCTAAAAGCCACAGAAAAAGCGGAAGACTCAGGAACATATTGCGTTGAGAACTGGAGACAGATATGAAGAGGATGAAGAGTACTTGGGAAGAGCTGGAACTGAAAGCCCAGGACAGAGTTGGTTAGAGAATGCTGGTCGACGGCCTATGCTCCGCGCGGGGTAACAGAAAATGATTGATCGATCGATTGATTGATTGATTGATTGATTGACTACGTAATACAATTAATGTCAGCACCCATATATATGTTGTTATGTTGAGCTATCAAAGAAGAGTAACGAACTTTCAGTTCAGTATTTTGGTGGGTTATTCTAATTATTTTAGTTGTGGGTAATGTAAACATTTCATTTCTATCATTGTTACATTCCTCTTACCCTATCCTCCTTTTAAGTACATTTACTTTTAGTACATTGTTTCTTACTACGAACTGTAGTTATTTGATTGCGTACAAGTTGTCCCTATTCACTACCACTATCTCCTTTGTTCTGTATTAATGTTAGATTCTTGATTGATTTGCTGCGTGATCAAGTTTTATGTATATATAAAGGGATGTGTGGAATATAATACAATTCTGATTCTGTTCGGTTGATCTATCGTTTTGTTCTTCTATCTCTAGCTTGAGACCGAGTGGGCATAGGGCAGATGCGCGTTTGTCGACTAGGCACACTCAATTGGCGTTAGATAAAACAACCATTATTTTTGCGTCATATATATATATATATATATATATATATATATATATATCATTTCACACTTGCTAAGCAGGTTAGTGACTTTATGAGCCTAATAGTTCAAAAATATTTTAGTCGAAAAATACTTGGTTTAAATCTTAGTGTAAATATAAAAAAACACTGAAATGTAGTTACAAGTAAGTGCTGAGTATTAAATAGAAAGAAACGCCCATCCTCAAAATTACTGACTTTCGAAATTTTTATGTATCGAAGTGATCGTCATAAGATGCGAATATTCTACTGACACTCAATCGTTAATGTTAACAACATGATAAACTCAACTTAGTACACATAACTACTATCAATTGTATTGTTACTAAAACAATTTAAACAATTTGATCTAAACAATGTTACATGAGATCACTTTCACCTTTATATTTTCTAGTTGTACAAACTAAATGTTATTTACAAATTTAATGTGAATAAACATGGAGTTTTAAAAATAAACAACAACAAATGTTACATGCAGTAGACTTTACATAATAATACTAGATTAGCATAATGAGTTATAATGATACTAAGCTAGAATATGAAGTTCAATAACAGTAAGTATCAATTGGATTCATAAAGGGATCATGGATGCTCACTACGGAAGAGTTCTTGGTTGTTAATGGTTGCTTAATCCAGACTAATTTGTGATATCGAATTAATAATCATCAATCTCCTTAAATACCCAATTACTACTGATGAATATGTTTACTAAGTTATCTCATTAAATATATCTAGATTGTTGACAGAAAATCCATCATGGTCTTGATTTCATGTTAGGATGATACGCCTACAAGATTAAGGTAACTAATGTCAGCTAGAGGATTTGGAGCTGGGTCACTAAGTAATTAAGTTCTGGAATTTAGCACTGAGCTTTTTGGGTTAAAACTGACTACTCTAAGACTAAAATATTTACAAAAGGTATTAATCAATGGTTTCTTTATCTAATTCGTAATTAATAATAGATAAAATCGGAAACAGACATGAAGAGAATGAACAGCACTTGGGAAGAGCTGGCAAGGAAAGCCCAGGACAGAGTTGGTTGGAGAATGCTGGTGGGCGGTCTATGCCCCACTTAGGGTAACAGGCATTGATTGATTGATTAACACATTTTTCACAGATAGTGTTAAATCTAAAACAGTATTTACAGAATTTATGATGGTTATGTGGACTTGATCGCCCAGTAGATAGTGGGTAGAAGCTTGAAATGAAAAGTATTGTGTTTGAGTTATGACAGTGGGATAGAGAAAGATTCGTTTGGTGAATCGCAAATAAGACTAAATCAGATTCATGGATTACAATACTAACTGTAATCTATTTATTTTGAGGGATGTCGTAAAATATCGAGATACCGGTACTTCACGTAGGATACACATATGCAAACGATAACTGACTAAGAATCAGTTCTGAACAATATCACAAAGAACATTCATTACCTAACTACTAATAATAACAAGAAATTTTAATCACGAAGCATCTCTTCATAATCTGTTAAAACATTCTGCAACCTCATTGTGAAAACTTACTTCTTCGTAAAAATGTTTACATCCGAAATGAGATGGTTTTATGAAGAAATGTATTAAATTTAGTTGTTTGTGTTCGTCACATAATGACATTGGTCGAATACCACTAACAACCTGGAAGTACTGGGTAGCTCCTTCAACCAGTCCCGGGACTCTCAATCAATGAGCACCGTCAATTCTACCAGCGAATCGAACCCAAGGCATTGTCAATATATTTCATCCAATTAAAACAGATTCTTCGTTTAAAGTCATTTATAAAATCTACAAAATCCTACCTAGAATAGTAGCCTCTCGTTTGTATTCAATTGCTGTAGTCCTGACTATTCAGCTACTCAAACCAGAATTATGTATCCAAAAGAAACTCGTTAAATCTCGCCTTTTTTACCTTCATTTTAAAAGTAAATATCTAGGACTCATCGGCTGGATGTACCTGTATCCGAATGTTGATGTTCACGTTGGGATTCGAACTCAGGATACACATGTGGTAATAAAGGCTGGTCACTTTCACTTTATTACAAATCAATGAGAGGATACAAGCTTATTCTAACTGCATATATACCCGTTGCACAAGTATGACTGTCTGGACACAGTAATCTAATGGTAAACGCGGTGGCGTTTGGCACGAAGCGGACCGATTTCGAGTCCCAGTGTGAACATTAACATTGGGATGCAGGTACATCGAGCCGATAACTCCAAAAGAGGACCAAACGCGGGTCCTGGATTCCGCTTGGCAGTCACAATCCAATTTAAACAATAATGACAATCGTTCAAAACTTGGTATGAAATTAATGTGGTCAATTAAAATGGAGAATGGTAAAATGGTATGCAAAGGGCGGAGTAACAAAAATAAAAAACAATGAGTGTAAAATATTGTGTAAGTTGTTTACCAAGTCTTATAAGGCCATAGAAGGATAGGGGTGTTACACATTTCTTTTGGACTCAGAATTAAGTTGTGAACTCAACTCCTTATGGCTTCGGCAAAATGTTGGAGACGAGGTCGTATCCTGTCCAGATAGTGTGATAGTATGTGGTAGGCCACTCTAAACGCTTTAATTTTATTCATTGTATTATCTACTGCGTATCAGGTGTGGCAAAATAGAACTACATATGGATTTCACCATCCCCTTTGCAAAATAAAATGATAGATACTCGTTAATCCGTTGATATTTTATAATATTCAACGTGTCATTGATAGATTATTCGATTAGATAATCTAGATTTTATAAGATCTAATTCAATTTCATACAAACACGATACATTCCATCACAATGTAATCGTAGACAAATGTACATTAAGTCGAAATTAAAAGAATGTTAATGTCTAATCATTCAATGTTCATTAACAATTATTGTTGTAGGTTATTTATACAGATAAATGATTACAACTAAATAAAGTTGAACAAATCTAAATTAACAGTGATATGAAGGCAATATACCTTACCTCATAATGTAGTCTTGACGATAAATGCTCAAATTAATTAAATCTATATAGTAACATTTACGCTTGTTTCTTCTCCTTTAAACTGTTGTGAAATGAATTATTTCTTAGCGAATGTTGAACGATGGTCTAGTTTGACTAATCTTCAAACAGTTAATTTCAATTTAAAACATGAGAAGACCTAAGTGTCCTTGTGAATTCACAAAATGTTTGTAAAACTGGAGATACTGTAATTAAGACTAAGTTGAATGTTACTTATCTTGGTGCAATTTAAACGTCATATCTATCTTGGTGATTACATATTTTGCTAATATCAAAGAAGAAGGTTTTTCCTTTGATATATTATGTGAAACGGTTACGTAGTTTTGGTATTACTAAGCACTTCTACGATTTGTCAGTTCTTGCATATTAATGATTATTTTATATTGTTTCCTTATTATTTCTTTCTAAACTTTTGAAAAAGGACTGAATGATGTTACGTAGAGTATTGAAATCTGTTTATAGAGTAAGTGGCGATAACTTTGCATAACTTCTGCTAGAACACGACCCCACTACATTATTAATCAAGTACGTAAGGAAAAGCATAAATGCTCCACTATTCCGTATTTAGTACATATTCTATGTGATGAAAAAGTTGTAAAAGCCGATCTAATTAGAAATCTATGCTCTTAAAGTATGGATTGTTATGTAGTGCAAACACTCCTGTTTCTTACGTAACCTTAATATAAATTTTACATATAAACATATATTGTCGTTATGTTATTTTTGCTGAAATTACACATACATATACGTACCGTTTTTAGATGTGTTTGAAATGCACCCGATATATGACCAAGTTACGTTTGCGGTACTACCAGGGCAAATTCTAACGTTTGAACCCACTCTAACGAATGAGAATAAATCAGAAGGCAATAAAGGATGGAAAGGAAGTTATATTTGATTGTGAATAGGGCGGCAACGGAATAGCAACGTCTAGGCTGGCAAACTAGAGAGAGATGCTTTCCACGATGCGGCGTGACGTGATCTGGTGGTGAGGCGTGACCGAGCGCCTTCAACTAGTAGTGTCCGCTAAAACAAACATGGTCAGCATCTATGTCGAGGACCTATGTAACTATTTATTTTGGGGATTATTTACCGCTACATGTACATAGAAAGGGGTGACTGGTTGAGACATTGTTTACAGAAAATTAATATTGTACTAAACATACTATTGAATAAAGCCATTATTATTATTAACAATGTTTGAACTTGGTATCATTAATTGGTCTGAGTTAGATAACCATTGACAACTAGGAACGGATGGATAACCATTTGGTGCAGGTAAGTAACTCTTCAACAGTGTTCATCTACCCTATTAATATATGATCCTTTAGTACACAACAAATGTTTGTATGAGTAAAACTTTTTCTCGCACTGCACCCCCCACCCTCTAATATTTTTAGCCTATCTCCGACTGTCTCCAATTGTCAAGTGAGAAATTAACAGTATTAGGATTCTGTTCACCGGTTTTAGAAAGGTATATGAACTATTTATTCCTGAAAAATTATTACGTCTTTTCCTAATGGCGAACAGTAATAATCGTGAAGACATTATTATAGAATTTGCTTCATATGCAGCTATGCCTACTGAGAACTTATTCCAAGGTAGGTTAACGTCGGTTGTGTATTAATCGTACTTATTGACTTCTGATGATGAATGGCTGAAACTATGCTTTTAGTAGACTGACTTATATGTAAACAAAATGTCGAATTGCGTTAAAATATCATAGAAATATGAATTTTATACCTTTCCATTAGGAAAACTTTCTAGGACCATAAATCACATTATGTCATATCAACCAAGATAGAGTGGAAAAAGATACTTAAGCATTTACAATATGCTTGTATTTTTTCCCAGCACTCAACTAACACGTTTTAGAGTATTATTGGATATTGGTGATTATTTTGCTAATGAAGAGAACAGTTGATGGTGTTTAAAATGAAACATGAAAGTGGTTTACGAAGAATCGAAGCGGTTTTTCACTTTCACAAAATATTGTAACCTTTTTTTATAAGTTTACAGTGTGTTGTTTAAAAATTTCCATGCTTATCAAAAACAAAGACGTTTGAACGAAGAATATTCTTTTCGAGATAAATGCCCATCAGGTTCTACATTTATTAGTTCAAAATTATTAGTCACAAAAGTAGTCAGTTCTCAGGCAGAAATAACATCATTTAGACATCAAGGATAATTTGGATATAAATTTTATCTCTTCAGATTATTTGTAAATTAAAAATGTTAATGTTTAAACAATAGTCAACATCATGTAACTTGTGAAATGTAAACGGCAATTGAAATAAGCAACAGGATTATTAATCCAAAATATACAGGTATCTTTGTATATGGGTGACATAGGAGATGGGGTGGTGGTGGCAAAATGCGATTAGACAAAGGCTGAATGCTATTTAAAATGTAACCGAATAGGTAAGCGATTACAAAACGGAGTGAGTGATAATCAAAATTCGTCAAACAGTAACAATAACAATAATAGAATGAATTATAATCAGTTCATTTGATCGGTCTTAAAATGTTGTCAAGTCAATTAAATTAGGAAAGAAGATTGAGTGATATTTAAATTCATTCTGTGTACCTTGATTAATAACAATAATAACATTAATAATAAAATTAATAATAATAATAATAATAATAAATATGCATATATGTGAACAGAGTAGTATTTGGATAGGGTAGACTTAAATTATACAAATACACATAAAAGGGGGGGGGGGAAAGACACATATGCATTACTAAAATTAAATGGTCGTATGATTAAGTTGGAGAATCGTTTAATGGATCTCGCGTCGACCATGGCAGGAGAAGGGCTTGAACGTACTTCTTCTGTATGCATAGTTCTGGCCTCTTGATCCGTATAGCTATCGCTTCTGCCGTTCTAAGGACTTTGAGTCTAACCGATCTTGGCACATAACTGTTAACACAGAATATTATTGTAAATGACTGATTTATGCTCGTCGTATGACCTGTTTGAATTAGGTGAGCTAGAATTGAACTGTTGATACTTCTAATAACCCCTTCCGTTAACCCAACCGGAAGGTGCTCCCGGGTACGGAGGAGTAAATTACTTGAGCATCTGCCAATGTAACTTGCTCTACAGGAGCAGTTGAACCGATAGGTACAAAATGAAGTGGCAAACTTAAGTAATTTATCCTTTATTCTCGGTATCACCCTAGAGCGGGTAGAAAATACCAGTTGTAGTTTTGCGGCGTTAAATGTTTTCCAGATGGAACTGCGTAGCCTCAACGTTAGCATTTCACTGAGCGCGTCCCTCTGAATGTTAGTCTAATGAAATGTGGCTTTCTATTCGGTTACATTTTAAGTAGCATTCAGCCTTTGTCTTAACGTATTTTGCCACCACTCCATCTCCTATGTCATCCATATACACAGTGATACCTATATATATTTGATTAATAATCCTGTTGTTTATTTCAGCTGTCGTTTATGTTTCACAAGTTATATGATGATGTTTATTTCAACATTAACATTCGTATGTTACAAATAGTCTGAAGAGACAAAATTAATATCCAAATTATCCTTGATATCTAAATGATGTTATATCTGCGTGAGAACTGGCTATTTTTGTCACTAATAATTTTGAACTAATAAATGTAGAACCTGATGAGCATTTATCTCGAAAAGAATATTCTTCGTTCAAACGCCTTTGTTTTTTTCAGTGTATATTATGTTATCTTTATGTGTCATCGTTGCATTTCATCGTTATTGAAGTTGATAATTATAAAGATGTGCTAGTAGTCTGTCTTTTATCTAATGACGATGTAAGATGAATAAGGAACCATAAGTGAAATGAGACAGTAGAAACCTCATTATTGTACATTCTCAGAATGAAACTTATTCATTATCTTAGTAGAAATTCTGTAGATAAGATATCAAAGATAATACAGAACATTCTTTTCAACAAAACTTAATTGAGTTATACACTTATATTTAGAGAGTAATTGTTAACCTTAGTGAGTGGCATAGTATAAAAGCAGCAATGACTTATAATGACCAATATTCTATGACTGCAGGTCCGTTAACAATGTTAAATTATTAGTGAACAAATGACTATTATGTGAAATGTTAACTTCAATAAATCTATAGGTCAGTTGAAATGATAAATGTAATTAGTCGAATCTAAACTTAATACGAACTGAAACAAATGTTTGTTCGAAAATTATATGAAGAGTAATGTTTTATGTAAGGAGTAATATTTTCAACAAATCAGATCTCAATTATTATATAATTTGGATTGTGACTGACAAGTGGAATCCAGGACGCGCGTTTCGTCCTATTTGGGACTCATCGGCTGGATGTACCTGCATCCGAATGTTGATGTTCACACTGGGATTCGAACTCAGTCCGTTTCGTGTCGAACGCCACCGCGTTCACCACTAGACTACTGAGTCCAGACAGTCACACTTGTGCAACGGGCACATTGGTATTAGGAAGAGCTTGTATATTCCCGTTGATTTGTTATAGACTGAAGCTGGTCAGTCATTGTTGCTATATGTGCATCCTGATCAGATCTCAATAATATGTTTTTGACAGCTATGAAAATTTCCACGCATCAACCAATTACTAAATTTGTAAAATGTATATGTTGTGTACTAAATATCAACCCCGTCAGTAAATCGAACTCAGGGCCTTCAAACTTTGCTACCGACTCCTAAACATTAAACCACTAATCAGTCTTCTAATAGATGGTATTTCTAACCCAGTCAATTTGCAATATCTTTGTGCGATCTTATCAATTGTCATCGGTGGGTAACTGTCTGTCGCTTGTCATAGTTGAACCCTACCAACCACGTCATCTCACTAAAATGCCAGGAGGTTACCTCCAGAAGTTAGTCACTAGTGAGATGATATTGCTCGTACTTAATATATTTATATATAATTAATATGATTAATATAACATTAGTATAAATAGTATATATATGAATGTCGGAAATATTGATAAAGACAATATCTTCACTATTGAATTGCTCTAATAAAAATTTCTCTATATGGTAAACTCACTGTAGTTATGTAGATCAATCAATGGATTCTTCTTCGTCAACTTAGTAATATGATAGTGTTTATTAAAGTTAAATGTCCTGAATTTAATGGTGTGTATTAGTGCTCGTAATCAGTGATAACTGCATGTACTTCGAATTGTATACATTAATTAACATCATATACATGCAAAAGTACATACTTTGGAGACGTGCATGTTTCTTAATTCTCAGGATATTTTCAAAGAATTAGAGAGTATAGTGCATTATTGCTTGAAACAATTCAATTTCTTCATATCTAACCTATATTGATGATCATATCAATATTTCTCAATCCTTTAAAATGATCAACATGTTTCAATGATTTAGTAAAAAATCAAAAATCATAAACTAAATCTATGTAGCAGTAAAGTAACAATTTATTACTACCATAGTAAATGTAATAATTTTCATTCCAGTGTTGATATTTACAACGAAACTCAGTAAATATGAAAAATATCAGATTTACTGTATTCAATCATTTATTCATTCGCCTGTAACCCAACATGAAGCATAAGCCGACTAACCGGCATTTTCTCCAATGAACACTATCGTCCTTTCCAGTACTAAGTGCTTTTCATACTCTTTATGTCTGCCTTTAATTCCCGATTGAATGTTTATTTTGGTCTGCCCCTTTTCTTTTGCCATTTAGGAGTTCAAGTTAGTGCTTGCCTCGTGATGCAATTTAATGAGTTCCTCAGTATGTGTTCTATCCACCTCCAAAGTCTTTTCCTTATTTCTTCATTAGCTGAATTTGGATTGGTTTGTTCACTGCCACTGAATAAGGTTGTTGCTGATGATATTTGGCCAACGGATCCGAAGTATCTTGCACAGACAGCTGTATATAAATACTAGTATCTTTAAGTTGACGCCTTTTGTAGTTCTCCAAGTATCCGCTCTGTACAATAGAACTACCTTGACGTTTACATTGAAAACTGTGCCTTTGATATTGGCTAACAAGTGCTTTGGGTTCCAAATATTCGTCTTTGAATTCTGAAATACTACCCTTGCTTTGTCAATCCATGTCACTACATCTGTATCAGATTCATGTTTATGAATAGTCCTGCGGAGGTATGTAGAAAGTTCCACGTCTTTCCGATACTCACTTACAAGTGTAATTTCGTTAGTACTTGCTGTATTGTGTCTATAGTTCTTGCTGTTTTGTTTATGAATGTTTAGGTTTATTGGAGGCTACAGAGGCTGCCGACACACTGTCCATCTCCACCTATGCTTGTTGTTGAGTGTGGATAGAAGAGCTAGGTCGATCACATGTGATGTCCAGATCATCTAACCACATCCAAGATGCCAACTGTATTGTGCGCTTCCCCAAAGAATTTGAGGTCTTTATAATCCATACGAAGACCAGGAGAAATATAGTGAGTGGGGGGTAAGCTACCTTTTCTGACACCGGTCTTCACATAAAATAAATAAATTTGCTGTAACTTGAGACTAGAAACTATACTGATTCAGAACTTACATAAATTAAAAAAGTAACAGATCAATTACAGTCCTGATTATCAAAAACCAGTAATCACAAACACAATGAACAGCTTAATGACTTACTGAACTCATTAGCTTTATGAATAACATGTTTTATATTTAAAATTATATCTATTGAATTCAGTTTAGCTTGTGAATATACTATAAACACATTCAAATGAAGACTTCTATACAGGATCAAACGCCTTTTGTAAATTTCACTTCTGTTAACAATCCTTAGTACAAATAACCCAAATCAAATAGACATAGAAGAAGAAAGATTATTGATATACGAGTTTAATTAGTTAATTTGTATTGAAATACTACATTAACATAAAGTAAATCACCGGTCTATAAATTACAGTATGTTACTAATATACTATTAATTGTCTCCAAGATTATGTAAGATGTTCAGTTGGTTTGATTAATATTTCCTCAACTAAGCACCAAAATCCAATTAATTATTAGAATACATTTGTCATACGTATTGTCCAAGCATATTGTAATGCTTGTTTATCTGGATTCATGATCAATTCAGGTAAATTAATGATTACACCAGTCAGTGTAGTTTGATTCATTGGTTGAAATGATAATCTTATTCCGGTTAAACTACCATCTAATAATGTAAATTCTGAAAAATTTGGTTTACCATTAATTGATGGTAATTGTAATTCTCTTTTACAATTTATTAATAATTGTTCTTTAGAATGAAATGTTGTTGTTCTACTCAAGGATACATTGTTACATTGTTGTTTAGGCCATTTTGTTAAATGTGCATAAACTATAGAGACTGGATTCTGTTTTATATAACTTAGATATCGAATAAAATTAAGAAATGATAACTTCGCAAATGCTTCTAAATCGTCGGCATTTCCAGTTTTGTATGTATACCTATTAATAATAATAATAATAATAATAATAATAATAATAATAATAATAATAATAATAATAATAATAATAATAATAGAATTGAGATGGTTTGTAGACATTGTTATTAAGTTTAGTTGATTGAATTCGTCACAGACTGATGTTGGAAGGTTACCATTGAAAACTAAGTAGCACTGGACACCTGCTTCATTTTAGTATGGGGCTTCATAACAGTGTGAGCCCTAGTTTCCATCACAGGGGCTTCAGGTTGGTGAACACCTAACTCTCTGCATCATTGGGTCAACCAACAACCAATAGTAAAATTGTCACTTCCGGCAATTTGTGTTATGGCTTGGTGATCATTCATATTCATCGGTGATAACTGTCTCGCTCTCGACAAGTATGTACTCCACTAGTCATGATTTCTCACTAGAGCTTGAGAAATATCCTGAAGCTAGTCATTAATAAGCTAATAATTGTAAGTGGATTAAGATGGTGAAATTTAGACTTGTCGGGAGTGAGATAGTTATCACCGATGAAAAACGATGATCATCGCTCCATATTACAAATTGATAAAGTGGGAATTCTACCATTGGATGTCGGCTGGTCCAGTAATACAGCGAGCTTGGTGTTCGTCAACCCGAAGCCTCTGGGGCAGGATCTAGGGTGCGCACTGCTGAGGAGTTCCTTACTAAAACGAAACGTCTGCCCAGTGCTTTTTGATTATCAGCGGTAACCTACCAACATCAGTCTGTGACGAATTCAATCAACTAAAGTAGCAAATAGTAGTTGAAAATTCAGCATGAAGGTCATCTGCAACTATTAAGATACATTTAGGTACATTTGATTAAAAGACATTATCGTCTTATTTGTATTGATTTACTTTAATTAAAAAGGTTAATAATTTCTTGTTTATATTTGTTACAGATTAATTACAAACCCAAATGCCTTCTAATTATATATGCATACCCGTTGTACAAGTGTGGCAGTCTAAAAACAGTAGCCTGATAGTAAATGAAATGATGTTAGGCACAAAACGAACTGAGTTTGAGTTTCAATGTGAATATCAACACTGGAATTCAGGTACATCCTGATGACAAGTCTTAAATTACGCTTGTATGGCCATGTAGTCAACATTCAATGGATTAGTCACAATGAAGTTCCGTGGAAGCGTTTATTTTCGTGATCACAAAAGGAGACTAAAATTCTAAAGCTCAAAACTGCGAAAGTGTCAAAACGTCCATATTTTCACCACAAGCAAACAATATTGTGCAGACATATAGTCAATGTTAGTACATATGAAAAACGTTGACCATTGTACAATAACAAATATGATGTATGCCAAGTCCTTTATGGTACTGTTCGAATTCTATCCATTTAGTTGTAATGTGGCTACTAGTTTGAGTAACTCGAAATCAATGACACAATGTAGAGATGAATGCACAAGGGCTTCCTACAACTTACACTTCAAAACAATCTTCCATATGAAAAACAGCTGGCCATCATCAATACAGAACCCATGAACTACTCGATTCGATGTTTGTTAATTATTGTATGTAGAATACTTGGAGCAGTATTGATATAAAGTGACTTTTAAAATAGTATGAGTATTATTATAGAACGCATTTCAAGCAATACTGTCTAAATCTCCAGTTTCAATAATCAAACTGTCAAGATTTAATTGTTATGTCTAGTGTTCATCATAGTTGGTGATTACTTTCATTATTATTCATAAATACATCATATGTACTAACTAAGTCATCAGCTGACCTTTCCTGTTATTCTCAAGCATGTTGATTTACGCGCATTCTACAGTATACTATGTACTATATAGTAAGATACAAGTCAATCAAAGATGTTTAAATTTGAGCAGTGGTTAAAAATTTATCTAAACTTCCAAGTTTTTGTTCCTTTTTTTCATTTTCACTGGTTGCCTAAAGTCAATTATCTCATTCAGTGAACAATTTTTTCAAACTTCGTTCTAAAACCGAATAATCAGTGAAGTGTTTTAAACTTATAACTAGGATGTATTTGAATCTTCTCGTTGATTTGTTATGGAATGAAACTGGTCAGTTTCTGTTGCTATATGTGCATCCTAAGCGGATTGCCTCTATATATCGATAGATCACAAATATGGTTTAACTTGGATTGTGACTGGCAAGTGGAATCTTAGAGTCCGGGTGTAACCATCAATTCTGGAATGCAGGCTCATCCATCTGACGAATCCCATCCACAACGAAACTCGAGTCCTGGATTCCGTTTGTCAGTCACAATCTAACTGAAACAATGTTTAAAACTTATTTTAGAAACATATCTCACTTTTAAATACTTTTACGTGGGTTATTGATTATTGTTGAAATGTGGCTGTATGTATATTATCCGTTTATAATTAGATACGTACCTCTTGTTGGAATTGAGACTTGGCTCATTTTATCCGGCATAGAACTGCAGATAGACTCATAATTAAAACTATCCTTGACTCTCATAATGTTCATTCTGTTGTATTTTAAATTCCCGACCATTCTTTCGTTGATTTAGTGAGGATGTGCGTAATTTCATCTAGATTTCAAGTCATAATGTCCTGCCCAGATCTATGTTCCTCATCTAGCATGTTGAACTGGACTATGCTGAGCGTATTTATAATAAGCAGTTGAAAATGAATGTAGTCACGTGAAACGAAATGTATAATCAGAATTGCAATCTCACCCAGTAAACGAAAAGTGATCGAAGCTTCCTGGTGCAACGAATATACTGAATGCTGGAAAACTCGTAGACAAAGTAATTTTTTTAGAAAGTTGTTTCTGTTTTAGTGCTCGACGAATAGATCAATTGAAGGATTTCACTAGAAATTGCTTTTAGTTATACTGTGCTGGTTATATTGAGCTGGATGGTTTAATTGTGAAGCTTTTGTTGTCATTCTGGGCGATACCATAAACTTAAACTTCTGATAGAAACAGGAAGTTTAAACCGATGATGCAGCACAGAATGACGATGAAAGCTCCTCAACTAAACCATCTAGTTCACAGAACCCAATATAACTAAAACCATTCTTCTAAGCTATTAATCTTCCCTACTATCTAGAAATTAACTTCAAAACAGTTGTATAATCTCACTGATTAATTTCATTTTTTGTTGAATTACATCTATAAAACAAGAAAAAAACATACTTACCAAACGTAATCAACATTTGATTCTTTTTGTATTTTCCATGGTCTAGTACCGTAAATACCTTCACCATTTATTGACAACCATTTTCCCAATTGCAGTAAACGTTCTTCATAAATAGGCAAAATTGTTCCCCATGCAGTTGGTCCAATATTAATAAGGATATTTCCACCATAGGTAACAGTTTCGATGACTTCATAAATAAGTTGCTTTATAGTTAAAGATTTAGGAGGGGGGGGGGTAGAAACAGTGTTTACGTGATTTGAATGGATATTTTATGTTTTCATTACTTGTAGATAATAAAACAGTTGCCTTAACATTATTCTGTATAGTCTTAAATATAAGCTTTCTTAAATGTCACTAATATACATTATTTAAAAATTCCCATGCTTATTAAAACAAAGACGTTTGAACGAAGAATATTCTTTTCGATAAATGCTCATCAGGTTCTACATTTATTAGTTCAAAATTATCAGTGACAAAAATAGCCAGTTCTGAGGCGGGTATAACATCATTTAAATATAAAGGATAATTTGGATATACATTTTTTGTCTCATCAGATTATTTGTAAGACACGAATGTTAATGTTGAAATAGTCATCATTATCATGTAACTTGTGAAACGTCCAAATACTACTCTCTTTGTTCACATATATGCATATTTATTATTAATAGTATTATTATTATTATTATTATTATTATTATTATTAATGTTATTAATCAAGATACACAGAATGAATTTGAATATCACTCAATCTTCTTTCCTAATTTTATTGACTTTACAACATCTTAAGACCGATCAAATGAACTGATTATAATTTTTTCTATTATTGTTATTGTTACTATTTGACGAATTTGGATTATCACTTACTCCATTTTGTAATTTCTTACCTATTCGGTTACATTTTAAATAGCATTCAGCCTTTGTCTAATCACATTTTGTCACTACCCCATCTCCTAGGTCACCCATATACAGAGACACCTATACATATATATTGGATTAATAAGCTTGTTGTGTCATTTCAATTGTCGTTTACGTTTCACAAGTTACATGATAATGATGACTATTTCAACATTAACATTCGTATCTTACAAATAATCTGATGAGACAAAAAATGTATATCCAAATTATCCTTTATATTTAAATGATGTTATACCCGCCTCAGAACTGGCTATTTTTGTCACTGATAATTTTGAACTAATAAATGTAGAACCTGATGAGCATTTATCGAAAAGAATATTCTTCGTTCAAACGTCTTTGTTTTAATATACATTAATTGTTTGGTGGTGTTAAGTTTGAAATTCCACACCGTAAACTACTCTCAAGAGGTAATTCCTAAGCTGTAATGAGAAGATATGACCAGTATAGTTCAACCAAGTTAGATGTTAATCGGGTATTATCATTCGTCTTGGATGATTGCCACATAGTACTGTAAATTCAATGGAGTTAGAAATAGTAAACACTTGTTGCGTTACTTAAGGGTTTTGAGTTCAGCATAATATTTGGTGTCAAAAGATCGATGCTGAAGAGTTCATTGCTGGTAAGAAACAGTCTTTTACTGTTCCCTAATTCTGAAGAATTGTCCAACTATAAGCAATCTGTGATATAACCAATTAAAAGAATGTTACTCATTTTTGCTTGCAGAAAAGAATTAATTCTGTCCTCCATAAAATTTGTAATATACAACACATAAAATCATATATTGCCTGTATAGATGAACTAACCATTTATAAAAAAGCACAAATAAATCTATAACTTTGACAGCCACCTAGAGTGCAGTATAGGAACTAACAAACGTAATACTTAAAATGTCTTATCTTAGTGTAAGAAGAAATCATTCATTATGATAGTTTACAGTCATTATTAGTGGATACCCTCCAATCTTAAAGAAATTGATGAAGTCTCTGGAATGTAACCGATTTCCTGTTAGATTGAAATATATATAATAACTGGTTACAGAGTAGTGACCAACAACACCTTTATTTAATCATTTATTACTAATCGAATTCTATAGATCAAGTTGAGGGAGGAAAGGTTACCCGATCCAAAAGCTAAAATTATCTGTACTACTTTCGTGAATATATTCCCAAACTGGTGAATATATCGTAAGCTCCAATAAGAACGGCTATATAAATGAAGTTAGAAGCAGTTCTATATAATAACGCTTACTGAAAGACCCAAAAGTGTTATCTAGACCCCTGAAATATCATGAGTGTGTACTAACAAAGAGGCGCAGACTAGAATGTACTAGCTAATCAGAGCTTTGTTATGTTAAGAAATAAACGAAGGTTATGATTTCAACTTTAATCTTTATTTTTTCTCATCGCAAAGTTCATGAAACCTAGCGAATCCACAGTCTCAATGCGATACATAGAAAATTAACTCTTCTTACATAAAGATTGTGAAAAGGTTTTTTTCTGACAGTAATTACTCAAAGTAGAAGTCAAAACTTCCTGTAGCTCTTAAAGTCTGTGTCTTGAATATTTACTCTAAATGTGATGCATCTTCGGATGTTTCCCGAAAGAGGTTTTTAAACGCCCTCAAGCGAAAGTTGTTTGTACCAACCTTGAAAATATTTTTCTCTAGTCGACCTATGCATACCAACAACATGAAAGATAGACTAATACGTTTTACTTCCATAATGTGCACTTGCAAATTCTCCTGTTCCTGTAGAGTAAAAGATATTGGTCATTAAGTGTTAATTCTAACAAAAAGGTGAGCACCATAAAGATGAGTGCAGAAGGGTATAATTCAAAGGGCACGAGTCCAAACAACACTCGTCAAGTAAAACAATCATCAAATGGTGATTATTACCATGAACAAACATCAAAAGAGACCTTAGTGAAACTAGTCTCGATAATATGTGAACTGGTTAAATATATAAAATCAAGAGTAAATATTTAAAGGACAAAATGGAAAACGAATTTTGTTTATTGCTACAACTTAAAATCTAGAAGTTTTTAATTCATTTTGGTTGTACTGAGCTTTCTGAGCTGGATGACTTAATTGTGGAGCTTTCATCATCGCTCTAGGCGACTTCATCTGAGCACACTCTTTTCAGAATTAGTACTACTAAAACCATTCTCCTGAGCTACAAATCTTGTCCACTATCTCATTGTTGGATTATTATCTTTAGAACTATAGAATTAAAGCTATCCAAATAAATAACAGATATACAAATTCAAATGGATGTTGTGAAGAATGTTGAGTGTCAATTTGATATCACTAATTGTTCTGAGTTAGACAACTATGGACCACCAGGAAACACTGAACAGCTTCTTCGTCTTATTATTAAACTCCTCAGCGGTGCATCCACAACCACATCAGAGATCGAACACAGAATCTTCTGATTGTGCCGTTAAAGCCTCACCATTAGACCACTGTGCCTGCTGTCAACGGTTGATATTTTTATCTCTGTGAATTAGCGATATATTTTTGAGTCCTCATCGATTGACGTCACATACAAATATCACTAAAGAATTGATAAATCAACGTCATACCTTAAATTCATCAATTAACAAGTCTGATTAATAACTTTCAGAGTATATGGATGTTTTTCGATACATCCTACTGGTTTAATCAGTTTTAGTCATGGTTACATTTATTCCCTATTGATGTTTCCCTTCAGTAATACTCATCATTTTACCTTTCAACTTTATTGATGATTACTCATTTTGAAGTGTAACCTTTTTCACTTATTCTTTTGTGTAAAGGATACTCTCTAAATTACGCTATCGAACTTTTATCCTGAACGGATTTATTCTTGTCCCCATCCACTTCCAGAATGTAATTCACTTTTATCATAAAGACTAATTCCCCTTAAATAGTGATCAATGTTGTTTTTATCATTTGTGATCCATGTTTTATATTACATAGAATGATTAATAAAATAAGCTAGTAAAAATTCTGGTATTACTCACTTCTGGTGTTAATACTCTATCTAATGATATTTCTCTTCTAAAACCCCATGAACAACAATCTAACGTCATACAGTTTTCCCATTTATGTTTAACTAATTTCCCAGGACGATAATGATCATCACATGAAAAATAACCACCATGTTTACATGGACATCCATTACCCCAACGATCATTTGTAACAACTGTATCTTTAACAGGTGATTCATTATATAACCATGCCAGAAATTCAGTTGATTTCCAATAAGTATCTGGACCAGCATCACCATCAGACCAAATTACTTCTGGTTTATAACGTAATACTAAATCATATAATTCTGGCATTGTTTTCTCATCAACAAATTTCTGTAAAAAATCATTTAATCAAGCTTTAATAAATAGTACTGCTGGAGTACTGTTAGCTCCATCATGGTAACTAATGAATAAAAAAATGAATCCAGACATTATTTACTACTCTAACATGCAAACATTCTAATAATTTATTTACTGATTCTGTTTAGAATTATTTAGTGTAACTACACAATTCAACGTGTTACCAGTTGCAAATATGCATTCACGTTGGCAAAAGCCTAACTATCTGCACTACTAGGCCGGCCAGTATCCAGTGGTAGAATTCCCACTTCTATCACCAACGTGAAGCCCCTTGGGTGGAATCTGGAATGTGCACAGCTGAGAAGTCTCATAGTGGGACGAAATAGCTGTCAAGTGCTCCCTAGTTTTCACTAGTACCCTGCCAACATCAATCTATGACGAACGCAATCAACTATACTTAATAGCAATCCCCGAAATCCATATTATTACAATTTTAGCATTAGTTCACTTATAATGACTCATGCAATATGCTCATACTCTGCATACGACTAGACATTCGTTGTGACATTTCACCTCTTATTTACATCTATATTCGATAATTATTTTGATTTTTAGTTATTTATTTGATTAATGATGTCACAGATTGATGTTGGCAGGGTACCATTGAGAACCAAGGAACACTGGACAGCAGTTTCGTCTTAGTGTAGAACTCCTCAGCAGTGCGCACCCCAGATTCCGTACCAAGGTTTTCAGGTCCTATCAACTGTTACCGAGCAAAACGTTGGAATTTCTTTAATTTTACTCTCTGAGATTATTTGCAAATATATTCTATTCATATATCTTACATACACTCAACGCTCATGCTTGGTGAATCTACTCGTTCTTTATTAGACAAGAATTCCACCATATTGTTAATAATCATTAAATGTATATTGTATCTAACTGTTTGTATTGATTTCGATGATTATTCAGTGGGTACTTGTTGTATATCACAGTGAAAAAATATCAAACTGTTTAACACTGATATATTCATTTTAATTACTAATAAAATAAACTTAAGTTACTGGGTAAACACTAAAAACTAAACAGGTAATCATAGTCAGATGTTTATTAATCACAACTCATTGAATATGAGAAAGAAATGAGTAAATAGATAAAATGAAAATGAAACAAACTATAATCACAGTAAAGACGAGGGGAATATATAATTCAAGTTTTTATCACTTGGCTAGTTTAAGCTTTTGAAATGGAATGTGTATTCAAAAGTATACTTGTTGCCATGTTTAGCCGGATCGTGTAATTGATGGTGTCAACGGGTGAATTGATATCTAAGTACCCTAAGTCTATTATATGCTACAGAATAGATGATTTAATTTATTTATATTATACCATTTTGACTAGTTATTACCTAATGTGGAAAGCAATTGGTTTCTATACACGACCTAGAAATCTAACTCAATAAGAGTAGGCAGAATGTTACGTATACACGATCAGTTAGTAATAAAGTTAGTTACCAGTAATGTTTAATCGGATAAGTTAGAGATCATTTTAATTACTAACTAACATCATTGGGACTATTGTAAAGTTAACAGCTTCTCCGTTTCAGTAAGAGATTAATTAGTAGTGAATAATCAAAACCTGGCTGAATAGGTAAACTTTGTTAACTTTAGATCTTTTGGTAAGTTAATAAATTTAGATAACTGATTAACAATCCAATAGTTTTACTGAAGTGTCTTCTGGACGTTTCTCCATTACAATGTTGATGTTCCAAACCTACTATATCAACTCACTTTTTTCCCTTTAAAAGCCCAATGCTAGAAAGATCCATTACCTACGACTTGAAATAAAATATATCATCAACAGATTATCAGACTCAACCTAAAACGATCTAATCTGTAGAATTCTCTTAAAGTTTATACTTTACCTAAAATCATCATACTACTTATTTCACATAATAATCATTGTTGTTAAACTGAATTGAAAAATTTACTGGTAGCATATTGTTACCATATGAAATAAATAAAAGATTATGAAGTAATTTACTTGTGTTGTAAAGTTGTTTGCTTTATCCTGTATATATAATGGATTGAACCATTCAAATAGTGAATGATAAACACCAAATTTAAGTTTAGTATTTTGACGAATTGCTGATGCTAATTCACCGACTAAATCACGTCTTGGTCCAATATTCATTGAATTCCATTGCCATGAATTAACAGATGGCCAATTGCAAAAGCCTTCATGATGTTTAGCTGTCAATACAACATAACGTGCTCCAGATTTAGCGAATAAATCAGCCCATTTATCAGGTTGAAAAAACTCTGCACGAAATTGTTTTGCAAAATCAGCATATGCAAAATCTGGTTCATAATATTTCCTCATGTATTCTGGTATTTCAGGGAGTGCTTTTGTATCACCTTGCCACATCCACCAAAACCATTCAGTTCTGTTTGTAGGTAGGAAATAAACAGTGCAATCAGTGATCTAATCAATACGAATTAATATTAGTGGTAATTAAGTAATCAATAGAAATGAGAAAGCACTGAACTATGAATTCATCCTAGCTAGGAATGCTTCAATACAGCACATTCATGCACCAATTGCAGTTTCACTCCAGGTTCTTCAAGTCAAACAAGTAAATTATCCAGATTTGAAACGAGTGATATGAGTTTTAGACTTTAAACAATTCTTGTTACTCCATGATTAAATTTAATAGTCTGTTACTTTATTCCAAGATTTATTCACGAGATTCTAGTCAAAAGTCTTCAGTAGTGAAGTTCAGTAATATACAGATTAAGGCATTCTGGACTGATACCACTGGTTGAGTATGTAGGTAATTCGGATGTCTACTTAAGTTTAAGAGCTCACTATGTGACCAGAAAGTTATCTTATCTAAATTCTATAGGTTAGTGTATTCGTGATTCTAAGAAGATATATTTCCAAATGAAATAACATTCTAGTCCTCATCGCCACTGTTATGTTTTCTCTCAGATAAGACGAACGCGTGGGTTCTTATTGGCTTAGTACGGTTAGCGATACGATACAGCTAAATTGCCTAGGGTAGCCGGATTCTATCTCTCATTCCATCGATAGTCTGTACAGTTAGTGCGAATCGCTATCACTGATACTTGTACTTCAATCGGATACCACAACTTCTTCCTTCCCAACCCACGGCTACTCCCAAAGACTAGACTCGTAGGAAGATTATATTGTGGAGCAAATTATATCTATATCAGACGAGACTAGCAAACGATGTCTACAAATCAACCTTACAAAAAAATCGATAAAACGCCTTTTACTTGATTAAATGAACGATTGTATTTGAGGGGGGGGGGTTAAATTCCCAGCAATATGATTATTACATACATTTATTTTCAGTTATTCTCCGGATTGTTTAATCTTATCTGTGACCGTAATCAAGTGGTTTGTGAATGTTGCATAATGTTTTTTTGTTACATTATGTATTACTTATGCATACGAGCATGCCTTCAATTACTACATTCTAAAACACAAGTCCCACTTAGAATGACCTACTTAATAAAATAAACTTATCTATATTGAATACACAATTGAACAATCATAGTTACAGTAAGTTTTCTAGTTATACACCTATTCAATAAAATTGATTTTAGATTGTTTTTGTGATAAAATTTTCATCATCATCGTCAGGGGAGCGAGGTCGAAATGATGTCATTTTGATAAATTCTGATTGTTTACAAATATAATATAACGACTTATTAGCCTATTATTAGCAAGTTCTACTAATTATCATTTAGTATACATAAATGGATGGTCATCACTATGATAATGTTTTAAATATCACGTCGAATGAATAGTTTACCTTACAAACTCACATAAACAATCATATTGTAAATCATTTCGAAATATTTACATAGTTGAATGTTGCAATCGAAATGAATAACATGAATTGTAACCACATCGGAATACTACTATAAAATGAAGTAAACAATCATTACATACTAAATTGACCGATCGATAATCAAGTTACTTTAATGTGATGTGTAGTGGTTTTGGAGTGGGGGGGTGATAGTCAGTTAAAAAGCTTAAACTTATGTTCCGTAGTATTTGACACTCTCAGAAGTATTCTGCCTAGGTCATCTAATTACACAATGTAAACAGACTATGATATGAGATAATCTTACGTGGTTGATAGAAATCAGCTTAAAACTCTGACTGACTTTGGATTCGTGATAGATGAGACTCATCTGTAAGGTGTATCAGGCAATAGATAATAAAGCTCGGCGCCTACCCGAAAATCGCTGGTATGCCTTACTGATACAGGACGAAAACAAACTTTGATCAAGGAGGTTTTCCTGCTGAGTAACTCCATTCACCTTACATCACAACGGTATACATTATGTTGAGTCATTTAAGCTAGTGGCCACATTACAAGTCTGTTGATAAAATTCGATAAGCCATATAAATGATTAGTGACTAGTGTTCTGTTCGTCTAGTCCCAAGTGTTCCTGGAATTCCATACAACAAACTGCCATCTAGTCAATTGACTGAACGATTATGTCATCTTATGTAGTGACTTTAACAGTTTACATGCAACATATTAAATAGGTAGTTAAATCCTGGTAACACAATTAATCCGAGCTATTTAGAATCTGTAGAACTGACAGTATTTAGTTTCAAGATGAATTTCTAGATGTTCAAGTTGAATATTATGAAGTATGAATTTAGTCAAATTAAGACGAAGGCAAATGTAATGTTAACTTCAAATTGGTTGAATTATAAGGTATAAACTATTTAGTTTTACCATAGTAACTTTATGGTCTCGACTTTCTCTATAAAAGCATCCAGCTTTAGGTATCGGTGAGTGAAGTTATGAATGTCAACTTCTGATAACATTCAACTTACAACGAAGTGGCTATACGGTGCTAAATACTCTTCTTCACATAACTTCAGTTTAAAGGTGTATTTCTACATAAAGAAAGCAAAATTGGAATTTGACTGTGATCTCTCAGTTGATCTGATAATGTTACACTAATAGTCAATGAAAACCTCATTTAAGCATAGAATACGTACTTTGAAAACATCCATCTAAGTTGGTCAAAACCAATTAACTCACTTTCATTTATGATTCTCTTCGAGTAAACATTCAGATAGCAGGTTAAGTTAAATGAAGTTCATATTCAAAGTTTTCATTGATAAGATGATCAACACTTTTTTATGTTGATGCTTCACTGATATACATTGTTTAAAAGATCCACATTTTCTTGTTTGTGAATGTACACGTTTGTTTAAACAGAATGTCAATGAACAATAAACGACACACTTCAAAATAACCACAATACTTATCGATATTTATTCCTTGAGCATATTTTTCACATCTTCAATATTTGTTTCCTTTAAGTAGGCGGTCAATAGTAAAGTTTGTGGTTAGGACATGTATTATTTGTGACTAATCGCCCCCCCACATCGACGCGTGGTGTTGACAGGGAGATTGAATAGAGCCACAGTGGCCTCCAGACCAGCCCATGAAGTCACTGGCTGTTGGTTTAAGCCGTGTTGATAGATAAGAACTACTTAGTTGAGGTCTACGTGGATGTCATAAGCAAAACTTGGAAACTCTAAGTAACAGTGGACCAAGTCCATTCAGTCTTTCTCTTCCCTTAAATTATCATCTCAATGTCCACTCTCTTTTTCTTACCGCTACTGATGATATCACAACTTCTATCACTTTGGTATTCACCTTACTGTGTTAATGAAATGTGCCAGCTTGAACCAATTCATTTACATACCAAGTTCTAATTTGCATGTTACTTACTGACTGACTAACTGATGAGACATTAATAATCTCCAAAAACAAGTGCATTATTAAGGTTTTGCTGCAGTTGAATAACCAAAGTTAGATCTGATGATTTTATCTAAGATAATGAACGTTTTTCGATTAAAACAATAAGTTCACAGAAAACAGTACAGCCAATATTGGCCTCCAATATGTCAATTCCTTTCATTATTCTGTAACTGAGGGACACTTTGTCAGTAATGCGCTTTTAAGAAGAAAGTCATATATTATATGATAGTAAACTAAGTTTGATGCTAGCCATTAATATATCTGTTTATTTATCCTTAAAAAGGTAAAGAAGTCACATCATAACTGATCAGTGAAGACACGAATAACTTAATGATAATGTCTCAGACTGTGTAATTTGGCCATTAAGATACAGATCTCATGAGTTACATCGATTCCCTAAAGATACCTTCTAGTATTAAAGCTAGTTCAAAACAGAGCTTAGTTACTGTCTTCAATCATCAAACCTTACTCACTTATCTTGAGTTTGCAACAAATTACTTTATTAATAGTATTCGAAACGATTAATTTTCTGCATCAAACATTACCATTATTCATTTCTAAAGGTTAGATGGCTGAGAGAAGGGGGGGGATTTACCGGAATTAAAATGAATCCATTCATTTTATGAATTGCCTTCACCTGTTTATAACCTTGAAGAAATAGTATTATTTGAGTTGGATTGTGACTGGCGAGTGGAATCCAGGACTCGGTTTTATTCTATTTAGGACTCGTCAGTTATAAGTCCATATCAAATCAATGGAAATATTTAAATACATTCTAACTGAGGAAACAGTGCTTGCATAGTGTATTTGATACGCGGTAGGATATGCGTATCATTTTATTTGATACTTTTCAGATGGGCGCACTATAATCCCAATGTGTTTATGTGCGACTCACTATCCGTTTCAAACTCTAAAATGTAATTTTAAGCTGACAGTTTGTGGAAAGATAAAGAGTGAATGTACTTGTGCCAGTGATTGATTCTAAGCAAAATCATGCAGGGTCTCCAACCTTTCGTTACGACAGTCGAGTAAACTCCAATTAAGTAGTCTGCAGCTACTAATATGGCTCATGTCAGCAGTCAGTATCTTCATGGATTGATCTCGAGTTTTAGTTTGGAGGCCCTTAGCTTACTTCCATCCTACTCCAATATTTGTTAGCATCATATATTGATGTAGATGGTAACAAGACATACGTAATACATGTCCTGCCAACCTCAGTCGATTAAGATTTACAGTCATCAACTAGTTTGCCATCGTTTCCTGATACTCGGCTTCCAACCTCATTACTACTATCCCGGCGATCCCAATAAACGACAGTGTTGTTTTGATGACATTGATGATTCAATAACAATAATTTATGTATGCCATCTACTCTTAAAGGTCACATTTCAGGTCCATGCAGTAGGACAAAACGGACTACTGCAAGGTATATCTTTTTATTGCTGAAAAACGGATAAGTCGCCTACACCATAGGTGATGTAAGTTAGCAAAATCCAAACGAGCTATTCGAATCCGTGCCAAAATTTCATCATACATCAACCCATCAGTAGCGAGCCAACTTCCAAGATTTGTTAGAGAAGTAGATTAACAAGATGTAAGGAACTGGAAGAAATCCTAATAATTTGAGTTTAATATAACAAAATGATCTAGACTGAAAAATCAGTGAAAACTAGGAAATACATGATGACTATTTTGTCCTGTTGTAGTACTCTTTAGGAATGTCCTGTTACCACATCAATTCATCTTGGCAATACAATTGAAAAGAACACAGAGACATATTTCTCGAAACAAAAGCGTAGTATCACACATAAACAAAATGTATAATAATCGATTGGCCGAGTAAAATGCTGACAAAATATTCGAAAGAAAACAAAACGTTTACAAAGCCAAAACTACGAAATAGGACACAACGCAATAACTGTTATAGATAGAGGTCACAAGGGCAAAAACAAGATTGATCACAAGCATCACTTTATGAGATCTTTAAATATAGCTAAAATCTTTTCACAATAATTCAATCCTAAGACTGCTCATCATTAGTAAATGGAACAAATAACACTTCATAGTTTTTCGTAATCGGTTGTCGTGGGGATTGTTGAATGTCAATTTGATATAACGAATTGGTCTTAATTAGACAATCATTTACCATATGGAAGCACTGAACAGCTGTTTCGTCCTTATACGGGACTCTTCAGCAGTTCGTATCCACGACCCCAACGGAGGCCGAAACCAGGACCCTCTGTCTCTGCGGAGAACGCTTTACCATTAAACCATTGAGTCAGCTCCTAACGGTTAATATTTATAATTTCGTTAATTCGTGATAGGTTTGCGCGACCTCGTTCTTGAGGTAATTCCTGGAGTTTTAGTGCGAAAACGTGACCAGTGGAGTTCATCCGTATCGTGTGTATGGCAGTTACCCACCGATGACAATTGATGAGGTGGCGCAAATGTATCACAAATTACCGAAATTGGAGTCCCATTCTAGAACGAAACAGTTGTCTAGTGCTTTCAGATGATCAATAGTTGTCTAATTCAGACTAATTCATGATATCAAATCATAATTTTTCATCATATGACATCAATAGTGAATGTATTATAATGATGAAAAACACATGTTATCATTATTAGTAATGTAATTTGTCTGATGATGATAACAGTAACAATAGTAATAATAATAATAATAATAATAATAATAATGATGGTGATGATGATGATGATGATGATGATGATGATGATGATGATGATGATGATGATCAAAACTGCAATGAATGCTTACATCAATCAGTAATCATACAAATATTTATCATCATGTTTTGCTGATATGCCTTATAGATTTGTTACCGCTTACTGGTTAGTACTCTGTAAAACTGTTGCAGTGTACTACTTTTAGAATTTCGACTGGCCTTTAACGATTACTCAGCAAAGACTTATTAAAGTATACCTTTCCTTTCCTGCGGAAATCTTTAGTGAAATGTAAACTTGGATCTTCAGATGGATAAACTACACAGTAGTTCCAACCTTAAAGCGTAGACGATTCGCATCTTAAATTACGTTGTTCCTGAATAAGAGGTATAATATAATGATCCATATTTCATTAGTTATCCATAACACTACTTAATCTAGCCTCAAATACCACTGCTGTCTATCATTTCAAAATAGTATTCCTATTGGAAATGGGTTATAACTATTATCCCGATGTATCAAATTCTAAATCATACTCCTAGTGCTAAATCCTAGATCTAACTAGAGATTCTAAGTTCCATTACTAATCTTTATTTATACCACTAAAGCTATTTCTAACCCTAAATCTCAATCGTATTGCTGAACCTAGTGATAATCCTATTCCCAACTGCAGATCCTAGTTAAAAATCATAATCCTAACATTAAATCATGACTATAACTACCATTTCTAATTTTTAGCCTAAGCGGTAATCTAAACTACAGTGCCTTCCAGTATTGCTAGTTAACACTTTCCCCCTAACCTTACTAGTCAACAGTTCCTGATTTAGTTCTGTTTGGGTTAACTGTATAAGTCCAAATCTACTATTTTCTTCAGCTAACACTAAGAAATCGAGTATATTATTCAATGATTGGTGTTTCTTTTCCATGTAATTTGATATTATCCGAAGGACTTCCTCCGAACAAAATAACAGTTACGGTTGTGGTTAACCAGAAAACTAGTTCAGTTAAGTGATATGATCAACTCAATAGACATATGACTTGAACAAATGGTAATGTGTTCATTGTAAAATTTATAAACAAAATTTTAAATTAAGGTTGCTTGTAGAGAATAATGTCAAGTTTCAATTAGTTGGTTTCATTACAGATTGATGTTGGCAGGTTACCATTGGAAACCAGGAAGCATTAAACAGCTGTTTTGTCCTAAGGCTGGACTCCTCAGCAGTTCTCACTCTAGATTCCACCCCAGGGGTTTCAGGTTGGCGAACACCAAACCCTTTACGTGACTAAGCAGGTATTCAGAGATAGAATTCCTAATTCCACGATCATTCATTGTCGTTGGTGATAACTATCTTACATGCGACAAGTATTACATTTTTAAATGTTCATTGTAAAACATACACACTTACCGAAAACTAGGCACAGAAAATACACCCCAATGTATAAAGATGCCAATTTTACCTTCATCATACCATGCTGGTAATGGACGTTTATCTAATGAATCCCAGTTTGGTTCATATTTATCAATTCGATTTATGGATGATAAACTGAATTTAACATTTATTTGAATTATACAATAAAATGTTATGAATTGAATAAAGTATATGAATTTAATCATAGTTTAGTATTTAAACAATGAACGGATACTACTTATATTGTGTAAAACGTTGTTAAATGTTAATACGAATGCAAATTTTTAGCCAATTTATCTGTTTGTTTTTCATATAATAACAACTAGATGATGTAACCAATCAGATAATTCATATCAAAAATTGTTACTAAGCAGAAGTGAATGACATTAATTCAAGTTACACAAACATTCATCGAATGTCTATATGAATGCACATTATAGCATGTGATTTATATGCATAATTTATATTAGACTCAATTCTATGTGATGCTAAATGAAAGCTGAGACTATTTACAACATTTTGAAGTGGTAATAAGTGTAGTATGAAAGTGGTTTATATCTTTAAGTTGATGCTTTTATTAAGTGAAATTGATCAGTCACTGTTGCTATGTTTACATCTTAACTAAGATCAACTGATCTAATGAGCTAATCAACTTAAGATGTAGATAATAACAACAAGGACTTATTAATTTCAGTCTATTACAATATTAATGCATTCGTATATACATATACATGGTTGTCATAACTCAGTATATTATTAGAGAAGACGATGGCATTTGAAATGAATGAATTAAGTTCGAGTCCCGGTGTCAATAACAGCATTTAGGATACAGATGCATCTTACTGGCGACTCGAAAACAGGATTAAACTCATCTTCTATATTTCAATAAGTGTCTTGTATCCAAAATTTATGATTTACTTTTGTTCATTTCGTGGTTTAGTACTGAATATTAGAGTGTAAGTTTTATCATAGATTTCTTATTGATCACCAAAATCTCTCCCCAACTGTCTGCTACGAATATGTGCATTTAATCTAATATGGTAGATGAAGAACACAAATATGAAATTTGGATTGTGACTGGTAAGTGGAATCCAGGATGCAAGTTTTGTTCTATTCAAGATTCGTCAGTTGGATGTACCAGTTTCAGTCCATGGTAAATCAACGGGAAGATCCAAATACATCCTAATTATGTACAAATATAAAAGTTAAAGCATGAGATAAAATCTGTTAAGGGAAACTAAACTGTAATATATAATACAATAAATTGCTGTATTCAAGATAATGTAGGTGGAAAACGTTTACGATAACCTCGGTTTCAAAGAACACTTCAACAATGTGCATATTTTGCCTAAAAATGTGTTAAATTGGGAGGAAAATTACCCCTTTGAGCTTAGATTGGGACCAGTACATTGGAAATGCAAGACATTAGATAATAATTCAGTGGTCGAAATAGTAGGCGCTCACCGTATAGTTTAATGGTCGTCAGTTAACTGAGGTTATAGAATTACACTGACACTGAAGATCTCCACACTATCAATAGATATGTGTCCAGTGCTAATTGGTCACATTACAATTGTCGATTGAGTATTGTATATGTACTTATCTACTTCCAGTATCCTAACGATTAGTGTACATAAAGTGGACTTTTGCTAATAATCATGAGATAATATATCAGCAATTAATTAAAAAATTCAAATAGTTTATGTAATAAATGAAGTGACATCAACTAGTAACATCAACTAATAGTTAACGAGTGAAGGTCATTTAAATCACTAAATAACAAAGCATTTAGAGGTGAGAAACCTTGATTAGGAAACGCACTGATGAAGAGTCCCATATTAGAACGAAATATTCGTCTAGTGCTCCATGGTTTTTAATGGTACCTTACCAACATTAATCTATGATGAATTTATAAAACACCTCAATTTAATTTGTCATTCGTTTTTTTAATACTATAGCAGTGCAAAATTATAATCTCATATAACACTGAATCTATGAAGTACATTGCTATATTGGGCAATTCAAGAAGAGAAACTAACTTTCTGAACTATTTACCAAAAGACTATTCTATTTACTTTGAGTGTACACAAAGTGATTATTTTCTATTATTGTCATGTTCCAATCGCCATAAGCTTCCAGTAGACTCATGAACCACACCATATCATTTGTCACTCAGAAACTATAATCAGTTAACTATATATACGCACCAATTGTTCATTGTTATTATTGTTTCCATTTTATTCAATTGTTATTCTTCCTATTGATGAGCTGAGTGGTCAGGTTTTGTATGTATATAAATGGAGGAGTGGTCGTCTGGTGGTTGGCTCGGTTGCTTTGTTTCTTCATGCAGGCTTAGGGGACTAATAATCACAGGACAGACGTGTGTGCATACTGATTGGTTCTATCAAGGTTATTGTTTTTCATATCTCAATATACAACATACATGTCTTACATTAATCACAATATCGTAAGTAAAAGACTAAAGTAGTCGTTGTACACTTGTTTAAATATAAAACAACATGAGTTATACTAACAATTTGTGACAAAATTTCTTGTTGCATAATAATAAACAGCAACTAGAATGGCAAGTTGGAGAGTGATTAGTTGAAGAAGTGACACTTTAACAACTAGAACAATATTTGAATATCCACTTCAGTTACTTGCATAAAGAGAGAGTAATGAATGTAGCAGATTAATACGAAGTGATTTACTAAGCTGTCACTCGTCAGTTGGTGCTGCTCATTCTACTTTGCAACCTATAAACAAGATAACCCTTCAGTGAATGTTATATTGGTCGATTGAAGTAGAATAACTGACTTTCAGAACTGTTAACCGATTATTCTATTTCTATTATTGTCAACGTTACCCTCGCCCTTCCCTCCCACTAGACCCATCAACTGTTACCATACTATTTGCCGCTCAGCAACAATAATTAATTAACTTTGTATCTGTTCTCTCAGTTCCCAAGCCTTATTGTCCTCCTTTCATATGAATGTTATTCTTCTTATTGGTCCGCCGTGATGACAAGTTTTGTGTGTGTTTTTAACGTATGAATTTAATATAATTTGAATGGTTGGTTGCTGGGTCACCTATCTTATGATCTATTTGGCTTGGAGGTTAGGAGTCATGGAGCAGACATGTGGGCATAGAACATTGGTTTTGGTGTCTGGGTTTCTTTGTATTGGTTCCGATAAAGGTTGTTGTCTCCGTATATCATACAGTTACATGAAATAAATTACTTGTGTCACATTACAAGCATAAAGTGCAGCCTACTACCAATCTATACTAGTTAATATTCCTCAGATTGGGATACCTGCAAAATAAAGGGAACACGCTTCACTAAGTGTCACAGAAGGAGATGTTATCACTGAACTATTAAGACTGTGATTGATGCTTATAGAACTAGGCTACTTAAATTTATTGACAATTGAGTAGTAATTAGTGTCATACTTATATAGTCTTCATGGCTAATCGAGTTGTATCGATCAGACTTTAATGTATCCACTAGTCTGAGTAACTGGACATCTTATTTTTTGATGTTTATTTATGCTCCGACTGTCCTATAAGAATGAGATTTTCTACTTCGGTTAATCAGTGAGTACAATTAAGTGTAGTATATGTTCTTCAGTAATGATTATATTTTATCTAATGACTTGCTAAGGAGATCAAACAACGTCTTCTATCGTTTGCCTCCAAGTACTAAAGTATAAGACAAACTGGTCATATAGAAGGTTTGTATTTAGAACATGAATAGACAAGCAAAATACTGGTGATTACTTAGTCATCGATGTGTAGCTTTGGGTATGTTTTGCAATAAAGTATGTGTCAATATTAATGTATTAGTTTATGAGAGACAGTTTGCCTAAATCTTGGGGTTCCATCAGTTTATACTAACGCTCGAAATTGGTTCAACACCGTTTAAATAAATCAACAGAAGGGTTCATGGTAAGTATTCTAGTAAAACGTCTAAGTAGTTTACGACTAAACGTGAGGAACAAAATCTCAGATAATAACGATTTGGTTATCTGGTTTTTTTTATCAGAACGTCTTCTTGTGTGCCTACCTTTAGATAAAAGAAACGGTGAAGACAGAATAATGCCAACCTTGAGTCGACAAACTATTCCAAATCAGCGGTATCATCATTGTCGACTAGCATGTTATGCCACTTTACTTTAATTCATTTATGATAGCGGTTCTCCTGGAGTTTCTTTCTGTAAGTTTCTCAACGGAAACCCATCTACTAATATCTTTCTATAAATTATCAAATTAGTTTTTCCTAGTATCGACTCAGGCTCTGTAGCAGCTAAACGACATCACTTGAATGACTTTACTAAGTCATTCCATTTGCAGTTATTACAGGTAGTGAGTCTGCATAATTTAACGTTTTTTTCTAAATTGATAACTGTGAAACGTCAGTGTGTTTTACATTTTTTGTCATAATTACAAATGAGAAGATAAATTGTTACCTAATGAAGATTATTGCTACCATGAATCTGATTAGTTTGAAGCTACTGGTTATTTATATCTTCAACTAAAATATAAAATGAGACTAATTATAGTTAATGTTATCCTAAATAAGGGTCAACTTGAACTCGCCCTTTCACTTTCTTCTGGTGGTTGATTGGATCATAAAAACTGCAACATCTCAAGGAAAACACGGAATACACTGGACAACATGGATACAGCTAGATGAATTAGACTTCGCAGTTGGTCTAACTCTTCTATCCCACTCACAACAACAAATGCAGGTAAAGACAAACAGTGTAGCAGCAGCCTCTACAGCCACCAGCAGGCTTCAACGTACACAAAGGAAAAACCAAGATCCTCAGATACAAAACAATAAACACCAACCCAATTACACTTGAAAGATAAATTCTGAATGATCTAGAAACCCTTACATACCTCGGAAGTATCATCGATAAACAAAGAGAGTCTGACGCAGGTGTGCAAGTGCTGATTTGAAAGGCAATCGCAGCATTTCTACAATTCTAAAACATCTGGAACTCAAACCAACTGTTAACCAACATCAAAGGCACAATTTACAATACAAATGTGAAGACAGTTCTGTTGAATGGAGCTAAAATTTGGAGGACTATGAAGGGCATCATTCAAAAGATACTAGTATTTATAAACAGCTGTTAATACAAGATACTTTGGATCCGCTGGCCAGATATCATGAGTAACAACCTTAGTTAGTGGCAGAGAACCGACCAGCCAAAATCCAACAGAGGAAGTAATTAAAAAAGACGCTGGAGGTTGGTAGGTAATACATTGAGGAAATCATCAAACTGTTTCACTAGTCGAGTACTAACTTGAATCTTGAAGGTTGGAGGAAAAGAGAAAGAAGAGAGAACACAGTGTGTCAAGCACTGGAGACGGATATAGAAAGAATAAACAGCACTTTGGAAGAATCGGAAGGGAAAACACAGGACAGAGATGGTTGGAGAATGTTGGTTGGTCGGCTTATGCTCCACGAGTGGTAACAAGCATTGACTGATTGATTGACTGAAATAAGTGTCACCCTACTACATCGTTACTCAACACAAAATAAAACTTTCTGGAAAAAAACCAACATTTTATGAATTTAGTATAGAGGTACCTATGTTACAATCTGCTTTACGTCTATTGATCAAGGATAAACAAGTTATTATTTTTTAATTTTATTAAAGCAGAGAAAATATGAACTTCTGTGAAGGGATTTCTTTTCAAAAGGCTCACTGTCAAGCTATACAATCGTATCAAACATATTGAATTTCCCTGTTAAACAGCTTTATAAGGAACTGATAACTTTTAATTGGTTAAACTCGTCACAGATTAATGTTGATAGGGTACACCTGATAACCAAGGAGTACTGGACATATGTTTCATCCTAAGATGGGACTCCTCAGAAGCATGCACCCCAGATTCCACCCAAGGGGATTGAAACTGATAAGTACCTAAACCTAGGCATTGCTGACCGGCCAGCATTCATTAGTAAAATTTGTGCTTCCACCAATTAGTGAAAAAGTGCAACTACCATCCATGGTCATCGGTGATAACTATCTCACATCCGACAAGTTCGAACTCCGCCAGTCACGATCTCTCACTAGAACTAGTAACACTTAAATAGTACACAAATAACCAAATTCAATTATATAATCTCTATTATAATTTACATTAACAGAATTAAGCAAATACAAATGGGGCGTAATCAACTAACATTCGATTGAGGTATAAATTAAAATATTTACGTCTCAAATTGTAATCAATCGTAATAAAACGATTAAATGAATGAATATTGAAAATAGTAATGAGTGACATTCTAGGTTACTGCTAGTGTAAAACAACAATTTAAGAAAGTGGAAGAGAACAGTTTTTAAAATCAACAATCGTTGAAATATAATTACTACTACTACTACTACTACTACTACTACTACTACTACTACTACTACTACTACTACTACTACTACTACTACTACTACTACTACTACTACTACTACTACTACTACTACTACTACTACTACTACTACTACTACTACTACTACTACTACTACTACTACTACTACTACTACTACTACTACTACTACTACTACTACTACTACTACTACTACTACTACTACTACTACTACTACTACTACTACTACTACTACTACTACTACTACTACTACTACTACTACTACTACTACTACTACTACTACTACTACTACTACTACTACTACTACTACTACTACTACTACTACTACTACTACTACTACTACTACTACTACTACTACTACTACTACTACTACTACTACTACTACTACTACTACTACTACTACTACTACTACTACTACTACTACTACTACTACTACTACTACTACTACTACTACTACTACTACTACTACTACTACTACTACTACTACTACTACTACTACTACTACTACTACTACTACTACTACTACTACTACTACTACTACTACTACTACTACTACTACTACTACTACTACTACTACTACTACTACTACTACTACTACTACTACTACTACTACTACTACTACTACTACTACTACTACTACTACTACTACTACTACTACTACTACTACTACTACTACTACTACTACTACTACTACTACTACTACTACTACTACTACTACTACTACTACTACTACTACTACTACTACTACTACTACTACTACTACTACTACTACTACTACTACTACTACTACTACTACTACTACTACTACTACTACTACTACTACTACTACTACTACTACTACTACTACTACTACTACTACTACTACTACTACTACTACTACTACTACTACTACTACTACTACTACTACTACTACTACTACTACTACTACTACTACTACTACTACTACTACTACTACTACTACTACTACTACTACTACTACTACTACTACTACTACTACTACTACTACTACTACTACTACTACTACTACTACTACTACTACTACTACTACTACTACTACTACTACTACTACTACTACTACTACTACTACTACTACTACTATTAATAATAATAATAATAACAGACATAATATCAATAATAATAATATTAATAATAATGATGTTAACAATAATAATAATAATAATAATAATAATAATAATAATAGTACTAATAATAGTGTTTTTTCATTGTTCAAATGTTTCTCAAGGAATTGAATTACAAAAAAATTAATATATGAATATACGATTGTATAGCTTAATCCCTTTGCTGGAATTTGCATATTCAAAGGTCTTTATCTGTATTTTTGCCAATGAAGTAAGTGACTGGTAGCGTCAAGCGAAATTTGAGCTAACTTCAACGTGATAATAGACATTAAAAATCGAATATTCTCTATTCCAACTTTATTGAAGGTTTAAGCTACTTATTTTTACTTGTCAGTAGTATAAATTTCCATGTGAATTTTGTTATTTTCATTAATCAAAATTTAATACAGACTATGGTTGGTTAATAGTCCTATGTAATTGGGAAGGTCGAGATGCCTAGCCTGCTTGGGCTTACCCTGTTGTTACACCACCCACTGACCCAATAGCCTGGTCTACCCTAACCGTGATGGCCAGACTTTATGGTTGCTGCAATTCTTACCATATATTATCGATAGTTTTAACAGGCGATCATATTTTTAAGATGGAAGGAAAGTCACAATAACAGATGGTGACAACGCCACACAACATACCTTACCTACATTTTATATCAATTGTGGGTGTGAATGACGCTGGTCTTGACGTACTGGAATAACTCATTTAATGTCAGGTGACCAATACGTACAGTGTAACTTGATTAGGATGTAGTGTATTCATACTAACCTTATTTTTTCAGAAAAAATTGCTAAATGTTCAGTTTTTCTTTCAGAATTTAGTCAGGATCATAATTATGTACCTCTTTTTATAGAAGAAGACATGCTGGAACGAAAAAAAATTGAACAAATTTAACAGGTAATTCATCTGTTAATCACCTGTTGTAATCGATTAAAAAGCGTTTGTTCTTAAAAATAATTTTAGTCTAACTTTGGATGAAAGAGTTCACAATAGATGGTCTTCCAGTGTAAGCAAGTCACCAAAAGTAACTTGTATTTGTAAAATTCTCATAGAATTGACCATTGTCATTTTTATCTAGTCCGGTTGTAATGCAGATCGAATTATGTGAAAGTTGTAATATGACTACTTATTTAGGTGACTTATCAACCTGATTACGATACTTTCATTTGAGGTGGTCAGGAGTTAGGGCAGCTATGCTGGTCTAAATTCCACAGGCAACTTAAGTTGCATGAGGACTGAAGATACTTACGGCTGGCAAGTGGTGATAAACAAGTAGCCTGAGACAAACATGGATTTCAGTCGATTACTTCTAACCGCGTCATGTCGAATGAAATAGAAAATAACTTAAACATTTCAATTATCAGTTTGATTTGAGGATATCATCAAAAAATAGCCCATAACTACAAACATTTGTGTACGATTGATTTGTCTAATCATGTTTTGATTCTAAAATTATATTTTTTAATATATGAATGTGATGTATTGAAATGAAAACACAATCCTTTTAGAATTAAATATAAAAGTGATATGGAGACGAAATGCTGAGAAATTGCCTGACCACATCACTATGAAAAACATTTTGTGCAACTTTATTTCAAGTACATTAAACTAACTGCTTACTAATGCATAGAGGCGCAAAGAACAAAGTACCCTATTTAGTTCGAAATGCATTTACTTGTTTACCTGTATAGTTATGTGTATAGTTCATTCAATGTGGAGCATTCCCAGACTCATAAAAGAAAACCTACCGATGTGGTTCAGTGATTGATGATGAAACAAAATAGTATAATCTATCCTGAAGTGTCTGATTGACCTGGATAATAGATTGTCGAAATAGGATTTTCAGATAATCCACAAAATCAAACCTAGTTTACGACATCAAGATCAATTGTCTGAATTATAAAATTTTACTATCTTGCGAGTTGGATAGTCTGAACGTCACAAATTAAAATTATCAACATATGCATGAATTGAAAGTCAGTCATATACAACGAAAACTGTTGCACACAGGTTTATCGGTCGTCACACCTTTTAAGCAGTATGAGGAATATCAAACTGGTTGAAGTGGTAGTACCTTCAAGCTTAGTTAAAAAGACTGGACATGAAATTTTGATTGGATAAAGTAGTTCTAAAGCTCAAGATTTAAAGAAGAACAAATGGTAAATCCACCTGTCCCACAGTGATTGATTCTAAGCCATATCACTTAATGTTACGATAATTTTATGCACCCTACTAAAGTTGCTTGTGCCTACCAATATTGCTCAGATCGATAGTCAGTAACTCCATAAACTGATGGCAAGGTTTCTTTCAGCTGGTCTAAACTTTATTTCATCTTATTCCTACAACAGTCATCATTGCACATAAAGACAAGTGGTGGTTGGTATACCCGATACATGTCCCAACCACTTAATCGGCAAATGTACATACTCTGACCAACTGATCTGTCCATTGCTTAACCGATGATCACAACAAACGCGACTAATGTTACAAAGACATATAATTAAATATTAATAACCTAAATCTGGTTATTGAAGGCTTATTCAAACATAAGTGAAAAACATATTTTCAAGAATGTTGTTACGGCGTATTGGTTAACCGGAATTTGGCTAATCAAATTCAAATACGACTAAACATCACAAGAACTAGAAATCAGATATTTCCAACTGAATACGTTTTCCGCTACATGGCATGTTACTAGGCCATTGCAATTATACAGGTTGTGAGTGTCTAAATTCTAGTTCAGGTAAATTACAATTGCGCTTTAATAACTTTAGCTACCTAACATGTTGTTATGTGGTCTAAACAGTCCAGATAACTAAAGCCAACTTTGACTTTTAAGATGCTGTTGTAACACTCGAAACATTTTTAATGTATTTTTGTTCTGAAGACATTGATCATGGTTTATTGTTATTATCTTTACCTTTATATACCATAAATGTTGCGTACTCTTTAATGGATAGTTCAGTAGTGAAGTATTTTATAGTCGAATTTTTATTTATCATTCAGAACACACTACACTTAATATTCTCCGTTACTTCAATCAGGTTAGTAAACGTTATTGGAAAGTTTATATATTATGCTAATTCACCAGTCTACCATTCATAAACAACGTAGAAGTTGGTATGTGGTATGCGTGTGAAGTTACCACAACTCATTCAGCACGAAAGGATGACACAATCAAGAGGAATGTCAAAGTAATAAGTGTAGAAGTAATAATATCAGCAATAGTAGAAGAGATTAGAACAGTAAAGAGTAAAAATTCGCAAAATAATTTTAAATCTCTGGATCAGATAGATAACGAAGAGTGAGTGCATTTGAGCATTTGAGATATTTCTTAATCATGTCACTTAACATCACCAATTAATGTTCATATAAATCGTATCAACTTCAACTAGCAAGTGGTTTGTAAAAACAGTCCGTAACTTCATGAACTGATATAATGATTTACTTTGGCCAGTTACAACTTCCTTCCAACCTCCTCCTACATCAGCCAGCATCAGGCGTCTAGGTAGGCTATGGTTCGGTAAACACAATGCATGTCTCAATACCTCACTCGATGATAATGTATTATCTTATCAGTCTTAAGTCTCATCTTAACAATGCTCACATGAAAATCTAAACATACTGGAGCATTACTCCAAAGATACCTATAATCAGGTATTAATAATCTACAGATGTCCTCCATTTTTAAGACCACGTTTCATAGCAAGAAGATAAAACAGAATGAACTACTATGTAGTCTACTTTTATCTTAATTAACAGACGAATGTTACATCTGCTCAGCAAGTGATACAATCTGACCAAAACTATGCAAGCTTTTTGAATCCATGTGAAAATGTCATCATGCTCTAGATTATCAGGGATGAAGAAACTCCCAAGAACAGTGAAGTGAACCATGTCTGCATCATTGACGTAGGCGTACAAACTATCACTAAATGTCCTTTGTTTCTAATAACAGTTAAACTTTACAAAACACAAATATTATCAGTATTTATCAATACTAGCTTTGTAAACTTAAGTAGTGTTTCCCTATTTTTACCAAATTCTTTCCAATAACAACTGTTTTTCATTTCAGCTGTTGTTATTTATGATTTCAAACTATTTATATTCTCCCATCGATCTTGTTATGGAATGAAAGTAACCAGTCTCTGTTTTCCTGTGTGCATCCTAACTAAATTGACTTCAACACAATAGTAATTCACGAGTGTGATTAAATTTGGATTATGGTTTGCTAGTGGAATCAAAAAAGCTAGTTTCGTCTCGACTCAATAGCATAATGGTGAACGTGGTGGTGTTCTACATAAACGAGTTGAGTTCGAGTTCCGGTGTGAATATTAATTCATACATGCAGTTAGATTCAACCTACGAATCTTAAACAGAACGAAACTCCAGTCCTTGGTTCCGCTGGTTAGCCACGGTTCAACTCTATCCATATTACAGTTGATATTTCTCAAGCAAAATCAATACTTAATCAATTTTTACTAAAAGCGTATTCACATGTCAATCATGTAAATAAATAATTTCCTACGTGTGAATATCGATTGTTTTCGAAAATAGTTGTTTATTATTCTCTCCTAAAAATCAAATGAAAATTGATTTTATTTCTTTTCAGTTGTAGTAGTAACTAGATTTGAGTAATCATGTCTCGGGAAGGGGGTGGGGTAAGTCACTCATCGTATCTGATATCTGGTAATTTGTGAATTTTAATATACCTTCTAAGCGATTGTATATACACTGACTTTTTAACTGTATCTTAGTCCCTAGACATCTTGTACTCCTGAACTTCTAACAGAATAACATAGTATGACAAGTATGGAAGCAGCTTTATTATTTCACTTATGTTATATGCAGAAAATAAGAGTATTTCTAGGTCTACCGGTAATCTTGAGATTGCAGATTATTCTGGAATCCTGTTAAAATTGATAACAAATTAAGTAATCGTCCAGTCAGTTTAGTAAAAGCATAACATTTAGAAATTTGAGGTTTTGTTGATTGAGATTTTGATTATCTATGTTAATGTCATATTACAGGGAAACATTGTTGAATTTATCATGAGGTGCTATGTCCAGTGAAGTAAAGTCAAGTCGGAAGTGAGAAGGTTACGCATTAAGACACTGGATGTGGTTGAGTAGTATGACACCAACTGACTGAAGTTATTAATGTAAATTTTGTGCCAATCAAGTGGTCTAAAGCTTAAGCACTCACCACGAAGACTGAAATCTCGGGTTTGGCTCTTGACGGGGTCGTGGATGAGCACTGTCATCAAGCGATCAATGCCAGTCAAGTCATCTTAGGAACACTCTATGATTTTAAATGGCTTACTGACCAATTCAACAGTTATTACAATACGCTATAATGACAAGTATTGAATAATTTGGTATAATATAATGTCATCATTAAGGTAAACAAAATAGTGTGTTAATTTGCAATGAACTATTCCACGGTTGCACTCCATACTTATTAATGGTAAATGATGATAGGTAACATGCTAAATAGAAGTCGATACCGTAGGTTCGAACAAGTGATTAAACATATGAAATTAGAAGATGGAAATTTTGTATGAGATGTGATGAATACCTCCTATAGTAACTGAGTTAATCTGCCATTTCAGTTTTAGAAAATGTTACTAACATGGTCATATACAGTTTCGCATTATCTTCACTTTCCTCAAATCTATCCACTTTAGCATTTAACGCTAATGTGTCTGTGATAATTTATCCTTCTCTTCTCATTAATTAGCTGTCTTTAGGACATTTATGTTATTAGTGTAACTGATATTGTCTCGCATATTATGTTGTTTATTTGAGCTTCTTACATATTAGCTACCATCGTTTCTAATTAAGTAATTGTGGCTTTATATCCACTGGAAACTAATTGTTATAAAATGAAACTCCTCAGTAGTAGACATACACAACCATACTAGAGATTGAACTCAGGATTTTCAGACCTTTCAGCAAATGGTAAAATATATCTGTGATTCTATAATCAAAAATCTCTAAACTTATGCATTTTACAATCATGCAGTCGCCAGAAAAGCATAATAATAAAGTGACATTTCCTTATCTTAAGATTCTGGTAGGTTTTTGCTTGTTTAAATTGAATCTAGCCAACAAGTAATAAATTAATGATCTAATAATCTTGAATTCCTTAATAATGTGACGTAATAAAGTCCTGGAAGCATTTTTTGAGTTAATTACTAAGAACACTTGTATGAATTTGATAGTAAGTTCCATAAAATGTATCCAAATCTTAAGAAACTTCAATTGCTTCTCATTGGACTCTGGCCGTTAGCAAACACAGAAACGCTACTGTTGAACAACTGAAACAACAAAGTCTAAATGTTTCATAATCTCGAGTCATTTAAACAGATGACTACATTGTAAATTAATCATTAAAATTTGATTAGCTGGGCGAAATTGGACGACATAATTTGATTAGAGACAAAAGGTTAACCTGAGTATACTGTATTTTGTGTACAATGCAAGTTTATTACAATTGTTTCCAATAATTTCCGCTATACAATGAAAAACGAAATCAATTATTATGATGCCATAAATTTTATATTTAATTTCAGTTAACGTGTTATAGCATACCTCATTTGCTAATTACATACTAATATTTTATATCACTATTTGGTCTAAGTTATATAACCTTCTAAAATCTAGAATCACTGAGCAGGTGCTTCCTCCCGATATCGAACTCTTCAACAATGAGTGTTCACAACCCCACCACACAATCGAACACAGGACCTTCAGGTTTCGTGATGTTAGCTTAACAGTTAGATCACTGAGCCTGCCGATTCGTGACACCAAATTCAAATTTAACCATCACTATTACACCTAATCGCAATCAATATCAGCTCACTAGTGACTGACTTTAGGAAGTAATTCATAAAGTCTTAATGAGAAGAGACGATTAATGAAGTTCACCCATGTCACGTGTGAGGCATGTATTCACCGATGACAATGGATGAGAACATGCCAATATACTGTGAATTGACAAGATTTAGAAATAACTACTACTTAGTCCAACAGTCAAATTTTCGTCATGAAGCCTGAAGGTTCTGCGTTCGTTTCGTAATGGGGTCATGGATGCGCACTGCGGAAGAGTTTCGTACTGAAGCAAACATCTGCCCAGTGCTTTATGATTTACATTGGATACCTAATTCAGATTAATTCGTAATATGAAAATCATATTCAGCAGTCTCCATAACAACCAATTACATTTACACATTACTCACTTTTACGGAAATATCAGTCAGGAATTTCGTAAAGAAGGACTATATGTAGTAAAGTATAGTAATAATAGTATAAAAATAGGAGGATAATCTCTTACATATTACTATACTTAGTAAATCTCTCTTTAACACGCAATATTTGTGCATTTCAAAGGATGATTTCGCTAATGTTATTTCATTTGTAAGAAATATTTCTCGATATCATTCAACTCAGTATTAGTTACTAGAATAACAAAATCACCCCCCCTCCATTCTATTCATATTTACATCAAAAGACGCCGAATGGTTGTAGTTATAAAGTGGAATACTGACGTATTCACAATAAAAACATCAATGATCCGTGTTGTAAAGCTGTAATGAGGAGAATTTTTGAAGTATGAATGACGTAATAATAATGAATGGTATCAGCCATAAAGTCGAAATAATGTAATAAGTCAGAAATCGTAATGAATCTAAAATAATCCACATAGGATTTAACTGACGTCGGTAACTCAGTTGTATATTCAGGCGAGGAAAGAAAATCATAATTAATTCGATATCACAAACTGGTCTGAATTAAACAATTATTTACACCCAGGAAGCACTGGACAGCTATTTTGTTTTAGTACACAACTCAATAATGCGCACCCACGACCCCACCAGGAATTGAATCCACGACATTCAGGCTCTACGAAGAACACTTTGCCACTAGACAACTGAGCCGGATCCCGGTGGTTGATATTTCTACCCTAAACAATTCGCGATATATTTGTATGACCCCATCGCGTGTCATTGGTAGGTAACTGTATGACACACGACGTGGGTGGACTCAACTAATCGTGTCTTCTCACTAGGACTTCATGAATTACTTCCTAAAGTCAGTCACTAGTGAGCTGATATTGATTGAAACTAGGTGTTATGGTGATGGTTAAATTTGAATTTGGTGTCACGAATCGGCAGGCTCAGTGATCTAACTGTTAAGCTAACATCACGAAACCTGAAGGTCCTGTGTTCGATTGTGTGGTGGGGTTGTGAACACTCACTGTTGAAGAGTCTGATACTGGGAGCAAGCAACTGTCTAGTGTTTCTTTGTTTTCAATGGTTATCTTATTCAAACCTATTCGTGCTGCCAAATTAATACCCATTTGTCTCTGAAACCCCCCCAATTAAAATCCTAATTAGTCTTCATTCCCCTTTTTTTAAAAAAAACCTCGTAGTGTTTATTTTTAGACTAAATACACTCAACCAATACGTATGGTTCATTGACGTTGTTCGTTTCTTAAACTTTCTAATTTCCTTCCCTCTGTTTTCTGAGAGAGTGGGTTATTTATTTTTTTTATTAATACCTGTCTAGCTAGCAACTACTTATCATCAATTCATTGTGTGATCAATAAAAACTCAAGCAAATCAACCAATCGACATGCTCTCTCAAGGTCAGAGAGCTTAAAATCTAACTCAAGAAATAAGTTGATGTCCAATCAAATATGAGTATTTTTTCAGTATGCACGTATATATATGGATAACTTGTAAGATGAATGTGGGGCGGGGAGATAATATTGTGTAGGTATCGATGGATCCAAAGTACATAACTTGAAGGACATGAAGGAATTTAATTGCTGTTCACAAGATACACTAAAAAAATTCATATGTTGTAATCTTAATGAACAACTAAAGAAAATTACAGACTTTTTTCATTTATCTTTTAAAACATAAAAGACAAAAATAAAATGGGATGTATGTAGATTCGTTATGAATGCATCAATTAAACGTGAACGTTTAAAACCATCATCATCTTCATTACGTACCATAACTAGTACAAGTAATTATAATTTTGCAACACGTATAAAAAGTCATATTTGTTCAAATTCATGCTTAAGAATCGTTTATTTATCATGTGCAACATTAATATCAGCTAGTTTTATTATTGAATGCATTCTATTACATTTAATTATTGTTCCATATTTATCTGAATCAATATTTGAAGAAGGTATGTGTAAATATAGTAGTTCAAGACGTGAAGAATTAAGTAAACGTTGTGAAAATAAATGTTCAAAAGAACGTTCTACTTTTCCATGTCTTCAATTAAAAGTGATATTTACACCGATACGTGTAATACCTTATCAACGAAAATCATTAAATCATCAACCTTTCAATAATCAAGAATTAATCAAAAAGCATATTGATTATCAAAATTATTATTACCACAATAATAATAATCCTCTTGAAAATCCACTTATGCCTATGTTGAGTAGTTATTCAACTGCTTCTTCTGCATCTGCTGCTACTGCTATGGCTCCTACTACGGATGTAACAAATTATACCTTATTTTATGATTTCGAATCATCTGAATCACGTATGGTTTATTTGTATGATTATTTCAGTACATTTGCAACACATAAGACAAGTCGAGTAAGTTAAACACCAGTCTATGTATGTTTCAAAGTATTCACTTTACTCAGTATTTCCATTTTGAATTCATCATCAGTTATGTTTTATATAAGTTAGACTGTAACATGAAAATTTCAAATTTTACGAGTAACTACTTATTTCACTCATAAGTCTTTGTTTAGAGTTCCAGTAAGACACAGTTATTCATAATCTGACGATTGCTGCTCCCTAGGTATGTTAATCGGACTTGTCTGTTGTGATGAATAGATTGACCTATACAAGCTAGGACTACTAATTCTTAAGTTTATACCATGTCGACCAGGTCGGTTGAAGAGCAGTAAGGTTCGAGGGCGAACTCGTATAGTGATGGAATGACATTAAGATATTTCCCTAAGGAAACCACCATCTCGTCAGTGCTGCCTTCTCATATACGAGGCGTAGGATTAGAAAAGGTCGATCCTGAAAATATACACCGACATTACGAAGTTGTCTCTTGCAATCTACTGTCACTCTCCCAGGTCATTAAGACCAACCTTAACCCAGTTTCCTTTCCATACACTTGAAAAAAATAACCTTTCATGATGTGGGAGGCGGGAAATAACAACCACTCTTATACCTCTAACTGTTCGTGACTAAGTTGTCTACAAAATCAGTAGTATCAGGTTGATGAGAATCAATTATTTTATGAAAATCCCATTACACCGTAAACTGACTTCAGGTGAAATTGTCAACTAGTGGATTATAATTTAACAGTTCAGTTATATAATACTGTGAGAGCTAAATTTTGTAGATTACATTCCTGAATACATTGAGTCTTTGGAATAAAACAAAGTAGCTGCATGATATTCATATGTTCATTAACTGATGTTAATCAGTGTCATATACTATCGCTCTAGTTCTAAACCAACTACTTATGTTAATTATAACAACCATTCGATTCCACGGAGTACTAAATAGCGGCTTTATCTAAATGTAGGACTACTCTATGGTAGGTATTCATGATCTCAGGATCTTCATGTTTCTCGATTTGTGCTAAATGGTAGCTCAAGTGATTTGCATTTCTAACTACAATCGATTCGCAACGTTGAGCGACAAATGCACATTGTAACAAACTTCACTGGCTTAAAATGATATCATTGATTAAAATTTCACTTTAGTGATTCACCAACTAAATGAAAGGGATAAATGACTTTAAGTGTTGAGTATAACACACATGTTAAGTGCGATTATTTCTCAAGTTAATAATTTGTTTGAGTTATCGACGAAAGTGTAGTTGGGATAGTTATGCACTATATTTCCATATAGAGTTCTGTTTGTTCAGCAGTCCTCTCAGTTTTAATCTATGAATGCAAAACATGCTCAATAAAAATAGAAAATGTCGCTTGCATATCGTAGGATGACCAAGTAAACACTTTTGTTGTTAGACATAGAGTCTTGGAAAAAAATTACAATTCAGTGAATGAGGTTGTGAACCTTCATCGACTGAAATAGTTGGGCATGTATTACGTACTGCCAACTACCCTCTACCATACTGAACATTGTTGGCTGGTGTTGAAGCGGAATAAAAAAAATTGGGGAAGTCGAATGGAAATATGATACTAGTCCATGAAGGCTTTACTGTTGGTCTAAACATATTTCGTACAGACTACGTGGTCGAGGTCGGCGTGATAATTGTGATCAGTGGCTGGAGACACTGAATGACATGGTTCAAAATTGGTTTCAGTGACCCAAATGTGTTCACTCTTTATCCACTTTTAGATTGTAAGCTCCATTAGTTTTTCGCCTTTTCCGCATTTCTAATATTGTATTCGATTGTCGTTTCATTCTTGTAAATTTAATCTGGTCACCATAATGTGGCATAGCAATAGGGACCTATGCTCATATGTCCCAGGATCTGTTTTGTACATAATTGGTTGATGTTTACAAAATGCCATATCAAAAGGCTTGATTATTTATGTACGCAAACGTTTCAGCTATTTAATCAGGTTGATTTTATAAGCCTTTGATATGAATTAACAACGAATGATTAAACATTGAAAATCAATAATTAAACTAGAAAAATATCCACAAAACTTCATAATTATTTGATCAAGAGTGACCAGCTACGGAGTATATTCTCATGAAGTTTTAGTGAATTGTTGTTGTACGTAAAATCAACTACATCATATGAGTTACAGTTATCTCGTAATAAGACTTGATGAGAATTGCATTACACCATAATTTGGCTTGATATAAAAATAGAGTCCAATAAATTGACAATTTTTTTAGTTTAATCTTGTTATGTTGTTGGAGGTAAACTGTAGAGAATCCTAGTCAACTTATGCTTCACACTAGTTGGCACTGGTCATCAAGGTACATTTGAAACCATGTAGGAACTGCCACTCCTTATATACTTCAAGCCCTGCTCATTCAACATTATAGTTTGAGCTATTCTGGTCACGACTAATCCCCTTGATGACTATGATACTTGCATTACCTAAGTGTTAAGTAATGACCAATGTCACAGTTGTTTAGTCATTAATCCTCAACCAGTTGAATTAGTTAAATTGTTATTTAAATTTGCAGAAAATAATAATTCCCCGAATGCATTATTTAACAATTTTATAAATAATATTAAAGAATTAGACTTCTCATTAAATGCTGACAGTGTTACTTGTAGATCTTAATATATTGTCTTCTACTTGGACTCCTATGCATAGTTATCCTATTACTCATGAGTAACAGAACGTTTATTGCATAATTTATTTCCCTGCATCTTATTAGTTAATTATGACTGAACTTTATAGTTGCATTTTCTATTGGTTGGGACATTGTTTGCCAGGTCAGCCATCTTGGTTTTGTCATTTTCACGTCTGTGTGCACTGAGAGCATACTACTTTGTCTGCTATTGTTGTTGTTTAATCAAACCAATATTTTTTAGAGTCATACACTACTATTTATATTTATATATTTATTTCAGTATATAAATAATCCGAGAACTCAAGACAGTCTTTTTACTTTATCGACTTCTGGTGCGTTATATTCTGTGAATATAACGTAATGTCAAGTGGATCTTACATCATAGTCATTTCCTAGGTTAATAAATTTGATTCCAAATTTCTAAAAATTTCTAGAAAACATGCTAAAACTGGTTTTAAAAAATTCTCATAATTGTCCAATCAGAATATGAGAAGATAATCAGTTGTTTATTTGTAGAATTCTCTTAAAGATTCATAGACAATTCTGATTGGTTAAGGTATTTTCAGTATTTCTCTGACATTTGAAGAGAAATTTTAGGATAATTTTTGATATATATTTTTTAATTTGATGCAGCGTAACAACTTAGAACTATCAACAAATATGTTTTAGTACTTTGAGCTTGAAATTTTATCAGTTGAAGTAAAAGTACTCTTTGTACCACCTACCTTGATGCATGGTGTTGAATGATATTGAAGTAAGATGGAAAAATCTAGGCGGTCAACAGCCAAGCCGAAGCATTGCATCAGTCTGAGGTTAAATTATCAACATTAGCATCATAGTAGTAGTTTCAGTCATAAAAATACTAAGCAAAAATAAGCATAATTAGAGAACAAAGAATGAATCTAATGAAAGCAAATTAGTGTCAACAAATGAAAATTTGCAAGTAGACACAGAATGTATATATCTGAGCTTCTACGACAATTTTTTTCGTCTCATGCAACATTAACTATTGTTCACGATAATCGGATAATAGATTTAAAATCACACATGAGCGAATGTAGTTTTTTTTATTGATAAGTAGATTCTAAGTAAGCAATGAAATTTCGCATCACTGTCTGATTTTGGTCAGGCAATTATTGGAAATCAGAAAGAACTCAGCATTTGTACTGTTCCTACTTGGAACTACTCTGCAGTATCCCTCCATGATCCCATTAAGGATTAAACTCTTAGATTTTTAAGCCCGTTAGTATTTTCCTTACACTCTATGTGGTTGAACTCCATCGTCGATGGCTTCTCATCGGAAGTCAGAGGATGACCTCCAAAAGTTAGCCTCTTCCAAGTACATGATGATGTGTTATTATTGGTGGGATAGGGGAAAAGGGTGTTTTTAGTGGCGAAATTTTAAATTCAGAAACTTCACAGTTAGTTCGTCAGTCACGTACAATGATGAACTCTGTTCCAAGCTTACAGTTACCCCACTCCCAACAGCATAACAAGTTAAAATACCAAAGTAATAGAAGTTTTAATGATACCAGTGGTAATAAAATATAAGAGTAGTGATAGGAAATATATTTTCTAAAAGAAGAATCATTTAGTAGAAACAGAGTTATAAGGTATTTTTAAGCTTTTGATCTAAGAGAACACATAGTGAATACACCTGATCCAGTGCCAGCAGAATCACCTAGAGTTTCCATCGATTGGTTACAATAGCCGCTTGGACCCCAGTTTGACATAATCCTCACGATAGTTCGAATTTCTGCTTTCTGGTCGTAGACAACTTGAGAGTATGCAATTTTCACTGTGATACTATTCTCAATTTTTATTCCCTGAAATAATCTGTTGTTACAGTTGGATTAGTTGAGTGAAACTGATCTTATCTCGAATTAGTTATTGAATTTCCACAAAGAATAACTTTGATAAAAACTTTTTGGAAGACGTCTCGGTTAACTTGGATTAATAAATAGAGTGAGAATTATTAGTTACATGGAATCCATTTCAAATAGCTGACATAATTGTATTGTATGAACTCTATGATAGTCAACTTTAAGCAAAATTAGTAGGGACAATATAATGTTAGTATATAGCATTTACAGTGATTAGTAGTTGATTCATAAAGTGTAATTATTCATGTATTCATGGAACCTAGTTATGTTATTAAATATTAAAATGGTGGAGAACTTAAACCTAGTTACTTAATGCTAATTAAGAGGTAGTAGATAATAATAATGTCATCAATAATATTAATCCCATATTGAGTTCTTCACTGTATCTGTAAGTAGTAAATTATTAAGTGACTTGAAAGTGAATCTATGTGTATCAAAAATGTGTATGTATTCATTATATTCAAAGACCAGTTGTTTCATTTATACTTAAGTGATAAATCATTGGTATGTCACGACAAATTATCAACCCAAGAAGTATTAACCAAGTTTTTAAGTTAACTATCTAACAGTCTGAAAAACAAAAACATATGATTATGTCAATCATGATAATTGTTTCATCATATTGATGACTGTAGATTTATGCCATAGATAAATTGAATAGCATTACAGTATACATATATTTAGCTTCTTGATACATAACTAGAATTAATGGAAAAAATTAAGTTGTTTATTACTATCAGGTTTGCCCATAAACATTAATTGTTCCCCATCTAGTAGTTAGTTACTTAAAAATCTACTGCATGTTATTCTAACTGTTGGTATCTGCACTATAAGTTAAGCAACAACCTGTTTATATAACGAGACTGAAATTAAAATAACTGATTTAATCACTGTGTTTCGGTGTTATTTTAATGAACCCATCAATGAACAGGAATACACATGTAATTGCTGTAATTGCTTTATATTAATTCTTATGTGTATGATTATAATGGCAGAGCTGCCAGTAGAAACTTGACAGTTTATAGTGTATTAGATCGTTGTACACCATTTTAACATTAAATAGATTGTAAACGTTAAGTAATCTAATAACGACAATAAAATAATTTAAATTGTTTGCCTATTGAAGGCATTTTCACACAAGAAATACTGTTTGTAAACGATTCTTAAATATATAGTTGTAACGTGAATGAATACAAAACAGCAGGATATACAGAGAATACAAACCATCATTACTTAGAATACCATGAATAGTTCATTTAATAACTTTCCTAAACCAAAGGATAGTTTTGGCTAATTGCCTCATATATACATAACATTTATTGCTTACTTCTACATATCGTCAATTGTTATTTCTTCGCTAATCATCTTAATCATCAGTTAGCAAAAAATAGAAGTTTTTGTTACCACGTAATTATTAATCGTTACATTAACAGGAAACTATGATTTATTATCAAGTACAGCGTTTCAGTAATGCTAAACAATTTACAACCAGCCATCAACCAATGTCTATTACCTCTCGTGAAGCATAGGTAGCCAACTGGCATTCTCCAAACGACTCTATCCTCAAATCTCCTTACCAGTTCTTCCCAAGTACTATTCATTCTTTTCATGCCTGTCTCCAACTACCGAGGCAACGTGTTCTTTAGTCTTCTACTTTGTCTTTGGAATTGAGGGTTCTAAATTAGTGTTTGTCTTGTAATGCAGTTTGATGATTTCCTCAGTATATGTTATATCCACTTTTGGCGTTCTTTCTAGATTTCCTTCCCAACTGAAAGCTGATTTGTTCTCTACCAATGTTGGTTGTTGCTAATGCTGTCTGACCGACGGATCCGAAGTAACCTGCGTAGACAACTGTTTATAAACACGAGTATCTTCCGAATAATCGTTTCAGTAGTTTCCCTTCCCCCTCATAAATCCTTCCGCTGTATACAATAGAACTGTCTCGACGTTTGCACTAGAAATTCTGACTTTGATGTAACAATTTACGAGGGCTATTGTTATTCATTTACTTAGCAATCACTTTATGGTGAGTGATATTCACCATCGGAAAGCCATAGCTACTAAAAATTTAACATGACACTTTTTCATTGAATTTTAATTTTGTTTATTGAATATCTTTTAAATTTCACTTGAGTGTTATTCTAGTCGACTTGAGTGGTCCTGCGTATTGCATTAAACAGTAGTGAGTATCCTACAGAGAGTTCTCGGTAATTTACGGTAAATTGATTCAACTTCATTCACATGATATTGATACATCATAGAAACCATCATTTTTTCAAATAAAACTTTGAAAAACCATTTACTGTTAAAAATACAAAGAATAACATATTTTTGTATCTTACATTACACCTCGATAAATTTACTTTGCATTAGCAAGCCATTTATAAAAGATGAATACGTAGATGGTAATCTGTTAGCATCCTATTGCACTGTTTCATGTTGTGACCATTATTCATTCATGATTTACTGATAAATAACGCAACTAATACGTCATTTGATTTAACTTTTAAAAAGTTATCTTCAATTCAACATTGAAATGAACTTATTATTTACCAAGAGGGTTGGATTGGAAGGAAACTTAGCGATAGATGTTGAATGTGTCTTGAGCCTGCAGCCACTTACGAAATGTCGAATAGACAAAGTCAATAATATTAAATATCACATTGCCTAAAAACAGCAAGGGTTTCATTGTTGTAAACTCTGCGTCTGATAACCTTCTCATTTACATGTTCTCGTCTTACTTTAGAGAATCGCATTCATGATTATGCCGAAAATTTCTGCGCACGATTGCCCAATAACCGTTTATGCTTTTGGCAAAGACAAATGATGGGTATCACATTTTGATGACGCCCCACGAAACAATAGTTGATAAAGTAAACAACTTACTCCCTCCTTTTGGCGATAACTATGATTTGCTTCCCGACGTCGCTAGCCAGCAGTGAAACGTGATATAAAGTTTTTGATTCCGATGATAACAGGAATTACGAATCGTTTAGTGACAAAATGTAGTTTTTTTAAATTATCTCACTGCATTCTTAAGTGTATTTAGTAATGGAAATGAAACTAAGAATGTTATAGTCACATCTATTAAGAGCCAAACCAATAATGCGACTCATTGCCAAATATTTTCTCATTGGAATAAAATGATCCACGGTTAGAGTTAAACAAATTCCGTAGCCCATAAATTATATACCAAGTAAGCTGTATGTACTAACACGACTGAGGCCAACAGTTAATGACTTCGTTGATTGATGAAATGTTTTTGTTTGGTCACCCCTAGCTTTCTTCTATCCATTTGTAACACCAGTCAGCAATGGGTATCCAGTTAATATGTCATTGGGCATACGTAATATATATCTCAACTTCCTGAGTCGATGAATATTCACAAGTGTATTAGCTAATTTACTATCTTTCCCTAATACCCTGCGATTAACCTAGTAGCCCTAACAAACACAAATGGTGTTTTAAATGCATCTATGATCAGTTAATAATAGCCTACAATCTTTACAACACTCTATAATAAAAATATTATGCAACTTTACTGTTGATAAACAAAGCAGACTATTTGTTTTTGACAAATCGCCAGTATATATTATAATCTAGTGCGAATCAAACATTTCTATGGTATTAGGCATTACATTTTTCTTCTAAAAATCAATGTTGTTTCCAATCGTTTTTCATTGATTTTTTTCTGATAGTGTTTTCGTTGTCTTCTTGACGGATTTTATTCGTTGAAGTATGTGTTGATCTATGAATATGCCATAATCTTGGCAATATTGATTATGTAATTTTAATATAAATGTTTGTATTCAACATTCTAGTATATAAAGCAAACCAATTAAATTCATAATTCATGTCAACAAAGTTAATTTTAAAGTGATTTTTATTATTAAATACTAGTAACTAGGATGTCATTACTTGCTACACCCTTAATAGAATTAATTTATTAGACTTTGAAGTCTTCAAACGAGTATGATGCATTAAAACTACTGAAAGTTTTGTGGTTTTCATTCTCCGTTAATGGTGACAACAGTTCAGAATGAAATATAAAGGTTTCTATGAAACTGTTTATTTGGATTCTGATCATGTACTCAATTGTAGCTTGTTTCTGATATTCTACATTTACGGACTGACTTCAGTTAAAAATACAAGTTGAAAACAAGAAGTAATGAGTATTTGTTCCATATCGGTATGAAACTTAACAACCTTAATAGAGATCAGGTTCAAGACTTTCAGGCATTCACTTAACACTGACAATTGATTTGGTGTCCAATAGTTTTCATATCGAACTTTAATCAATTTACATCATGGTTACAACATAGTTGAACTTCCTTAGTCATATCTTCTTACTATGGTCAATCATTAATAAAAATACGTTGGTTGTCATCAAGAGATTGGCAATAATATAAAATGAATCTCTCAATATTCTAGTAAGAAGCTTGTGATCTATAGAGTCAACCAAATTAGGAGCTAATGTCAGTTTTAGCAAAAGCTACTTTCAAAGTGCCAAGAAAATTATTACATAGTCGTCCATTTTAACCAAAATTAGTTAAAATGAGTTACAAAAAGCGAACTATGGATTAAATGTACTTAATTAATGTATATCAGTCTTACAAACTTCAGAACCCTTCCAAATAAATCAAAGCTGTAACGAATGGAAAACGAATACTGATTGAAACCTTCATCATAAACTAACTCTACAGTAGATATCATTATGTATCCTACTTGGTGTAGGTTTAAAGCATGTCACCATGTAACTTACGTTTTAATTGCGCATATTGATTTAATTACTTAGTAACCTGATTATATGATTCTATAGCAAACACATAATTTTGTGTTTTTCCACAGGCGAATTGTAAGATGGAATTTTTCATACAACAAGTAAAGAACACCTCAGTGTATTACTTTGAAGTACTAACAATATTGCACGTTTGTATTATACTTGACATCTGGTTAGTAGTAGAATTCACGACGCGTATTTCATCACATTTGAAATTCGTCAATCTGATGTATTTATATTTCATCAATGACTCGGACTCAATGTCTCTCGTTTCAAATACTAACGCATTATCGATTGACCTACTAACTTCAGATATCTCCTGACTTATTCAACCAATGCAAAGTTATTAGCTAAGGTTTAAATTCCTGCATTTGTTTATATTTAAAATTGTAATTGATTAATTCCATATTTCCTTGTGAAACTATCACTGAACACTTCTTTTGCCTTCATTTATGAATATGCATAAAACAAAATATGTAGACGCAACATTTAAGTTATTTGACAACAAGCAATCAAAATACAGTAATTAAAAAGGTGAAAACAAGCTCAGAAATGACAATCAAAAATAATACAACTATACGTTAACTAGGAAAAAAGATAAATGATCAATACATTGGACAAATATCACTAAAGATTAGTGAAGTTTCACCCCCCTACTTGTCATACCAATAACAAAACGTCAAGTTTTTTTTAAAACTTACATACAACGAGGCATGATTTCATAGTGTACCTTTAAATAAAATGCATTACTTTCTCAAAATAAATTGCAACGACATTTTGGTAGTATAATGACTAGATAAAAACCAGTCTCGATTTAAATCCACTGCCTCACTATATATCACCTTTGAAAAGAAAATAAGGATATTCAATTACTAAACGTTTTCTTTCCGATTTTCAAAAGATTAGGTGGTGTGATCCTAGATATGGGTTTCGTGCAGGCTTTCACTCATCAATATGAAGAGTATATAATCTTGTGAGAATTGGTACTCCTTGTGAAGCTCAGACTTGTGTCACCTAATTCTATAGTCTGAAGAGTTACTACTGAGCTATTTGGATGATATCTGACTTATTGTACTACTGAGATATTTGCACTGATTGATCACTGAGTAGTAAACAATATTATATTCGCTTATTAGATATCGCCAATCGGATAATGCCGACTAATTTACAATAAAATACTGTTAGATCGAAGTGACCCCTCCCCTATCTAGAAAGCACATAAAATGATGCATAAGTTAATAAAGAAATGCATTGGAGTGTCAACATTGATACCAGACAATTTGATCTAAAAACAAACAATATTTTCCTTACGCGAATCCATATATCTGAGTACAAGCCTATTTCTTTCTGGATACTTTACATAAGTTGCAAATGATTTCAAACAACCATATATGGTCATACCTTCTTTGTACTTGTCAACGAAATGATTTCACTATACATAGTTACAAGGCCATTATCTATTGATAGAACAATCTATTTTGGCATATGTACCAAAGAAAATCAAATAATATCTAGTGTAATCTTTTGATTTTTGTTGCACACTGGTGAAAAGTAGTTATTCGATTACTGTTTATATTGTGTTTGTTAGTCTTCCATCAGATGTCGTCATAATTCACGCTTCTTAACACTTAACCAATCACTAATTCCGTGTATGAAGACTGTGAATGCGTAGGAAACTTGAATATCAACGGCATAGTAGTAATACAAACAAAAGAAGTATCAGTTCTAGTTACAGTCAAACGAGTAACCCACAGTGATGGTTTTTTAATTCATGATTGGCTACTACTCAAATAGTCAGTAGTACGAATAAATGTATAAAATATTGATAATGCAATAATGAAGACTAGCAGAGCTATGTGATATATTTACGCAATACGTTTCGAACAATCTAATCACACATCCACTTGACATGGCATTTGGATATGAAAAGTAAAGGTCACTAGACAAATTAGAGTATATAAGTTAAGAGAACAAAGATAGTAAGGAGAACAATGTGAATCACACTCTACCAGGGTACGTTGAGTGAAACTACAAATGGTTTTTGAACACAAAGTAGGTTTGAACTTCTGTATAGCTAAAGCTTCAACAGTACCTATTATATTTCTTAATGTACCCTTATAAAACACCAAAAGAGATTATTTAATATCAGTTGAGTGGCCTGTCTCAGCTAAGTGTTTAACAATCGACGATGCCGGTTACTTTTCCCGTTCTTTTATTTTGCCATTCAATATACAAAAAACTTTTCTCCACAACTTAACTTTAATTTGACAGCCAATGAATCACTGGACAATCCCTGTTTACTAATATTGTAGTTCCATATTCCCTCATCTTCCTTAACAAGCATGATGCTCATTATGGAAACTACATCTGTCTCGATTGGGTAACTGGTACTTTCTGATTACTGCTGATTATTATCATAAACTGATAGCTCTGATTTGACAACAAACATGAAACAATTAAGTAGTTTTTCTGATTCTCTGCTGACTATTTTCGTTTTCTCACGAGTGATTTATACTTAAGTCTTATGAGTAGCATTAGTATCTTAAGGATTGCACATAATTATAGCTGAAAAGTATCAGCTAGTAAGGAATTTCAATTCAGGTTTTCCTATTGATTGCTTGCAACCACTTACACCAAGCCAAAGGTGCATTTGTAAGATTTAAGATGATCATTTTGTCCTATTTGTGATTCATTAGCTGGATGTGCCTGCATCTTGGTATTAATGTTTTCACTAAGACTTGGACTCCAAGGCTATCATTTGAAACGGCAGTGTTATTCACTAAACTGCTGAGGCGAATGTTGATTTCGACAACTGAAATTGATTAGTTTGTGTTTCCATATGCACATCGTGAATGGTTGCTTCGTCACAAATTTTAGTATATTTCAATTGTGCTAAGCACAATTAGAAAATACAAATTCATCCAACTTTTTGTAGTTCTATCTCTATTTATGTATCATACCCTAGCAATTTATATTCTTTACATTTATAAATATACTACATACTGAAGCTAAAATGTAACTGGGTGGCTGCGATACAGATATGTCAGCTCGACTCTATCTAGAAATCAATACAATCATTGGTTATTGTATGGGCTAGATGACATTCATTGTAATCCCTTCCTTCTTGATCTTAGAGGATGCTTTTATGATCCTAGGTCCATGAGGTTCGCATGCTATAAGTGCCTTCCATGCTTCTTGGATCAGCATTATCTATACTTCGTGTGTGTGAGACATTTTCTTCTTCGTGATGGGAGTATAAAAGCACTTCTCCTGAGGATAATCTTTGCTGTCCAGCTTGTAACCAATGGGTTTTGCCTATTCTAAGCATCTTCAGGTTGTATCTTTTCATTTCTTTAGCTATTTACATGCTTCTCCCTGTCTCCCACATCATGCGGACATTCCATGTATTTATATTAATTGTTGCTGTGACTGTCGGAAGGGACATCGGCCTCATGACTTCCTAAGAAACGCGGCTTTCACCACGAGGAGTCACAACTCTTCGAAATGAAGATCACCCAACTCCAAGGACAGAGTTAAAATAGTTAAAAAGGTTTTTGACTGGTTAGCGTTTTTTAGCAAGGTTGTTTTTTACGGGATGGGGTTGCTAACACTATGCCAAACCCTCATCCTTTTTCGGGCCGGCAGCAACCCTAAGGGGATGCCAGATGGAGTTATGTTTATCAAGTTCTCAGTACTAATCAAAATCTATACCTCACAAAGTTATCCATAATATTATTTTAACGTTCAGTAATATCCACTACACACATTTCAAGCTGGAAATTAATTCAAAATTTGAAGACTTAGAATTACGCTTGTATTCATTTTTATATTACGTCCCCCTAATGTTTTCAAAGGCTGTTTTCTTCTTTGATTGATATCATGTGCTCATCTGTACACTATTGTTTGGTTCAGTTGACAATAATAAGAGGATAATATGAGATATTTAATCTATTATGTTAGTTACACTGACCGACTGTTTCTGAAACCTTGACGTAATGAGTGGATTTGCCTATTTTATTGAATCAATTTAATTATCTTGGCTGGAACAATTGGTCTTATAGGTAGGTTAGTTGAAAAATAGCATGGAGAGAAGGTATATGAGTGAAATCATGCTGCCGAATGTTTAGGAGTCTGTCAGTAGTAAGGTGTTTTCCTCAAACAACTAGCGTTGCGGATATGCTGCCTTCTCACAACGAATAGAAGTGGTTAAAAATACGGTCGGTCGTAGAACTTATCAATTCACCTTACCACATAGATTTTCATTGCCAGCGGTAACGCCACATAAGTATAGCACCAACACATTTAAAACTAGCTCGAAAAGATCACCTATGATTAATTTTAGGCGATTAGCTCTTAGGCTCTGCAGATACAATCCTACGATTTTGAAACCACCATTGATTCAGTTTCGTGTTCGGACACATCAAGGGGACGAATCCTTCAATATTGTAGTCAGTGAAGAAGTGATAACTGCCCTCATACTTTAGACAGCCCTATCAGGTTGTTTATCTCCATTTAACTAAATTGCTTCGATCAGAATCGGAGATTTTTAGAGACTGCGCAGTTTGAAAACAACATAGACTGATGTAGTTAAATAACCACTAAAAGTCAAAAAGTCACTTAACAGATGCATCTTCTAAATATCTGTATGTTGGAAAACAGTCATGTACAGTAAAGGGATGAGGCTATAGTTAATAAGAAAGAGGAGTTACATAATCATAGTATGTATACAATTTGTTCCGTTCAAAAATTTGAATAATACAAGAACGACAATCGCATTTACCAGTTCACATGTACTTGCAAAAGTAGGTACATTGGAAGGACAGAAAGAAGGGCCTTTCAGCGATTTATTGAACATGTCCCGAAGAACTTTTGTTTTAATAGAGCAAACACTCTTAGAAGTTCAGTTACACGCCATTTGGCCGACATAAATCGATTCTATTAAAATTTGCAGATTGAAACATGACCTTTATATTCAAAAGGAATTACTAGCTAGTTATTACTAATTAGTCCTCATTTACGCTGGTAGCATTAGATTGGTGACCCAGTTTCGTTTTCCAACTATAGATAATAGGAAGTTGGTAAGTTATACTCTTACATTTCTATCTTATTCCTTTTCTTCACATATTCATAACAATAATGTGTTCACAATTGCATAATCAAACCCATTGATTTACTCACCAGATCTCTCATTCTTACGTCACTTATTGAATTGTTTTTTTATATTACGCAATTGAACTCTCAAATATTCATTTATTCTATTTGTAAATACTCTTAATTCAACTTCTTTACAGCTTCACTATTTAGATAACCTAATGTTATCTGTTACACACTTCAATTAACAAAACTAACATGTGCATTAACGTTTTGAGTTATCTAAAATCATTAGCATGTATGTAGCTGATGAGAATACAACGAAACACATTGAATTCAAAGTACTCTACAAATGATGTCGTTCTTGTATTATTCAAATTATAGTATAATTAAAACATATAATTACATAATTAGTTTAAATAGAAGTTAGAGATTTGGGGCTTGTACTCCAGCTCCCTGTTTTCTTGTAAATAATAGCTGATAGTAATGTAAAGTACATTTCCGCTGATGTTGTAGATTTCCTTTTTAGAAGATCTCTTTTCTAGTGTTCAAAATTAATAATAACTGAAAACACTATTGTTTGTCAGAGGAGAACTAGTAGAAAAGTGTTCAATAATACCCATATCCGAAATGTGTAACACCATATTTTGTGTAAATTAATCAAAGTAATAATGAATTAAAACACTGTAATAAAGGAGAATGTCAAAAGTGATTACACTGACTTTTGGTCTTTGTCTAAACTATCAACTTCATGTCATGTTATGTTGATCGTTCTCCGAAATCATTTTTAAATTATATCTACTCTAATTGAGCGTGTTTGTGATTTTCGTTGATGTTTTTAGGACCTGAATTTAATTAGTCTATGTCTGAACTCAGTAGCTCAGTAAATAACGTAGTGGTGTTTAACACGAATGGACTAGCTTCAAGTTCCAGTGTGAGCACCGACAATGTGATGTGGCATTCCGATTTAACTGATGAGTCTTAGTCAGGACGAAATGCACGTCCTAAATTCCCTTTGCCAGCTTCATTCAGACTTAAGTCATATATCGACTTTGTTTATTTATTCACTCAAATAGATATTAAGACTCAATTTAATTTCTTTTTAATTGTTGTCAGTATGCTAGTGTAAGGTTTGAAAACCTGAGTTGTTACACAATAATGACTAACTGTTGTCTATCATATATCATCTAATCACACATACTATTCAGGAGCCGTTTTCAAACTTACGATCTCTGAACGTTATTTAAAAATAAATGAGATTTACTGGCTGTGGTTATCCACTATGTTTCAGATGTTCAGTAATGGTATTTTATCCAACATTCTGTCATTTTTGTATCCACTTGGTAATCATGTCTCACATTAAAGTGTAATTCGCGCTAGCGAGTTCATTCCAAGCCTAAATTTCCTATATATTTGTGTTTTTCATCTAGCGTACTGTGCTACACTACATAGAGCATGTTCATAGCAGTCAGTTGTAGACACTTGTAACGAGATCTTTAGTGGTAGTTACACTATAATACTGCATTCAGCCATTAAATAAACTAACAAATAACTAAAAACGTTGAATACAACAAAGTTGGTGAGCATTTAAAACGTTAGAGATAATGTTAACTTGATCATATATAGGAAAATTATATGTTTTATCAATTAAATAAGATTTATTTCAAATATAACTTTCTGACGATTATAAACGAGACTGAAGATAAAGCAGCTACAGTCAAAGTGTAATGGAAAAAAACATCATGAATGTATTCTGTTTATTTACTCAATCCATTTGGATAGTGGCCCTTCATTGCTTGGTTTTCGTTAGATGTACTTGCTCTAAGCGAGAAAAGTTACTACTAATCAAAGATCTGCTGCTCGTTGACTGATTCGTCTGTTGGATAGATCACCTACAGTGATGATTAGCAGTGATTGTTTCAATAACACAAGGACGACTAAGTTGACATTATACTGAAATATTTTTGGTAATTGAAGTGAAAATCTGCTAACAAAGAAGCTATTTAGACTAGATTAGAAACATTTCAAAAATACACAGTAACTAGTCAAATGACTCTATGCGTACTAGTAAAAGAATAAATTTTTTTATTTTAAGGTGAATTTTTGAATAAACAGGCTTATTGATGTATGAATGCAAAGTTTTGAATGATTTCATCGTTGACGAAGAATTGCGTATGATCAATTTCTGCTATCATCCTGAGAGGAATTCCATCCCTGATATTGTCGTTTAGTTATATGCTTTTACTATTGTTGAAACATGACTATCAATTGAATTGAAGACACGCATTTCATACACCATGTTTGACAGTCACTGATTGTTACAGACTAGTAAACAGTATACTCATCCGTTATTTGACAGATGAATATCTCACCTACGTGGTAAAATACGTAAATTAATAAAATTTAAACTATCTTTCTCATTCCTGCCGAGATTTCGTCATACAATGATTAGGACTGAAGAAACTTCTAAGATTAAGTGAAGTTGTCGAAGGACACAACAAATTCATTCTCTATGATCAATCTAGACTATAATGTAGACTAGATCTGTATTAACATTCTGCATTACAAACTAAAGAAACGTGTTTCAATCTGAAAGCTATTAAGTTTATAATCCTGATGTAAAGATTAATACAGAAAGATACTGATATATGTTCCAAATAGGATGAAACGCCTGTTATGAGCTCCACTGTGTTATGACGGAAAAAAATAGACTGCTATGATTGATACAGGAGATCAATTAGTGAATATGGCTTTGTGCTCACATGGTCACAACAACGCCAATCGGTTCCTAGTCGAATACCGTATGTCTGCCCAATGCCCACTCGATCCCAGGGGAAGGGGGGGTAACTTATACACAGCTAATTAACCGTAGTTCATAAACGAGAGATGATTTACTAACAGTAAATATACTAAACGGGAGGATAAGGTAAAAGTAACGTAACATTGATAGAAACAAAGTGTCTACATTACTCACAACTAAAATAATTGTAATAGTCTACTAAACCATAGTTCTAAACTTATTAGGATAAACTTGTATATTCCCGTTGATTTGTTATAGACTGAAGCTGGTCAGTCATTGTTGCTATATGTGCATCCTGAGCGGATTGCCTCAATATAGCGAATTTTTCACATGTATTATATAAGTTCAAATCCCAGTGTGAACATCAACATTGGGATGCAGATACATCCAGCCAATGAGTCCCAAATAGGACGAAATGCGCATCCTGGATTCCACTTGCTAGTCACAATCCAACTTACATAGTTCTAAACGTTTGTTACTCTTCTTAAGTTGTCCAATATAACACACTGTTATTGATAAGAAAATATATGTATGCCTATTTTAATTCTATCATACCTATTCACAATATGTTATTTCATCTAATAAACAAAAAAAGAAAACAATGTATTCATATAAATTACAGATTTTTATTGATTACATTGTTTTTTTTTATCATTGAAAAACAATTTTATAGAATCAAACTTCAATTTTATTTTTAATCATACATATAAATTGTTAAATTAAATGATTTCATTATTGATTGTGTTGATCGATACAATTGAAATGAAAAAAAAAAACAATTGATTTCTTTTATTAATCAATTAAAAGTTTTTTTTTAAGAAAAAGTCTGTGATAGATTCTTTCTTATCATAAATACATCATTAATATGTTGAATAATAATAATGATAATTTTATATTATGAATTGATCTGAATTAGACAACCATTGACCACCAAGAAGTACTAGGCATCAGTTTCGTCCTAGTATGGAACTCCTGATGTTCTACCGGTTCTACTGGTAGAGTTCAACTGCCTTAAGTGTGAGACAGTTACCTACAGATGGTAATGGATGAGGTCGCGTAAATATATCTCAAATTGATTGAGTTAGCAATATCAACCATTGGGAGTCAGCTCAGTGGTTTAGTGGTACATCGTTGACTCCGGAGCCAAAATGTCTTGGATGGTCAATGGTTATCCAATTTAAACCAATTTGTAGTATCAAATTAACGCTCAATAATCTTCACAACCCCCAATAATAATAATAATAATAATAATAATAATAATCACTATGACTGATTCAAAGTCGTGTCACCCAGTATCTCTAACCGTTGACTGTGATTATCACCCAGACCCCAATCAGGTAGTCCGGATCAACCAACACAGCTTAGTCTGACAGTTGGAGACTCCATCGACTGACACTATGTTTTGTTTTAACAGACTTCCCCTTTACTAACAACTATGAATGCTCAAAGTTCAGGTAAAGATAATGCGGAAGGTTATGGAACAAAAATTATATGCAGGGACTTACAAACCATAATGGTAAGTTTCTAGTAATCCCAAAACTACGTAATCTCTTTGCATCTTCAAGTAACCAGAAAACTCTTTGTTATTAAATAAGCAAAGGAAGACAGTGATAGATTATATATTGAATCAAAACAACTGGCATATGGCGCAGTCTATATAGCAGAATCTCCAGTGGTAAAAATCCAATGGAATTTCACAAGGGCATTCAGGTCCTCTTTATGTGTTACACCAAAATTAACAGTTTGAAATATGGTAGGAATTAGTGTAAAACCGCCCACAATATACCAGCTTTCAGTGGTCATCATTCACTATTCAATGGCCATCCACTAATAAACTAATCATTTTATGGCGGGAGATAAAGGCATGCAAACGATGTAAATGATCTCATGATCATGCGAATAAAAGGAAAGGAACTAGAAAAATGTAAACGAGAGTGGACAGCGTCAACTATTGTTATCGGTTAAGTGGAGCAGTTTCTCTAATGTACAGTATACCGTTCTTTGTAGAGAAATAACAAAATAGACAGTTAACTGTCCACTTCTCTGTATTAATAATAACAATTTTGCTTAGTAATATAGATTTTGGAACAGAATCAAGCGAGAGGGTATAGTGGAGAAACATACATCCCACCCTTTTCTAAACTAAGCACTACATTATAGTGTAAGATAAGTGCTTCATTTAATATGCTTCTTTCTCCTCTGTATCCGAAATAATTTGAGTTGGCATGCTGTTTTAGAGCAGGCTGCAGCCTACGCACTAATAGTCTCCCTATTGTCTTGAAAATACCAGAAGTTACAGTTGTGTGTCTAAACTTAAAATTGCCTGCAATGGACAGCCATTTGATATTGGTGTTACTTTTGTTTGATTCCATGCTTTTGGTATAGTATTTATTTAAATAGATTCGTTGAAGATACTATTTAGTGTCTGATACAGAAAGCCAGTAGGTTTCTTAAAAAAAGAGGGGAGGGTTTTAGTGTTATCGCATGTTACACGTGATGGGTTAGGCGTCATCAAATATTAAAAAACATACGTTTCAGTGAATATTTGATATAATGCCTCCTCAAACTTGGGGAAACAAAAAAACAATAAATCAGTTTCATGGTATGAGAAAGAAACAGGCATCTAAGTGGGTTTCATTATTAATCTCTTGTTCAACTGTATGCTCCCAAAATAATTTCTTGAAGTTTTACAAGTTTAATGTTTGGAGGACACATTGAGTCCAAGCGGTCGATTTCATGACTTTTGCTGCGGTAAGTAGGATTCTTCACAATGTAGTATATCTCTTTTCTGTTCTAAATTTTTTTTAAGATGTGGAAAGATAGGCCGATCGTATCATATAAAAAACATCAAAGGGATAATTGACGATAGGAGGTGATGATACCTGTGATTTATAATCATTCATTTCCAAATAGATTCGACTCTATTAATTTGAGCATGTCATTCAGATCATGGATGTTTTCCCTTGAGTAATTTCTAGACTGAACTTTCCTAGTCTGATAAAAAATTGCTTTTACCACGTTTGTCATATATTTTAGGCAGAACATGAATAATACAATGGTCGGATTTGAGAAGAGAAGTTTATTTCCGAGTCTCATGTATTCCTACATCAATTACAAAAACTAGATCAAAATGAGTGGGAAAATTGACTAGATCTTTATAACTTAGGGATGAATTGTTAACGCACACTTGAAGGAGACCTGTTAGGTGAAGTATCAGCTAACTTGATGAATTCATCGGCATAGACGAGTATTGCAAAGAATGTGCAATCCGATGCTACACATATGTAGGGAACATTTATGCAAATATAATTGTTCAGATGTCTTGGATGGAATTTTAATATTAAACAGCCCATATAATCGTCGAACTACTCCCATAGACTACTGTAAAAGTTGTCGAATGCTTCTTGACTTTCAATGATTCCCTTTCTGATGCTTGTTCACAATAGAAATAATCTTTATAATCTCTCTAAAATAATTTGGTACCACCTTTCCGCTCAAGAGGATCTTGAAGTATAACAGTAGGGCTTAAGGTAGAACTGCTGTAGGCTGGTCACGAAAAAGAGTTTTTTTAAGTACTTGATTTGCTAGCTAAGTACTTCACAGACTCTATGAACAGTGACGGAAATCCATGGGACGAGGTGAAGTGTGCTATCTTTTTAACTGCCGTCGTTTAATCCCCTCCTTCCGTTGTGACAAACTCCGCCTGTAGCCCCTAGGGTTGCTGCCGGTCCCAAGCCCGGATAAAGGAGGAGGGTTGGGCATGGGGCTAGCAACCCCATCCCGTAAAACAGCAAATGTGCTAAAAAAACGCTAACCAGTAAAAACCTTTATAACCATTTTCACTCTGCCCTGGGAGTTGGAAGGTATGTTATGACGCCTCATGGTGAAAGCCGAGTTTCTTCGGAAGCCACGAGGCCGATGTCTCTTCTGACAACCAGAGCAACCATTAGTATAGGTACGTGGAATGTCCGCACGCTGTGGGAAACAGGGAGGACCATGCAAATAGCTGAAGAAATGAAAAGATACAACCTGAAGATACTTGGAATAAGCGAAACGCATTGGGTGCAAGCTGGACAGCAACGGTTATCCTCGGGAAATGTGCTTTTATACTCCGGCCACGAAGAAGAAAACGCCCCACACACACAAGGAGTAGCATTGGTGTTATCCCAAGATGCATGGAAGTCTCTTATAAGATGGGAACCTCATGGACCTAGGATCATCACAGCATCCTTCAAGACGAAGAAGGAAGGGATTGCAATGAATGTCATCCAGTGCTACGCACCCACCAACGACAGCCACGAAGACGACAAAGACCAGTTCTATGCGAGGCTGCAGTCAATCATCGAGAAATGTTCAGCCAAGGACCTGACTATTCTAATGGGCGACTTCAACGCCAAGGTCGGAGTGGATAACACCGGGTATGAAGACATCATGGGACAACATGGAGTGGGAGAAAGGAATGATAACGGTGAGTGGTTCGTGAACTTATGTGCCTTCAACAAAATGATTATAGGTGGCACCATTTTCTCTCACAAACGTATACACAAAATTACATGGATTTCACCGGACCACATCACGGAGAACCAAATCGACCACATCTGCATCAATAAGAAGTTTAAAAGGACTATGGAAGACGTAAGAGCAAGGAGAGGAGCCGACATAGCTTCAGATCACCATTTGGTGGTAACTAAAATGAAACTGAAGCTGAGGAAGCACTGGACAACTGGAGCAGCAGTATTACACAAGTTTAATACAGCCCTTCTCCGTGATACTAACAAACGCAACGAATTCAAATTAATTCTCAGCAACAAGTTTCAGGCATTTCATAATCTACTAGAAAAAGGTGGAACTAATATGGAAGACAACTGGAAAGAGATTAAGGGAACAATAACCTCAACATGTCAGGAGGTTTTGGGTCTCAAGAAACAACACCAAAAAGAGTGGATTTCTGTTAGAACTCTGGACAAGATCCAAGAAAGGAGGAACAGAAAGACAGCGATCAATAACAGTCGGACAAGAGCAGAGAAAGCCAAGGCACAGGCCGAATACACCGAAGTCAACAAGCAAGTGAAGAGGAGCATCAGGTTGGATAAACGGAAGTTTGTTGAGGACCTAGCAATGACAGCGGAAAAAGCTGCAAGAGAAGGAAATATGAGGTTCTTATATGATACAACGAAGAAGTTAGCTGGGAAATTCAACAAGCCAGAACGGCCAATCAAGAACAAGGCTGGCAAACCAATCACTGAAGTGCATGAACAACGGAACAGGTGGGTAGAGCACTTCCAAGAACTCTTGAATAGACCAGCCCCACTGAACCCACCAGTCATCGAAGCAGCAGCCACGGATCTCCCTATAAGCACAGACCCACCAACAGTCAAAGAAATCAAAATGGCCATCAGACAGCTCAAGAGTGGCAAGTCAGCAGGACCAGACAACATACCAGCAGAGGCACTGAAGACAGATATAGAAGCAACTTCAAAGATACTCCACATTCTCTTCAGGAAGATTTGGGAGGAAGAACAAGTTCCAGCAGACTGGAAAGAAGGGTACCTCATCAAGATACCAAAGAAAGGCGATCTCAGCAATTGTGAGAACTACAGAGGCATTACTCTACTTTCAGTACCAGGAAAGGTCTTCAACAGAGTGTTATTGAACAGATTAAAGGGCCCAGTCGACGGCCAACTCCGAGATCAACAGGCTGGATTCCGTAAAGATCGATCATGTACCGATCAAATCGCCACTCTACGGTTCATTGTTGAACAATCAATTGAATGGAATTCACCACTTTACATCAACTTCATCGACTATGAAAAGGCATTCGACAGCGTGGATAGGAGAATATTATGGAGCCTTCTACGACATTACGGCGTACCCGAGAAGATAGTCAACATCATACGAAATTCTTACGACGGACTACATTGTAAAATCGTGCATGGAGGTCAGCTCACAGATTCATTCGAAGTGAAGACCGGTGTTAGACAAGGCTGCTTACTCTCGCCCTTCCTCTTCCTACTGGTCATCGACTGGATCATGAAGACTGCAACATCTGAAGGCACTCTCGGAATACAATGGACAACATCGACGAAACTAGATGACTTGGACTTTGCAGATGACCTAGCTCTTCTTTCTCACACACATCATCAAATGCAGAAGAAGACCAACAATATAGCAGCAGCCTCAGCAGCAGTAGGCCTCAACATACACAAAGGGAAAAGCAAGATCCTCCGATACAAAACAACAAACTCTAACCCAATTACACTTGACGGAGAAATTCTGGAAGACGTTGAAACCTTTACATATTTGGGCAGCATCATCGACAAACACGGAGGGTCTGATTCGGATGTGAAGGCGCGGATTGGTAAGGCACGGGCAGCATTTTTACAGCTGAAAAACATCTGGAACTCAAACCAACTGTCAGTCAATATAAAAGTCAAAATTTTCAACACAAATGTGAAGACAGTCCTGTTGTATGGAGCTGAAACTTGGAGAACTACAAAAAGTACCCTACAGAAGTTACAAGTATTTATAAACAACTGCCTGCGTAGGATTCTTCGGATCTGTTGGCCAGATACCATCAACAACAACCTGTTGTGGCAGAGAACTAATCAACTTCCAGTTGAGGAAGAAATTAGGAAAAGACGCTGGAGATGGATTGGACACACACTGAGGAAACCATCAAACTGTGTCACAAGACAAGCACTGACTTGGAATCCTAAAGGCCACAGAAACAGAGGAAGGCCCAAGAACACATTGCGTCGGGAATTGGAAACAGACATGAAGAGAATGAACAGCACTTGGGAAGAGCTAGAACGGAAAGCCCAGGACAGAGTTGGTTGGAGAATGCTGGTGGGCGGTCTATGCTCCACTTGGAGTAACAGGCATTGATTGATTGATTGATTCCGTTGTGACAGGTCAACATCGCTATAGATGATTGTAGTCTTTTAGATACAATGAAATGGTATGTGTATATTTACTATCTAACAATAATCACCTTTCTACTAGTTGCTATATAATCCTTAGGAGTGTTTGAATGACACCTTCTTGTCAAATTCATCCTAGTTCATTTCGTGACCTTAGGCCTAGATTTAATGAAATTTCAACCGCAGATTAGTCATGGTTACCATGGTCACAGTCGGATATCCACTTGTTAGATTACTAACACTGTATATGTGCATTTTCAAGGTAAAGATAAATTCGATTGGTCGTTAGACCAAAACACACCACTATGTTTTCTGTCGGCTTTGGTTATCGAGTATGTTGTTGGATGATCTGCATAATTAAGATTCACATGAGTTGCAGTTTAAACTCACTCACATTTGCATTTGAGTAGCTAAGCTGTATGCCTGTTAACCAGAGGTTTTTTGCCTCGTTAGCGTTTCTCACCAACTGTAAGTATAAGCGATATCCTCCAATCAAAAACCTAATTCGGAAAAAGGTTTGTCAATAAAAGCGGACTTCGAAAGGATACTCATTAATAGGTGAGTGCGTCAGCAGAGCACACATTACGAACATAAGCATTAATAACATCGAGTTGCATTAAATTAAACCTCAAAAGCCGACTTTACAAAGATTTGGATATCCGGTGTGATTCTATGCTATTCAAATGTAATACGAATTAGCTCTAACTGGAATTCAGACGCTCTAGACTCAATACATTCCAATATGATAGCAGCATCCCAGATATCCATGACCATTTTACGATGCAATAAAACTAAATCTACTAATACACTAACTGACTAAATGTACAACGACGATTGTATAATACAATAAAACTATTGGATATACTCGTCGAAATGCTACTGAAGTCGAGTGGGTTTAAGGTAGGACGTCGTTTCTTCAATCCTTAAAGCATATCCACATACGGATTTGTATTTTAATCGTCCATTTGGACGTGAGCCAATGAGGTGATCTTAAAGTGAACCTGAAAACAGATAACAAGTGATAATTCTCGAGAATAATTATGTAACAGGATAAATTTGGAAATGAAACATCTTGAAGATTAGTTTAAAAACAAACGTAAATCCACTTGTTTATCAGTCGAATTGATGGAAAGAAAAAGGATAAACTGAAATAAATTTACAAGTTCAAACGAAGTAGAATAACAACGAAATGATAATTAAATCTAAATTTTTACTGATTAATTCGATGGTACGGTAGGAGGTTGAACGGGTTTCTTTTGTACACATAATTCTGCCTTTCTGTGAGCTTGGAGGGAGCTTCAACAATTCATAAGACACGAAAACATACGACCTATGATAAGCTTTTGTTTATCATGTACAGAACTTTTTAATACAAATCAGTCTTGATCTGATGGTCAGTAGTGACAATGTATTTTATAATGGTATTTATAATACAACCACTATTACCTATCCGTAACCAGGCCGTATAATGTTCCTCAACTCCTGGACAAACTGCGCATCTAACGATTAATATCCCACCTTTATTAAAGTTAACTCATTAATAGGCTTTCTTTTAGGCTCACAGTTTATGAATTGAGCCCTTTTGCGAACGCCCTTATTTGTCTGCTAAACAAAACTTTTCCTTTGCCAGGAACTAGTCTGAGTTATGCATGAAATAAGTCACTAGTAGGTGCGTGATTATTGTTGATTGTTGTGAAGAGTGTCAAATATGAAGTTTTGTATTACAGACTGAATACATTTTAGCAAACGTTGGAAACCAAGAATTAAATATTAGTTAGTTGGTTAACTATAAAAAATGGTATTCTACAAACTCACTCATTGATGTAAATATCATTACCAAGGTTAACTTTGATAATTTCAAATAAATTGAGCATTGGATAGATTGTTTATAAAATGAATGGTGCATATATTTGTAAAATTCCAATGAGTAGAAATTAAGATTTTTGACGTTTTGGCGGATTAGTGCAAGTTGCTTCTTCAGAGAAATGAATAACCGAATTGAATTTGTACAAGATAAAATAATACAATGGAACAAATCAAAAACAAATTAAATTCGTACAATCGAAATGCGAGACAAGAAATGCAAATACAAAAATATAGTCAACATCCTACGGCTTAATAATTTTCCAATGAATATTATTAAAAATTGGCAAAAACGAAACGATTTATTACTAACTAATAGTAAATTGGTTAAAATATCTTGGATTGGTACAGCCGTTCTACCTTACCGCCAAGACACAACAGATGAATTACAAAGAATTCTAAAACAACACAGAATCCAAACTTTCGACAAACTACCAAAACTATTCGAAGTGCATTGGTTAAAATAAAGGACAAGATCCCTTTCACCTCTACACAGAATTGTGTCTACAGACTAGGTTGTGTTGATTATGATGCTTTCTATATTGCAGAGTCTTCACGAGAAATCAAAACTTGTACCGATGAACACTAAACGACCTCCTAATAATCCTGTTGAGCTTGAAAAATTACAAATTAAATCAGCAATAGCAGTACATGCTATTTATCACAACCATAAAATCGATATTAAAACTATCCACATTATTCAAAAAGGTTTTTCCAATTATAAGGAAAGACGAATAGATGAAGCACTTCACATTTTGTTAAATCCAACTGTACTTAACAAAGGGGAAGGCCTTTTTATCCACCCAGCATGGACTTTCTATCTAACTAACCACAGAGTACATCAAATTTCATACACATAAACATACATACAATTTTATTTTCACATATTTTCCTTTCACATCACACTAACATTTACACACATGTCTCATTTCAAACCACCTTGACCCATATGACACGATCAAACTTGCATTTTGATTGTACGAATTTAATTTGTTTTTGATTTGTTCTATTGTATTATTTTATCTTGTATTAATTCAATTCGGTTATTCATTTCTCTGAAGAAGCAACTTACATTAAGCCGCGAAACGTTAGAATTTCTAATTTCTACCCATTGGTATTTTACAAATATATACACTTATTTTATTCACTCATTGATGGTCTTCTAGCCCCTAGCAGATATTCATTTATATCTATTAAGTTACAATGCGATTACCGTACTAAAAGATTTGACATCTGAATGCATTTTGTTCGACTGTAAGTATTTTATCGGCTTGGCATTCATATAGAGAGCTGTCAGAGATTATAATAATATTATAGTAACAACTCTGAGTAGGATATTAGGTTATGTGGGGTCGAATAACTCGATAATCTCTGCTTTCTTCAAGTGTTAGTTTGTATCACAGGCCAGTTTAAGGTGTCTGTATTTTAGTTCTAGTTCAGGTGAACACGCTGATATCTGCAGTGAGACTCATTTCACTACAAAAGTAATTAGCGAACGTCATTTACGTGTGAATTTCATATGAAAATGACTTGCAGGAATGAATCTGCGGGAAATAACTTGATAGACGGTAACAAAAACCAGACATTTTGATGATTGCCAGCTTTACATCAGATTGCTATCAATTTGATAGTTATTATTTCAGTTCTTTAGACGGTAAAATATACACAAAGGGGAAGGCAAAAACCTGAGATACAACAGAGCATGAACCAACCGAGTGACACTCGATGGAGAAGCTCTATAAGATGCGGTAACTTTTACGTACGGAGGCAGTACCATTAATAAACAAGAGGGTCTGGTGAAAATGTAAATACACGGATTGCTAAGGCAAGGTAAGCATTTCTACAACTGAAAAACATCTGGAACTGAAAACAACTGTTAACCAACACCCAAATCAGAGTTTTCAAATACAAACGTCAAGACAATCCTGTTGTATGGAGCTGAAATTTGAAGAACTACGAAATTATCATTTAAAAGATACTCATATTCATTAACAGCCGGCTGTGTAAGATAATTCGGATCTGTTGTCCAACAACAACCCTTTGTGGCTGAGAACAAAACAACCGAAATCCAACTAAAGTAATTAATGCGAGGCACTGAAGATAGATAGGACAAACGTTGGGAAAATCACCAAACAAGCGTTAACCTTAAATCCTGAAGACTAAAGGAAAAGAGAAAGACGAAAGTGCACATTGCTTCGGTAATTGGAGGTAGACATGAAAAGAATGAATAGCACATAGGAAGAACTGGAAAGGAGAGTTGAGGACAGTTGGTTGGAGAATGCTGGTTGGCGGACAAGGTTCCACGAGGAGTAGTAGACATTGATTAAGTGACTAGGTAGCACAAGCATTTTATGATGTCATGCGTAGGTTTTTCCTTGTTGCAATGTGCTAGTCCAATTTCGTAAATAAACCGGTTATGTTGCCTTAAGCCGTGAACTACTCACCTAATGTGAAAGTACTGTTGCGACTGGATGGAGACTTTATTAATAGACCACAAATGAATATGCATAACCTATATTCGTAACTTAGTTTACCTCAAATTGTCAGAACCATGGGATGAAAACTTGGGCAAACCTTATAACATTCATCATAGTGTTAATTTTTCACTTTTGTGTGAAACCGTGGTATGGAACATGCCTAACAGGCTTACCAATTAATTGTTTCTATGATTATTGATCCTAGCATACAAATAATTCTAAACGAATTAAAAGAACGACATGAGCTCCATATAATTTGATTGTCAGCTTGTACACAAAACTAGTCTAATCTGTAAAATCATTTCTCGTAGCATATCATTTAAACTGAAAAACGGCTGTTGCATACCGAGTATATACCTAATAGATACCACTAGGATGTACACGATCTATAAGGACACTCCAACTTAAGGTCAGCTTACAATAACCTTGAAGTTATTCAGTTCAGTCATTTGCTACAAGTTCAGTATCCATTAACGTATGCCTTATAGAAGATCGTTAGTAATCTGCGATGAATCAAATATATGCCACCTCATCTTAATTTTTATAATATTTCAGCTTGTTAAAGCATCGCGACAGGCTAGACTCAACCTTCAAGGTTTTTGTCAGTAGAAGCTTAATTGTAGTGTGCTTTAGGATCATTCTGATAGAATGTTGTGGTTTTTCACTACACTTTGTTTCCTTGTATTCCATCATCTTGTGCATTCATACTAATTGGAAAAGAATCATTCAAAAATAACTTGTTCATCTAACTTCATTCATTCTTCTATACATCTGATCAATTCCTGTGTCTGTAGATCTTTTTTCTTCATATCTACTAATACAAAAATGCAATCACAACATGGGTACATTGAATCATATCAATAAATAAATAACTAAAGCTAAATATTTATTATTCAGTATATGACAACTCTAGATATCTGCTATGTTGTTTGATCAAAAGTATCTGAATTCTGGCAACATATTGACTATCTAAAACCTTCAGGTAATCTAAACATAATTAGAATGCACTTGAGCTCTAATTCAGATGCTAAAAGACGGCTTGTAAACAACATATCAAATTCGAGTGTTATTTCAGATAATTTTAGTCATATTTATTTGTTAACTTGATTTCTTACACCATATTTTAAAATACAGATGAAAAGAAATTAGGTGAGTGAAGAAGTGAAGCTATAATATGCACTAAGATCAGTGATCAACCAATACATTTATTCAATAAAGTTAGAATATGACTAACGGTAGAATACACAACGTATTTTTCCTCCTACTCAGGACTCGTCAGAGAAACTTACATGTATGCTAATGTTGGCACCGGGGCTCAGACTAAGTGCCTTCGCTTTAAATTCTAACGCTTTATCCGTTGATTTACTGAGTTCCGATAGTAACCGATTTATTCATTTCGTATAAAGTTATATGTATGAATAAGTTGAAATCTCCAAGTTGATATTATGAGCTTCATTCTGTCAGTCAGTTTATGGATTTCATCTACATTACCACCTAATTACAGGCTTCAAGTGAAATAAGTAGAAACTTAGAAGCAATCCGTTTAGAATGAACAATATAATTCAGTCTATAAAATCAACAATAGGAAGACTTGAACCCTTATACAGAAAGATATATATATTTTTTTGAAAGAATATGTAGGGTCAAAGATCGAATGTCATGAAAAAATTCTGATAAAGACCAAGTATGGATCCACGTATACCTCTTTTTCTATTCTAATTTGCGATTAAAAATCGAATTCTACTGCTGAAGTTGAAATGCGGCTACTGGTCTAAGTGACTTAACATTGTTTACACTATTTTACTGGAGGCAGTCTCCGAAATGCTCTTTTTATTAACTAGGTTTCGTGCTATTGATGGCTCATCAGAAAGGCGTTTCTCAAGTCTTGACGAAACTGATGCTGCATGTATGATTCGGTCTTACTGAGTTATTCAAGTCTCGACTGACCTGTCCTTGGATTGAGACATATTTTCGTCGTTAAAATATACGCGTATGTAATGTTAACATAATATCTGATTCATTTCTTAACACTTGCACTTTTCTATTTTGTTTCATTTAACCAACATTAGTGTTCAACTAGTCCATGTCATCGTCGTGAAGAAGATAATAAACTTGCTGTGGAGGAATTCAAGCGTGATTTAAGTCGACGGAATGTATTTCGATGTTATGCTCCACCACTAACAACCCATTCATTAAATACTGTTTCTTCGTATATTCCCTCGTCTTCTCAACCGTCTACATTATCTAATAGTTCTACAGTGTCTACTAGTAAATCATCATCAATTAACCGTCATCTACCTCTTCATAGTCAAGCAGATCTTAAAGATGCTGCAGCTATCTTACATCGTTTATATACACCATCAATGTTTATGCATGGTCTCCTATGGCCTGGTGGCATATTTCTAACTGCTTTAATCATTTTACTGTTTACATATTTTACAGATTCATGTGAAGCATGGGCTGGGGATAAAACTGTTATTGCTTAAAGAAATATAAGTAAACATATAATCTGGATTCGAATTGTAATTATCTTTAAGTTTAGATAGATGCAATGAAAATAAACCATCGAAAACTAATGGTACCATGTTGAAATTGTTTTTCTTGTTAATTGTAAAAGATTCTAATTAACTGACTAATAGTGACCAAGCTCTATTATACTGTGTTTTATTCTTTACTCTTGTGTGTTATTCAATTTGTATATTTATGTGCATTTGTATGCGTTGGTGCGTAACTTGTATATGTGTTTAGAGCTTGGCAAATTAGAAGTAAAACTACAATATTTTCCCATTTTTTTTGTTTGTGTTCTGAAAATTCTTAATAATTATACATTATAAACTCTTACTTACTTACTTACTTACGGCCGTTACCCCTCATAGAGGAGCATAGGCCGCTCACCAAGATTCTCCATTCAACTCTGTCCTGAGGAATCCTTTCCAATTGTTTCCAGTTGCTGTTTATCCTTTTAATATCTGCTTCCAATTCTCGATGCAGCGTGTTCTTTGGCCTTCCTCTTTTCCGTTTCCCAACAGCATTCCATGTTAATGCTTGTCTCGTGATGCAGTCTGATGATTTCCCCAATTCATGTCCTATCCATTTCCAACGTCTTTCCCTAATTTCCCCTTCGGCTGGGAGTTGATTTGTCCTCTCCCATAGTAAGCTGTTGCTGATGGTTTCCGGCCAACAGACATTCAGTATCTTTCGTAGGCAGTTGTTTATAAATACTTGTATCCGTCTGATGATGCTTGCAGTAATTCTCCAAGTTTCAGCTCCATACAGCAGGACTGTCTTCACGTTCGAATTGAAGAGTCTGACTTTGAGGTTAGTTGATATTTGTTTTGAGTTCCAGATGTTTTTCAACTGTAGGAATGCTGCCCTTGCTTTGCCAATCCTTGTCTTTACATCTGCATTGGACCCTCCTTTTTCATCGATGATGCTCCCCAGATATGTGAAAGTATTCACTTCTTCCAGAGTTTCTCCATCAAATTGAATTGGGTTGGTGCTCCCTGTGTTGTATTTGAGAATCTTGCTCTTACCCTTATGTATGTTCAAGCCTACTGATGCTGAAGTTGCTGCTACACTGATTGTCTTTGCTTGCATTTGTTGGTGTGTATGTGCTAAAAGGGCTAGATTATCTGCGAAGTCCAAATCATCGAGTTGCATCCTACTTGTCCATTGAATCCCGTACATTCCCTCAGATGTGGAGGTCTTCATGATCCAGTCAACCACTAGGAGGAAGAGAAAAGGTGAGAGCAAGCAACCCTGTCTGACTCCGGTCCCCACTGAAAATGCATTTGTCAGTTGTCCTCCATGCACAATTTTGCACTGTGTTCCGTCGTAAGAGTTCCGGATGATGTTGACGAGTTTCTCTGGTACGCCGTAGTGTCGAAGAAGTTTCCATAGTGTTCTCCTATCTACACTATCAAACGCCTTCTCATAATCAATGAAGTTGATGTACAGTGGCGAGTTCCATTCAATTGATTGTTCAACGATGATCCGTAGTGTTGCGATTTGGTCCGTGCACGACCGATCCTTACGGAAACCAGCTTGTTGATCTCAAAGTTGAGCCTCCACTGAATCTTTCATTCTGTTCAACAATACTCTGTTAAAGACTTTCCCTGGTATCGACAGTAGCGTGATTCCTCTGTAGTTGTCACATTTGCTCAAATCTCCTTTCTTTGGTATCTTGATAAGATGTCCTTCTTTCTAGTCTGCCGGCACTTGTTCTTCTTCCCAGATCTTTTTGAATAAAACGTGGAATATCTTTGCTGTTAGGTCGATATCTGACTTGAGTGCTTCAGCTGGTATATTGTCAGGTCCTGCTGCTTACCCTCTTTTGATTTGCCTGATGGCCATCTTGATTTCTTCCATCGTTGGTGGAGTGACATCTATCGGGAGATCTGTAGGTGCTGCTTCAATGTCCGGTGGGTTCGGTGGAGCTGGCCTATTTAGAAGTTCCTCAAAGTGTTCTACCCACCTATTCTTTTGTTCTTCAATCTCAGTGAGTGTCTTGCCTTCTTTGTTCTTGATCGGTCGCTCTGGTTTACCATGTTTATCTGCCAGTTTCTTCGTTGTGTCGTATAGCTGTTTCATATTTCCTTCTCTTGCAGCCTTCTCCGCTGTCGTTGCAAGGCTTTCGATGTATTTCCGTTTGTCAGCTCTAATGCTCTTCTTTACTTGCTTATTTGCTTCTGAGTATTCAGCTTGAGCCTTGATTTTCTCTGCTCTTGTTCGGCTGTTGTTGATTTCTATCTTCTTGCTCCTCCTTTGTTGAATTTTGCTCAATGTCTCAGTGGAGATCCATTCCTGATAATGGTGCTTCTTGCGGCCTAGAACCTCCTGACACGTTGACGTTAGTGCTTCTTTGATTTCTTTCCAGTTGTCCTCCATAGTGGTTTCTTCTTTCGGCAGATCTTGTAAGGCTTGGAACCTGTTGTTGAGAGATATTTTGAATTCGTTGAGTTTGTCAGTGTCTCGGAGAAAGCCTGTATTGAACCGTTGTACTGCTGCCACTCCAGTTGTCCACTGCTTCTTTAGCTTCAGTTTTATTTTAGAAACCACCAGGTAGTGGTCTGAAGCTATGTCAGCTCCTCTCCTGGTTCTTACATCTTCCATTGATCTTCTAAATTTTTTATTGATACATTTATGATCGATTTGATTCTCTGTAGTATGATCCTGTGAGACCCATGTAGCCTTGTGTATGTGTTTGTGGTGGAATATTGTACCACCTATAACCAATTTGGGCAGCATTTCTACAACTGCAGAACATGTGGAACTCAAACCAACTGTCAGTCAACATTAAAGTCAAAATTTTCAACACAAATGTGAAGACAGTTCTGTTGTATAGAGCTGAAACTTGTATGGAAAATTACGAGAAGCATCTTTCAGAATGCAGAAGTATTTACGAACAAACGTCTGTGTAAGATATTTCGGATCCACTGGCCAGATACCATCAGTAACAACCTTATATGGCAGAGAAATAATCAACTTCCAGCCGAGGAAGAAATTAGGAAAAGACTCTGGAGGTAAATTAGACACACATTTAGGTAAACATCAAACTGTCACAAAACAAGCACTAACTTGGAATCATAAAGGCCAAGGTAAAAGAGGAAGACACAGGAATACAATGCGTCGGAAATTAGAGACAGACATGAAGAGAATGAAGAGCACTTGGGAAGAGTATGTAGCATCTCTCCCGTAGCCAATGTTTTCTGTCCAGCTTGAGTTCAGTTGATTTCGCTGATTTCAAGCACTTTCAAGTTGTATCTCTTCAATTCTGCTATTTGATTATTTTTTCCGCTCTCTCATATTGTCCGAATATCCCATATTCCTATAAAAAGTTTTGCTCTGGTTGTTAGAAGTGACATTGGCCTCATGACTTCCGAAGAATCTCGGCTTTCACTATGAGGCGTCATAATCATTCCTTCCACTTCTAGGGCAGAGTTTAAATGGTCTAGTTTTTTTAATCTGGTTAGCTTTTTTTAGCAAGCTTGTGTTTTCCGGGATGGGAATACTATCCCCACTCCCAACTCTCCTCCTTTACCCTGGCTTTGGACCAGCAGTAACCCTAGAAGAGCTACAGGCGAAGTTATTATAAACTCTTGGATATTATAATTGGGTGTTGTGGAGATTGTTGGTAATTTGATATCACGAATTGGTCTGAATTAGACAACCATTGATCATCTGGAAGCACCAGACTGCTATTTAGTCCTAGTATGGGGATCATTAGCAGTGTGCATTCACATCCCCATCAGGGATCGAACGCAGGACCCTCTGGCTCCGCGGCGATATTTATCATAAAATCGATTGAAACGTGCTTTAATCTTGAACTAAGACAAAAGATTGAGGTTTTGTGTATTACCTTTCAATCTTATCGATCAAGACAATCTTAATCCCCTTAAGGCCAAGTACCTTAAAACCATGTGTTAGTTGTAGGAGCTTATCGAAATTTATAGTTCATAGAACTAATAAAAGTAAAGAGTACAACCAGACGAATACAATAGAAGACTGTTTGAAACAGTAAGAAGTAGGTCAACTTAATGTGGACAGACAAAGAAACAAAAGATGTTTGTTTATCGTACAGCCAATCAAAATTTTCAACACAAATGTGAAGACAGTTCTGTTGTATAGAGCTGAAACTTGTATGGAAAATTACGAGAAGCATCTTTCAGAATGCAGAAGTATTTACGAACAAACGTCTGTGTAAGATATTTCGGATCCACTGGCCAGATACCATCAGTAACAACCTTATATGGCAGAGAAATAATCAACTTCCAGCCGAGGAAGAAATTAGGAAAAGACTCTGGAGGTAAATTAGACACACATTTAGGTAAACATCAAACTGTCACAAAACAAGCACTAACTTGGAATCATAAAGGCCAAGGTAAAAGAGGAAGACACAGGAATACAATGCGTCGGAAATTAGAGACAGACATGAAGAGAATGAAGAGCACTTGGGAAGAGTATGTAGCATCTCTCCCGTAGCCAATGTTTTCTGTCCAGCTTGAGTTCAGTTGATTTCGCTGATTTCAAGCACTTTCAAGTTGTATCTCTTCAATTCTGCTATTTGATTATTTTTTCCGCTCTCTCATATTGTCCGAATATCCCATATTCCTATAAAAAGTTTTGCTCTGGTTGTTAGAAGTGACATTGGCCTCATGACTTCCGAAGAATCTCGGCTTTCACTATGAGGCGTCATAATCATTCCTTCCACTTCTAGGGCAGAGTTTAAATGGTCTAGTTTTTTTAATCTGGTTAGCTTTTTTTAGCAAGCTTGTGTTTTCCGGGATGGGAATACTATCCCCACTCCCAACTCTCCTCCTTTACCCTGGCTTTGGACCAGCAGTAACCCTAGAAGAGCTACAGGCGAAGTTATTATAAACTCTTGGATATTATAATTGGGTGTTGTGGAGATTGTTGGTAATTTGATATCACGAATTGGTCTGAATTAGACAACCATTGATCATCTGGAAGCACCAGACTGCTATTTAGTCCTAGTATGGGGATCATTAGCAGTGTGCATTCACATCCCCATCAGGGATCGAACGCAGGACCCTCTGGCTCCGCGGCGATATTTATCATAAAATCGATTGAAACGTGCTTTAATCTTGAACTAAGACAAAAGATTGAGGTTTTGTGTATTACCTTTCAATCTTATCGATCAAGACAATCTTAATCCCCTTAAGGCCAAGTACCTTAAAACCATGTGTTAGTTGTAGGAGCTTATCGAAATTTATAGTTCATAGAACTAATAAAAGTAAAGAGTACAACCAGACGAATACAATAGAAGACTGTTTGAAACAGTAAGAAGTAGGTCAACTTAATGTGGACAGACAAAGAAACAAAAGATGTTTGTTTATCGTACAGCCAATCAAAATTTTACGGTTACATAATATAAGACTATAAGATTGTATACAATTATATGAAAATTTATAATATGTTAGATGTTTAGCTTCTGTATCAATCGTAATATTACTAAGTTACAGTTTCATCCACTTGAAATTTCTGCGGAACACAACGGATTCGGAATGTTTTTATTCTATCTAACCTAGTAAATGAATTCATATGACATTATTATGATGTTAGGTGGTTTAAAGTAGTCGGCAGAAAACCATGAACCTAGATTCCGTGCTAGTTGGTAATTGTCACCAAGATATACCTGAAATCTTGTAGGACTCAGTGCTCTATAACATTAAGCCTCGGTTCAAATTTTCTTACCAACCACTTAACTAAGTATCAGGTCACTCAGATTAGTGATCACATTAAACCTGGATTGATGCAGTCTGAATAGCATTACGTGTAAATAAACATGAACGTATTCTCTACACAGTTATCACTTATCATCATCCTAATTCCAATTAGACATTCACAAGTACTCACTCGCAAAGAGGTGATTACCAGTAGTTACATATTTTTGCACGCAAATTCGTCTATCAGATTCTTTTTCAAGAGGTTTTTTCATTTCCAGCAAAATCCAAAATTATTTCCAATTTAATCCCAGTTTCGAGAATCTATATGATATGCTGGGCACCTAACGAAGGTCGACTATCTTCGAGAACTGTGCTTTAGAACATTATTTCAATTATTATAACTGTGGACAGTTTTAACATTTCATTTCTATGACTGTTACGTTACCGTTGCCCGATTCTCTCGTTTTGTATATTTGCTCTTAGTATATTGTTTATTTACTATGAACTACGCTTGCTTAATTGTGTACAAGTTGTACCATTCACTGCCACTCTTCCCTTTGTTCTATACGATTGTTAGATTATTGATTGGTTCACTGTGTGGTCTGATTTTATGCGTATATAAAGGCATGATTAATATATAATACGTTCTCGGTTCTCAGTTCTCGCTCTCTCTGTCTTCCTGTTCTCAGTTCTGGTTGTCTTATTGTCGGCCTGAGGGGGGGATGAGTGGGCTAAGGTCAATCGCACATTCTCAACTAGGCACGCATTATATTGGTGTTCGCGTCCACCAACCAAATCATCCCTTCCTCCTTCCTTCCTTCGCATCATAACACTATATTTCATTAAGCCTAGGTTAAATATAGTGTGTTTTGATAACGTCGACTGGTTACTATGATGTGATCAATGTGATATTTGTCTAGTCCTATTTTAGTGCTGATCAAATTCAATAGACAATATGGTCACCGATCTAAGAGGCTGGAATTCATATTCACTAAATTTTGATGGGTGATTGTTTAGAAGTAGTCAGTAGAAAAACCTGTGCATATGCTTCGTGTTATTTGACACTCAACAGCTAGTCAGACCTGTAACCTAGAAAGAACTGATGCATTTTAAAGGATTCGACAACAAGTCACCCAGTTTCACAGGTACATCCTCCTGACAAGTGCCAGATAGCACATGACCTAGGTTTAGGGTATTCTGCGGACTAATCCCAAACCATTTTCCATATACTTAGGTGGCATTCTTCATACTCGGTAAAAGCATTATTATGACAACAGATACACTTGGGTGCTGTGGAGATTATAGGATTTTAATTTGATATTGCGAATCTAACTTGTTTAGATAGTTACTTAATGTAATGAAACACTGGACAAATGTGTTGTCCTAGTATGAGACTCTTCTATTGAAGTTCATACTCATGTCTTTACTGAAAATCCATCACAGGGCCTTCAGGCTTCACGGCAAACACAGAGCTCTTACACCACTGATCCGGTATCCAACGGTTAACATTTGTAAATTTAGTTTGTGAGAAGTATTAAGCGACCACATGTATTTCGATTGGCAGGTAATTGAATGACGGCCGACATGGCTGAACTCAATTGGTTACGTTTTCACACTAAAACTCCAAAGTTATCACCTGAAGTCAGTCATTAGTAAACACATTATTATTATTGTGAGAATAGTTAATTTTGATATCACTAAAAAGCTGTCGGATGATTTGGGATTCTCAACAGTTGTCTAACAAGGAAATAAATGATGACAATGAAACCCTAAACAACAACCAACCACAAAAGGACGCCAGAACAAGTTGATTTAGCAATTATTAACCAAAAATCTCATTTATATTCGATACTCGTGCTGATGATGTTGTCCAGAACAATAATGAAAGCTTTGCAATCAGATTACTTATCCCAATGAAAACCACCAAATATGTCTTATAACCGAAATCAAAGATAGTCTCACTGAATTAATCTTTGTTCTACTAGTCGGAATGTGAAGTGTACAAAATCATACAAAAATTTATTAAGTGAAGACACTTGGCAAAAATAAATTCACTCCTAATATACAATTACGTTTGAGATTTATTTGTATCGTTAGAAAATAAAGTATTCCTTGCACACCATTATCTGCATCAGTCAATTAGGTTGTGTTGGTCTAAAATATGTTGATATATGAAGAACATCGGGTCGGGATCTGAGTGATAATCATAAACAGTGATTAGATACACTGGATGACATGATTCGGAATCGGTCACAACGACATACGATTTTCTTTATACATACCGCTTCATTTCTTCTTACTGGACTATCATCTGATATTGGACTCGTCAATGCTATCCCTTTGTGTAAATGTGGTGCAAGAAATGGAGATAACGTAAGCATGTTCCGGGTTCTATGTTGGTTATGATTGATTATCTTCCCTGTAATTATTTTAAGCTTACGTATATTTAGATTAAGGTAGTTTTTTTAATTACTGTTACACAAGATTTATTTTCCTCGTTATGATGTTCCACGGGGAGATTCATTTGAAATCTATATACACAGTGACGTTTTTTTATGAACAACCACTGTGCATCTAGGAAGAATTTCCTTTATGTAAATTGGATGACACATTTGAGTTTTCGAAATTCAAAGAGAGTGTTTTTAGCTACTATTATTGTCGACGCAGGCTTGGAATTTCTAAATGTTCACAGATTTGTTTTAAAAGTCATTTTGGAGTATGCTGTTTATGAATTGTGCGAAAATAAAGGGCATTGTAAAGCTATTGTTAACTACTGTACTACGGACTATCAGTAACCTTCCACAAGGTCAGTAATAATTTTTACTGTTTATGTTCTTTTAGGGATCATTAGGCCATGACACTTAACAACGTGGAACAAAGTTTGCGAAGCTATAAATCTACTACAGAGAGTTAGTTCTATTTAACTATTGGCGGCTTAATGCTATAAACGGATGATATACACTAATTATGTCGTTAGGAAAAGAAAGGTGAACTTCTGCTACGTAGTATACGTTTCAAGTTTTAGTCATAAACAGAAGAATAAGGTGACATTTAAGAAATAAAGGGTTAATTTGCTGTCATTATTATTGTATTTCATTTCTAAGTTCACTGGTCGCTAAGATATATTTCGAATTTGATATGGGTGTAACCGATTAGCAGTATGCAATACTCTGTGCAACCAAGCGTGTGACAAGAGGTATTTCACCAATGATTCACGAAATCGAGAGCTTAATGAAAACCAGTTACAAATTATAATCATAGTGATTTGCGTCGGCTCTGACCCTGCTAAAACCATTTATTGTGTTGACCAAAATGTCAACAAAACGATTGCTATGAGCAATTGCGAAAATCTGTGGTGTTCTGAATGATGTACTAAACCATTTACGATGGGTTAGGAAAGTGGGCAAATATTACAGTGAGGTGGAAAATCGTATCAGTTGAATAGCATTTCGTAAATACAAGGAAGTAAGGATACGTGAATGTCTTCCTATATTACCGTACAGTATTTCGATGTACAACACTAACAGAGGAAAGTAAGTAAAGAACACGCGTAATGAAGTAAATATATACAGCCTTTCCTTTGTACGTACCAAAACATCAGTAGTAGCTAAAAATAGCCGCTTCGAATTGTGAAAACTGTTTTCCAAAATCAAAAAAATAATTACTGTTTCCTAACTCAAAACATCTTAAAATACAAAAATAAGTTCACACTGATGATTGATTCATAGAAAAATACCATGGAATTTACTTCACTCAACTGCAGAGAATACCTTCAGTGTGCAAAACGTTACACAAACAACAATACGTTTCTACACTGAAACGTAAGCATTGGTGAATCAATCGAAAGAGAAGGAGAATGCACACTAAACGAAATATATTCTTCAATACAATGTAGAAGATAAAGGAGATGATGTAACCTACGATTACCATATGCTTTTGATTATTTACTATGACAATTTTGAAAATTTCAATTAACTTTTGCTAGTAATTCATCTCATTCATCGTTTGACGAGAGTTGGAATAAGAACATCATAGAAGTTATATAGAAGTTATGTATAAGATTTGTGGATAGAAGTTTTAAGAATGAAATCTATTTAATAAGATGAATTATCCCAGTAGAAAGAATTCAGGAAGGGCATCTCAACAGCGTTAATTCAGTCTGGATGGGAGAGAAAGAATGAACAGTGTGAATATATGTAAACTTAGCAGTAAGATATGAAGTACATAAAAAATAACGATGTAATATGATACTTTTAAATTGGAATCATCCTCCAAATTTAAATAAACAGATTCATAAAGTGCAGATACGAAGTGTATGGAAGATAAGTGAAATCAGTAGAACTAAATTACATTACTACTTTTGTGAGATACTTTAAGTAACCTCAACTTATCACATTTCTGCTGGCAACTAATTCCTGCCATTTGAAGTCTGGAACTTCAAGATATTGGCCTACAAAGTGTTGCTTTATGTCAAAGATACGTTATAGGCACAAATTTATTCAAATTGTGAAGTATGGGACCATTATAATTATTTCAACTGTTCACCGCAACCTTGAGAATCGGTTCCGAAATCTGTTTGGTCTGATGCTATTGTTTAGTTCTGCCTTGAAATCAATTAAAATTGGTAAACAATGTCGCTAGTAGACTAGTCCGAACTTCACATCGGGGAAATAATCAGTAACTAGTATTATCGAATATGAAAATAAATCACAGGCCTAATCTCAACTACTAATTGTCCAATTGAATGTTCACTCTACTTAAAATGTGAACATTATCAATGAACTAGTATTCTGAATGTATTAAGTATACAAATGTGTATATAGGCTATGGTTTTAAAGTATGTTGTCAAGTAATATAAGCATAAAGAGTATCTTTTTGAACCAGAACTGAGACACTATATAATACGTCTGTATGTGTTAGCAAGACACCATACAACCAAAACCCTTGTATGCCTATGTAGCTTATACTTGAGACAACAATCACTGTAATCACGCATAACAACATTGGCTACGGTCATTGGTAAGACTAGACAGTCTGAAGATTGACGCGTTAGACCATACAAGACTTGAGAATAAGTTAAAATGTGTGACAAAAATTGTTGGTCGACGAATGAGTACATATTTTATAATTAGGGGGGATTATGGAGATAGTTAATTGTTAAGTTTGATATCACGAATTTAATAATAATAATAATAATAATAATAAATTAATTAATAAATAATAATAGCTTTATTCAAAAGTATTTTTAGTACAGTATGAATTTTCAGCACACAATGTCTCAATAAGTTACTTTTTTGCCATGTCAACATCAGCAAAAAAGGATACATATTTTATATTGTTAACAACAACAACAACAATTACAGTAACATAAGGAACAGGGGTCTTTGCATTTCATGATAATCTGTATTTTTAAGAGCACAGATTTCTAATTAGATCGGTTCTTACAAACTTTTCATCACATAGAACATGTGCCAAATATGGAATAGTTGAGCATTTATACTTCTCTTTACGTGCTTGAATCCTGATATAGCAGCGTCGAGTTCTGCCAGAAGATGAACAGGGTAAAAGTTTTGAATGAAGAGGGTGGCTTATGTCAGATAGAATAACCTTAGATAGCTGTTTGCAGGACTTTGAAAGTCTATCTACAACCATGTTTATAATAACGTCGTAGCTTTCACCATACACTTTACTAACAGCTTTTAGTACTCTACGCGACCCAACATAGTCTTTTCTCAATAGTCCGGGAAAAAATAATGGGGAACAATATAAAATGATCGGTAATATGCATGAACTAACAAATTGTAATAATAAGTGCTTGGTTATAACAAAACTACGTAATCTCATCACATAGTATATTAAACGGAAAACCCTCTATGATATAAGCAAAACATGCGAAGACCAAGATAGATCAGCAGTAAAGGTTACACCAAGATAATTAACATTCGACATAGTCTTAATTGTAGAGTCTCCAATTTTATAAACATCGTATGAATTCACATGAGCAGTTAGATCCTTTTCATGTCTTAGACTGAAATTGACTGTTTGACATTTGGAGGGATTAAGTTGAGAACCATTCAAACTAGACCATCGTCCAACATTCGCTAAAAAACAATTCATTTCACAACAATTTGAGGAAGAAGAAACAGGCATACAAATAGTAAGATCATCTATGTGCATTACAAAGGTATTTTTCATAGAAGAGGGCAAGTCATTCAAGAAAAGTGAGAAAAGAAAAGGGGAAAGAACAGCACCTTGAGGCAAACCAACTCCTGTTAGCATATGAGTGGAGCACTTCCCCTTGTACACAGTATACTGTTCTCTTCCGGAGAAATAGGAATATAGCCAGTTGGTTATCCAGCTTTCCATGTTCATATCCTCAAGTTTATTCAGTAATATAGATCTAGGAACGGAATCAAAGGCTGCAGTGTAATCAAGAAACGTACTTCGGACATATTTTTCACCATTTTCTAAGCTATACACTATATTATGATGTAAGACAACTGCCGCATCCAGTGTACTTCTATTTCATCTGTATGCAAACTGATATGGGTCGATATGCCCTTCCATTGTTGGCTGCAGCTTATGTAGTAGAAGTTTTTCTATAGTTTTGAGAAAGGGAGAAGTTATAGCTATGGGTCTAAACCTAACATTACCACTAGAAGACGCTTTTTTCAGTATAGGTGTTACTTTTATCTTCTTCCAAGCTTTTAGTGTCACATTTGTAGAGAATGACTCTCTAAAGATACTAGTCAGTGGCGGGCACAAAACGTTAGCACATTTTTTGAAGAGAAGATTAGGAATCTCATCAGGACCTGGATGGTTTAAGTGCCTTCAGACATTCTAGAACTTCAATTTCGGTGAATATAGGACCCCAATATTTGTTCAATTTATAGTGATCTAAGAGCATCTGATCAGATCCATGCCGTATAAAAGACTCGTTTAACGAGCAGGCATTTAAATGTGTGTCTTCTGTAATCCATTTAGTGTAAGTAAGTCCTGTGAATAGTTTCCAAACAATAAAAGAGTTTTTACAGGATAGTAGGTTTTTAGAATACAGTGCCTTCAAACGTTTTATTTCTTGACATGTAGGCCCATTTAAACTTCTAACTTCAATATAATCTTTGTTCCTGTAGTGACTTTCTTTTTCTCTCCTCAGTCGTTTAAGATGTGGGGAGATAAGTCGGTCAAATCTAATAAAAATTGTTTAATTAGGACAGCAGACATCAATACAAAACTTGAGGTAGGAACTAATGACATCTACAGTGGTTTCTAACGATTCATTTGTAAAGAGGTTCCAGTTAGTTGATTCCAGCATGTTATTCAACTTGTGGATGTTTTCATCTGAGTAATTTCTATATTTTATTTTCCTGGTCCGACAAGAAGTTGTATTTTTTAATTATTTGGCATAAATTTTTGGCAAAACTCGAATGATGCGATGGTCGAAGTTTAGAAGAGGGACGCGTTTACGAGTCTCGTATATTCCAATGTCATTGACAAAATTAAGTCAAGCATAACACTATAGCGAGTTGGGAAGTGTACTAGGTTTTGGTAGCTTAAGGATGAAAGAAAAGTGTAGTCTGACTAGTTAAAATCGCCATATACAACTGAAAGAGACCCATTGAGAGTAGTTACAGCAAACTCTGTGAATTCATCGGCAAAGTGGGATAGGACAGATGATGTACAGTCTGAAGTCACATAAACATTGGTAACATATATGTATTTATATTTATTCAGATGTTTCGGACGACATCTTAATGTCAGGCAATCTATAAAATCATCCGAAAACTTAAAACATACACGATTAGATTCACACCAGTTCGTGTTCACGAAGGTAGCAGCACCACTACCACACTTTTTCTTGATGACAGAACGATCCTGACGAAAAATCTTAGAACCATTTAGTGATACCAAGTTGTCATCATACAGTTCATGTAGCCAAGATTCTTGAACTGTGATTAAACCACAGTTACGGTATATGTTAAGACAATGAGGAAACTGTAGGTAGTCCACTTTTGCAATAAGGGATCTGCAGTTGAAACTGAGAATTGATGTGAATCAGACAACCATTGATCACTTGGAATCACTGGACAGCCGTCTCATCCTAGTGTGCAACTCCTCGGCAGTGTGCATCCACGACCTCACAGGGGATCGAACCCAGGACCCTCTGGCTCTGCGGAGAAAGCTTTACCATTGGACCACTGAGTCGGCTCCTAACGGTTGATATTTCCAATCCGGTCTATTCGTGATACTTTGCGCGACCTCCTCCATGCCATCGGTGGGTTACTGTGCCACACCCGACACGATTGAATTCCACCGGTCACGTCTTCACACTTGAACTCCAGGAATTACCTCAAGGAGCTAGTCACCAGAGTTCTGATGTTAGTTACAATTAGGGGGGGTTAGTGGAGGTAGTTAATTGTCAATTTTGATATCAAAATTGACATATTTTATTGTTGAAACATGTAATTTGACTAGAAATTAAAAGTAAATAAATGTATGATTGTGCTACTGTGCTAGATAGAGCGTGAAGCAGTTGACTACTTGTATTCATCGAGTTTGTTTACAGATATGATTTCAAACATATACGTTAATTTTGTGATAATCGTAAATTCAATATGATTTGGTGTCAGTGGAAACCATGGATAGCTGATTCATCTCTATGCGGAACTTTTCAACAGTACGCAACCCTCCACGCCCAGACCCCACTATCGAAGCAAACCTAAGTGTCTCCAGGGCTCTCAGGAAACACTTGGCCACTAGTATCACTGGATCAGCTTTCAATAATAGAATAACCATTCCGATCGTTTTATGATGCAGTGAGATGATTTTCTAGTGGCATGAAAACGGAAGGGCTAAAATATCCAATTGTTTTTTCCCGGTAAATCAGAAAAGAATTTTTATTACTACACCAAAATTATTGTGCAATAAAAGACTGTGGCTGAGGAACTTTTTGTAAAGACTAAAGAGGTGTCAAGTGCTCCCCTGTGTCTGTTAGCATCGAACCGAAGTCAGCCTGTAGTGAATACAAATAATAAATTAAAAATAAATCTCTACACAACAACACCAACCTAAGTAAATATTAATTCAACTTAGACTTTTGCCAGTTAGGTGCATGGGATGTGATTGAATGATTTCCTTTTACGCATAGTTCTGGCTTTTCCATGTATATTGTGAAGGCTTTAGCGATATGTTGAAGACGGAAAATAATCGATTTCCTTCAGGTTTTTATTCTCGTTATAGATTACTTTGGAAGATGGATCTCTCCTGGTCTGGACGCAGTTGGTGACAGGAAGCTCTCACTATTATTTTCTAGTTCAACCGTTATTGCGTTCCTTCAATCACGCAAAATAGTACTCTTACAATTTTTTACGATAAGCGATGAGATGAACGACTGGTATACCTTACTTCACAAGAACAAGTGAATTAATGAATGTATACTGAAGAAAACAACAGTAGTAATTTGTTTCTTGAATTGTTCTTGAGATTGACTAGTGAACACAATTTCCAGATTGAATGAAAAGAAAGTTCTTTTACTGGAGTCTAAAATTGTTTTCGTCTAAATGTTAATCAAGTGCATCACCTTTGAAATCAACATTTAGTTACAATGTTATCTTTAAACCCACAGATTGTAGATTTTCCTCGATGTTCTATATTGACTTCTGTGTGTTGATGAACTATGCTGGAAAGATATTTTCTTTCTTCTTGTTGGTGGAAGGAAAGGGTTGGGTGGATTGTATTAAAGATACTTATTAACTGACTATTTCATGTAGGTTTTCAGTACATGGATCGTTATTACACGTTACTGTTTACTTTAAATTAATGAATACTGTAGAACTATGAATAGCGTCTTCATGACACATTTAATTGAATTATGATGTGTATACAGGCAGACCAATTCAGCTTCGTTTAGTCATTATCGTCTATTAAGTATGTGAACACAAAATTGAAACATGCGCACACACACACATACACAATACACAATAACATACACACACATCAATACACAGTGTATGCGACCTTGTCATGTCTGCACATCATTAAACGACAGGCTAATTTATTAACGAATAAGGTTTTAATGTAGTTTGTAGGTCAATATTAATTGATCGATTAAAAGGCGTCCATGCATTATTGTTTTTTTCAAAATTACAATCAATTCTTCAGAATACGCTTCTGGAATTTTAACGCATCGAATACTTATTCATTGATTTTCAAAGTTATTCTTATACATTCCAGTGTGTACTCTATACATTCCTATCACATCTGTAATTATTAGTACATACAATTTTCTTTATTTATTAGTGCAATTTATTCTATTTTTGTGTACACATGTTTGTAAGACCACCTACAGTTCGAACAACTAGAAATTCTCGTAGACGACCTCTACCTGCACGTGCTCCTTTGAAGGAAATAAATCGTCCTCTGTTACGACAAGTAGTTAGAACTAGTCGATCAAATCCATGTTATGAAGCATACATTTTAGAAGTTAGAGAAGGTCCTACAGTCAATGGCAGTACAAATCCATGGATTAGTATACGTGATAGTGTTAAAGGAAATAACTTTGTTGGGCTGCCTGTTTCTATTTGTAACACATTATTGAAACACTTATTAACGTGTGCTACAGTTGGTGATGAACATGAAATTGACAGTTCTGAGGATAGCGAGAATACTTGTACTCCTTCACCACCCCGTAAAATTGCAGAAGAGGCAAGTTCAACTGAAGTATCCGGTGTAACTATACCGTCTGTTGAAGAAGCGTCCGAAGGTGAGACAGTTGTCAAGAAAATCTCTTCAAGAGTCAAACCTATGTTTCAGCTTTGTCTATTGAAACCTATAAGAATAGTGTGTGAAGCAACAGGATGTACGTTGGAGGTTACAGTACGGAATCCTACAGCGAAGCAAACATCTCCTAGCACAGAAGAGCCAACACAAACAGTCCAAGCGGATCCTGAAAGGCGGTGGCTTATATCAGCGCCACTAGAAGTAAGAGGAAATATTTCTTCCAGTGGAAACCAAACGTTGGATAGTAGTGGCATTGGCAGTACCACCAATGGAAATAGTAGACGTCAGTACCCATGGGAAACGCGTGGTACATTGGCACTACATGAGAGCTTAATGCCCAAACTTCTAGCATTTCTTGGTAAGTTTGATCTTTAAGTGATATGTCTATGATTTGATTATAGTCTAACCAGGGAACTTGCCCACCCTGTTTTATATCCAGCCGTCTTGGTATTTTGGTATTACAGTTAAGTGAACTGAAATTTACTGTTTGCAGTCCGATGTAATGTTATCTTGGCGTTCTAAAATATAAGCGCTAGCTCCGCTAGCCTTCAAAGTTTAATTATAACCTCATTACTGTATTTTGAGCCTCAACTATACTCTCCTAGTGAAGTATCCATAATTGGGATACCTTATTGTTCATCATACGCATGTGACTCAGCTCAGTATTTTGACCTAGGTTCTATCATCATCCATCACCTTATACTAGATGCCCTGGGGCATTCTTATAACAGACTTCCTAAATTCATAGTTCTAGATTTTTTCGCCTGTTGTGTGATATTATCATTGAATACTCTGACATTACTTTGAAACTATCAGTTGTCATTCTTGAATGACGTCTTTCTGATTACGTTACTTATAAGGGACACACGTTTTGCCACATATACAATCTCTTAAAAAAATTAGTAAATTGTTTATATGAAGGATATTACTTGTTTATTAAATATCCTTTCGTGTTGGACAGGAGGATGGAAGGTGTGCTGAACTCTCGTTAAACAACAGTCACTGTATACATAACGTAAAATCCTTGTTTCATGTAAAGAGTTTCTGTTGGAACGTAACTTCCGAAATTATGATTGTTTTGATTTAGCAGGAAACTGATTCACACGCATGTACTTTCTTATTGTTATTTATTTTAATACCTTATATGACCTTTGCGATAAAGAAACTTGCTAGTCTTATGAGATATTTTTTCATGCTTGCACTTACGAAGTGACATCCATGTATTTTTTTGGACTACGGCTGCAGTGTCTGACGTGAATACCTAATTACAGTATTTTCCAAAACGAATTCCTGGTTGAAAAATCTATCTTAGCACGGTGATTGAATTGTAACGGGCATTAGTAGTAAGTGGAAGAAAGAGCTGAAGAACATCGTGTTTAAAAATCAGCAAATTTTATGAATATAACACAGAAACAAATAGTAATGTAACATTTTAACTGTACAGTAATTGGAACTGTCACTCCAGTAGACCATATTAAGACAGCATCAGTCTATGAAGTCATCTTTTGTTCTGGATCATGTAGTATGTGCAAAGTTTCTAAGTGGTATTCGAGATGGTAGGGATCGTCGGTTGGTAACCTATAGAATTGTCACAAAATCTTAGTTGTATTCACTCTTGGCTTTCTTCACTCCACACTGCGCTCTACATTTTCTATCCATATTCATATCTATTTAAACGTGGTTAGTTCTCCTTAGTAAACTTATCTACTTTTGTACAGGGTAATTTCCCTATATACATGTATATGTACATCACCAAGGTAGAACTAAGCTATAATGTCCTACCAATGAGGCTTCTGAACTGAATGGGGTACTCCTGACATAAAGATGTTGATAATAGGGAGAATGCTTTCTAATTTAAATGAAATGGTAATGATTGCATATCTGAAAGGGAACATTCTGTAAAGGACAATATTTTGTGATTGTGAATAAATTTGATGTATGGTTACTTTAGGAATCACCCATTATCAGCACTACAGTTTAATTCTATCGAAATCTGTGTTAATGACGTGTTTATTTTTACGCAAGAGAGGTGTAGTCTAAAAACTTTCCCTATAAATGTGTGGGTTATTGGGATGGAGAATTAAATTTAGAAGTTCGATAAGATTTGATCTCATCACTACATGAGGTTTATTATATGAGATCATTTTTGTCATAGAAATTAGACATTTTAGCGCTACGATATCTGAATACAATTCATAAAAAGTATATATCATTACCATGGTTAACTTTGATAATTTCAAATAAATTGAGCATTGGATAGATTGTTTATAATAAGTGATATATATTTGTAAAATTCCAATGAGTAGAAATTATTTATTCTTGTGTTAATTAAATTCGGCTATTCATTTCTCTGAAGAAGCGACTTGCACTAAGCTGCGAAACGTCAGAAATTTTAATTTCTACTCATTGGAATTTCACAAATATATATCACTTATTATAATTCATAAAAAGATTAAAAACCGCTTGTATCCAATCTTTCCTGTTATTTTTATTCTCGATTATAGGTAAATTTATTAAATTCATTCAAGTTGGATTGTGACTGGCAAATTGAATCCAAGATGCGCATTTCACCCCATTTAGGACTCGTCGGCTGGATGTACCTACATCGCAATGTTGATGTTCATAGTGGGATTCAGGTACATCCAGTCAGCGGGTCCCAAATAGAACGATACGCGCGTTCTGAATTCTACTTGCCAGTCACAATCCAACTTAAAATAATGTGAATAATCGTTATATAGAGGTAATCCACTCAGGATGTACATATAGCAACAGAAACTGACCAGCTTCAGTCCATAACAAATCAACGCGAAGATACAAGTTCATCTTAATTATTAAATTCATGATTTACGCTCTGAATAACAGTCTCGAATATCTATTACTTATGCTTGATATTTGTTAGATTATAATAATTAGGCCTGAATTGAAAATTTGTATTTCATTTGTACTCAGATTATTCCAATTAATTAGTTGTTATTGTAGTTTCTAGGTCTTCTAAACGTTTAGACGTGCTCAGAGAAGAGACCAATAATTTATCTACCATAATTTGTTTACTTGTGAGATTATCAATTCGTGCTGGTTTTTCGGAGTCTAAATTTTTTTTATTCACTGAATCTAAATTAGTCTTAGTAGCAATAATTTTATTTTACTACCACTGTTACTTCGATTTCGACTACATTATTTATATTGCCTATGAAACTCAATCCTCCTGCCTCAGGTTTTATCAGTAATCATCGGATCGCCAATTGTATTTGAAATTCCAGTCAATTTTAAATGTTGACAACACTATATCTTCGTATCATCAGCACAGTATTCAGTTAACAACTTTTTAATTTAAATGTGTGAGTGGTGATAATAAAATGCTAGACAATGTTTTGCAAGGATATTTGAACTAGTCGCAAATGTGATTGTGTTTCTACGTTTGATTTCCTTTGCTATGCATACTCATTTAGTCATTTTCTTTATTATAAATGGCTGTTTTAATCCCTCATGCTTTTCTCTATGACTGTGTTCCAAGACATTAGTGATTATGAATCATAAATATCAATGTAACTATTATCTGTATATTTCAATCAGGAAGCTTTTGATAATTTGTTTATCATTTATTAATTCAGTGTACAATTGTTACTTATGTGTCTATTTTGTTTATTTATTATAAAATGAAATTTCGTACAAACAGAGAAAGTATCTAACTCATTTCTTATCAATGACAAGAAGTTTGGGTAAAAGTCAAAGCATATGTCATAAATCATCCGAAGCTTTAATTGTTCATTTCGTCATAGATTGCATTTAACTGTTGAATGCAGTGTGAGACAAAAGATTCACATTAATTCAGTATCATATTTTTTCACCTCATTCAGTGATATCCAGTAACGTTTGTAGGTAATATATGTGGGTCATTAAGTAGATTATTATGTATTCTAATCGGAATTCAGTCTGAACTTTTGCTGAGTACTATAAGATCTATTTACTGACAATGTTTGTAATAATTTACACATGTTAACTGTATTTCTGACTTCTCATAATATAGTGTTAAGTTTCAAAGGTAGTTATTAAGTGGATTTTCAAAAGAATGTCAATTTTGCAAATTCAAAACTGAATATGATGTCTACCATTGGTGCGTCTTTTTTAAAGTGCACTTGCTTAACAAAATATTCTTTCATCCTTGTAGTCTGTTGTTTTGTTTAAGTGTGAATTATATTAAAAGTGGCTCATGACTTCATTGTATGAACACAAAGAAAGCAAACTTAAGAGAAATTATAGGTTAGGTTTTTATTTGAATGAACACGAAACGGTCTGATTTCGAATCCCACTGTGAACATCAACATTGGGATGCAGGCACATCCAGCCGGTGAGTCCCAAATAGGACGAAACGCGCGTCCTGGATTCCACTTGTCAGCCACAATCCAACTTATACAGGTGAGATTTTTGTTTAATATCAATTGCCCTTCATTTATGGTTCCTACTGAGTTGTGAATTATGCGTTTTACAAGTAAGGTATTAGTTGATGCTGCTTTTCGATAACATAGAACAGGGTTAGTAATTGTCTATCATTTATTCAACCTCATATTTCATTTTTTTTGAATGTTAGGAAAATTTCCTTTATTTCCATCTAAGCAATCGTTGTTTAGAGTCATTTCAGTATTTTTTTTCTCAACGATACTGTCTATTTAGTGTTTTCACTTTAAATTTTAAAACAATGGTTCAATTGATTTTATGTTTATTTTATTCTAAGTAAAATAAGAAGGTAGATTAGTTTTTTTAAAAAAAAAGATAATTATTGCTGATCCGTTTAAACTCAACTGTTTGATATATTGAATGTGTTTGTTGAAATATACACTGATCTATGTTACTCTAAGTGTGAATTTAAAAACTTCATTCTAAAGAATTTAAGGTTCTATTCAGTTTAGTATTCCCTCCTCAAGTTATTATATTAATAAATTAACTTTATTTACTTTCGATATGTATATAATCAATTTAATTTCAGCATAAAAATGACTTATAACTATTATTTGAGCCTTCTATTGTCTTTTTATTTTACAGCTGATGTTGTAACACGGTATCGTGCGGTTGATCTAATTCCTAGAGTTCCATCACTATACAGTGCATCGGGAGAAAGGAGGTTTTTGTTTAATTTGAGGGATACTCGGTGGGGAAAACGACTTCACATTTCTCAAGTTACTGATATGCATCGTAATATTATCGGCATTCCCGTAGAGGCGCTGGTGAGTTTTCGCTCAAGATTAGACGAAGTGATAAAAAGTTTGGGATTAGAAGATCAATATACTATGCGGTCTTCTATTTATAAAGATAGAGAAAATGGACCGCCACTTAGGCAACGACGCTTACCTGTCTCACATGGGAATGATTCTAATTGTGCAGGTGAGTCGTTGGATAGAGAGAATGGTACACAACGAGATGAAGAAAACAATGAGACTAATAGTAATAACACACAAAGCCGTGCTCGTGGGCGTGAAAGACATCTTTTACACACAGGGGTGTTTTCAATCAACAATAGAGCAAGCAGAAATGCTGATATATATGAAAGTGAGTCTGGACCACGCCACAATATTGGCAATCGGTTTGGAAGACGTGGAAACCGAATAAATAGTGGGCGTGAACGTCCAGTTAAACGAAGAGATAAAAATCAACTAGCTAATGGCGATTTAAAAGCATCTGATGCAACTAATGATAACGAAGTGAACATAAATTCTGATACTCCAAATACACCTGAACCAGCAGTTGAACCTGCCCGAATGGCACCGGCAGCGGAGGCCAGTGCATAGTGATGATATTTTGACTAGTTTTTAGTTATGATTGCGAGTATTTTGAACGTCTACACTTATCAAAGCATACATGTTACTCGTTTTCCTTTAACACAGACAATTCTATAATTACTGTTTGGCGTTTGTATTATCAAAACACGGATGAGCTCAATTATTAATACATACTTGTTTTTGAGTTTTAAATTATTTCATGTTGTGTAATTGAACATCTGAATATATTTGTCATCATACCAAGTTGAGTGTGTTGTATTGAGGTTGATAACATCAGCTTAACTATTCACCACATAATTATTCTCATATCTTCACGTTTCATCAATTTGCATGTTTACGAAATATGAAATACAATTCTATTCAAGTAAGAATAATTTTTACTTTCGACCAAATCATATAATTAGTATAGCCATTTGGAAATTGTGGTTAGAGGTAACTCAGGTTCATATACTCCGTTTCGAGCCATACTTTAAATATGAAGCATAATCAAACTGTTCACTTTCCCAGCTCTCAGTTGCCGAGTCGGGATTTGAACTTTGTGATAAATCTGTTTCAAACTGCACATTTTAAATTTTTTTTTATACACGAGAATATCATTATTGTCGTATTAAAAAATATTGACTTAGTCGTTAACAAATAATCATGATGCCGTTTTTCACTGTGGTCCCTATTCATTCTTGAAAACTCTACTGTATGCTACATTTCCTGAATTAAGATAATACCTTGATACGAGCCGAACGACGACAATGGCTAGCTACTCAATGACACTAAATGAAGCTAAGTTATCCTTTGTGCTTCAAGCCAGTTAACTAGAGCATGGAGTTCAGTGTGAGCAAGGAATACATAATAACACAAACACCCTGGAAGACAAGTAATGAGCACTCAACTCATGTGCAAAACAAAAATATTCTCTGAAGCGTACTAAAAAAGGGAACGAACTAATGGGGTTAAAGACCCTTCAGGGTGGGAAACGCTAACTAAAGGTAATAATCAGCGCGGTTGGCGCAAAAGTAAGTGATCCGAATTTTCACAAACAACGGAAATAATAAGCTTATCAAGTGATTCGTACGGATTTAATATCCCCAGCGCTGTACAATGATTCACAGTTATTTACTCTTCGATAAAGATACTTTTGTTTTATTAGACCATCAACAGGTGAAGTAGCATGGTTAATATTAGTTTTAGCTGACGGCAGGTGGATTATAATATCTGAGTGATCGATCTTTGGACACTGTATTGTTATTGTCCGCGACTTTTCAGTTGCACTGAAATGGCAAGTTATAACTAGGATGAAGCATAGATCCAAGGCTTTCCGTCAGCTCTATTCACTTGGGATGCATTTAGCAATTAGGATTTTGCATCTACTACATGGCGAAGGGCGAGGCTATGTGAAATAAGCTGTAATTGTATATTGTTTAGCTGTCATAAATAGTTTCAAGACTATTGTTACCTTGAGATTCCTAATACTCACTGCGTGCAACATACTCGACATTTTTGACTCTTTGTCCATTTAGTGTGCGAGTACTGCGTTTTAATGTATTGCCATTTTGGATCTTATTTCAAACACCACAAATTTTTTTATAACGCCAGACGCTTGGATTGTAGTCCTTGGTAAAAACTACACTTTAGCATGCGGCTAACTGATTGTTGACAGGAAATTGAAGCGAGGAGTTTGAATTCTACATTTTTCTACCTCGAGAATTGAGTTATTCAGATTTACCTTATTTCTAGTGAACGACATTTCAATAAATTACCTCACAAAGGTAATTTCATTTGGTTAAAGCTCCCCAGTAGTTGTAGTTTAGTAAACGTAGTAGATTATTAATGAATTCTAGTCCATAGGTTTTTACTTGCAAACATAGTAACGACGACGGGCGTTAGGCAAATGTGGTAAATCAGTCGATGAGGTTGTGAATCTTCATCGACTGAGGTGGTTGGGACATGTGTTGCGTATGCCCAACCACCGTCTTCCTCGACGCGCAATGCTGGCTGATATAGGAATAGGATGGAAGAGAGTTAGAGGTGGCCAAACTAAAACATGGCATCAGTCCATGAAGTCACTGACTGCTAGTTTAAGTCGTGTCGGTAGCTGCAGACTACCTGGATGGAGTCCTCGCGATTACCGTAACCAGTGGCTAAAAACACTGAGTGACATGGCCCAGAATCGGTCACAATGGCGCAGATGTATTCACTCATTGTCCTCCCTTAAATCATGAGCTTTAAATTATTCCATTACTTTCTTTCAACGCCTCCTGAACCATATTCTATATGTTCGCATTCCTTGTTACTATTATTATTTTATTTTATTGAAGTGATTTCTACTAGTGGTAGTGGTGTTAATCTTGCAGTGCCATGGTGGTATGGCAACTTGAAGCGATGCACACATGTGCGAGGTTCTATGTTGATTGTACATACATACATACACAATCGACCATTAAAGGAAATAACATTTTTACAAGAGAAGGATAACAACGACGAAGAACCGAGAGAACAGGCAATTAGTTATTGTTACTAAATGGAGATATAACAGTTCAAGAGTCTAGAGGAGTGAGTTAGTGCTATAGGAACATGACGATAATAGAAATAAAATAATCGGTTTACGTGTACTCGAAATAAATGAAACTCTTCTAAAAGACAGGTACGAAGTTATTCTTCTCGAATTGCCCAACAGTTGGTGAGCTTTTTATTGACATTATAATATGGTTTCATGTAGAAAAGATTTCTAGCTCAGGAGGATAGTTTTGGTTTGGTCGTGATATCTGTGATGGTTACGGAACACTATCTAGTTAGTAACACCTTACAAACAGTCACAAATGAGAATAAATACTATATTGACAAGTAATATAAGTACGTATAATAAGTGTAACGTTTATTAGAATTTAGTTTACTGGAATTAACAGCAATGTTTGAGGTGAATGATTAGTTTTCCAAGTGACCACCAGTGTCCAGTATAGGTTCGTCATATTGAGTTCAGCTGAGAGGAACGACAGTGACGTTGAGTATTCAGTCTTGATGTTATAACAGGGATCAGATATTAATTTAAGCAATCAATGAACGAGGCTCAGTTCAGAACGAAGAATAGTGTAGCTGCGTTATATTTATGCTTCTGACAGCAGGAGGTACAAATCGCCAAGGGCAAAGTGAGAGTGTGTACAATCATACCAATGATACATTTAAACAATATTACAACAGTATGTATTAGTAACGTATTCGCATAAAGACTTATTACATACGTAACATTGGTAGACTTTTACAAAATATAAAGTCTTTAAATCAATCAGCACATATTTGATCTGGATAGTTTAATTGCATAGCTTTCATCATTCTAAACGACTTCATCGGCTCAAACTTCTAACAGGATGATTTCATGTTCCATCATCATGTTTAGTTAAAAAAGGGCTACATCTTGAAGATGATGATGATCATTATTATTATGAACTCAGTTATCCGAAAGTCACAAGAATACTTTGGTTGAGTTTGTAATTTCAACTATATCATTACTACAAACAGTCTAAATACTTATAGTTGTCACATATTAATAATGATATTTTTTAACTGAAGTAAGTGAATTGGCGTTATAAATGATTAAGAGGACTCATAAGTATACGTTGAATAAAGTTGAGGTAAAGATTTCTTAAATTTTTTGATACTAATATTAACACTTCTTTTGATATATCGTGTAATCTAGTGTGTAATATCCACTTCTAAACAATAAGTAAGACATCTGAGTACAGGGTGGTTGTAGTTTATGTAGTGCATCTTATTGACCTTGTGTGTAAATTCAACAAAGTTGGTGACTCAGCAATTTAGTTTCTAGTATAAACGCTCGAGTTGGTGGAATTTTCATCTTCGATGGGATTCGTGTTCATATATAACCTACGAAATAATACTAATTAACTAATATGCACTATTCTTAGTGTGCATTAATTGTAAATATGTTTGAAATGTTACAGTTGATATATTCTGTAGAAAAAAAATGCTTACATAATGGTGTTTCCGTATCTAGCGAAGAGAGTCACGTAATTTATGAACTCCATATAATGGCTATTGAACTTGCGGATAGTTTGGTGATAGCACATTATTTATAGCAACACTGTGATTGCTGACGAAACATTCATCCTGCCATAACACTGTTTCAAGAGAAAGCTAAGATTTTGAGGATACTGTTGGATGTTTCTCTAGCTACAAAACCAGAATCTACTGGAATTACTTTTGTTTATACATCTAATACTAATAACTGGTAGTGAGTGGCACGCTTTTGTTGCACTTGTAATTACCATCTGTACCTACGATATCCAAGAAATGAAATGCTAAATTCTTCTGATCACGTACTGCGAAAACATATGACTGTTGATTACCATTCGTATTACTTTCAGTCATTACTTTGTTTTCAGGTTCGACAATACGTGTCGCAAAGGTTTAAAAGTGTCCTCTTAATTAAAGTAAATAGCAGAACTGAACGTTTCAGTTGCTCAAAGACACAGAAGACAACCTATATGCTCGTTTCCTTTCCGTATTTCGCACATACAATGTCAACTACAACCCTTGATATTACTGATAGACAGATACTCCTGGTCTGATCTTCAGTCAAACGACGAAACCGTAGGCTTTCCTCATGCACAACTTAGCAAATCGTGATTATAATCAATTGACTATATTGTCACTACAAATCATCCTCTCAACATTCGAAAAAACTAACGTCTATAATGATGATGACGTTGTTGGTTACTTTCGATGCCCTTTCATCCTGCACAAATATCTTATGCAAATATTATTCACTCTACTGTTTATACTTGGTGGTGAAATGAAATTTGCAAAAACTGTTAATTGTCTAACATTCTCCTATCCTATTTAGGACTCAACATTCACAAAAATCTCCTGATGAACACAATGGGCCTCGTTATACGAAGCACATATAAGACGACATGATAATACTAATAAAATATGTTGGGCGATCAAAGAAGAGTAACGAGCTTCCAGAACTTTATTTTGAAGGACTGTTTCAATTATTTTAGTTATGGGTGATGTAAACATTTCATTTCTATCATTTTTACCTTCCTCTTACCCTATCCTCCTGTTTAGTACATTTACTTTTAATGTATTGGTTCTTACTGCGAAATACAGTTAATTGGTTGCGTACAAGTTGTCCCTATTCACTACTACTATCTCGTTTGTTCTGTATTAATGTTAGATTCCTGATGGGTTTGCTGTGACGTCTACTTTTATGTATGTATAAAGAAATATGTGGCATATAATATGATTCTGTCTGGTTGATCTATCGTCTGGCTTGGGACCGAGTGGGCACAGGGCGTACGCGCATTTATCGATTATGCACACCCAATAGACGCTCCTCTCAGTCAATCAATTTTCTTTGTGTCGCAACAAATATAGGTCGAAAGCCACTTATTTTATTGAGCGTCATTTTGTATCTCCACTGGCCGTTTGTTATGATTTTCGGTTGACCATGATGTGAAAGAGGAGGTAATTACAAGGGATGTGGTACTTCGAATAAATTTCATACTTTCGTAAATATAACTCCTTTGGACTGCGTAATATATGAATTAATTTAAATACTCTGTACTCTACACCTGAGTGTCTCAGCAGCATGCCGGATAACCAAACGTAAACTTTATCATTGGAATCACAACAACACATATGACATTGGTGTCGTATTCTTTAGTCTTTTAGTAAACCTCGAATTCGCACAATCAAATAACCATGTAACCAAAGGGCAGTAGTATGCTAATTATTGTCAGAATAATAGGACTGTAATATCTTTGACTGTGGTGCTATCGATTAAGAATTCTAGCCTCAAGGCAAACGTCGGGGTTTCGTGCTGATAAACCCCAATCACAAAAATCAATCATTACTTCCATCATAGTTTAATGTGGATAGACTGATAATTTACAGACAAGTGAAAAAGGACTTTGCTCTAGACTCATTTTAGTCCTATTTGAAACTCATCAGCATGATGTTTCTACATTTTTTATTAAAGTAATGCTCACTCATTGAACTCATACTATACAACTACACAGTTTCAGACCTTACCAATTAGCTATTATGGGCTTGACTTACCATGTGTTAGTCTGAGATATTTACGTTAATTGATCACTTAATTGTGACCACCGTTACATCTGTCAATCCCTTAGTTCCAGTCAAGCTATACCTATCAAGTTCCAGCATAGTCTCTGGTCTGGGTGACTCAACATCACGATATCTTTCATGGGTGTCATATCCCTGTAAGTTTTAGTCAATATTTATAACCTGTGATTTATCATCTCATTCATTTTCTGTTCATGTATGGGTCATCAGATCCTATAGCTCAAGTTCTGGGTTACATTTCGACTGTCGACTATGGTGCGAAAGTTATAATGAACACAAGGTAAGTTCGCATTGACTGACAGGCTTAATTACGTTTACTATAAACTATGTAGAACTTATGAATAAATGTCATATTTAACCTGTAATTGTACACTTTATAATCTAACACATAATATCAGCAACTTAAACTTTTAATCCAAGGTATAGTTAAGTGTACATGATAAAACATAATTTAAACATGAAATTAGGCTACAAATATTTGTTTATAGTTCTCTAAAGAATGCCAAGGTCAGTCACCTTGATTAGATTAATAAACTACATATTCACAATTAGATTCTTGTACTTCTCACCTACTATATAACCAATAAGATAGTATATAATCTATTATGAAGTTATGAGATAGTAGGGAAGATTTGTAGCTCAGAAGAATGGTTCTGGTATGATTATATTCACTGAGAACACAATGAAACCAAAATTATGAAGTCAGTCAGCACCGTTCCGGTGAAAAGTTTTTCTCTTAATGTTCAGTTGAAGAAAGATTATATCACGTTATTTCAAGGAATGCAAATCGTAACGTAAGCGCCGAAAAAAAGAGAGAGCTACCAAAGCATAAATATGATGTAGTTGAAAGTTTATCACGAATTTAAGTAGTTTTTCATATATAAAGGAAAATAACTTCAGCAATGTGTACATAACTTTATATTACAGATTAGTTGAAGTGGGAATCCTACACTTGAACACTGGCTTAGTGAGAGCGATGGTTAAACGTTCACCACAAAACCTGAAGTCCATGACTTCGATTTTATGGAGAAATTGAGATTCGTAGAACTGAGCAGCCCCATACCAAGGCGAAACAGCTGTTAAGTGTTTCATGGTTTACAATGGTATTCAACAGAAATTAATCTAGGACGAATGCATACAAAAAATAATTAATTTGATTGAATATGTCACAGATTGATGTTGGCAGGGTACCATTGAAAACCAGGGAGTACTGGACAGCTGTTTCATTCTAGTGTGGAACACCTCAGCAGTGCACACCCCAGATTCCGTACCAAGGGCTTCAGGTTCACGCGAACGCCTAACCATCTGCACCACTAGATTGGTAGCTCGACGATCATCCATTGTCATTGGTGATTACTGTCTCAGTCCCGACAAGTCTGAATTCCACCAGTCACGACTTCTCACTAGAGCTTCAGGAACATCCTGATCGCGCTATATATCACAAATTGATGGAAGTGGGAATTCTACCATTGGATGCCAATCTAGTGGTGCAGATGGTTAGGCGTTCGCATGAACCTGAAGCCCTTGGTGCGGAATCTGGGGTGTGCACTGCTGAGGCGTTCCACACTAGAATGAAACAGCTGTCCAGTACTCCCTGGTTTTCAATGGTACCCTGCCAACATCAATCTGTGATATATCCAATCAAATAAAATAACCAATCTCCACAAAAATAACCACCCCAATTGAAGAATAATTAATTAATTAGATAAATCGCTTTCAAACCTGCTGTGAACATTTGAACCAAATGAAAAACACTTTGTATATGAATACACACTTTATTTATGCATCCCAACACAATACATTTAGTTAGGGTTATATTCAACATTTACAATATTTAATAATCGTCGTACATCAAGCATTTACAGTCATTTTTTCTGTTAACTTTGTGAGACGGCATCGTACATCAGATTGTATTTTTCATCATGCCTTTCATTTCAAGTCTTAATGCCTACTTTTTATGTTTGCTATTCGGATTGTCAAAGTGACCTACAATGGTATGCTTACAGCAAACTGTTACCAATGTGTTGTTTTGTGAAAATTACACCCAGATAAGCAGCATACATGATGTAAATGAATGGATAAACATTCGAATAACCCCAACTACATATTCACGTGTCTTCAAAATTTTTTTAAATCTTTATTAAATGGTTCATTCCTAGATATTACAGCACGTTTCAGGAAGATCTGGGAGTTTCTTTTTCTTTGGAATCATTCAGAACTATTACTTGATCCAATATTTTACCCTTGAAATTTCTAAGTAACAAAATAGATAGATCATAATTTCGAATTTACAAATATATATCACTTATTTTATAGATAGATCATAAGTTCATTAGTTAAAGGCTACCGTGGATAAAATCAAATTTTGTTTTTTGTCTCAGCGGAGTAGCCTCTAAACATTAACCCTACAAACAATAAGAAGTTAGAAAGCACGAAACATATATAAATCCGGAAGAAGAAATATTTAATTGTAAATAGAATGTAAACAGATTTGTAACGTTTATAGGTGAAGTTGTTTTCCAAGCCGTGATGTATCGTGATCTGATGACGCCTTCAGTTAGTTGTATCCACTAAAAGGAACATGATCAATATCAGTAGCGTTGTCTATACATCAATTTATTTTGTGGAATTATTTATCACTGAATATTAATTATTGATTAATCTTTATGTCTATCTGTATTGCATAAAATCAGGTTATCCTTGAACTATTCAAAAGTATCGACGGTGTAGTGGTATAGAGTTACGCATTATTATGTTATAAAGTACACAAAAATCACATTACGCTTGAAACTATACCATATTCATTCATCTATATTCAAAAAGAAATACTTTTAAATTTCTGTAAACAACTAATTCACATGAGATAAATTATTAAATAGACTATTTACACGTGGACTTATATCATAATAAGCCTACAGTAGCTTTATTTTATGTACCTCTGAAATACTATCATCATGTATGCTGTTATATTCAGTACATTAATACAACTTACCTTTATGTCTTAGTCCATTGATTATATATACTAAGTGAGGAAATGACAAAAGAAATGATTGGAAGCTTTATAATCTACATAGTTCATGCATACATGTTTACTAATGATTCAGGGATTGGATATTAGACAGTAGATAAATTTCTCGTTTGTGCTTTTTTCTACTTACCAGTGACTTTGAGACATGTATTCTGTTTTATTTTAGATTAACGCGATAATGCTAAACTCATCCAGTCCTCAGATCCCTCTTTTAGATTCCTTCACAAGAATTGAGGTGACGAATATTTCTTCATTGATCTTCTTAGCATTTGATTGTCGTGTCTGACATTTGAATTTGTTTGTTTCAAACCACAGATCGACAATATGGTTCATTTGTGAATTACGTATAGGTGATTCATGTATTGTAAATGATTTATTTGACCTGTTAAGTACTTCCTTTAAGTGTCCACGTCGCAGATCACATCAAATATATCTTTCAATAAACTTCTGTTATAAATTTTTGGTTTTATACTACTTGATGGTAAGTACATCATAGGTGTTTGGGTAGATAAGCACGCAGTGAATTACAATCTTTGTAGATGGATCAAAGCTGAAGCACACCTCAGTAGTCCGATAATGATAAGCTAATGTTGTTTATTGTAGAAAATTAAGTTGATTAATGCGAAAACTAAATTCTAGAACTTTTGTTGTATGACATTGAAATCATACATGAATAATGTAAATTGCCGCATAACTATATTTACAAACCCCCCTAGTTGTAACTAATATCAGCTCACTAATGACTAGCTCCTTGAGGTAATTCCTAGAGTTCTAGTGTGAAGACGTGACCGGTAGAGTTCAATGGTTGTCTGATTCAGATCAATTCGTGATATCGCAATCGTCGCATAATGGTTGTCTATTCTCGAACATTACTTTGGGCTACTTTCTATATTATCAAAATATTACTAGATTTTATCATCTTTTATCATTATACACTAACTACGTTACAATTTTATTCTTCAGATATTTCTACACCGAAATGATTCACTTACTTTTGAGATAGAAGTACACAATTATACACTAGATTAGTATTGTAATTATTGTTACAATGCACTATATAATACCTATTAGTTACATTCCTACATCTACAAAACATGTGTATTGGCTACATAATTACATCGTTTTCTGCATAGTTACATATAAATGTATAACATGACTTAAACAGTATCTATAGATAGACAAACGTTTATTCCATGCACAACTATCATTAAATATTTTCATTAAAAAGGAGGAAGGACGAAGGTCATTATTAGAAATACAATTTTCGGATTTGCATAACTTCAAAAGATTTTTTTCTTATTTACATCGCTTAAAAATAAGCTGGTAATTTTTATCGAAGTGTAAACTTTAGTGATATAGATGATTTGTAAAATAGAAGGATGTCTGGTCACGTTCGATTTTTGGTGATAGGTATAGTACTTGAACCTAGGCGACCTGCATACTAATTCTTTGAATTCGAACAACTATAACAATTAAGCTCCTCATATCATGACACAACAGGTGAATAGAACTTTACTCGGATATATCAAGAAATTAATGGGGACTTATAGTTTTAAAGTGACTAGAAACCATCAATTATTATAAGGCACTAGTCTTGTAGGCCATTTATGAACGTATGACCTGATTACAGAATCCCATTGAATTATGTGGGATATTCAACAAGTAAAATTAATGTAGGTATTCTTGATGTTTCCCTCACTAAATTTTGTCCTTCGACTTTAATGGTTTTACCTATATACAGTTAGTCGAGACAGTGATATTGTGAAATCTGAAGATCATCTCGGCCAGTGTACACTACTTGTAAGAGAGGGTTAACATTTGATTAGCTTTTGTTCAATAGGCTGTTCTTATCTCACAAAATCTTAAAAAAATTCTTGTATCATATCTTTTAGCACTGTAACTACGGAATGTGCATTTAAGGTTGAACTTGTTTGCGATCCATGTCATACTGAGTCGGTGAAGAAGTCGCAGTTATCCACAGTATTTCTCTGATTATTGTTTAAAAATCCCTGATTATAAGTTTTACTTATCTGTAATATAATTTTACGTTGGAGAGATTAGTTTTGAAACATTTCATATGGGTCTTGGTAGCACCATCAGAACTTTCACTTGAAATAATCACTAATATTATTGTTGTCATAAATGACAACGTAAGCTGTATAACTTAACCATTCAACTCAGAGAAATTAACATTACCAAAATGAATTTGATGGATCTCTGACTGTCTAATATATTAACACATATTCGATTCTGTATATTCAGATCATGAGTATTGTTACTCAATCACCTATTGGGAAATTCTTTCTCACACTGCTGTTATTACTATATGATGAATTTTAATTATCAGTCACTCCATTTCACAAAGTCCTACCTAGTCGATTTCAATTTAAGTAGAATTGAAGTCTTAACTACCAAACACTTCATCTATTTGTCACTCCGCTCCATCTATTTCACCGACATACAGAGATACCTATATATATTTGGCTAATAATCTTGTTTATTTCAGTTGTTATTTAAGTTTAACACGAGACATAATGATGATGAATATATCAATATTAACATTCATAATTGGGATGAGTTTGTATCGTTCCGTTGATTAGTCGTGAACTGAAACTGGTCAGCCTCTGTTGTCGTATGTGAATCCTGAGAGGATTGCCTCGATATGGTTATAAATCACTAGTATTATTTAAATTGGATTGTGACTGGAGAGTGGAATCCAGGATGCACGTTTCATCCCATTTGGGGCTCATCGGCCGGATGTACCTGCTGAGGATGTATTTATGGCAACAGAAGCTGACCAGTTTCACTCCATGACTAATCCACGGTATGATACAAACTCGTCCTAATTAAGTATATACACATTGTACAAGTGTGACTATTTGGATTAAGTAGCTTAGTGGTGGACGTGGTGGCGTTTGACACGAAGCAGACTGAGTTAGAATCAGAGTGTGAACATTAACATTGGGATGCAGGTACATCCAGCCGATGAGACCCAAATAGGACGAAGTGAGCATCCTGAATTCAGCTTGCCACTCACAATCCAACTTAAACATCAACATTTGTATTTTGTAAATAACTGGGAAAATCTATATCCAACTATCCTTGATATCAAATTGATGCTATATTTGGCTCATATCTGGCTATTTTTATAATTACTAATGTAGAACTCATAATTGTCGAATCTAATAAGCATTTATCGGAAAGAATATTCCATGTTCACTTGTATCTTAATCATGAATGCTATTTTAGTCATAGTCGTAGGTTTTTTCTTCTTCTCAACTTTTTTCAACAACAACATATTGATTCAGATATATTCACCTCTGCATATGTCATATTAGATTCACTACATTGTAACATTTTAACTTGATCTAATGTAACTTTAAATGATAAAAAGCAAATGAGGTCAAATAATAATTTTGGATACATTTTGATTATGACTATGTCATTTCTGTCGCATTAAAGGTTTAACTAAGGTTGAAGATACACGACTAAGCGAATCATTATCAACATACCGGATAAGTTATTAATGTGATACTACGTAGTTAATTAATAGTTCATTGTTAGTTTTACAGGGTTTACGAATTTGACACATGGATAATACTTATTGATGAGGAATTGATAGTAGAGAATATTTGAGTATTTTTGTCATTATATAATTAAATGATTGGGAAATATGATGATGGTGTGGTAGTCATGAAAATATTCTAGTTAAGCTAATGAGAAAATATGCTTATATCATATTTCCGCTTTGGCATAAGAAGCTATCATTATTCATATAAGTTGGATTGTGACTGGCAAGTGGAATCCAGGACGCGCGTTTCGTACAGGTACATCCAGCCGATGAGTCCCAAATAGGACGAAACGCGCGTCCTGGATTCCACTTGACAGTCACAATCCAACTTATATAATACTTGTGAAAAATTCGCTATATCAAGGCAATCTGCTCAGGATGCACATATAGCAACAATGACTGACCAGCTTCAGTCTATAACAAATCAACAGGAATATACGAGTTTATCCTACTATCATTATTCACTTTATCAGTGGGTTCGTCTATATTTATGAAACGTTAAGTATTATAAGTTAGATGCTAGATGACATATATGTTATTAATTACTGCTGGCCTAAATCATATTCGACCTACAAAGAATATACAGTTGTATACAAGCACCATAAAATGGAGACACTATCAATTCTTTGAAACCATTTATCGTCTTACAAATAATCAGGCAGGTTTGTTTGTCTACTTTCCTTTACTTACGAATATTCACTGAAGTGTACATTTGGATAATTGTGGTACTGACTTCATACGTCAACTAATCTGTCATAGGAAAAACCTTACACTAAATTATTTTAGTGTGTAGAAGTTGTTTTTACTTTCTGAATAAAGACTAAAGACGATGAGTGCAATAAAGAGCAATATATTTCACTAATTTTTCATTATTCAAGGATACCGTATCTATGGGATTGACAATTCGTCAAATGCATCCATTTGTTTCAGCTTCGTAAATCATTTTGTCTTGAGCCATCCCCCTGCTTCCATACCAGCATAATTCCGTGTTTATTCGTAGTCTTTAAATATATGTCAGATTTCGTGAGTATAAAAGTGTAAACTTACTGTTGTTTCGACTAAATATGCATTCCTCAAGGAAATTAAGTTCAAGCCAACCGAATTTCAAGACTGTTAAATGCTTGACTGACATCGACCAATAGTTCAACTCTACTGGATTCGATTGAGATGGTGTATGTGTTCAACTAATGTGTACTTAGGATAAACATGTACCATCCAATGATTTCGTAGTATGATCCACCTTAACCATGATAGCCAGAATTTCCTGTTCTTTTAATGCTCCTTACATATGAAACAAGCCTACGAGGTAGAGTATATTTAGAAAAATGTAAATGAGGAACTATAGAAAGTGGATTACGGCCACGTCTCATGAAATACCGTGTCTACTTCCAATGTTAACAGTCGTGGGAACACAACCAGATCATGCAAAAAGCCATGTACTTCAAGCACTAGATGCTGACTCAGTGTTTGTGACGGTCAGGAGTTTGGCCCCTTCAAGAAAACTCTCGTGACTACTGCTGAGGAGTCCCGTTCTAGGATGAAAACTCTGTGCAGGGCTTTCTGATTTTCAGTGATATTCAGCAGAAATTAGTTTATGACGAACACCAACAGGCATTTAAAATATAGTGTTTTCACAACGAACATGGCGACAAAAATGAAGATAAGCTGGTTTGAGTTAGGAGGCCAATATAAAAACGACCGAGGAGAGTAAGTACCCTTGGAAAAACAGTAATTTAAGATCACTATAGAAACAGAGGTAGAGCAGGTTTCTTTTGAATACATAAAGGTGTTCTGGTATGAGAATGCTGGGCAGTGCACACTCAAACTCTCCAAGAGATCAAACCATGCACTTGCAAATCTTGATGCGAATGTCTCGTTATTAGCACCACTTGACTAGTATTCGGTGGTAGGATTCCCCCTTCAGTCAATTTGTAACGTAGCTTGAAGATTATCCAGTGCCAGTTATTAGTACCAATTATCTCCTCTTCCATCTTGTCGGACCTTTTACAGTTTTTCATTTTAAAACTTGAATGATTTAGTCCAGTGTTCCCTGGTTTTTATTGGCATCCAACTAGGATCAGTAAATGACAAATCTGGAAGCAACAACTTATAAATCGATCTACACAAAGCCAACCCAGATTTCATTTCAGTTTTGAAATGTTGTTTTAGCATATTACGCAATTGTTTTTTTGTCGGAATGATTAATATATTTTTTAACTAATATGACATTTTGATGAATACTCAGCAACTATCCTCCTAGGTTCTCAGTATGGACAAAGTTTTAGCGCTTTTGTTGAAACTGTGTTCACTCTTTATTATTATGAACATACATTATTGATCACTACAACATTATTATTATTATTATTATTATTATTATTATAAATTAGTATGTATATATTCGCGGTTATTTATCTTCAAAGCGAATTCTTTGAAAGAAAATCTCCTCGCTTAACCATGTACTTATTTCATCAGTAATTTTTTATTATGAATGAGTGTTGTGAAGATTGTTAAACATGAATTTACTACCATGAATGAACATGGATTAAATTACCGCTGAAAACGAAAAAGCGCAAGAAAATTGTTTTATCATGGTACAGAACTCCCCAGAAGTGCTTATCCACGACCCCACTAAAGACTTAAGCACAGGATCTTCAGAGTTCATAGTGAATACTTTATCATTAAACCACTGACCCAGTTTGTAAACAACAACCATTAGTTGTCAGTTGGCTCAGTAATCTAAGTGTTCAATGTGGAAGGTGAAGGTCTTAGGCTTGACTGCCTCCATACACTTCTAAAGAGTCCTGTTATTCAATACCTCCTGATTTTCAATGATTTTTTTTAAACCCGATTCAATTTGTAATGATAAATTCATATGATATTTCTATTGAGTGATAGTTATTTTATTGTATATGGTTACATACATTACTGATCATTGATAAATGTGTGACACTTCACCTGAATATACTCAGAGATGAATAAGTTGTACTGTTAAAATAATCTAAATATATTGATTTTAATACAGTATACATAGATTGTTTGCATAGATGAATGAATCGTCATGATCTAAACAAATATTATGTTGTTATAATTGAAATCATTCATAAATCATGTTGTAATGTAAATAAGCATGAACTCTCATATTGTTTGTTCTAACAGTTTTACAATCAATACTTTTTTGATATTTTATTATTTATAAACGAACTTATATCTCTTGTTTATAATTGTCATTGATTTATCATGAATGAGTATTATTAGGAAGCATGGGATACTAGATAGCTGCTTTTTGTTACTAGTATGGGATTATTCAGTAGTGCAGACTAACAGTCAGTTGAGGGATTGAACCGAAGTCAGTGTCCAATGGTAAGTCTGTCAGTTCAGTTAATTTCTAGTATTTTACAATGATCATATATTAACTTATTCTTTTCTTGACTAGCTATTAAATTTATTTTTAATTTGCTATCTATTATTGTTGAAGTGAAATTCAGATACTTTGTTTCAAGGCAATGAAGTTTTCCACAACTATCTTCTATGAATAACATCGAACTTAAGGCTAGTCAATATATCTGATGAAGAATATTAGTATATGATACGTTATGATATAAAATTCTAATTGAAAGTTACCGATTAAGTAAATGGAAGAAAATAGTCTTAGTAAACAATAATAAAGTTGCTGATAACTAGTCATCTAAAATGTAAGCAGTGAATAATGTTATATTTGTTATATCTACACATTTTTAAAAAGCCTTTTTCTAGTATCTTTAGTCAAATTATATTAAGAGTCATAGTTACTAATTGTATTCACAATTCATCAAATGATTGATTATTTCTATAAATTGTAAATGAAGAAAGATTTATGCGAGTACATGATCTTTTTCATGAGTCAATCTCAGCTTGAATACTATACAAAATGAAGAATAGTTGTTCTGCTTTTTTTATTATCAATAATTTTGTGAATTTGTATTAATATCTTATTTATCCAATAACTCATCTTCTGAAATGGGATTCTAAGTGATTAAGCACAATTGTACTTTCATGAATCAAGTGAATAGTAATGGTAGACTGTATTAAAAGCAAGCTACAGTCAATCCTCTTGTCATAAAGTCAGAGATAATCAGCTTATTTTCTGGCACATATATATGCTAGCTTAAGTTGCCATACCATTTTAGAAGTATGCGGTCATATTGACAAGATGAATATTCACAAATATTTCAACAAGGTGTATGAAGAAATAATTGAATTTTAGGTCGAGTCAGTAGATATACTTCACTGTAACTTCATCTAAGTCATCATGGATTTCTGCTAGGATTCCGATCAAGTTTTCTGTATCTAACAACAGAGCTTACAATAACAGTAGCCGATTTCACAGACTAATGTTACATTTTAGTTCATCCCTTGTTTCCTTTAAATCTGTTCTTGTACCAGCTAGAATTATGTCATAAGTTAGGTAGTGGGTAGCTCGAGATGCATAGTTTATATCCAAAATACCTCACTCGATTAAAGTTTGCTATCTCATCAACCAGTTTATTATCTCTATTTAGTACTGTATGTCTAACCTCGGGATTGTTTACTTGATCACTGCAGGATATGCAAGCGATGCATCGAACGCATCCGTGACCAGTGATCTACCCAGTCTACTCATACCTTCTATTTTTATGTTTAACAGTTACGGATAAATAAAGGACAGATTGCTGAACACCCTTCAGGTTATTTTTGAACCATATTACGTAACTAAACTTTAGAATATTCATCTAATCTATTTACAAATACTCTAAATTCAACTTCTTTATAGTTTCACTAGTTAGACAATCTAATGTTATCTGATAAACAATTCAACTGACAAAATCAACATGCGTATTAATAATTTGGGCTATCTAAAGTCAATAGCATGTATGCAGTTGATGAGAATGCAACGAAATACATTGAATTCAAAGTATTCTGCAAATGTTGTCATTCTTGTATTATTCAAATTTTTGAAGGGAATAAATTATATGATACTCTGTCTAAATACAATAGCCTAGTGGTGAACGTGGTGGCGTTTGGCACTAAGCGGACTGAGTTTGAATCCCAGTGTGAACATCAACATTTGGATGCAGGTACATCCAGCCGATGAGTCCCAAATAGGACGAAACGCGCGTCCTGGATTCCACTTGCTAGTCACAATCAAACTTAAATATATAACTTGTGTAATAACGCTATATCGAGGCAATCCTCTCACGGTGCACATATGTCAACAGAGACTGACCAGTTTCAGTCCATTACAAATCAACGGGAAAATACAAGCTTTTCCTAATTACATACCCTCTTTTTGTTTGACAAACAGGTATTTCGTCTGCATTACGAGTGATACAAGTTAGAAAGAGCTAAATAAACATTTCGAAACAATCCAGAGATTTAGTCAAGCATCTAATTAACATGACTTACGAAACTTCAAAGATTAAATCATATTGTTGATTAATTTAACTACTTCACTCCTTAAAATGAATGTAGGCGTTGATATTGCGCCATCGCAAAGTAGGATTTCCTATTTAGACGGAATAAAAAGAATTCTAAACATGTTTGTATTGCTGTTCAGAAGTGTAAATACTGCCAACACCACCAAGTAAATCTTCCTGAATATTCCTAATCGATATGTAATCCTTCTAGTTTAAGATTAAACTCCGGAAAGTTAGATTTCTATGGTGAAATTAAATAAAAATGGTGATAGCAAGCATGGCGAGCACCATTTAAGGTTGGGAACTATGATGAAAGTTCTTCACAAGTTTAAACTTAACCTGTAGGGCTTTATTAGTGAGTCTTCACAAGATTTACGTACTCCTTCGATAAGTATTTTAGTGAAAAACATTATCAGACGATCCAACGAACAACATAATCAAATGCCGCCGGAAGGTCAAGAAATTCGACTATTACCAGACATTAGTGATGATGCTTATGAAAGGTGAATATAATAATGAAATTTAATTAAACTATTCTGTAATTCTAATAACAGCAATTATGTTTAAGTGTTACAACGTTTGGAATCTTACGAAAGAACTTAGATATTGAAATCAACATAGTAGCCACTTATTTCTTAAAGCTATTTTTAAGGTTACTTAGTAATATTTAAGTAGTGTAAGTGTATACATTCAAAAAACAAGTCCTATAAAATGATATATGTCGGGGAATGTTCGTTACGGTAGTTTGGTTTGTGAAGGAGTTTTGGGTTTTATTCTCTTCTCATTTTAACGAAATATCAGAGTTAAATGGGGGTTTTAAAAAAAAACATGTAAACAGAGAATGACCTGATATACTACTGAAAAAGGACATAATATAATTGGTAAACGGTGAAGTTGATTTGTCAGGCCACATCCATAAATTATTAAAATATTACTGAAACAATAGTACTTCTAACTTTTATTGGAAAAGACTTTTGGTTTATACGTATCGTAAGTTGTGGAGGATCTTTTAATGTTTCGTTTTTAAGTAGTTAGGTTATATGAATACAGTGAAAGAAACTTGGGAAATACAGTTTGTTACCATAGTCAAATTATGTTTCTTTCCAAAAATATACTTGTTAACCGTACATTTGATAACTAAGTGCTTCAGTGTGTACTACTGTTTATTGTTTCAAGTAGTTTGAAGTGATTGGCGCCTCAATTCTACAACATCTAATCATAGTAATATTCGGGTTTCCTCAATTGTGCTGTATATTTGATTATAATAAAGAATTTTGAATTAAGGTTTGTTGATGCCGTGATTGCTCCCTGGGTTAACTTGCCAGTCACAATCCAACTTAAGTAATACTTGTGAATAATCGTTTTATCGATGTTAACGTCATAAAGGATGAACTAAATTTTAAAAATTAATTGACTGGAACGATATCAATTAAGAATAAAAGTGATCTTATTATATTTTCGAAAAAGTGCAAAGATAAACAAACAAGTTCTGTCCACTCAATTCCAGTTCAAAAATAGAAAGATCACAAGTAAATAAATCAAAAAGATAAATCGTATCATATTTCAAGCATTCCTTTATACATACATGAGGAATACCAGGCAATCATCCAATTAGAAATTATCATCAATACAAAACAAAGGAGACAGTGGTAGTGAATTGAAATTACGTCTAAACAGTTAATTAGCTGTAGTTCACAAGTTTAAACTTAACCTGTAGGGCTTTATTAGTGAGTCTTCACAAGATTTACGTACTCCTTCGATAAGTATTTTAGTGAAAAACATTATCAGACGATCCAACGAACAACATAATCAAATGCCGCCGGAAGGTCAAGAAATTCGACTATTACCAGACATTAGTGATGATGCTTATGAAAGGTGAATATAATAATGAAATTTAATTAAACTATTCTGTAATTCTAATAACAGCAATTATGTTTAAGTGTTACAACGTTTGGAATCTTACGAAAGAACTTAGATATTGAAATCAACATAGTAGCCACTTATTTCTTAAAGCTATTTTTAAGGTTACTTAGTAATATTTAAGTAGTGTAAGTGTATACATTCAAAAAACAAGTCCTATAAAATGATATATGTCGGGGAATGTTCGTTACGGTAGTTTGGTTTGTGAAGGAGTTTTGGGTTTTATTCTCTTCTCATTTTAACGAAATATCAGAGTTAAATGGGGGTTTTAAAAAAAACATGTAAACAGAGAATGACCTGATATACTACTGAAAAAGGACATAATATAATTGGTAAACGGTGAAGTTGATTTGTCAGGCCACATCCATAAATTATTAAAATATTACTGAAACAATAGTACTTCTAACTTTTATTGGAAAAGACTTTTGGTTTATACGTATCGTAAGTTGTGGAGGATCTTTTAATGTTTCGTTTTTAAGTAGTTAGGTTATATGAATACAGTGAAAGAAACTTGGGAAATACAGTTTGTTACCATAGTCAAATTATGTTTCTTTCCAAAAATATACTTGTTAACCGTACATTTGATAACTAAGTGCTTCAGTGTGTACTACTGTTTATTGTTTCAAGTAGTTTGAAGTGATTGGCGCCTCAATTCTACAACATCTAATCATAGTAATATTCGGGTTTCCTCAATTGTGCTGTATATTTGATTATAATAAAGAATTTTGAATTAAGGTTTGTTGATGCCGTGATTGCTCCCTGGGTTAACTTGCCAGTCACAATCCAACTTAAGTAATACTTGTGAATAATCGTTTTATCGATGTTAACGTCATAAAGGATGAACTAAATTTTAAAAATTAATTGACTGGAACGATATCAATTAAGAATAAAAGTGATCTTATTATATTTTCGAAAAAGTGCAAAGATAAACAAACAAGTTCTGTCCACTCAATTCCAGTTCAAAAATAGAAAGATCACAAGTAAATAAATCAAAAAGATAAATCGTATCATATTTCAAGCATTCCTTTATACATACATGAGGAATACCAGGCAATCATCCAATTAGAAATTATCATCAATACAAAACAAAGGAGACAGTGGTAGTGAATTGAAATTACGTCTAAACAGTTAATTAGCTGTAGTTCACAAGTAGAAAATGATAAATTGACATTGTTTAAGTTGGATTGTAACTAGTAAGCGAAATTCAGGACCCTCGTTTTATCGTATTTGAGACTCGTTAGCTGCATGTACCTGTATCCCAGTGTTGGTGTTCACACGGAGACTCGAACTCAGCTCGTTTCGTGCAAAACGCCACCGCATTCACTACTTGTGATCTATCACTATATCAAGGCAATCTACTCAGGATGCACATATTGCAGCAAAGACTGATCAACTCCAGCCTATAACAAATTAATTGAAAGATCCAAACACACTCCTAATTAGATACACCAATGTGCTAAAAGGGAGGATAGAGAACAAGAGACTTAATAATCATAGGGATAGGATGTTTACATTGCACGTAACTAAAACCAACTCAAATAGTCATCTTAGAGAGAGTTTAGGAAGCTAGCTATTCTTCTTTAATCTCCCGATATTTCACTTTTATTTTGACTTTTATAGATTACTGCCATCATACTCCTTAGGTATATTCCTCTTATATAGAAAAAAAGCTTGATCTACTTCACATTGACATAATAAAAATAATTACGTTGGTGAAACACATCTGTTGTATAATTTCCTCATTTTATTCCACAGATGCTCACTGATGATGTCAATTTCTGTCTACATCAACCATATGACTCGATTATGCAATCATTCATTTGTAAATTACTTATTGTATCTCTTATTTACTATTTATTGCGTCACTGTACTCTGTTTATATGATCACTTTTTTAACCTACAAATATTACAATTGGATGTCAAATTGATATCACTAGTTGGTCTGAATTAGACAATTATCGATAATTAGGAAGCAATGGACAACTGTTTCGTTCTAGTACAGGATTTTGCCTCATGACCCTACCAGGGATCCAACTCTGGATCTTCTGGCTCCATGATGAACGCTTTCCATTAGACTTTCCATTAGCTCTTAGCAGTTAATATTTCTATCTCAGCCAATTCGTGATATATTTACGCTACCTCATCCATTCCAATCAGTAGGCAACTGCTTCACACTCGACATGGTTGATATTCATTGGTCACGTTTTCACTCTCAGTTACTACGTTATATACTTTGGTGTTATCCACCTCTATTCATAATCTTTAGGTTTGCTTTAAAATTTACATCATTGATTAAGGTTAACAAAATGCTGTTTATAATAGTATTACTAGTTGTAACCCAAGCAATAACTTCATATCAGTTGAACAACTTAGTGGTTATCTGGATTAAGTAAGGATGGTGGATAACCTGCTGGTGTTTGATCTTACTGAGTTCATGTCTCACTTTGAATATCATTAATGAGAAGCAATGATGAAAATGGCATTATATCATGAGTGCATCGGATCATACACTGTAAACACGTCATAGTTGCAGTAATACTTGAAAGTTCCAGAACCACTGTCTCACTGATGATGTCAATTTCTGTCTACATCAACCATATGACTCGATTATGCAATCATTCATTTGTAATTACTTATTGTATCTCTTATTTACTATTTATTGCGTCACTGTACTCTGTTTATATGATCACTTTTTTAACCTACAAATATTACAATTGGATGTCAAATTGATATCACTAGTTGGTCTGAATTAGACAATTATCGATAATTAGGAAGCAATGGACAACTGTTTCGTTCTAGTACAGGATTTTGCCTCATGACCCTACCAGGGATCCAACTCTGGATCTTCTGGCTCCATGATGAACGCTTTCCATTAGACTTTCCATTAGCTCTTAGCAGTTAATATTTCTATCTCAGCCAATTCGTGATATATTTACGCTACCTCATCCATTCCAATCAGTAGGCAACTGCTTCACACTCGACATGGTTGATATTCATTGGTCACGTTTTCACTCTCAGTTACTACGTTATATACTTTGGTGTTATCCACCTCTATTCATAATCTTTAGGTTTGCTTTAAAATTTACATCATTGATTAAGGTTAACAAAATGCTGTTTATAATAGTATTACTAGTTGTAACCCAAGCAATAACTTCATATCAGTTGAACAACTTAGTGGTTATCTGGATTAAGTAAGGATGGTGGATAACCTGCTGGTGTTTGATCTTACTGAGTTCATGTCTCACTTTGAATATCATTAATGAGAAGCAATGATGAAAATGGCATTATATCATGAGTGCATCGGATCATACACTGTAAACACGTCATAGTTGCAGTAATACTTGAAAGTTCCAGAACCACTGTCTCACTGATTGAGAAACAACCAAGTAATAAAAGAACCTAAAACAAACTAGTTTCATTTTTCCTGAATTATTTAAAAATCCTAGACGTACAGATATAATGACATTCAGATTGTATGGTCCTTTAAAAGTATACAACATTTCTCCTAGTTTTAAGAATATCAAATTAGTAATATAGAAATGGTTAGTTGAACTTTTAAACTACTTCACAAAAAGTCATACATTATGGTGTAAACTACTTAAATTCGCCGACAGAACAGAGAATCTAAAAGTTGTAACATAGTTTGATGTCATCATTTTTTACGAACTTTATCATATTAGAATCAATTGATTTTATATATGATGAACTGAATAACAGAAGGAAAGAAATTGGAATCCCTGTTACTCTGTTGAGAGACTTGATTCTAAAAGCAGTCGGATTGTACACTATTTTGTTTAACGGAGAGTTTTATGGACAGTGCAACAGCAACGGAGATTGGAAGCTGGGGTTAAAAGTGTGATTAGCGCTTAACAACAACTGGAAGGGAGAATCCAAGACAGAGTTTGGTTGCAGAACGTCATAGGCAACCTATATTCCATGAGTAATAACAGGTAAATGAATAAACAGTAATGAAATGGAGTCACTGTTAAATTTATTTCCAGTGGATTTCTTTTCGGCTAAAAGGCCAAAAATGTATTCTTTATAGTGCATTATAAAAAAGAATAAAGAAACAAAGATGAAGTAAAAGTTAAGGCAGTTTAGTGGTAATAGGTATTAAGTTTAATTACTTGTATTCGTAATGGAACGCTCTCTGTTGCGTGCCACTTAGAACCATGGAACACTGGCCAGCTATTTAGTCCTAATATAGGAATACTCAGCGGAGATCACCTTTCATTACTGTAAGAAATTAAACCCGAGACCTTAAAGTCTCACAACAAATGCTTAACCTTCGGCTCCACTGAACTGGCGTCCAGTGGGAGAATTTCTACTTCTGTCAAATTGTGATAAAACACGATGATCATCTACTTTTATTTATAATAACTGTTTCATTCTTTTCAAATCTTAACTCAGTCGGTCATAATTTCTCGCTAGGATGTATTAAATAAATTCAATAGTGTCCATAAAGCACTTATTTCTACAATGAATAAGGAAAACAATTAAAGCATTTCACTCCAAGATGTCTTATTGATAAGAAGTTTAGATACAACTACAGAAAGAGGGGAATTATTGTAAACCAATCTCACTAGGTCAATATACTCGTTTTCTTAGTCTTATTAAATTACAGTACAAAAAATATTTTGTTTAAATGCTTAGTTCTAGGATCTAGACTTATTTGCTGTTGAAACACCACTGAAGAGGAACTCAGAACTACTTATGAACTGTTAAGTAAAAAAGGATGTCACTCGAAGTTTCTTTTAAAACATATATCTGAAAGTAAATCTTATGCGAAACCAATAACTACACCACAGAAACCTTAGTTCTTTAAATTACAATTCCAATGTGATATAACTACCGAATACATAACACGACGGTTAGGAAATGCATTAAGAAGAACATTTAGTACAGCCAAACTAGTATATTTATTTATCACTCTACCTGTATGATTCGACTTAGAGTCACTTTAATTTAGTAACAGATTACGAACATTTTGTGTGTACCTATTTTGCCAGTATGATTGTTGATACCCGCTTTTATCTATCTTCATTTATATATGCTAAAATAATATACTACTCTGTATTTCGTCTTTATTGGGAAACGGAAAAGAGGAAGGCCAAAGAACACGCTGCGTCGAGAATCGGAAGCAGACATTAAAAAGATAAACAGCAACTGGAAACAGCTGGGAAGGATTCCTCAGGAAAGAGTTGAATGGAGAATCCTGGTAAGCAGCCTAAGCTCCTCAGCGAGGAGTAACGGGCGTAAGTAAGTAAGTAAGTAAGTAATTTCGTCTTTACCATTGTATCTGATTGTATTTTTACACGTCTGTTGGTCAGTAAACTGATAGTGTTAGTGGCGTGTTACAACTGTCAAATTATTCACGAATTATAATTGTTCAGTGTTACAGTTCACTTAAAGGAATTATTTAATTTATCGTCAGCTGTGGTAATTTGGGAACTACGAATCCTGGTCATAACATATTCAGTTATTTCATCGTCTAGGGGCATCAGATACAATAGTCATATATTTATCACCAAATTTCACTAATAGCATATTTGTACATTATAACTTCTGGTAGTTCAACAACACTTGCATTTTGATACATGTTTCATAGTCTTATCCCTTGGATGAAAAACGGACTGGTCAAGATTATTATGCTGGTGACAGATATATGGATACTGTCACTAAAACATATGTTACCACCCCCCGAGTAAATTGGTGTTAGTTATAGACTTTTATCAATGTGTGTATCAATATACATAACTGTTAAGCAAGTGTATATATACTATATATTCTACTTTTTTCCCTATAAATATTCGTGTAATAGTATAAGTTCTTTTTGGCCACTACATACGTAGATATCATGAAATAAGGACAGATTGTCAAAGTTCACTACCTTAGTGTGTATTTGTCATGTACATTACTAATGTAAAGTTACTTTTGTTAAGTGTATGTCGAAGTAGATCTGTCATCTCATTTTGGAATATTAACCCTCAAGGTTTAGCAGTGGGCAATGTAGAACAGTATAACGTTCCATTCCTGTACACTTAGTCGATAAGGGGCCATTAATTAGACATCAATTCAGGGTTTGATGCTGCATAGAGAATACCATAAAATCTACCATTTAGCTCTAGATATCTGCTTCCTACAAAAGCAGAGATCATAGATGTTATTGTAAACATTTTACTTCTTTAAATCTGGGAAATGCTTGTAATGTCACTTACGTTACCTCGTCTATCAAGCCAAGTTCGAACATTCTTATTTTGATTTCCACTCTAATTTATTATTATGCACTTATTTCTAATATCCAACAGAAATGTTTCCATATTCATTCTCCGATTATTGTTTTTATATAATGAAATTAAGTAACTAATTGATTTTTAAAGAAAATTTTGCATTTTTCACTCTATTATTACGTAATCACTAGGATGGAATTAACTGATTTTTTTCAGTTATTCAGTTTTCATTATTATTCCAATCTTTTGGAATGGAGTTTTCTTATTACTATAAAGATTATAATTTACTTACGACCACTTGATATATATTAACTTCATAAGAGGGATATGAGTGTTACCTATTTCCTTGGAGCAGATTGTTTCTGGTTGTTAACTGGAATTCCTATAACCTCTGTTACGGATTGGAGACGAGGTCGAACCTTATCTGGAAAGTTTGATGTTATATGATATACCACTCTGAGTTCTAACTACTGCATGCCCACTATCTACAAAGTGTGACGATACAGAACTACCATAGTAATGCAATTTTCACAGTTTCATAACTGTAAGAGGCCGATGAGGAAGTTATTGAAAACAATAGTTGTTCATTCGGATATTTCTCATTTTATCAAAATGTCTGAAAATTACATTAAATACATCGTTAAATGCCACTTATGAAGGCTATAGAGATCTTACAGTAATTTATCACACCTAGTCAGGATACACTTAAAACATTTAAATAGTTCACGTTTCACATGCTTAAATAATTCTAAATGTAATAAAGCATTATGCAAATCTATAAACATAGTTTTAGAAGTAAAGCTTTAAAAGCAACAACCTCCTCTTGATATTGTTTAAAGGTTCGAGGTGAAAAGATTCTAGAGGATTAAGAAACATTACAGTTCACCTTTAGAAATTATAGTAGAACACCTTTCAAAAACACCTTTCTAAAGAAACATATAAGGTACCTTCAACTGCATTTTCTAAAGTGAAGCAGTAGTTTGGTATTTGTAGGAGTTAACTTTCAAGCAACATATCCCTGGTTTGTTCATCACTCTACATAATTCAGTCTGTACAATGGAATAGTATCAAGGTATAATTCAAAGCTTAGTACGTAAAGTCAATAAAAGAGTGTTCTGAAATCGTATACAGAACGCTCATTTGTTTACAAATATGACAAAATGGATGTAAGTGATGATAAAACAGGTATTTACTATCCAAAAATTATATGAGGTATACTCCATGATAAGTAGTGAAAAAAAAGCTGTTTGTTATGATGGCTCGTTGAAATCTTCGAGAGACTCCTGCCATCCCACATAAACTTCTGAGGAACTGAAGATCTTTCATCGATTCACTGATGAATATAATTTTTAAAAGTTTTGATATAGCACCCTTTTATTGATTAATTGTACAAATATCAATCACAGGGCAAACTGTTATATTGACATTGAGTTTATAAAAAACTATAAATACACATGATTTATTGTACATATACGACACTTACCGGAATACATATTTCTTCTTGTGTTCAGTCTTCAGATTTTCAACATAGAAGTTTTAATCTGTTCTGCTTTGGTAGTTAGAACTACAAAATATATCATTGTTGAAATATTAGTTATATGCAGAATGCTAACGATTCATTCACTCATATTTGAATAAAACCGATTGTAATACAGAAGCCACATCAATGATCATGTAATTCTAACCGGATATTACAACACATCCAACAAACTAATGAATTTCTTGATATTAATGAATCATATGAAATTGTCATGTTCTTCTTTAGACATAAGAAATAAAGAAAACAGTTTAATTTCCAGTTTACAATATTTTCTAAGTAAGCCACATGTGTTACTATTTCTATGTTAGCATTTCAGTTAGACAGCCGATTTTCAACTTGTCAAAATAAGTATTTTGTAGACTAATTCGACCACACAGAATTTATTAATCATTAATCAAGTAGAGATAGTTCTCCATTCGATTTTTCACTCACACAAGCACGCACACATGCTCCGTCTGTACTTCATATTCATTTCAATTTTTTTCTTGTTGTTAAGTTGATGTGGAAGATTGTAAAGCTATTCATTAGAACTAAGGATAAGTTACTACAACTCACCTCCTCTATGTGCTTAGATCCATTCATCTGCTTCTGTGCAACAAACTACATAAAAATTACACGACTTAACCAACAAATAAATGAACACCTTCCAGCATGGTTTGGAAAAAATGCCAGGCAATCAATGTCCGTAGCTCTATCCTAGCTCAACTGATTAAAAGAGGGCACGTAATTGAATGAAGGAAAGAATTTTAAACGGTATATCTTATTCCACCACAACTTTCTAATGGGATTCGGAGTGGTCCATTACACATATGAGAAGCCATAGAGATTTGAACCAACAACTCTAGTTAATGCATTTAGAAGAAATATATAACACCCTTATTTCTTTCCCGGTCAAATAAAACTAAGCAAATGACCCCATAAACATTACGGAATTTTTATTTTGCTTTATTTTATCTTCCTATCATCCCCTTTTTCCGTTTATCGTTTCCACCATCTGTTTTATTAGAACTGTCTATTCACACCATCCTATTGCATAATTATTTTTGAAGATTATTATTTTAATTTGATTGAATATACCATAGATTGATGTTGGCAGGGTAGCATTGATATTATATGTTGCCACTAACATATCAAGATATACGCATTAGAACAGAATTGTACTAATAATCACTTGATATACTTGGTGAATGCTTTACATAGGTAACAGATACTCATTGATTAATGCACGCAACCCCAAAGCACACAGATTGTTGCATATTGATTCAGAATATAGGCAATGTGTTAATAAATTCACCCGTGTACATGGTGGAATTGGAATAAAGAAGCTATACATTTGAAACCAAGGTATGAAGATTACAACATCACGAATCAGTAAATTGAATAGCATTAGACAATGTGTAAGTTAATTTATTTAGCTTGTCGTGAAGAGAATTAGATTAAGCTCAACACGTCGTTTCGATTAAGGAAGAAGTACTTCTAGTTTTATAGTCCGAAGTATACTTACTGCGAAGAGTACGGGATGTAAAGTGAGAATACAAAAGCTTTATTATAAGTTTATTTTTAATGCATATATTACTGAAAATAAAATTGGGACATTCTAGGAGTGATGTGATATACAGTTATGTAGAGGAATAGGAGAGTGATTGTTGTTTAGGTGATACAGTATGTGACTCAGAAGTCGATATGATTCACACATCTTCGTTGTCTTCTGCTCTGATAAGCATAAAATGTATGAATATTTGAGTCTTTATTAACCGCTGGGTAAAACCTTGGTAAATCATTACTGTTTGTGGAACGAATGACGCTGAAGTGTGTAACATAAAAATATAAGCATCCACATTCAGATGCATTACGTTTGGAATTCCATTTCGAGTAGCACAGGGTGATCTGGTTGAGTTCAGTACTCATGCGATTTCCCACTTGAGTAAATTCATGCTGGGTGTTGTAGTGCATGGTGAGATTTAAGTGAGTATACAAGCAATTCAAGACCGGCTGATATGCTGGGCACCTAATGAAGATTGACTATCTTCGGGAACTGTGCTTTAGAACATTATTTCTATTATTACAACTGTGGACAGCGTAAACATTTCATTTCTAAGACTGTTACGTTTTCACTGTCCGGTTCTCTCGTTTAGTATATTTACTCTTAGTGCATTGTTCATTACTGTGAACTACGCCTACTTAATTGTGTACAAGTTGTACCCATTCACTGCCATTATTCCCTTTGTTCTGTATCAATGTTAGATTCGTGATTGGTTCACTATGTGGTCTGATTTTATGTATATATAAAGGCATAATTAAAATACAATACGTTTCCGTTACCGTTGTTCTCAGTTCTCGATTCTCCGTTTTCCGGTTCACAATTCTGGTTCTTCTATTGTCGGCCTGGAGGGGGGTGAGTAAGCTTAGGTTATTCGCGCATTATCAACTAGGCACACTTCATTGGAGTTCGCGTCTACCAACTAAACCCTCCTTCCTTTCTTTCTTGACGCCATAGCACCGGCATGCACAGATTGTTTGATCATATTAAATCAATTGTAAGTATCACTTTTATAAGCTGTAAAGAGAAAACGCTCGAAAACACAATCTTGTATTATACCTTAGGAAGTGCTTGTATATTCCCGTTGATTTGTTATATGTGCATCCTGAGCGGATTGCCTCGATATAGCGAATTTTTCACAAGTATTATATAAGTTGGATTGTGACTGGCAAGTGGAATCCAGGTACATCCAGCCAATGAGTCCCAAATAGGACGAAACGCGCGTACTGGATTCCACTTGCCAGTCACAATCCAAATTATATAATACTTGTATTATACCTGTTGTAATTAACTGAAGATCTGATGGAAAGGAGTTCATTTCAATTAACTGATATCATTAACTGTCAAGTGAATTTACCCAAATAAACAAGCAAGTAAGCATGTAAATAAGCAAACAAGAAGAGATTTCAGACCTCATAAGATGAGTTAATTAAGCGAAATCTTTACGATATGTGAAAGTACAGTGCTAAAACAGACTACTGAAAACTGTTTTTAGTAAACATGATGCTTAAGTATTCATGGTAACGGATCATGGAAACTAAGTTTGTAAGAATCCCATATTGTGATTTAGAAACGAGTCATTTAGAGAGTAGTAACAATTCTGACATTTCGTTACATACGCTATTTTCGATTAACCTGCTGAGCTGTTGTGATATTTATGGATCTGTAATTGTACAAATCGATCATGTCTCTATATGTGAAGTTTTATGTACGCTGTCTATCATCTACTACGAATTACAGTAGAACTGTAGTAAAATGTACAAAGTATAACCTACATGTTAATGCATCCAGTCTGAAACCATTTTGAGTTATTCCACATACATAAAAACTGTTAAGTGGAGAGTTATTTTAATTGGATGTTGAGAAAATTAATACGTTTTTTAATTTGATATCACGAATTGGCTTTTGTTAGACAACTACTGATAATGAGGTAATACTGGATAGCTGCTTTGTCCCAGCTGCTTTGTCCCAGCTGCTTTGTCAGTAGTACGCATCCACGACCTCACCACCGGATCAAGATAAAGATTTTCAAGCTACCCAGTCATTTCTCAATATGGATGAAGTCGGGTAAAAATATTGCCGATTGGTTGAGTTACCACATGATGTCAGTCAGCTAAATGGTTTAATATTTAAGCGTTCGACACGAAGACCGGAGGCCTTTAGCTCAATAACATGTAAACCTTTTTAGTATTTACTATTAAAGAGTCCTATACTCGGACGAAACAACATTCCAGTACTGCCTGATTTTTAGTGGTTAACTAACTTAAACCAATTCATTATATCAAATTAAAAATATTTTATATCTAACAATTTCTTTTCTTTTTTGGATTAAGACATCAAAAAACCATAGTCAAGCCGGAAGTGTGTTCACTGATGTAGATTAATTATGATCAATGAAATTGTTCCAAGGAAGTTACAAACATGTTACATAATCGCATTTTTTCTGTTTATTTATTGAACAATCCATTTAGACAATAACAGAAGAAACAGACTTAAACAAAATGAATTAAAATGCACAGATTATAAGAGAGAGAAAGAGGGAGGGAGGAAACAATAATAACAATTTCACTTGTGAATACAAAGGAACAATCTGTCTAGACACGTTATTCGTGTCAGTTAACGTGATACGCCTCTGAAAAAGGCGAGAATTACAATGATAACAGACTAAAATGGTTATATTATATTGTATTGCTTTCTTTTCAGCAACATGCAAATTTAGTTTGTTAATCAATGATGTAGAATTTGTCCAATTTGCATAAGACAATAGTAATCGTCTTTAGTTAAATAATTACTGAGTGGTAAGGAAGACTGATCAACTATTTCACCTTAGTATGATACTTCCCTTCGAGGATCGAACCTACAACTTTCAAGCTTCACAGAGAAACCCTAATCATTAAACGAATGAGGAGTCATCCAATTACATGTAGATCGATTATTTAGTTTTTATAATTGTTATGTTACCATCGCCTTAATCCCTCATTGGACTCATAAACTATTAGCATACCATTTGTCATACAAGAACTATAATCAGTTAATTATATACCTGTACCTTCATTCATTAGTCGTTATTGTTTCCGTTTCGTATAAATGTTATTCTTTCTGTTAATAGGTGATCAGGTTTTGCATATATATAAGTGCATGAGTGAGATTTGTTCTGGTTGTATGGTGGTTGGCTTAGTAATCTTGTGTTCTCCATTCCGTATTGGAGGGATTAGTAGTCACGAGGCAGACGTGTTCGGACATTGATAGGTATTGTTGAGGTTACAATATTTTTCATATATTTTAATAGCTCAATCACTCGAGTTATTATAACACCATTAAAAGTATCCACCTAAGTTGAAAATCATCTTTGTTATTTCAATATTAATAGTTTGATGTTGCGATGACAAAAACAGATTACTTATTATTTAAGTCGAATTGTGACTGGCAAGTAGAATCGAGGAAGCGCATATCGTCCTACTTATGAATGATCACTATATAGCGGCAATACGCGCAGGATGCACATATAGCAACAGAGACTGATCAGCTTCAGTCCATAACAAATCAATAGGAATATGCATGTTCATTCTAATATTGTCCTATTAGTTAACTATGTCTATTCGAATTAGCTATTTAGTTATTCAAAAGTTAAATATTTTTGGAACTGGTTTGATTTTAGTGATTGTTACTCAAGAGTCGTGTCTGTCCTACTTAGGACATCGCAGTTAGATATTAATACTAACATTAGGACTTGAAATCAGTACGTTCGTCTTACACACTACCAAATTTTTGATTAAGTAATCCTTTAACCATATACATAATGTAAATGATGACTTGAACTACAGTCAATCACGATGTACGGAAAACAATTTCCTCTCTAAGAACCTGTATAGAGAAACAAACACAAATATTGTTTGTTCTGTACCCATATATCTGCCCTGTGAATATTAGTCCCGAAGCCGGATTAAAGAACACAAGGTAATTGAAAAAACAGTCAAAGATAAACGGATAGGCCTGATGGTAAACTACAATTCATGCATTCACCTATATACATTCATAACCTGATCATACATCGGACCAATAAAGAAGATAATATCCATACAAAACCGGGACAATAATAACTAGAAACTTCGGAGGCAACAGGTATGTAGTTAATTAGTTATAATTCCTGAATGAGGAATGATTTCGCAGCAACTCATTGGCATGATGGTAGGTTAGGTAGAGGGGGTGGGGTGAATTGAACGTAATATTAATTGACATAAAATGATCGGTTAACATTTGTTGCATAAAACAATTCTGTAAGTTTAATTATTCTTCTCGAGTCACCCAACATAATGACAACAAAAACTGATTAATTTCATTTCATAAAAAAAATTTAACCGGATGATACGAATACCATTCAAGTTAAAAATGGCATTTGTTTGAATTTATGACATTTTCATATTACGTAATACACTACAGTAATTTTTTTGTATATTGAAAATATTTGTCTCATTTTAATTGTATAAGTGTATGAAACATGTTCTACACGTTAACTCAATTACAATTAACCTACCTCTATGTTGTTTATCGACTCCATTGTTGTCATTTTAGTGAAATATGTAAGGAAGTAACATAATAAACTCAGTAGATATTTAATGGTTGTCTAGTCTGAGGTAATCTTATTACTTTATTAACAAGGAGATGAAGTGAGTTACTCATAGCCTAAAATTAATGTCTATTTTGAGTACAAGGAAAATGTGGGAGGTGGTTTAAAGGTAGTCGGAAGAAATCCCCTGGTCACACAGTTCCAAAGTCCATGACTGTTAGCACTGAGCTCATAGTAGCAATAAGTATCCTCAGTAAGAAATAGATGTATACATTGGTAGATCAATCTGTTATATCTACAAAGATTGCAGATACACTTTACTGATTAGTTCCAAATAACACAAAATTTAGGTTCGATGTGTACTACCGTCTACTTCTAAACCACCTTTCATCTCTACATAGTAACAATGGTGTTGAGTTATTTAGATTAGTGGCCACATTATAACTAGATCAATAAGATTTGATCAGCACTATAAAGGATTTGATAAACAGCACATAGGTCACTACACGGTGATCAACCAATGTATACAAAGAAAAAAGCGTTAATCAGAGGTAAATAAGTTTATCAAGGTGTAACCATGTGAACCACATTCATTACTGTACATATTTTTAAACTAAATACGCAGATTTAGAGATGATACCATTTTGTAAAAGCTTGTTAGTGTGTTATTCATGTAACAGATTTTCATTAATTTGCTTGTATTGCATACTGTGCCATTATTTTTCAGTGTATCCTTTATACTGTGTAACTTAATATACTTTGTCTAGAACGCCGTTTGCATTATCTATGTCAGTACTCGAACAAACGTACCCTCATTAATCTTGATTCTGAATCCATTCTCATTCATTGATAGTGTAGATTAATAATAAGTCCCTGTTATGGTATCATCGAACGAAATATTTCTACATCTTATTATCGTTGAATTTGCTGAAATCCTATACTTCGTCGTAACGTACATTTTCCGTTGGATACTGGAATTACTAATTGGTAAATATGACAGACACTTGATACACTGTCTTCTAATCCTTATCTACAATTATCCAAGTAAACTGTATTGATATTAACTGATATTTTTCCTTACTGCGTGTAACCATAGTAACTGTTAATAAACTCTTCACACTTTGACTATTGTCTGTTATTTATCGCATATTGCTTACTTTAATTCCACCACCATCAAAATGTTCCGCCATTTAAATGTACTGAGCATAGAATATCAACGTTGTAGTTTGTCTGAAGAAATCTACATGCCTTTGCTGAATTTTATGTTTATAATATTTCAATGGTTAGTATAAATTCACTATTATCTACTACTACCACTACTGCTACTACTATTAATACTACTACTACTGCTACTACTACTATGATGATGATGATGCTGATGACAAAAACAAATTTTAATAATGACAGAATAATATTTTTCTGACAATCTGAAAGAAACAAACCAATATGACTATCTGATTGTCGATGATTAAGTAGACTGATTAGATTGTGATTGTCCAATGATACGATGTCAACTAGTAAAATGTTTTTTCAGAGAGAAAGCGATAAATTTTAAAAGGTGGTGTTGTGTCTAGTGATTGTGAGAACTGAATAATGTGACTAGCGACCATTATTTATGACCGGAAACTCGCGATTGCTACTCGGTTAATAAGTGGCTGAATAACTTAAAGCCTTTCTGATGGTAGAGAAAGAGGGAGAGAACGACTTCAGGGGATGAGCTTCAATACTAAGTCCTTTATTGAGTAGAAACAACTTCATGTATACACCAAATGTGAAGGCGAAACATGAGAAGACAGAAAATGCAAAACACATTAGAGATTAAATTCAGAGAATGATGTACAGAAAACGGGATATTAGGTTCATAGTGAGAGTGAAACATCTTAACAACGCCAGTCGATATGACAATTTAAGGATTACAAATATCATATTTACTGAACGTTGGGCAATTGTACCTTAATAGTAGATTTTCTATTATCACAGAAAATGGGTTCCAGAAATTGTACTCTCCAGTTCTTTGCCGCTCTACAATAAGAGGCCACAGTATGAATAAGTATGAAGTAATAGAGAAAATTGTTTTTCGCTTAGTTACCTTTATTCATGAAATAGTAGTATATGTAGTGCAAGGCATATATATGCATCTAAAATGATTCACTGTATCAATTCATAGAACTGTATTATTTAATGCCCTGTTCATACTTTGTTGAATACAAGTAGTTTTTGTTACGTGTATATAACGGTTAAGTAAGATAACAAGATAACACCAATATGGATTGGTATACTTGAAAACAGCAAGAATAAACTTATTGTGAAGAATTAGATGAATTCATTTCGTTTCGTTTTCATTTCGTCAGCTGCATTGCTTACTTACTTACGCCCATTACACCTCACTGAGGAGCGTAGGCCGCTCACTAGGATTCTCCATTCAACTCTGTCCTGAAAAATCCTTTACAATTGTTTCCAGTTGCTGCTCATCCTTTTAATGTCTGCTTCCAATTCGCGCCGCAGCGTGTTTTTTGGCCTTCCTCTTTTCTGTTTCCCAACAGGATTCCATGTTAGTGCTTGTCTCGTGATGCAGTATGATGGTTTGCGTAATGTATGTCCTATCCATTTCCATCGTCTTTTCCTAATTTCCTCTTCGGCTGGAAGTTGGTTTGTCCTTTCCCATAGTAAGCTGTTTGCTGAAGTCAACTGCATACAATCCATTATATTTGCAAAATCAACATTTAAACAAATGTAACCTGCTTATAATGATAATTTTGGCTGGAATTTAGATGGATAGTCTTTTATCCGAGTTGTGTGAAAGTATCAGATAATATCACCAGTACATATAAGATTCAAAAAGAAAGTTATAGAAAACTGATTAATATAATAACAAGAAATTACAAAACTGAAACTAAGTGATTACGTAATCAATAAATGGAAAGCAAGGTTGACATAGTATGATGATGCAACGGAATAAATTGAATTTTATGAATGAAAATACTTTTAGAAATGGAAGAAATGATGATGAAGTAATTACATTAATTAATTGTTATAAGTGGTGTGTTAAAACTCGGAGATAAATTAACAGGGTAATGAAAGAGGGATGCCTTTTTTCGTTTTGGACAGATAAATGCAGTTTTAAGCGGTTAATAGCTATAGCCTCGGGGAATATTAAAAGACGGAATGTTACATGTCTATTAAACACCTTGATGGATTTCATTATATCTATTTTATGTCCAGTGCCGCTAAGGTATCTAGAGATGGGGGGTACTAATAATTTTCTTACCTTTGAAACGGCAGTTCTTTGGAACGTATTCGTTTGGTAGAACTAAAAGGAGAGCCTACCTTAGATTCATCGGATAGCGACTGCGAATATGTAAACGACACACTTTTGAATCCGACCTGCGTTGATATTTTAATCTAATGAATTTAGTAAATGATTTTATGAAAAACTTTTCTCTTTAATACGTTAGCTTAGACTCTGTTTACTACCTTACTACTGACAGACAGTTTTCGTCATCTCGTTCTCTCTTTGTCTTCGTTTTCTCTTCTGTAGCTATAGAATATCAAAAACGAGACTTAAGTAGGATCTCTTTGTAAACATAGAACAATGGCTATCGTTTTAGTGAAACATACTACATCACATGCGACATAGACCACTATAAAAATACGATTATTATGTATTTCAGCCACTGTCTGCATGTGAATGTCAATTCCCTAACACTACAGATATTTCGTTTTACCATGCGACTTCTCAGCACTGTCTACCCTCCATTCCTGTGAAGGTATCCATTTTAGGACCTTCATATCTTGCAGCGAACCCTTAATCATCACAATTGTAGGGCTGGTGTGAAGTGGTAGAATTTCCAATTTGATCAATTTATGATATAGTACAACGATCATCCATTGTCACAGATGAGAACTGTCCCACTCTCGACAAACTGAACCCCATCAGTTATAATGTCTCACTGAATTACTATAGTCGATATAATTAGAAACCACTGTAAATTTGAACGAATTCTATATATAACTTTAATATCAACAAATGACTGAATATTCAAGGATAGATCACTATACTTTACTTACTTGTTACCCTTGTAGAATCATGCCTCAATATGTTCTTGTGTTCACATTTTAACATAACGATGATTATCATCTGTTTACTTTAGTTCACAAAAGTAGATGAACTAATAATTGAACTAGTTGTATCAACAAGAAATAGTTATCTTAAAAAAATCACTTATTAATTTGCATTATTACAAGTAAGTGACTTGTATTGTTTGCTGATATTTTCTTGGATACTGAATAAACTATATAGAGAATATATATATATATATATATATATATATATATATATAATTAACAAAAGTTGTGTTTGTGTTATTTCTATTTATTGATAATTGAATTATCATGTCCTAAATATATATTGAATAATGTTACAAAACATGGCAACTAAGTGGAGATTTGTTTGTAGTCAAAAATGTTTACAATGTCCAAATGACATTTCATGTATGTACTATACATATTAAGACAGAATTCAGATATAGAGTTGTTGTTAACAAGTATTACAGTGTTAATCTTCTTATCTTTAATTGAATTGTAGTGCTTTTGTAGAGATAAGTATTAAGTTTGTGTTCGTTACAGATTGATTTTAGTTGAGTAACAGTAAAAATCAAGGAGAATTGGATAGATGTTTCGTCTTATTATAAGACTCCTCAGCATTATGTACCCTTTAAGCAGCAGAGGATACAAACTCAGTGTCTTAGAGTCTCATGGCAAACGCTTAACCACATGTATCACTTTCACCAATTTGTGATAGAACCTGATGTTTATCCATTCATTTTTAAGATGTTTTAAAAGTGAGAAGTTAGTTCGTTGAAGTGATGTCATTTCAGTGATTTACTCTCAAGACAGTACAATCATGTATATGTGTATATCTGAGATAGATGATGACGAAAAATTGAACGATGCAACAAAAACTAAAAAAATAAATGTAAAGACAGTATTAATAGTAGTAATCACAATTAAGTAGAGGAGTTGTACAATTCAAGGATCTGTGTTATGTAATATGCTGAGATAAGTATGGAATTAGATAGAGTATAAATTCGATATCATGGGTTGATCTACGTTAAGAGTTAAGAAAGCAGTGAGTATTTATTTAGATTTAGTATGTGACTCCATAGTAGTATGCACCTACCAATCTTTAAAAGATCACTCCTTATCAAATGCTTGACATTGTGATTATTCTCCTAGCATTCAATAGTTGGCATTTCTAACCTCAGTCAATTTACTATACATATTTCATGATTTTATCCATTAGTAGCTAACTGCCACAATCTAGATATTATATGCAGAATAAGACTTTTCTGAGAAGCTGCATTCTTTATCTTCGCTTACATGGAAACCAATTATCCATCAAACACTATGACCTTTCATCACTTATATCAACACATGATCATAGTTATGAACATACATTTTTATTTTTTAAAACTGTGCTATATTGGACTGAGTGAAAGTTAAACATGCTGAAGAATGTTTTAAAACTTAACATTCAATTCATTCTTTAATGAAAAAACTTATTTAACAGGTTCAATGTATCAACCACTTAGATACGTCATATAAAAAAATACAAAGTTATTAATTCAGTTAAGTTAGAAGCGAATTGAGATAAATATTTTTGAAATCACTAGAAAAACATTAACAACAACAAATACAATTCTGATTTGTCAAAATAAGCTACTTGTCACGTGTGGAGATATTCTCATACTTTACTTGTAAGAAGTTTGTGCTATTAAAAGTCATCCAGAAATGACAATGAAAACTTCAACATAATTAAACCAACCAACATTCCTTCTGTGCTGCAATACTTCTAAGACATCTGGGAACTATGTTTATTTGTAATGTATTAAGTAGTTTCAAACTACGGACTGGCTTTAGACAACTATTTAGAAATGTGAAAAACTAAACACCTATTTTGTTTCAGAAGAGGGCTTCTTAGCAATGCACTTCTACGATTCCATTAGGGTCGAATTCAACACCTGAGTCACTCACTTTCAAAGTCTGAGTCGTTGCTATTGAGTAATTCAGGGCAAATAGTTAAGTGTTTTTTTTGCTGACCGAATTCAACTATATAACACAGCAGCTTATGGTGTTTGATATCGAACCACTCAGACTAGTAACTACATTTAAGCTTGGCCAATATCATTTATTATAATTGGGTGTTGTAGAGATCGTTAAATATTTATTTGATATCACGGACTGGCCCGAATCATGCAACCATTGACCACCAGGAAGCATTAGTTAGCTGCTTAGTCTGATAATCAGCAGTGAGCATCCACGACCTCACTAGGAATCGAACCCAGGACCTTAAGGCTTTGTTTTACCATTACACCACCAGCTCCCAACTCAAAATAAAGAATTAAAAAAAACCTTTTACTGACAGTTACCTATTAATAAGTTGATGTAAAGTAATGATACATATGATTACTAATCTTAGTATAAGGAAGTTATGCTTCCTGAACTAGTTTAATTTTTATCATTATTGTTCATCCAACTACTAGCAGAAATATCAGATCCTTATAACAGCATTTATCATCAACGAAGTCAATTTATCCAAAGACCAATTAAGTAGAGATTAGTCTTATGTTACTATAATAATCAACTGTTAATTAAATTACCCCAGTGAATTAAAAGCATTCGAACATTATATCGTCTGTTGGTCTTAGTTGTACAACTGTAGGAAAATTGGAAGTATTATGCATATGTTTTATCTTGTGTATCAAGCATAGCAAATTTCATCAGGCTATTCAGGCTTCGTGATGTGCGACTAATATCTAACCTGTTGTGTTAACATATAATGACTGACATTTCCAACTTCATTTAGTTCAAGATGATATATTTTCCGCATTCATACGATATCAACGGTGGATAACTATTTCATCACTTGCTATGTGTCTTTATCTGTGAATTCCAATGTATATTTTTTATTACTGAGTAAGCTATAGATGGTGGTTAACACTTTAACACACTGTTATAGTTTTATCACCATGTTGCATTTTTTTACTTAAGAGGTCTAGAACTACAAAAATGAGTATGTTGCCCGACTGAAGTTGGTTTTCCACATACACTAACTTTTAACGTGCTCTTCGGTGTTCTAGTTAATAAGACATCAGTGAATGAAACATAATTATTACAAATATTATTTAATTTGGATTGTGGCTGGTGAGTAGAATCTAGGATGCTCGTTTCGTTCTATCTAGGGTTCGTCAACAAAGTATGCCTGCTTTCCAATGTTGATGTTTTACCACTGGAACAACCAGTCTCAGTTTCGTGCAATCCTACGTCACCGCGTTCACCATCAGACCACTAAATCTAGGCCGCTCTTACCTGTGTGACCCAAGAGGATGATTAATTAAAGGTATAGAACTTAGAAAAATCTAGGTTAAACAATATACCATTACTAACGAGTCTGTTTCCTTCTCTACATATGATTAAAAAAAAATATTAACTTCTACTAATTAAGAGTGTTGAAAAATAAAACAACAAAATAATCGCCTACTACCATGTCAGGGATAGAATCTGGAACATTCAGATCTAGCAGAAAACTCTAAATCATTAGTAAGAGTCAGCTAATCATCATTAACCAATATAATTCCCACTCCAGACAATGTATGATATAGTAAGGTGATTATCCAATGCTACTGATGATAAATATGTCGCTGATAACATGTTTGAACTCCTCTATCGATTACAAATTCTCACTAAAACTTATAGTAGCTATCCAGTGAAATCTTCTCGTTGGTTTAATTTACGCTAACATTGATTAGTTTCTGTTATCATATATACACTCTAAGTGGATTACCTCGATACAACAGTAGTTCACAAGTATAAATGATGTTGGATTCACCAACTTGTATATTTTTATTGTTTGCTCTTCTTACCAATGTCACAAGTGATTAGACTGAAGTGAGAATTCGAAGGCGCTAATGAACATGTCTAAAGGATAATAAAAAGTCAGAACTTAGAAAAATCTAGGTTAAACAATATACCATTACTAACGAGTCTGTTTCCTTCTCTACATATGATTAAAAAAAAATATTAACTTCTACTAATTAAGAGTGTTGAAAATAAACAACAAATAATCGTCAGGGATAGAATCTGGAACATTCAGATCTAGCAGAAAACTCTAAATCATTAGTAAGAGTCAGCTAATCATCATTAACCAATATAATTCCCACTCCAGACAATGTATGATATAGTAAGGTGATTATCCAATGCTACTGATGATAAATATGTCGCTGATAACATGTTTGAACTCCTCTATCGATTACAAATTCTCACTAAAACTTATAGTAGCTATCCAGTGAAATGATTATTATGATTAAGTTAAAATGGTTTTTGTAGTGTTTCAGTTTTTAATCTATTGACTGTATTTATCACATAGTATAATGAAACAGCTATCCAATGCTTTTTTGTTTCTCACTAGTACCTATTCGATATCAATCTGTAATGAATATAGACAACAAATCAAAATGATCTTTCACTTAATCATATTAACTAAACAATTAGAAACAATTGAAATCATTTGTTAGTTTGTTTGTATTATTATTATTGTTATTATTATTATTATTATTATTATTATCATCATCATCATCCTCATCATCTTCATGGGTAAATAATCGTGATATATATGAAGAGTGAATAAGTGACAATGAATTCTTCATTGTTTATTCTCTTGAACTGTCAATAACCTTCTCTGGTCAAGTTGAAATCAATAGTCATTGTTAACAATTTGTTTATTTATGTTGATTTATTTTATTTATTCGGTGAAATGCTTCAAGGGATAGTGTTGGTGGTGGTCTGTATTGTTGCCTTATTTCGTGAATAATAAATTTCTTCTAAACAAAATAGACGTGATTTAATTGTTTATTACTGTATTGATAATAATAAAAATAATCTATTTTGTCCATTTAAAATTTAACATCACAAAATGATCTGAATTAGATAATCAGGAAGTACTGGATAACTGTTTCGTCCTAGTATGGTACACTTCAATAATGCCCATCTACAATCCCATTAGAGATCAAACCCTAGACTACTTTCTGGCTTCGTGGTAAACGTTTACCATTAGACCACTGAGTCGGTTCCCAACGGTTGATATTGTTAATTGAGTTTGTATTCTAAACTTTTCAGAAACAAAGAATATTTTATTGATTATGGATTAAGATAAACAGTATGTAGGTCAAGAACCTTTTTTCAAGGATGTCTAAGTATTCAATATTTATAATATCGTTGCAAAATGATTTATGATATAATTTGATCGATGCAAACACTATGTTGAATCTAGGATTGTTAATAAGGATTATTATCTAATCATTTTTATCATGAAGCGGAAAACAAGAATATATCTTAGCAAAAAGTTTACTTTACGGCGAACTCATTACCTCAAAACTGTTCAATCACGAATGCATATACATTTTTACACTAAAACAATAATCGGTAATATTCGTTAATGACAATGGGACTGTGCACATTGCAACAATAAATGAAATGTTACTCATAAGCATCTGAAAATGCAGTTGAATATTCATTAAAATGGCATAGAAGTTAGATAAAGACTATTAAATGTGAAAACAGTTACGTAGTGTGTTAAGATGAAACATTTTTCATGAGACGTACTTGAAATGTGTTCAAAAATAGAAATAAAACTGTCCGCAGTAAAGGGTGAATAATAAAAGAGGTTAGGGGAGGGAAGTAGTAAATGTCTTTGGTGAAAAATTTGTTTGAGTTTAGAGTCAATTTATGCAGAGACGTTGGAGGGGTTTCTTTTAAATACATATATCCGGCGTCAGTAGGGCTTCATCAAAGGAAAGCAGATGAGAAACTACCATGTAAGGTAGGCTTTTGCTGATTTTATAAGTGATTTTTAACGAATGATTCGTAGACAGCATAAAAGATGTGAATCTTAATGGTAGACATATGATTTCGCATGATGTTGAATCACTCTTCACCAAAGTCCCACTTACACAAACGATATTTTTATCCTTTGTGATAGTAAATGTGAGTTAAACAGTATTCCGCATGCCTTCAACAACAGTAACTCTTCAGTTAGATTTTTTGCTTGTATTGGTAAACGGATTTACCTCCTACTTTCATGACGTACTAATAACAAGGAAACCTGATGGAATCCTTAGTAGGTTTATTTACAGAAAATCATTTTGAAATTGTCAGTTATAAAGCTTCAACAGCTGGATCTCCATTATTAGAAAAAGAAATTCAATTATGTGCCTTTCTACACGAATCCGAAGAGCTAGTAGTTCTTAATTCATAAGTATAGAGAAATTTACATAGCTCACTTATATTAGTAGTATACGCTGACGAAGTCATCCGAAATGACGATAAATGCTCCACAATTAAACCGACCACCTCAGAGGTCACAATCAAACTAAGGCCATCCTCTTGAGCTGCCTATTTTCTCTACCATCTCAAAACCCAGATTCCTTGGACTCAATTCCTTAATGGAGTTATGTATTCCCACTGCTGGGGGGGGGGAATTATACACTAGAACAAAACAGACGATTAGTCCTTCAATACATCACACTCAATTCAAACCCACCACACACTACAATACGACAGTTATGAAAAAAACAAGAATGATCAATATTTTCATGAAAAATGACAAAGTACCGATTAGATAACTAATCTATCGACTTTAAAATAGTCGTAATGATCAACAGTAGTTTGACAATTTAACTCGTGATCTCAAAGCATCAAATAACTGTTGATTATTTGTCATTTATCATTTTGTAGATAAGTAATTGCTTTTTTACTTCGTTACTATGCATAAAATGACTGTTGAGTTGTAATATAGTTAATAAAACCAAAAAAAAGGCGCTCATTGACTAATGAAAAGTCAGCATCTCATTTAGCGAGGAAATCTCTTTAGAAGGTGGTTTTCGTGTGAGGAAGTAGTCTACAGGAAACACTAAACTTAGATTTTGTGTTATTATTTGACAGTTATCAGTAAGCTACGTCTGCAATCTTTGTGGGAACTAGTGAACCCTTGCACATTCGATCACTGATCATCTAGTACCATAGTCTGTGAGCTATTCGGACCGCTACAGATCCCTTAGAGGACTGAGCTATATATACATATAAGTTGATTAGTTGACAGTAGGAGAAACTGATTAGGTGTGAATTAAGAACTAACTAAGGTTAGCTAGATAGTTGATAGAACTTGTTTTTTAGGTCGATATGAAAACAAGTTGATTTCTTTCTTTCCAATCGGATCCCCTTAACAAGAGTTGTTTCGGTCTATCTACTTCCTGAGCCATAAGCTTTTCTAAATAGAAACTATTCAGGAGACTTTTCTTTCACTAACTTTTTTTTCGTCTTCTATGTTGCCATTTCATACTCTTGCATATAGTTTGCATACCAAATTCATTTTAACTTTGACTCCACGCAACACTTTCCTTTTTACTATCCTCTTGTTAGTTCATGACAGAGGTGAATAGCGGGAATCCCGAACATGCGTCTTCTGGCTTATACATAATATGCAATTTTTTCCTCATGATGTCAATGAAAATAAGTTACCATTAGTTTTGACTATCTGTGTAAGTTTGATTGCATCAAGAGTAATTCTCAATTTTCCACCAAACATGATTTACGATGGAGATAGTTTTTGTGTTGAAGGATTTAGCGTTGTGAGATAGAGTAACAGAGAATACTCTATAATCATGTTTATAGCCTACCCTTTTTCTTTTAACTTTGTACCTAGAAATATCATACATACATACAAAGCTAAAATGTAAGAGATTCATAACAAATGTGCAAGAAAACGACTATTATTAACAACGTCCCATAAAATTTAAAGCTGATAGATTAAGCTATATGTTATTTGTGAAGAATTCTTATGCATTACTTCAACTAGAAATCTGAGTCGACGAAGCCGTGAAGAGAGATGATGAAAGCTCCAGCACAGTAAAAAAAATAATTTAGCTCAGTGAACACAATTTAATCTAAAAAATAAATTACTTTTGCTTGATGTATGCCAACGCTGTTCAGTGAATGCATGTAGTTAGTTGTCGTGAGATGAAAAGATGTCATACAGTCATTTTATTTCTTCTAAACATTAAAATACACTAGCTCCATTTCCCTAGTCTACAATCTAGATTACTTCTTTTGAAGACCTAATTTACATTACGATTCACAGGTAAAATAACAAAACCACAACCATTCAAAGAATTTGAAAGATCTGTTCACCTCAATGGATATGTTTTTGTAAATGTTGATATTAAAAGACATTCATCAGACTAACATTCATTTTAGTAAAGCTATGAATATTGTCCTCAGGTTTGTCGATATTAAACAACTAACTTAAAGGATAACTTCTTCAACGTGTATGTGTCAACACATCTACTTTTTAAAATTTTGTAAGATAAATATGCAATTCTTCACTTAACGAATATATACAGGGTTAATTTGAATACACTAAATCCTAACAGATTTACATTGAACGTATTGGTTAATGAACGTTAAATAAAGGATTACAACTCTTTAACATGAATGTCATTCACGCGGACAATCAACCGTCGAAGTGGATACTCCATTCCTTAAGACTGCCTCATATATAGGAAGTATTAAAGGAACAGGAAAGCTTAGCCACAACGATTAGGGTGAGCCAGTGTACAGAGTAATTGGATGGCGCAAGTTCAACCCAATTCCATTTAAGTTAGACAATTACACTATCCGAATCGAATCGGGTTGAGTTAGACTATTGATCGACATTAGTCCAGCATCTACAAATATAAAAAACAAATGAAAAAGAGTTGAGTAACAATTCCAAAATAATGAGAGAATGGGTTAAGACCATCGTAAACATATTTCTTTTGAACATATAGTTTTATGTTACGTTTAACGATAACCAAAGCTTCCATAGTACATAGGATTTTGATTTTTTTACCACTGGAACCAATTTTGATCATATGGATAATTTGAAAGAATGGTCCTAACACTATCATATGTCCAGAAGTATTCACATATTTTAAGATAAAATATGTTACTTTCATTTAGATTTTTGAATACCATCAAGAGTATTGGGTAACTCATTTGATACATGAAATCCTTTGATTACTTCTTATTATAATTAAATAATTTTGGTTTTCAAAAGAATTGATGAAATACATTTACTTTATTTCATTCAGTCAGTCTCCTCTCTGAATTTGTATAAGAGAAGAGCAACGATACTTATTTCATCGATTATCATCAGTTTTAATACGACCATAATCCTTTTATCGAATAATAATGTCATTATAATAGGTAGTCAAGTGCACTGGTAATGGCAAACAATGAAACCGAAGTAATAGGGAGGGTATCTGTTCAGTATATGTGTGTATATTAATGTATGGTCATTTAAAAGGTGAACATTGTAAAAGTGAAAAGTTGGTGACAGTGTGATCAATTAGAGTTAAAAAATCGATAACATGAAATATGTAATAACCTTATAGGTTTAATGAAAAGGTCACGTTTGAGCTAAATGTATCAACTATATTTCTACCCCATCCACGAAATCTGAAAATCCTGGACTTGATTCTATGGTGAGGTAGTGGATGCACTATACTGAAGGATCCCATACTTAAACGAAATAGGTATTCAATACTTCCGGGTTCCTTTGTTTAACTCAGGACGATTCGTGATATCGAAATTAAAATTTTCAAGAATTTCTATCAATCAATCCCTGTTACCCCTTGTGGAGCGAGAACCGACCAACCAACATTCTCCAACCAACTCATTCCAGTTCTTCTTAAGTGCTATTGATTATTTGCTTATCCGCCTCCAATTTCCGGTACAATGTGTTCGTTCGTTATTTTCTTCATTTGTCCCGAGAATTGCAAGATAGTGCATGTCATGTGATGCAGCTTGATGATTTCTTCAATGCTTATCATATCCAAATCTAGAGTCTTTTCTTAATTTCCTCTTCAGGTGAATTTTAGTTGGTTTGTTCTCTGTCACAGTAGGTTTTGACAGATGATATCTAGCCAATGGATATGAAGTATCTGGCGCAGACAAATGTCTATAAATACTTGTATCTTTTAGATAGTGCTTTTCAGAGTTCTCCAAATTTCAGCTCCATACAATATAACTGTCTTCACATTTGAATTGAAAATCCTGATGTTGATGTTATCTGACAGCTGGTTTGAGTTCTAGATGTTTTCAATTGTAGAGATATTACTCTTGACTTGTCAATTCTTGCCTTCACATTAGCCTCTTTTTGTTTATCGATGATGCTACCCCGGTATTTAAAAGTTTCCACATCTTCCAAACTTCCTCCGTCAAGTGTGATTTTGTTAGTGCGCATTGTTTTGTATCTGAGAATTTTGCTTTTCCCTTTGTGTATATTGAGGCCTATTTCTAGCTTTAGAGACTGGTGGCAGACTGTCTCTCTTCAACTACATTTATTGGTGTGTGTGAAATAGAAGAGCTAGGTTGGTTATCTACAAAGTCCAGGTCATCTAGCTGCATCCATGTTGTCCACTGTATTCCTTGCTTGGCTCGAGATGTTTCAGTTCTCATAATCCAATCAACTGGCAGAAGACAGAGGAAGGACGAGAGTATGAAGTTCTGTCTGACACTGGTCTTTACCTTGAATGAAACAGCTCACCTCCATGCACCATTTTACGATGTAGTCCGTCATAAGAATTCCGGATAATGTTAACCATCTTTAAGGGTACGCTATAATGTCGTAGAAGGCTCCACAATATTTTCCTATCCACGCTGTCTAATCCTTTCTGGTAGTCGAGGAAGTTGATGTAAACTGGTAAATTCTATTCAATCGATTGTTCAACAATGAACTACAGAGTCGCGACTTAGTCGGTAAACGTTCAGTGCTTACGGAATCTGGCCTGTTGATCTCAAAGTCTGGTGTCAACTGAATCTTTCATTCGGTTCAATAACACTTTGCTGAAGACTTTTCCTGGTACTGGAAGAAGAGTGATCCATCTGTAGTTATCGCAGTTACTAAGATCTCTTTTCTTTGGTATCTTGATGCGGTACATTTCTTTCCAGTCTGATGGTACTTGTTCTTCCTCCCAAATCTTCCTGGAATGTATAATATCTTCGCAGTTGCTTCTATATCTGTCGTTAGTGCCTCCCCTAGTATGTTGTCTGGTCCTGCTGACTTACCACTCTTGATTTGTTGGATGGCCATTTTGATCTCTTCGACTATTGGTTGGGTTGGTGCTTATAGGAAGATCCGTTGCTGCTGCTTCAATGACTGGTGGGTTCAGTGGGGCTGGTCTATTTAAGGGTTCTTAGGAGTGTTCTAGCCACCTGTTTCGTTGTTCATGCACTTCGGTGATTGGTTTACCAGCCTTGTTCTTAATTGGCTGTCCTGGCTTACTGAATTCCACAGTTAGCTTTTTCGTTACATAGTATAGAAGCCTCATGTTTCCTTCTCTTGCAGCTTTTTCCGCCGTCATTACTAGGTCCTCAACATATTTCCGTTTATCCGACTTTATGCTTCTTTTCACTTGCCTGTCGACTATGGTGCATTCGGTTTGTGCCTTGGCTTTTTCTTTTCTTGTTTGGCTGTTATTAGTCGCTATCTTTCTGTTCCTCCTTTCTTGGATCTTGTCCAGAGTACTAACAGAAATCCACTCTTTTTGATGTTGTTTCTTGGGACCCAAAACCTCCTGACATGTTGAGGTTATTGTTTCCTTAATCTCTTTCCAGTTGTCTTCCATATTAGTTCCACCTTTTTCTAGTAGATTATGAAATGCCTGGAACTTACTGTTGAGAGTTATTTTGAATTTGTTGCATTTGTTAGTACCTCGGAGAAGGGCTGTATTAGACTTACGTAATACTGCTACTCCAGTTGTCCAGTGCTTCGTTAGCTTCAGTTTCATTTTAGCCACCACCAAATGGTGATTGGAAGCTATGTCAGCTTCTCTCCTTGCTCTTACATCTTCCATGGTTCTTCTAAACCTCTTATTGATGCAGATGTGGTCGATTTGGTTCTCCGTAATATGGTCCGGTGAAAGACATGTAGTTTTGTGTATGAGTTTGTGGGAGAATATGGTGTCACCTATAATCATTTTGTTGAAGGCATATAAGTTTGCAAACCTGCCACCATTTTGTTCCTTTCTCCCAGTCCATGTCGTCCTATGATGTCTTCATATCTGGTGTTGCTTATCCTAATTTTGGTGTTTAGGTCTCTCATCAGAATGATCAGGTCCTTGACTGAACATTTTTTGATGATTGACTGCAGCCTCGCATAGAACTGGTCGCTGTCATCTTTGTGACTGTCGTTGGTAAGCGCATAGAACTAGAAGACACTTATTATAATCCCTTCCTTCGAATGAATCTGTGATCTGGCCTCCATGCTCGAATTTACACTGTAGTCCATCGTAATTGTTCCGCATGATGTTGGCTATCTTTTTGGGTACTCCATAATGTCGTAGAAAGCTCCATAATATTTTCCTGACCACACTGTCGATTGCTTTTTCGAAGTCAAGGAAACTGAAGCAAAGTGGTGAATTCCATTCAATTGATTGTTCAACAGGGAATGTAGACTCGCGATTTGGTCGATACATGACAGATTCTTACGGAATCCTGCTTTTTAATGAATTCAGTGAACGGCAAATCCCGGGTGATATTAAAATGAGTGAAAAATAATAAATGTATGTTGCACAGTATAATCAAACAACCATAATACTGAAATGGGTATCAATAATAATAATAATAATAATAATAATAATAATAGTAACAATAGTGATAGGATTTAATCATAATTACCATGGTAGTAATAAATTAATAATTGTCTTATAATGAATGCATAAATTTGACTACAACTGCTTTCAATGTTATTGTTTCAGTGAATTGTAGTGAATTTGTATTCCATTGTCTACTAATCATTTTAAAGATCGTAAAATGTTGATAGTGTGATTGTTATCATTTTCACTGTAGCACCTTTCAGATATATTACAACAATGGAAAAGACGACGTTACAATCTGTGGTAAGGACTTGTAGAGACTACATTTACCCCTTGGGTACAATAATATACTTATTGTAGATTCCAATTTTGGTATGCTTGTTCAGGCTGTGATTGAACGTCGGATACAGCTAAATATACAAATCCTTAAGCTTTAGAATCGATGATTTGCTTACTTGTTCCATTAACGTCATTTCTAGTATATTCCTATCAAAATCATCATTACTGACTTTTCATAATGCGCTTATATTATTATCCGCAAGTTTGTTTTGAGTCAGATGATAGTACAAGGATTTGAAATGAGTTAATCTGTTGAGATTGGTATTAAGTTTTAGTTGCTTAGATTCGTTATTGATTGATGCTGGTAAGGTACCATAAGAAATCATGGAGCATTGGACAGCTGTTTAATCCTAGTAGAGGACTTCTAAGCAGTACAGACCCTAGACTCCTCCCCAAGGGCTTCAAGACGGCGAACACCTAAGCTTCTGCATCACTAGGGCGGCCATCATTGAATGGTAGAATTCCAACATTCATCAATTTGTGATATGGCGTGACTATCATCCATTGTCACTGGCGATAACTGTTACACTCCAGACAAGTTTGAACTATACAAGTCCCAACTTCTCATTAGAGCTTCAGGAACATCATGAAGTTGGTCAATTGTAAACTAATTATTGTAACTGGATTGAGATAATCTGTAGAGATTAGTATTAAGTTTTAGTTGAAGGGGTGAGGAGTCCCATACTAGGATGAAGCAGCTGTCCGGTGCTTCCTGGTTTCAAACAGTACCCTACTATCATCAATCTGTGACAAATTCAATCAACCAAAATCTCCATTTACTTCATACAGAATGAGAACAGTCTATTCTATTCTTTCCTATTTTATCTAATTAAAATTTTATTTTTAATTTATTTTTTTTTCTAGAAAAAAGAAAATAATTATTGAATTAGAAAAAAAAATTATTTTTTAACTAACAGAATGGATTAATTTGAATTTTATTTTTTAATTTTATAAAAAAAATTGATAAAAATGTGATGGTGGTGATGGGGAGGGGTAGGTGATAGATTTTTTTTTACTTACTTATTAGTTGGAATTAACAAAAATGTATATACGTGCATACTTTCATTGAAAATTAACTAGAGTATTCCTCCATTACCCGGGCTTCAAACCGGCAGTAACCCTAGGAGAGCTACAGGCGGAGTTAATAATAATAACTGACTGTTGTTAATTCTATTGAAGAGGTTCTCTAAGAATAAGCTTTAAGTTTAACTGTTGTCTCTTGGGTACCAGTGAAAATGAGGGAGCATTGGACAACTCTTTCGTTGTAGTGTGAAACTCCTTAGAAGTGCACACTCTTCATTATTTCAAAGAATTCAAATCATGGTCTTTTGGTCTCACAACGAATGCTTAACTAATTACACCTATGGGCGGGCGAAAGTCCACTGGTAGAATTTCTACTTTCATCGGTAGTTAATTCAGAGAGACGATCAAATATCGTCGATGTTGTTAGTTACTTTACACCCGAAATGTTTGAATTTCACTAACCATGACTTTACATGACTTGTCACCAGTGATAATAAACGATCATCGTATTATATCACGAATTGATAAAAGTAGGAATACTACCACTAGATATCGGAAGACACATTATTGAAGTTGGCTAAGCATTCATCGTGAAACCTAAAGCCCTTGGGTTGGATTCCCTGATGGAATGGAGGGTGTGCACTGTTGTGGAGTCAAGTACTAGGATGAAATGACTTTGAAATAGTCCCTGGTTCTTAGTGGTGACCAACCTATATCGATCTGT